>CM039678.1:150985338-152264621 GCA_022496015.1 Hordeum marinum
ATATCCCTTCTCTCTCTCGACCACGACCGCCGCCGCCGCTCATTGTCGCCGCCGGCTGCCCTCGTCCCCGCCCGCCGCGCCCCGTGGCCCCGCGCCGCCTCGCCGCCCCGCACCGCCCCGCCGCGCCCTGCCGCCCCGCACCGTCCCGCCGCCCTGCCCCGCCCCGCCCCGCCCCGCCCCGCCGCCCCGCCCCGCCGCGCCCCGCCCCGCCCCGCCGCCCCGCCCCGCCGCGCCCCGCACTGCCCCGCCGCCGTCCGCCCTCGCCGGCCGACCCTCCTATGCTGCAGCAGCGGCCCTGGCCCCCGTCCACCCTTCCTTGGCTCCGCCCCCAGCCTCCCTGCACGCGCGCTGCACCGGCACCCAAAACGCCCTCGGTGAGTTGTTTTTCATTTTTTTGCATTATGTTTATGTTTGGTATGTGCATGGATGCATGGGTAAATTTTGTTAGATGGATTGATGAATATTGGTAGATGGATGGATTGATGAATGTTGGTAAGTTTTGTTAGATGGATTTGTGATAGATGGATGGATTGATGAATTTGTTAGATTGATTTGTGATAGATGGATGGATAAAATTTTGTTAGATGGATTTGTGATAGATGGATGGATGATCTAACATGCTAAAAATGTTGATGGTGTTGCTAAAAATAGATATTGTGTCGGGTCTCCCCAGAGTGACCCTCGTCGGAAGCGGTTGTCTTTGATGAGTGGTTTTATGGATGGATGGAT
This sequence comes from Hordeum marinum, assembly GCA_022496015.1. Taxonomy (NCBI): domain Eukaryota; kingdom Viridiplantae; phylum Streptophyta; class Magnoliopsida; order Poales; family Poaceae; genus Hordeum; species Hordeum marinum. The sequence goes on from CM039678.1 coordinate 150,986,068, forward strand.
GGATGCTATCATTTTATCATCAAAGATTGCTATACGAGATGTGATGACCTATTTTTTTCACTTGTTGGAATTTACAGGCTTCGTGGTGTTGCATCTCCCTGGAGTGATCGTTGACGTCGGAGCTATTGGTCCCCAATCGTCCTCTGTTGTTCGACTACTTCCTCTACAGCCGAGGGTGAGCTACAAATCCACCACCTCCTCATCTGCTTTTTTTATGTCACTAGATTTTCTTTTCACGTCAAGTCCTGTAACCTAGGCGTCTCCCGTCCGAAAGGGGTGCACCGATAAATATGCATTCAATTGCATATTTATCACCGCAACTCTTTTGGATTGTCCAGTGTTTTCCATGGACAACCCGAGGATGTGTAGATTGGGTACGTTCTCCATGCCCTACCCCGTTCCGAGACAAGATTTCGGTGGCGCCTCCCCGTTGTTCTCCGGAGCACATTCTCTCGGCTATTTGCCAAGACGTGTATCTGGAGAACAGCGGGGAGGTGCTGCCGAAATTTTGTCTCGGAACGGGGTAGAATGGAGAACGTACTCAATCTACACATCTTCGGGTGGGATTAGGACCCATCTTTACCTATTAGAGATGTAGGTGGATTCAACGCGGTAGAAACTGAAAATTTGATGTGATTAATTTAAGTGAATCCTTAATTATGTTGTGTGGCTTGCAAAAAAGCAAAGGATGGCAGATAATCAGTGGATGTACAGTGGTTTTATCCGCCGGAATCGAGTAACATCAGAGTGGATCCCGAAAATCGATGTGTATTTGAAGGAGATATTCCGTAGTCCAATGAGAATTATCCCACCATGCCCCTGTGCGAGATGTGAAAGACGTCACCGTAGAAATCAGAAGGACATGAGTGAGCACCTTCGCATGCACGGATATATGCCAAACTTTGACATGCCGCCGATAAACATAGCCGAGCAGGACCGTGGTAGAGAGGAGGTGGTGCGACAACGCATCGATGGATATGAGGACGACGGGGTTAGGGACATGCTAGATGATGTCATTATTGCAGAAACGGCAAATGCGGCACCTTCAGAGAATGAACCGGAGGAGCCGGAGGCAACCACAAAGGCCTTCTTGGAGGTCTTGGCCTCGTCGAAGAAACCTCTTTATGCGGGTGCGAAAATATCTCAACTGGATGCCATCTCGCAACTGATTGCAGTCAAGGCTGAGTATGGTTGTAGCCAGAAATGCTTTGAAGCGTTCCTAGGAGTATGGCCTAACAGCCTCCCTGAGGGTCATGAACTGCCGAAAAGCATGTACGCTACAAAGAAAATCATGAAGGCACTCTCTATGGATTATGAGAAAATACATGTTTGTCCGAAGAATTGCCTTTTGTTTAGGCACGAGTATGCGGATGACAAGTAGTGTAGGGAGTGTGGTTCATCTTGGTACCTTGAGGTGGTCGGTGAGGATGGTGAGAAGAGGCAGCTAGACATCCCCGCAAAGGTGCTTCGGTATCTCCATTTCATTGAAAGACTGCAGCGTATATTCCTCACGGAGGAGACTGCCAAAATGATGAAGTGGCACAAGCAAGGTATAAGGTACCATCCGCATAAAATCGTACATCAATCGGAAGCAGAAGCATGGAAGTCGTTTGATGAAAAATACCCCGAGGAAGCAGCCAAGGCTGGGAATGTCAGAATTGGCATATCAGGTGATGGGTTAAATCCATATGGTATGTCGTCCAACCCATACAACTACTGGCCCGTGTTTGTAATTCTGCTCAATCTCCCTCCTGGTGCCCTAACGCAACGGAAGACCATGTTCTTGTCGCTCATCATTCCGGGGCCTGAATACCCGGGGAAGCAGTTGGGTGTGTTTATGCAGCCATTGGTGGATGACTTGCTCCATTCTTGGTACTTTCTGAGGTTGACATACGACCGGGATCTGTAGAGAAATTTCTTGATGAAAGTTTGGTTGCACTATTGCATGCATGACTTTCCCGGCTATGCTCTATTCTGCGGATGGTGTACCATTGGGAAGATGCCATGCCCAGTGTACATGCAGGCTCTTCGAATGATTTGGCTGAGTAAGGCTGGCAAGTATGTAGCCTTTGACCTGCATCAACAGTTCCTCCCTCCAGACCATCCAGACAGGGAAGACAAGAAGAACTTCACGAAAGGCCGGGTTGTCCATGAAGTAACCAAGATTCCAACGTTTTTAGGGGCATATGTTATTGCTCAGCTAAAAGCTCTCAAGTCTAAAGGCAAAGGCAAAGCCAAAGCCAAAGCCAAAGGCTTCGAGGGATATGGTGACACGCACAACTGGACTCACATTACCCCCTTCTCGCAGCTTCCGTATTTCAAGGACCTCAAACTTCCTTACAACATCGATGTGATGCACATAGAAAAGAATGTCGCAGAGTCTCTTTTCCACATGAGCCTCAACAATCCTGATAAGACGAAGGATAACGTTAAAGCTAGAGCCGATCAACAGAAAATTTGTGATAGACCACGACTAAACATGAAGCCTCCCACAGGCGGTCGAATAAACTGGTTCAAGCCAGATGCTGACTTCGTTCTTAAAAAGCCTGAAAAGACAGAGGTACTTAAGTGGATCAAACACATAGTGAAGTTCACTGATGGTTATGCATCGAATATAAGTAAGGGAGTCAATCTTTCAACGGGCAAAGTGACCGGTCTCAAGAGTCATGACTATCATGTATGGATTGAGCGGATAATGCCGGTGATGGTTCGAGGCTATGTCCCCGAGCATGTCTGGCGAGTGCTTGCCGAGCTAAGCCATTTCTTCCGTACGCTCTGTGCTAAAGAAGTAAGTAAAGATGTGATTGAACAATTGCATAAGAAGGCACCGGAGTTGATAGTCAAGCTAGACAAGATCTTTCTGCCAGGCTTCTTCACTCCGATGACACATCTCATTCTGCACCTCGTGAAAGAGCTATTGTTGGGGGGCCTGTGCAGAATCGTTGGCAGTATGGCCCTGAGAGACGGAACAAGCATCTCCGACAGAAATGTGGAAACAAAGCTAAGATTGAAGCTTCCATAGCTGAGGCAGTTATCCTAGAGGAGGTGTCAGACCTGAGGACATCATACTATCCAGACCACATTCCCCATCTGCATAACAAGGTGCCTCGATACAATATAGAAGAGCCCAAGTATCAACCCAAGCTCCATCTATTCAATGTGCAAGGTGGCAGGGCTGGGGCCTCGAAATCTTATAACATGCCACGACAAGAGTGGGAGGACCTCATGTTCTATATCTTGCACAACATCAAGGAAGTTGAGGAAGTGTGGATGAGGTAATACCACTACACAATTCCTTTATGTCTTCCACATCATCATGTTCTATGTTCACTTATTCCCGGTCTAACACCTCTTTTCTTCTTATAGTGATTTCCTTCAAGAGGAATGGATGGGAATTAATCCTCCTACTGAGGTGGAGGCACTTACTCTTCTCCGTCATGGAAACCCTGGACGTAAAAAATTTGTTGCTTGGTTCATGGAGAAAGTAATTTTCTACATTCCCCTATGAAATACCTAGTTCAACATTTATTAGTTAACCGAACTAATGCACCCAACACTTTCAATTATACTTGTAGGGAAATAATCCGAACATATCTATGGATGACGAATTGAGATGGGTTTCCATGGGTTTTGACCCGTCTGTCATGACATGTAAAAAGTATGATGTGAATGGGTATCGCTTCCATATAGAGGAGCACCAGAACAGCCATCCTAACCCCAAAACTATAAATACCGGAGTGTACACCCCCGGTCAAAATTCAGTAGACTACTACGGAAGGGTACAAAATATATACGAGATTAAATTCTGCAAACGGCGCGAAACCCTAAGTCTGCCTGTGTTCAAATGCCGATGGTTCGATCCGCGGGAGGGGCAGAGACATACGCCTTCTATTGGTTTGGTTGAAGTTAAACCATCAACCGTCTATGCAGGAGCCGATCTCTTCATTGTGGCTACCCAAGCTACACAAGTTTATTATCTGCCTTACCCATGCGAGAAAGAGTACCTAAAGGGTTGGGAAGTTGTGTTCAAGGTGTCGCCACATGGTAAGCTACCGGACCCGAATGAAGACGATCACTACAACATTAACCCCATGACATACGAGGGAGTGTTCTATCAAGAGCAACCTGATGATGATGTGGTTAGAAACGATGACTCTAGACCATTACCTGATGAAGATGTGGATCCAAATGAGGACGATGCACGGAATGATGGTGAGACCATTGTCAATGAAAGTGACATACTTATGCTACAAAAGTTAAACGAAGAAGCTTACGACACGGAAGAGCCTCCACCTCCGTCAGACAACGAAGATGATATGATTGATAGTGATGATGAGACCGACTGAGAAATAGGTTACAACAGTGATGATTCGTATGGGTTCTAGCAGATGTATGCCTTTTTATGATTATTTATTACTATGCTTTTTCCTTCATTACTAATGCTTTTCATAATGCTTTTTCCTTCATTATTAATGTACTAATTGTTTATTCTCTTTTCAATACAGGTTCGTGGAACATGGGCAAGGGGAAGGCTGACGGCGTGGGTTTCCTACGCAAGGTCGTCAGAATGCCTAGTCAGACTGGTCGAGCACGTAATCCTACCCCCCGACTACTTGAGGATGAGTCCTCACAGGGAGGTCGAGGGAGAGGTGCCCCTAGAGGAGGAGGGGGCGGTGGGAGAGCCCCTAGAGGGCGAGGGGGTCGCGGCCAGAAACATCACACCCTCATCGACTTAGGGGTGTTGTCTTCGAGGCCCTCCTCTAGTGAGGTACCCTCCTCTAGTGAGGTACCCTCTTACGAGGAGGAGGAGGAGGAGGAGGAGAACGAGGAGGTTCAGGAGGAGGAGGCGGAGGTTCGAGATGGGGGCGAGGAAGAGGAGGGGGCTAAGGATGAGGAGGAGGAGGCATGCGAGGAGGATGGTGGTGGCGGGGATGGTGGTGCTGGCGGGGAGGGGGTGGTAACAACAAGGGGTGGCTGCGTGGTAACGCAAAGCTACCAAAGTAGGTTCCTGCTACTGAGGAGCAGAAGTGGCTCATTGAGCCCACGGGAAAAGAGTAAGTGTCACTTTATAATAATTTCATTATTTTGCTTGTCACATGCTCATTCCGGTTGTTATTTATTTTGCTTGTCACATGCTAATAGTTCATTCTTTTGTAGCAACTGGATATATTCTAAAGGGGTCCGTATTCCCAACGGCCTCATCACCGTCTTGCTGAAGTTATACTGGTCGGGGTTGTACTGTCCGGATCCAGTCAGGCACCCGGACAGTCGCATTTTGGCCACGAGCTAGGACCACTAGAAAGCGGCCCTCCATGCGGAGCATGAGACCCATGCCAAGGCCGTGATCACTACTTTCTGGGTGAGTTCTCTTCAGAAGCACAAGTCCATTCTAGTTTCATGAATGATTTAACTCATGTCTTCTTCCATTCTGGTTTCATGCATGATTGTAGAAATTCTATCGAGTTCTTCCGGAGCACAAGGCCAGAGCCGACCAGATCGTGTTGCGCCAATGCAAGAAGAAGGCCCGCCAGATGCAGTATGAGGTGCGCTATGTGGCCATCTCGACATACTATCACGACGCTCTTGGTGTGAAGATGACCAAGGAAGATGCGCGGAGGATGGGCATTACCTTGGAGAGGGACCAATACTTGGTGGTAAGTATAAAAGATTTTTCATTCTGATGTTTGTGGTACATTTTACCGTTTCGTGTTGACATGCCATTATGCTTTCATTATGTAGGTGTGTCCAAATTGGTGTTATGGAAAAGCCGAGTCTTGGGCGGCATTGGTGGATGTTTGATGTGATAAGGATGGAGCCTGGGCGGCTACGAGCATCAAAAACAAGGCTAACCGAGGGACGGAGGGAGTACATGCTCAGGGAAACCGAAACCACTTTCTCCACAAGGCACTTAATGTATGACTAACCTCATTAAACATTCTTCTTCTTCTATTTACCGTCACTTTCTTATGTATGACTAACCTCTGTTTGGTGGTGCAGGAGGAGAAACTGAAGCGGCCGCTCTCACACATGGAGGCGTGGGAGATCGCCCATACGCGGAGGAGCGCCAAGCCTGGCGAGCCCAAGTACTACGGCAACACCGCGGAGAAGAAGCAGGCCTACTCTCAGGAGTATCTCAGGTTACATCCTGGCACATCTGACCCCATGAGTGCGGATCTAGACGAGAGGGTGGTGGTGGGCATGGGGCCTAAGAAGCACGATCGGCAGGTGGTTCTCGATGCTGTTATCACTCCTACTATCTCCTACACGCAGCTCCGAGCTACCGACCCTAGCCTGAGCCAGCGCACGAGCATGCCCATGACCAGTGCGCAGTCACAGTCCCTCTTTCAGGAGCGGCAATCTATAAGTATTTTCCCTCTTATCTACATTGCTCACTTTATTTTCCAGCATTGAGATGTTTATGAGTTCCATCATGTCATACCGTAGGCCTACATGGAGTACACACGCCAGGAGACCATGACGTGGCACACGAGCCTTTATGCATACCATGAGCAGAACAATAACAGGATGCAGCGCGCTCTTGAGGAGATGGCGGCCGGACGGGTTCCTCAATTTGCATCAGCACCACCTCCTCCAACACAACCAGCGCTGCTTACCTTTTAGGAGTTTGTGGCACAACAGCACGATGGCCCCTCGCCGGTATGTACATCCCCCAACTATTCACCCAAAGCATATCATGCCTTTCAACACAGTCATATATCCCTTTAATATGTCTTTTCAACATCCAGTGAACCCTTGGATCAACCGTTGGTGGTGGTCTTCGCAGCACTCCCGAGTCACGGAGCCCGACCACTTCGATCCACGGAGGCGGAGGTGGAGGCGATCTTGGCGGTAGCGCTGCCGCTAGCAGTGACGACCTGGGTTTCGGCGGTCTTGGCAGTGACGACCTCCGCGGTGCTCGACGTCCTGGCGCTTAAGACTTCCGGTTACTTGTGTGCTTATACTTATGTTTCTTTAGATGACTTGTGTGCTCGATGTTTATGTTGATTGTGATGATGCTTATGCATATATTGTTGTGACGGTGCCGGATGATACTTAGATGTGTTCTATATGTCTATTTCCATCATATATATCTGTTGTATATTTGAATTGAATTGATCTGGAAAAAAAGAAAAAGAAAAAGAATCAAATACAATCTATGCCGACGGCCTAGCCGTCGGCATAGGGCTGGCGTGAGCACCCAGTTGCTGACACATGGCAGATATGCTGACGGCTTAGCCGTCCGCATAGTTTGAAACTAAGCCGACGGCTAGGCCGTTGGCATATCTGCCACGTGACAGTAACTGGGCGCACCTGGGGTAGGGCTATGCCGACGGCTTAGCCGTCGGCATAGTTTCAAACTGAGCCGACAGCTCGGTCGTCGGCATAGCTCTGCCCCAGGAGCCCCCAGTTGCTGACACGTCGCCGCTATGCCGATGACATAGCCGTCGGCATACCCCTGCCCCGTGGCGAGCAGCCGTTGGTCAGCACTTGACGGCAGCCGGCGTTAGGCGCGAACTTTGCCGACGGTCCGGCCGTCGGCATAGATGTACGGACACCGTCGGCATAGGACCTATGCCGACAACATTTCTATGCCGATGGCCCCCGAGCTACGCCGACATATATGTTGCCGACGGGGGCCGTCGGCATAGTCCTGTCCCGACGGGGCCCTGGCCGTCGGCATAGGGTGCGATTCTGGTAGTGCTTGCTATATGTATATAGTGAAGATGATCTAAGAGATGAACAACTATCATTTACTCCCTTTCTTTAATGATCTAAAGATTCTTAGACGGTATTCTTTTATGAAGGGAGTATGTTTTAGTCAGTGCTATGTGTAAACACTGATATAGGTGTACTATGGTTCCGGGTTTTGCTGTTGCGACTTTGGGATTAGAATAGGCCTTAGAATAGTCCAAATTGATGAGCTACCGTCCAAGTCAACGAACAAGTTTGACATCATGCGTGACATCAACCATACGGTCCATATACATTCCGGTAAATTAACCAAGCGCTTAGCTTTCACAGCAATAACATAGAGAAAACATAATAAGTTTACTCAATGACGAAACACACAATCCACGATAAATTAGGTTCCTAATACAAGTGACAACCACAACTCGAGAGGCAAATAAATTAACTCGAGAACCCAGCAAGGCTTGAACAGTTGATCGACGGCCAGGCGAAGCATCGATTGATGATGATGTACGCCTTACGTGCATTAGATGCGACCGGATGGATGGATCTACCAGGCCTTGACGGCGAGCTTCATGTTCTTGTCGCAGTGGCCCGGCAGGCCGCAGATGAAGTAGTTGTTGCCCCTGCGCAGCGTGACCTGGTCGTTCCCGGTGCGCATCACCCAGCTCTTGGTGCTGTGCCTTGGGACCTCGCACCGCCGGTAGCCCTTGCCGCCGAGCACCGTCACGTCGTGGAGCTCCTTGTCGTACTTGAACACTGCATCCATGCCAAACATGTAAGTACGCAACCCACGCATGCAACAATGGCCAAGGCTATAGCCCATTGCTAGCTAGCTGCCCAGCTGGAAGAGAACATCACAACAGCAACGACTCACCGAGCACGTCGCCGGCGTAGAAGGTCTTTCCGTTCGGCCACCAGGAGTTGAGGTCGCGAGCCCAGCCTTTGTCGTCGCCGACCACGTACGTCCTCGGCGCCTGCCGCGCCATCGCGGCCGCGCCGGTGATCGGAAGGAGCACGCACAGGAGCATGACGCTGGCGACGAGAGCGCTGGCCGCACCGCCTCTTCCCTGAGCCGCCATTGCCGCAAATCCGCAATGCAAATCACCAAAAAAACTAAATCGAGCTCGATCGATGGTTCAGGTTCAGGGCTGTGCTAGCTTGCAGGGTGAGAGTTCCGATCCCGCCGTGCGGTCTTTATAGCTCGCTAGCTAGACCTAAGCCCTGGACCTTGGTGTGTACTGCACTCCGGATCGATCAGTGCGAGTCGACGGGGTTAAAGCGCATTGAATGTACGATGATGTGCGCGGAGTTCAAATTAGTCAGCGCATCTAATTTGCTAGTACGTAGTAGTACCCTAAACCTGGAGTGAAAATGTAAAATACCGCCAAGCCATGTGGTCATGTGAGGGCTGCTCTGGTACACGCTTGCTTGCTGCTCCTGCTCCATTATCGATGGCGTGTGGTGGGTTTCACGACATTTGTGAAGCACTGCTTCGCCACCGTCAGTCCAAGTGCATGCGTGCACGTCGTCGACTCGGCCTCAGCGGCTACAGGGAGGAGTAGAAGTCAGACTTCGGCTTCCGGGTTCAGTGGACTTTTGCTCAAGAAGATTCCACCGTTGCTGCGTGCCGTACGATTGGTGGCTCCAGTTTGTCAATTGGCTTGAGCAGCGTCCCGACACGATCCGTGATCGACGCTGCTTCAAAAGCGAGAAGCGACCAGGCAGATAGGAGAGCACTCTACTCCACGCTGCACCGCCCTTGTCCATGTTAATGTTGCTCCACGTTTCGGATGGCATCAGCTGATCTTTAAACGTAGGGGTAGGGGCGTAGGGCGAGCCCAACACTTGTTAATTAATTTCTCAAAATGTGGAGTGATACGGCGCGAACGTTAGGTACAGGACGCAGCGCAATTGCGTGCTCAGCCTCCGTGAATCGATTCTAGCTGGCGTGGCCGCGTGACCCATCGGCAACACGAAGCACGGTGGTCGTAATCCATAGCAATAATGCTAGACCTACGTCTCTTAAAAATAAAATCCTAGACCTATAAAGAATCTACGTACAAACGGGAAATCCAATTGGACTCTTGAGAGAGCATATGCTCCTGCCTGTCCATCAAAAACATTTTTTTTATTAATGTCAAAGAAAAAGGAAAAAAGATAGATGTGTTCTTTGACACACTCAAATCCTACCTGCAATTTTTTAGAAACATTTTAAGCATTTTGAGCTGTGCGGAGAAAACAAATCAAACGTGAAATGTTACACTTAATTTTTTTTTCACCGATGTACCGCTATCTTGTTTCGCATGAAAATTGTCAAACACACTTGTTAGACTAAGATGAACATCCACACACAAAATCAGTTTTTTTTAATTTATTTACTATTTCTAAAAATCAGCATCCCGACACAATCCACGATCTGCGTTGCTTCAAAAACGATCAGTGACCAGGCAGATAGTAAAGCACTCTACTCCATGCTGCACCGCCCCTGTCCATGTTAATGCTACTCCACGTTTCGGATGGCATCAACTGATTGTAGGGGCTCCTTTAATTCAAAGGAATTTTATAAGATTTTTGGAGGATTAAAATCTTTAGAAAATTTTCCTACGTTAGTCTTTTGGTTCATAGGATTGATTCTATAGAAAAAAAATTCTATGGAAACTTGTGTACTACATTTTATAGAAAATGACACGTTTACTCCAACCTCTTTTTATAATTCCTTTGTTTTTCTGTGGCATCAGACACTCATTGCTAATCATATACTCACTTTTTCGGTTTATAGGGTTCATCTCAACAATTTCAGATTTTTATTATATTAGGCTCATTTTGAGTAATTGAGTTAAAGTGCATTAAGTCTTACTCCATATTTAATTCATAGATATAAGAGAAAAGAAATTAGTGGTTGTGCATGCATCTTTTACTACATGCACCATGCAAGTCCAATAAGAGCATGGTTAATAGTATAGCCAGTTGCTGCCTATGAGCCATTGGCATGTAATCTATAGCCTATCTTATAGCCAACATGTATGATAGTTGATTAGTAGAATGTTCTACTTATTTATTATATGGCTCACCTTTCACTCTCACAAAGTGTCTAGGAGCACGAGCTAGAGATGGCTCTTCACCAAGAGCCCGCTTACCTTCTATCTCCTTTCTCTTTCCTCCAACTAAGCAAAAATATATTAATTTATTTCTTATAGCCCGCTGACTCAGCTCTCTTATACTTGCTCTAAGAGGGAGGATGCTATATTTATTGCTTCGGAAATCGAATATGTGAGAAATATTTCATTGGCTAATTAAAACTAGTGCCATCCACTCACAATCTACTTTGTTTGATGAGATTTCAGATTTGAGCCCCTCAACTGAAAGGAAGGGAGTAATTTTTAAGTGGGGTATGCAACTTCAACCCTATACTTTTCCTATTCCTACATTTTCAAAATACTATGAATCAAGAGGCCCTAAACGTAGGGGTAGGGGCGTAGGATGAGCTGGACACTTGTAAAATTTTCAAAGGGTGATACGGCGCAACGTCCTATGCATAGTGCAACAGTGTACTGGCTCCGTGACGCAATTCTAGCTGCCTTGGCTGCGTGACCAATGGGTAACACACAAAGCACGGCCGTCATACTCCATAACACTAATGCTATACCTATGTTTCTTAAAAATAAAATGCTAGACTTACAAAGAATCTACAAACGCTTTACTTAACTTTTCAAGATCTTCCTCCCCCTTTGAATTCAACTAGGGTGTGCCCCTTCATCCCACTATTGCCAATCATAACCCTATTGGAAATATGCCCTAGAGACAATAATAAATTGGTTATTATCATATTTCCTTGTTCATGATAATCGTTTATTATCCATGCTATAATTGTATTGATCGGAAACTCAGATACATGTGTGGATACATAGACAACACCATGTCCCTATTAAGCCTCTATTGGACTAGCTCGTTGATCAAGGATGGCTATGGTTTCCTAGTCATGGACATGAGATGTCATTTGATAACGGGATCACATCATTAGGAGAATGATGTGATGGAGAAGACCCAAACTATAAACATAGCATATGATCGTGCTAGTTTATTGCTATAGTTTTCTACATGTCAAAGTATTTGTTCCTATGACCATGAGATCATGCAACTCATTGGCACCGGAGGAGTACATTGTGTGTATCAAACGTCGCAACGTAACTGGGTGACTATAAAGGTGATCTACAGGTATCTTCAAGGGTGTCTATTGAGTTGGCATGGATCAAGACTGGGATTTGTTACTTCGTGTGACGGAGAGGTATCTTAGGGCCCACTCGGTAATACAACATCACAGTAAGCCTTGCAAGCAATGTGACTAAGTGTTAGCCACGGGGGATTGTATTACGGAATGAGTAAAGAGACTTGTCCATAATGAGATTGAACTAGGTATAGAGATACCGATGATCGAATCTCGGGCAAGTAACATACCGAAGAACAAAGGGAAATGCATACGGGATTAACTGAATCCTTGACATAGAGGTTCAACCGATAAAGATCTTCATAGAATATGTAGGAACCAATATGGGCATCCAGGTCCCACTATTGGTTATGACCGTAGAAGTGTCTTGGTCATGTCTATATAGTTCTCGAACCCGCAGGGTCTGCACACTTAAGGTTTGGTGACGTTTCGGTAGTATAGAGTTATGTATGGTGGTGACCTAATGTTTCTCGGAGTCCCGGATGAGATCCCGGATGTCACGAGGAGCTCTGGAATGGTCTGGAGGTAAATATTGATATATAGGAAGTCCTGTTTTGGTCATCGAAAAAGTTTCGGGCTCATCGGTAGTGTACCGAGAGTGCCGGGAGGGGTACCGGGGACCATCGGGAGGGGTGTCTCGACCCAAAGGGCGTCATGGGCTGTGGGAGGATTCAAGCCAGCCCTTAGTGGGATGGTTGAGCCCCCCACTAAGCCCATGCGACTAGGGGTGGGAAAAACTTAAAAGGTGGAGAGGTGGAAATAGTTTCCAAGTGGAAAGGAGGAATCCTACTCCTAAAAGGATTGGAGTAGGACTCCTCCACCTCCAATTTCGGCCAACTCTTGAGGGTTTGAGGCTGCCTCCTCTCCGCCCTCCCTCCTATATATACTAGAGGATTTAGAGGGAATAGCTAACCCTAATTGCCACGTGCTCCCTTTACTTCATCTAGATCGGTTTTATCCTCTAGTCTAGTTCGCGGTGCTTAGGAGAAGCCCCGCCGGAATAGTTCCACCACCATCGCCATCATGTCGTCGCACTGCCGGAGAACTCATCTACCTCTCCACTCCCTCTTGATGGATCAAGAAGGTGGAGATCGTCATCGAGATGTACGTGTGCTGAACGCGGAGGCGCCGTCCGTTCGGCGCTAGATTGGAAGGACCGTGATCAGGATCGCGAGACGATTTGTGATTTGATCACGGGACGGATCGTGATTGTATCGTGAGAAGGATCATGATGGGATCGCGGGACGCTTGGCGATTTGGATCGCAAAGACGTTCAACTACATCAACCGCGTTTCTTAACGCTTCCCGCTTAGCGATCTACAAGGGTATGTAGATCCACTCTTCCTCTCATAGATGCTCATCACCATGGATAGATCTTGTGTGTGCGTAGGATTTTTTCCCATGAAACGTTCCCCAACAGTGGCATCATGAGCTAGGTATATGTGTAGATGAGATCACGAGTAGAACACAAAGGAGTTTGTGGGCGTTGATGCTCAGGTTGCTTCCTCCCTTGGTCATGTTTTGATTCAGTGGTATTGTGGGATGAAGCATCCTGGACCAACCTTACTCGTACGCTTACAAGAGACTGGTTCCGTCGACTGATGTGTAACTTTGTTGCACAAAGATGGCTGGTGGGTGTCTATCTCTCCTACTCTAGTTGGATCGGATTCGACAAAGATGGTCCTTGAGAAGGTTGAATAGCAATTTGTGTATCACCGTTGTGGTTTTTGCATAGGTGAGAATTGTTATTGCTAGATACCCATAGCAGCCACGTAAAATATGCAACAACAATTAGAGGACGTCTAACTTGTTTTTGCAGGGTATGTTGTGATGTGATATGGCCAATTACATGATGAGATATATGTGATGTATGAGATGATATTGTATAGAATATCACGACTTGCATGTCGATGAGTACGGAAACCGGTAGGAGCCATAGGGTTGTCTTTAATTATTGTATGACCTGTGTGTCAATCATTAAGCGCTATGTAATGCTTTACTTTATCGCTAAGCTGTAGCAATAATAGTAGAAGCATGGTGAGCGCGATAACCTCGATGCGACACAATGATGGAGATCATGGTGTTTTGCCGGTGACGATGGAGATCATGTCGGTGCTTTCAAGATGGAGATCAAAAGCACAAGTTCATGGCCATATCATGTCACTTATGATTTGCATGTGATGTTAATCCTTTTGTGCACTTTGTTTTGCTTAGGACGACGGTAGCATTATAAGGTGATTCCTCACTAAAATTTCAAGATAAATTGTGTTCTCCCCGAGTGTGCACCGTTGCAAAAGTTCGTCATGTCGAGACACCACGTGATGATCGGGTGTGATAGACTCTATGTTCACATACAACCGATGCAAGCCAGTGTTGCACGTGCTGAACACTCGGGTTAAACTTGACGAGCCTAGCATGTACAAACATGGCCTCGGAACACAAGAGACCGAAAGGTCAAACATGAGTCATATAGTAGATATGATCAACATGATGGTGTTCACCCTTGAAACCACCCCAACTCACGTGATGATCAGACTTGGGTTGGTGAATTTGGATCATGTATCACTCGAATGACTAGAGGGATGTCAATTTGCGTGGGAGTTCTTAGGTAATATGGTTAATTGAACTCATTATCATGAACATAGTCAAAGTGTATTTGCAAATTATGTTGTAGATAGCTCGCACTATAGCTCCCATGTTTTATTGTTACGTTCCTACAGAAAAGTAAGTTGAAAGATGATGGTAGCAATAATGCGGACTGGGTCCATGATCCGAGGATTGTCCTCATTGCTGCAAAGAAGGCTTATGTCTTTGATGCACCGCTCAGTGCACCACCCCCTCAAGCGTTGTCTGTAGATGTTGTGAACATTTGACAGGCACGTTCTGATGACTACTTGATAGTTCATTGCATCATGCATTACGGCTTAGAATTGATGCTCCAAAACATTTTAAACGTCATAGAACATATGAGATGTTCTAAGAGCTGAAATTGGGATCTCAGGCTCGTGCCCGTGTTGCGAGGTGCGAGACCTCCAACAAGATTCTTTGCCTGCAAGATGAAGGAGAATAGCTCAATCGGTGAGCATGTGCTCAGATTGTCTGGGTACTACAATCGCTTGAATTGAGTGGGAGTTGATCTTCCAGATAAGATAGTGATTGATATAGTTCTCCAATTCACTGTCACTAAACTAACAGAGCTTCGTGATGAACTATAAAATGCCAGGGATGGAAATAATGATCCCTGAGCTATTCGCCATGTTTGACACCGCGGAGGTAGAAATCAAGAAGGAGCATCAAGTGTTGATGGTTAGTAAAACCACTAGTTCCGAGAAGGGCAAGGGAAAGGAGGGAAACTTCATGGATGGCAAGTCAGTTGCTGCTCCAGTGAAGAAACCCAAAGTTGAACCCAAACCCGAGACTAGGTGCTTATACTATAAGGAGAGCGGTCGATGAAGCGGAACAACCCTAGAGACTTGGTAGATAAGAAGGCTGGGAACGTCGACAGAAGTATATTTGATATACGTGTTATTGATGTGTACCTTGCTAGTACTCCTAGTAGCACCTGGGTATTGGATACCGTTTCGGTTGCTAAATGTTAGTAACTCAAAATAAAAGCTACGGAATAAATGGAGACTAGCTAAGGGTGAGGTGACAATGTGTGTTGGAAATGTTTCCAAGGTTGATGTGATCAATATCGCACGCTCTCTCTACCTTCGTGATTAGTGACGAACCTAAATAAATGATTATTTGGTGTTTGTGTTAACCATGAACATGATTAGATCGTGTTTATTGCAATACGATTATTCATTAAAGTGAGAGAATAATGGTTATTCTGTTTACATGAATAATACCTTCGGTGGTCATGCACCCAATGAGGATGGTTTGTTGAATCTTGATCGTAGTAATACACATGTTCATAACATAGATGACAAAAGATACAAAGTTAATAATGATAGTAGCATATACTTGTGGCACTGCCGCTAAATGTCATATTGGTGTAAAGCGCACGAAGAAACTCCATGCTGATGGATCTTTGGACTCATTCGATTTTTCGGTTGAGACATGCGGATCATGCCTCTTGGGCAAGATGAATAAAACCTTGTTTTCTGACTTGATGGAACGGGCAAGTAACTTATTGGAAATGATACATGTTGATGTATACGGTCCAATGAGTCTTGTAGCATGCGGTGGATATCGTTATTTTCTTACCTTACTGATGATTTGAGTAGACATAGTGTATATTTACTTAATGAAACACAAGTCTGAATCGTTCGAAAAGTTCAAACAAAATCAGAGTGAAGTTTGAGATCATCGTGACAAGAAGATAAAATGTCTATGATATGATCGTGGAGGTGAATATCTGAGTTACAAGTTTGGTATACAACTTAAGACAATGTGGAAGTTGTTTCGCAACTTACGCCACCTGGAACAACATAGTGTGATGGTGTGTTTGAACGTCGTAGTCGTGCTCTATTGGATATGGTGCGAACTATGATGTCTCTTATCGATTTGCCACTATATTTTTTGGTTATGCATTAGATACAACAACATTCACTTTAAAAGGGGAACCATCTAAGTCCGTTGAGATGACACCGTATGAATTTTGGTTTGGCGGAAACCTAAGCTGTCATTTCTTAATGTTTGGGGCTGCGACACTTATGTGAAAAAGGGGTTTTCACCTAATGAGCTCGAACCCAAAGCGGGCAAATGCATCTTCATAGAATACCTTAACGTAACAGTTGGGTAAATCTTCTATATTAGATCCAAGCACGAAGTGTTTGTTGCTAAAAGATGTCTTCTCGAGAAAGAGTTTCTCTTGGAAGAATTGAGTGGGAGGAAGATAGAACTTGATGAGGTTGTTGAACCTTTGTTTCAACCAGAGAGTAGCGCAGCGCAAAAAGTTGTTTCTATGGAGCCTACATTAGTTGTAGAGGAAGTTAATGATGATGATCATGAAGCTTTGGATCAAGTTGCTATCGAACGTCGTAGGTCGACAAGGACGCGTACTGCTCTTGAGTGGTATGGCAACCCTGTCTTGGAGGTCATGTTGTTGGACAACGATGAACCTACGAGCTATGGAGAAGCGATGATGGGCCCGGATTCCAAGAAATCGTTAGAGACCATGAAATCTGAGATGGGATCCATGTATGAAAACAAAGTATGGACTTTGGAAGTATTACCTGAAGGGCGAAAGGCCATTCAGAACAAATGGATCCTTAAGAGGAAGACGGACACGGACGGTAATGTCACCGTCTATAAAGCTCAACTTGTGGCAAAGGGTTTTTCACAAGTTCAAGGAGTTGACTGTGATGAGACCTTCTCACCCGTAGCGATGCTTAAGTCCGTCAGAATCATGTTAGCAATAGCTGCATATTTCGACTATGAAATTTGGCAGATGGATGTCAAAACAGCGTTCCTTAACGGTTTCCTTAAGGAAGAGTTGTATATGATACAACCGGGAGGTTTTGTCAATTTAGAGAATGCTAACAAAGTTTGCAAACTCCAACGATCCATTTATGGACTGGTGCAAGCATCTCAGAGTTGGAATATATGCTTTGATGAGGTGATCAAAGTTTTTGAGTCTATACAAAGTTTATGAGAAACTTGTATTTACAATAAAGTGAGTGGGAGCACTATAGAATTTCTGATAAGTATATGTGGTTGACATATTGTTGATCGAAAATAATATAGAATTTCTGGAAAGCATAAAGGGTTGTTTGAAAAGAGTTTTTCAAAGGAAGACCTGGATAAAGCTACTTAATTGTTGGGCATCGAGATCTATAGAGATAGATCAAAGACGCTTAATGAGACTTTCAATGAGTACATAGCTAGACAAGATTTTGAAAGAGTTCAAAATGGAACCGGCGAAGAAGGAGTTCTTGCCTGATTTGTAAGGTGTGAAGTTGAGTAAGACTCAAAGCTCGACCACGGTAGAAGAAAGAGAAAGGACGAAGGTCATCCCCCATGCCTTAGCCATAGGCTCTATATAGTATGCCAT
This sequence comes from Hordeum marinum, assembly GCA_022496015.1. NCBI lineage: Eukaryota > Viridiplantae > Streptophyta > Magnoliopsida > Poales > Poaceae > Hordeum > Hordeum marinum. The sequence goes on from CM039678.1 coordinate 151,003,983, forward strand.
GCTATGTACCACACTTGTGTGTGCCTTGTCATGAGTCTGTCAAGGGGTACAAGAGTGATCCAGGGGTGGATCACTGGACAACAGTCAAAATTATCCTTAGTAACTCGAGGACTAAGGAAATATTTCTTGATTATGGAGGTGATAAAGAGTTCGTCATAAAGGGTTACGTCGATGCAAGCTTTAACACCAATCCAGATGACTCTTAGTAGAAATCCGGATACGTATAGTGGAGCGGCCATTTGGAGTAGCTCCAAATGCAGCGTGGTAGCAGTATCTACAATATGACATAGAGAGTTGCAAAGAACACATGGATCTGAATGTCGTAGACCCATTGACTAAAACCTCTTTCACATGCAAAACATCATCAAAACCCAGAACTCACTGGGTGTGAGATTCATAACAAATCACATAGCGATGTGAGATGGATTATTGACTCTAGTGCAACTGGGAGACTGTTGGAAATATGCCCTAGAGGCAATAATAAATTGGTTATTATCATATTTCCTTGTTCATGATAATCGTTTATTATCCATGCTATAATTATATTCATCGGAAACTCAGATACATGTGTGGATACATAGACAACACCATGTCCCTAGTAAGCCTCTATTGGACTAGCTCATTGATCAAAGATGGCTATGGTTTCCTAGTCATGGACATGAGATGTCATTTGATAACGGGATCACATCATTATGAGAATGATGTGATGGACAAGACCCAAACTATAAACATAGCATATGATCGCGTCAGTTTATTGCTATAGTTTTCTGCATGTAAAAGTATCAGTTCCTATGACCATGAGATCATGCAACTCACTGACACCGGAGGAGTACCTTGTGTGTATCAAACGTCGCAACATAAATGGATGACTATAGAGGTGCTCTACAGGTATCTCTGAGGGTATCTATTGAGTTGGCGTGGATCAAGACTGGGATTTGTTACTCCGTGTGATGGAGAGGTATCTCAGGGCCCACTTGGTAATACAACATCACAACAAGCCTTGGAAGCAATGTGACTAAGTGTTAGCCACGGGGTATTGTATTATGGAACGAGTAAAGAGACTTGCCAGTAACGAGATTAAACTAGGTATAGAGATACCGACGATCGAATCTCGGGCAAGTAACATACCGAGGAACAAAGGGAACTGCATACGGGATTAACTGAATCCTTGACATAGAGGTTCAACCGATAAAGATCTTCATAGAATATGTAGGAACCAATATGGGCATCCAGGTCCTGCTATTGGTTATTGACCGTAGAGCTGTCTCGGTCATGTCTACTTAGGTCTTGAACCCGCTGGGCCTGCACACTTAAGGTCCGGTGATGTTTTGGTAGTATAGAATTGTGTATGATGGTGACCGAAGGTTGTTCGGAGTCCCGGATGAGATCCCGGACGTCACGAGGACCTTCGGAATGGTCCGGAGGCAAATATTGATATATAGGAAGTCCTGTTTTGGTCATCGAAAAAGTTTTGGGTTCATCGGTAGTGTATCGGGGGTGCCGGGAGGGGTACCGGGGACCAGCGGGAGGGGTGTCTCGACCCAAAGGGCCTCATGGGCTGTGGGAGGAGTCAAGCCAGCCCTTAGTGGGCTGGCCGAGCCCTGCACTAACGCCCATGTTGCTAGGGGTGGGGAAAACCCAAAAGGTGGAGAGGTGGAAAGAATTTCCAAGTGGAAAGGAGGAATCCTACTCCTAATAGGATTGGAGTAGGACTCCTCCACCTCCAATTTCGGTCAACTCTTAGGGTTTGAGGATGCCTCCTCCCCTCCCTCCCTCCTATATATACTAGAGGATTTAGAGGGGATACCTAACCCTAATTGCCACGTGCTCCCTCTACTTCATCTAGATCGGTTTTCTCCTCTAGTCTAGTTCGGCGGTGCTTAGGCGAAGCCCTACCGGAATAGTTCCACCACCATCGCTGCCACGCCGTCGTGCTGCCAGAGAAATCATCTACCTCTCTGCTCCCTCTTGCTTGATCAAGAAGGCGGAGATCGTCATCGAGGTGTACGTGTGCTGAACGCGGAGGCACCGTCCGTTCGGCGCTAGATTGGAAGGACCGTGATCAGGATCGCGAGACGATTTGTGATTTGATCACGGGACGGATCGTGATTGTATCGCGAGAAGGATCATGATGGGATCGCGGGACGCTTGGCGATTTGGATCGCAAAGACGTTCGACTACATCAACCGTGTTTCTTAACGCTTCCCGCTTAGCGATCTACAAGGGTATGTAGATCCACTCTCCCTCTCGTAGATGCTCATCACCATGGATAGATCTTGCATGTGCGTAGGAATTTTTTTGTTTCACATGCAAAGTTCCCCAACAACCCCCCCTCCCCAAGCACCACAACCACATCATCTTGCTTGTAAATTTTTAAAGTAACCTTTTGAAGATGCAACATTACTCTACTTCATAGTGCGGACAATCACGAAAGCGAGAGCTGCTTCTCAAGACCTCCTACTTAGAGTATCATGTCACCCGCCAACACCCTTACTGACACCAAAATGGGCCATACTTCTCGAGACCTCCTGCTTAGTGTATCGCGTCGCCCACCAGCACCATGACTGACGCCAAAATGGGTCGTGGCACAAAATCCGGTTATGTTGTTGGTTGTCCTTGGTCTTTACTTTAGTTGACTCATGCCAAGTCCCTCGGTTGCTTGGTGGTATGGTCACTCGACCGTCATGTAAAAAACATAAGTGGTTTAGGGGAAAACCGATATAAACAAATTATCCATTACAAAGTGTTCCTGATTTTTTTTAAAAAAATTTGTGAATTTGAAAAGTTCATAAATGATCATAAAAAATTTAAAGTTCTCGAACTTGAACTTTTTCATGAATTCAAACCAATTTAATGAATTTTAAATAGTTCATACATTCAAAAATAGATTACGATTTGAAAATAGTTTACACATTGAAAACAAGTTCATGTTTTGAGCCCCTATAAACCGAAAAGAAGAGAGTAACATTTAAGTGGGTACGTCACTTCAATCCTATACTTTTCCTATTCCTACATTTTCAAAATCCTATGAATCAAGAGGCCCTAAACGTAGTGGTAGGGGGCGTAAGATGAGCTGGACACTTGTTATTTTTTCAAAGGGTGATACGGAGTAGCGTCCTATGCACAATGCAACAGCGTACTGGCTCTGTGAAGCAATTCTAGCTGCCTTGGCCGCGTGACCAATGGGTAACATACACATCACGGTGGTCATACTCCACAGCACTAATGCTATACCTATGTTTCTTAAAAATAAAATGCTAGACTTACAAAGAATCTACAAATGCTTAACTTAACTTTTCAAACTATAATTATTCCTTCCCTTTGAATTCAACTAGGGTGTGCCCCTTCATCCCACTATTACCAATCATAACCCCCTCCCCCCCCCCCCCCCAAGCACCTCCACCACATCATCTTGCCTGTAAATTTTTAAAGTGACCTTTTGAAGATGTAGCATTACTCTACTTTATAGTGGGGACAACCACGAAAGCGAGAGCTACTTCTCGAGACCTCCTGCTTAGAGTGTCGCGTCACCCGCTAGCACCCTGACTGACACCAAAATGGGCATACTTCTCGAGACCTCTTGCTTAGAGTATCGCGTCGCCCACCAGCACCATGACTAACGCCAAAATGGGCCGTCGCCCAAAATCCGTTTATGTTGTTGGCTGTCCTTGGTCTTTAGTTTAATCGACTGATGCCAAGTCCCTCCGTCAGTTGGTGGTAACTGGTCGCTCGACCGTCATGTAAAAACATAAGCGGTTCAGGGGAAAACCGATATAAATAATTTATTCATTACAAAATGTTCCTGATTTTGTTTTTAAAAAATGTGAATTTGTAAAGTTCATAAATGATCATAAAAGTTTTAAAGTTCTCGAACTTGAAATTTTTCATGAATTCATACCAATTTAACGAATTTTAAATAGTTCACACATTCAAAAATAGATTATGATTTGAAAATAGTTTGCAAATTTAAAACCAGTTCATGTTTTGAAGAAAATCACTCATTTGAAAAAAATGAATTTGAAAAAAAAGATCTATTTCTTCGTACAGAATTAGGAAAATTTCACATATCTAAAAAAAATTAATGAAAAAGTAAAGGAATAAAAGCGAAAGGAAAAGAAATTTGATAAAACATATATAAACCATACAAACTGAGTAAAATAGTACCAAAAAATCAGACCAAAATATCCAAAAGCTTTACAAAACTAACCCACAAGCTTCTGTAAGCTTCACAACGCCGAGATGACCTTTAAAAAACTAGTATCACACATCATGCTAACTGAGACGGCCTTAATAGCGCATGTGTAGCTCGAGGGGGTGTGCTCCACTCACGGGAGCAATATCTCTCATTAAGCGAGACAAAAGCTACACTCGCATCAAGAGTCTACAGTGACATGTCCAACCCATTAGTGCATCTAAATGAATAGAGTAGAGAAAAAAGGTCGAGCGGCATTCAATACTGAGACCACCTGGTAACAGCCAGTGCTGCTAGCCACTAAGTAGACGTTGAATTCATGTTACACTATACTAGGGCGCGTCCAACTTGAACAAAACAACCCGTGTTTCCACATGATTTTTTGGGTTTTTCTGTTTTTGTCTTTTCTAGTTTTCTCCCGTTTTTTCATTTCTTTATATGTTTCTACTTTCTTCTTCTTCTTCTTCTTCTTCTTCTTCTTCTTCTTCTTCTTCTTCTGATTTTCTTTCTTCTCTTTCATCTGTTTTTTTTTCCTCTCATTTCCATTTTTGTTAACAATTTTGATATATCCCTAAAACATTTTTCGACTATACGTTTAACATGTTTCAAATACTAGTTCAGATATTTTTGAATACATGGTCACCATTTTTTCCATACACATTTAATATTTTTCTAAATACTTGATTAACATTTCTCAAATACCTGCTCAACAATTTCTCAAATTAAATATTAATGTTTTGATGTGAATGATGAAAATATCATTTTTAATACATGGTCAACATTTTTTCTATACACATTTATCGTTTTTGAAATGCATGAGTAACATCTTTTACACATTTGTTCACCATTTTTTCAATTGCTTGCTTCAAACTTTGGATACATGATCAAGTTTTACTTTATTTTAATACATGGTCGACATTTCTATACACGTTTACCATTTTATCAATGCTTGATTAACACTTTTCAAATAATGATTTAACATTTTCCTTAAATAATTAATTACCATTTTGATGTGCATGATAAAAAACATCATTTTTCAATAAATGCTCAACCTTTTTTATATCCATGTTAAAAAAATCGAATGATTTATTATTAAATTTAAGTTACTTGTTTAACATTTTTTTCAATTGCTTGATGGACATTTTTATATACATGATCAAGTTATTTTGGTATTTCTATTATATGGTAAAAAAATACCTTTAACATTTTAGTAAATGCTTGATTAAAAAATATTAATATTAGTTCAACATTTTTTCAAATTCTTGATTAGAAATTTTATATACATGATCAAGTTTAAAAAAAATAACACATGGTCAACAATATTTATGTGCACATCTACCTTTTTTAAAATGCATGATTATCATCTTTAAAATACTTGTTCAATTATTATCATCTTAAATATTTTTTTGCACTTTCAAAATTTTTATATACATATTTAACATTTTTTAAAAGATTGATTAACATTTTCGAAATACTTGTTTCATACTTTTTCAAATAAGAAAATATTAAAGATAATTCTAATATTTTTAATACATAGTTAACGTTTTTTACTCCCTCCGTCCCTTCATGTAAGGTGTATAGATTTTTGAGAAAAAGTCCGGAATATAAGGTTTATTGTGTTGCATCATTTGTTTGGATATTTGTTTTAGGGATTTGATTACATTTCCTTATATTAGGCAAGCTCCTCTATTTTCTGATGTCAATTAGTTAGGTATAATCTCATCCAAAACTTGTGAAAATTTCCCTCCACGTGTATTCTTTAATTTCCGTGCTAAAAACTATACACCATATATGTAGAAACGAATGGAGTATAAACAAATTAAACATTTTTAAAATACAATTATAACATTTTGATACATGGTCAACATTTTTTCTATACTCATTTAATTTTTTGAAATACAAATTTGATATTTTTCAAACACATTTTCGATATGTTTTTCAAATTCTTGGATTAATATGTTTTAAATACAAGGTCTGCATTTTTATATACACATTAACATTTTTTTAATGCTATTTTTTGTGAAATGTTTTATGTAATGTGTTTTTGCAATACAAAATATCTAGAAATACAAATAAAGTAAAATAAAGAAAACGACAAACATAAATAAAAACTAGAATATTGACTATGGTTTGTGGTAAGCTATGCGATGGCCTGACCCAACAGGGAGCCTGCCTTCAGCGTCGTGCACTTGCAAATGACACTCAATGCCAAATATGATGTATCATGTACGGAGATCTAACTCTGTCTCACCTCTCGTGTTGAAGGCACATCCGCTTAAGTGAGCCACCCACCTAAGGGCTTGTTCGGTTAATCCCTCCCGGAAGGAGATTGGAGACGATTGGAAGGGATTGAGGTGAGATTTGACTTGTAGGGAATTTAATCCCTCTCAATCCCCTCCAAAGCCCTTCAAATTTGAAGGAACCGAACAAGCCTAAGCGGTTTTGTACCCCTAAAAAAACCTAAGTGGTTTTGTGAATGTTATATAAGTCAGTCCGGTTGGTTTTCCTTTTTTTTTCCAGATTTTTGTGTTTCTTTGTTTCTTTTTTCCTTTTTATTTTCATTTTTTATCTGTTGTTTTTATTTTTTTCCTTGTTGTTTTCATTTCTTTATTTTCCTTTTTCCTTTTTTGTTTGGTTTTCACAGGTTTTCCTGTAATTTCTTTCTACTTTTTCCTTTATTTGTCCCACATGTCTACTTTTTCAATACACATTGTATATCTTTCTTATACATGTGTAACATTCTTTTGAAACATGTGAACATTTTTTAAATACATGTTGATTCTTTTTCAAATATACATTGAACTTTTTTAGCATGATATTGTTTTTACAAATGTAGGAATAATTTTCTAGGTGTCACAAAAAAAATTGGAAACATGTGAACATTTATTTATATTGTCCCGTGCATGTTTTTGAATGGTGTGAAACAATTTTTGAAATATGTTGCTCCTTTGGGATCGGTATAAGCAACATATTTGCCTAAAAGAGCAACATATAGCAGCGCCAAATCATGCGCAATCGATGCTGGCGCGGATTGGCACCCGTGAAACAAGGTCGGGCTGGTTTGACATCGGCATCCGTGGAGCAACAAGGTCCGGCTGGTTTGACACCGGCGAGACGATGAAGGATACATTGAAAAAGTCTTAAAATTTGTGGGCACGTGTTTGAAAACACAACACAATAGCCTTCAAAAGTTTCCTTCAATAGGATGTTCGACATTTCGTTCTTGAAAAGGATAAAATTGGGTTAGACTCGTTTTCGCGCAGAAAACAGATCCAAAAATTGATGTGCTTATCGGAATCATCCCAAAGTTTGGATAGTAGGATCGAGTTGCAATTTTGAGGAGTTATCAACATAGGAATTCCACAGCCAATCAACAGTTGGATTTTCCAAAGTATGTACGAGGTAGACGCTGGACTCCTCGTCCCAAACTTGTGTGGATTTCCGCCAGATTTGACATGGCTTAGGTATGGCAAAGATTGCCAGAGATTTCTCCATCGGAGCACGATGAAATTTTATAGGTTCGTTGTAGAGTTAATTACACATAATTTCACCAAAGCAATCGTCAAAGCATTGCTCGAGGAGGCAGTGGTGGCCGAAACGAATCTGTTGTCTACGAAATTCTGCACAGTCGCACAAGGGCAATGTCGGCGTTGAGCCCCCGAGCTCCATAGAAATTTTTTCCATGATCTTGGTTGAGATCAAACTTTATGTGGATCAAGAAACCCGTCTGATCTTGACAAAACGGCATGTGCATAGTCTTCGGCCTGGCCGAGGTGATCAGTCGAGGTGGTGATGAAGATTCATTCCGACACGTAGATCGCATCCCATCAAACGGTGACGACTACCAGAGGGACTTGTATGGGTCACCAATGTCGGTGCTAAAACTAACAGACTCGGGTAGGGGGTCCCGAGCTGGTGGTCTCGGCTAGATGGTAACAAGAAGTAGAAAATAAACGATGTTACTTAGGTTCGAGCCATCTCTAAGAGGTAAAACCACATGTCCTGCTCTGATTGTATTGATTGTGATGGGATACAAAATATAGGATGGTCTACCTCAGAATTGTATGAATGAATGTTCTCCTTTGAGTGTTGAGATGGTCTATTGACTACTCTAGCCTCGGTTTATATAATGTACCGGAGGCCTAGGATTACATGAGTCCTTGTCTTGTGTGTCAAGTCTTATGGAATCTTCTTTGTATGCGTCACGGACCTCTTCAATTGGCCCGTTAATGAACCTCCACGCGGGTCCTTGGTCAGACCCTCCTGACCGAGAGATAGCATGGTGAGTACCACCTAATCCAGGACACCATCATAGGCCAGGGCATGCATGCACCCGCCGCAGGGCAGGAAGAGCATTGCTCGCATGTATTCACCACCACACTTATAGGCACATCAAGCACGGTAACCACCCCCATGAGGCCCTTCACAACGGTGCCAGGCTCCAATCCGTCCACCATCGCCCACCATGGAGCCGCTACATTCCCCGCAATGTAGTGCTACTGGTGGAAGGCTCGATATGGTTGACTAGAGGGGGGTGAATAGGCAACTACCAATTTTTAACTTACTTTTAACGAATTAGGCTTAGCAACAAATAGGTTGGCTAGATGTGCAACTAGGTGAGTGATAACCACAAGTGTATTGGATCAGTTGTAGCCTCTTTCGGTAAGTAAGAGTGTCAAACACAATGAGGAGCTAAAGGTAGAACAAATATCCCCTCAAGTTCTATTGACCACCGATACAACTCTACGCACGCTTAACGTTCGCTTTACCTAGAACAAGTATGAAACTATAAGTACTTTGTAGGTGTAACGAGATAGGTTTGCGAGATAATAAAGAGCACGTAAATAAAAACTAGGGGCTGCTAAGATAAAGTAACAATTCAGTTAGTTTAACGAGTGTGGAAAAGTGGTGGTAGGAGTTGTAGAATTGTTCCTAGGCAATCGATAACTAGACCGGTCATCATTATTGCAATTTTATATTAGGGAGAGGCATAAGCTAACTTACTTTCTATACTTGGATCATATGCACTTATGATTGGAACTCTAGCAAGAATCCACAACTACTAAAGATCATTAATGTAAAACCCAACCATAGCATTATAAGGTATCAAGTCCTCTTTACTCCCATATGCAACAACCCACCTACTCTGGTTTATGCTTCTATCAATCACGCAACCCACCATAGGCAAATCATGAACACATTGCTACACCCTATAGCGAGGATCCGTCATGCTTGTGTGACACGGAGAGCACCATAGGACAGCACCAATAATAAAACATGCAACTCAAACCAATCATGATCATCAATGAACCCATAGGACAACAAAAATCTACTCAGACATCATAGGATGGCAACACATCATTGGATAATAATATGAAACATAAAGCACCATGTTCAAGCAGAGGGTATAGAGGGTTGTCGGAGAGTGGACCACTGTAGATAGATGGGGGAAGGTGATAGAGGTGTTGGTGAAGATGACAGAGTTGTTGGAGTAGATCGCCGTCACGATGATGGCCCCGGCGACGTTCTGGCGCCACCAGGAGAGAGGGGGAGAGAGCCCCCTCCTTCTTCTTCTTCCTTTACCTTCCCCCTAGATGGGAGAAGGGTTTCCCCTCTGGTCCATGGCCTCCATGGCGGTGGAGGGGCGAGAGCCCCTCCGAGATTGGATCTCCCTCTCTCTCTGTTTCCTTCGGTTTCTGCGCTCCCAGATTCTGGCCTTTCACTGTTTCTTAAATATCCAGAGATCTGTAACTCTGATCGAGCTGAATTTTGAGGGGATCTTTATCCAAAAATTAGCTTTCTTGCGGCCAAAGGACAACTCCAACCGACCTAAGGAGTGGCCACAAGCCTGCTAGGCGCGACCAGGGGGTGGGCCACGCCTAACAGGCTTGTCACCTCCTCGGGCATCGTCTCGCATTGATTCCTTTTTCCCAAAAATCACATATATTCCAAAAAAATCTCCGTAAGTTTTTATCGTGTTTGGACTTCGTTTGGTATGGATATTCTATGAAACAAACAACATGCAATAAACAGGAACTGGCACTGGGCACTGGATCAATATGTTAGTCCCAAAAATAGCATAAAAAGTTGCCAAAAGTATATGAAAGTTGTAGAATATTGGCATGAAACAATCAAAAAATTATAGATACGACGGGGACGTATCAGCATGCCCAAGCTTAATTCCTGCTCGTCCTCGAGTAGGTAAATGATAAAAAGATAAGTTTTGATGTGGAATGCTACCTAGCATAATCTTGTTCATATAATCTAATCATGGCATGAATATTAAGACATGAGTGATTCAAAGCAATAGTATATCATTTGACATTAAGACAATAATACTTCAAGCATACTAATAAAGCAATTGTATCTCTTCAAAATATAATGGCAAAAGAAAGTTATCCCTACAATATCATATAGTCTGGCTATGATCCATCTTCCCCACACAAAGTATTTATATCATGCACAACCCCGATGACAAGTCAAGAAATTGTTTCACACCTTTTATGTTCTCAAACTTTTTCAACTCTCACGCAATACATGAGCGTGAGCCATGGATATAGAACTATAGGTGGAACAGAATATGGTGGAGGTTGTGAAGAAAAAGGAGAAGATAGTATCACATCAACTAGGCGTATCAACGGGCTATGGAGATGCCCATTAATAGATATTAATGTTAGTGAGCAGGGATTGCCATGCAACAGATGCACTGGAGCTATAAGTGTATGAAAGCTCAAAAAGAAACTAAGTGGGTGTGCATCCAACTTGCTTGCTCATGAAGACCAGGGGAAATTGGAGGAAGCCCATCATTGGAATATACAAGCCAAGTTATATAATGACAAATTCCCACTAGTATATGAAAATGACAAAATAGGAGACTCTCTATCATGAAGATCATGGTGCTACTTTGAAGCATAAGTGTGGAAAAAAGATAGTAGCACTGTCCCTTCTCTATTTTCTCTTTTTTTTGGTGGGCATCTCGGGCCTCTCTTTTTTATTTGAGCTTTGCTGACCTTTTTTTTCATAAAGTCCGAAGTCTCATCCCAACTTGTGAGGGAATCATAGCTTCCATCATCCTTTCCTCACATGGGACAATGCTCTAATAATGATGATCATCGCACTTTTATTTACTTTCAACTCAAGAATTACAACTCGATACTAGAACAAAATATGACTCTATGTGAATGCCTCCGGCAATGTACTGGGAAGTGCAATGATCTATCGTAGCAATGACATCAAAAAATGGACATGCCATGAAAACATCATGCTACTATCTTACGATCATGCAAAGCAACATGACAATGATGGTGTGTGTCATAATAAACGGAACGGTGGAAGTTGCATGGAAATATATCTCGGAATGTCTATGGAAATGCCATAATAGGTAGGTATGGTGGCTGTTTTAAGGAAGGATATATGGTGGGTGTAATGCACCAACGAAAGTTGTGCGGTACTACAAAGGCTAGCAAAGGTGAAAGGGTGAGAGTGCGTATAATCAATGGACTCACATTAGTCATGAATAACTCACATACTTATTGCAAAACTCTATTAGTCATCAAAGAAAATTATTAGACGCATGCTCCTAGGGGAGAGGTTGGTAGGATTTAACCATCGCACGCTCCCGACCCTCACACAAAGGTTGACAATCAATAAACAAATCATGCTCCAACTTCCTTACATAACGGTTCACCATACATGCATGCTACGGGAATCACAAACCTTTACAAAATTATTTATACCAATCCACAATTACTCACTAGCATGACTCTAATATCACCATCTTTATATCGCAAAACTATTGCAAGGAATCAAACACATCATATTCAGTGATCTACGAATTTATAGAAGGCTCTTTCCACCTCACTTATATCGTTTGATATAAGTGAGGTACAAAGAGCCTTCTATAAATCAACAAAGGTCATCCCCAAGCTTAGTCTCTTTCCACTTCTTATTCCTTCATCCGTCGTGATCTCACCCAAAACTTGAAAATTTCAATCACACAAAACTTAACAAAAACCCTCGTGAGATACGTTAGTATAATAAAACAAATCACCACTTTAAATACTGTTTCCAACCAATTCATATTTTGTTTTTGCATTGTGGATACTGTAATATAAATTTTCCATGGCTTATACCACCAATACAATCGATAGTTTCATCAAAACAAGCAAAACAATGAATAAAAAAAACAGAATCTGTCAAAAAGAGGACAGTCTGTAGTAATCTCAAGATTCACCATACTTATGTAACTCAAACAATTCTTAAAAATTAGGACAAAATAAAACATTTTCATATCATTACTGTGTAAAAATTTGATAAACTTTTGATATACCAGTAAAAAATGTAAATTCACGCACTAGAGCCAAAGTTTCTGTTTTTGCACTGCACACACCAAACAAGCAAACTAGTCATCCGAAAGGCAAATCTTGGCACATTATTCATATAATACAATGGATTTGTATAAGGGTATAATTATTTTTGTTGAAATTTTTGTGTAATCAAGATTCACAAAGTTTCCATGGGCATGAACAAAGTTCAAGGCTAGCCCCCACTTCAACGTTGCTCGTCTTTCTCACTTTCACTTTTCTTTTTGAAAAGGTTTTAAGTTACCCACTTTATTTTTTTGTTTTTAAACTATATAAAATCACACAACAGAATAAAATGACTCTCTAAAACTTCCGGGTTGTCCCCCTGGTAGCGCTTTCTTTAAAACCATTAAGCTAGGCATAAAGTGCTCAAGTAGTGGATCCACCCGGATCCCAAGGTATATCAAAGCCAATTTTAATTAACAATGATTTGTAATTTACTAGTGAGCACAAAGTGATATAAATCATGCAATAAAGAAGTCTAACTCTCTTCCTATGCATTGACATGTCATAAAAGAACAATTCATGCACACAAAGTAAAGGCCAATGCATAGTATAAACTGTTTCTTGCAATTTTATCGTATTGGAAACATAGAGAAGCGGAGATGTAGTTCCTCTCTCATAATAATTGCAAGTAGGAGCAGAAAGCACATGCGTATTATAATTATCAAAATTATCATGCGCAATAGTAGAAGGCAACCCATCTATATAATCCTTAATAAGTGCACACTTCTCCGATATAGTGTAGTTGGGAGAATTCAAAAAGATAATAGGACTATCATGTGTGGGTGCAATAGCAACAATTTCATGCTTAACATAAGGAACTATAGAAAGTTCATCTACATAAGCACAATTCATATTGGCATCATGGCCACAAGAATAGCAAGCATCAAGTTCATCAAAAAGGTATATTTCAGAAGAATCCAAGGGATCATAGCAATCAACATAACATTCATCATTCGGTAAGCATGAAGGGAAATTAAACAATGTATGAGTTGAAGAGTTACTATCATTTGAAGGTGGGCATGGGTAGCTAATCCGCTCTTCGTCCTTTTATTCTTCGTTATCCTCCTCATCTTTTTCATCTAATGAGCTTACAATTTCAACAACTTCCTCTTCCATAGATTCGTGCAAAATATTAGTCTCTTCCAAGGCAACAGTCATGTTTCAATAAACTCTTTAACATAAGCATTAGAAGCATAGTTTTCATAGCAATATTTAAGTATGGCAAATTTTTCAGATTCGTAAAGAGCAGCATCATACTTTTCAATGAAAGAAGCAATTTCATAGGCACACTTGAAAGCAACAAATTCTTCAATTTGTTCAACATCATTATAGCAATAGGCCACCTTGGCATAAGAGGATAATATTTCATTATCATTAAACACATATTGGTAGGGAAGGTGTTTTTTAGCTTCTTTAGAACAACAAGTAAAATCATAAATTTCACATAGATCCAAAGCATAGCAACACAAAGTATTAATTTGATGCCACAAGAGTTTCCCTCTCTGAGATATGCAGTGTCGCACATAATGAGCATGCTCGTTTAACGATTTTCCCTCAACTAAGCTAGTTGGGTTTTCAGCACGAGCACAAGTGGATCAAAGATGACCCAAGTAATATTCTTCGGTGGTATGGAACACTAGTGGTTCCTCAACTTTTGGAGCAACAAGTACAAGTAATTTTTTTGGTATTTTACATTTCCTACCCATATTTAAAGATAGAAAACAACTTTAAACAAAAAATAAAAATTACTTAGTGATAAAGCAAACAAGCACACACGAGAATATTCACCCCATGCTATTGCTCCCCGGCAACGGCGCCAGAAAAAGGTATTGATAACCCACAAGTGTAGGGGATCAGTTGTAGCCTCTTTCGATAAGTAAGAGTGTCGAACCCAACGAGGAGCTAAAGGTAGAATAAATATTCCCTCAAGTTTAACGACCACCGATACAACTCTATGCACGCTTAACGTTCGTTTTACCTAGAACAATTATGAAACTAGAAGTACTTTGTAGGTGCAACGGGATAGGTTTGCAAGATAATAAAAGCACGTAAATAAAAACTAGGGGCTGCTAAGATAAAGTAACAATTAAGTTAGTTTAACGAGTGTGGAATGTCATCATTATTGCAATTTTATATGAGGGGGAGGCATAAGCTAACATACATTCTCTACTTGGATCATATGCACTTATGATTGGAACTCTAGCAAGCATCCGCAACTACTAAAGATCATTAAGGTAAAACCCAACCGTAGAAAGGTATCAAATCCTCTTTACTCCCATATGCAACAACCCACCTACTCGGGTTTATGCTTCTGTCACTCACGCAACCCACCATAGGCAAATCATGAATACATTGCTACACCCTATAGCGAGGATCCCTCACGCTTGCGTGATACGGAGAGCACCATAGGACAACACCAATAATAAAACATGCAACTCAAACCAATCATGATCATCAATCAACCCATAGGACAACAAAAATCTACTTAGACATCATAGGATGGCAACACATCATTGGATAATAATATGAAGCATAAAGCACCATGTTCAAGTATAGGGTACAAAGGGTTGCAGGAGAGTGGACCGTTGTAGATAGATGGGGGAAGGTGATGGAGGTGTTGGTGAAGATGACGGAGTAGTTGGAGTAGATCGCCTTCACGATGATGACCCCGGCGGCATTCCGGCGCCACCGGGAGAGAGGGGGAGAGAGCCCCCCTCCTTCTTCTTCTTCCTTGACCTTCCCTTAGATGGGAGAAGGGTTTCCCCTCTGGTCCGTGGCCTCCATGGCTGCGGAGGGGCGAGAGCCCCTCCGAGATTGGATCTCTCTCTCTGTTTCCTTGTGTTTCCACGCTTCCAGATTCTGGCCTTACACCGTTTCTTAAATATCCGGAGATCCGTAACTCCGATGAGGCTGAAATTCTGAGGGGATCTTTATCCTAGAGTTAGTTTTCCTGCGGCCAAACGACAGCTCCAATCGACATAAGGGGTGGACACAAGCCTGCTATGAGTGTCCAGGGGGTGGGTCGCGCCTAGCAGGCTTGCCACCTCCTCGCGCATCGTCCTGCGTTGATTATTTTTCCCCAAAATCACATATATTCCAAAAAAATCTCCATAAGTTTTTATCACGTTTGGACTTTGTTTCGTATGGATATTCTGTGAAACAAAAAAACATGCAACAAACAGGAACTGGCATTGGGCACTGGATCAATATGTTAGTCCCAAAAATAGTATAAAAAGTTGCAAAAAGTATATGAAAGTTGTAGAATATTGCCATGAAACAATAAAAATTTATAGATACGACGGAGACGTATCAGTGAGCAACCTATATGATGCTAAACACAATCAACAATCCAAGCAATCAAGATAAGCAATATACGTAGTTTGCATGAAGTAAACGTAAGAAGTAACCACAAGAGGAACCGATGGAGACGAGGAAGTGTTCCCGAAGTTCCTTCCCGGGAAAGGGAAGTACATCTCCGTTGGAGCGGTGTGGAGGCACAATTATCCCCAAGAATCCACTAGGGCCACAATATTATCCTCATGCCCTCACACGATGCGAGGTGCCGTGATTCCACTAGTGGTGCCCTTGAAGGCGGCAACCGGACCTTTACAAACAAGGTTGGGAAATCTCCACAACTTACTTGAAGGGTCCCAACGACACCATGAAGCTTCACCACAATGGACTATAGCTTCGGAGTGACCTCTTCCGTCTAGGGTGCTCAAACACCCAAGAGTAACAAGATCCACAAGGGATTAATGAGGGGAATCAAATATCTCTTGGTGGAAGTGTAGATCGATGCCCTCTCCTCCAAATCCTAGACCACCAACAATATTTGATGGCTAGGGAGGGATAAGGAGCAAGAATAAGCTTAGGAGCAACAATGGAGATTTTTGGGGGAAGAGGTGAGTCTCTCTGGGGAAGAAGACTCACTTATATAGGTGGGGGAAAACTGGCCATTTTCTGCATGCATTTCGTGCATAAGCAGTAGTACTGCCCAGGGGAGCGGTACTTCCGGTTATACCCGTACTCGGTAGTACCGCTCTGGGGGAACAATACTTCCGCTTGATATGGCAGTACCGCTCCAGGGGGAGCGATACTTCCGCTCAATAATTCCAGAAGAACAGAAGTAAAAAATCAAGCGGAAGTGGCCACGGTACCTCAGGGCAGCAGTACCGCTGGAGTGGTACTACCGCTCTGAAGAATAGTACTTCCGCTTAAAATGGAGAGTGACACCCATAGACACCAGAAGTAAAATGTAAGCGGTAGTAGCCACAGAACCTCAAGGCGGCAGTACCGCTGGAGTGGTACTACTGTTTTGAGGAGCAGTACTTCCGCTTAAATGAAACTCAGGGGTCTTTGGGGGAGGAAGCACTACATTGTGTCGGGAATGGAAGGGGGGGTGCAAAGTGTACGTGATAATTCCTCCCAACCTTTCCAAATGCAGTTCCTCTCTTAATAGTACGGATTTTCCTATGATTCACGTCCACCAACACTAAATCAAAAGAAAGACTCCGTCTTCTCTTCTAAGAGTTGAGGGATGAAACCCATCTCGTCCCACCTAATAATCTTTGAAAGCTTAATGCACACGATTAGTCTACATGTGTATTGTCATCAACCACCAAAACCACTTAGGGAAAATTATGATCGTACAATCTCCCCCTTTTTGGTGGGTTGATGAAAACATAGGATTTGCCAGTATAGGATATGAATTTAAGAAATAGGCAAACCCAGTATCTACAAAATATAGAAAGGCCACCCTAGTTGTGTGCCCTATTTGAATATGCTTTTGGAATGCAAAGAGCACACATTAGGATCAACACTCCCCCTATATTTTATAAATGCGGCCATATACTTGCACATGCGGAAATAGTGATAAGCAGGTAAGCAAGTATAGGAAACATAAACTCACAATAATGTAGACATAAAGGAAATGAGAGATAGCATATGTCTTACACCATATATAGTACTCACGAGTTCTGACAAGATAAACCAAAGCAAACAACCAAAGCAAACAAACGAGTTCACGAGAGAAGAGATGCACAGATAAAAAAATACTCGTTACTCAGCAAATCCCTAAACACTCTCTCCCTCTTTGGCAGAAAGACACCAAAAGGGGCATAGAGGACTAATCCAAGACCAAGTGATGGCAGGCACAGGATAGTCAATCGTCGTGCTCATCACCTTCCTCTTCATCTGTTGCAGCAGGCACATCATCCTATGACTCAACATATGGGCAGTTCTTCTTGATCCATTCGTCCTCATCAGTAATCCTCTCCTTAGACCCACTGTCAATATCTAGACCAATCTTCCTCACGATCCTCTTATCATGGTGGCGAATTCTTGGCCTCCACATGAGCCTTGTACTGTCCCTTGATCTAAAAGCAGAGAAGATTCTTCATCTTGGTTTTGAGCTTGGCAGCCCAAGATGGAAAAGTTTGAGAGCGAGGAGCATAGATTTCATATGTGTAGTTAGGCTCTGACTCATCATTAGAATCAGTGGGGGCAATCTTTGGAATAGAGGGCGCAATGCCCCAATTCTCCTTCACCCGGAGCTTAAGAATACCATGAGTAACCATGTGATCAGTAACCAGAGGCTCACCAGGGAACTACTCAGACCAAGTATCCTCAATAAGCTTAAAGAGATAAGGGCCATAGATAGGCACCTTCCTGTTAAGAACCGCTAAGCAAAGCTCCCTCCACATAATGTGGGAAACATCCAAAGTTGAATCTCTGCCTTTATCCTTGATGCACATCAGTAGAACATTTACGATATAAGAGTGAACCCGATCCAAGTTCCCCACACAAGGAAACATAGAGTTTCGAAAGATATGGTGCATAATGTACATAAAGTGCGAGTACCCTTGGCAGTCTGTACTCTCCTTTGGTAGCACATGATCTTGGACTTGTGAATAGATGCCACTTCAGTGTGAGGTCGGAGACCAAATAGCTCATCTTCCCATGAGTCTGCATATCCCAAAGAGTTCATAAAGGTCTTCTAGTTGGAATGCAGAACTCTGCTACCTTTCCATGTCAAGTTCCTTGCCTCGTCATTGTGGAAGTGAACAGTGGCAAAGAACTGAGCCACAATCTTGTAGTAAAAATCCTTGTTGAACACAATAATGCGATCCAAACCCCATTGCTGGCGAAGAGCACGAGCTTCAGCAAGGTAGGCAGTGTGAGGTTTGCTGACCATATGCCCCGTGTCGATGGATTTGACATGTGGCACATAGAGGTTTTTCTTGCCCTTCAGGACCCCAATAGAAATGAGAGACTGAGTCTTGTTCCAGAAGGGATGACCAACAAACGCGATGGCCTCGGGATGGCGGTAAGGGTTGAGATGACGAAATTCAAAGAACTCTTGGGAAGACATATCCTAAAGCTCTTTGACATCTTGTTTCTTGCTGGCAACCTTCTTCGTAGACTATCGACGGGGTTGAGCACTTGAACCAGCATCAACATTGTCAGACGTGTGGTACCGCTTGGAACCACCATGGCTAGCATTCACGCGACAAGCAGCCGGGGTGGAGACACCATCACCTGAATCCACAAAGAAGGAATGGAAAAGAAAATCAATGTAAACATATTGCAGAAGCAAAAAAGAAATAGAAAGGATAGGAGCTGAAACACCAAGAATTGGGGTCCTGTAGCACAAGTGGTAGTACAGCGGTGCATGGGCGGTACTTTCGCTTGAAGCGGTAGTATGGGCCATGCATCAGTGGTAGTACCGCTCTGGCGGCGAAAAAATTCCACGACAAGGGAGTAGTAGAACCGGTGACATAGAACCCACAA
This sequence comes from Hordeum marinum, assembly GCA_022496015.1. Lineage (NCBI taxonomy): Eukaryota > Viridiplantae > Streptophyta > Magnoliopsida > Poales > Poaceae > Hordeum > Hordeum marinum. The sequence goes on from CM039678.1 coordinate 151,023,333, forward strand.
CCTCGATGAACATATACTCTACACCTATCTAGCAGTCATCTCACGTCCTTCTCATGCCAAGTTTGAGCGAGAAATCAAGGAAATCACGTGCATTGCCATAGATACAAGATCCAAAAATCAAGACCAAAGAGTAGATTATTAAGGGCAATACCGAGGTTCATGGCACGAGGAAGAGGACGGGATCAAACCCGTTGGATGGAAAGGCGAAGGACGGCACAGAATGAGAGATCTGGAGTCGGCCTCCGAGGGAGTTCCGGATGCCTGGGAGAGGAAGAACCCGAGGGGGGAACGGTGAATGAGTATGGGGGAGTTAGAACTCCCCCTGCTCACCACTTGAACCATCCAGGGATCCCTGAAGCAGTAGTACCACTGGCACAAGCGATACTTCCGCTTGAAGCGGTAGTACCATTCAGAAACCAGCGGTAGTACCGCATATGACCAAAAACCAGCCCCAAGCTTAAATACACGACATATGAGGTCCAAGAATTTGAGAGAAACAAATGAAAAACCAAGACACTCAAACACAACAAACATTAGAGGAGTCATTCCAAGCCCATTCAAGAAACCAAACACAACGAATCATAGACTTAGAATGTCACATCAAACGGATAAGCTCTTCATAAAGTAAATGCCTCACAAGGAGGTGGGCGGTGACCGAAGCCACCTATGTTTGAGTCTATTGGTATGGCACTGCGAAGATTGTAACCTTGGGCCCATGACCAAAACTCATCTTCGAAGCACAAGTGTCATAAAAAATGACTAATGTGAAAGACTTGATCGATTTATGCATGATAGGAGGAGGGATAGTTCATTGAGAGAACTAGACTCCCCCTATGTTCATGCCTACATCTAAACAAGACAAAATGATGAGTATGGAGAGATGTGCAAGTTTTTCAATAAATGGTTCTCGAATCGATGATATTTGGGTTTTTTACATTTGTACCCCTAATTCCTTAGTTGTTCTCATTCATCCCCACGTCCTTCAGTTTTTCTTACGTTTCCCCACTCCCTTGCCCGAAACCCTCACCAAAGGTCACAACGGAGGATGTCGTCGGGTCAATGGTTTGACCGTTAACTCTGACGAGTGGGGCCGCATTGAGTCCATCCCGCCCCATTTCCGGCCACGCGGATGCTGAACAGACGTGCACACACTTTCTCCTCGTCCGCCTCGGGGATGCATGGCGGCCTTCCAACTACGCCCATAGCCAAAAGTAAATGCGCACGCGCGGCGGGCCCCGGTCGCCAGCCACCCATGTTCGGGTCGTCGTCCTTCTTTAAATGGAAATCGACCAATCCACAGTACCTTCCATCCTTCCAGAGCCGCGCCTGCCCCTCCACCCTCGACAAGATATAAACCCTAGTACGCCGGGGACAAAACCAAAGCCTAGAAAGTAGCCACCATGGGCATCTTCTCAAGGGATGGCTCGAGCTCCGGCAAGAAGAAGGGCAAGGCCCCCGCCGTCCCTTGGGGCGCTCTACCCCCATCGTCCTCTTTTCGTCTGCCTCGACAGCGGATTAGTGTCCCAGTGCACCAAGCGAGGTGGCACTGGGAGCACAGCATCCCTCTCCCCTACGCTGACGTGATCCTACCACACTACTAACACTTGAATCCAGAGAGGATCCCAGTGCCGGTGGTTCCACGGTCAGCAAGGGCGCATGCAGAGGAGGTGCGACACCGGCAGTAGCCGCTCACGCCCGAGCAGCGGCTTGATCCGGCTTATGCTGCAGACTCTCCCAATTGGGAGGTCTGGTTTGCGTTTGAGCACACGAAGCAGCGACGGCGTGGTGTGCGGGCTTGCACCCCGCCACCCCTCATCATGTGCGATGAGGAACAAGAGGCGGAGTCGGCATACCAGGAGGCACTGGCGCTGGCAGCTGTCCTCCACGAAAGTGACGAGGAAGAGCGGCTCAAGGAGGACGAGGAGAAGGCGGCTTACCAGGTACGGATGGCGGAGGCCATTACGCTCTCCACTGTTGGTGACTGCATCGTGCCACCGCTGGCACCACCGTCCCTTGACAGGCTCGAACAGGCGCTGACCGCCCTCACGGCCCACGAGTACGTGTGGGAGGGGGTGGTGTGCGAGTGGATGAGCACGCCACCCATATGGATGTTGGCGACGCCGAAGCAATAGCGAGACTATCTAGAGTTATGGCGACAACGGCACCTGCGGGCGGAGCATCGCGAGGGTCTGATGACACACAAGTATAGGGGATCTGTCATAGTCCTTTTGATAAGTAAGAGTGTCGAACCCAACGAGGAGCAGAAGGAAATGACAAGCAGTTTCCAGTAAGGTATTCTCTGCAAGCACTGAAATTATCGGTGACAGATAGTTTTGTGACAAGATAATTCATAATGAGTAACAAGTAACAAGTGTAGCAAAGGTGCAGCAAGGTTGACCAATCCTTTTTGTAGCAAAGGACAGGCCTGGAAAAACTCTTATATAAAACAAAGCGCTCTCGAGGACACATGGGAATTTCTGTCAAGCTAGTTTTCATCATGCTCATTTGATTCGCGTTCGTTACTTTGATAATTTGATATGTGGGTCGACTGGTGCTTGGGTGCTGCCCTTACTTGGACAAACCTTCCACTTATGATTAACCCCTATCGCAAGCATCCGCAAGTACGAAAGAAGAATTAAGGTAAACCTAACCATAACATGAAACATATGGATTTAAGCTTCTGTCACTCTAGCAACCCATCATCTACTTATTACTTCCCAATGCATTCCCCTAGGCCCAAATAATGGTGAAATGTTATGTAGTCGACGTTCACATAACACCACTAGAGGAGAGACAACATATATCTCATAAAAATATCGAACGAATACCTAATTCACATGATTACTTATAACAAGACTTATCCCATGTACTTAGGAACAAATGTAACTACTCATGAAACATGTTCATGTTCCAGATCAAAGGAGTATTAATTATCATAAAGGATCTGAACATATGATCTTCCACCAAGTAAACCAACTAGCATCAACTACAAGGACTAATCAACACTACTAGCAACCCACAGGTACCAATCTGAGGTGTTAAGACAAGGATTGGATATAAGAGATGAACTAGGGTTTGGAGAGGAGATGGTGCTGGTGAAGATGTTGATGGAGATTGACCCCCTCTTGATGAGAGGATTGTTGGTGATGATGATGGCTTCATTTTCCCCCTTCGGGAGGGAAGTTCCCCCCACAGAACAACCCTGCCAGAGCTTTATATGGGTTCTGCCCAAGTTTCGCCTCGAGACAGCGGCGCTTCGTCCTGAAAGCTCTCTTCTCATTTTTTCCAGGTCAAAACGCTTCATATAGGAGAATATGGGCGCCGGAGGAGCCACAGGGGCCCCACAAGCCTGCTAGGCATGGCCAGGGGTGGCCGCGCCTAGCAGGCTTGTGGCCTGCAGGTGGCACCCCTCTGGTTGATTCTTGCGCCAGTATTTTTTATTAATTCCAAAAATATTCTCCGTAAATTTTTAGGACTTTTGGAGTTGGCCAGAATAGGTATCTCAGATTTGCTCTTTTTCCAGTCCAGAATTCCAGCTGCCGGCATTCTCCCTCTTCATGTAAACCTTGTAAAATAAGAGAGAAAAGGCATAAGTATTGTACCATAACATGTAATAACATCCCATAATGCAATAAATATCAATATAAAAGCATGATGCAAAATGGACGTATCAACTACCCCAAGCTTAGACCTCGCTTGCCCTCAAGCGAAAGCCGAGATTGATGAATGCATCGACATGTTTAGACATAGAGGTGTCGATAAAATAAAATACGGACATGAAGGCATCATGATCAACTTTAGAACAGCAATACTCATTGTATGAGATTCTTTATACTAGAGTAACAATTCATTCACAAGATAAAGTATGAAACAAGAATTCTGTTGACAACCAATGAACTATGATCTCAGTCATTGAAGCAATTGATAATTTATCATAACATCGGAAAGAGTCAATATAAGAGCTTGTAAAGCAAATCCACATACTCAATCATATTTTAGTCTTGTACAATTGCTAGCACTCATATGGTACCCACGAGATCAAAGCTTCAATCGAACACTAAGAAAGATAGGGGCTTATAATTTTGCCGCCAACTATTCACCTCAAGGGTGATGTCAACAATAATAACTCATGATCACCCACATTCGAGTGGATATATAAGTCTAGATCATTCCCCAACACATAATGTTTGCTAAGAGACGGAATATAGCAAGTGGTGAGGACCACCATGACTCTTGCATAAGGTAGGTGCTTAAAAATTAAAAGTAACAGATAGGCCCTTCGCAGAGGGAAGCAGAGGTTGTCATGCGCTTTTTATTTTTGGATGCACAAACTCTTAGTGCAGAGGAACACCGGTTGTATTGCCCTTGGTGATAGCAACCTTTATTATGCAGTATGTCACTTTTATTTCTTCACTATCACAAGTTCGTACAACACTTATTTCCCTTACAATAAAAGATCACACATATTTAGGAGCAATTTTTATTGCCTTTTTGCACCGATGACAACTTACTTGAAGGATCTTATTCAATCCATAGGTAGGTATGGTGGACTCTCATGGCAAAATAGGGTTGAGGTGTTTGGATGCACAATTAGTATCTCTACTTGGTGCAGAAGTTTTGGCTATTATAGGTGGAAGCAAGCACTACATGTTGTAGGATCTAAAACCATATAACTTCTATCCGGATGCAAGCAAACATAACCCATTATGTTGTCTTCCTTGTCACAATCATAAAAGATGTCCAAGATAATATATTTATATGTGAATCTGTCTTTGTTTATCACCCCCTTTCAATTGCACCAATGACCAATTACTATGTTTGTTAACTCCCAACAATTTTCAATCACCATATTTTTTTATATGTGAAGTCATCACTCCCCATAAGATCACTATGTATTCTCTTTGCTTTTGTTCTATTATACTTTATTCATTACTTTCAAGAGCATAATAATCTAACAAAGCCCTCTCATCAAAACTACTTTTTATTATATAACTCTTGGACTTGCTTACATAAGGGGAGAAAAAACAAAAACAAAAAGGTAGATCAAACTAAAAACTTTTATTCTACTAGATCAAAAAAAAATCAAAAAGGATCGAACTAGGAAAGATGATAAAAATCGAAAAAGGAAAAAAGTGTGATGTGATTCGATACCGGGGCACCTCCCCCAAGCTTGGCACAAGCCAAGGGGAGTGCCCATACCCATGTGCTTAGATGTCCTTCTTCTGAAGTGATGGTGGTGGAGTTGTTGATGGGGCTGGAAGCTTGTTCAATTTCCTCTTAAACATGAAATTTTGTTCCCTTGGGTCATCTACTTCCTGCTCGAGCTTCAATATCCTTTGACATAATTCTTCTTTACCTTCCTGTAGAAAACTAGAAGGGGTAAATAGAACTTTGGGGTTTCTTCTTGCGTTTGGGAGGCTTGATTTCCTGAACTCCACGTGCATGTCTCCCAATTGAGGCATAGGAGTCTCCTCTTCATCTGAGCTTTCTTCTCGGTACTTGTCTTCTTGTTCCACCTTCGAGAATAATCCATAAGGATCTAGGTCCCCATAGAGCTTGGGATTGGCAAGATAATGCGATATGTAGCTCTCCCCATCAGATTCTTGGGATGACATCTTGCTCTAAATCTGCTGCAGAAACTGCTCAAAACAAAACCAGGAGGTGTTGTCACGATACGAAACTGCAAACCTTTGGGAGATTATATAATGATTTTTTGCCAACCCAAAGAAGTGTTACACAAGAAAACGGAGTCCGGGGGGGTGCACAGGGTGGTGACAAGCCCCCTAGGCGCGACCAGGGGTGGCCGCGCCTAGCAGGCTTGTCACCTCCTCGTACGTCCTTCAGACTGCTTTTTATTTTCCTAATTTTCTAAATATTCCAAAACTAAGTAAAATTGCTATTGGGAAAGTTTTGGAGTCGGTTTACTTACTGTTGGGGATATGACCCGCCGAAGAGGCTCCGGGTCATGTTATTGGCTCGTGAACCGGCCCAAAGGTGAGCCGTAAGATTAAGTGGCCCAAGAGGATAGGTGGCTCACGGCGTGGGCCGTATGACGGCCCGGACCAAGAAGACCCGGGCGTGCAAGCCGACTCACAGACGGCTTGGACAAGGAGATAGAGAGAGACTCGGTTAGCAATTGTAACGACCCGGATGTCCTGACCTCTTATATAAAGGCAGACCCGGGGCGACTTAGGGGGTTGGCAATCGAGAACTAGGTCAAGCTTTTAGCTCCTTGTAATCGATACGCAAGCAATACAAACGCAAGTAGGACGTAGGCTATTACCTCGATTTGAGGGGCCAAACCTGGGTAAATCCATGTCTTTCGTCCCGACTAACCCCTTTGAGTCCACCCCATTGGCGATGGCCTCGAACCGAAGTCCGTTCAGCCGGACATCTATCGTGATAAAACCACGACAGTTGGCGCCCACCGTGGGGCTAGTGCTTGGTGGTGTTGAGTTCTCAAAGGGCTCTCTCCCAGGGCTCGAAGGACACGTGGTTGGAAGGATGAGCAAGAGTCGCTGCGGCCGGCTCTACATTGACGACGCCGGCTGGGGGCTTGATGCTGGTTCTGTGGAGTATGGATTCCGGGTTCCGTTCGGCGGGATCCAAGTTTTCATCGGAAAGGTTGATGGATCTACACCCGGGCTGGACGTCTGCACCAACATCGTCGAGCCGGCTCGGCGTCTCCAATCTACGCGTGTTATGCAGTCGACCCGTGCCCGTCTGGGTCAAAAGCACATTCTCGTGGGCTTCACTCAAGGCATGGACCTAGAAGCGTCTGGGTCACAGGGAACTCTTGTTTGCTCAGAAGATGAGTCCTCTAGTGGGGAGACAGAATCAGTATATCGGCTCAACAACGGTGGCCTTGGGGGCTACTACAACAACTATTCTGAGGTAGAGGGCATTAAGACGGATGCTCTGAGCCCCCCGGTTCATGTGGCGGTGTTCATGGCAGGGTCGGCTTCAGCCGCCGGTGACACGGCTGCGGGAGCCGCCGCAGCAGGTGATAGCCCGCCACCGCCGGCTCACGTTCTAGTGGAATTGATGGATGAACTCACAGCTCTCATGGCCACAGAGGTAACACCGAATAATCGAGCAGCCAGGAATCTAGAGGTGGCACGGATCAAGGGTCGGATGACAGAGGAACGACAAAGGATGGCCGAACTGAAAGCCCAGATGGAAGAAGAAGCGGAGCGTATCAAGGCAGACGCTTTCCGACTGGAGCTAGAGCAGAGGTCAGCGGCCGCGGTGCACCGGAGGAGGCATCAATCCCGTCTACCAGAACGTTACGAAGCGAGGAACCTTTTTGACACCCCTGGAGCAGGGCGGGTTACGGGTGTGCCGGAGAGTCGCCCGATGGAGCGCCCGGCGACTCATCCACCCCAGCATAGCCAAATCTCACCTAGGGCTTTTCCAACACCGGCGGGTCATTATTCTAACCCGGCTGAGAAGATGGTGGCAGCAGCCGCCCGGCTTGAGACGATCCCCATCCCAGATGAGGCACCCTTTGTGGAGGACGTGCGGAACGCCATTGGATATTTACAGACGGCCATGGCCTAGCAAGACAAGTATACTCACAGCCGGAGCCGGATTCACTCCACCCACCTACCCAGTCGAAGTTTCAGCCGGTGTTATGAGTCGCTGGCGTGTTCCAGCAGTCACCCGCGCAGCGGACCACCGGAGGACAATAGGGCGGCTCTAGATGCACAAGCCATCATGGACCAGGCAGGAGACAGGCGAGAGGCGAAGATGGCTGCAGCCCGTCCAGAGCCGGCGCTTTCAGTGTCAATGGGAGTAGTTAGTACTAGAGCCGTAGGGGTGCCATGTTTAACTCCGGCTCTGAGGAGTGAACGGCTGCCAAAAGACTTTAAGGGGCCTCGAAAGGTTCTGAATTACACAGCTGATCTACCCCCGGAGGCGTGGGTTGAAAGTTATGAACTGGCCATGGAGATGCTGGATGTCAGTGAGGCGGTATGCGCAAAATACTTCATCATGATGCTTGAGGGTCCGGCCCGTACATGGCTGAAAGGTCTGCCGCCTAACACGATAAGCTCATGGGCGGAGCTGAGAGCAAAGTTTATTAAGAATTTCCAGGGGACCTGTAAGCAGCCTATGACTATTGTCGATCTGGACCACTGTGTTTAACAGGAGAATGAGTCGGCCCATCATTGGGTCCGGCGGGTGTCGACCATTATTCACTCTTCAGAGCATATCACAGCGGCTCAAGCGGTGCTTATCTTAGAGAGGAATTGTCATTTTGTTCCATTGAAGCAGAAGCTCGGCCGGCTCAAGCGCACGTGTCAGGATATGGGAGAGCTCATGACGGCCTTGACAAAGTATGCCGACTCAGATAACACCAAGGATCCGGGTTCGGATGATGAGAAAGCCAATCAAGGGAAGAAAAACAATCAAGGAAAAGGTTTTGTGAACAATGGAAATCAGAATAAGCGGAAGAGCGCTGATGGCGGATCCGAGTTAGTGGCAATTACCAACACAGGACAGAATCATCCCAAGGGGGGTGGAAAATTCAGGCCAAGGAACAGGGGCCCTTTTAATTTAGAGGAGGCGCTTAGGAAGCCTTGTCCGGACCATAGCATGCCGGACAAACCGGCGTTGCATGCGTGGGGTGATTTCTTTATCATGCAAAGATTCAAAAACCAGCATTCCCAACCACGTAATAACCAGGGCGGTGGCCCGCCTGACGGCTCAGGGCACGGCGGGTCAGGGGCTGGATTTGGCGCCGGCGGTTCAGGAAACGGGCATCCGGGTCAGAACAACCAAGGGGGGCACTAATAGCATCCTGGCAACAACGGCAATAACAACAATCAGCAGCAGCGCAATCAGTCCGGGTTTCGGAGTAACCCGAAGCAGCTTAGTTCTGGACAATAGCACGTATTTACGACCTGTCACAGTAAACGAGACGAGAAGTTGCGGAGGCGAGCGGTTAATACGGTTACTCCGGCTCTCTCGCGATATTTGCCGTGGTCTGAATATGACATAATGTGGAGCCGGGAGGATCACCCGCCGCGGGTGGATGACCCGGGCCGGTGGCTCTAGTTGTGGCCCCTCAGGTGAATGGCTATATGGTGAATAAAGTACTTATGGACGGAGGTAGCAGCATCAACATCCTTTACTATGACACTTTCCGGTGGATGAAGTTGCTTGACAAGGATCTTAAACCTTCCTCCACCGTCTTTCATGGTGTGGTCCCGGGCAAATCAGCATACCCGGTGGGCCGGGTCTCATTGGAAGTAGCTTTTGGTGATGAGCATAATTACTGGGTGGAGTCTTTGTGGTTCGAAGTGGTCAAAATCAAAAGTCCCTATAATGCGCTCTTTGGGAGGCCGGCTTATGCTAAATTTATGGCTAGGCCTTGCTATGTTTTTTTGCAACTCAAAATGCCCGGCTTAAATGGCACAGGAAAACGGCCCTTGAGTGTGAGGAAGGAGATGCGTCTTATGCAGAGTCTAGTTGTGCTCAGGAGGAGCTGAAATTTTACAAAGAGAACGTTGATCCGGAGGATATGACCCCGCTAAAGAAGCCTACGACAGAAGTTGAGCCGCCACTCAAGTTTTCAGCGGATGATACCAAGGCAGTAGATTTCAATCCGGGTGATTCATCCAAGCAGTTCATCATTGGGGCTCACATGGATCCCAAATAGGAAAGCGCGCTCATCGAATTCATCCGTGAGAATCGGGACATCTTTGCATAGAAGCCTTTTGACATGCCGGGTGTACCGAGAGAGTTCGCTGAGCACAATCTTAATGTGGATCCAAAGTTTAAGCCGATCAAACAGTTTCTACGGCGGTTCAACGAAGAGAGACGTAAAGCTATTGGGGAGGAAGTTGCTCGGCTCTTGACCGCAGGCTTTATAGTGGAAGTTTTTCACCCGAAATGGTTAGCTAACCCGGTGCTAGTACTAAAAAAGAACGGCACGTGGCGTATGTGCATAATTACACGGACCTTAACAAGGCTTGCCCGGCTGACCCTTTTGCACTCCCTCGTATCGATCAAATTATTGATGCAACAGCCGGATGCGAAAGTTTATGCTTCCTGGACGCTTATTCAGGGTATCATCAGATCAAGATGGCAACAAAGGATCAGGAGAAGACGGCGTTTATTACACCTTTTGGGGCGTTCTGCTATGTCTCCATGCCTTTTGGGCTCAAGAGTGCCCAAGCGACTTACCAACGTTGTGTGCAGAATTGCCTCCACAGTCAGATTGGCCGAAATATTCATGCTTACGTAAACGACATCGTGGTTAAGTCCAGAAAGAAGGAAACTCTTTTAGAGGATTTGAAAGAAACCTTTGACAATCTCCAGATCTACAAGATGATGCTTAACCCGACGAAGTGTGTCTTTGGTGTTCCATCAGGAAAGCTTTTGGGTTTCTTGGTATCTGAGCGGGGCATCGAGGCTAACCCGGATAAGTTTAAGGCTATCACTTCTTTGGGGGAGCCGACATGCATTAATAATGTTCAGCGCCTTGTAGGACGGATTGCTGCGTTGAGCCGCTTCATAAGCCGGCTTGGGGAGAAAGCTATTCCCTTATACCAGATGATGAAGAAGACAGACATGTTTAAATGGAGCGCAGCAACGGCCGAAGCACTTGAAGCTCTTAAAAAGCAGTTGACTGAGCCGCCAGTGTTAGCTGCTCCGGTTGAGAAAGAGCCTTTGCTCCTTTATGTGGCGGCTAACAACAGAGCGGTCAGTGTAGCAATTGTGGTTGAGCGCAAGGAGGCAGGGAAGGAGTATCCTGTGCAAAGGCCGGTTTATTACATTAGTGAAGTTTTGGCAGAGTCTAAGCAGAGGTATCCGCATTGGCAGAAGTTAGTATACGGAGTTTTCATGGCCAATCGCAAGTTAAAACATTATTTTTTGGGGCACCAAATAACAGTGGTCGGTTCTGCCCCATTGGGGGATATCATTCAAAATAGAGAGGCTACAGGGAGGATTGCCAAGTGGGCCTTAGAGCTGAGTCCTCTTGGCATCCAGTATGTTCCTCGTACAGCAATTAAGTCTCAAGCTTTGGTGGATTTCATAAATGATTGGACTGAATGTCAAGCCCCCGAAGAGAAGCCGGATAACACGTATTGGACTATACACTTTGATGGATCCAAGCAGCTAGAAGGGTCCGGGGAAGGAGTTGTTCTCACATCCCCCAAAGGCGAAAAGTTTTGTTATGTGCTCCGGTTAATGTTCCCTTGTACTAATAATGCAACTGAGTATGAAGCACTGCTCCATGGTCTCAGAGTCGCTAAAGAAATGAATTTAAGCCGGGTCAGGTGTTTAGGCGACTCAGATTTGGTGGCTCGCCAAGTTTCAGGTACTTGGGATTCCAAGGATCCGCGGATGGCGGCTTATCGACAGGCGGTTGATATCATTACTGGTCACTTCAAGGGGTACCAGGTGGATCACATTGATCGTCGCAGGAATGAGGCGGCTGATGCCTTGTCATGGTTAGGTTCTCAACGAAAGCCGGTACCACCTAATCTTTTTCTGGATGTATTGCATCATCCGACTGTCAAGATACCTTCTGAGGAGGATCTGGCTATTCCTGACCCGGAGGCGGAACTGGTGGCGGCTCTGCATGTGTCGGGACCCTCATCCTAAGTCATATGATTCCATACTGTAACAAGTCACATCACTTTGCGGCCTCACGCACGGTACTCCACGGCTACAGCCTTACCTTGGCCCGGACCGTTTGCGTCTTTTAGCTCACGTATGTGAACCTGTCGCTGACAATCACACAACAAAGAACCCGAGCCGACATAACTAGTCATAGAACCCAAGTGGCACATCCGTACGGAGACAGGCATACATATCCCAGCAATGCAGGTGTCGGCCTCAAGCGTGTGTAGACGAGTCATAGCAAGCTACAAGGACTCCATTACGTCGCGAGACACGAATGTCATCACTGCACGTAGACGAGTCGTAGCAGGCTATAGGGACTCCATTACACTGCGAGACATTTCCCCGAAGGAACAGACACAGCAGCAAAGAAGGATACATGCCGGTCAATCAATGTGTCCGGAGCAGTAGCAAGCTACCATGGCTCGGTGGAAGCACAAAGAGGCAGTTTCCCGTAAAGAGTACTACTAAAGGCACACGACTAGGTGTCGGATCCCATACATACCATTGCACGTCACACGTACGCACGACATGCCCGATATGCATAGATACAACTATGGCATCACAACATAACCATACAACAACATGACTTTTATTTAAGAGGCTCAGATGAGCCTTGCATAATATGTTCTTACAGATAGGGGTCACATGACCCGACACTCAAGTCATACAAACAAAGTCATACAAGCCAGCGGAAACTTAAGCTGTCTGAGTACAGACGGCGAAAATAGAAAAGAGGCACACGGCCTGACTATCTACAGCCCACCACACGGGCAAGATCGTAGCTGGGACACCAGTTATTCGGCATCGTCAACGTCTAGATAGAACCCACCTGATGGGTCCTGGTTCTCTTCTGCAACATTAATTAAGCAAGGATGAGTACAATCGTACTTAGCAAGTCTTTAAAACAGACCTAGTCTATTTATGCTCATGTATCAATAAACGGGGTGGTGGAGTTCACGCAGGAATGCCAGCTTTGATTCATGGCTAACCTACACTACTCAATTTTAAACTCTTTGTTACAATTTTAGTTATCGCACATGAGTCCACTATCTCCATCACAATACACCACCATGGATTCACCTTCTCCTTCCGGAAGAGTGCCATCCACGGTACTCACACTTGTCTTGATATTTTTAGGAGTATCCATTTGATTATCTACGAACAACATAAGTTTTCCAAGTAGTCCATATCCGAGGACGCGGCTATTCGAATAGTTTCATACCCTGTAGGGGTGTACTTCTTCACACACGCTCTCGCCACTTATCGTTGTGTGCCATAAACCATGCACCTCGGCAACCTTCAAGCGGATGCCCAGCGAGGAAGTCGGCCATGACCGTCAAGCACATAAGACCTCTAGTCCAGGCTACCGCCTATTTGAGACTGAACCTGCACGGAAGTCCGTCCGAAGTTTCCGCTACGGCCCCAAACGATGTGTGTAGGGTTCCCGAGCCCACCATTCGAGTGACCCTTGGTACACCGTGCCATTGCCTACCGCGTCGTAACCCATCCCGAGGGTCAGCGCTACGCACGGCCTCCAGCATGCTATAAACACCAGAAACTACTTGCAATACCTGGACCAAGGACTAAGCGACTGATAAGTCGAGAGGGGTTGAGTTATCGGAACCCAATGTGTGGTAGTAACTAGTCTTGGATCACAAACATGGAACCCAGTTCCTAAGAACCGTCCCAATGAGACAACCCACTATGTACTCCTACATAGCCTCTCATCGCTACCTATACCAAATCGTATTCATTATGAGCTCATCACATCGGATAACACTGTTTCGCTCAGTCCATCACCCACATGAAACATACCTGACACAACTCTAAGCATAGCAAGCTGGCAAGCAAAGTAAGCTAAGCACATCATGGCACAAGCATCTACCAGGTATGCTAGGTTGCAAGGTTTAGCTATTTACTGTGACAAGATCAGGTCATGCATAAGAACAGGATCATCTATCGTGTATGACCGACATATGACTATTTGTCCTAATGCAATAAACGAGAGCAGGAGCGAGAGAGTGGGATGTTATAGGAATGATCAATGGGGTTGCTTGCCTTGCCGAGTTGCGGAGGAGTTCTCTCCTTCGTCGGGATACGGGGTAGTATCTTCTGCATTAGGGCCTACCGCAACGCAGATAAGAGCATTCAATACAAGCAAATGCAACAATATGATGCATGATCATGGCATAGTAATATGCATGGGTGAGCTAATGTAACTAGTGATCATGTCAATTTAAAATAGATTTGAATATAGGTTCAAAGTTGTTCTCATTTCAACTTCCTTATATTAACCTAATGATAATTGTCCATGTTCACCTAGTTATGTTGCTCTAACATGCATGAGAAGAGCACCATTGGATTCATTGGATTTTTCTGATAAACTTTCATATATAAATTATTTTCATCTGACTTACAGATTATTTTATATGATTTTTCAAAGTTTTAAATAATTTCTGGAATTATTTTTAAATTAGAAATTGTTTTATTGCATCAGCATGATGTCATGATGACATCAGCTGGTCAGCTGACCGGGCCAGAGTCAAACCTGACATGTGGGGTCCACATGTCAGTGACTCAGACACTTTAACTAACTAATTAAATTAATTCCTGATTAGTTAATGACACTGGGCCCATAAGTTAGTGTCTAATTAGGTTAATTAAACTAATTAGTTTAATTTTTAACTTAGATTAGTTTTAACAGAGCTGGGCCCACTTGCCAGTGACCCAGAGGGTCAACCCTCGTGGTCAAACTACTGTGCCCACCGACGTTTAGTCGCCGGCGGCACCAGACACGGCGGAGGGGACCAGAATCCCCTCTCCGATGACCAAACGGTCGGCGGATGGGCTCAAAATGACGCCCACGCACACGCCCATCCATCTGGGCACACCCCCGATGCCGGGGTGGCCGGAAACGGCAGCGGCGTTGAGGGCAGCGGCGGCCGGAGCTCGGGCGAGCATGGGCTCGTCGAGCCGGAGCTCGAACGGGGCAGCTGAGGCCTCCAGAGGCTACCTGGGAGTCTCCTGAGCACGACCGCATGCTCAGAAGCAAGCTTGGGTCGCCACAACGGCGACCACGACCTCGCCGGCGGCGGGGAGCTTTCGGGCTCGGGGAGAATCAACGCTACGAGGCTCTATTCGAGGGGGAAAAGGGGGGGAAAGGATCAGGGGCTCACAGCGATTGCAGCGGCGTCACAAACGAGCTCGGGGAGGACCTGGAACGGCGGCGGCCTCCGAATTCCTTTCCGACGACCCAAGGAGGAAGATGATGGCGCGACGGCGATAGGAGCCTTCCGGCGATGCGTGGCTCGTCTAGGAGACAGAGGAGGTCCGGGCGGAGCTTTTGGCTGGTTCAGACGGGCTCGGGGGCGGCTAGAACGACGGCACGACGGCGAGGAGCAGCGCGGCCATGGCAGGTCAGAGAGGGAGAATGCGCGCGCGAGAGAGAGAGCGCTCGCGGGAGGAAGAGAGGAGAAGGGGCAGGACGGTGAGGAGCTTCGTGCTGGCGCACTCCCAGCCCTCTAGCAAGGAGGCAGGCAGGGAGGAGGTGTCCGGCGCGCGGCGACCACACGCCCGTGTCCTCCTGGCCAGAGGTGGGGGATGGCCGGTTCGCCCCTGTGGGCTGGGCCGGCTTCTCTCCCCTGGCCCAGGTAGGTTCTTTTTTTTTGTTTCTGTTTTCTGTTTTCTGGCTTTTCTTTATTTTATTTGCAGGTCCAATTGACTTTTCAAAATTTTCCAAAACTTTTGTATATTCAAGTTTGAATATTCCAAACCTGTATAAAAAGTTTCAGGTTAATTTGAAAATAGTAGTAATGATAATGTTTTTATTTATCAATTTCAGAGGCTTAAATCTTTAATTTAAATTATTTGAAATGTTCAAATAATTAGAATGATCCCTGGTATATCCATGCCCTCAATTATCAGTCATAGGGAACATTTTTTATGGGCATTTTGGATTTGTTGAAATTTTATTTATCTTGAATTTCTTTAATTCATTAAGTGCTTGGGGTTTCTTTTCTTTCTCCCCATTTCACATTGATGCAATGATGATGATGATGATGCAAACACAATGCTAACCTAGGACAACTTGCTAGGGTTGTGACAACTCACCCCCACTCAAAAGAATTTCGTCCCGAGATTTTGAAGTCGTCGGGAAGAGCGCAGGGTACTCTAGTCGAAAACGATCTTCTCTTTCCCATGTCGCCTCCTTTTCAGAATGATGCGACCACTGAACCTTGAGAAACTTGATGTTCCGACGTCGAGTGGTACGCTCAGCTTGGTCGAGAATACGAATAGGGTATTCTCGGTATGTAAGGTTATCTTGGAGATTAAGCGCTTCGTGGTCCACTTCTCGGACAGGGTCCAAAAAGCAACGACTGAGTTGCGAGACGTGGAAGACATCATGAACCTTGGAAAGATGCGGCGGAAGTTCCAATTGGTAGGCAACCTCTCCTCGTTTAGCAAGAATGCGAAAAGGTCCAATGTAACGAGGAGCCAACTTGCCTTTGATACTGAATCGATGGGTACCCTTCAGAGGTGTAACCCGAAGGTAAGCCTTCTCGTCAACCTCATAGGTCACAGACTTATGATGACGGTCATATTGACTCTTTTGACGGGATTGGGCTGTTTTCAACTTTTCACGAATAACGCGAACTTGCTCCTCTGCATCCTGGATCATGTCCGGGCCAAAGAGTTGCCTCTCTCCGGTTTCTGACCAGTTAAGAGGTGTTCAACATTTTCGTCCATAGAGAACTTCAAAAGGGGCTTTGCCCAAGCTTGACTGATAACTGTTGTTATATGCGAATTCAGCAAATGGAAGGCAGTTCTCCCAATTCATACCGAAAGATATAACACAAGCTCGGAGCATGTCTTCGAGAATTTGATTGACTCGCTCTACTTGACCACTTGATTGAGGGTGGAAAGCAGTGCTAAAGGATAGATGAGTCCCCATAGTGGTTTGAAAACTTTCCCAAAATCGAGAAGTAAAGATACTTCCGCGGTTTGAGTTAATCTCCAAAGGAACACCATGAAGAGAAACAATTCGAGAAACATATAGCTCCACTAGCTGGCTAGCAGTAATGCTTTCACGACCAGGAAGAAAATGAGCCACTTTGGAGAGGCGATCAATGACTACAAATATAGCATTGTTCCCTCTCTTGGTCCTGGGAAAACCGGTGATGAAATCCATACCGACCTTATCCCATTTCCACTCAGGAATAGCTAAAGGTTGAAGGGTGCCAGGAGGCCTTTGATGTTCTGCTTTCACACGACGACAAACGTCACGGTTAGCAACATACTGAGCAATTTCTCTCTTCATCCTAGTCCACCAGAACCTCTGGCGTAGGTCCTGATACATTTTGGTACTACCCGGATGAATTGTGAGAGGAGAATCATGAGCCTCCTTAAGGATCAATTGTCGCAGATGTTGTTTCTTTGGGATCACCAAGCGATTCTCAAAGAAGACAACTCCCCGATCATCTTCCAAGAAGCATCTAACATTACCCTTCTTAATGTTTTTTTTGATCCGAGATATCCCGGCATCATGCTTCTGGGCTTCTATGATTTGATCCAAAAGAGTAGGTTTCGCCACCGGGTTGGATAGGAATCCTTGAGGAACAATGTGAAGATTTAACTTCCTGAATTCCTCGTAGAGAAGCGGTTGACCTTGTTGTAACATCAGATTGTTACAATAAGACTTACGACTTAGTGCATCAGCCATGACATTGGCTTTCCCTAGGGTGTAAGTTATCCCTAAGTCGTAATCTGTAATCAACTCTACCCACCATCTTTGCCTGAGATTCAAATCCGGCTGGGTGAAAATATATTTCAGACTTTGGTGATCAGTGTATATCTCGCAACGATTACCCAGAAGGTAATGTCGCCATGTCTTTAGTGCATGAACTACAGCTGCAAGCTCAAGATCATGTGTTTGATAATTATCCTCACGTGGACGCAACTGTTGAGATGCGTATGCAATCACATGATGATCTTGCATGATAATGCAACCTAATCCTTGTCGCGGGGCGTCGCAGTAGATAATAAAGTCCTTAGAAAAATCTGGTGGCACCAGAACGGGAGCAGAGGTCAGTCATCTTTTCAACTCCTGAAAACTATGCTTGCATTGTGGGGTCCACTCAAACTTTTTATCTTTCTTAAGGAGTTTGGTCAGAGGTTTCGCAACCTTGGAGAAATTCTCAACAAAGCGGCGACAATAGCTCGCTAAGCCAAGGAAACTCCTTACTTGCTTAACTGATTCAGGTTAAGTCCAATCAAGGACGGCCTGAACTCTCTCGGGATTGACAACAATTCCTTTACCAGAGATTACGTGGCCTAGATAGGTCACTTATGGCAACCAGAATTCACACTTGGAGAATTTGGCATATAAGCGATGCTCTCGAAGTTTCATCAATACCAGCCTTAGATGCTCGACATGTTCTTTTTCGTTCTTCGAGTAGATAAGTATGTCGTCGAGGTAAACCACGACGAATTTATCCAAATACTCCATGAAGATCGAATTCATCAGACGAGAGAAGGTGGCTGGGGCATTGGTTAAACCGAAGGACATGACGGTGTACTCGTATTGGCCATAACGAGTGACAAAAGCCGTTTTTGGAATGTCCCCGTTTCTAATTATGATTTGATGGTATCCCAACCTCAAATCCATTTTTTAAAAGATAGAGGATCCAGCGAGTTGATCATACAAATCGTTGATCCTGGGAAGCGGATACTTGTTCTTGATAGCGACCAAATTCACTGGTCGGTAATCCACAACCATCCGATCCGATCCATCCTTCTTCTTAACGAAGAGGATGGGGCAAGCCCAAGGAGAAGAGCTAGGACGAATGAAACCTTTCTTCAACGCTTCATCGAGTTGGGTTTTTAGCTTGGCTAGTTCTAAGGGTGTCATCTTATAGGGTCTTCTAGCTATTGGGACTGTCCCTGGAATAAGCTCTATCACAAACTCAACATCTCTGACAGGTGGAATACCTGGCAGTTCTTCTGGGAAGACGTCCGGAAAATCATGGAGTACCGGAATATCCTCTAACTCAGGAAGAGGGCTAGCATTTAGGGAATAGAGTTGGCGCTTCGTTGTTCGAGTGGAGACATTAACTATCTCTCAGAAGGGATGTGTAAGTTGAACATTCCTAGAATGAGTATCAATCTTGGCATAGTGGGCTTGCATCCAATCCATACCTAGAATGATATTGATGTCCGAAGACTTAACAGCTATCAAGGATGCTAGGAATACTAGTCTATCCACCAGAATTTCATTGTCATGACTCACTCTAGAAGTTTGCCATTTTGAACCAGGAGTCTGAACTACTAAGGGTGTGGGCATGTCACAGAAGGACATGTTATGCAACTGTGCATAACTTTCTGAGATGAATGAATGAGATGCCCCAGTATCAAATAGAACAGATGCTGGATGGCTATTAACAAGAAGCGTACCTAGAATGACATCAGGATCTTCAAGGGCTTCTTCAGCAGACACATAATTCACTCGCCCACGGGCAGGAGTTGGCTTCACATAGTAAGCTTTTCCTGGTTTCCCACGTCGAGCGGGCTTAGCATTGTTCTGGGGACACTCACGAGAATAGTGTCCCGGTTCTCCACATTTGTAGCATACCACTATGGCACGAGGTGCAACATTTGTAGGCGGTCCTCCAAATGGTCTAGGTGGAGGGTTGGACTGAACTGGACGAGGTGCCTGGAAGGATGGCCTCGCGGTGTATCTTGTCGGCAAAGCTGCATTGGGCACCCAAACTCGGCGTTTGTTAGGGCCTGAACCCGATGCAAGGTTGAAGTCATGGTTATGCTTCCTCGTAGCCTCGTAGTCAGTTTGTCCGGACTCAGCATTGATGGCCTTATTGACGGGAGCCTGGAAGGTGGTGCACTCGTGCAGACGAAGATCTCGACGAAGCTCAGCATTAACTCCCTTGCGGAACCTAGCCTGCTTCTTGGCATCAGTTGAGACTTCCTCTGGAGCATAGCGAGCAAGATTACCAAACTCGCGACTGTATGCATCCACTAACAATCTGCCCTTGGTGAAGGCACATAATTCCTCTCTTTTGCGATCCATCAGCCCTTCCGGGATGTGATGGAGACGGAATGCGGTGCTGAACTCTGCCTAGGTTGGTGACGCATAGCCTCATAGCTTTCCCACCACAGGTTGGCAGGTCCCTCCAGAAAGTACGTCGCAAAGGTCACCTTGTTGGCCTCTGAAACATTTGCAGCTCGGATCTTGCGTGACATACTAGTCAGCCAATCCTCCACATTGAGGGGGTCGATCGAATGATGGTACTTGGGCGAACACAGCTTGATAAAGTCACCAAGTGATACTCCGTCGTGGTGATCATTGCGGGGAGCACGAGCTGTGTTTTGTTCAATTCTTTCCAACAGCCTATTGGTCTCCCTCTTATTCCTTTCAGCCTCTAACATCACCTCCGCTAGGGATGGTGCATGTGGCAGCTCTTCTTGCCTTGGCTGGCTACTCTCGCCCTGCTCAGGAGCAGGCACGGGATTGTTCCTAGTTGCCACCATCCTGGGGAAAACAATCCACAACTTAGACATAGAGATCATCAACTCAAAGACATGAGATAAGGAATGTACTGGTCACCATGGCATGTAGGATAAACACCAATCAACATGGTAAAGCAACTACCATATGAACATTAGGTTACATACACACCATGACTTAGTTCAGTACAAGCCCAAGCTGAAAACAACTACGGAGAGACGACACAACTCATCAGAGGCATTACAAGCTTCCTATAGATTATCTATCTACACCTCCGGAACTCAACTCTCGACCTTGGTCATATCCCACAAGACACGCAGGACTGTGGCGATACGACTACTACCATACTAGGACTAACATCCACGCACTCAAACATCACCGTAGAATGCCTCGTACAGGTTACCCCCGTGACCCGGGAGCTGAACCTGAGGATCTGGAAACACTCTAGCCTGGGATCCCTGGAAACCATAAGGACACGGATGTGGCCTTGGTCCCCTTGTCGGCGGCAATAGCGGTCCTCGAAGAGGGGTGATGCCTCCAACATCAGGCCAATCTAGGTGTGCTGGCAAATGAGCCCGTGATGGGGTCAACATCTCCAAATCTCCATAGCCTGTCTGCACGACAGGTGCCAACTGCGTCAAGGCTGTCCAAAGGCGGGCACGGGTAGCATAAAGCTCCATGCGAAGGGCACGTGCATCACGATCCCTGTTCTCCAACATCTGAGCAGTCACCTGCAGCCTAGGGTCCTCATGAGAATGGTCAAAGTAGGTTGCACTATGATATCCATCCTCTCCTCCCATGGAAGCAGGAACATAGCAGAACTCCGTGTTCTGTAGCAGACCATGGTGAAACCTCATAATAGTTAGCATAGTGTAGGCGGCTTCCTGAACGGCCATATCTATGGTAATTCCCAATCCATGAGTCCAGTGAAGCGGCTCTGCAGCTCCAGGATATGAAGGATATATCCTAACGGTACACAAATACTGACTCTGGTTGAAATCTCGATACTGATCCTCCACTGTATACTCTGGGTACCAACGTTATCCAGCCTCCATCATGACTCTAACCAACATGGCCGTGTGACCCGGCACATCGATGCACCTGGTCAGACGGACCACCTGACGAAAAGGACGAGAGGGCATCTAAAACAGAGAATGATGCAAAGACATTAGAGCTCCTAGCAGAAATTGGACAGCATAACGACTGTAATTGCTCAAGACAATTTTTGAGACAATTGAAAAAGATTGGAAAGGCATAACCACTTGACTATCTAGACTCAAATCTCTTCTCCATCTGTTTGTCACACCAACAATACTTGAATAACTGCACTCACTTACAAACAAGCTAGCTATTGGTCCATGGCTAGTAACTCGTCACCCTAAGTAGTAGCTGAGAATCCTAGTTCCTATCCCCGTAGAAAAGATGAGAATGACCCAGCATAGAATAACTTGGGAAGAGGAGTAAAAAGAGCCTTACGTTCCCTTCCACAATCAATTCCCCTACTTATCTATAGTGTTTCTAGACTCAACTTTGGCCGGTTTGGCTTGGTAGTCCTACAGTCAGTCAGGCTCTGATACCAACGCTGTCGGGACCCCGATCCTAAGTCATATGATTCCATACTGTAACAAGTCACATCACTTTGCGGCCTCACGCACGGTACTCCACGGCTGCAGCCTTACCTTGGCCGGGACCGTTTGCGTCTTTTGGCTCACGTATGTGAACCTGTCGCTGGAAATCACACAACAAAGAACTCGGGCCGACATAACTAGTCATAGAACCCAAGTGGCACATCCGTACGGAAACAGGCATACATATCCCAACAATGCAGGTTTCGGCCTCAAACGTGTGTAGACGAGTCATAGCAAGCTACAAGGACTCCATTACGTTGCGATACACGAATGTCATCACTGCACGTAGACGAGTCATAGCAGGCTACAGGGACTCCATTACACTGCGAGACATTTCCCCGAAGGAACAGACACAGCAGCAAAGAAGGATACGTGCCGGTCAATCAATGTGTCCGGAGCAGTAGCAAGCTACCATGGCTCGGTGGAAGCACAAAGAGGCAGTTTCCCGTAAAGAGTACTACTAAAGGCACACGACTAGGTGTCGGATCCCATACATACCGTTGCACGTCACACGTACGCACGACATGCCCGATATGCATAGATACAACTATGGCATCACAACATAACCATACAACAACATGACTTTTATTTAAGAGGCTCAGATGAGCCTTGCATAATATGTTCTTACAGATAGGGGTCACATGACCCGACACTCAAGTCATACAAACAAAGTCATACAAGCCAGCGGAAACTTAAGCTGTCTGAGTACAGACGGCAAAAATAGAAAAGAGGCACACGGCCTGACTATCTACAGCCCACCACACGGGCAAGATCGTAGCTGGGACACCAGTTATTCGGCATCGTCAACGTCTAGATAGAACCCACCTGATGGGTCCTGGTTCTCTTCTGCAACATTAATTAAGCAAGGATGAGTACAATTGTACTTAGCAAGTCTTTAAAACAGACCTAGTCTATTTATGCTCATGTATCAATAAACGGGGTGGTGGAGTTCACGCAGGAATGCCAGCTTTGATTCATGGCTAACCTACACTACTCAATTTTAAACTCTTTGTTACAATTTTAGTTATCGCACACGAGTCCACTATCTCCATCACAATACACCACCATGGATTCACCTTCTCCTTCCGGAAGAGTGCCATCCACGGTACTCACACTTGTCTTGATATTTTTAGGAGTATCCATTTGATTATCTATGAACAACATAAGTTTTCCAAGTAGTCCATATCCGAGGACGCGGCTATTCGAATAGTTTCATACCCTGTAGGGGTGTACTTCTTCACACACGCTCTCGCCACTTATCGTTGTGTGCCATAAACCATGCACCTCGGCAACCTTCAAGCGGATGCCCAACGAGGAAGTCGGCCATGACCGTCAAGCACATAAGACCTCTAGTCCAGGCTACCGCCTATTTGAGACTGAACCTGCACGGAAGTCCGTCCGAAGTTTCCGCTACGGCCCCAAACGATGTGTGTAGGGTTCCCGAGCCCACCATTCGGGTGACCCTTGGTACACCGTGCCATTGCCTACCGCGTCGTAACCCATCCCGAGGGTCAGCGCTACGCACGGCCTCCAGCATGCTATAAACACCAGAAACTACTTGCAATACCTGGACCAAGGACTAAGCGACTGATAAGTCGAGAGGGGTTGAGTTATCGGAACCCAATGTGTGGTAGTAACTAGTCTTGGATCACCAACACGGAACCCAGTTCCTAAGAACCGTCCCAATGAGACAACCCACTATGTACTCCTACATAGGCTCTCATCGCTACCTTTACCAAATTGTATTCATTATGAGCTCATCACATCGGACAACACTGTTTCACTCAGTTCATCACCCAGATGAAACAGACCTGACACAACTCTAAGCATAGCAAGCATGGCAAGCAAAGTAAGCTAAGCACATCATGGCACAAGCATCTACCGGGTATGCTAAGCACATCATTGGATTTTTCTGATAAACTTTCATATATAAATTATTTTCATCTGACTTACAGATTATTTTATATGATTTTTCAAAGTTTTAAATAATTTCTGGAATTATTTTTAAACTAGAAATTGCTTTATTGCATCAGCATGATATCATCATGACATCAGCTGGTCAGCTGACCAGGCCACAGTCAAACCTGACATGTGGGGTCCACATGTCAGTGACTCAGACACTTTAACTAACTAATTAAATTAATTCCTGATTAGTTAATGACACTGGGCCCACAGGTCAGTGTCTAATTAGGTTAATTAAACTAATTACTTTAATTTTTAACTTAGATTAGTTTTAACAGAGCCGGGACCACTTGCTAGTGACCCAGAGGGTCAACCCTTGTGGTCGAACGGCTGTGCCCACCGACGTTTAGCCGCCGGCGGCACCAGACACGACGAAGGGGATCGGAATTCCCTCTTCGATGACCAAACGGCTGGCGGATGGGCTCAAAATGACGCCCACGCACACGCCCTTCCATCTGGGCACACCCCCGATGCCGGGGTGGCCGGAAACGACGCCGGTGTTGAGGGCAGCGGCGGCCGGAGCTCGGGCGAGCACGGGCTCGTCGAGCCGGAGCTCGAACGGGGCAGCTGAGGCCTCCAGAGGCTACATGGGAGCCTCCTGAGCACGACCGCGTGCTCAGAAGCAAGCTTGGGTCGCCACAACGGCGACCACGACCTCGCCGGCGGCGGGGAGCTTTCGGGCTCGGGGAGAATCAACGCTACGAGGCTCTATTCGAGGGGGAAAAGGGGGGGAAAGGATCAGGGGCTCACAGCGATTGCAGCGGCGTCACAAACGAGCTCGGGGAGGACCTGGAACGGCGGCGGCCTCCGAATTCCTTTCCGACGACCCGAGGAGGAAGATGATGGCGCGACGGCGATAGGAGCCTTCCGGCGATGCGTGGCTCGTCTAGGAGGAAGAGGAGGTCCGGGCGGAGCTTTTGGCTGGTTTAGATGGGCTCGGGGGCGGCTAGAACGACGGCACGACGGCGAGGAGCAGCACGGCCATGGCGGGTCAGAGAGGGAGAATGCGCGCGCGCGAGAGAGAGCGCTCGCGGGAGGAAGAGAGGAGAAGGGGCACGACGGTGAGGAGCTTCGCGCTGGCGCACTCCCAGCCCTCCAGCAAGGAGCCAGGCAGGGAGGAGGTGGCCGGCGCGCGGCGACCACACGCCCGCGTCCTCCTGGCCAGAGGTGGGGGATGACCGGTTCGCCCCTGTGGGCTGGGCCGGCTTCTCTCCCCTGGCCGAGGTAGGTTCTTTTTTTTGTTTTTGTTTTCTGTTTTCTGACTTTTCTTTATTTTATTTGCAGGTCCAATTGACTTTTCAAAATATTCCAAAACTTTTGTATATTCAAGTTTGAATATTCCAAACCTGTATAAAAAGTTTAAGGTTAATTTGAAAACAGTAGTAATGATAATGTTTTTATTTATCAATTTCAGAGGCTTAAATCTTTAATTTAAATTATTTGAAACGTTCAAATAATTAGAATGATCCCTGGTATATCCAGGCCCTCAATTATCAGTCATAGGGAACATTTTTGATGGGCATTTTGGATTTGTTGAAATTTCATTTATCTTGAATTTCTTTAATTCATTAAGTGCTTGGGGTTTCTTTTCTTTCTCCCCATTTCACATTGATGCAATGATGATGATGATGATGCAAACACAATGATAACCTAGGACAACTTGCTAGGGTTGTGACAGCATGCTACCCCAGATTGGACTATTCCTTATTTGGTGTATCTAACACGCGGCAAGTTACCTCAAGAGGAGGATCTGGCCAGGAAGATCACTCTCCATTCTAAGTCTATTTCGATTGTTAATGGTGAGTTACATAAGTGTAGTGTGACGGGTGTTTTTCAGTGCTGCGTCTCACCAGAGGAGGGCCGACAAATATTGAGTGAAATTCATGCTGGCGACTATGGGCATCACGCCGGGTCAAAATCTTTGGTGGCTAAAGCTTTTTGGCATGGGTTTTTCTGGTTGACGGCTCACAAGGATGCAGAAGACTTAGTCCGTAAGTGTGACGGTTGTCAGAAGTTCGGCCGGCGTGCTCACGTTCCGGCTCAAGAGTTGAGGATGATACCAATCACTTGGCCGTTTGCGGTTTGGGGGCTCGATATGGTAGGACCTTTCAAGCGATCTAAGGATAAGAAAACGCACCTTCTAGTGGCGGTTGATAAATTTACTAAGTGGGTAGAGACAGAGCCGGCCAGTAAATGTGACGCAGCTATGGCGGTTCAATTTGTTAAGAAGCTGATTAATCGCTTTGGTTACCCACACAGTATTATTACAGACGATGGAACAAATTTATCCGAAGGAGCTATGAAAACGTTCTGTGAGAAGGAGCATATCCGGCTTGATATTTCAGCCGTGGCACATCCACAGTCTAATGGTCAGGCAGAGCGAGCCAATCAGGAAATTTTAAGAGTTGTCAAGCCACGGCTCATGGTTCCTTTGAAACGAACACCCGGATGTTGGGTTGAGGAGTTGCGTTCCGTCTTATGGAGCATCAGAACTACACCTAACAGATCTATAGGTTTTACACCTTTCTTCATGGTGTACGGTGCTGAGGCGATTCTACCCAGTGACATCCGTCACGACTCACCAAGGGTGGCGGTTTATGTTGAGACGGACAATGAGGTAGCCCGCCAAGATGCGTTGGACGCCTTGGATGAAGCACGAGAGTTAGCAGCAGCCAGGTCGGCAATTTATCAACAAGACCTACGACGCTATCATATCCGCAGGGTAAAGACCCGGACGTTCCAGGAAGGTGACCTGGTGCTCCGGTTGATTCAAGACCAATCTGGAATGCATAAGTTATCTCCACCATGGGAGGGCCTTTTGTGGTCAGGAGGAACCTTAACAATGGGTCATATTACCTCATTGATGTCAGAGATGAGTCGGAAACCGCGGGTCAAGAGACGTTGCGGCCATGGAATATCGCACATCTGCGACCATACTTTACTTAGCAGGGGTTGAAAGCCGCTATCATTGTATATATCATGTTCATATGAGTAAAAGCTAGTATCACAAGACTGGGGCCTCTACTCTTATGTACACCTTTGTACAATTAAGATAAAAATTTCCGGCTCAAAATTTTTGAGTTGAAGTGGTCTGTTCGCCGTCAAAACGGCTGGTCTACCCTCCGGCTTTGTGCCCTATCAAGCGCTGTGGCAAGGAGGCTTCTTGCCTTCGGGTATAGCTTACTTCTCCCTTGCACAGCCGGCAATATGTCCAATTAAGCACTGTTGCAAAGAGGCTTCTTGCCTTCGGGTATAGCTTACTTCTCCTTTGCACAGCCAACTGTCATTAAACTGTTGCAAGGAGGCTTCTTGCCTCCGGGTATAGCTTACTTATCCCTTGCACAGTTGGCTTTATGCCTAGTTTGGTTACATTAAGCGCTGTTGTTGATGGAGGCTTCTTACCTTTGGTATAGCTTACAGTACCCTAAGACAGCAGCGTGTACACCAAATTCCAGTTGCTTATCAACTGCGGCCATCGACGGGGGCTTCTTACCGACGGGTATCGCTTATCTCACCCTAATGGCCGGCTTTATGCCACTTCCGGTTACTTATTAACCGCGGTTGTCAAAGGGGGCTTCTTACCGATGGGTTCGCTTATCTCACCCTAACAACCGGCGTTTACGCCAAAATTCAGTTGCTTATCAACTGTAGCTGTTGAAAGAGGCTTCTTGCCTTCGGGTATAGCTTACTTCTCCTTTCAAACAGCCGGCTTTATGCCGTCTCAGGCTAATTATTAGCCGCGATTGTCGATGGAGGCTTCTTGCCTTGGGGTATAGCTTACATCTCCCATCGACAGCCGGCGTTCACTTTACTCTTACCAGTCAATCTCGCTTAGAGACCCTAAGCCGGTTCAAGAAATTGACGGCCAATCTCGCTTAGAGACCTTGAGCCAGTTCAAGAAATTGACGGACAATCTCGCTTAGAGACCCTGAGCTGGTTCAAGAAATTGACTGCCAATCTCAAGAGAGACCTTGAATTGGTATGAGTTTAACCATTTGAATCCACGCAGAAGAGCTGTCATATGAATTTTTTGAGGAAGGAAAGATCATCATCGCGTATTGTATCATGCCCGCTTATCAAAGCCGGGTCAGAGCAACGCAATTACAAATCCCGGGTTGTCGCAGGCGGAACTACCCGACACTTCGGGGCTACACAGCCACAATTCTCCTCAAAAGTTCTGGCTCATCAATAGCCGCAGTTGTCGATAGAGGCTTCTTACCATCAGGTATAGCTTGCATTATCCTAAAAGACAACCGGCTCTTTAATGACTTCGTCCGATGAGAGCCGGAGCCATGTTGCTTCGGTCGACAAAAATTTAAGGTTTCAAAGAGATTGTCCGGCTCTAATATTCTGGAGAAAGGAATGGCGTCTTAAAAGACAGACACCCCTCATCAGAAAATCTCAAAGGTATATCCCTGAAGAGCCGACAACACATTAAAACACAGAGAGGTGCAAATATATACGACCACCAAGTGGCAGAGTCATGTTTACTCTATTACAAAAGATACTCTCAGAAGGAGCAAAAGCATTGTCAACCACCCACGGCGGGTCATTACATAAGTCTGTGCTTAGAAATGCTAAAAGAATACAATTCAGTTATTGGCCGGCTCATCTTGCTCCGGGTCTTCTGCTGGCTTTATCTGAAGATTGCCCAAGTCCCAATTACAGTCAGCCAGACCAGCAAATGACCCTTCAAGGAACGGAGACGCGTCAAGCTCACAAGGAAAGAGATCCTTACTGCGGGCGGGTGTCAGATCTTTCCACTCGTAGAGAGGCCCGCGGATTCTCTTCTCCTCTGCCTCATAAGCCGCCTGATAGGTGCTTAGGTCAGCTTCATCCGTCAGAACAGAGGCTAGATAGCGCGACTCTTTTACACACCAAGTATAATCTTCTTCGGTGAATTCTGAGCCGTCATCTCTTTTAGACGGGTAGCCATCCATCATTTCAGCCGGCGTTAGCTCGGGGGCGAAGGCAAGAGCCCGGCTCAATCCGACAACGGCTCCTTGGCGGAAGGCGGACTTCTTGAGCTCTTCAATCTGCTTGGGCATTGTAGAGAAGAGTTCCAAGAACCCTGTCAGAGCAGTGGGGATCTTCTCCTTGTATTGCACGCTCTTGATCGTGAAGATGGCGCCGCAGTATAACTGCTCCGCAAAAGTATAAATGGTCTTCAGTGGCAGAAGGCTATCAGAAGCCAACTGCCGGCTCCTGGGACCTGGATAAGTCGGATAAAATTAATGAATCACTAGTTTTTTCACAAGCAATGCTAAACAGTACAAAGCAAACAAGAAAGCTTACCAAATAGGGCGCCTGACATCTTCGCAATGTGCTGTTTCAGACCTTGAAATTCCTCCGCCACAGCTGTAAGCCGCTGCTCAGCGTCGTCCGCCCGTTTGGTTAAAGCGGCCTTTTCAGATTCAGCTGTCTCTTCTAAAGAGGTAAGCTCAGCGGTGACATTGGCCAGTTCCTCGGAGAGAAGCCGACATTTTTCATCAGCGATACTTCGGGCTTCTTGCTGAGCCACCAGGTTGGCCCTCAGATCCGTCAACTGAGACCCGGCTTCATTCAAAGCTTCCTATAATACATCAAAATACAGGATAAGCCGCCAAAATGCAGGACGAGTGTTAAAAGCAAATACAAGTCTCAAACAGATTGCAAGCAATTTATTTGACACTTGGGGGCTAATGTATATTTGATCTTTCAAGTATGCAGTTCCGGTTCATCTCCTTCGAAGCTAATCCAAAACTTGGGGGCTACACTATGGCACTTCAATGTACTAATAATGGAAGCACCGACTCAACTTGATCAAGTTTGAGCCGGCCCTTGGGGGCTACGATTAGATCTTCATGTTATCTACATTACAGGCCCGACTCAAATAGAATCTGAGACGGCCCTTGGGGGCTACGATTGGCGGTTCACTTCATTTACATTACAGGCCCGTCTCAAATATAATCTGAGACGACCCTTGGGGGCTACGATTGGCGGTTCACTTTATTTACAGTACAAAGCTAAAGGAATTTTAAAGGAATTTGACATGACAATATCTGTAGAGGTCACAAAAAGACCCGGCTCACCGATTCAATACGTTAAGCCGGCTCTTGGGGGCTAAGTAAAGATATAGTAAGAAGGAAAAGTACCTCATATTTTGTCTTCATGGAAGAGATCAACCGAAGTTCCAAATCCCGGCTGGTGGTAACCCGGTTTATGTACCCAGCGTGTAGCTCTTCAACGGTCATCTTCTCGCATGAAGAGTCGAAGTTCAGTTTCTTCGAGGCTTCAGCCGGCGCTGTATGTTTGGTCAACACATGAGCCAGAGGCGTTTGATGACCAGACCCAGTGATAACAACATCCGGAGTGTCAGGGGTCTTGGCAGGAGTCGCCGGCTCTGAACGAGCCCTTGGTGAGCTCTCCATGATGACATCTTCAGCGGCCGGCTCTGTGGAGGCAGCCGGCGGGTTTTCTTCCGGTTGAGTTTCCTCCGGTTGTTCGGGCTCTGGTTCTTCAATAACTGGGCCGGAGGAGGGCTTGTTAGCCTTCCGACGTTTAGCTTAGGCACTACAAAAAAGAAGGATCAGCAGTTGAAGATATTGCTATCATAGTAACAGCCGCATATCCAGATACTTACAGCGGATTAATCTTAGGCGGTGGTATGATTGACTCCGAAGAGTCACCGAAGGAAGGAGATTTCCAGAAAAATAAAACAGAAAGGTGAAGAGAGTATCAAGTTTACAAGGGAAAGATAAAGGAAAAGAAGGGGTCTAAACCTCGGCGGGGCGTTTCTTGGGAGTCGGAGAGTTCGGCAACCCGGACATGAGGTAGGTAGAGCCGGTGCTTCGAGTCTGTCGACGCTCAATTTGCTGTAGCTTTTTTAAGAGAAAATCGGGAGCCAGATAAGCAAGATGGTGAGAAAGAGGAACTTTTCTGATAACCCGCCGCGGCTTTCGGGGGACGAAACATTCTGAGTCGGAGGAAAAGTAATTTACCTCAGGAGCATTGGCACGGCTGGTTTCCACTTCATCCTATGAGTAAAGTAAGTGTTAAAATAGGAAGGTAAAAGATCAACCAAGACAGTTGAAACTTTACCTCTGAGCTGGATGATGGTGGCGGGTCAAGCAAATTATCTTGCGAGGCATATTTTTTAGCCTTCTTGGTTGGGACCTTCTTCCTAGATTTCTTCGGAGGGGCAACATATTCCCTCTTCCAAAAGTCTGAGTCGGCCTGTAAGAATGACCCGGAGAGTGAATATCAAATCAAAAAAGTGCAAACAACGTCTAAGAGACGGAAGGGAAGAGATTAAACTTACATCGGGAGCCGGATTGATGGCACAAAAAGGTGCCAGGCCAATTTCGCTACATGATCCGGAAGCTTCATGGACAAGGCTCCGGATGGCGAGGGTAATGTCATTCTCTGTCAAATTGTGATCAGCTGAAGCATAATGAGCTGTCATACTTGCCTTTATATTCGCACATGAGTCGGCTTCTATGTCTCAAGGGCATAATCCGCCACGAAATCCAGCAGCGGATCAGGTCCAGCCCGATTAAGCCGTTGGCCATGAGAGCCTTAATTTTGGCATGAGCCGGCTCATATCTTGCACGTTCTGAAGCTGATAGCCGGCCAGGAAGCTCTAATGTTGTTGTGAGCCGGGAAGGACGATAACCCGGCAAAGGACGCTCGTTCTCAGGAGAGGTGTCCTTGCAATAGAACCAGGTCCTGTTCCAATCCTTGGGGTGACTCGGCATCTGCGTAGCTGGAAAGATGATATCTCTACGCCGTTGGATGGATATGCCTCCAACTTCTAGGCTCGGGCCGGCTTTCACTTCAGTTTGCCGGTTAGCGTAAAAGAACTCCCGAAAGAACCCCACAGATGGCTTGATTTGAAGGTAAGCTTCACAAAGCACTTGGAAATTGCATATGTTTGAGACGGAATTGGGGGCCAAGTCTTGCGGGTGAAGCTTATAACAGTGAAGGACGTCCCGAAAGAATTGATAACATTGGCCTTGACATTAATGGGAGTACCTAAAATATAATGTTTGATTCTTTGCCCGTTTACCACCTTCGGATTTGTGCCTTCGGTGTTGTTGATCTTGATGGCACCAGAACGATATACCTCCTCGATGATGTATGGTCCTTCCCATTTAGAGAGAAGTTTTCCTGCAAAAAATCTTAACCGAGAATTGTATAGCAAGACATGATCACCTACATTAAATTCATGCTTTTGTATCCTTTTATCATGCCATCTCTTAACTTTTTCTTTAAACAACTTGGCATTCTCATAGGCCTGGGTTCTCCATTCATCAAGTGATCTAATGTCAAATAATCTCTTCTCACCAGCAAGTTTGAAATCATAGTTGAGCTTTTTGATTGCCCAATAAGCTTTATGCTCTAGCTCTAGAGGTAAGTGACATGCTTTACCATAAACCATTTTATATGGAGACATGCCCATAGGATTCTTGTAAGCAGTTCTATAAGCCCATAACGCATTGTCAAGTTTCTTGGACCAATTCTTCCTAGATCTATTAACCGTCTTTTGCAAGATCAATTTAATTTCTCTATTGCTTAATTCTGCTTGACCACTAGACTGAGGATGATAAGGGAATGCAATTCTATGATTAACATCATAATTAGCAAGCAATTTATGGAAAGCACCATTAATAAAATGTGAACCACCATCAGTCA
This sequence comes from Hordeum marinum, assembly GCA_022496015.1. NCBI lineage: Eukaryota > Viridiplantae > Streptophyta > Magnoliopsida > Poales > Poaceae > Hordeum > Hordeum marinum. The sequence goes on from CM039678.1 coordinate 151,055,748, forward strand.
TTAAATATCTAGGGACTCCAAAACTAAGGAAAATGACTTCTTTAAGCATCTTAATAGAGGTGTTATGATCAACACTACTAGTTGGAATAGCTTTTACCCACTTAGTAACATAATCAACGGCAACTAAAATATGAGTATACCCGTTGGACATTGGAAAAGGTCCCCTATAATCAAAAACCCAAACATCAAATGGTTCAATAACAAGAGAGTAATTCATAGGCATTTCCTGACGTCTACTAATATTGCCAATTCTTTGACATTGATCACATGACAAGACAAACTTACGAGCATCCTTGAAGAGAGTAGGCCAATAAAAACTAGATTGTAATACCTTATGTGCAGTCCTATCTCCAGCATGGTGTCCTCTGTAGGCCTCGGAATGACACTTCCATAGGATTTGTTCATGTTCATGCTCAGGTACACAACGTCTAATAACACCATATACTCCTTCTTTATAAAGGTGTGGGTCATCCCAGAAGTAATGTCTGAAATAATAGAAAAACTTTTTGTTTTGTTAGTATGTGAAACTAGGCGGTATAAATTTAGCGACAATGTAATTAGCATAATCAGCATACCAAGAAGCATTTATGACAGCTAATTGTTCATCACGAAAGCTATCATCAATAGGTAGTGGGTCATTAAGAACATTCTCTAACCTAGACAAGTTATCTGCTACGGGGTTATCAGCATCCTTTCTATCAACAATATGCAAATCAAATTCTTGTAGCAGAAGAACCCACCTAATAAGTCTAGGTTTAGCATCTTTCTTTTCCATGAGATATTTAATAGCAACATGATCAGTGTGAACAGTTACTTTTGAGTCAACAATATGGGGTCTAAACTTATCACAATCGAACACAACTGCTAAAAATTCATTTTCAATGGTAGCATAGTTTCTTTGAGCACTGACTAGAGTTTTGCTAGCATAATGAATAAAATTTAATTTGTTATCAACTCTTTGTCCTAGAACAGCACCAACAGCATAATCACTAGCATCACACATAATTTCAAAGGGTAGGTTCCAATCAGGTGGTTGAACAACAGGTGCAGAAATCAAAGCATTCTTAAGAATTTCAAAAGCTTCTACACAATCATCATCTAAAACCAATGCAACATCTTTTTGCAAAAAATTAGTGAGAAGCCTAGAAATCTTAGAGAAATCTTTAATAAATCTCCTATGGAAACCAACATGACCAAGGAAACTTCGTATACCTCTGATATTCGTAGGACACGACATCTTTCCAATAGCATCAACTTTAGCCTTATCAACTTCAATACCTCTTTCGGAAATTTTATGTCCCAAGACAATGCCTTCTCACCATAAAGTGGCACTTCTCCCAATTCAAGAGAAGATTAGTTTCTTCACATCTCTGCAAAACTCGATCAAGGTTGCTCAAACAATCATCAAAAGAAGTTCCGTAAACGGAAAAATCATCCATGAAAACCTCAACAATCCTTTCACAAAAATCAGATAATATGGAAGTCATGCATCTTTGAAAGGTAGTAGGTGCATTGCATAAACCAAAAGGCATACGTCTATAAGCAAAGGTACCAAAAGGGAAGGTAAAGGTGGTTTTCTCTTGGTCCTCTTTTGACACATGTATTTGAGAGAAACCAGAATAACCATCTACAAAGCAGAAATGTGTGTGTTTGGATAATATTTCTAGCATTTGATCGATGAAAGGTAGAGGGTAATGGTCTTTTCTAGTAGCTTTATTCAATTTTATAAAATCAATTACCATTCTATAACCTATAGCAATTCTCTGCGGGATCAATTCATTTTTATCATTAGGAACTACGGTAACACCTCCTTTCTTAGAGACACAATGAGCGGGACTAAGCCATCTACTATCAGCAATAGGGTAAATGATACCTGCCTCCAAAAGCTTTAATATTTCATTTCTTACCACTTCCTTCATTTTAGGATTCAACCGTCATTGGTGATCAACAACTGGTTTAGCATCAGGCTCCATTTTAATTTTGTGCTGACATAGAGTGGGACTAATGCCCTTAAGATCATCAAGAGTATATTCAATAGCAGCACAGTGCTTCCTTAGAGTTTTCAATAATCTCTATTCTTCATGCTCTGAAAGTTTAGCACTAATAATAACATGATCTATCTTCTTTCCATCTAGATAAGCATATTTCAAAGTATCAGGTAATTCTTTAAGCTCAAACACGGGATCACCCTTGGGTGGAGGAGGGTCCCCAAGTATTTCAACAGGCAAGGTGTGTTTCAGAATAGGATGTTGATCAAAGAAAATCCTATCTATTTCATTTCTTTCATTCATATGCAAGTCATTTTCATGGTCTAGCAAATATAGCTCTAAAGGATCAGTAGGAGGCACTACAATAGAGGCGAGACCAATAATTTCATCCTTACTAGGCAATTCTTTATCATGGGGTTGTCTATGAGATTTAGAGAAATTAAACTCATGAGACGTATCCCCAAAACTTACGGTAATCGTTTCCTTCTCACAATCTATCCTAGCATTAACGGTGTTCATGAAGGGTCTACCAAATATAATGGGACAAAAATCATCTTGTGGGGAACCAAGAACAAGAAAATCAGTAGGATATTTTATTTTCCCACACAATACTTCAACATCTCTAATAATCCCAACTGGTGATATAGTATCTCTATTAGCAAGTTTAATTGTAACATCAATTTCTTCTAACTCAGCTGGTGCAATATCATTCATAATCTCTTTATATAAGGAAAAGGAAATTTCACTAACACTAGCACCCATATCACATAAGCCATGATAACAATGATCTCCTATTTTAACAGAAACAACAGGCATGCCAACAATGGGTCTGTGTTTATCTTTAGCATCAGGTTTAGCAATTCTAGCAGCTTCATCACAAAATTGAATAACACGCGCATCAATATTATCAACCAAGACATACTTAACCATAGCAATACTAGGCTCAACTTTAATTTTCTCAGGGGGTGTAGGTGTTCTAGTGCAGGTCTTACGAACCACAGTCGAAGCTTTAGCATGATCCTTTATACTAACAAGGAAAGGTGGTTTCTCAATATAAGCAGTAGGAATAACAGGATCAACATTCTAAGTAATAGTTTTCTCTACAACTTTAATAGGTTCAACTACTTTCACTTCAATGGGAGGATGATATTTAAACCACTTCTCCTTGGGGAGTTCAACATGAGCAGCAAAAGATTCACAAAAGGAAGCTACTATCTCAGAGTCAATCCCATATTTAGTGCTAAATTCACGAAAAGCATTGGTGTCCACGAAAGATTTAACACAATCAAACTTAAGGCTCATACATGACTCATTACCTTCTTCGAGTTCCCAATCTTCACAGTTGCATTTAATTCTTTCCAGTAAATCCCATTTGAAATCAATATCTTTCTTCATATATGAACCAACACAAGAAGTATCGAGGATGGATTGATCATTACGAGAAAGCCGAGCATAAAAATTCAGAATAATAATTTCTCTCGAGAGCTCATGATTGTAACATTGAATTAAGCCTCCCCCAAGCTTATGTGATTCTTTCGCCTTCACGAGGCCAAGAATTATAAATATAATTCTGAACACGGTGAACTAGATGCATAGGATAGAACTTCTGATGAAATTCCATCTTCAATCGGTTGTAGCTCCATAATCCAATATCATCACATAGCCTATACCATGTCAATGCCTTCTCCTTCAAAGATAAAGGAAAAACCCTTTTATTGATGTAATCCTCGGGTAGACCTGCAAGCTTAAATAATCCACAAACTTCATCCACATAGATTAGATGCAAATCAGGATGTAGTGCTTCCATCTCCCGCATAAGGATTAGCCAGCAGTTTCTCTATCATACCCGAAGGAATTTCATAATAAATATTTTCAGTAGGTTCAGTAGGTTGAGGGACAACTCTTTGTGTTTCCGGTCGAGGTGAAGATACCCCGAACAAGCCCCTCAAAGGATTACTTTCCATAGTAAGAAGTGACAGTAAATTTCAGCACATTGTATAAATGTTTCCTTACCAAATTCTACTTACCAAAGGCGCTTCACTCCCCGGAAACGGCGCCAGAAAAGAGTCTTGATGACCCACAAGTATAGGGGATCTATCGTAGTCCTTTCAATAAGTAAGAGTATCGAACCCAACGAGGAGCAGAAGGAAATGACAAGCGGTTTCCAGTAAGTTATTCTCTACAAGCACTGAAATTATCCATGACAGATAGTTCTGTGATAAGATAATTCATAACGAGTAACAAGTAACAAGTGTAGCAAAGGTGTAGAAAGGTATCCCAATCCTTCTTGTAGCAAAGGACAGGCCTGGACAAACTCTTATATAAAGCAAAGTGCTCCCGAGGACACATGGGAATTTCTGTCAAGCTAGTTTTCATCATGCTCATTTACTTCGCGTTCGTTACTTTGATAATTTGATATGTGGGTGGACCAGTGCTTGGGTGCTGCCCTTACTTGGACAAACCTCCCACTTATGATTAACCCCTATCGCAAGCATCCGCAACTACGAAAGAAGTATTAAGGTGAACCTAACCATAGCATGAAACATATGGATCCAAATCAGCCCCTTATGAAGCAACGCATAAACTAGGGTTTAAGCTTTTGTCACTCTAGCAACCCATCATATACTTATTAATTCCGAATACCTTCCCCTAGGCTCAAATAATGGTGAAGTGTCATGTAGTCGACATTCACATGATACCACTAGAGGATAGACAACATAAATATCATCAAAATATCAAACGAATACCAAATTCACATGACTACTTATAACAAGACTTATCCCATGTCCTCAGGAACAAACATAACTACTCACGAAACATGTTCATGTTCAAGATCATAGGAGTATTAATTATCATAAAGGATCTGAACATATGATCTTCCACCAAGTAAACCAACTAACATCAACTACAAGGAGTAATCAACAATACTAGCAACCCATAGGTACCAATCTGAGGTGTTAAGACAAAGATCGGATACAAGAGATGAACTAGGGTTTGGACAGGAGATCATGATGGTGAAGATGTTGATGGAGATTGACCCCCTCTCGATGAGAGGATCATTAGTGATGACGATGGCTTTAATTTCCCCCTCCGGGAGTGAAGTTTCCCCGGCAGAACAGCCCTGCCGGAGCTCTAGATTGGTTCTGCCCAAGTTCCACCTCGAGACGGAGGTGCTTCATCCCAAAAGCTCTCTTCTCATTTTTTCCAGGTAAAAATGCTTCATATAGGAGAAGATGGGCGTCGGAGGAGCCACAGGCGCCCCACAAGCCTGCTAGGCGCGGCCAGGGGGGTGGCCGCGCCTAGCAGGCTTGTGGCCTGCAGGTGGCCCCCTCTGGTTGATTCTTGCACCAGGATTTTTTATTAATTCCAAAAATATCCTCCATAAATTTTCAGGACTTTTGAAGTTGTGCAGAATAGGTATCTCAGATTTTTCTCTTTTTCCAGTCTAGAATTTCAACTACCGTCATTCTCCCTCTTCATGTAAACCTTGTAAAATAAGAGAGAAAAGGCATAAGTATTGTACCATAACGTGTAATAACAGCCCATAATGCAATAAATATCAATATAAAAGTATGATGCAAAATTGACGTATCAGGGTCTGCGGCTCGAGGAGTTGGAGAAGGACGCCGAGGCAGAGTAGGAGGAGCGACGTGCTGAAGCGCAGGCGGTGGCGGTGCAGCCACCGGCGGATGACGTCGTCACTGCCTGGGAGACGTCGTTCCCTTGGGATGGCCCGGCACCGACCCTCGTGGACCTCACCGGCCCTAACGACGACGACAACGAGGACACCTAGGGGGCAGCACACCTCCTCGTTTTCATTTTTAGTTTTAATGTTTTTAGTTAATGCCTGACAGACTTGTGAACTCTCGCCGGGCTTTGTGGCCGCCATTAATGTATAATTAAAGTTAACGCAGGTTGATGTGATTTGATATGATGTTTCGACTGTGATGTGATGTTTGAATTTGAATTTCGACTGACATTTGAATTATAAGCAACATTTGAAATCCATTGCTCTGTGATTGCAATGATCATGTTAGCCTAGGTTGCAATTATCTAACAACAAATAAAACAAAAATACAAACAAATCATCATGTTAGCCTATGTTGGTGAGCTCCGAAAAGTTAGGGTAAACAAGCCATTTCCAATATAAATCATTATAAAAACAGTTTAAAATTTCAATAATAAAAATATAAGTTCAAATCCTTCTTATTCACACTAAAATGAATCTATGGTGATTTTTTTGTTTTTTTTAAATTTTTCATAGACCCAAACCCACTATCACTCTCTTCTTGGACTCTATACAATCTCATACGTGATAGCTCATTTGTGTGAAGGAGTTTTCATGGAAATGTCCATAAACCAAGATTTTTTTTGTCATAACCATGTCACATGTAACAACATTGTGCGCAGGTCTTCCATTTTTTGATTGTTTTTGAATTTATTCTTCTCATTTGAACTTGGAGATGGTAGCTTACCTCAAAAGAATATTTTCCATAAAAATATCCCTAAACCAAGTTTAGATTTTTTTATGATAACTATGTCTTATGAAACGATGAACCGCGAAGGTTTGCTGTTTTTTTGATTTTTTTGAATTAGTTAACATCATTTGAAAGTTGGTCAAACCTAAGATAACCCCGCTGACCGGCTCATAACCCCGCAACATCTCTCCAAACCCTACCGCTGAACTGTAGCCGTCTGATCATACCCTAGCGCCAAGTGACAACCCTCAGATCAGGTCTTCTAGAAGGAATTCACAGAGTGGGCGCGCGTGCAGACTGCGTGTCATTGGATCACATGGACGGATCCACACCGTTGGATTGTTGGGCGATCCATGAGAGGTTGGTTCTACTCGCCCACTCGCCTATCCCAAAATGCAAACAAGTCCTTGTTGGGCCTTCGCAAGGCGTTGACCCGTCGAAGGCCCACAAGGATGAAAGATGGCTATAAAATGGTGTGTGCGCTAGTTTTGTTTTCTTATTGATTTGATTGCACCATCACCCTTTTCTTTATAGGCCCTTTATTTATTGATTTGATTGCACCGTTTGTTTCTTTTTTTGATTTGATTGCATCAAATTAGTTTCATCATGCAAAAAATAGTTTCTTTTCCTTCTTCTTTTTCAACATCACCATGGTTCATATTAGATTGAAAACATCATTACACAATTGGATATCTCATATTCAGAAAGGAAAAAATACATACAAAACCATGCAGGATGTAAAACCTACATATTACTACATAATAAAACCTATCTACTCTTCATCGGAGATGTCGATGATCTCCGTGCCCTCCGGTGGATAAATGGCTGCCTGTTGCGGCTCTGCCCGTAGCAACGCCTGCGGCTGCTCCACTACCGCCTCCTCTGCCTCCATCTCCGCCTCTAGCTTGTCGAACATGGCGTTGGCCTCCGCCTACCTCTACTGGATGAGCTGACGGTTGGCCTCCACCTTGGCCTCATCCCAGATGGAATCCAGGATAGCCTGGTGCTCCGCCATCTCCTCCGGCTGGTCAACGGCGACCTCCGCCTCCGCCTTCGGGCAGTCTTCCTCCATGGGCGCCGGATGATGCTCCTCCTCCTGCTCCTCCTCCTCCTATTCCTCCTCCTCCTCCGTCTCCGGTGAATCGGGAGGGAAACCCACAGTGATGCATGCGGCGTGGCAAGCCTGCATTTCCGCCTCGATTTGCAGGCACCGCTCTGGAGTGAGCTGCGTGTACGTGATGATGAGGTGCCAGACCATCCTGACGGCGACGAAAGTGCGAGAGGAGGCGTATGGGTCGGGCGGTGGCGGGGTGGAGGGAGGAGGAGGATGTGCAAGGGATGAGGGATGACAACGGGCTTAAATAGCCAGGGAATGACCTCGGCCGGCGATTCGAAGCGACGACATGCGACGTTCACACCACGCCAACGGTCGAGACGCCCGTCAGACCGCCGGGTTTCCCGACGAGTCCACATGGGGCCATGCCGTCAGCCCTACGTGGCGGGCGCCTGTGAAAAGACGCCTACAAAATGAGATGGAGGGAGTGGCGCGCTTTGGCCCAACAGTCCACCGAAACCGGTCCCACTCGTAAGTAGTTAACGGTCCCACCATTGACCCGATGACATCCCCCCATGTAACCATTTATGAGGGTTTCATACTAAGGGAGTGGGGAAAAGTGAGAAAATGTTAAGAGGGTGGGGATGAATGAGTAGAGCTAAGGAACCAGGGCATAGAAATAAAAATCCCATGATATTTAGCTCATACCTTAACTCGTGAAATCTAGCTTCATCCAAAGGCTTCGTGAAGATATCTGCAAGTTGCTCATTAGTGTTTAGATGAATATGGTCAAACCCCCACGCTTGACGTGCTCCCGGATGAAGTGATGACGAATATCAATGTGCTTCGTTTTGCAATGTTGAACTGGGTTGTTGGTGATCATAATTGCACTTTCATCGTCACAATAAAGAGGCAATTTGTCACACATGATACCATAATCCTTTAAAGTTTGCCTCATCCAAAGAATCTGTGAACAGCAACTTGCGGCGGCTACATACTTGGCCTCGGTGGACAAGAGAGAAACACAATTTTTTTTCTTTGAAGACCAACTTACCAAAGATCGACCAAGCAATTGGCAACCTCCGAAAGTTGACTTCCTTTCCACACGGTCTCCCGTCCAATCCGAGTCAGTATAACCTATAAGATCAAAAGATGCACCTTTGGGGTACCATAAGCCAAAGTTTGGGGTATGAGCCAAATATCGAAAGATTCTCTTGACCGCCACATAGTGGCTTTCCTTAGATGAGGCTTGAAAACGTGCACAAATTCCCACACTCAACATTATATCCGGCATAGATGCACAAAGGTAAATCAAGGATCCAATCATGGAGCGATATACCTTTTGATCCACGTCTTTACCATTGGGATCACTGTCAAGATGGCATTTAAGAGGCATAGGAGTGTTGGCCTTCGGCGGATTGAGCTCATGCATCTTGAATCTTTTGAGCATGTCTTGGGTATATTTGGCTTGGTTTATGAAGGTTCCTTGACTACATTGCTTGACTTCGAATCCAAGGAAGTACTTCAATTCTCCCATCATGGACATCTCAAACTCTTTGGTCATTAGTGTGGCAAAATCATCATTGAAAGCTTTGTTAGGAGAACCAAAAATAATATCACCAACATATAATTGGCATATGAACAAGTTCCCTTTGACCCTCTTTATGAAAAGAGAGGGATCAATTTTCCCAATTTCAAACCCATAGTCTTGCAACATCTTGTTAAGGTGCTCATACCACGCACATGGGGCTTGTTTAAGGCCATAGAGAGCCTTATCGAGAACGTATACATGATTGGGGAACTTCGGATCCTCAAACCCTGGGGGTTGCTTGACATAAACCAACTCCTTAAGAGGACCATTAAGAAATGCACTCTTTATATCCATTTGATATAATTTAAAATCATGATGAGAGGCATATTCAAGCAACATGCGAATAGATTCAAGACGTGTGATGGGAGCAAAGGTTTCACCATAGTCGATACCCTCGACTTGGGAGTAGCATTGTGCCACCAATCTTGCCTTGTTGCGTATGACAATACCGTTTGCATCTTGCTTGTTCTTGAAAATTCATTTGGCTCCAATGACATTGTGGTTCTCCTTTGGTCTTGGCACCAATCACCACACTTTGTTGCACTCGAAGTTGTTGAGTTCATCGTGCATGGCTTCAACCCATTCCATGTCTTCGAGTGCCTCTTGTACCTTGAGGGGTTCAATGCAAGAAACAAATGCGTGATGTTCACAAAAGTTTGTTAATTGTCTACGAGTGGTTGCCCCTTTTTTCAAGTTGCCATAGATGTTTTCCAACAAATATTGGTTGTGATCAAGCCTCGCGGACCTCTTTTCGGCTCGTGTCTCTAAGATCTCCTCCATGGACAGTTGAGGGACAACATCCCGAGGAGCATCTTCTTGATTATATTGAGCGTCTTCATGAGCTTGCTCTTGATGTTGGATAAGGTCTTGATCTTGAGCTTGCTCAGGGATGTGGACTTGATCTTGGGCATCACTTGATGGGACACCATCATCATGTGATTGATCTTGCCCTTGATCTTGTGCACGTGGTTGAGGTCCGTCACTTTGTTCTTCAGAAGCGTGTGGGTCTTGCATTGGTGATGGTTCCACTTGAGTAGAACATTGTCCTTCTTTTTCGGCCACAAGGGGTTCCTCAACTGGTAGGAAGTGTCCCATACCCATTCTTCTTACGACTTGGGGAGGAATTTCATCACCTACATCACAAAGACCACTTTGCTCCACATGGGTGCCATTATTTTCATCAAACTCCATGTGACACGTCTCCTCAATGAGCCAGGTGGACTTATTGAGGACACTGTAAGCATGAGAGTTTGTCACATAACCAAAAAATATGTCCTCTTGAGCTCTAGGTTCAAATTTAGACAAATGAACTCCCTTTTTAAGAATGAAACACTTACACCCAAACACTTGGAAGTACTTGAGGTTGGGCTTGTTACTGGTGAGGATTTCATAAGGAGTCTTGTTCAAGCCTTTGCGGAGGTAGAGCCGATTAGATGCATGACATGCGGTGTTGATGGCTTCGGCCCAAAAGTTGTACGAGACTTGAATTCCGCCATCATGGTCCTTGCCACATCCATCAATGTCCGGTTCTTCCTCTTCGCAACACTGTTTTGTTGAGGGTTATAGGGTGCAGAGTATTGATGCTTAATCCCCTCATCACTGAGAAACACATTTAAGGTTGTAATTCTTGAACTTGGTGTCGTTGTCACTTCTTATCATTAATATATTTGCCTCAAGTTGACGTTGACCTTCATTGGCAAAGTCAATGACAGTTTGTTGAGTCTCACTCTTCCTCTTGAAGAAGTATATCCAAGTGTATCTTGAGTAGTCAACCACAATCACCAAGCAATACTTTCTTCCTCCAAGACTATCAAAATATGGGGGTCCAAAGAGATCCATGTGAAGGAGCTCCAAGGGCCTTTTTGAGTAGATGATAGTCGTGGATCGGTGAGCCGTCTCATGTAGCTTTCCTTCAATACAGGCACCGCAAGCACGATCTTTGGCAAAACTTACATTTGTTAGTCCAAGAACGTGATCCCCTTTGAGAAGACTTTTCAAAGATCTCATATTGACATGGGCTAGCCGGCGATGCCAAAGCCATCTCACATCAAGTTTAGCCATTAGGCAAGTCGAGATCTTAGTGGGTCGCTTCGAGAAGTTAACCACATAAAGACCGTTCTCGACATGCCCAACAAAAGCTACTTTAAGAGTCTTGATCCACAAAAGGGCCATCGTGTCAACACCAAAGAAGGTACAAAAACCCATGACTGCAAGTTGATGAACGGAAAGTATATTGTATGCAAGGGTCTCAATAAGCATGACATTCTCTATGGATAGATCCGGAGAGATTATCACCTTGCCAAGACCCAATACCTTTGAAATCGCATCATCACCAAATCAAACTTGAGTGGCTATAGATAGGTCAGGATGAATGTCCACCACCAAGTCCTTGCTTCTGGTCATATGATTTGTTGCTCCACTATCAAGCTGTTGGGAGACGTAGTAGTAAATCAAAAATTTCCTACGCGTTCACCAAGATCCATCTATGGAGAAACCAGCAACGAGCAAGGGGAGAGTGGATCTTCATACCTTTGAAGATCGCTAAGCGGAAGCGTTACAAGAACGCGGTTGATGGAGTCGTACTCGCAGCGATTCAGATCGCGGTAGATCCGATCAAGTGCCGAACGGACGGCACCTCCGCGTTCAACACACGTGCAGCCCGGTGACGTCTCCAACAGCTTGATCCAGCAAGGAGGAAGGAGAGGTTGGGGAAGGGCTCCAACAGCAGCACGACGGCGTGGTGGTGGTGGAGTAGCAAGGTATTCCGACAGGGCTTCGCCTAAGCGCTGCGGAGGAGGAAGAAGAGAGGTAGGGCTTCGCCGTGAGAGAGAGAGATCAAATCCCATCTCAAAACATCCAAAACCTCAAGTATATATAGGAGGAGGGACGTGGAGGGCTGGCTTGGCCTCTACTCCAAAGAGGAGATGGCCGGCCGAATTAAAGGGAGAGTCCACCTCCCACAAGGGAGGTGGATCTCCTCCTTTTAAATCCTTTTTGCCTTATCTCCTTATCTCCAGCCACATGGGCCTTTAGCAAAAGTCTTTCCCAGCCCAATAAGGGCTGGCACACTTTATCTAACAGCCCATGTGGTCCTTTGGTCGTCACACCCCTCCCGGGGTCCTCCGGCACCCTCCCGGCACTCCCGGTACACTACCGATGAGCCCGAAAACTTTCCGGTGACCAAAACTGGACTTGCTATATATCAATCTTTACCTCCGGACCATTCCGGAGCTCCTCGTGACGTCCGGGATCTCATCCGGGACTCCGAACAACCTTCGGTAATCACGTATACCATTTCCCTATAACCCTAGCGTCATCGAACCTTAAGTGTGTAGACCCTACGGGTTCGGGAGACACGTAGACATGACCGAGACACTTCTCCGGCCAATAACCAACAGCGGGATCTGGATAGCCATGTTGGCTCCCACGTACTCCACGATGATCTCATCGGATGAACCACGATGTCGGGGATTCAATCAATCCCGTATTCAATTCCCTTTGTCTATCGGTATGGTACTTGCCCGAGATTCGATCGTCGGTATCCCCATACCTTGTTCAATCTCGTTACTGGCAAGTCTCTTTACTCGTTCCGTAATACATCATCCCGTGGCTAACTCCTTAGTCACATTGAGCTCATTATGATGATGTCTTACCGAGTGGGCCCAGAGATACCTCTCCGTCACACGGAGTGACAAATCCCAGTCTCGATTCGTGCCAACCCAACAGATACTTTCGGAGATACCCGTAGCGTACCTTTATAGCCACCCAGTTACGTTGTGACGTTTGGCACACCCAAAGCATTCCTACGGTATCCGGGAGTTGCACAATCTCATGGTCTAAGGAAACGATACTTGACATTGAAAAGCTTTAGCAAACGAACTACACGATCTTGTGCTATGCTTAGGATTGGGTCTTGTCCATCACATCATTCTCCTAATGATGTGATCCCGTTATCAACGACATCCAATGTCCATGGCCATGAAACCGTGACCATCTATTGATCAACGAGCTAGCCAACTAGAGGCTTACTAGGGACATGTTGTGGTCTATGTATACACACATGTATTATGGTTTCCGGTTAACACAATTATAGCATGAACAATAGACAATTATCATGAACAAGGAAATACAATAATAACCATTTTATTATTGCCTCTAGGGCATATTTCCAACACAAGCAACCATGACACTCCTCCGGAAGCAAACCCCTGCAATAGATCAATTCTTGGATTTAGGTACCCATTCTTTAATGGGTCCTTTCATGTTAGTAACAAGGGTCTTCGAAACCCAAATAGACCATTCAATGTACTTGTAAGAAGAACCAACATATTTAGCAAAAACATGTCCATCACTAGGACGACATAACACATAAGAGGGGTTAAAGTCATCGGACTTGTTGGAGTGAGTGGTCTTGTCCTTCTTGGCATTACCATCCACAACCTTGTTCTTCTTCTTCTCATGAGGGACATTCCCCGCTTTGACAAAGGTTTCCTTGAGAGGGGGAACTTGCTTGGCCTTTGACTTCTTCTTCTTGTTGTTATTGGGTGTAAACCCAACTACTTCCTTTGATACAACTTCCTTTTGATTACTCAAAAGGTCATTGAGGATTTTCTCACCTTGGATGCATGTCACAAGGTCTTTCTCAAGTTGCTCTTTCAACTTAGCATTCTCCTCAACAAGGTCTGCATGCTCACAACAAGGGTTAGTAGCATTGGCACTATCAATTAACACAAAAGGAGGACAAGTAGCTATTTCCTTAGTAAGTTTCACTTGGATTTGATCATGAGACTCCTTGAGAGAGGCAAGAGCACTCTTCAATGCCTTGTGAGAAATGTCAAGAGTGTCAAACTCTCTCTTGAGTCCACCATGATCAAGCCTAAGAGTGTCCTTCTCATATTTAATCGCACGATTAAGGACAATAGCATGATCATGATCTTTACGTAATTTAGCTAGGTCAACATTTTGTGACTCCTCAAGAGTCAAACGAAGACTTCGCTCTTCCTCAAGAGCTATGGAAAGATCCGCTATCTCATCGGCATAGTCACGACTATGCCCTCTCAACTCCTCTAGCGATTCCTCTTGAGACTCAATGGCATCATTGGCCTCACCAACTTGTTCCAAGAGAGCAACAAAGTTCTTCCGGGACTCACCTTTGAGTTTACACAAAAATTTGTGAAACTCATTTTCATCCTCTTTAGTCACCTCATGTTCATCCACACAATCCAACAAACAAGGAGTGGTAGAAATAGGTGTTGTAATGTTAGAGGTTTTGACGTTGTAAGTTACCTTGGTGATACCTTTGGCCATAAGGCACCTAGCAATGTGGTTCCCTTTTGGGGCATCAAAGAGTGACACCTTAGTTGGGGTGGGGATGCAATTGCCACCGTAGCCATTGGCATTCCTTCACCATTTGACTCTTCGTTATGAACATCATCATCGGAGGGATACTATTCTTGAGCCACTAACACCTTTTGAGGCACTTTCTTGTGGAAGTTGTTCTTGTTGGGAAATGACTTGGCTTTGCCTTTGCGAATGAGCCTGTCACCATTGTATTCCCTCTTCTCATAAGGACAATCCACTACAAAATGACTCACATTGCCACAATTATAGCAAGTCCTTACACGTTGCTTGCCCTTGGACCCACTTGAGTTGTTCTTGGAGAAGTTGGGCTTTGAGTTTCTCTTGTTGCCCCAAATTTTCTAGAATCTAGAGCCATGTCTCATGATAGGCATATTTGGTGTCTTCAGGGCAACCATCCTCTTCTTATTCTTATTCTTCTTCAGTAGAACCCTTGGCCTTCAAGGCAAGCTGGGAATAGGGTTTATTTGACCATTGGACATGAGCTAGAGCGTTATCGGCGGTCTTGTTTAACATGTTCATGGCAATAAACTCATACAACACATTGCATTATACGTCCTCTAATTGTTGTTGCATGTTTTACGTGGCTGCTACGGGTTTCTAGCAAGAACGATTCTCACCTACGCATAAACCACAACGGTGATACATAATTTGCTTTTCAACCTTCTCAAGGACTGCCTTTGTCGAATCCGATCCAACTAAAGTGAGAGAAACTGCCACCCGCAAGCCATCTAGGCAACAAGTTGCATCGAGGGAATCGGTCTCTCGTAAGCGTACAGTAATGTTGGTCCGGGCCGCTTCATCTCACAATACCGCTGAACCAAAATCCGACCAAGGAAGGAAGCAATCTAAGCATCAACGCCCACAAACCTTTTGTGTTCTACTCGAGATCTCATCGAACCATCAACCCAGATCTGATACCACTGTTGGGGAATGTTGCATGGGAAACAAAACTTTTCCTACGCACATGCAAACCTATCCATGGTGATGAGCATCTACGAGAGGGAGAGTGGATCTACGTACCCTTGTAGATTGCTAAGCGGGAGGCGTTAAGAAACGCGGTTGGTGTAGTCGAACTTCTTCGCGATCCAAATCACCTAGAGTCCTGCGATCTAATCACGAACCGTCCCGTGATCTCGTCACGATCCGTCCCACGATCCAATCACGAACGTCCCGTGGCCTTGATCACGATCCTTCCAATCTAGTACCGAACGGACGACACCTCCGCGTTCAGCACACGTGCAGCTTGATGACGATCTCCACCGTCTTGATCCAGCAAGAGGAGGTGGAGAGGAGGAAGAGTTCACAAGCAGCATGACGGCGCTCCGGCGATGTTGGTGCAGTGATTCCGGCAGGGCTTCGCCTAAGCACTGCGGAAAACCGATCTAGAGGAGCACCAGTGGAACGGGTAGCACGTGGCCGTAAATTCTATCCAAAAACCCTCTATTCCACTAGTATATATAGGAGGAGAGGAGAGGCAGCCTTGGTGCAAGGGCAAGGCCCTCTAGGAGTTGGCCGGCCAAGGTGGAGGAATCCTACTCCTCCAATCCTAGTAGGAGTAGGATTCACCCTTTTTGCCTCTTTTCACCTTTTTCTTTAGGCCTTTTTCCTCCTGGCGCCATGGGCCTTTTGTGACTGTTCCACCAGCCCACTAAGGGCTGGTTATTATTATACCACAGCCCATGGACCCTCTAGGGTCGAAATACCCCTCCCGGAGGTCCCCCGGTACACTACTTGCACTCCCGGTACACTATCGATGAGCCCAAAACTTTTCCGACGACCAAACTGGGACATCCTATTTATGAATCTTTACCTCCGGACCATTCCGGAGCTCCTCGTGACGTCCAGGGTCTCATCCGGCACTCCGAACAAACTTCGTTCACCACCATACATAACTCTACACTATCGAAATGTCACCAAACCTTAAGTGTGCAGACCCTACGGGTTCGAGAACTATGTAGACATGATCGAGACACCTCTACGGTCAATAACCAATGGCGGGACCTGGATGTCCACATTGGTTCCTACATATTCTACGAAGATCTTTATCGGTCGAACCTCTATGTCAAGGATTCAATTAATCCCGTATGATGTTCCCTTTGTTCTTCGGTATGTTACTTGCCCGAGATTCGATCGTCGGTATCTCCCTACCTAGTTCAATCTCGTTACCGACAAGTCTCTTTACTCGTTCCGTAATACAAGATCCCGCAACTAACAATTAGTCACATTGCTTGCAAGGCTCATTGTGATGTTGTATTACCGAGTGGGCCCTGAGATACCTCTCCGTCACACGGAGTAACAAATCCCAGTCTCGATCCATGCCAACTCAATAGACACCCTCGGAGATACCTGTAGAGCACCTTTATAGTCACCCAGTTATGTTGCGACGTTTGATACACACAAGGTACTCCTCCGATATCTGTGAGTTGCATGATCTCATGGTCATAAGAACATATACTTGACATGCAGAAAACAGTAGCAATAAGCTGACACGATCATATGCTACGTTTGTAGTTTGGGTCTTGTCCACCACATCATTCTCCCAATGATGTGACCCCGTTATCAAATGACATCTCATGTCCATGGCTAGGAAACCTTAACCATCATTCAATCAACGAGCTAGTTCACTAGAGGCATACTAGGGACATTGTGTTTGTCTATGTATCCACACATGTATCCATGTTTGCAATTAATACAACTATAGCATGGATAATAAACGATTATCATGAACAAGGAAATATAATAATAAACACTTTATTTATTGCCTCTAGGGCATATTTCCAACAGTTTCCCACTTTCACTAGAGTCAATAATCTAGTTCACATCACTATGTGATTTACATTGTAATGAATCGAACACCCATGCAGTTCTGGTGTTAATCATGTTTAGCCCTTGGAAGAGGTTTAGTCAACGGGTCTGCAACATTCAGATCCGTGTGCACTTTGAAAATATTTATGTCTTTCTCCAAGATGTAATCGCGGATGGATTTGAAGCGTCGCTTTATGTGTCTGGTCCTCTTGTGAAACCTTGGTTCCTTGGCCAGAGCAATGGCACCAGTGTTGTCACAGAACAGGTTCATTGGATTCAGTGCACTGGGCACTACTCCAAGATCTGTCATGAACTGCTTCATCCAGACACCTTCCTTTGCCGCCTCCGAGGCTGCGATGTATTCCGCTTCGCACGTAGAATCAGCTACCACGCTTTGCTTGGAACTGCACCAGCTTACCGCTCCCCCGTTAAGAATAAATATGTATCCGGTTTGTGACTTACAGTCGTCCAGATCAGTGTCAAAGCTTGCATCGACGTAACCCTTTACGACGAGCTCTTCATCACCTTCATAAACAAGAAACATTTCCTTAGTCCTTTTCAGGTACTTATGGATATTCTTGACTGCTTGCCAGTGCTCCATTCCAGGATCACTTTGAAACCTTCCGGCCATACTTATGGCAAGGCTGACATCGGGTCTTGTGCACAGCATTGCATACATGATAGAGCCTATCGCTGAAGCATAGGGGATGACACTCATCTTTTCTCTATCTTCTGCAGTTACTGGGCATTGAGTCTTACTCAACTTCGAACCATGTAATACAGGCAAAAACCCCTTCTTGGACTGTTCCATTTTGAACTTCTTCAAAACTTTATCAAGGTATGTGCTCTGTGAAAGTGCTATTAAGCGTCTCGATCTATCTTTATAGATCTTAATGCCTAATATGAAAGCAGCTTCTCCTAGGTCCTTCATTGAAAAACTCTTGTTCAAATATTCCTTCACGCTTTCCAGCATTTCTATATTGTTTCCAATCAGCAATATGTCATCCACATATAATACTAGAAACGCTATAGAGCTCCCACTCACTTTCTTGTAAATACAAGCTTCTCCGTAAACTTGTATAAACTCAAACGCTTTGATCACCTCATCAAAGCGCTTATTCCAACTCCGAGATGCTTGCACCAGTCCATAAATGGATCGCTGGAGTTTGAGAACTTTGTCAGCATGCTCCGGATCGACAAAACCTTCGGGTTGCATCATATACAACTCTTCCTCAAGGAAACCGTTGAGAAACGTTGTTTTTACATCCATCTGCCAAATTTCATAGTCGAAATAGGCAGCTATTGCTAACATCATTCTGATAGACTTAAGCATCACTACGGGTGAGAAAGTCTCATCGTAGTCAACTCCTTGAACTTGTGAAAAAAACTTTGCCACAAGTCGAGCTTTATAGACGCTGACATTACCGTCCGCGTCTGTCTTCTTCTTAAAGATCCATTTGTTCTGAATGGCCTTTCGCCCTTCAGGTAATACTTCCAAAGTCCATACTTTGTTTTCATACATGGATCCCATCTCGGATTTCATGGCCTCTAACCATTTCTCAGAATCCGGGCCCATCACTGCTCCTCCATGGCTCGTAGGTTCATCGTTGTCCAACAACATGACTTCCAAGACAGGGTTGCCGTACGACTCACGGGTAGTACGCGGCCTTGTCGACCTACGAGGTTCAATAGCTACTCGATCTGAAGCTTCATGATCATCATCATTAACTTCCTCTTCTACCGTCGTAGGTTCCACAGAAACATCTTTCTGCGCTGCGCTACTTTCTGGTTGAAGTAAAGGTTCAATAACCTCATCAAGCTCTATTTTCCTCCCACTCAATTCTTTTGAGAGAAACTCTTTCTCAAGAAATGTTCCGTTTTTAGCGACAAACACTTTGCCTTTGGATCTGAGATAGAAGGTATACCCGACAGTCTCTTTCGGGTATCCTATGAAGAAGCATTTCTCCGCTTTGGGTTCCAGCTTTTCAGGCTGAAGCTTTTTGACATAAGCATCACATCCCCAAACTTTAAGAAACGACAACTTTGGCTTCTTGCCAAACCACAGTTCATATGGCGTCGTCTCAACGGATTTTGATGGTGCCCTATTTAAAGTGAATGCAGTTGTCTCTAATGCATAACCCCAAAACGATAGTGGCAAATCAGCAACAGACATCATAGAACGCACCATATCTAATAAGGTTCGATTACGACGTTCGGACACACCATTACGCTGTGGTGTTCCGGGCGGTGTCAACTACGAAACAATTCCACATTGTCTTAAGTGACTGCCAAACTCATAACTCAGATATTCACCTCCTCGATCAGATCGCAGGAACTTAATCTTCTTGTTACGATGATTCTCAACTTCACTCTGAAATTGCTTGAACTTTTCAAACGTTTCAGACTTGTGTTTCATTAAGTAAATATACCCATATCTACTTAAGTCATCAGTGAAGGTGAGAAAATAACGATATCCACCACGCGCTGTAACATTCATTGGACCGCACACATCAGTGTGTATGATTTCTAATAAGTCACTCGCCCGTTCCATTGTTCCAGAGAACGGCGTTTTAGTCATCTTGCCCATGAGGCATGGTTCACATGTGTCAAGTGATTCAAAATCAAGTGACTCCAAAAGTCCATCAGCATGGAGCTTCCTCATGCGTTTTACACCAATATGACCTAAACAGCAGTGCCACAAGAAAGTGGTACTATCATTATCAATTCTACATCTTTTGGCATCAATGTTATGAACATGTGTGTCATCACTATCAAGATTCAATATGAATAAACCCCTAACATTGGGTGCATGACCATAAAAGATATTACTCATATAAATAGAACAACCTTTATTCTCTGATTTAAATGAGTAACCGTCTCGCAATAAACAAGATCCAGATATAATGTTCATGCTTAACGCAGGCACTAAATAACAATTATTCAGGTTCATCACTAATCCCGATGGTAATCGAAGAGAGAGCGTGCCGACGGAGATCACATCAACCTTGGAACCATTTCCCACGTGCATCATCACTTCGTCCTTTGCCAGCCTTCATTTATTCCGTAGTTCCTGCTTTGAGTTGCAAATGTGAGCAACCGAACCGGTATCAAATACCCAGGCACTACTACGAGAGCTAGTAAGGTACACATCAATAACATGTATATCATATATACCTTGTTTGTCGTTGGCGGCCTTCTTGTCAGCCAGGTACTTGGGGCAATTCCGCTTCCAATGACCAGTTCCTTTGCAATGAAAGCACTCAGTTTCTGGCTTGGGTCCATGCTTGGGCTTCTTTGCAGGAGTAGCAACTGCTTTGCCATCCTTCTTGGTTTTACCCTTCTTGCCCTTGCTTTTGACTTTGCCATTTTTCTTGAAACTAGTGGTTTTATTGACCATCAACACTTGATGTTCTTTCTGGATTTCAGACTCAGCGACTTTTAGCATCGCAAACAGCTCGGCGACTGACTTGTTCATCCCATGCATGTTATAGTTCATCACAAAGCTCTTGTAACTAGGTGGCAGTGATTGAAGAACTCTGTCAGTGATCGCCTCTGGCGGAAGGGCAATACCCAACTCCGCTAGACGAGTTGAATACCCAGACATTCTGAGTATATGTTCATTGATAGACCCGTTCTCCTCCATCTTGCAAGCATAGAACTTATCGGAGGTTTCATACCTCTCGATCCGGGCGTTCTTCTGAAAGATAAACTTCAACTACTGGAACATCTCATCTGCTCCATGACGTTCAAAACGTCTTTGAAGTCCCGGTTCTAAGCCATACAATATTGCACACTAAACTATTGAGTAATCTCCAGTACGTGCCTCCCAAGCGTTCTTAACGTCTTCGGAGGTCATGTCTTCTGGTTGGTCACCAAGCGGTGCATCAAGGACATATGATTTCTGGGAAGCCGTGAGGATAATCCTCAGATTACGGGCCCAGTCAACAAAGTTACTTCCATCATCTTTCAGTTTAGCTTTCTCTAGGAACGCATTAAAATTCAGGGGTGCTACTATGCGAGCCATTGATCTACAACATAAATATGCAAAGTTCACTTAGACTATTGTTCAAGATAATGAGTTTAGTTAATCAAATTACTAAAGCTCCCACTCAAATTGACATCCCTCGGGTCATCTGAGTGTCACATGATCCAAATCCACCAACTCAAGTCCGATCATCACGTGAGTTGGGGTGGCTTCAATGGTGAACATCATTATGTTGATCATATCTACTATATGACTCATGTTCGACCTTTCGGTCTCTTGTGTTCCGAGGCCATGTCTGTACATGCTAGGCTCATCAAGTTTAACCCGAGTGTTCTGCGCGTGCAAAACTGGCTTGCACCCATTGTATGTGAACGTAAAGTCTGTCACACCCGATCATCATGTGGTGTCTCAACACGACGAACTTTCGCAACGGTGCACACTCTGGGAGAACACAATTTTATCTTGAAATTTAAGTGAGGGATCACCTTACAATGCTACTGTCGTACTAAGCATAACAAGGTGCATAAAAGGATTAACATCACATGCAATTCAAAAGTGACATGATATGGCCATGAACTCGTGCTTTAGATCTCCATCTTGAAAGCACCGGCATGATCTTCATCGTCACCGGCACTACACCATGATCTCCATCATCTTGATCTCCATCAACGTGTCGCCATCGAGGTTGTCACGCCCTGCATGCTTCTACTACTATTGCTACCGTTTAGCGATAAAGTAAAGCATTACATAGCGCTTAATGATTGACACGCGGGTCATACAATAATTGAAGACAACCCTATGGCTCCTGCTGGTTGCCGTACTCATCGACATGCAAGTCGTGAAATTCTATACATCACATGATCATCTCATACATCACATATATCACATCATGTAATTGGCCATATCACATAACAACATATCCTGCAAAAACAAGTTAGACGTCCTCTAATTGTTGTTGCATGTTTTACGTGGCTGCTACAGGTTTCTAACAAGAATGATTCTCACCTACGCATAAACCACAATGATGATACATAATTTGCTTTTCAACCTTCTCAAGGACCGCCTTTGTCGAATCCGATCCAACTAAAGTGAGAGAAACTGCCACCCGCAAGCCATCTAGGCAACAAGTTGCGTCGAGGGAATCAGTCTCTCATAAGCGTACGAGTAATGTTGGTCCGGGCCGCTTCATCTCACAATACCGCTGAACCAAAATCCGACCAAGGAAGGAAGCAATCTAAGCATCAACACCCACAAACCTTTTGTGTTCTACTCGAGCTCTCATCGAACCATCAACCTAGCTCTGATACCACTGTTGGGGAACGTTGCATGGGAAACAAAATTTCCCTACGCACATGCAAACCTATCCATGGTGATGAGCATCTACGAGAGGGAGAGTGGATCTACGTACCCTTGTAGATCGCTAAGCGGGAAGCGTTAAGAAACGCGGTTGGTGTAGTCGAACTTCTTCATGATCCAAATCGCCGAGCATCTCGTGATCTAATCACGAACTGTCCTGCGATCTCGTCACGATCCGTCCCGCGATCCAATCACGAACGTCCCGTGGCCTTGATCACGATCCTTCCGATCTAGTACCGAACGGACGGCACCTCCGCGTTCAGCACACGTGCAGCTTGATGACGATCTCCACCATCTTGATCCAGCAAGAGTAGGTGGAGAGGAGGAAGAGTTCACCGGCATCATGACGGCACTCCGGCGATGGTGGTGGAGTGATTCCGGCAGGGCTTCGCCTAAGCACTGCGGAAAACCGATCTAGAGGAGCACCAGTGGAACGGGTAGCACGTGGCCGTAAATTCTGTCCAAAAACCCTCTATTCCACCAGTATATATAGGAGGAGAGGAGAGGCAGCCTTGGCGCAAGGGCAAGGCCCTCTAGGAGTTGGCCGGCCAAGGTGGAGGAATCCTACTCCTCCTCCAATCCTAGTAGGAGTAGGATTCACCCTTTTTGCCTTTTTTTCACCTTTTTCTTTAGGCCTTTTTCCTCCTGGCGCCATGGGACTTTTGTGGCTGTTCCACCAGCCCACTAAGGGCTGGTTATTATTATCCCACAGCTCATGGACCCTCTAGGGTCGAAATACCCCTCCCGGAGGTCCCCCGGTACACTACCGGCACTCCCGGTACACTACCGATGAGCCCGAAACTTTTCCGGCAACCAAACTAGGACATCCTATATATGAATCTTTACCTCCGGACCATTCCGGAGCTCCTCGTGACGTCCAGGATCTTATCTGGGACTCCAAACAAACTTCGGTCACCATCATACATAACTCTACACTACTGAAACGTTACCAAACCTTAAGTGTGCAGACCCTGCGGGTTCGAGAACTATGTAGACATGACCGAGACACCTCTACGCTCAATAACCAATGGCAGGACCTGGATGTCCACATTGGTTCCTACATATTCTACGAAGATCTTTGTCGGTCGAACCTCTATGTCAAGGATTCAGTTAATCCCATATGATGTTCCCTTTGTTCTTCCGTATGTTACTTGCCCGAGATTCGATCGTCGGTATCTCCATACCTAGTTCAATCTCGTTACTAGAAAGTCTCTTTACTCGTTCCGTAATACAAGATCCCGCAACTCACAATTAGTCACATTTCTTGCAAGGCTCATATTGATGTTGTATTACCGAGTGGGCCCTGAGATACCTCTCCGTCACACAGAGTAACAAATCCCAGTCTCGATCCATGCCAACTCAACATACACCCTCGGAGATACCTATAGAGCACCTTTATAGTCACCCAGTTATGTTGCGACATTTGATACACACAAGGTACTCCTCCGATATCTGTGAGTTGCATGATCTCATGGTCATAGGAACATATACTTGACATGCAAAAAACAGTAGCAATAAACTAACACGATCATATGCTACGTTTGTAGTTTGGGTCTTGTCCACCACATCATTCTCCCAATGATGTGACCCCGTTATCAAATGACATCTCATGTCCATGGCTAGGAAACCTTAACCATCATTCAATCAACGAGCTAGTTCACTAGAGGCATACTAGGGACATTGTGTTTGTCTATATATCCACACATGTATCCATGTTTCCAATTAATACAACTATAGCATGGATAATAAACGATTATCATGAACAAGGAAATATAATAATAAACACTTTAATTATTGCCTCTAGGGCATATTTCCAACATCGCCGTCTCGAGGCGGAACATGTGAAGAACCAATCTAGAGCTCCGGCGGAGCTGTTCTGTCGGGGAAACTTCCCTCCCGGAGGGGGAAATCGAAGCCATCATCATCACCAATGATCCTATCATCGAGAGGGGGTCAATCTCCATCAACATCTTCACCAGTGTCATCTGCTTTCCAAAACCTAGTTCATCTCTTGTATCCGATCTTTGTTTCAAACCTCAGATTGGTACCTCTGGGTTGCTAGTAGTGTTGATTACTCCTTGTAGTTGATGCTAGTTGTTTTACTTGGTGTAAGATCATATATTCAGATCCTTTATGATAATTAAAACTCCTCTAATTATGAACATGAACATGCTTTGTGAGTAGTTACGTTTGTTCCTGAGGACATGGTATAAGTCTTGTTATAAGTAATCATGTGAATTTGGTATTCGTTTGATATTTTGATGAGATTTATGTTGTCTATCCTCTAGTGGTGTCATGTGAACATCTACTGCATGACACTGCACCAGTATTTGGGCCTAGGGGAAGACATTGGGAAGTAATAAGTAGATGATGGGTTACTAGAGTGACAGAAGCTTAAACCCTAGTTTATGCGTTGCTTCATAAGGGGCTGATTTGGATCCATATGTTTCATGCTATGGTTAGATTTATCTTAATTCTTCTTTCGTAGTTGCGGATGCTTGCGAGAGAGGTTAATCATAAGTGGGATTTTTGTCCAATTAAAGGCAGCACCCAAGCACCGGTCCACCCACATATCAAATTAACAAAGTAACGAATGTGAATCAAATGGGCATGATGAAAACTAGCTTGACAGAAATTCCCATGTGTCCTCGGGAGCGGTTCACTTTATAAAATTTTCCAAGCTTGTCCTTTGCTACAAAAAGGATTGGGACACCTTGATGCACCTTTGCTACATTTATTACTTGCTACCCGTTACGAATTACCTTTTCACAAAACTATCTGTTACCGATAATTTCAGTGCTTGCAGGGAATACCTTACTGAAAACCGCTTGTCATTTCCTTCCTCTCCTCGTTGGGTTCGACACTCTTACTTATCGAAAGGACTACTATACATCCCCTATACTTGTGGGTCATCAAGACTCTTTTCTGGTGCCTTGCCGGGGAGTGAAGTGCCTTTGGTAAGTGGAATCTGGTGAGGGGCTTGTTCGGGGTATCTTCACCTCAACCGGAAGCACAAAGAGTTTCTCCTCAACCTACTAAACCTACTAAAAAATTTATTATGAAATTCCTTTGGGTATGATAAGAAACTTCTAGTTAATCCTTATGCAGGAGATGGAACACTACATCCTGATTTGCATCTAATCTATGTGGATGAAGTTTGTGGATTATCTAAGCTTGCAGGTTTGCCCGAGGATGATGTCAAGAAGAAGGTATTTCCTTTATCCTTGAAGGAGAAGGCATTGACATGGTATAGGCTATGTGATGATATTGGATCATGGAACTACAACCGATTGAAATTGGAATTTCATCAGAAGTTTTATCATATGCATCTGGTTCATCGTGATCGGAATTATATCTATAATTTTTGGCCTCGTGAAGGAGAAAGAATCGCTCAAGCTTGGGGAGGCTTAATTAAATGTTATATTCATGCCCCAATCATGATCTCTCAAGAGAAGTTATTATTCAGAATTTTTATTCTCGGCTTTCTCGTAATGATTAATCCATGCTCGATACTTCTTGTACTGGTTCCTATATGAAGAAAGAAATTGACTTCAAATGGGATTTACTAGAAATAATGAAATGCAACTCAGAAGATTGGGAACTCGACGAAGGTAAGGATTCGGGTATAAACCTTAAGTTTGGTTGTGTTAAATCCTTTGTAGACACCAATGCTTTTCGTGAATTTAGCACTAAATATGGACTTGACTCTAAGATAGTAGCTTCTTTCTGTGAATCTTTTGCTGCTCATGTTGACATCCCTAAGGAGAAGTGATTTAAATATCATCCTCCCATTGAAGTGAAAGTAGTTTAACCTATTAAAGTTAAAGAAGAAATTATTACTTATAATGTTGATCATGTTATTCCTGCTGCTTATATTGAGAAACCACCTTTTCTTGTTAGAATAAAGGAACATGCTAAAGCTTCAACTGTGGTTTGTAAGAGCTATGTTAGAACACCTACACCTCCTGAACAAATTAAAGTTGAAGCTAGTATTTCTATGGTTAAAGATCTCTTGGTTGATAATATTGATGGGCATGTTATTCATTTCTGTGATGAAGCTACTAGAATTGCTAGACTTGATGCTAAAGATAAACATAGACCTATTGTTGGCATGCCTGTTGTTTCTGTTAAAATAGGAGATCATTGTTATCATGGACTATATGATGTGGGTGCTAGCATGAGTAAAATTCCCTTTACCTTATATCAAGAAATTATGAATGATATTGCACCAACTGAATTGGAAGAAATTGATGTTACCATTAAGCTTGCTAATAGAGACACTATAGCACCAGTTGGGAGTATTAGAGATGTTGAAGTCTTGTGTGGGAAAATAAAATATCCTACTGATTTTCTTGTTCTTGATTCCCCACAAGATGATTTTTTTCCCATTATATTTGGTAGGCCTTTCTTGAATACTATTAATGCAAAGATAGATTGTGAGAAAGAAACTGTTACCGTGAGTTTTGGGGATGTGTCCGATGAGTTTAATTTCTATAAAGTTTGTAGACAACCCCATGGTAAAGAATTTTCTAGTAAGGATGGAATTATTGGTCTTGCTTCTATTGTTGTGCCTCCTACTGATCCTTTAGAACAATACTCCCTCCGTTCCTTCATGTAAGGTGTATTATTTTTGGCACGGTGACCAAGGCACATAATTATAGACATGTAAAGACTAAATTATCCTTGGAAAAAATTTTGGTTAGTGGAAAGTGAATCAATTAGTCCAGGATACATGCAATCGACAAAGAGATAGTTTCCTTCATTTGCTATAAAAAGAGACACATACAATCAGAAAATAGATTCTTTCCTTTTTTTGGAGGGCTAACAAGGGAATTATAGAGAATCAAAAGAAATGCACCTTACATTCTGAAATTTTATCAAAAAAACAAATACACCTTATATAGAGGAACGGAGGGAGTATTTGCTAGACCATGAAAACGATATGCATATGAATGAAATAGATAGGATTTTCTTTGATCAACATAATATTTTGAAACACAATTTGCATGTTGAAATACTTGGGGATCCTCCTCCACCCAAGGGTGATCCCGTGTTTGAGCTTAAACAATTACCGGATACTCTGAAATATGCTTATCTTGATGAAAAGAAGATATATCCTATTATTATTAGTGCTAACCTTTCAGAGCATGAAGAAATGAGATTATTGAAAACTCTGAAGAAGCACCGTGTTGCTATTGGATATACTCTATGCCAGCATAAAATTAATATGGAACCTGATGCTAAACCAGTTGTTGATCACCAACGACGGTTAAATCCTAAAATGAAATACGTGGTAAGAAATTAAATATTAAAGCTTCTGGAGGCAGGTATAATTTATCCTATTGCTGATAGTAGATGGGTTAGTCCTGTTCATTGTGTCCCTAAGAAGGGAGGTATTACTGTTGTTCCCAGTGATAAAAATGAATTGATCCTGCAAAGAATTTTTACATGATATAGAATGGTAATTGATTTTAGGAAATTAAATGAAGCTACTAGGAAAGATCATTACCCTCTGCCTTTTATTGATCAAATGCTAGAAAGACTATCTAAGCACACACACTTCTGCTTTCTAGCTGGTTATTTTGGTGTTTCTCAAATACCTATGTCAAAAGTGGATCAAGAAAAGATAACTTTTACTTGCCCTTTCGGTACCTTTGCTTATAAATGTATGCCTTTTGGTTTATGCAATGCACCTGCTACCTTTCAAAGATGTATGACTGCTATATTTTTTGACTTTTGTGAAAAGATTGTTGAGGTTTTCATGGGTGAATTCTCCGTTTACGGAACTTCTTTTGATGATTGCTTGAGCAACCTTGATCGAGTTTTGCAGAGATGTGAAGAAACTAATCTTGTCTTGAATTGGGAGACGTGCCACTTTATGGTTGCACTTGCACGGGCTATCTATCACTCTAAACACATACTATACCACAGTGATGGACTAAGTAGAAAATACTCAGGTTTTTAATACACCGTCGTTGTGACCCTATGATCTCTCAGGTCACCATGTGAACATAATAATCCATAAGATTCATGATGTTTCTACTCGTATTTTTTAGCGACAGAGATTTTCCAGTTTGATAGAACATATGGTGCACGACTATGTATAACAATTGTAGGGCAACATAAATGTTCTCACAACTCGAGATGAAAACCACTAGTAGTGTTGTTGTACCACACAATATTCTATTTGAATCCGACTGTATCTCTATGGGCGCTTTT
Source organism: Hordeum marinum (assembly GCA_022496015.1). Lineage (NCBI taxonomy): Eukaryota > Viridiplantae > Streptophyta > Magnoliopsida > Poales > Poaceae > Hordeum > Hordeum marinum. The sequence continues at coordinate 151,084,585 of CM039678.1, forward strand.
TAATTCTTCCAAAGCTCCACTAAAAATCAAATCGTACACACTCCTAAAGGCCTTGTCATACAAAGTGGGAAAACATTATTTGTCGTGGAATTAAGATTCTTTTATTTGTCATTTGTGGAAAAAATGTTTTGAGAAAGAAAAAAAGGCATACATATACTACTCGAAAGGTCGGAAGTTGCAAAAGCCATGATGTTCTGTGTCAAGAAACAACATAGGCAGGAAAGCTAGGGAAAAAAGGCAACCTATGGCTTCTGAGGATGGCTATGAAGTCAACAGTGTGAGGTGAAACTTTGATGAAAAGTATAGAAAATAAAGGCTAATTCTAACATTGTTCGGGTCCATTAAGCATATTATAAAATAAGAGGAAAATAATAATGCATTTTTTCTAAATATTTCTGCAATTGCATTATGAAAATAAGAAAATTGAATGAACTCTCTAGCTATTGAGGTAGCTGCTATTTTGCCTAGTTGTCATAATCCAAAAAATTGCAATATCCTATAGTGGCCATGTTATTGCCTAAATATTTCTAATTTACCAAAATATTTGTTGTAAGCAGAATTAGCAACCAAAAGAAATCGAGAACTCTACTGCGCCATGTAGACATATTAGTGGGTATAGTGAAGATGATAGTAGTCGCCCAAAATTAGTAACAGCAAAATTTAATGGATCTAACACATATGTCAAGTCCTAATGGTACTAAATGTGTATCTTATGTGCATTGGTTACGATTTCCTGTAGCGTAACTTCTGTTTCAGTGTCAATGTCAATAAGAACTTCTAAAATCCAGAAATTCAAAAAAAAAGATGCTTCTCAAGTATTTTTAGTACCCATAACAAACCAATAATGAAATGAAGCAACATTAATAGTAAATAAATTATATTGGTGTAAGCAGAGAGGTGCCTATATATCACGCATACACTATCACACCTCGTTACTATTGATTGAATGGTCTATTCTCTCTCAGCAAATTTGTTAATGGAGATTGATAACATTAGAAATCCATGTCCTCCACCTCCAACTTTCATACGGTACAAAATATAGCAGAGTGCGTACAATGAAGCGAGATAACAACTCTAATTTGATGAGAAACAATCCAACGGAGATAACCCTGAATATCGAGTCCTGATGTAGAGGGTTATGTCCATTAGATAATCAACATACCTTGTCTAAAGAAAACTAATCAGAACGATATAAACAGAATCAGTGAGAAGCCACAATGTCTCCTTTGGGGGAAAAGTCAACAACATCAGCTTGGAAGGGTGAATGGGTGATGACGGCAGTGCTGGCGGGATGGCAATTCGTCTTGTCAGCTTGAGTTATAGGATCTTCATTTTCTTGTCACTTTGAACGAATAATAAGTTGACACTGCACATGGAAAAAGAAAACCAAATCAAGAAAAATCAACCTTGTTTTTTATGTGAAAAGGAGAGTTTAAGATAGGGATACCAATGTTGCACGCTCCTGGTAGCCCTAGCTGGTGTAGAAAAAGGTCCTCAACCAAGTAAAAAACATACCAGAACTTGGCAAAATTCTACGTTTAGTACTCAGCTCGCATGGCTGCATTGTGCTAGAAGGAATATGTAAATAATTAATAGGATCTTGGAGATAAATTACCACAAATACAAATAGAGAAATTGTGTAGACATGTTTAAGAACTGGCGGTCCTCCTGTTAATGATAGAATAGGTTTGGTCAACAAACAGCATAATAGATCGCTAGTTTGCAGCATCCTGTAGAAAGCAACGTATATCTCTATCTCGTAACTTGACATAGTATGCTCCACCCCATGAACACCCTTTTTGGTCCAGGTTTCATCCCTATAAGCATGTCCTTGCATCCATGGCTTCCACCAAAGTGCATGCCTTAGTGGACTGGATCAGGGCCGGCGTCTGCGTTCTGGGCCTTCTTCCTGCAGATATTTTGCGGATGGAACTCAAGTCGTGAGGGAGATGAAGATTAAGGATTCCGAGTAGAAAAGTATTGAAGATGAAGAATTAGATGGATATTAACCATTATCGTGTTAGGGAAAGAAAGCTACAGCCTAAGAGATGAGAGATTAGATGGAGATCAGGTGTAACCGTGCTAGAGAAGCAAAACTACAGAAATTTGCATGTCCTTGCATCCACGGCTTCCACCAAAGTATATGCGTTGGTGGACTGGATCAGCGCCGGCCTCTGAGATCTGGTCATTCCTCCAACACAGGTTTCACGAATGGAACACAAGTCATGTGGGAGAGGAAGATCAAGGATTCTGCGCAGAAAAGTATAGAAGATGAGGAATTAGATGGAGATTAGCCATTATGGTGTTACAAAAATAAAGCTACAACATAGTAAGAGATGAGAGATTAGATGGAGATCAAGTGTTACCGTGCTAGAGAAGGAAAGCTACAGAAATTTTGGAAAGTTCATCGTGGGAGATGAGAGATTTATGGAGATTACGTACGCGACATCTCCTGTTTACTGTATCATGTTTTTTCTATTAAATGAGAAAGTAATTTTGTGATGATATTTCATTGTTTTAGGACGTGAGATATCTCTTTCTTTTTAACGCTGATTCAAGTCTTATTTTTTAGGAAAGCAAGTATCCTGTGATATCTTTTTATACGTGATATGTCCTGTTTAATGTACAGAGTAGAAGGAAATTCTGTGATGATATTTTCTGTTGTAGGCGGTGAGATCTATTTATTTTTAACGCTGATTCAAGTCTTACCTTTTTATCCAATTCAAGGAGGACAAAGCTACTATCGTGTCATATGTTTCTTGGGGTGCGAGAAATGGTGGCTACAATTTTTACAATGAGAAACAATTGTTTTATTGAATTATTTTAACCCATAGATATATTGGTCGATCTGAACCGTAATAAATCGGTCCCACCAGATTAACGGCTCATAATTTCTAATTAATATGATAATTTCTTGGGAGTGCCTAATTAGTATAAGTATAGAAGTATAGATGAGGGCATTGTCTTGGGACACAAAATCTCCGAAAGATGTATTGAGGTGGATAAAGCTAAAGTAGATGCTAATTAAAAAATGTCGTGTCCCATGGATATCAGAGGTATAAGAAGTTGCCTTGACCATGCTGATTTCTATAGAATATTTATTAAAGATTTTCCTAAAATTTCTCGGCCTTTCACTAATCTCGTGCAAAAAGATGTTCCTTTTGTTTTTTATGATGATTGTGTAGAAGCATTTGAAATTCTTAAAAAAGCCTTGATTTCTACACCTGTTGTTCAACCACCTGATTGGAACCTAGCCTTTGAAATTATGTGTGATGCTAGTGATTATGCCGTTGGTGCTTTCTTAGGATAAAGAGTTGATAAGAAATTAAATGTTATCCATTATGCTTGTAAGACTCTAGACGGTGCTCAAAAAAACTATGCTACCATTGAAAAGTAATTTTTAGTAGTTGTGTTTGCTTGTGATAAGTTTATACCTTATATCGTTGATTCCAAAGTAACTGTTCACACTGATTATGCTGTTATTAAATATCTTATGAAAAAGAAATATGCTAAACCAAGACTTATTAGATGGGTTCTTTTGCTACAAGAATTTGATTTGCATATTATTGAATGAAAGGGTGTTGAGAACCCCGTAGCAGATAACTTGTCTAAGTTAGAGAATGTTCTTGATGACCCACTACCTATTGATGATAGCTTTCCTGATGAATAATTAGCCATCATAAATGTTTCGCGCAATGCTCCATGGTATGCCGATTATGCTAATTACCTTTTTGCTAAATTTGTACCGCCTAGTTTTACATACCAACAAAAGAAAAGGTTCTTCTATGATTTAAGACATAACTTTTGGGATGACCCACACCTTTATAAAGGTGTAGATGGTGTTATTAGACATTGTGTACCTGAGCATGAGCAGGAACAGATCCTACACAAGTGTCATTCTGAGGCCGACGGAGGACACCACGTTGGAGATAGAACTGCACACAATGTATTACAATCTGGTTTTTCTTGGCCTGCTCTCTTCAAGGATGCTCGTAAGTTTGTCTTGTGTTTTGATGAATGTCAACGAATTGGTAATATTAGTAGACGTCAGGAAATGTCTATGAATTACTCATTTTTATTGAACCATTTGGTCTTTGGAGTCTGATTATATGGGACCTTTTCCAATGTCCAACGGGTATACTCATAGTCTAGTTGCCGTTGATTATGTTACTAAATGGGTAGAAGTTATTCCAACTAGTAGTGTTGATCATAACACTTATATTAAAATGCTTAAAGAAGTTATTTTCCCTAGATTTGAGGTCCCTAGATATTTAATGACGGATGGTGGTTCACACTTTATTCATGGTGCTTTCCGTAAATTGCTGGCTGAGTATGATGTTAATCATAGAATTGCATCTCCTTATCATCCTCAGTCTAGTGGTCAAGTAGAATTAAGCAACAGAGAAATTAAAATGATCTTGCAAAAGACTGTTAATAGATCTAGAAAGAATTGGTATAAGAAACTTGATGATGCACTATGGGCTTATAGAACTGCTTACAAAAACCTATGGGTATGTCTCCGTATAAAATGGTTTATGGTAAAGCATGTCACTTACCTCTCGAGCTAGAACCTAAAGATTATTGGGCAATTAAAGAGCTCAACTATGATCTTAAACTTGCTAGTGAGAAGAGGTTAATTAACATTAGCTCACTTGATGAATGGAGAACCCAGGCCTATGAGAATGCCAAGTTGTTTAAAGAAATGGTTAAGAGATGGCATGATACAAGGATACAAAAGCGTGAATTCAATGTAGGTGATCATATCTTGCTATACAATTCTCGTTTAAGACTTTTTGCGGGAAAACTTCTCTCTAAATGGGAAGGGCCTTACATTGTCGAAGAACTATATCGTTCCGGTGCCATCAAGATCAACAATGCCGAGGGCACTAACCCAAAGGTGGTAAACGGGCAAAGACTCAAACATTATATCTCAGGTACTCCCATAAATGTTGAAACCAATATTATCAATACCATAACTCCGGAGGAGTACATTAGGGAGACCTACCAGAACGTTTCAGACTCCGAAAAGGAATAGGTATGTGGCACGGTAAGCAAACCGACTCCAAAACTTTTACAATAGCATTTTTCTTTGTTTTGGGATATTTAATAAATGAGGAAAATTTAAAGTAGTACGAAAGGTGCACGAGGAGGCGACAAGCTTGCAAGGCGCGGCCTACCCCATGATAGTCTTCAACGTATCTATATTTTTTTATGATGGCATGCTATTATATTATTTGTTTTGGATGTTTTATATGTAATATGCTATTTTATAATTTTGTGGGCCTAACCTATTAATCTAGAGCGAAGTGCCAATTTCAGTTTTTTCCTTGTTTTTGGGTTTTGCAGATATGGAATATTAAACGGAGTCCAAACGGAATAAAACCTTCGAAGGGAATTCTTTTGGAAGGAAACAAGTCAATCGAGCTTGGAGTGCACGTGAGGGTAGGTGCTAGGGCGCCACAAGCCTGCTAGGCGCGGGCCCCCCTCACCACGCCTAGCAGGCTTGTCGCCTCCTGGCAGGTCTCCGAACCCTAATTCTTGGCCTATAAATATACAAATATTCCCCCAACGTCAGAAAGAGCCATGCAAATACTTTTCCGCCGCTGAAAGCCTCCGTTCCCGAGAGATCCAATCTTGGAGCCTTTTCCGGTAATCTATCGGAGGGGGTTTCGATCACGGAGTGCATCTACATCAACTCCATTGCCCCTCCGATGATGCGTGAGTACTCCATCACAGACCTATGGGTCCATAGCTAATAGCTAGATGGCTTCTTCTCTCTCTTTGATCTTCAATACCATGTTCTTCATGATCTTCATGGAGATCAATTTGATGTAATCCTCTTTCGTGGTGTGTTTGTCAAGATCCAATGAATTGTGAGTTTATGTTCAGATTGTCCATGAATCTTATTTGAATCTCCTCTGATTTCTTATATGCATTATTTCATATGCTTTCAAGTCTCTTTGAGTTATTGGTTTGGTTTGGCCAACTAGATTGGTAATTCTTGCAATGGGAGAAGTGCTTGGTTTTGGGTTCAATCTTGCGATGTCCTCACCTAGTGAGATAGTAGGGGTAGCGAGGCACATATTGTATTGTTGCCATCAAGGGTAACAAGATGGGGTTTTCATCATATTTCTTGAGTTTATCCCTCTACATCATGTCATCTTTCTTAATGCGTTACTCTGATCTTCATGAACTTAATACTCTAGATGCAGGCAGGAGTCGGTCGATGTGTGGAGTAATAGTAGTAGATACAAAATCGTTTCGGTCTACTTAATATGGACGTGATGCCTATATGCATGATCATTGCCTTGGATAACTACATGATTATTCGCTTTTCTATCAATTGCTTGATTGTAATTTGTTTACCCACCATGATATTTGCCTTCAAGAGAGAAGCCTCTAGTGAAACCTATGGCCCCGGGGTCTATTTTCCATCATATATTTTCATATCTATACTTGTTGCAATTTATTTATCTTTTACTTTATGCACTCATTTACATCTATCTCTTTCAGATATAATCCTTGCAGATAACCGTGAAGGGATTGACAACCCCTTTATAGCGTTGGATGCAAGAGTTTGATTGTTTGTGTAGGTGCAACCATTGGTGACTTGCTTGTTCCTCCTACTAGATTGATACCTTGGTTCTCAACAACTGGGGGAAATACTTATCAACTTTGCTGCATCACCCTTTCCTCTTCAAGGTAAAACAAATGCATGCTCAAGAGGTAGCAAGAAGGGTTTCTGGCACCGTTGTCGGGGTGGAAACATAGCAAGTCAAGACAAGATATGTCCCGTCAACTTGCCAATTTCTAGCACCGTTGCCGGGGAGGATACTAATCAAGACTACCAAGTACCCATCACAAACTCATCTCTTGCATTTAATTTATTTTCCATTTGCCTCTCGTTTTCCTCTCCCCCACTTCTAAAATGATTTTCAGAAAATACCAAGAAAGATTTGCCTTTTTATTCGCCCTTCTTCCATTCGCCTTTTCGTTGCTATGTTTGCTTGTGTTGCCATGTGCCTTCTATTTGCTTGCGTCTTCGCTTGCTAAAAATCTATTGATATGGATCCTCATTCACTTGCTAATCTTTTAAAAAGACCAAATTATGATGAACCAATTGCTAGTGAGGTGAGTGCACTTGATTATTTCAATGAAGTTTTGTTTGAAAATCATGAATCTGGAAATTTTGATGAAAAATTGAAAGAAGAAATTTATAAGGAGATTCATGATAGTTCCTTGAATGAAAAGCATTATTGCCATGTTGTTAGTATGAATGCTCTAAATATTCATGATGCTAATGATATGCAAAACCACAAGCTTGGGTATGCTATGCTTGATGAAAATGATATTTTTTGTTCCCCAAGTTTTGGTGATGACACATATGATATAATTGATCATGAAAAGAATCCTTTATCTGATAGTTATATTGTGATATTCCTTCATTATGCTACTGAAAATTATTATGAGGGAGGAACATATGCTTGTAGGAATTGCAATATTATCAAGTTTCCTCTCTATGTGTTCAACGTTTTGAAGTTATGCTTGTTTTGCCTTCCTATGCTAAGTGATTCTTGTTACCATAAATTGTTTGCTCACAAAATTCCTATGCATAGGAAGTGGGTTAGACTTAAAACTGCTTTTCATGAGATTCATGATGCTCTCTTGCATGTCTCAATTACTACTTTTTATGTGAGCATCATTGAAATCATTATGCCTAGCTAGGGGCGTTAAACAATAGCGCTTGTTGGGAGGCAACCCAATTTTTATTTTGTGTCCTGTTTTTGCTTATGTTTTTGAGTGTTTACCATATTATTACTTTGGTAGTAATTGTGTTTTGGTGTTTTAATTAGTGTTTGAGCCAAGTAAAACCTTTGGGGTGATCTATGGCAGTTGTTGATTTGATCTTGCTGAAAAATAGACAGTTTTGCGCTCAGTCCAGGAAGTTTCTAATTTTTTCAGAGAGTCCAATTGATCTGAAATTTTTACAAAAAAATTATATAAAAATTTCCCAGGTTTTCCTAATTTTTCATAATTTTTTGAGTTACATAAGTATACGAAGTTTTCAGATTGCTATAGACTATTCTGTTTTTGACAGATTTTGTTTTCTTTGAGTTGTTTGCCTATTTTGATGAATCTTTGGGTTGTATCATGTGGTATGAGCCATGGAGAAGTTAGATTACATTAGTTATAACACCAATATAAATAAAGAATTATTTCACAACAGTACCTAAAGTGGTGATTTTTTATACTAACGGATCTCACAAGTTTTCTGTTAAGTTTTGTGTTGTGAAGTTTTCAAGTTTTGGGTAAAGATTGGATGGACTATGGAATAAGGAGTGACAAGAGCCTAAGCTTGGGGATGACCAAGGCACCCCAAGTCATATTCATGGATGCCAAAGAGCCTAAGCTTGGGGATGCTGCAGAAGGCATCCCCTCTTTCGTCTTCAATCTATCAGTAAATTTACTTGAAGCTATATTTTTATTCACCACATGATATGTGTTTTACTTGGAGCATCTTGTATGATATGTGTATTTTCTTGTTAGTTTGCCACAAACATCCTTGCTGCACACATATTTTGAGAGAGACACGATGAATTGTGAATTTATTAGAATACTCTATGTGCTTCACTTATATCTTTTGAGTTGGGCAATTTTGCTCTATGTGCTTCACTTATACCTTTTAGAGCATGGTGGTGTTTGCGTTTTATAGAAATACTTGAAATCTCGTACCTCACTTATATTATTTTGAGAGTTTCTAAAATAGCATGGTAATTGGTCTAGGTTATGAATTTAGTCCTAATATGATAGGCATCCAAAAGAGATATAATAAAAGCTTCCATATTAAGTGCATTGAGTATTTATGAGAAGTTTGATTCCTTGCATAAAGTTTTGAGATATAGAGATGGTAATGTTAAGAGACATGTTAGGAAGTAAACTGTGATTTGGTAAAAATACTTGTGTAAAGGTTTGTGATTCCCGTAGCATGCACGTATGGTGAACCGTTATGTAAGGAAGTCGGAGCATGACTTGTTTATAGATTGTTGGCCTTTGTGTGAGGGTCGAGGGGGCGTGATGGTTAACTCCTACCAACCTCCCAACTAGGAGCATGCGTTTAATGCTTTTCTTCAATGACTAATAGACTTTTGCAATAAGTACGTGAGTTCTTTATGACTAAGGCCCTTTTTGGAACCACAATAGATTATGATAATTTGGATTATGAAGGTAGATTATATAATCAGGTTTATAAAAATAATCTAGGTGGGCGTGTTTGGAGGCCATATTATATAAACTGTAATCCAGGTTTTTACATTGCATAATGACCTGTCTGCCCCCTGTTTGGAGGTTGGCGGTGGCAAAAATTAGTAATTACCCCCAACTTTACAAGGATAATGGGTCATTAGCAATCCATAATCTAGTTTTATCTGGGGTAGAGTAGATTCTGAGTTTTTAATAATCCGTCCATCTAGTTTTTATAATCTACGACATAATCTGTCCTGTTTGGAGACATTATATATTATCAAAACTGGATTATCATAATCTGAATGGTTCCAAACAAGGCCTAATGTTGAGTACATGGATTATACGCGCTCTCACCCTTCCACTTTTGCTATCCTCTCTATTACCGCGCAAGTTTCGCAGATACACCATACACCTACCTCAAAACAGCCACCATATATCTTTCCTCAAAACCGCCACCATACCTACCTATTATGGCATTTCAATAGCCATTTCGAGATATATTGCCATGCAACTTCCACCGCTTCCTTTTATGACATGCACCATCACTTCCATATTGCATATAGAGTCATATCTTGTCCTGGGTATCAAGTTGTAATTTTCTTTTGAGTTGTAAGTAAATAAAAGTATGATGATCATCATTAATAGAGCATGTCCAATGTGACGAAAGGATGATAGAAGCTATGATTCCCTCACAAGTGGGGATGAGATTCCGGACTTTATGAAAGAAAATGATGCCAGCGAAGCCCAATTAAAAAATGAATAAAAGAGGCCTTAGATGCCCACATCAACAAATGAAAAAAATGAGAGAAAAGAGAGAAGGGACATTGCTACTACCTCTTTCCACACTTGTGCTTCAAAGTAGCACCATGATCTTCATAATAGAGAGTCTCCTATTTTGTCACTTTCATATAGCTAGTGGATTTTTTCTTCATGATGCACGTCCACTTAGTTTCCTTTTGAGCTTTCATACACTTATAGCTCTAGTGCATCCGTTGCATGGCAATCCCTACTCACTCACATTGATATCTATTGATGGGCATCTCCATAGCCCGTTGATACGCCTAGTTGATGTGAGACTATCTTCTCCCTTTCCTTGACAACCTCCACCATATTCTATTCCACCTATAGTGTTATATCCATGGCTCACGCTCATGTATTGCATGAGAGTTGAAAAAGTTTGAGAAAATAAAGGTGTGAAAACAATTGCTTGACTTTTCATTGGGGTTGTGCATGATATAAATACTTTGTGTGGGGAAGATGGAGCATGGCCAGACCATATGATATTGTAGGGATAACTTTCTTTTGACATTATATTTTGAAGAGATACAATTGCTTTGCTAGTATGCTTGAAATGTTATTGTTTTTATATCAATATTAAGCTTTTGTTTTTAGTCTTACGGATCTGAATATTCATGCCACAATAAAGAATAATACTTGGATAAATATGTTAGGTAGCACTCCATATCAAAAATTCTGTTTTTATCATTTACCTACTCGAGGACGACCAGGAATTAAGCTTGGGGATGTTGATACATCTCCAACGTATCTATAATTTTTTATGATGGCATGCTATTATATTATCTATTTCGGATGTTTTATATGCATTAATATGCTATTTTATATTAATTTTGGGACTAACCTATTAATCTAGATCCAAGTGCTAGTTTCTGTTGTTTTCTTGTTTTTGAGTTTTGCAGATATGGAATATTAAATGGAGTCCAAACGGAATGAAACCTTCGGAACGAATTTTCTAGAAGGAAACAAGTCGATCGAGCTTGGAGTGCACATCAGGGGAGGTGCCAGGGCGCCATAAGCCTGCTAGGCGCGGGGCCCCCTGGCCGCGCCTAGCAGACTTGCCGCCTCCTGGCAGGTCTCCTAACCCTAATTATTGGCCTATAAATATCCAAATATTCCCCCAAAATTACAAAGAACCACGCAAATACTTTTCCGCCGCTGGAAGCCTCCATTCCCGGGAGATCCAATCTTGGAGCCTTTTTTGGTAATCTGCCGGAGGGGGTTTCGATCACGGAGGGCATCTACATCAACTCCATTGCCCCTCCGATGACGTGTGAGTAGTCCACCACAGACTGATGGGTCCATAGCTAGAAGCTAGATGGCTTCTTCTCTCTCTTTCATCTTCAGTACCATGTTCTTCATGATCTTCATGGAGATCTATTTGATGTAATCCTCTTTTGTGGTCTGTTTGTCAAGATCCGATGAATTGTGAGTTTATGTTCATATTATCCATGAATCTTATTTGAATCTCCTCTGATTTCTTATATGCATGAGTTCATATCCTTGCAAGTCTCTTCGAGTTATTGGTTTGGTTTGGCGAACTAGATCGGTAATTCTTACAATGGGAGAAATGCTTGGTTTTGGGTTCAATCTTGCGGTGTCCTCACCCAGTGACATAGTAGGGGTAGCGAGGCACGTATTGTATTGTTGCCATCAAGGGTGACAAGATGGGGTTTTCATCATATTGCTTGAGTTTATCCCTCTACATCATGTCATCTTTCTTAATGCGTTACTCTATTCTTCATGAACTTAATACTCTAGATGCAGGCAGGAGTCGGTCGATGTGTGGAGTAATAATAGTAGATGCAGAATCATTTTGGTCTACTTGATATGGACGTGATGCCTATATGCATGATCATTGACTTGGATAACTACATGATTATTCACTTTTTATCAATTGCTTGATAGTAATCTGTTTACCCACCATGATATTTGCCTTCAAGAGTGAAGCCTCTAGTGAAACCTATGGCCCCCGGGTCTGTTTTCCATCATATATTTTCAGATCTATACTTGCTGTAATTTATTTGCCTTTTACTTTCCGTTCTCGTTTACATCTATATCTTTCGGATCTAATCCTTGCAAATAATCGTTAAGGGATTGACAACCCCTTTATAGCGTTGGGTGCAAGAGTTTGATTGTTTGTGTAGGTGCATCCATTGGTGACTTGCTTGTTCCTCCTACTGGATTGATACCTTGGTTCTCAACAACTGAGCGAAATACTTATCTACTTTGCTGCATCACCCTTTCCTCTTCAAGGGAAAACCAACGCAAGATCAAGAGGTAGCAGCCACCTTGCTCCACCTTTGCTACATTTATTATTTGCTACCCGTTACAAATTACCTTTTCGCAAAACTATCTGTTACCGATAATTTCAATGCTTGAAGAGAATACCTTACTGAAAACCGCTTGTCATTTCCTTCTTCTCCTCGTTGGGTTCAACACTCTTACTTATCGAAAGGACTACGATAGATCCCCTATACTTGTGGGTCATCAATTCCCAGCAATCCTTAGCACGAGTGGAAGGACGCAAGTGAGCAAGATCTTCAACGGGAACAATAGCTTGAAGAATGAACAAGCAGAATGGTTGAGTTGATTGTCGGCCTCTTCTCTTGGAGTGAGGTTTCTTGGATCATGTGGGTAGTATCCTTGCTCAATGACTCTCCAAAGTTGTTGAGCTGTGATTCAAATGAGACTTGATATGAAAAACCCAATTAGCGAAATCATTCTTAAATAGCTTAGGAGGAGGACCAAGATTAACTATATGAGGTGGGTGCACCGGTCCTCCATAGACCATGGGGGGAGGTACTAAGGAAAAGGTACCCGTCCCACTAGTTCCTTGAGGAAGCTTGTTTTTTCGGTGCTAGCCTCCAGACATCCGATGATGAGTTAGTGGGATTAACCACTAGCAATGGATCAGTAGAAAGCTTGAGACCCTCAAGGAATTCTTTGAACATGGATTTGACCTCGGTCATCATGGAATATTTGACTGAGGTCATGGCCTCATTAAAATCCTCACGAGAAACCGTGTTCATACCCATGGCCTTGGGTAGTTTACTAGACCGCACCTCATCGCCAGACATACTCTTTGGGTGGTGAAATCCTTAATAAAGGGATGAGGCTCTGATACCAATTGAAAGGATCGATATGGTTGACTAGAGGGGGGTGAATAGGCAACTACCATTTTTTAACTTAATTTTAACGAATTAGGCTTAGCAACAAATAGGTTGGCTAGATGTGCAATTAGGTGAGCAACCTATATGATTCTAAACACAATCAACAATCCAAGAAAGCAAGATAGGCAATATAAGTAGCTTGCATGAAGTAAAGGTAAGAAGTAACCACAAGAGGAACCGATGGAGACGAGGAAGTGTTCCTGAAGTTCCTTCCTGGTAAAGGGAAGTACGTCTCCGTTGGAGCGCTATGGAGGGACAATGCTGTTGGGGAACGTTGCATGGGAAACAAAAAAATTCCTACGCACATGCAAGATCTATCCACGGTGATGACCATCTACGAGAGGGAGAGTGGATCTACATACCCTTGTAGATCGCTAAGCGGAAGCGTTAAGAAACGCGGTTGATGTAGTCGAACATCTTTGCGATCCAATCACGAGCCTTCCCACGATCTCATCGTGAGCCGTCCCGCGATCCCAGCATGTTCCATTCGATCTAGCACTGAATGGATGACACCTCCGCATTCATGGTGAAGTAGTAGATGACACCTTTACCTCCTCGATATAGCGAGCGATGGTGAAGTAGTAGATGAGTTCCGACAGCACAACGGCATGGTGACGATGGTCATGAAGAACAATCTCCGCACAGCTTCGCCAAGCACAACGGAAACTATGACGGAGGATAAACTGGAGGGACAGGGTTGCCGGCACACGGCTTGGGGAAACTTGATGTCTTCCAGGTGCTAGCCCCACCCCCTTATTTATATGCTGAGCCCTGGGGTCTAAACTTGGAGAAAAATCCTCCTCAAGGTCGGTTTGCCCGCAAGGCAAGAGTCCTCCTTGGACTCCAGGACCAGACGCCAGGGTCCCTGGCGTTTGGCCCTAGACCTCCGCAAAACTCCTTTTGCACCTTCCAAAAGCCTCATGGGCTTTACCCCTTGGCCCAAATAAAGTGTTCTTGTACCCATAACATTTCGGAAACATCCGAAACTCTTCCGGTGAATTCCGGAACCCTTTCGGAGACCAAACACTATTATCCCATATATCAATCTTTACCTCCGGATTATTCTGGATCTCCTTGTCATGTTTGGGATATCATCCAGGACTCCACCAACTTTCGTTCACCAACATAACAACTCAACTATACTTATACCGTCACCAAACGTTAAGTGTGTAGACCCTGCAGGTTAGAGAACAATGCAGACATGGCCGAGACACCTCTACGGTCAATAACCAATAGCGGAACCTGGATGCCCTTATTGTCTCCTACATATTCTATGAAGATCTATATCGGTTGAACCTCTATGTCAAGGATTCAGTTAATCCTGTATGTTGTTCCCTTTGTTCTTCGGTACGTTACTTGCCCGAGATTCGATCGTCGATATCTCTATACCTAGTTCAACCTCATTACCGGCAAGTCTCTTTACTTGTTCCATAATACAAGATCCCGTGGATAACTCTTTAGTCACATTGATTGCAAGGCTTATAGTGATGTTGTATTGCCGAGTGGGCCCTAAGATACCTCTCCATCACATGGAGTAACAAATCCCAGTCTTGATCCATGACAACCCAACAGACACCCTCGAAGATACCTGTAGACCACCTTTATAGTCACCCAGTTACGTTGCGACGTTTGATACACACAAGGTACTCCTCCGGTGTGAGTAAGTTACATGTTCTCATGGTCATAGGAACAAATACTTGACATGTAGAAAACTATAGCAATAAACTGACACGATCGTATGCTATGTTTATAGTTTGGGTCTTGTCCATCACATCATTCTCCTAATGATGTGATCCCGTTATCAAATGACATATCATGTTCATGGCTAGGAAACCTTAACCATCTTTGATCAACGGTACTCTACTAGAGCCATACTAGGAACACAGTGTTGTCTATATACCCACACATGTATTTAGTTTTCGGTCAATATAATTATAGCATGGATAATAAACAATTATCACAAACAAGGAAATATAATAATAACCAATTTATTATTGCCTCTAGGGCATATTTCCAATAGTCTCCCACTTGCACTAGAGTCAATAATCTAGTTCACATCAACATGTGATTTACATTGTTATGAATCTAACACCCAGTGAGTTCTGGGGTTCGATCATGCTTTGCATATGAGAGAGATCTTTAGCCAATAGGTCGGCGACATTCAGATCCATGTGTACTTTGGAAATCTCTATGTCATAGTGTAGACACTTCTACCACACTCCACTTGGAACTATTCCAAATGGCTTATCCACTATACATATCCGGTCTGCTACTTAGAGTCATCCGGATTGGTGCTAAAGCTTGCATCAACGTAACCCTTTACGATGAAATCTTTATCACCTCCATAATCGAGAAATATTTACTTAGTCCTTTAGTTAATAAGGATAATCTTGACCGTTGTCCAGTGATCCACTCCTGAATCACTCTTGTACCCCTTGATAGACTCATGCAAAGGCACACACCAGGTGCGGTACACAGCATGGCATACTATATAGATCCTATGGCTAAGGCATAGGGGACGACCTTCATCCTTTCTCTCTCTTCTGCCATGGTCGAGCTTCAAGTCTTACTCAACTTCACACCTTACAAATCAGGCAAGAACTCCTTTGACTGATCCATTTTGAACTCTTTCAAAATCTGTCAATGTATGTACTCATTGGAAGTTTTATCAGACGTCTTGATCTACCTCTATAGATCAAGATGCCCAATATTTAAGTAGCTTCATTCCAGGTTTTTCCTTTGAAAAACATTTTTCAAACAACTGTTTATGCTTTCCAGAAATTCTACATTATTTCCGATCAATAATATGTCATCCACATATACTTATAAAAAATCCTATAGTGCTCCCACTCACTTTATTGTAAATACAAGTTTCTCATAAACTTTGTATAGACTCAAAAACTTTGACCACCTCATCAAAGCGTATATTCCAACTCCGAGATGCTTTCTCCAGTCCATAGAAGGATCACTGGAGCTTGCACACCTTTTAGCATCCTTAGGACTGACAAAACCTTCTAGTTGTATCACATACAGCCTTTCCTCAAGGATACCGTTAAGGAAACGATGTTTTGACATCCATCTACCAGATTTCGTAATTGAAAAATGCAGCAACTGCTAACATAATTCCAACAGACTTTACCATCGCTACGGGTGAGAAAGTATCATCATAGTCGACTCCTTGAACTTGGCGGAAACTTCTTTGTGACAAGTCGAGCTTTATAAATGGTGACATTCACCATCAGCGTGTGTCTTCATCTTGAAGGTCCATTTGTACTCAACGACCTCTCGTCCAACGAGCAAGTCTACCAAAGTCCATACTTGGTTTTCATACATGGATCCATTCTCGGATTTCATGGCCTCTAACCATTTGTTGGAATCCGGGCCCATCATCACTTCTCCATAGTTCGTAGGTTCATCGTTGTCCAACAACATGACCTCTAAGACAGGGTTGCCGTACCACTCAGGAGCAATACACATCCTTGTCGACCTATGAGGTTCGATAGTAACTTGATCCACAGCTTCATGATCATCATCATTAACTTCCTCTTCGTACACTCCACAGAAACATCTTTCTGCGCCACACTACTCTCTGGTTGAAACAAAGGTTCAACAACCTCATCAAGTTCTATCTTCCCCCCACTCAATTCTTTTGAGAGAAACTCTTTGTCGAGAAAGGACCCGTTTTCAGCAACAGACACTTTGCACTCAGATCTGAGATAGAAGGTATACCCAACTGTTCTTAGGGTATTCTATGAAGATGCACTTTCCGCTTTGGGTTTGAGCTTATCAGACATAAGTGTCGCATTCCCAAACTCTGAGAAATGACAGCTTAGGTTTCTGCCAAACCATATGGTGTCATCTCAATAGATTTAGATGGTGCCCTATTTAAAGTGAATGTAGTTGTCTCTAATGCATAACCCCAAAACGATAGTGGCAAAATGATAAGAGACATCATAGTTTGCACCATATCCAATAGAGCACGACTACGATGTTCGGACACACCATCACACTATGGTGTTCCAGGTGGCGTGAGTTGTGAAACAACTTTCACATTGTCTTAAGTTGTATGCCAAACTCGTAACTTAGATATTCACCTTCACGATCATATCGTAGACATTTTTATCTTCTTGCCACGATGATCTTAGACTTCACTCTAAATTTGTTTGAACTTTTCAAATGTTTCAGACTTGTGTTTCATTAAGTAAATATACCCATATCTACTCAAATCATCAATGAAGGTAAGAAAATAACAATATCCACTGCCCGCTACAACGCTCACTAGATCGTATACATCAACATATATCATTTCCAATAAGTTACTTGCTCGCTCCATCATATTGAAAAACGGGTTCTTAGTCATCTTGCCCATGAGGCATGGTCTGCATGCCTCAACCCATTCGAAATCGAATGAGTCCAAAGATCCATCAGCATGGAGTTTCTTCATGTGATTTACACCAATATGACATTTAGCAGCAGTTCCACAAGTATGTGGTACTATCATTATTAACTTTGTATCTTTTGGCATCAATGTTATGAACATGTGTATTACTACGATCAAGATTCAATAAACCATTCTCATTGGGTGCATGACTGTTGAAGGTATCATTCATGTAAACAGAATAACCATTATTCTCTAACTTAAATGAATAACCGTATTGCAATAAACACGACCTAATCACGTTCATGCTCAATGCAAACACCAAATAACATTTATTTAGGTTCATCGCTAGTCCCAAAGGTAGAGAGAGCGTGCGATGGTGATCACATCAACCTTGGAAACACTTCCAACACTCATCGCCACCTCACCCTTAGCCAGCCTTCATTTATTCCATAGCTTTTATTTTGAGTTACTAACATTTAGCAACCAAACCGGTATCCAATACCCAGGTGCTACTAGGAGTACTATTAAGGTACACATCAATAACACGTATATCAACTATACTTCTGTCGATGTTTCCAGCCTTCTTATCTACCAAGTATCTAGGGTTGTTCCGCTTTAGCAACTGTTCTCCTCATAGTAGAAGCACTCAGTCTTGGGTTTGGGTTCAACCTTGGGTTCTTCACTGGAGCAGCAACTGACTTGCCATCCATGAAGTTTCCCTCCTTGCCCTTTCCCTTCTCGAAACTAGTGGTTTCACTAACCATCAACACTTGATGCTCCTTCTTGATTTCTATCTTCGCAATGTCAAACATCGCGAATAGCTCAGGCATCATCATTCCCATCCCTGATATGTTCATAGTTCATCACGAAGCTCTAGTAGCTTGGTGACAGTGACTTGGAGAAACATATCAATCACTGTCTTATCTGGAAGATCAACTCCCACTCGATTCAAGCGATTGTAGCACCCACACAATCTGAGCACATGCTCACCGATTGAGCTATTCTCCTTCATCTTGCAGGCAATGAATCTTGTTGGAGGTCTCATACCTCTAACACGGGCATGAGCCTGAAATCCAATTTCAGCCCTTGGAACATCACATATGCTCCATGACGTTCAAAACGTATTTGAAGCCTGAATTCTAATCCATAATGCAAGACGCATTGAACTATCAAGTAGTCATCAAAACATGTCTGTCAGATGTTCACAACATCCATAGATGACGCTAGAGGTGGTGGCGCAACGAGCGGTGCATCAAGGACATAAGCCTTCTGTGCAGCAACTGAGGAAAATCCTCTGACCACGGACCTAGTCCGCAAAATTGCTACCATTATCTTTCAACTTACTTTTCTCTAGGAACGTATTAATAAAATAGGGGAGCTACAGCGCGAGCTATCTACAACATAACTTGCAAAGACACTTTGACTATGTTCATGATAATGAGTTCAATTAATCATATTACCTAAGAACTCCCACTCAAGTTGACATCCCTCCGGTCATTCGAGTGATACATGATCCAAATTCACCAACTCAAGTCCAATCATCACATGAGTTGAGGAGGTTTCAATGGTGAACATCATCATGTTGATCATATCTACTATATGACTCATGTTCGACCTATCGGTCTCTTGTCTTCTGAGGCCATGTTTGTACATGCTAGGCTCGTCAAGTTTAACCCGAGTGTTCTGCACGTGCAACACTGGCTTGCACCCGTTGTATGTGAACGTAGAGTCTATCACACCCGATCATCATGTGGTGTCTCGACACGATGAACTTTTGCAACGGTGCACACTCGGGGAACACAATTTATCTTGAAATTTAAGTGAGGGATCACCTTATAATGCTACCGTCGTCCTAAGCAAAACAAGGTGCATAAAAGGATTAACGTCACATCCAAATCATAAGTGACATGATATGGCCATGAACTTGTGCTTTTGATCTCCATCCTTAAAGCATCGGCCTGATCTCCATCGTCACCGGCATGACATCATGATCACCATAAACGTGTCGCCATCGGGGTTATCACGCCCACCATGCTTCTACTACTATTGCTACCATTTAGCGATAAAGTAAAGCATTACAAGGCGCTTAATGATTGACACACAGGTCATACAATAATTAAAGACAACCCTATGGCTCATGCCGGTTGCCGTACTCATCGACATGCAAGTCATGATATTCTATACAAAACATGATCATCTCATACATCACATATCATCATGTAATTGGCCATATCACATCAGAACATACCCTGCAAAAACAAGTTAGACGTCCTCTAATTGTTGTTGCAAGTTTTACGTGGCTGCTACGGGTATCTAGCAAGAACAATTCTCACCTATGCATAAACCACAATGGTGATACTCAAATTGCTATTAAACCTTCTCAAGGACCGCCTTTGTCGAATCCGATCGAACTAGAGTAGGAGAGACAGGCACCCGCCAGCCATCTTTGTGCAATGAAGTTACATGTCAGTCGATGGAACCGGTCTCTCGTAAGCGTACGAGTAAGGTTTGTCCAGGCCGCTGAATCCCACAATACCGTTGAACCAAAACACAACCAGGGCAGGAAGCAATCTAAGCATCAACGCCCATAAACTCCTTTGTGTTCTACACGTGATCTCATCTACACATAGACCTAGCTCATGATGCCACTGTTGGGGAACGTTGCATGGGAAACAAAATTTTCCATTGCACACGCAAGATCTATCCATGGTGATGAGCATCTACGAGAGGGAAATTGGATCTACATACCCTTGTAGATCGCTAAGCAGAAGCGTTAAGAAACGCAGTTGATATAGTCAAATATCTTCGCGATCCAATCACGAGTCGTCCCACGGTCTCATCATGAGCTGTCTCGTGATCCCATCATGTTCCTTCCAATCTAGCGCCGAATGGACGGCACCTCCATGTTCAACACACATGCAGCTTAATGACGCCTTCACCTCCTTGATCCAGCGAGCGATGGTGAAGTAGTAGATGAGTTCCGGTAGCACAACGACATGGTGACTGTGGTGGTGAAGAACAATCTCCGCAGGGCTTCGCCAAGCACAACGGAAACTGTGACAAAGGATAAACTAGAGGGACAGAGTTGCCGGCACACGGCTTGGGGAAACTTGATGTGTTCCACGTGCTAGCCTGTAACATTCCAAATTTTGGAATGTTATAATAAATATTAGAATGAAATGTTTGTTTGCTTGAGTGAGTGAAATTGAGTGAAATTTGAAACTTTTGAAAACTTTTGAATGAGAGGGAATAAAATGACTTTCCCATTTTCTTTTCAATTCAAATTTTTACTTTTCAAATCAGTGAGAGAAGATGACATGACTTCTTCAACATGAAAAGATTTGGAAAGGGAATTTGAAAACTATTTGAAAATTTCTTATATGGAGCTTCACCTTCATATTTGATTTTTCCTATTTGAAATTTGTAAGCATTCAAACCCCCTACAAGTTTTTGAGAGGAGTAATATGATACTCCAAACCAGGGGTATTTTTGTGAAGTTATTGAACCATAAAACCCAAGGGGTTATTTGAAAAATATTTGCAAAAATAAATAAAGTCATTTAGGCATTTTCTGAAAATAATTTTTTTTAATATTTATTTTGGCCATGGAAAAATGTTCATTAAATGGCATTTATTTCCCTGATCATTTTGGTATATAAGACTTTATTTTTTGGACAGGTTTTGAATGCCTTAATGATATTTTAATGCTCTCTAAATTAATAATAGGAAACTATTAAACGTGTGTTTAAGCCCATCGGCCCACCTGCCCCTGATCCCTCTCCCAAAAACCCTCTGCAACGGTCACCGACGCGCTGATCCTGCTCTCCCTCTCGCTGACCGCGCGACCCCACCATTCGATCCCACTAACACCGCAGTCAACCCCCTCCTCTCGCCCCGAACCTCGCCGGCGAGATCACCGGAGGCGCAATCTCCTCTCCCTTCCTTCCCTGACCCTCTTGACCTCTCCTATAAATAGAGGAGCTCGGCCTCGTTCTGTTCTTGCCCGAACCCCCAACTCTCACGCCATCGTGCCCGCCAAAACGCTCGCCGGAGTTCGACCGAGCCGCCGTGCCATTGCCGCACCACCTCTCGCTCCCGACCTCCCCAACCACCACCGCCACCACCAACCACTTCGCCTCGCCTGCCCGCACCTCCCTGTGCACTTGCCCTTGCTCCAAAGCCGCCAGAGCGACCTCCCCGTCGACCAATCGAACGCCATCGCCGCCCCGGAGCTCGTCGCCAACGCCTCCGACCACCCGCGACGACGCCAGGACCACCGCCGTACTCGTCGTCCTCGCCTGCATCGACCGGTGCCATCACCAACGCTGGAGGACCACCTAAACGTCGTCCCCATCGACCTCTTCGCCGTCGGACATCACCGGCGCTTCGCCGGAGACCACCCCCACCGCGGTGAGCTTCTCCTTCCTCGTCCTCTGTTCGATCTCTTTCCAACGGTCAGGATTAGATCGCGTATTTTATTTTAATTCCCGAACCGTTTTCTCCTAGCGTTCGGTCGTCCACTCGCAAACCCCGCACGTACACGGCCTCGGCCAATCACAACCCGCCACGTAGCCCCTATCCGATAAGATCCATTTTTTCTTTTTTTGATTCTGTTTTAGAAAACAGAATGATTTCCAATTTCGTTTTTGTTCTATCTTTTAAAATATTTAGAGTTTTCAATTGATTCTTTTTGCATTGTGTCACAAATTTTATGTAGTTTCTGTAGATATCCAGTTTGACCAAATTTAAGTAATTTAAAATTGAATTCAAACAGATTTGATTCAAATCTTGTTTTCTGAATAACTTGACTTTAAAATTTTATTTCTGAGTGATGCTTTTTGCCACTGTTTTGTATTAGTTAGGTTTATCATCCAGCACTGTTTGAGATTTTATTTGGATAATTTAGATTAGGGTTTTTAACTAAAACAGAATCTATTTAGTACCTAATAGGATTTAGTTAGTTTGATTCTTCTTTAGTTTATTTTGAAATCTGATTTAGTTTAACTTTTGTTTTAGTTTTCTTTAGTTCTGTTGTCCAATATTAGGTGACTTATTTTCTGTTAATAAAAAAATGTTTTGCTTTGTTTTATATCCTAATGATATAGGAAACTATATTCTTCTTCATTAGGAAATGTTTTATAAAACAAACTAGTAATAATTCTTTCACAAATGTTTTAGAGGATTTAATTATGTTTTTTTTCTAAATAAAAAAAATTATTTTAGTATTCTTTTCTGTTAAGGATTGTTTTGTTACTAAAAATATATTTTTGTCTTGTTTTATATTAGTAGTAGTTTAGCCACCAAAATTTAGAGCCCATTACTTTGTTTTGTTTTCCTTGTTGTATTGCTCTAGTATTACTAGTTGATTTCTTATTTGAAAATATTTTTTAGTTTTTATGTTATTTTAATATTTTAATTGTTTTAATTGTTTCTTGTTGTTAAGTTTATTAGGCTAAAACCTATGTTGTTTAGAGTGTTGTTCTTCATAATTCTTAGTTGTTTTTCAAAAATAATTCTTCTTGCTAGAAAAATATTTACAAAAATACTTTTGTTATATTTTAATTTGTTTTGAGTTTTTACTTTTGAAAATAGGATGTACTTGTAGAGAAGACCAACTTTGGTTGTGTTGATGAAGTTTTGTTAATTTTTGTCTTAAGTATTTCCTTCATCACAAATTTGTTACTTTTGGTTTGGTGTTACTTTTCATTATTAGAATTGATTGCTAGTATGATTGCTTATAAGAATGCAATGTTTGATTATATAGATTTTCATCGGAGAGTGACGAATAGTCTATCAGTTATCTCTGAGAGCGATATTTTTCTTCATCAACAGTACAGGCAAGTCACTTTGACCATGTATACCTATGTTTTTATTGCATTAGTTCTACCATCTCCCCAATTGCATGCAAAGTAGGTAATTTGGAAACTTGGTTACTTGATGTAGCATCATGTGGTAGGCACCCCTCAACCCTTGACACAATGGCCTCGGGAAACGTTGATTTAAATTTTGCTATGCTATTAGTAGACGGTGTGGGTTGTGTGATTCATGAGAGTTATGAGTTAATAATTTTCAAGACCTGCATTATGATCAAGACTTCAAGACTCCGAGTTTTCAACTTACCTCTGGGTGGATGATGGTTGAACGGTGCCCTGGAGAAACCAGTGGTTAGCCTAGGTGTTGCTCGGGAAGTGCCAGTATTCACGCGGAAAGGTCCACCCAGGCATAAAGAGATGGATGGATGCTTCAAGACCCAAGGCTTACCTGCACAGCCACAAGACATTATGGGCTCTGGCTTGGTTGGATATCGTGGTGACCCTGGACAGGCGGTGCTACGAGATGTAGAAGAATGGTAGGAAAGGATGGGCACCGACAGAGTCTCGAGGAAACCCTTTAGAAGACCATGTTTTGGTCATCCATTTCTCAAACACCCTGAAGTGCGAGAAATCCAATGGAGGCAATCAAATCTTGTGGGGAACGTGCGCAAAACTCTGCAGAGTACTCAAACCTAATCGATTAGTTGTGTCCACGGTCATGGACAACTTGAGCCAAAGGAACTGAAACTATCTGGAACTCTCAACACAACTAATTGTATTGATGTGGGTTTATTAATGACAAATTGGGTATGAGAATTGGTTGGTGGAACCATCTCATTAATCAACCAACATTGTAGTAATTATGCTTTTTGCCCTCTCTTGTTGTAGGAAAATTTTGGCTTTATGCAAAACCCACTACCCCACTTGCCATATATGCATGTAGAATAGATGATTACTTTACAACCCTCTTTTGTGACTTGCCAGCATATTCAAAATGTTGACCTACACGGCTGCAACATCTTATGTTGCAGATAAGCTCTACGACGGGTAAGAGTACGATTCAGGGTTACGGTCTACACTCAACCTGCGTTGGTGTTATTGGGACTCCACTCCCGTTGACTGTTTCCGCTGAGATTTTAAGGTATATATCAGTTTTACGTTAATTACATGTGATTGCACTTTGATATATACATTGATGTACTGTGTGTGCCAGCATACTGATCCAGGGATGGCACAGAACACACAGAGGCTTGACTCATTTTGAGTCGGGTCGCTACATAGCCCCGCCCCTTTATTTATATGCTCAGCCCTGGGGTCGAAACTTGGAGAAAAATCCTCCTCAAGGTCGGTTTGCCCGCAAGGCAAGAGTCCTCCTTAGACTCCGAGACCAGACGGCAAGGTTCCTAGCGTCTGGCCCCTGGCCTCCGCAAAACTCCTTTTGCACCTTCCAAAAGCCTCATGGTCTTTACCCCTTGGCCCAAATAAAGTGTTCTTGTACCCTGAACCTTTCGGGAAACATCTGAAACTCTTCCGATGAATTCTGGAACCCTTCCGGAGACCAAACACTATTATCCCATATATCAATCTTTACCTCCGGACTATTCCAGAGCTCCTCGTCATGTCTGGGATCTCATCCAGGACTCCGAACAACTTTCGGTCACCAACATAACAACTCAACCATACTTATATCATCACCAAACGTTAAGTGTGTAGACCCTACGGATTCGAGAACTATGCAGACATGACCGAGACACCTCTACGGTCAATAAACAATAGCGGGACCTGTATGCCCATATTATTTCCTACAATTCTATGAATATCTATATCGGTTGAACCTCTATGTCAAGGATTCAGTTAATCCTATATGTTGTTCCCTTTGTTCTTCGTTACATTACTTGCCCGAGATTCGATCGTTGGTATCTCTATACCTAGTTCAATCTTGTTGCCGACAAGTCTCTTTACTCGTTTTGTAATACAAGATCCCGTGGCTAACTCTTTAGTCAAATTGCTTGCAAGGCTTATAGTGATGTTGTATTACCGAGTGGGCCCTGAGATACCTCTCCGTCACACGGAGTAACAAATCCTAGTCTTGATCCATGCCAACCCAACAGACACCCTCGAAGATACCTATAGTGCCCCTTTATAGTCACACAGTTACGTTGCGGAGTTTGTTACACACAAGGTACTCCTCCAGTGTCAGTAAGTTGCATGATCTCATGTTCATAGGAACAGATACTTGACATGTAGAAAACTATAGCAATAAACTAACATGACCATATGCTATGTTTATAGTTTGGGTCTTGTCCATCACATCATTCTCCTAATGATGTAATCCCATTATCAAATGACATCTCATGTTCATGGCTAGGAAACCTTAACCATCTTTGATCAACGGTAGTCTACTAGAGCCATACTAGGAACACAGTGTTGTCTATATACCCACACATGTATTTAGTTTCCAATCAATACAATTATAGCATGGATAATAAACGATTATCACAAACAAGGAAATATAATAATAACCAATTTATTATTGCCTCTATGGAATATTTCCAACAAATGCTCCCAACAAGCCACTAGGGCCACCGTATTGTCCTCATGCCCGCACACGATGCGAGGTGTCGTGATTCCACTAGTGGTGCCCTTGAAGGCAGCAACCGGACCATTACAAACAAGGTTGGGGAAATCTCCACAACTTAGTTGTAGGCTCCCAACGACACCACGAAGCTTCACAACAATGGACTATGGCTTTGAAGTGACCTCTTCCGTCTAGGGTGCTCAAACACCCAAGAGTAACAAGATCTGCAAGGGATTAATGAGGGGAATCAAATATCTCTTGGTGAAAGTGTAGATCGATGCCCTCTCCTCCAAACCCTAGAGCACGAACAAGATTTGATGGCTAGGTAGGGCGAAGGAGCAAAAATAAGCTTAGGAGCAACAATGAAGCTTTTTGGGGGAAGAGGTGAGTCTCTATGGGGAAGAAGACTCACTTATATAGGTGGGGGGAAACCGATCATTTTATGCCTGCATTTCGTGCATAAGAAGTAGTACCGCCAAGGGGAGTAGTACTTCCGCTTATACCCTTACTGGAATAACTGAGTGGTAGTACCGCTTTGGAGGGGACTGTACTTTCGCTTGATATGGTAGTACCTCTCTAGATGGAGCGGTACTTGTTTCATAAGAATAGAAACAAAAACTCAAGCGGAAGTGGCCACGGAACCTCAGGGCGGCAGTACCGCTGGAGCGTACTACCGCTTTGAGGAGCACTACTTCCTCTTAAAACGTACAGTGACACCCGTAGACACGAACAGTAAAATGTAAGCGGTAGTAGCCACGGAACCTCTGGGCGGCAGTACCACTGGAGCGGTATTACCGTTCTGAGGAGCGGTAGTTCTGCTTAAATGAAACTTAGGGGCCTTTGGGGGAGGAAGCACTCCATTGTTCCAGGAATTGAATAGGGGTGCAAAGTGTACGTTATAATTCCTCCCAACCTTTCCAAATGTGGATCCCCTCTTAATAGTACGGATTTTCCTACGACTCACGTCCACCAACACTAAATCGAAAGAAAGACTTTGTCTTCTCTTCTAAGAGCTGAGGGGATGAAAACCGTCTTGTGCCACCTGATAATCTCTAAAACCTTAATGCACACGATTAGTCCGCATAAGTATTGTCATCAACCACCGAAACCACTTAGGGAAAATTATTCTGTTACAACCGGCCAACTACACCATCTGCGACGGCCATCATCGAGTAGGCGAAGAGATGCCCCACCACCTCCGAGGCAGACCAGGCATTGCCCGTTAGCGCAAGCCAGCGGTGGCGAGGGAGGGGCGTGCTGGGGCCGGCACCAAGTATTTCCCCTTCGAGACGCTCACAGGGCCTAGATCTGCCCTGATCTTGTAACGTCCCCACGGTCGTCGCCAATTGTTGAGGGTTATATGTCTTTCCTAAAAAAGGTACTAGAGGGAGTATGTTAATATGTAGTTGAGGGGTCGTTACGTCAGAAATCTAGGGGGTCTTGGACATAGAAAACAAGACACACAATATGCCTAGCTTCATTTATCTCGGTATTAGTAAAACCCCTACTTCATGTCTTGCTCTTTTCTTAGAATGTAGAGGGAAAGACTCGACGAGTTCTGATGATTCCCGCGTGAAACACTAGAAACCCTCTACATAGTTTAGGCTAGAACTAGAGTAAGGGAGAGGTTCACTTCTACGATATCCGTAGTACCTATTATATAGCACTTATATGGAAGGCTCCATATTGGTGACATGAGTGGCAAAGCGTTGCCAATCCTTGTTGGGGAGGGTCGATGCATCGAAATACACCAAATTAGTGACAAATAATAATCTCTTCATATGCATATTAGGCTTAGATGAAAAATGTGTGTGTGAGAGGGTATCTCCGCCGCTGTGCGATGGGGCATGCATGGATAGTAGTCACACATGGTGCTGATATACAACAAGTTCGGCCTAGTGTTACATCCGACATCGCTAGGTGGTGCAATTGACAACTTCAGATGCTGCAAGCCGCAACGGCGAGATCGCTGGTGAGGGTGCGGCGGCCCAGCAACGGGTGCTGCAAGCAGCGAGCATGGCCCAACGAGAGGCGACGCCAACTCTTATGAGCTGAGTGGCAGACAACTATTATATGACCAGCCGACGACGATGCTGCAAATCCAGGCGATGACGCTATGTGTGGTCGATGGCAATGTACGATCCACCATATGACTAGCGGTCAGTGATGTTGCATCCAAAGTGTGACGAGGAAGTTGAAGTGATGTTATAGCTACAAGCTAGAGCGCGTTCCGGCGATGATGACATTCACCGCTTTGAACTCATGACACGGTGTTGCGATGACCATTGTCGTGAGCCGAGGACTGCTTTTATGAGAACGCCCCTGCATCGCCCCTGCTCGGGCGACTCAGGCGGGAAAAAACCCTAGCCACCAGGGGCTCTTCTTTCATTCCTCCCTCCCTCTACCGACGCCGAAGGACATCGCCGGCCTATAGCCCGATGGCCGACGACGGTGGTGGGGCCTCCCTCTTCCCTGTGCCATGGGGATGGTGCGGCGCCCCGCAGCATGAGGAGACGTGGCCGATCTGGCCTTAGCGGCATGGCGGTCATCCTTGACTTGATCGGCGGCCGGCCTTGCGTTGGGCAGTGATGTTGGTTGTGTTCGACGGCGGCTACTGGATCTGTGGTGACGGGCCATCTGGCTCTAGATGCATCGACGACATGGAGGGCCTGGTGGACGGGGAGACTCCATGCGTGGTCTGGCCTCCGGGCAGATCTGATCTGGCAGGTGCGGCCTACTCGCTGCGTGACGGCTCAGATTGGTGGCGACCCATGCACACGATGCTTGATGGAGGTTAATCAAGCGGATCCGGGGTGAAAACCTCATTCTCGACTTGTTGCCAAGACCAGCAATGGTAGCACTCTTTTGCGTCGTTACCTTCTTGAAGGCATCGCCATGGAGAAGCTCCGACCTCCATTCGCTACATCCGAGGGAAACCCTAGATCAGTAGATAAGATGACGACGACACTCTGGTGTCGTTTCCCCCTTGGGGGAATCATTATTGGAGATGCACACGGGCTCGAGGGACTAGTGGACGGATTCTTTGGTGTAGCGGTGCTTCATCTCTTACTCATTGATGGCGGCTGATCTCGGCGGTGTGGTGCAATGGAGACTTGGCATTCGATGCACGGAGATGGACTCGCGTAGGAGGAGGACGTTGTCTGGCGTCATGGTGGTGTCGATGGCAGAGAGGCTTGGCAAGGTCGGTGCGTTAGGTTCTTCTTTGTAGATGGATTGGTGGACGACGACATCAATAACACATGAAAGTTTGTCGGACCGATATGTACCCCAAACCCACTATGTGGCCTTGTGGGGCCTCCGGCTTTGGATATTAGGCTTTCGTGTGATGTTTGTTTGGTATTAGGTTCGGACTATCGACACCCCTTCATCACGTGGATAGGAGTAGCAACAGTTGTTACAAAGATTATGGCTTCAGGCTATCTGATGTACTACATTGTAAGGTTTTTGTAAATAATTAATAAAATGGCCGCATGCATCGTCCACATGCAAAGGCCGGGGTAATCCTCCTTTTCTAAGAGCATCTCCAATAGGCGCGCGAAAGAAAGCGCGCACAGTTAAAACCACGGTTTTCGCGCGCGGGGTCGATCGGCGCACTCCAGCAGAGGCGCGAAACCGTGGCAAGCTAAAAAAATCGTGCGCGGGGGGAAAGCGGTTGCCCACACGTCAACTTTGGCACGCGTTTCCGCGCGTGCTCTATATATTCGGCGCCGTGCCCGTGCTCCATCCCACTGCATCCCACTTCTCCACGCACTGCTTGTCGCCGCCGTGCCTCGTCGCTGCTCACTTCTCCACGCACTCCTCTTCGCCGCCGTGCCTTCTCCCCGCGCCTCGTCGCCGCCGTGCCCCTGGAGCATCTCGGGCTTCCGCGGTGTCCGCAAACGCCCGTCCGGCATGTTCTACGCCAAGATTCGCTCCGGCAACACACGCCTTGGCCTCGGCACCTACGAGATCGCCCATGAGGCCGCCCGCGCGTACGACGCGACGACATGGGACCTCCGATGGCCTCGTTCACAGATGAATTTTGACGGCGTCTTCATGACTGAAGAGGCGCGGCAGGTTGTGCCTCCCCCGCGTTTGGCCACCGAGGCAGACCACCGCGCCCATGTAGTCGGGAGTGCTGGCTGTTGATCGCTCGGTGGGACGAGGACGCCATAGCGGAGTGATGCCGCCAGCACCTGAAGGACGTCATCATCGAGCATGAGTTCTACGCGAATAGAAGGGCGCAACGAGTTGCCGAATGCCTAGACAAGCATGGATGGCAAACGACCCCTAGGTGCAGTGTTGCGTTGGCAGGGCGAGCACGCTGGGTGGGATGGGAGACGAGTCTCGCTGGTACTAGTGTTTTTTTCCCGGGAAAAAGTGTGATCGGACGGTCGTCAAACGCAACAGATCGTGTGGTGTGGGAGGCGACCGATCGATCGACCAACGCCTATTACCTGCCCTCGCCGAAGAGGGCGCTCAGGCGGAGGGCGCAGTGGCACAAGCCGCCGCCGGCCGAGGGCATGCCTTGGCCCTGACCGGCGTCAGCAGAAGGAGAGCGCACGGGCTCAGCCGAAGCATCACGGGCAGCCGTCCTGCCGGCCCACCTCCGTCCCCTGAATGAAAGACAAAGGAGTGTCCTGCTCTTCCAAGGCTCAAATGGCGTGGTGTCACTGTCTGGCTCCCGAGCCGAGACGAAGCCGCCAAGCGCCAGTTAAGGCGGAAGAAAAGGAGGCCTCTCACCGATGCGAATACGCCGGCACAGGGAGAGGGAGGTCCTGCCTGCCCAGGATACTTCGCCACAGGTTCCGCCAGTCCTCACTCTTCGCCTCCCCTTGTTTCTTGACTGATTTTTCTCAGCTCACGATTCGGTTCCAATATAGCAAGATAGTCCGGTCGCGCATGGTGGCCTGTGTATGATTAGTCCGGCAGCGCTGATGCATATGTATAGTTGGGGAATTGTGTTGAATTTTTAGATATTTGGCTGTTCGTGCCTAGAACAGAACAGGGGTAGGGGGGTTGGCGACAATGTCCAAGAAGAAGAAGGGCCACGAGTGGGATTTGAACGACTGGAGATGGGACGGAAACCTCTTCCTGGCCACGCCGTCGTCAAACGCGGACGCGCCGTCGGGGTGCGGCAGCAGGGAGCTTGG
Source organism: Hordeum marinum (assembly GCA_022496015.1). Classification (NCBI taxonomy): domain Eukaryota; kingdom Viridiplantae; phylum Streptophyta; class Magnoliopsida; order Poales; family Poaceae; genus Hordeum; species Hordeum marinum. The sequence goes on from CM039678.1 coordinate 151,115,720, forward strand.
GCGGGCTGAGGAAGGGGGCAGTTTTGGTGCCTCTGCTGACAAGAGGAGGAGGAGGAGAGTCACCACGGTGGATAATAACTCCGAGGAGCTTCCTCATGAAAGGATTGCTGTTCGGAGAGGACAGATCGGCCAAGAAGAGAGAGCTGAAAACGCAACAGAAGGTGCATCTTCCAGCTCTGCTCCATCCTGCCTAGTCGACGGCTGCCACGCTGATCTCCGTGATGGTAGGGACTATCATAGGAGGCACAAGGTGTGTGAAGTGCATACCAAGTCGGCTCTTGTTCGTATCAGAAACATAGAGCATCGGTTTTGCCAGCAGTGCAGCAGGTCAGTCAGCAATTAGTTTCTTCGTGTGATCATGCATGCTACTTATACCTTAAGCCATTGCTAAAATTGTTTCGCGGAAAAAGCATTGCTTGCTTATATGATCACAGAAGAAATGCTTTTTGTACACCCAAAAAGTGTATTGTCAGTTTTTTCATGACTAAGCTTTGCTATGGTTTAAAGGGGAATCATTTGACATTTGTTTCTAGGTTTCACTTTGTCCAAGAATTTGATGAAGGGAAGAAGAGCTGCCGCTCACGCCTAGCAAAACATAATGGAAGGAGGAGGAAAGCCCCAGCCCAGGCTGTGAATTCCTCAAGTGAAAATCAGTCCTTAACCAGCACATTACTCCTCTTATTGAGACAACTCGCTGGACAAGATTGTAAGTATCTTGGATAGTATGTACAGTACGGTGCTACACATTGATTTTTGTTGGTTCATATGCGGTCGATCCATGCTCATATAACCTCAGTGTTATGTCGTCTCAGCTGCTGCTAGCTCATCTGAGCAAATCAATGGTCCGAATTTCTTGGTTAATCTTTTGAAGAACCTTGCTGCTGTTGCTGGCACACAGGCATGTCAAGATATGCTAAAGGATGCAACATCATCAAATGCCGGTAACTATGTTGGGAATCAAAGTGGACCGCAAGTCCCTGCAGGTAAATAGTCCTCTGATTAACTGCTGTTCCACAAGTCAAATAAGTACATATTCTAAAAATAAATGATGTGTGCACCACTTGACATGTGTCCCCAGAAGAGCCTCCTGTTAAAAGGCGTGCGCGGAATTTTGATCTGAATAACGCTTATGTCGAGGAAGATGAGGTACATTATTTAGGTTGATTCTCTTAGGTTTCCTGCTGACTAATTGCGTTTTAGCTGCAGCATCCCTGATGCCCCCAAAACATTTGCAGAGCCGAACAGATAAAATCGTCTTCAAGCTCTTTGGCAAACAGCCAAATGATTTTCCTGCTGATCTACGTGCACAGGTCATTTACCATATGCAGATTGGAAATAGTGCTTCTCTTGACAACTTTATCCCTTCAAGTTTTTGGAACAATTTTTTGTTTTGGTTTGCAGATCCTAAACTGGTTGTCACATTATCCAAGTGACATGGAAAGCTATATTAGGCCTGGTTGTGTAATTCTAACTATTTACCTTCGTCTTCCTAACTGGATGTGGGATAAGGTAGCGCTGCATTATATAAATAGTACTAGTGTTCTAGACATGCTTATCTCTTCTCTATGAATACTAGTGAATAAACTGCTTACGAATTCAAATAGCAAAACCTAAACTGTGAACCATGGATAGAGAAGCACAATCCTCACTTACTGTTATTTTTCTTTTGTCTGAATTTCTCTAAAGCTTAATGTCGATCCAGCTCCTTGGATAGAAAATCTCATTAGCATATCCACTCATGGTTTCTGGGAGACAGGATGGATGTATGCTCGGGTGCAGGACCGCCTGACATTAAGCTGCAATGGTTTGTTCGCCTTATTTTTCTATTTTTACATCCTCGTTCATTTTTCTATTTTTATATACGTACGCAATCAAGAGCTTCATATGTTTGTGGTTTCCCTTTCTTTGCAGGCAGGCTTATGTTGGTGTCTCCATGGCTAGCTGTAATAGGTGACAAGCATCAGATACTGTGCGTAACTCCCATTGCGGCTTCTTGTAATTCAACGGCAAACTTCTCAGTGAGAGGCTTCAACATAGCTCAACCAACCACAAAGTAGGTACCACGCATCAGTCTGCACTGACCTGACCTGGATTTCTTACACTGGCAATAATGGTGATATTCGTTCCAGATTACATTGTATATTTGGAGGGAAATATTTAGTCCAAGAAGCAACACGAAAACTACACGATGATCCTGCGATTCAACAAGGCCCTCAATGTCTGGCCTTTTCTTGCTCCTTCCCTAGTTCAAGTGGAAGGGGCTTCATAGAGGTGAGTTATTTTTCCTTTTCTCTTTTACGTTCTTTGAGTTTTTTGGTTTTATACATCATCGTTTCCCTTTTAAAGTTACTCAACTTAATGGTTCCTTATCCAGGTTGAAGACTATGATCAAAGCAGTATTTCCTTTCCCTTTGTTGTCGCTGAAGAATCTATTTGTCGTGAGATTCGAATGTTGGAGCAGAAACTGAATATAATTGCATTTGGTGAAGGAAGAGAAGATCTGATGGCTTCTCGCAGCCAAGCCTTGAAGTTCCTACATGAAATAGGGTGGCTTCTCCAAAGGAGCCACACACGAGCTACATCATCCAAGGCTCCGCGACATCTTGGTGTGGGTTTTCCTGCTGCAAGATTCGGATGGCTCCTGTCCTTTGCGGTTGATCAGGAATGGTGCGGCGTCGTAAAGATGCTGCTGGACACCTTGTTCCAGGGCAATATCGACGTCCCCTCACCAATTGAGTTTGTCCTGCGAGAGAGTTTAGTGTTCAAGGCTGTCAACAAGCGGTCCAAGCCTTTGGTTGACTGCCTACTGAGATACACAACGAATTCTGCACCGGTGGGCGGTGGAGCCATGGCCACACCAGCTCGGTTCGTGTTCACACCTGACATGACTGGTCCATCAGATATTACACCTCTCCATGTTGCAGCTACCATCACTAATGCTGCTGCTGTTTTGGATGCTCTCACTGATGATCCCCGACAGGTACTTGTGCTGAACTGCAAATCAGAACCTTGTTGAGTAGTCACGGCAGGGTTCTACGTTAGTGTTGGATCAAAGATGGAATTGCCTTCAACCTTTTCATTTACTTTTGAGAATTTGTTGCCGACACTGAAACTAGGGTTACTGAGTGGCTTCTGCTTGCAATATTTTCTCCTTGTATTTTCTTTGCATTCCGTTACTCACTCGGCCTAAATGTGACAGCTGGGGATCAAAGCCTGGAAGAATGCCCGCGATGCTACCGGGTACACTCCAGAGGATTATGCTCGGAGGAGAGGCCACACGTCCTACATCCAGATGGTACAGAACAAAATCAACAGCAGGTTACCTACAGCCCATGTGTCTGTTTCCATGACCACCACTGGTATCGCCGAAGAGCATGCAGATGCAGGTCGGCCGAGATCAACTGATCAGACCGTATTTGGTGTCGAGAAAAGCCCACCGGGATGCAGACAATGTGTCCAGCTCCAGCACATTGCCTACCGGCCCTGCCCAAACAGGTTCCTGTCGAACAGGCCTGCGGTGCTATCCTTGGTCGCCATTGCCGCTGTCTGTGTCTGTGTAGGGTTGATAATGCAAAGCCCGCCGGTCGTCCGCGGTATGCCGGGCCCTTTTCTCTGGAATCGCCTCCGTTGGGGACCCACTTGAAACGGCCAGTCGGCTGCAGGTTCTGCTATATAGTCTGTGTACTCGAGAGTGAGGATGCTTGTGATAGACAAAAGTGCAAATTCTGTACATTATATGAGTTGTGGAGCGCCTAACTCTACTTAGGTAGCAGTAGTTCGTGCATATTCAACCTTTTCATTGTTGTGCTGTGATTGAGAGAAACAGTCACAAGAGCCCGGTATACCTTCCTACTGGGGTGGCCGGCGTGCATCACCTCGCAATTCTCTGCCTGCAGGAGATCAAGATTGATATTTGGTCAGCGGACATTTTCAGAGATAAGGAGATCCTGAGAGCGAATTTGCAGAAAACACCTACATTGAAGGCTAGGGTTGCAGGCATTACAATTCTACAATTTTGTGTCAAAAATCATTAATTCTGAGGCTATTTAAAAAAAACCTAGTTGGCGGCTTAAGTCGTTTTAAGCACGATTATGACAGGTGGGTCCCAAATTTACTGATGTGGCGTACCGGCTCAACACAGATGGCGTTAGATGGTGGTTAGCTTCGAATTTACAGAACAACCCTTTGCATTTTGCATAGACACCATTCATTCGTAATAAAAAACGCAATCAGCCCCCAGCTCGACCATCTCGCCTTGGAGGCGCCCGAACGCCGGCTATCTCGCCTTGGAGGCGCCCGAACGCCGGCCATCTCGCCGGGGAGGCGTCCGAACGTCGGGCGCCCCTCGCATGTGCTCTTCGATGGATCCGCGGGTGGCAACCAGCCCGAGCCTCCATCTTCCCTCGGCGGCGTTGTTCCACGCTGCCTTCTTTCGCCATGGACGAGCTGCGGGACGAGGTGACGGAGCAACAGGAGGAGGCAACAGCGAGAGCAATGGGCGGGCGCGGCCAGAGCAACGAGATGAGGTGACCGCCAGGGCAATGGGAGGGAGAGGAGGTCGGAGCTGGATTCGCGCCTTGCAGGCCTCCCAGCAGGCGCGTCCCAAATTTAGGCTCAGGGTAATCGACAGTTAACGAAGAGAGGTGGTATGCATGTCATTCCCAAGCTTAGATGCTCGATTACTTGAAGTGTTTTGGACATCATCAAGCTTAAGGTTTTGTATCTCGTTCAATCCTCTCATATCACAGTTTCATCTATTTTTAAAAACTTCGTCCACACAAAACATAAAAAAAAACTCGTGAGATAGGTTAGTGCATATAATAATAAATTAACTTTTTACGTAGTGTCAAGACAAGTTGCATAATAGTTTCAAACATCATATACCGTTTACTATCATTTCCACGATTCACATATATCAATATAGGCTATGAAAACTATAGGATAAATAGATAACAAAAGAGGTAAACACACGAGTGGTGCTTCAACTTGTCATGGATGTGCACTTTAGTGCCTGAACTTGTAAAATACATTGAACTGATTCCATAACTTGGCATGAACGTGCATATACGGTTTAAATGGTGTTTGTATACATCCCGACCGTCAGTGACCAGGGTGTGTGGCCTTATTTTTTGCGAAAAAACCAGGGTGTGTGGCCTTGTTTTTGCGAAAAATCCCCAAAATTATTTTCTAACAGTAAGGCCTTCGGGGAGAAACTGACGATATTTTTGAAGAAACTAGGAGTATAACTATAAGATAGAAACTAAAAGTGGTGTCCTAGATCGAATCAGCGACGTACCAGTCGAGTGCATGCGGCTAGCCACTCAACAACTTCACATTTGCTGATGCTTAATGATTCATAACATTTATAAACATTTGGCTGAGCAAAATAAATAAAGAGAATTTCATAATCCAGAAAAAACAACACCAGTTCCGTGACCCGAACATCGGATCAAAGCTTGTAGACAGGCACGGATGCCACTCCAGCCAATGCATATATCGATAGTATAAGTACTCTTTATGACTGTATAACAAACATAATTTCCAAAGAATGCAAAAAATCTTCATGTCATTTTAAAAAGAATTCACCCGTAATTTTAAAACATATTCATAAAATTGAAAATATTTATGAATAATTAAAATGTTTATATGATTCAAGTACTATTCATGTGAGGATCGGCAGTCTAATGGCGCACGAGGCTTGTATTTTTTTCCTAGAAAACACACAAACTATATTTTTTTTAAACAACACAATTTTTCGTAAAAGCATGAACACATTGATATACTTCATAAATAGTTTATTACTAATGTAGAAATTAAAAAAATATGTGAAAATTTACTTAAATATATGAAATTTCTGAAATTACTTTAATATTTTAATAAAATATGAATATCTTTTCAAATTATAAAAATTATTCTTAATTCATAATTTTATTTTTTGTATTTTTGTTCAATTATTGCATAGGTATTTTATGAAATTATATGAACTTTTTAACGTAATTTCTTTTAAATATATGTATATTGTTTGTAACGCGAAGATAATTTACATAGGAAGAAAAAGAACAAACACGTTGAAAACTAAGCCATGTCGTGGTTCGTTTTAGCCACACGGGCTCGCTATGTCATAAACCTATAAATTTATTATTTTACCCTCTCGATGTCGTCGGTTAGAGTGGCATGTGCGACCGCTATATAGCCCCTGGTTGCAGTTTCAAATCAATGGCACTATATTGTTGGAATGTTTTTTTAAATTTATGTTGTTCAACTTTATGTCTATGAAGTATATGAATCCTTTCTTGACACTAAATTTGAAAGGGTCGACTAACTAGCCACGCACACCTGCGCGTGTGGTTCGAACCACAGGCCAGTTTTAATTATTAATAGATTAATCATCTTTTTAATTTATCAGTCTCTCTCTAAGGGTCTTTTTATAAGAAAACAATTTATTTTGGGGGGGTTTCCGTAAAAAAGCAGGCCACATGTCTTGTCCCTTACATCCTGAAGTGCCTCGTCAGTATCATGGACGTATAAAAAAAGTATTTGAACCGTATATGCACGTCCATGTCAAGTTATGAAACCAATTCAATGTATTTTACAAGTCCAGGCACCAAAGAGCACATTCATGGCAAGTTCAACCACCAGTGATGTATTTACCTCATAACAAAACTATGACAACAATCTATCCAAACAGAACATTCTCTAGCAATTTATGAAAACACTGTACTTCTGTAACTCAATAAATTATGAAACTTTAGGACGTGATAAAGAATTTATATGAAAACACTTTGTAAAAATTTCAGAAACTTTTCACGTTCCAGTAAAATATGAAAATTCAAACACTACATCAAAAGTTTATGTTTTTATATAACACACATCAAACATGTAACTCAAGCATCCTAAGAGGCAATTCTTGGAACTTTTTATTGAAAAACAAGATTATAAGTAACATCTAACAAAGAACAACAAAATAAAATGATGCTATAAGAAAAACACATATCATATGACGAATAAAAATATAGCTGCAAGTAAAATGTACCAATAATGTTGGAGACAAAAGAGGGGATGCCTTCCGGGGCATCCCCAAGCTTAGGCGCTCGAGTCTTCCTTGTATATTACCTTGGGGGTGGCTTGGGCATCCCCAATCTTAGGTCCTTGCTGCTTCTTGTTCACCTCATATCGGTATCTCACCCAACTTGAAAACTTCAATCACACAAAGCTTAACGGAACTTCGTGAGATGGGTTAGTGTAGTAAAGATAGATCATTCACTTAGGTACTGTAAAAACAAGATTCATAATTGTCCTCACATAATAACCATTTTATTACATCATTCCCACAATTTATATCACCAAATATAAGCTATGGAAACACTTGAAACAAGCAAGCTGTGCATACAAAACAGAGTCTGTCAAAAAAAAGAACAGTCTGTAAATATATGAATGATCACCATCCTTCCCTGACTCTACAAATTCTTAAGAATTAGGAAAACGCATAGAATTTGCATAGAAATGCTATGTAAAAGTTTCACAATTGTTTGAAGCTTCGGTAAAATCAGATAATTAATATACTGGACACAAACTTTCTGTTTTTGCACAGAATCAAACAAGCAAGTATCCACACTATCTCAAAGGCTTTATTTGGCACTTTATTGAAACAAAAGATATAAAACAAGATTACTACAGTATCTTAATCATGTGAACACACAAAAACAGAAATTAAAAGTGTTGGGTTGTCTCCCAAAAAGCACTTTTCTTTAATGCCTTTTAGTTAGGCATGATGATATCAATGATGCTCGTATAGGAATAAAAGTTGGAAATGCAAGAGAGCATCATGAATCACATGACTAGCATATTTAAGTCTAACCCACTTCCTATGCATAGGGATTTTGTGAGCAGACAATTTATGGGAGCAAGAATTAACTAGCATAGGAAGGCAAAACAAGCATATCTTCACAAATTTGAACACATAGAGAGGGAACATGATATTATTGCAATTCCTACAAGCAAAAGTGTTGGAAATATGCCCTAGAGGCAATAATAAATTGGTTATTATCATATTTCCTTGTTCATGATAATCGTTTATTATCCATGCTAGAATTGTATTGATCGGAAACTCAGATACATGTGTGGATACATAGACAACACCATGTCCCTAGTATGCATCTAATAGACTAGCTCGTTAATCAAAGATGGTCAAGGGTTCCTGGCCATGGACATGAGAAGTCATTTCATAACAAGATCACATCATTAGGAGAATGATGTGATGGACAAGACCCAAACTATAAACATAGCATATGACCGTGTCAGTTTATTGCTATAGTTTTCTGCATGTGAAGTATGTGTTCCTATGACCATGAGATCATGCAACTCACTGACACCGGAGTAGTACCTTGTGTATCAAACGTTGCAACATAACTGGGTGACTATAAAGATGCTCTACAGGTATATCCGAGGGTGTCTGTTGGGTTCGCATGGATCAAGACTGGGATTTGTTACTCCGTGTGACGGAGAGGTATCTCAGGGCCCACTCGGTAATACAACATCACTATAAGCCTTGCAAGCAATGTGACTAAAGAGTTAGCCACAGGATCTTGTATTACGGAACGAGTAAAGAGACTTGTCGGTAACGAGATTGAACTAGGTATAGAGATACCGATGATCGTATCTCGGGCAAGTAACATACCGAAGAACAAAGGGAACATCATACGGGATTAGCTGAATCCTTGACATAGAGGTTGAACCGATAAAGATCTTCGTAGAATATGTCAGAGCCAATATGGGCATCTAGGTCCCGCTATTTGTTATTGACCGTAGAGGTGTCTCGGTCATGTCTACATAGTTCTCAAACCCCGCAGAGTCTGCACACTTAACGTTCGATGACGTTTCGGTAGTATTGAGTTATATGTGTTGGTGACCGAAGGTTGTTCGGAGTCCCGGATGAGATCTCGGACGTGACGAGGAACTCCAGAACGGAGGTGAAGATCTATATATAGGACGAAGGGAATCGGAGTCCGGAAGCGTTCCGAGGGTACCGGGTTATGACCGGGAGTACCGAAAGGTGTTTTGAGGGGGGCCCGACAAGTGTTGGGGGCTCATGGGCCAAGGGAGGGGACACACCCGCCCACAAGGGGGTTGGGCTCCACCCAAACCCTAGCCCACTTCGGCCAAGGATGGGGGAGCCCATCTAAGGGGCTGCCACTAGGTAACTTGGGGGCCAAGCCACCCTAGGGTTTCCCTAGGGGGCGCCCCCCTCTGCCTTAGCCACCACTCCCTAGATGGGATCTAGGGCTGCCCTCTCTCCCTCTAGATAGCTTTGCCTCTAGATATGTTCGGTGGGGCTTAGCAAAGCTCTGCTGGATCAGCTCCACCATCACCGCCACCACGTCGTTGTGCTGCCGGAGAACTCATCTACCTCTCCACCCTTGCTTGCTGGATCAAGGAGGTGGAGATCGTCATCGAGTTGTACGTGTGCTGAATGCGGAGGTGGAGTCTGTTCAGCGCTAGATTGGAAGGATCATGATTGGATCGCGGGATGGATCGTGATTGGATCGCAGGACGGATCGTGATGGGATCGCGGGATGGCTAGCAATTTGGATCGCGAAGACGTTCGACTACATCAACCGCGTTTCTAACGCTTCCCGCTTAGCGATCTACAAGGATATGTAGATCGACTCTCCCTCTCGTAGATGCTCATCACCATGGATATATCTTACGTGTGCATAGGATATATCTTACGTGTGCATTAGAGACAACTACATTCACTTTAAATAGGGCACCATCTAAGTCCGTTGAGATGACACCGTATGAATTTTGGTTTGGAAGAAACCTAAGTTGTCATTTCTTAATGTTTGGGGCTGCGACGCTTATGTGAAAAAGGTGTCAACCTGATGAGCTGAAACCCAAAGCGGACAAATGAATCTTCATAGAATACCCTAAACAGTTGGGTAAACCTTCTATCTCAGATCCAAGCGCAAAGCATTTGTTGCTAAAACAGGTCCGTTCTCGAGAAAGAGTTTCTCTCGAAAGAATTGAGTGGGAGGAAAGTAGAACTTGAAGCGTTTGTTGAACCGTCACTTCAGTTGGATGAGCACGGCGCAGAAGGTTGTTTCTGCGGTGCCTACACCAAATTGAAGAGGAATCTAATGATGATGATCATGAAACTTCGAATCAAGTTACTACCGAACCTCGTAGGTTGACAAGGACACATACCACCCTGAGTGGTAGGACAATCTTCTCTTGGAAATCATGTTGTTAGACAACAATGAGCCTACAGACTATGAAGAAACGATGGTGGGCCCGGATTCCAACAAATGGCTAGGAACCATGAAATCCGAGAAAGGATCCACGTATGAAAACCAAGTATGTACTTTGGTAGACTTGCCCGAACGGGAGGCCGTTGAGTACAAATGGACCTGTAAGAAGAAGACAAGCGTCGATGGTAAATGTCACCATTTATAAAGCTCAACTTGTCACAAAGTAGTTTCCGACAAGTTCAAGGAGTTGACTATGATGAGACTTTCTCACCTATAGTGATGCTAAAGTCTGTTGGCATTATGTTAGCAGTTGTTGCATTTTTCAATTATGAAATCTAGCAGATGGATGTCAATACATCGTTTCCTTAACGGTTTGCTTGAGGAAAGGTTGTATGTGATACAACCAGAATTTTTTTGTCACTCCTAAGGATGCTAAAAAGTATGCAAGCTCCAGCGATCCTTCCATGGACTAGATCAAGCATCTTGGAGTTGGAATATACGCTTTGATGAGGTGATCAAAGTTTTTGATTCTATACGAAGTTTATGAGAAACTTGTGTTTACAATAAAGTGAGTGGGAGCACTATAGAATTTCTGATAAGTATATCTGGATGACATATTGTTAACTGGAAATAATGTAAAAAATTTGGAAGGCATAAAGGGTTGTTTGAAATGAGTTTTTCAAAGGAAGACCCGGATAAAGCTGCTTAAATATTGGGCATTATGAACTATAGAGATAGATCAAGATGTCTAATAAGACTTTCAAAGAGTGCATACCTTCACAAGATTTTGAAAGAGTTCAAAATGGATCAGTCAAAGAACGAGTTCTTGCCTGTTTTGTAAGGTGTGGCGTTGAGTGAGACTCAAAGCTTGACCACGATGGAAGAAAGAGAATGGATGAAGGTCATCCCCTATGCCTTAGCCATAGGCTCTATATAGTATGCCATGCTGGGTACCACACATGTATGTGCCTTGCCATGAGTCTGTCAAGGGGTACAAGAGTGGTCCAGGAGTGGATCACTGGACAACAGTCAAAGTTATCCTTAATAATTAGAGGACTAAGGAAATATTTCTCGATTATGGAGGTGATAAAGAGTTCGTCGTAAAGGGTTACGTCGATGCAAGCTTTAACATCAATCCGGATGACTCTTAGTAGCAATCCAGATACGTATAGTGGAGTAGCCATTTGGAATAACTCCAAGTGGAGCGTGGTAGCAGTGTCTACAGTATGACATAGAGATTTGCAAAGTACACACGGATCTGAATGTCACAGACCCATTGACTAAAACCTCTTTCACACGCAAAACATGATCGAACCCCAGAACTTATTGGGTGTCAGATTCATAACAAATCACATAGCGATGTGAGCTAGATTATTGACTCCAGTGCAAGTGGGAGACTGTTGGAAATATGCCCTAGAGGCAATAATAAATTGGTTATTATCATATTTCCTTGTTCATGATAATCGTTTATTATCCATGCTAGAATTGTATTGATCGAAAACTCAGATATATGTGTGGATACATAGACAACACCATGTCCCTAGTATGCCTCTAATAGACTAGTTCGTTAATCAAATATGGTCAAGGTTTCCTGTCCATGGACATCAGATGTCATTTGATAACGGGATCACATCGTTAGGAGAATGATGTGATGGACAAGACCCAAACTATAAACATAGCATATGATCGTGTCAGTTTATTGCTATAGTTTTATGCATGTCAAGTATCTATTCCTATGACCATGAGATCATGCAACTCACTGACACCGGAGGAGTACCTTCTGTGTATCAAACGTCGCAACATAACTGGGTGACTATAAAGGTGCTCTACAGGTATCTTCAAGGGTGTCTGTTTAGTTGGCATGGATCAAGACTGGGATTTGTTACTCCGTGTGACGGAGAGGTATCTCAGTGCCCACTCGGTAATACAACATCACTATAAGCCTTGCAAGCAATGTGACTAAAGAGTTACCCACAAGATCTAGTATTACGGAACGAGTAAAGAAACTTGCCGGTAAAGAGATTGAACTAGGTATAGAGATACCGACGAGCAAATCTCGAGCAAGTAACACACCGAAGAACAAAGGGAACATCATACGGGATTAACTAAATCCTTGGCATAGAGGTTCAACTGATAAAGATCTTCATAAAATATGTAGGAACCAATATGGGCATCCAGGTCCCGTTATTTGTTATTGACCGTAGAGGTGTCTCATTCATGTCTACATAGTTCTCGAACCCATAGGGTCTGCACACTTAACATTCGGTGACGTTTCGATATTATTGAGTTATATGTGTTGGTGACCGAAGGTTGTTCGGAGTCCCGGATGAGATCCGGACGTGACGAGGAACTCGGGAATGGTCCGGAGGTGAAGATCGATATATAGGACGAAGGGAAGCGGGGTCTGGAAGCGTTCCGGGGGTACCGGATTATGACCGGGAGTATCAAAAGGTGTTTCGAGGGGCAAGTGTTGGGGAGCCTCATAGGCCAAGGGGAGGGGGCACACCAGCCCACAAGGGGGTTGGGCGCCACCCAAACCCTAGACCACTTTGGCCAAGGGTGGGGGAGCCCATCTAAGGGGCTGCCACTAGGTAACTTGGGGGCCAAGCCACCCTAGGGTTTCCCTAGGGGCGCCCCCTCTGCCTTGGCCACCACTCCCTATAAGGGATCTAGGGTTGCCTTCTCTCCCTCTAGATAGCTTCTCCTGTAGATATGTCCGGTAAGGCTTAGCGGAGCTCTACTGGATCAGCTCCACCACCGCCACCATGCCGTTGTGCTACCGGAGAACTCATCTACCTATCCACCCTTGCTTGCTGGATCAAGGAGGTGGAGATTGTCATCAAGTTGTATGTGTGCTGAACGTGGAGGTGCCATCCGTTCGGCGCTAGATTGGAAGGATCATGATTGGATCGCGAGACGGATTGTGATTGGATCGCAGGACGGATCATGATGGGATCGCGGGACGGGTAGCAATTTGGATCGCGAAGACATTCGACTACATCAACCGCGTTTCTTAATGCTTCCCGCTTAGCTATCTACAAGGGTATGTAGATCCACTCTCCCTCTCGTAGATGCTCATCACCATGGATAGATCTTACGTGTGCGTAGGAAATTTTTTGTTTCCCTTGCAACGTTCCCCAATAATAAGTTCCTCCCTCATAATAGTTTTTAGTATCATCATGAAGGAACTCAACAATATAACTATCACATACAACATTCTTCAAGCATAGAATTTTTATTACTACCCACAAAAGCAAATTTCTTCTCATTCATAATAGGGGAAACATCAAATGAGACTCAAATACTATAAATTGTTTCCACATTAAAAGAGTAATGCTCAGTACAAGGATATTCAAAATTATGACAATAATCATCACTACTTTTTATAATATAAGTATCGTTACAATAATCATCATAAGTAGCAACTTTGTTCTCATCATAGTCAAGTGAAACCTCTTCCGAAATAGTGGAATCATTACTAAATAAAGTCATGACCTATCCAAATCCACTTTTGTCATTATAATCAAATTCAACACCCTCCAAAATAGTGGGATAATAATTATCTAAAGTTAATACTCTTCGAAACCCACTTTCATAAATATTGTAAGCATCATAAATAGGAGGTATGCAGTCATCATAATAAATTTGATCATTCAAAATAGGGGAACTAAAAAGATCATCTTCATTAAGCGTAGCATCCCCAAGATTGGGACAAACATTAATTGCAGTAAATAAATTCTCAAACATGTCATTCTCATCAAACATAGCATCCCCAAGCTTGTGGCTTGACATATCATAAGCATAATGAGTCTCACCATTAATAGTATGAGTATCACCAATAATATAACAATTATTATCATCATAATTTACCAAGTTGGTGCCAAAAATATCTTCAAGATTATAAGAAATATCATTATCTTCCCAATCATAGTCATCAAACCAAGCAATAGGCATAACAAAATCATCATCAAGTGTATCATCTTCCACAATTATTTTTTATTCTTCCTCGTGAGGCACTTTTACCTCATTTGGGAGCAACGTCATTTGGGATAGATACAATTTTACCTCTACTCTTTCTCCTTCTCTTCTTCTTCACTACATCATGTGTGGGTTTAATTAATTTTTCGAGCTTCTTATTGATGATATTGGTTGAATAGGGAGGTCCTCCTCGTCACCTATTACATCATGGGAGAAAATCGGAGGGAAAGTGGAAACCTTTACCCTTTCATTAGTATTCATTTTATATTCTATAGAAATATGGGAAATACTCAACTTTAGATAATTATTATCCCACTATTTTGGAGGGTGTTGAATTTTATTATAACGATAAAAGTGGATTTGGATAGGTCATGACTTCATTTAGTAATGACAGATGAAGTTGATAACCCACAAGTGCAGGGGATCGTTTGTAGCCTTTTTTCTATAAATAAGAGTGTCAAACCCAACGAGGAGCTAAAGGTTTAACAAATATTTCCACAAGTTCTATCAACCACCGATACGACTCTACGCATACTTTAACGTTTGTTTTACCTAGAACAAGTATGAAACTATTTTGTAGATGGTAGGATAGTTTGCACGAATAAAACTAGAAGTATTTTGCGAGAATAAAACAACAAGTAAATTGCAAGATAATAAAAGTTAGGAGTTTAGTAGAAAGCTTTTGTCAAATAAGAAGGTTATTTGTCCCTAGGCAATTGATAACAAGACCGGTAGTCATTATTGCAATTTTATATGAGGGAGAGGCATGAGCTAACAAAGTTTCCGTACTTGGATCATATGCACTTATTTTTGGAACTCTAGCAAGCATCTGCAACTACCAAAGATCATTAAGGTAAAACCCAACCATAGCGCTAAGTATCAAGTCCTCTTTATGACCATACGCAATAACCCACCTACTCGGGTCTGTGCTTCTGTCACTCACGCCACCCACTTATATTGCGCTGAGATTTTAACACGATATTTTCCAGATATAAGCTTACTTGTGCCCGAAGTAGAGCTCTAACTGACTTACAAGGTGACCACAACCCACCACCACGTGCCTGGGCCCTGGGGCGCGTCCTGGTGTCTTATGGTGGTTGTGGGCCTCCTTTTGTGTTGATTCCACCTCCCAAATATCACAAATATTCCAAAATAATTCTCCATAAATTTTTATCGCGTTTGGACTCCGTTTGATATGAATATTGTGCAAAACAAAAAACATGCAACAAACAGGAACTGGCTCTAGGCACTGGATCAATATGTTAGTCCAATAAATCATATAAAATGTTGCCAAAAATATGTGAAAGTTGTATAATATTGGCACGAAGCAATCAAAAATTGTAGATACGAGCGAGACGTATCTGAAGTCCATAGGGAAAGTTGGCTGGAATGTGTGGAGAATCCCCAAGGGAAGAAGAAGAAGGGAAGGAATAGGATGGGCAAATCATCAAGCTTCGAGACTCCACATTTTGCATTTCATGAGAAATCACCTTTGGGTCCATAGGAAAGCCAATGCTATTAAAAGGGGATGAGGTATCTATGATAATCTGGTTGCTCAAGTGCTTAGAGTTAGCCACAAGAAATACACATGGATTTCTCCCCAAAAATTCTCTATCTAAACCCTACCACTCAAATTTGGTGCCACCAAGTTTTGACATCGGCCCTACCGAGTTTTACCCTAGACAGATTCTAAGCCAAACCCTAAGGTCTCGGTGATATCAACTTTCATTTTTCGTGAAACCAAAATCAGTGACCAACTCTCTTGTATCCTATTTTTAAGAATCAGAATTTCCGAGTTTTAGGAATCTGTCTCACCGAATTCTGGTAACTGCCTAGGTCAACCAGTTCAGGCCCACTGAGATTTATATGTCGGTCTCACCGAAATGCCAAAAGTTGCCACATTTTGCACTAGTCGGTGCAACCGAGTTTTTGGTTTGATTTCACTGAGTTGGGAAATAATGTTGTAATGGTTGGATTTTTGGAGACGCCTATATATACCCCTCGACCTACCTCTCACTCGCAGAGGAAGCACTCGGAACATACCTACACTTGCCCCATCCATTTTTCTGAGAGAGAGCCACCTACTCATGTTTTGAGATCAATATCTTCCACTCCAACCATATGAATCTTGATTTCTAGCCTCCCTAAGTTACTTTCCACCCAATCAACCTCTTCTACCAAGCCATATTTGTGAAAGAGTGATTGTGTGTTGATGAGACTATCTTTTGAAGCACAAGAGCAAGGAGTTGATCATTGTGACCACATCTATTACCTTTCGGAAAGTGGTGTCTCTTAGATTGGTTAGGTGTCGCTTGGGAGACTCCTTCTTTGTGTTTGAAGTTGAACCAAGAAGATTGTACTGGCAAGGAGATCGCCTACTTCGTGAAGAACTACCCATAGTGAGGCTAGTCCTTCGTGGACAGAAGTCATGATGGAATAGACGAGGTTGCTACTTTGTGGACCCTTACGGGTGGAGCCCTCCGTGGACTCTCGCGACCGCTACCCTCCGTGGGTTGAAGTCTCCATTAGCGTGGACATACGATAGCACCACTTATCGGAACCACAGGAAAAATCTTCGTGTCTCCAATTGTGTTTGATCTTCCTACCTCTAGTCCTTCTTATTTATGCTTGTCTTTACTTTACGCTGCTATACTTGTTGACTATCATGTGTAGAGTGCACTTGACTTGTTATACTTGCTAAAATCTACCAACCATTAAAATTGGGAAAAGGTTAGGTTTTATTTTGTCAAGTAGTCTATTCACCCCCTCTAGACGTCCATTCTTGATCCCACGGAAACGTAGGTATAGATCTCCTCTCTCTTTTCCCTCAGGAACTAGGAAGAATCATTGGAGTGATTAGGAGATATCAAGCTCGAAGAAGGTCAACAATGGAGAAAGAACACGAGCTCAAGGGATGAGGTCCATTGGGGAAGAAGACCCCCTTTTATAGGCCCCCGCCCCAAATTCTAACTGTTACGTGCATTTGACGCACACAAGCAGTGCTACCGCTCCGTGGAGTGGTACTACCGCTTGGGCAGAAGATCCCGGAGTATAGTGCAAAGGCGAAACACCCTGAGGCGGTAGTTGTTGGGGAACGTTGCATGGGAAACAAAAAAATTCCTACATTCACGCAAGACCTATCCATGGTGATGAGCATCTACGAGAGGGAGAGTGTATCTACATACCCTTGTAGATCGCTAAGCGGGAAGTGTTAAGAAACGCGGTTGGTGTAGTCGAACGTCTTCGCGATCCAAATCGTCGAGTATCCCGCGATCCAATCACGATACGTTCCGCGATCCAACCACGATCCGTCCCGCGAACTTGATCATGATCCGTCCCACGAACTTGATCACGATCGGTCTCACGAACTTGATCACGATCCTTCCGATCTAGCGCCGAACGGACGGCACCTCCGCGTTCAGCACACGTACGGCTTGATGATGATCTCCGCCGTCTTGAGCTAGCAAGAGGGAGCGGAGAGGAGGAAGAGTTCTCTGGCAGCATGATGGCACTCCGACGATGGTGGTGGAGCTATTCCGGCAGGGCTTCGCCTAAGCGCTGCAGAAAACCGATCTAGAGGAGAAACTATGCACTAGAGGAACGGGTAGCACGTGGCTGAAAAACTAGTGCAAAAACCCTAAAACCACTAGTATATATAGGAGGAGAGGAGGCAGCCTTGGCTTCCAAGCCAAGGTGCTTCGGCCGAACCTACTAGGAGAGGAGGACTCCTCCTTAAATCCTAGTAGGACTAGGATTGCTCCTTTTTTTGCCTTTTTCCACCTTTTCCTATTGGGTTTTCTTCTCCAGCCACATGGGCCTTGTGTGGAAGTTTCCACCAGCCCATTAAGAGCTGATATTTACTCTCCCACAGTCCATGAAGCCTCTTGGGTCGAAATACCCCTCCCGGAGGCTTCCCGGTACACTACCGGCACTCTCGGTACACTACCGATGAGCCCGAAACTTTTCCGGCGACCAAAACAGGACTTCCTATATATGAATATTTACCTCTGGACCATTCCGGAGCTCCTCGTGACGTTCGGGGTCTCATCCGGGACTCTGAAAAACCTTCGGTCACCACCATACATAACTCTATACTATCGAAACGTCACCAAAACCTTAAGTGTGTAGACCCTGCGGGTTCGAGAACTATGTAGACATGACCGAGACACCTCTACAGTCAATAACCAATAGCGGGACCCTGATGCCCATATTGGTTCCTACATATTCTATGAAGATCTTCATCAGTCGAACCTCTATGTCAAGGATTCAGTTAATCTCGTATGATGTTCCCTTTGTTCTTCGGTATGTTACTTGCTCGAGATTCGATCATCGGTATCTCCATACCTAGTTCAACCTCGTTACCGGCAAGTCTCTTTACTCGTTATGTAATACAAGGTCCCGTGTCTAACACTTAGACACATTGCTTGCAAGGTTTATTATGATGTTGTATTACCGAGTGGGCCCAGAGATACCTCTCCGTCACACGGAGTAACAAATCCCAGTCTTGATCCATGCCAACTCAACAGACACCCTCGGAGATACCTGTAGAGCACCTTTATAGTCACCCAGTTACGTTGCGACGTTTGATACACACAAGGCACTCCTCCGGTGTCCGTGAGTTACATGAGCTCATGGTCATAGGAACATATACTTGACATGCAGAAAACAGTAGCAATAAACTGACACGATCATATGCTACGTTTGTACTTTGGCTCTTGTCCATCACATCATTCTCCTAATGATGTGATCCCGTTATCAAATGACATCACATGTCAATGGCTCTGAAACCTTGACCATCTTTGACTAACGAGCTAGTTCACCAGAGGCATACTAGGGACAATGTGCTGTGTATTTACCCACACATGTAATGTGTTTACAATCAATACAATCATAGCATGGATAATAAACGATTATCATGAACAAGGAAATATAATAATAAACACTTTATTTATTGCCTCTAGGGCATATTTCCAACAGTCCCCCACTTGCACTAGAGTCAATAATCTAGTTCACATCACTATATGATTTACATTGTAATGAATCGAACACCCATGCAGTTCTGGTGTTGATCATGTTTAGCCCTTGGAAGAGGTTTAGTCAATGGGTCTACAACATTCAGATCTGTGTGCACTTTGCAAATATTTATGTCCTTCTCCTCGATGTAATCGTGGATGGAGTTGAAGCGTCGCTTTATGTGTCTGGTCCTCTTGTGAAACCTTGGTTCCTTGGCCAGAGCAATGGCACAAGTGTTATCACAGAACATGTTCATTGGATTTAGTGCACTAGGCACTACTCCAAGATCTGTCATGAACTACTTCATCCAGACACCTTCCTTCGCCGCCTCCGAGGCTGCGATGTACTCCGCTTCAGATGTACAATCGGCTACCACGCTTTGCTTGGAACTGCACCAGCTTACCGCTCCCCCGTTGAGAATAAATACGTATCCGGTTTGTGACTTTGATTCATCCGGATCAGTGTCAAAACTTGCATCGACGTAACCCTTTACGACGAGCTCTTCATCACCTCCATAAACGAGAAACATTTCCTTAGTCCTGTTCAAGTACTTAAGGATATTCTTGACTGCCGCCCAGTGCTCCATTCCAGGATCACTTTGAAACCTTTCGGCCATACTTATGGCAAGGCTGACATCGGGTCTTGTGCACAGCATTGCATACATGATAGAGCCTATGGCTGAAGCATAGAGGATTACACTCATCTTTTCTCTATCTTCTGTCATCACTGGGCATTGAGTCTTACTCAACTTCACACCTTGTAACACAGGCAAGAACCCCTTCTTGGCTTGATCCATTTTGAACTTCTTCAAAGCTTTATCAAGGTATGTGCTCTATGAAAGTGCTATCAAGCGTCTCGATCTATCTCTGTAGATCTTAATGCCTAATATGAAAGCAGCTTCTCCTAGGTCCTTCATTGAAAAACTCTTGTTGAAATATTCCTTCACGCTTTCCAGCATTTCTTATTGTTTCCAATTAGCAATATGTCATCCACATATAATACTAGAAATTCTATAGAGATCCCACTCACTTTCTTGTAAATACAAGCTTCTCCATAAACTTGTATAAACTCAAACGCTTTGATCACCTCATCAAAGCGCTTATTCCAACTCCGAGATGCTTGCACCAGCCCATAAATGGATCGCTGGAGTTTGCAAACTTTGTCAGCATTCTCTGGATCAACAAAACCTTCTGGTTGCATCATATACAACTCTTCCTCAAGGAAACCGTTGAGGAACGATGTTTTGACATCCATCTGCCAAATTTCATAGTCAAAATAAGCAGCTATTGCCAACATGATTCTGACACACTTAAGCATCGCTACGGGTGAGAAGGTCTCATCGTAGTCAACTCCTTGAACTTGTGAAAAACCCTTTGCCACAAGTCGAGCTTTATAGACGGTGACATTACCGTCCGCGTCTGTCTTCTTCTTAAAGATCCATTTGTTCTGAATGGCCTTTCGCCCTTCAGGTAATACTTCCAAAGTCCATACTTTGTTTTCATACATGGATGCCATCTCGGATTTCATGGCCTCTAACCATTTCTCAGAATCCGGGCCCATCACTGCTCCTCCATAGCTCGTAGGTTCATTGTTGTCCAACAACATGACCTCCAAGATAGGGTTGCCGTACCACTCAGGAGTAGCACGTGCCCTTGTCGACCTACGAGGTTCAATAGTAGCTTGATCCGAAGCTTCATGATCATCATCATTAACTTCCTCTTCTATCATCGTAGGTTCCACAGAAACATCTTTCTGCGCTGCGCTACTTTCTGGTTGAAGTAAAGGTTCAATAACCTCATCAAGCTCTATTTTCCTCCCACTCAATTCTTTCGAGAGAAACTCTTTCTCAAGAAATGTTCCGTTCTTAGTGACAAACACTTTGCCTTCAGATCTGAGATAGAAGGTGTACCCGACTGTCTCTTTCGGGTATCCTATGAAGACGCATTTTTCCGCTTTGGGTTCCAGCTTTTCAGGCAGAAGCTTTTTGACATAAGCATCACATCCCCAAACTTTAAGAAACGAGAACTTTGGCCTCTTGCCAAACCACAGTTCATATGGCATCGTCTCAACGGATTTTGATCGTGCCCTATTTAAAGTGAATGCAGTTGTATCTAATGCATAATCCCAAAACGATAGTGGCAAATCAACAAGAGACATCATAGAACGCACCATATCTAATAAGGTTTGATTACGACGTTCGGACACACCATTACGCTGTGGTGTTCCGGGCGGTGTCAACTGTGAAAAATTCCACATTGTCTTAAGTGACTGCCAAACTCATAACTCAGATATTCACCTCCTCGATCAGATCGCAGGAATTTAATCTTCTTGTTACGATGATTCTGAACTTCATTCTGAAATTGCTTGAACTTTTCAAACATTTCAGACTTGTGTTTCATTAAGTAAATATACCCATATCTACTTAAATAATCGGTGATGGTGAGAAAATAACGATATCCACCATGCGCTGTAACATTCATCGGACCGCACACATCAGTATGTATGATTTCCAATAAGTCACTTCCCGGTCCATTGTTCTAGAGAACGGCGTTTTAGTCATCTTGCCCATGAGGCATGGTTCACATGTGTCAAGTGATTCAAAATCAAGTGACTCCAAAAGTCCATCAGCATGGAGCTTCCTCATGCGTTTTACACCAATATGACCTAAATGGCAGTGCCACAAGAAAGTGGTACTATCACTATTAACTCTACATCTTTTGGCAACAATGTTATGAACATGTGTGTCATCACTATCAAGATTCAATATGAATAAACCCCTCACATTGGGTGCATGACCATAAAAGATATTACTCATATAAATAGAACAACCTTTATTCTCTGATTTAAATGAGTAACCGTCTCGCAATAAACAAGATCCAGATATAATGTTCATGCTTAACGCAGGCACTAAATAACAATTATTCAGGTTCATCACTAATCCTGATGGTAATTGAAAAGAGAGCATGCCGACGGCGATCACATCAACCTTGGAACCATTTCCCACGCATATCGTCACTTCATCCTTTGCCAGCCTTCGTCTATTCCGTAGGTCTTGCTTTGAGTTGCAAATGTGAGCAACTGAACCGGTATCAAATACCCAGGCACTACAACGAGAGCTAGTAAGGTACACATCAATAACATGTATATCATATATACCTTGTTTCTTGTTGGCCGCCTTCTTGTCAGCAACGTACTTGGGGCAGTTCCACTTCCAGTGACCAGTTCCCTTGCAATGAAAGCACTCAGTTTCTGGCTTAGGTCCATGCTTGGGCTTCTTGACAGGAGTAGAAACTGCTTTGCCATCCTTCTTGGTTTTACCCTTCTTGCCCTTGCTCTTGACCTTGCCATTTTTCTTGAAACTAGTGGTTTTATTGACCATCAACACTTGATGTTCTTTCTGGATTTCAGACTTAGCGATTTTCAGCATCGCAAACAGCTCGACGACTCACTTGTTCATCCCGTGCATGTTAGAGTTCATCACAAAGCTCTTGTAACTAGGTGGCGGTGATTGAAGAACTCTGTCAGTGATCGCATCTGGCGGAAGGGCAATTCCCAACTCCGCTAGACGAGTCGCATACCCAGACATTCTGAGTATATGTTCACTGACAGATCCATTCTCCTCCATCTTGCAAGCATAGAACTTGTCGAAGGTCTCATACCTCTCGATCCGGGCATTCTTCTGAAAGATAAACTTCAACTCCTAGAACATCTCATATGCTTCACGACGTTCAAAACATTTTTGAAGTCCCGGTTCTAAGCCATACAGTATTGCGCACTGAACTATTTAGTAATCTCCATAACGTGCCTCCCAAGCATTCTTAACGTCTTCGGAGGTCATGTCTTCTAGTTGGTCACCAAGCGGTGCATCAAGGACATATGATTCTTGGGAAGCTGTGAGGATAATCCTCAGATTATGGGCCCAGTCAACAAAGTTACTTCCATCATCTTTCAACTTAGCTTTCTCTAGGAACACATTAAAATTCAGGGGTGCTACTGCGTGAGCCATTGATCTACAACATAAGTATGCAAAGGTTACTTGGACTATTGTTCAAGATAATGAGTTTAGTTAATCAAATTACTAAAGCTCCCACTCAAATTGACATCCCTCAGATCATCTGAGTGTCACATGATCCAAATTCACCAACTCAAGTCCAATCATCACGTGAGTTGAGGTGGCTTTAGTGGTGAACATCATCATGTTGATCATATCTACTATATGACTCATGTTCGACCTTTCGGTCTCTTGTGTTTCGAGGCCATGTCTGTACATGCTAGGCTCGTCAAGTTTAACCCGAGTGTTCTGCATGTGCAACACTGGCTTGCACCCGTTGTATGTGAATGTAGAGTCTATCACACCCGATCATCATGTGGTGTCTCAACACGACGAACTTTCACAACGGTGCACACTCGGGGAGAACATAATTCATCTTGAAATTTAAGTGAGGGATCACCTTATAATTCTGCCGTCGTCCTAAGCAAAACAAGGTGCATAAAAGGATTAACATCACATGCAAATCATAAGTGACATGATATGGCCATGAACTTGTGCTTTTGATCTCCATCTTGAAAGCACCGGCATGATCTCTATCGTCACCGGCATGACACCATGATCTCCATCAACGTGTCGCCATCGGGGTTGTCGCGCCCAACATGCTTCTACTACTATTGCTACCGTTTAGCGATAAAGTAAAGCATTACATAGCGCTTAATGATTGACACGCAGGTCATACAATAATTAAAGACAACCCTATGGATCTTGTCGGTTACCGTACTCATCGACATGCAAGTCGTGATAATCTATAGATCACATGATCATCTCATACATCACATATATCACATCATGTAATTGGCCATATCATATCACAACACACCCTGCAAAAACAAGTTAGACGTTCTCTAATTGTTGTTGCATGTTTTACGTGGCTACTATGGGTATCTAGCAAGAACAATTCTCATCTACGCAAAAACCACAACGGTGATACACTAGTTGCTTTTCAACCTTCTCAAGGACCGCCTTTGTCGAATCCGATCCAACTAAAGTGAGAGAAACTGGCACCCGCAAGCCATCTATGCAACAAGTTGCGGTCGAGGGAACCGGTCTCTCGTAAGCGTACGAGTAATGGTTGTCCGGGCCGCTTCGTCTCACAATACTGCTGAACCAAAATCCGACCAAGGGAGGAAGCAATCTAAGCATCAACGCCCACAAACCTTTTGTGTTCTACTCGAGATCTCATCTACACATAGACCTAGATCATGATGCCACTGTTGGGGAACATTGCATGGGAATCAAAAAATTTCCTACGTTCACGCAAGACCTATCCATGGTGATGAGCATCTACGAGAGGGAGAGTGGATCTACATACCCTTGTAGATCGCTAAGCGGGAAGCGTTAAGAAACGCGGTTGGTGTAGTCGAACGTCTTCGTGATCCAGATCGCCGAGCGTCCCGCGATCCAATCATGATCCGTCCCGCAATTCAATCACGATCCGTCCCGCGAACTTGATCACAATCCGTCCCACGAACGTGATCACGATCTGTCTCACGAACTTGATCACGATCCTTCCGATCTAGCGCCGAACGGACGGCACCTTCGCGTTCAGCACACGTATGGCATGATGACGATCTCCGCCGTCTTGATCCAGCAACAAGGAGCGGAGAGAAGGAAGAGTTCTTCGGCAGCGTGACGGTGCTCCGGCGATGGTGGTGGAGCTATTCCGGCAGGGCTTCGCCTAAGCACTGCAGAAAACCGATCTAGAGGAGAAACTATGCACTTGAGGAACGGGTAGCACGTGGCTGAAAAAACTAGTGCAAAAACCCTAAAACCACCAGTATATATAGGAGGAGAGGAGTAGAGGAGGCAGCCTTGTCTTCCAAGCCAAGGTGCTTCGGCCGAGCCTACTAGGAGAGGAGGACTCCTCCTCCAATCCTAGTAGGACTAGGATTGCTCCTTTTTTTGCCTTTTTCCACCTTTTCCTATCGGGTTTTCTTCTCCAGCCACATGGGCCTTGTGTGGGAGTTTCCACCAGCCCACTAAGGGCTGATATTCACTCTCCCATAGTCCATGAAGCCTCTTGGGTCGAAATACCCCTCCCGGAGGCCTCCCGGTACACTATCGGCACTCCAGGTACACTACCGATGAGTCCGAAACTTTTCCGGCGACCAAACAGGACTTCCTATATATGAATCTTTACCTCCGGACAATTCTGGAGCTCCTCGTGACGTCCGGGCTCTCATCCGGGTCTCCGAACAACCTTAGGTCACCACCATACATAACTCTATACTACCGAAACGTCACCAAACCTTAAGTGTGCAGACCCTGCGGGTTCGAGAACTATGTAGACATGACCGAGACACCTCTACGGTCAATAACCAATAGCAAAACTTGGATACCCATATTGGTTCCTACATATTCTACGAAGATCTTCATCGGTCGAACCTCTATGTCAAGGATTCAGTTAATCCCGTATGATCTTCCCTTTGTTCTTCGGTATGTTACTTGCCTGAGATTCGATCGTCGGTATCTCCATACCTAGTTCAACCTCGTTACCGGCAAGTCTCTTTACTCATTCCATAATACAAGATCCTGTGGCTAACACTTAGTCGCATTGCTTGCAAGGCTTATTATGATGTTGTATTACCGAGTGGGCCCTGAGATACCTCTGTGTCACATGGAGTAACAAATCCCAGTCTTGATCCATGCCAACTCAATAGACACCCTCGGAGATACCTGTAGAGCACCTTTATAGTCACCCAGTTATGTTGCGACGTTTGATACACACAAGTCACTCCTTTGGTGTTCGTGAGTTACATGATCTCATGGTCATAGGAACATATACTTGACATGCAGAAAACAGTAGCAATAAACTGACACGATCATATGCTACGTTTGTAGTTTGGGTCTTGTCCATCACATAATTCTCCTAATAATGTGATCCTGTTATCAAATGACATCACATGTCAATGGCTAGGAAACCTTTACCATCTTTGACTAACGAGCTAGTTCACCAGAGGCATAGTAGGGACAATGTGTTGTCTATTTACCCACACATGTAATGTGTTTCCAATCAATACAATCATAGCATGGATAATAAATGATTATCATGAACAAGGAAATATAATAATAAACACTTTATTTATTGCCTCTAGGGCATATTTCCTACAGTAGTGTCGCTGGAGCGGCACCACTAGTAGAAAACAGGGCATCAGTCCAGAGGGCCTTTAGTCCCGGTTCTGCAACCAGGACAAAACAATCGGGACTAATGCCCATCACTTTTAGTCCTAGTTGGCTTACAAACCGGGACTAAAGGAGCTCCATGTGGATGCCGTGGGGCACCCATGCAGGAGGACCTTTAGACCCGGTTGGTAACACCGACCGAGAAAAAAAGGCAGCCACGCGTTAGCGGCTACCAGTCACTAAGGTTTTTGTTTGAAAGGAGGGGGTTTGGGGTTTTGGAGGGTTTAGGGGATTTCCTATTGTGTTTACACATTTTTTGTTTTTGCCATTTTTATTTTACGCTTTTTATTCAACTCGACTCTAGCTGTTGGAAATATGCCCTAGAGGCAATAAATAAAGTGTTTATTATTATATTTCCTTGTTCATGGTAATAGTTTATTGTCCATGCTATAATTGTGTTGATTGGAAACTAAATACATGTGTGGGCATATAGACAAACACTGTATCCCTAGTATGCCTCTAGTAGGCTAGCTCGTTGATCAAAGATGGTTAAGGTTTCCTAGCCATGGACATGAGATGTCATTTCATAGCGGGATCACATCATTAGGAGAATGATGTGATGGACAAGACCCAAATTATGACCTAAGGGATGTGAATTTGAGTGGGATCTTTAGTGATTTGAATAACGGAACTCATTATATTGAACAATAGTCTTAGTAACCTTTGCTTATTTATGTTGTAGATCAATGGCTTGCGCAGTAGCACCCCTGAATTTTAATGCGTTCCTAGAGAAAGCTAAGTTGAAAGATGATGGAAGTAACTTTGTTGACTGGACCCGTAATCTGAGGATTATCCGCTTGGCCTCCTAGAAGGCTTATGTCCTTGATGCACCGCTTGGTGACCCACCTGCTCCTGTGTCATCCGAAGACGTTAAGAACGCTTGGGAGGCACGTTCTGGAGATTACTCAATAGTTAAATGTGCAATGTTGTATGGCTTAGAACCGGGACTTCAAAGACGTTTTGAACATCATGGACCATATGAGATGTTCCAAGAGTTGGAGTTTGTCTTTAAGAAGAATGCCTGGATCGAGAGGTATGAGTCCTCCAATAAGTTATATGCTTGCAAAATGGAGGAGAACGGGTCTATCGGTGAACATGTACTCAGAATGTCTGGGTATTCGACCCGTTTGGCGGAGTTAGGGATGCCCCTTCTGCCGGAGGCAATCACTGACAGAGTTCTTCAATCATTGCCACCTAGCTACAAGAGCTTCATGTTGAACTATAACATGCACGGGATGAGCAAATTAGTCAACGAGCTGTTTGCGATGCTGAAAGTCGCTGAGTCAGAAATCCAGAAAGAACATGAAGTGTTGATGGTCAATAAAACCACTAGTTTCAAGAAGCATGGCAAGGGCAAGAAGGGTAACTCCAAGAAGGGTGGAAAAGCAGTTGCTCCTCCCGTGAAGAAACCCAAGGCTGGACCCAAGCCAGAAACTGAGTGCTTTCATTGCAAGGGAACTGGTCACTGGAAATGGAACTGCCCCAAGTACCTGGCCGACAAGAAGGCGGACAACACCAAACAAGGTATATATATTATACATGTTATAGATGTGTACCTTACTAGCTCTCGTTGTAGTGCCTGGGTATTTGATACCGGTTTGGTTGCTCACATTTTCAACTCAAAGCAGGACCTATGGAATAGATGAAGGCTGGCTAAGGATGAAGTGATGATGCGCATGGGAAACGGTTCCAAGGTTGATGTGATCACCGTCAGCACGCTCGCTCTTCTACTACCATCAGGATTAGTGATGAACCTGAATAATTGTTATTTAGTGCCTGCGTTAAGCATGAACATTATATCTGGATCTTGTTTATTGCGAGACGGTTACTCATTTAAATCAGAGAATAATGGTTGTTCTATTTATATGAGTAATATTTTTTATGGTCATGCACCCAATGTGAGGGGTTTATTCTTATTGAATCTCGATAGTAATGATACACATGTTCATAGCATTGATGCCAAAAGATGTAGAGTTGATAATGATAGTACCACTTTCTTGTGGCACTGCCGTTTGGGTCATATTGGTGTAAAACGCATGAGGAAGCTCCATGCTGATGGACTTTTGGAGTCACTTGATTTTGAATCGCTTGACACATGTGAACCATGCCTCATGGGCAAGATGACTAAAACGCCGTTCTCTGGGCAATGGAACGGGCGAGTGTTTTGTTGGAAATCATACATACTAATGTGTGCGGTCCGATGAACATTGAGGCATGCGGTGGATATCGTTATTTTCTCACCTTCACTGATGGGTTAAGTAGATATGGATATATTTACTTAATGAAACACAAGTCTGAAATGTTTGAAAAGTTCAAGCAATGAAACACAAGTCTGAAATGTTTGAAAAGTTCAAGAAATTTCAGAGGGAAGTTGAGAATCATCGTAACAAGAAGATTAAATTCCTATGATCTGATCGAGGAGGAGAATATCTGAGTTATGAGTTTGGCAGTCACTTAAGATAGTGTGGGATTGTTTCACAATTGACACCGCCTGGAACACCACATCGTAATGGTGTGTCTGAACGTTGTAATCGACCCTTATTGGATATGGTGCGTTCTATGATGTCTCTTGCCGATTTGCCACTATCGTTTTGGGGATATGCATTAGAGACAGCTGCATTCACTTTAAATAGGGCATCATCGAAATCTGTTGAGACGACGCCATATGAACTCTCGTTTGGCAAGAAGACAAAGTTGTCGTTTCTTAAAGTTTGGGGATGTGATGCGTATGTCAAAAAGCTTCAGCCTGAAAAGCTGGAACCCAAAGCGGAGAAATGCATCTTCATAGGATACCCAAAAGAGACAGTTGGGTATACCTTTTATCTCAGATCCAAAGGCAAAGTGGTTGTCGCTAAGAATGGAACATTTCTTGAGAAATAGTTTCTCTCGAAAGAATTGAGTGGGAGGAAAGTAGAACTTGATGAGGTTATTGAACCTTCACTTCAACCAGAGAGTAGCGCAACGCATAAAGATGTTTCTGTGGAGCCAACGACGGTTGAGGAGGAAGTTAATGACGATGATCATGAAACTTCAAATCAAGTTGTTGTTGAACCTCGTAGGTCGATAAGGGCGCGTACTGCTCCTGAGTGGTATGGCAACCCTATCTTGGAGGTCATGTTGTTAGGCAACAATGAACCTACGAGCTATGGAGGAGCGATGATGGGCCCAGATTCCAAGAAATGGTTAGAGGCCATGAAATCCGAGATGGGATCCATGTATGAAAACAAAGTATGGACTTTGGAAGTATTACCTGAAGGGCGAAAGGCCATTCAGAATAAATGGATCTTTAAGAAGAAGACGGACGCGGATGGTAATGTCACCGTCTATAAAGCTCGACTTGTGGCAAAGGGTTTTTCACAAGTTCAAGGAGTTAACTATGATGAGACCTTCTCATCCGTAGCAATGCTTAAATCTGTCAGAATCATGGTAGCAATAGCTGCATATTTCGACGATGAAATTTGGCAGATGGATGTCAAAATAGCATTCCTTAATTTGAATAAGAGTTTTCAATGAAGGACCTAGGAGAAGCTGCTTTCATATTAGGCATTAAGATCTATAGAGATAGATCGTGACGCTTGATATCACTTTCACAAAGCACATACCTTGATAAAGTTTTGAAGAAGTTCAAAATGGATCAGTCTAATAAAGGGTTCTTACCTATGTAACAAGGTGCGAAGTTGAGTAAGACTCAATACCCAGTGACTACAGAAGATAGAGAGAAGATGAGTGTGATCCCCTATGCTTCAGCCATAGGCTCTATCATGTATGCGATGATGTGCACAAGACCCGATGTCAGCCTTGGCATAAGTATGGCCGGAAGGTCTCAAAGTGATCCTAGAATGGAGCATTGGACGACGGTAAAGAATATCCTTAAGTACCTGAAAAGGACTAAGGATATGTTTCTCGTTTATGGAGGTGATCAAGAGCTCGTCATAAAGGGTTACGTCGATGCAAGCTTTGACACTGATCCGGATGACTCTAAGTCGCAAACCGGATATGTATTTATTCTCATTGGGGGAGCAGTAAGCTGGTGCAGTTCCAAGCAAAGCGTGGTAGCCAATTCTACATGCGAAGCAGAGTACATCGCAGCCTCGGAGGCAGCGAAGGAAGGTGTGTGGATGAAGCAGTTCATGACAGATCTTGGAGTAGTGCCCAATGCACTGAATCCAATGGCTCTGTTCTGTGACAACACTTGTGCCATTGCTCTGGCCAAGGAACCAAGGTTTGACAAGAGGACGAGACACATAAAGCGGCGCTTCAATTCCATCCACGATTACGTCGAGGAGAAGGACATAAATATTTGCAAAGTGCACACGGATCTAAATGTTGCAGACCCGTTGACTAAACCTCTTCCAAGGGCTAAACATGATCAACACCAGAACTGCATGGGTGTTCGATTCATTACAATATAAATCACATAGTGATATGAACTAGATTATTGACTCTAGTGCAAGTGAGAGACTGTTGGAAATATGCCCTAGAGGTAATAAATAAAGTGTTTATTATTATATTTCCTTGTTCATGGTAATTGTTTATTCTCCATGCTATAATTGTGTTGATTGGAAACTAAATACATGTGTGGGCATATAGACAAACACTGTGTCCCTAGTATTCCTCTAGCAGGCTAGCTCGTTGATCAAAGATGTTTAAGGTTTCCTAGCCATGGACATGAGATGTAATTTGATAGTGGGATCACATCATTAGGAGAATGATGTGATGGACAAGTCGCAAACTATGAACGTAGCATTCTGTTTATTGCTACTATTTTTAATATGTCAAGTATCAGTTCCTATGACCATGAGATCATGCAACTCACTGACACCGGAGGAGTGCCTTGTGTGTATCAAACGTCGCAACGTAACTGGGCGACTATAAAGGTGCTCTACAGGTATCTCCGAGGGTGTCTGTTGAGTTGGCATGGATCAATACTGAGATTTGTTACTCCGTGTGACGGAGAGGTATCTCAGGGCCCACTCGGTAATACAACATCACAACAAGCCTTGCAAGTAATGTGACTAAGTGTTAGTCACGGGATCTTGTATTACGAAATGAGTAAAGAGACTTGCCGGTAACGAGGTTGAACTAGGTAACGGGATACCGACAATCGAATCTCGGGCAAGTAACATACCGAAGAACAAAGGGAACAACATACGAGATTGTTTGAATCCTTTTCATAGAGGTTCGACCGATAAAGATCTTCGTAGAACATGTAGGAACCAATATGGGCATCCAGGTCCCGCTGTTGGTTATTGACTATAGAGGTGTCTCGGTCATGTCTACATGGTTCTCGAACCCGCAGGGTCTGCACACTTAAGGTTCGGTGACGTTTCAGTATAGATGAGTTATGTGTGTTGGTAACCAAATGTTATTCGGAGTCCCGAACGTGACGAGGAGCTCCGAAATGGTCCGGAGGTGAAGATTCATATATCGGAAGTTCCGTGTTGGTTACCGAGAAAAGTTCGGGCATCACCTGTAATGTATCGGGGGTGCCGGGAGGGTCCTGGGGTCCACCGGAAGGGGCCACCAGCCCCAAAGCCCTACATGGACTGTGAGAGAGGGCACACCAGCCCCTGGTGGGCTGGTCTCCCCTCCCACAAAGTCCCATGTGGCAAGGGGGTTGGTGCGAGGGCCAACCCTAGGGTTGGCGCCACCTTTCTTTGGTGGCAAACCACCCTAGGGCGCCTCCACCGTTGGCCGCTGCCCCAAGGGGGAAACCCTAGGGGTTGGGCGCACCACCCACCCCCCTATATATATGTGAGAGGGAGGAGGGAAGCCGCACCCTAAGCCACGGCACAACCCTTCCTCCCTCTCCGATAGCCTCTCCTCTAGTAGATTGGTTCGGCGTCGCTTAGCGAAGCTCTGCCGGATCAGCTCAACCACCACCGCCGCCATGCCGTCGTGCTGCCGGCGAACCCATCTACCTCTCTGCTCCCTCTTGCTAGATCAAGAAGGCAGAGATCTTCATCGAGCTGCACGTGTGTTGAATGCGGAGGTGACGTCCGTTCGGTACTTGATCGAAAGTTCATGGGACGGCTTGCGATTTGGATCGCAGAGACGTACCACTACATCAACCGCATTCTTTAACGCTTCCGCTTAGCGATCTACAAGGGTACGTAGATCCAATCTCTCCTCTCATAGATGCTCATATCCAAGATTGATCTTGGTGAAGCGTAGGAATTTTTTTGTTTCCCATGCAATGTTCCACAACACTAGCTACTACATATAGCAATGAAGGAACCATTACACAATATCGTCATGATCAATATATAGAGAGAAGTGACCTATCTTTCTTCATGCTTGGTCGAACAATGCAACAAGTTTTCGTAAATCTATTCGACGCTATTACATATAGTACATGTTGATGCATATATACAATATAACATCTCTTACGATCTTAATGTCCATTACCAACATCACATTAGAAATCCTGATGGCATTGTCCGTCTTTAGGTATGACATGCTGAACAAAGAATCCAGCGAATTCCTCTTGAATTGCTCGTATGCGACCAGTTGGTAGGAGTATGTCCCGCTTCCGCCAGATCTAATTTAAAGAAGGTGGTCAATAAAACTCAACACAATTGATGGTAATAAAATTAAAATGTGAATATTGTTCACGCACTTCAAATTGTTCTGGAGATATGCCCCGCTCACAGATTGGGTGGTGAATGAACTCGCAAATGTAGTATGCACATAAATTAGTGATGGGTGCCTGCCACAAGCACTTTACGAGAATAGAGTTCAATCAAAATGATAATCAAGCACGATAATGGTATTGAAACTAGAATCTATGAGAGACGATGTGCGATACTAGCTAGTAGTACTTACTTTGGGTTGTACAAATCGCAACTCCTTTTTCGAGACACCCCTAACCTGCTTGGTGAACTTTTTCCAAACATTGTCCGATAAAGAAAATGATTACTTGATATCAGGAAATGAATGAAAGTTGTCGATATAGTGCGATAATGATTGAACTTACTTGTTAAACATTTGACTAAAGTTTGTCAACTCCTTAGGTTCTTTACATCTCGAGTCCAAGACAATTACTTGTCCCTCCTCGAGCCGAATGGATAGCAAAATGAAGTGGAAGCTAAGCACGCATAACTCATTAATTGCAGTTAACCTCGAGTAAGCGAAATAGAATGTGCACAAGATAGTAACACTCACTTGAAGTTGTAAGGAAATAGTATTTCCCTTCTGTTTTGTTTTCCAAGTAATGCCTTTAGCAAATTATCTTCTTTTTGATCGGGGTTAGTTTGTACTGTACGTTCATGTATGGTATTTGGGTTAATGAACCCAATGTCATAGATTTGTCGTTTTCTGCAATCGATGATCTTCAATCTGCATATAATATAGTGTGAGGATAATTATACATGCAATGAACGAGCTGAGCTTGAAACTTTACAGAAAAATACTTAGAGACAATAGGAACTGACGATACTTTTGTCGAGGTCCTTTTGATTGTATAAATGAAAAAAATTCTTCAAATTCAACGAACTACTCCTGGACTCCATTGAAAAAGTCGTCATCTTTAATTCCCATGAAGATATTGTTGGTCTCGTCCTTGTAGGCTTTCAAGTACCATTCATGCAATTGTCACATCCTCGTTGGTAGACCCTTGAGATCCTCACGTGTGACGAGAGGCTTCCCGTGCTCGTATCTTAAGGATGGTACTACCTCAACCTCTTCTAACTATACCGAATCGGGTAAGTAATCACCAACAGTGATAGCAAGAACACCGTCCACTTACTC
The DNA here is from genome assembly GCA_022496015.1 of Hordeum marinum. Lineage (NCBI taxonomy): Eukaryota > Viridiplantae > Streptophyta > Magnoliopsida > Poales > Poaceae > Hordeum > Hordeum marinum. The sequence goes on from CM039678.1 coordinate 151,149,941, forward strand.
TGGATCATTAGCGATATCGGTAACCACCTTGAGCAGAGGGCACGATTGCAGTTCTTGTTTGCCGAGCTAGGGAATTGTTTTCCCACTTCTTGCTCCACTTCTACTTAAGCTTCTCGACCGCCTTGCTTGATAATATATCTTTTGAATACAATGGTCATAGTTTGATGGCAACGGAGGCGGTGGTGGTTACGTAAGGGCAGCCAGAGTTCGCTTCGCTTTCACCGGATCTACTCTCTCCTCTGGAGGTGGGCGTTCTGGTGCAATCTCACGTTTCAATTCGGCATCCACGACCTTCTTGTCGTCCTCCTTAGTCAGCTCGTATGGTAACTTGGGAGGAACCTTAAGGCTTGGGTGGAGCGGCGGCAACTCTCTTCCGATGTTGGTGAGGCGGTGGAGGAGGTGGACACAGCTGAGGTAGAGGAGGATTTTACTGAGGGGCCTCCTCCGTCGGAGTTTGCTGAGGCGGCGGAGACAGTTGACGCGCCGGAGACGACTCAGGCAGCGGAGACGACTAACGCACCGGAGATGGTTGACGCACCAGAGGTGGTTGACGCACCAAAGACGGCTGACGCACCGGAGACGACTCAGGCACCGGGGCCTCCTCCGGCTAAGTCTGCTGAGGTAGCATCCAGTATGGAAGCACGATGTGTTCCTTTCTCCATAGATAGGTAGTCCTTAAGTCACATCGAAGAAGAATCTCTCCTTCAGCTGTAGGGTACTCAAGCTCCAGCCCATCAAATCCGTCCATTATTTCATCCACCTCGACAATAGCAAAGCCAGCTGGATCCGGAGTGCAATGGAAAGTTGCATCAGGTCGAGGAGGTAAGACATAGTCGACCGCCGCCTTCATGGCCAGGTTATGGCATTTCTCCATTAGCACACAATGTTCATTATTCATGATACCGTCCATGGGATAGGGAGGAGCCGTGCTATTAGGATGAACGAGCTCCGTGGAACTCATGCTGCTTGTCCGCTAAGGTGGCGGGGTAGCATCATGGGTAGTCTCCAATGAAGGATCTTTGTGCCGCTGAGATGGTTGGTCGGTCACTGGCTCGCTCTCAAGTGCCTCTAGTTTCGCTAATCTTTCATTCATCTTCTGCATTTCGCTTGCTTCCTCTTTCTTCTTTCTCTATCGGCTTCTGTAACCAGTGTTGTTGGGAAACCCAACCTTCCACGGAATGGAGCCTGATGTGCCTTGTGTTTGTCCAGGGTGTTTAGGATTCCCGAGGGCAAATGACAGCTCGTTCGTCTCTCTATCGGGAACGAACGTCCCTTCCAATGATTTCTTGATTGCTTCCTCAAGCTTTTTGACTGGTGTTTCAAGTTGAGCTTTCGTCCAGACACCCTTCCATGTTTCTGGGTCCAAAGTTCCCCCAAACCCAAAGAACCAAGTCCTTGCCCGACCTGGCCAGTGCAATGTCGCTGGTTGGACATCTTTAGCAAGCAGGTCTTGCTCACGTTTGTCCCATGTAGGTCGGGCTTTACTGTAGCCACCTCACCCTGTAACATGGTGATAATTCTTTTTTGTGGCATTTTTATTATTTGTATCTGACCTTTTCTTAGGCTTCTCCGAATTATTGTAGGCCACAAATGCGGGCCACTAATCTTTCATCTTGAAGTATTGACCGGTGAATTCTGGAGTCTCATCTTTCTCGACAAACTTTTTGTTCAATAGTTTCTTCTAGTTCCTGAATAGTTCTGCCATCTTCTTAAGAGCAAACGCCTTGACCTTTCACTGTATAACTAGGTTATTCAGATCCTCCTCTGGCGGTAGGCTCAAATTTCTCATCAGCATATTCCACAGATCATCTTTCAGTCTATCGTGAACATAAGGAACTTCAGGGTTCTTCTTCTTATTCCATTCTTGTATGCTAATCAGGACACCGTCCCTAACAATAACTTCGCACAGATGTATAAATTTTTCCTTGGTCTGCTTGGGAGCAATCGGTTGGCCTTCTAGAGAGACTTCTTCGATCGTGAACCTTTCTTCCGGGTCCAACCTTCTCTTCGAGACTCGTCTCCTTACCGAAGTGGAGTGATGTCTACTACACAACCTTCTTCTTGTAGACTCATGTTGGGCCTCCAAGCGCAAGTTTTGTAGGACAGTGGCAATTTTCCCTCAAGTGGATGACCTAAGGTTTATCAGTCCGTGGGAGGTGTAGGATGAAGATGGTCTCTCTCAAACAACCCTGCAATCAAATACAAGAAATCTCTTGTGTCCCCAACACACCCAATACAATGGCAAATTGTATAGGTGCACTAGTTCAGCGAAGAGATGGTGATTCAAGTGTAATATGGATGGTATATATAGGTTTTTGTAATCTAGAAATATAAAAATAGCAAGGTAACAAGTAACAAAAGTGAGCACAAACGGTATTGCAATGCTTGAAAACAAGGCCTAGGGTTCATACTTTTACTAGTGCAATATCTCAACAATACTAACATAGTTGAATCATATGTAAATACCTCTCATGCGACAAAGAGTTCACTCCAAAGTCACAAATAGCGGAGAACTAACGAAGAAATTATTGTAGGGTACGAAACCACCTAGAAGTTATCTTTTCCAATCAATCTTATGAGCTATCCCTATAAGTGTCACGAACAGTCCTACAGTTCGTACTAAAATAACACCTTAAGATACACATCAACCAAAACCCTAATGTCACCTAGATACTCAAATGACACCACAAGTACCCATGGGCTTGATTATACAATATGCATCACACAATTTCAGATTCATCATGTTCAATCCAACACAAAGAACTTCAAAGAGTACCCCAAAGTTTCTACCGGAGATTCAAGACGAAAACATGTGACAACCCCTATGCATAGATTCCCAAGGTCAGGAACCCGCAAGTTGATCACCAAAACATACATCTAGTGGATCAATAGAAAATCCCATTGTCACCATGGATATCCCATCGCAAGACATACATCAAGTGTTCTCAAATCCTTAAAGACTCAATCCGATAAGAAAACTTCAAGGGAAAACTCAGTTCATCACAAGAAGATAGAGAGGGGAAAACTCCATATGATTCATCTGTATCAATAAAGCTCGCGGTATATCAAGATCATGTCATCTCACGAACATGAGAGAGAGAGAGAGAGAGATCAAACACATAGCTACTGGTACACACACACACCCGAGGGTGAACTACTCCCTCCTCGTCATGGAGACCGCCGAGATGATGAAGATGGCCTCTGGTGATGGTTCCCCCCGGCAGGGTGCCAGAATGGTCTCCCGATTGGTTTTTCGTGGCTCTGGAGGCTTGTAGCGGAGGAACTCCCGATCTAGGTTTCCTTTTGGGGGTTTGGGTATTTATAGGAATTTTTGGCGTCGGTCTCACGTCAAGGGGGGCCACGAGGCGGTGACAAGCCTGATAGGCGCGACCAGGGCGGTGGCCATGCCTGGCAGGCTTGTGACCTCCTCGTGGCTCTTCTGGCCCAACTCCAATGCTTCGGGGGTCTCTTTTGGTCCAAAAAATCATACTAAATTTTTAGCCCATTCCGAGAACTTTTATTTCTACACAAAAAACGACACAATGGTAGTTCTACTGAAAACAACGTCAATCCGGGTTAGTTCTAATAAAATCACATAGAATTATTGTAAACATGGCATGAATACTTCATAAATTATAGATACATTGGAGACGTATCATGGAGCTCGATCCGTATGGCAAATTAAAAGAAGAAAGAAGCTTTAATATATGTACATACAGAATAATTAATGCATCTAGTCAGCAGAGGATTAATTAATATATATATATATATATACCTCGCCAGACTTTGAAGCAGTTATGGCTCCCTTCTTCATTGGATCATCGGAGCCGTCATGGTCTCCTTTGTCCTCAACTCGATCACTGGAGCGGTCATGATCTCCTTCCTCCACACCGGAGCCGCCATCCTCTCTTTCCTCACCATCGGTCTGGTTGAGAAATGACAATGTGATATCACCTCTGGCTAGGATTATATCCCCCAACAACTCTTCTTTTTCTAAGTCTCTATCCATAGTTTCTGCAAATATTACAACATGGCAATATACAACCATGAGAGATGGATTAGTGGCAAACATAGACTTTATCACAACAAGGAATCATATGCATATGAGCAATGGATTAGTGAGAAACATCATGCAAGGTTCAAAAGTTTTATAATAGTCAGTTTCAGACGATCGTCGAGGAGTCCTCCCATCATGTCTAATGACTCATCCTATGATAAGGAATCTCCAACATATCTATGAATTTTGATTGTTCCATGCTATTATATTATCTGTTTTGGATGTTTTATATGCATTAATATGCTATTTTATATTATTTTGGGACTAACCTATCAACCTAGAGCCTAGTGCCAGTTTCTGTTTTTCCTTGTTTTTGAGTATTGTTGATAAGGAATATTGAATGGAGTCCAAGCGTAATAAAATCTTTGTGATGATTTTTCTTGGACCAAAAGACATCTGCCAGACTTGGAGAGGAAGACAGGAGACCTGCTAGGAGGTCACAAGCCACCCTGGCGCGGCCAGGGGGCGCCCCCTGGCTTGTCGCCCACCAATAGGTCCTCCAACCCTAATCTTTGGTCTATAAATTCCCAAATATTCCCCCAATACCAAAGAGAGCCACGATAATACTTTTCCACCGAGGGAAGCCTCCGTTCCCGAGAGATCCAATCTTGGAGCCTTTTCCAGTAATCTGCCGGAGGGGGATTCGATCACGGAGAGCATCTGCATGAAATCCATTGCCCCTCCGATGACGCGTGAGTAGTCCACCATAGACCTACGGGTCCATAGCTAGTAGCTAGTTGGCTTCTTCTCTCTATTTGTGCTTCAATACCATGTTCTCCATGATATTCATGGGTATCTATCTGAGATAATACTCTTTTGCGGTGTGTATTTCGAAATCTGATGAATTGTGGGTTTATGATCAGCTTATCTATGAATATTATTTGGCTCTTCTCTGAATTTTTATATGTATTATTTCATATCTTTGCAAGTCTCTTCGAGTTATTGGTTTGGTTTGGCCAACTAGATTGGTAATTCTTGCAGTGGGAGAAGTGCTGGTTCAATCTTGCCGTCTACTCACCCAGTGACAAAGTAGGGGTAGCGAGGCACGTATTGTATTGTTGCCATCCAGGGTAAAAAGATGAAGCTTTCATCATATTGCTTGAGTTTATCCCTCTAAATCATGTCATCTTACTTAATGTGTTACTTTGTTCTTCACGAACTTAATACTCTAGATGCAGGCAGGAGTCGGTCAATGTGTGGAGTAATAGTAGTAGATGCAAAATCATTTCAGTCTAGTTGACACAGACATGATGCCTATATGCATAATCATTGCCTTGGATATCGTCATAACTATGCACTTTTCTATCAATTGCTCGACAGTAATTTGTTCACCCACCGTGTTATTTTCCTTCAAGAGAGAAGCCTCTAGTGAAACCTATGGCCCCCGGGACTATTTTCCATATTGTATTTTCAGATATATATATACCAAAAATACCTTGCTGCAATTTATTTACCTTTTTACGTCTTGCAATCTTTCCCATCTATCTCTATTAGATCTAATCCTTGCAAGTAATCGTGAAGGGATTAACAACGCCTTTGTAGCGTTGGGTGCAAGTGTTTGATTGTTTGTGTAGGTGCATCTGTTGGTGACTTGCTTGTTCCTCCTACTATATTGATACTTTGGTTGTCAACAACTGAGGTAAATACTTATCTACTTTGCCGCATCACCCTTTTCTCTTCAAGGGAAAACCAACGCAAGCTCAAGAAGTAGCAAGAAGGATTTCTAGCGCCGTTGCCGGGGAGGATACACATCAAGCCTACCAAGTACCCATCACAAAATCATATCTTGCATTTTCATTATTTTCCATTTGCCTCTCATTTTCCTCTCCCCCACTTCTAAAACGATTTTCAGAAAAAAAGAAAAAGATTTGCCTTTTTATTCGACTTTCTTTCGTTCGCCTTTTCATTTGCTTTTTGTTTGCTTGTGTGCTAGATTGCTTGCTTTGTCACGATGTGTGAGAATATCAAATTGTGTGACTTCTCCAATACAAATAATAATGATTTTATTAGTACTCCATTGCTCCCGCCACTAGTGCGGAATCTTATGAAATGAATGCCGCTTTGCTCAATCTTGTTATGAAAGAACTATTTTCTCGCCTTCCTAGTGAAGATGCCGCATCCCAACTAAATACTTTCATTGAGTTGTGTGACATGCAAAATAAGAAATATGTGGATAATTATATTGTTAAATTAAATATTTTTCCGTTCTCACTACGAGATCATGCTAAAACTTGGTTTTCATCTCTGCCTAAAAATAGTATTGATTCTTTGAATAAGTGTAAAGTTGCTTTTATTTCCAAGTACTTTCCGCCCACTAAGTTCATCTCCCTTAGGAATGATATAATCAATTTTAAGCAACTTGGTCATGATCATGTTGCACAATCTTGGGACAGGATGAAATTAATGATTAGAAATTGCCCCACGCATGGTTTGAGTTTATGGATGATTATACAATTTTTTATGCAGGATTGAATTTTGCATCTAGGAATCTTCTAGATTCCGCCGCAGGTGGTACTTTTATGGAAATCACATTAGGAGAAGCTACTAAACTCCTAGATAACATTATGGCAAATTACTCTCAATGGCATACCGAAAGATCTCCTACTAGTAAAAAAGTGCATGTTATTGAAGAAATAAATACTTTGAGTGAAAAGATGGATGAATTAATGAAATTGTTTGCTAGTAAGACTTCTCCTATTTATCCTAATGATATGTGTTTGTCTTCTTTGATTGGGAATAATAATTAATCTATGGATGTGTTTTTTTTGTAGGAACACTTTTGGTAATAACGCGTATAGAGGTGATTTCAACCCTAGGCCGTTTCCTAGTAATTCCTCTAATAGTTATGGTAATTCCTACAACAATTCTTATGTAAATTATAATAAGATGCCCTCTTATCTTGAGAACAATATTAAAGAATTTATTAGTTTGCAAAAGGTTTTCAATGCTTCTATTGAAGAAAAATTGCTCAAGATTGATGATTTGGCTATGAACGTTGATAGAATTTCACTTGAGAATGATTCTTTGAAAATTAGATCTACTCCACCCAAGCATGATATTAATTAGTCTTTAAAATCTATGAGAATTTATATTTATGAGTGTAAGGAAAGAACCGCTAGAATACGTGCTAAGCGTGAATGGCTTGAAAAGGTGTGTTCTCGTGATAATAATGATGAAGATCTTAAAGTGATTGATGTGACTCCTATTGAATATTTGTTTTATAATTCAAATATTGATAAATATGGGACTGGAGATAATTCAAATTTAGTTAAAAGTCATCCCAATGATTCGGAGTTTATAGATCTCAATGCTAAAATTGATAAAAGTGGGATTGAAGAGATCAAAACTTTAAATAGCAATGAACACACTCCTTTGGATTTCAAGGACTTATATTATGATAGCTGTTATTTGATTGATTGTATTTACTTTTTGCAATCCATGTTGAATTCTCCGCATGCTTATAATCAATATAAGGCTTTTACTAAACATATCGTCGATGCTATGATGAGATCTTTTGAAGAAAAACTTGAGTTGAAAGTTTCTATCCCTATAAAGATTCATGATGAGTGGGAACCTACTATTAAAATTGAATTTAAAGATTATGAGTGCCATGCTTTGTGTGATTTGGGTGCTAGTGTTTCCATGGTTCCGAAAACTTTATGTGATGTGCTAGGATTCCATGAACTTGATGATTGCTCTTTGAATTTGCATCTAGCAGATTCCACTATTAAGAAACCTATGGGAAGGATGGATGATGTTATTATTGTTGCAAATAGGAATTATGTACCCGTATATTTCATTGTTCTTGATATATATTTCAACCCTACATGTCCTATTATTCTTGGTAGACCTTTTCTTAGAACGATTGGTGCAATTATTGACATGAAAGAAGGAAACATCAGATTCCAATTTCCATTAAGGAAAAGCATGGAACACTTTCCTAGAAATAAAATAAGATTTCCTTATGAATCTATTATGAGAGCTACTTTTGTGTTGCATACCAAAGATGAAAATACCTAGATCTATTGTGTTATGCCTAGCTAGGGGCGTTAAACAATAGCACTTGTTGGGAGGCAACCCAATTTTATTTTTATGTTCTGTTTTTTTTTGCTTCTGTTTTTGAGTGTTTCACACATTATTACCTCTGTATTAATTGTGTTTTGGTGTTTTAATTAGTGTTTGAGCCAAGTAAGACCTTTAGGATGGTCTATGGTGATTGTTGATTTGATCTTGCTGAAAAACAGAAACTTTTGCGCCTAGTCCAGGAATATTATAAATTTATCAGAGCATCGAATGAGTCTAAAATTTCTACACAATAGTTTTATACAAATTTCTCAGGATTTCCTAATATTTAAGAATTTATGGAGTTACAGAAGTATAAAAAGTTTCCAGATTACTATAGACTGTTCTGTTATTGACAGATTCTGTTTTCTTTGTGTTGTTTACCTATTTTGATGTATCTATGGGTTGTATTGGGGGGTACGAACCATAGAGAAGTTGGAATACAGTATATATTACACCAATATAAATAAATAATGAGTTCACAACAGTAACTAAAGTGGTGATTTATTTTCTTATACTAACGGATCTCACGAGTTTTCTATTGAGTTTTGTGTTGTGAAGTTTTCAAGTTTTGGGTAAATATTTGATTTACTATGGAATAAGGAGTGGCAAGAGCCTAAGCTTTGGGATTTCCAAGGCACCCCAAGGAATAAAGTATGCCAAAAACACTAAGCTTGGGGATGCCCCAGAAGGCATCCCCTCTTTCGTCTTCAATCCATCGGTAAATTTACTTGATGCTATATTTTTATTCACCACATGATATGTGTTTTGCTTGGTGCATCTTGTATGATATGAGTATTTGCTTTTTGCCACAATCATCCTTGCTGAACACATTTTTTGAGAGAGACACACATGAATCGTGGATTTATGAGAATACTCTATGTGCTTCACTTATATCTTTTGAGCTAGGCAATTTTGCTCTAGTGCTTCACTTATATGTTTTTAGAGCACGGTGGTGTTTTGTTTTATAGAATTAATTGAACTCTCGTAACTCACTTATATAATTTTAGTGTCTCTAAAAATCATGGTAATTGGTTTAGATTATGAATTTAGTCCTAATATAATGGGCATCCAAGAGGGATATAATAAAAACTTTCGTATAAAGTGCATTGAATATTATGGGAAGTTTGATTCCTTGCATAAAGTTTTGAGATATAAAGATGGTGATATTAGAGTCATGTTAGGAAGTAATTGTGGATTGGTAGAAATACTTGTGTAAAGGTTTGTGATTCACGTAGCATGCACATATGGTGAACTATTATGTAAGGAAGTCGGAGCATGATTTGTTTATTGATTGTCAACCTTTGTGTGAGTGTCGGGAGCGCGTGATGGTTTAATCCTACCAACCTCTCTCCTAGGAGCATGTGTATAATACTTTGCTTTGATGACTAATAGACTTTTGCAATAAGTATGTGAGTTCTTTATGACTAATGTAAGTCCATGGACTATATGCACTCTCACCGTTCCACTTTTGCTAGCCTCTCTAGTACCGCGCAACTTACGTCGGTGCATTAAACCCACCATATATCCTTCCTCAAAACAGCCACCATACCTACCTATTATGGAATTTCCATAGCCATTCCGAGATATATTGCCATGAAACTTCCACCGTTCCTTTTATTATGACACGCACCATCATTTTCATATTGCTTTGCATGATCGTAAGATAGCTAGCATGATGTTTTCATGGCTTGTCTGTTTTGCTATGCTAGATCATTGCACATCTCGGTACACCGCCGGAGGCACTCATATAGAGTCATATTTTGTTCTAGATATCGAGTTGTAATTCTTGAGTTGTAAGTAAATAAAAGTGTGATGACCATCATTATTAGAGCATTGACCCATGTGAGGAAAGGCTGATGGAAGCTATGATTCCCTCATAAGTTGGGATGAGACTCCGGACTTTATGAAAAATAAAATAGGCCAGTGAAGCCCAAATAAAAAAAATAGGCCATCGATGCCCACCAAAAAATGAGAGAAAAGAGAGAAGGTCCAATGCTACTATCTTTTTTCCACACTTGTGCTTCAAAGTAGCACCATGATCTTCATGATAGAGAGTCTTGTATTTTTTTCACTTTCGTATACTAGTGGGAATTTTTCATTATATAACTTTGCTTGTATATTCCAATGATGGGCTTCCTCAAATTTCCCTAGGTATTCATGATCAAGCAAGTTGGATGCACACCCACTTAGTTTTTTTGAGCTTTCATAAACTTATAGCTCTAGTGCATCCGTTGCATGGCAATCCCTACTCACTCACATTGATATCTATTAAAGGGCATCTCCATAGCCCGTTGATATGCCTAGTTGATGTGAGACTATCTTCTCCTTTTTTCTTCACAACCTCCACGATATTCTATTCCACCTATAGTGTTATATCCATGGCTCACGCTCATGTATTGCGTGAGAGTTAAAAAAGTTTGAGAACATAGAAGGTGTGAAACAATTTCTTCACTTGTCATCGGGGTTGTGCATGATATAGATACTTTGTGTGGGGAAGATGGAGCATAGAGACTATATGATTTTGTAGGGATAACTTTCTTTTGCCATTATATTTTAAAGTAAAATAATTGATTTGTTAGTATACTTGAAATATTATTATTTTTATGTCAACACTAAGCTTTTGTTTTGAGTCTTACAGATCTGAACATTCATGCCACAGTAAAGGATATTACATGGATATATATGTTAGGTAGCATTCCACATCAAAAATTCTGTTTTTGTCATTTACCTAGTCGAGGACGAGCAAGAGTTAAGCTTGGGGGTGTTGATACGTCTCCAACGTATCTGTAATTTTTTATTGTTCCATGCTATTATATTATCTATTTTGTATGTTTTATATGCATTAATATGCTATTTTATATTATTTTTGGGACTAACCTATTAACCTAGAGCCTAGTGCTAGTTTCTGTTTTTTCTTAGTTTTTTAGTATTGCAGATAAGGAATAAAAAGGAGTCCAAATGGAATAAAATCTTCGCGATGATTTTTCTTGGACCAGAAGACATCTGCCAGACTTGGAGAGGAAGGTAGGAGACATGCCACGAGGTCACAAGCCACCCTAGCACGGCCAGGGGGCGCCCCCTAGCTTGTCGCCCCCCAACAGGTCCTTCAACCCTAATATTCAGCCTATAAATTCCCAAATATTCCCCCAATACCAAAGAGAGCCACGATAATACTTTTCCACCGCCGGAAGCCTCCGTTCCCGAGAGATCCAATCTTGGAGCCTTTTCCGGTAATCTGCCGGAGGGGGATTCGATCATGGAGGGCGTCTACATCAACTCCATTACCCCTCCGATGATGCGTGAGTAGTCCACCACAGACCTATGGGTCCATATATAGTACCTAGATGGCTTCTTCTCTCTCTTTGTGCTTCAATACCATGTTCTCCATGATCTTCATGGGGATCTATCCCATGTAATACTCTTTTGCGGTGTGTTTGTAGAGATCTGATGAATTGTGGGTTTATGATCAGCTTATCTATGAATATTATTTGGTTCTGCTCTGAATTCTTATATGCATGATTTCATATCTTTGCAAGTCTCTTCGAGTTATTGGTTTGGTTTGGCCAACTAGATTGGTAATTCTTGCAATGGGAGAAGTGCTTAGTTTTGGATTCAATCTTGCGGTGTCCTCACCCAGTGACAAAGTAGGGGTAGCGGGGCACATATTGTATTGTTTCCATCTAGGGTAAAAAGATGGGGTTTTCATCATATTTCTTGAGTTTATACATCTACATCATGTCATCTTACTTGATGTGTTACTCTATTCTTCATGAACTTAATACTCTAGATGCAGGCAGGAGTCGGTCGATGTGTGGAGTAATAATAGTAGATGCAGAATCATTTTGGTCTACTTGACACGGACATGATGCGTATATGCATAATCATTGCCTTGGATATCATCATGACTATGCTCTTTTCTATCAATTGCTCGACAGTAATTTGTTCACCCACTGTGTTATTTTCCTTCAAGAGAGAAGCCTCTAGTGAAACCTATGGCCCCCGGGTCTATTTTCCCTAGTATATTTTCAGATCGATATACCAAAAATACCTTGCTGCAATTTATTTATCTTTTTTACTTCTCGCCATCTTTCCCATCTATCTCTATTAGATCTAATCCTTGGAAGTAATCGTGAAGGGATTGACAACCCCTTTATAGCGTTGGGTGCAACTTTTTGATTGTTTGTGTAGGTGCATCTATTGGTGACTTGCTTGTTCCTCCTACTAGATTGATACCTTGGTTCTCAACAACTGAGGGAAATACTTATCTACTTTGCTACATCACCCTTTCCTCTTCAAGGGAAAACTAACACAAGCTCAAGAAGTAGCATCCTATCTTTCGGGAGAGGATACTTTGCGGACCGCCTCTCTCATGGTCGTCGAGGATACTTGCGGACCCCACCCCCTCATGTTGAAGTTATCGGGGATATGTTGAATTCCCGAGAGAGTTAGGGGTGTTCTAACGCGGCACTACACAATATAGGTGAATGGGGGGTAACATCCAGGAATGTTTTCTCGAAGTATGCATTTTCGGACAGATGAAAGTTAAACCCATGGGGTACCAAGGGGAAACCATCACATTGAAACAAACATTGTAGCAACATAAAATCATGAGATGAAGGTTGTGGGAGGCGAGATTGGGCGTTGGCAATGGGATTGCTAGGTTTAGGTGTGCGAGAGGGAGGCTGTGGGAGCGACTATGAGGCTAAGACCTAGCGAGTCTAGTGCTGGGTGTGGAGCTAGGGTCTGGCACACTGGGTTTGGGACGCTGGGTGGGCAGGTGTGTCGTTTGTAGTGAAGGCTGAATGGCCCAATAGGCTTAGTGTAGTATTTTGACGGGGATGGCGGGTTTAGGGTTCGGGTATTACTGAAATGGGTTTGAACCCACCAAACGTGTCGGTTTTGTACTTTACCCAACGACCCCACGGGGTTAAAAAGGCGCCCATCCCCGTCCCCTAATTGGGTAAAAACACGTGAGGACGCGGGTTTCGGGGCCCCATTGCCATCTTGATACACATATATGCCATACATATACATGAACATATACATACATACATACATACATGAAAAAAAGTGCCATACATATACATGAACATATACATACATACATACATGAACATACATACATATACATGAAAAAACTATAGTGCCAATGGCGGCGGCAACACAGGGCGGCGACGGTGGCAGCGGTGGAGGCCTTGGGAAAGGGGGGAGCTCAGTGGGGGCGCGGTGATGGAGCTGGAGGCCGGAGACATCGACGAGGGCCATCTCAAGGGCACGCGGCGACCGGGCGGAGAGCGCGTGAGGAGGTCCGACATCGGCGATGGTCAGCGGGCTCGGGGACGGCAGGGCGTCCGCGAGGGCGTCGGCAAGGGCGAAAGCAAAATCCGACAGCCTGGCGGTGTCGATGTCGTCGTCGGCGCCGTCGGGGGAGAGGAGAGAAGAAATTGTAGATGGATTGTAAAACTGCTAAATCCCGCTTATATAGCCCCCCCTAGTCCCGGTTGGTGACTCCAACCGAGACTAATCCCCCCTTTAGTCCCGGCTGTAGCCACCAACCGGGACTAAAGGTCAATTTCCACGAGCCCAAAGGGCGGGAAGCAGAGCCCTTTAGTCTCGGTTGGTGGCACCAACCGGGACTAGGGGGGCATTAGTCCCGGTTGGCGCCACGAACCGGGACTAAAGGGTTGTACTCCCCATAGCCATAATTTAGTCCCACCTTGCTAGTCGAGAGGGGCTCGGAGCGGTTTATAAGCGCTGCTGCCGCTGCCCTCTTGAGATCCTCTCTAATGCATGTAGTACATGCCTATTTGACGCCTTGTTAGGCCTTCTAGCACTGCGGGGCTGCATCCTGGCCCATTATTAGGGTTTCTAGTCGTATGCACACCGTGGTGCCTAGTAGGCGAGCCTTTTTTGCATATATTATGATTTTTAATGTTATTTTTTGCATATGTTTTTTTTAGTTATATAATTTTAGTTGCATAAATTTTACATAATTTTAGTTGCATACGTTTTATTTTTTATTGATTCTTTTTAGTTGATTCATTTTGCTATTAGAGTTTTATAAAAGCTTTTTAGTTTCTATTAAAGCTTGTAACAAAATATACTTTATAAAAAATCATTTTACTATTAAAGTTTTCAACAAATAAATACTTTGATAATTTTAGTTAATATTATTTTGATTCTTTTTTCTAATGAAGAATATTATATTTCATTGATTCTTTTTAGTTCATTCTTTGTGCTATTTGAGTTTTATTAAAAACTTTTTATGCTTATTTTAAACATATTTTAACTCAAGGCTTTTTATGCATTCAATATGCACCATTCAAAGCCACATCATCACTTTTTAACCCTTTTCTGACGCCATTTGCTATTTTTCATGCATTTCATGATTTATTTTGAGCTAAAATGACCCTGAAATTGAAAAGCACTGCAAATAAACTCTTAAATGGTTAAAAAGTTGGCATGGTATCATAATTTCACCCACATAGCATGTGCTAAAAAGTTGAGAGGGTTACGTGAAAAACTAGATGCACTTGGTGTACAAACTGGACAATCTCCTTCGAAGTACCAGGGTTTCGGATGAAAACTCGTCTATTACAAAGGGATTTCATTTTTAAACATATTTTAATTCAAGACTTCTTTTGCATTCAATATACACCATTCAAAGCCACATCATCACTTTTCAACCCTTTTCTGACTTCATTTGCTATTTTTCATGCATTTCATGATTTATTTTGAACTAAAATGATCCTAAAATTGAAAAGCACTACAAATGAACTCTAGAATGGTTGAAATTTGGCATGGTATCATAATTTCATCCACATAGCATGTGCTAAAAAATTGAGAGAGTTATTGGAAACAATGAATGCACTTTGTGTACAAACTGGATAATCTCCTTCGAAGTATCAGGTTTTCGGACGAAAACTCGTCTATTACAAAGGGATTTCATTTTTTAAACATATTTTAACTCAAGAATTTTTCTGCATTCAATATGCACCATTCAAAGCCACATCATCAATTTTCACCCCTTTTCTAACATCATTTGCTATTTTTCATGCATTTCATGATTTGTTTTGAGCTAAAATGACCTTGAAATTGAAAAAGCACCGCAAATGAACTCTGAAATGGTTGAAAATTGGCATGGTATCATAATTTCACCCACATAATTGTTCTAAAAAGTTGAGAAGGTTACGAGAAAAATGGCATGCACTTCGTGTACAAACTGGATAATCTCCTTCGAAGTATCTAGGTTTCAGACGAAAACTCGTCTATTACAAAGGGATTTCATTTTTTAAAGATATTTTAACTCAAGACTTTTTCTTCATTCAATATGCACCATTCAAAACCACATGATCACTTTTTAACCCTTTTGTGACTTCATTTGCTATTTTTCATGCATTTCATGATTTATTTTGAGCTAAAATGATCCTGAAATTGAAAACACTACAAATGAACTCTGAAATGGTTGAAAATTGCATGGTATCATAATTTCACCCACATAGCATGTGCTAATGTATCAAAAACCATTACAAAACATCATGAATAGAGAAGTGACTAAATTAATACAAGTTCATCATCACATTAAAACCAAAATATAGTAGTGCTCAAATGTTATTACTGAAAAAATAAATACATAAAGTTCATACATAGTTCTCATAGAAAAACATATAACTCTCTAGAGCATCTAATTAAAACATAAATTAAAAATAACATACAACTATGTAAAACATTTAAATATAACAAAAAATGTGATCATAATCGCAACTAATGTAACAATTGATCCAACAGCATAATGATACCAAGCCTCATTATCAATGGCACATTTTCTTATCTTTGTAATCTTCAAGCGCATTGCATCCATCTTGATCTTGTGGTCATCGACGACATCGGAAACATGTAACTCCAATTTCATATTCTCCTCCTCAATTCATTTCAATTTTTCTTTCAAATCCTCGTTTTCTTTTTCAACTAAATTTACCCTCTCGGCAAGAGGGTCGGTTGGAATTTCCGGTTCACATACCTCCTAGAATAAACACATATATGTCATGTTGGTCGGCATAATTGTCATAAACACTAAATGAAACAATAGTTATAAAACATAATATACCACATCTGAATCATAGACCGGACGAGGGCCGACGTGGACGGATACCATAATCATGGACCTATATAATAACAAACGATAATAAAAGTAAGAAATTTATACAAATATCTATGTAAATCATACAAATATGAACTTTTTTTATTTTAAAAAGAAGATAACAACAAGAGGCTCACCATGGTGGTGCCGGCAACGAGATCGACGCGGGTGATCGACGACGGTGAGTACGGGGATGGGACGTGACGGACTGCCAAACCTAGAAAAATCTTGGGGGAAATGGAGCTTGGAGGTCGAGCTTGGAGAGGACAAAGCTTAAGCGTGGTCTGGCATTTCATCGAACACCTCGTGTGCATAGGGGGGTGAGAGCAGAGCAGCACACACCTCTCACGCGCCGGCCGGCAAAAAATCAGAGGAGTGAGTGGGCAGAGGCAAGCATATATATAGACATCTCTTTAGTCCCGGTTCCAGCCACCAACCGGGACTAAAGGGGTTGGGCCAGGAGCGAGGCCCTTTAGTCCCGGTTCTTGTCTAGAACCAGGACTAAAGGGGTCAGACGAACCTGGAGTGGTTCCTGCCGAGGCCCGGCCGACGCCCTGGGCTCATGAACCGGGACTGATGCACCCATTAGTCCCGGTTCGTAACATGACCGGGACTAATGCAATATTCTGGCCCGTTTCAAAGCCCAATTTTCTACTAGTGTACTACTGCTCCCCCTAGTGGTACTATCGTTGGGGTTGCGGTACATAGGGGAGAAGCGGGGATAGGGAAGAGTATGGTGCAGTACCGCTTATAAGCGGTACTCGCCTTACTATCGCCCTATAAACACGAAGAAGCAAACGAGTCCAGAGGTTAAAGCATAAGCAGAAGTGGAGAGATAATGGGCGAGCGGTACTACCGCTTATAAACGGTACTATCGCTCGCACTACCATTCTACTGCCGCGCAACCTGACATGAAAAGTCAAGTCCCAAGAAGCAGCGGTACTATCCGCCGTACTGGACAGCGGCAGTACCGCTTGTAAGCGGTACTACTCCGGGAGAGCTACAAAGAAGTTCAAGCAAAACAGATGGATATAATAAAACCTGATTTGCCATAACTTGTAAAAATGATCTCCCAATAGAGAAAACTCAAGCTTGTTGGATAGATGACGACAAATACTATCCCCAACCTATATGGACGAAGAACCGGCAAAAACCCCAACATTGAAATCATCATGGAAGATGCATGTGAACTCCGTTTGCGATGAACAAGAGCTTGTCATGAAGATGACCATAAGCTCCAAATCTCAATAGAGAAACACCAAACAAGAACCAAGAAAGAAGATGCAAAGATGGAATGGTTTGAGATCTCTACGAACGATACGATCAAGCTACTCACTCGAGAGCCCCCCTTGATAGTACGACAATCGATCATATAACCTGGTCTCCCAACTAACACAACGATACCGGTAAAATAGAAAACCTATCAAGGGCAAACCTTTGCCTTGCGCATAATCCACTTGAGCTAGATGATGAAAATCTTGTCCTCCTGAAGATGAACCACCTTTCTTAATTGCGTCGGCTCGGTGAAAACTAGTAGATTGCTTCCCCATATTCCACTATGGGTGAGCCTCTCTTCGGCACATCTTTACATGTCCATTTTCACCACAATGAACGGCAAGCTTGAAGATGTGATCTCTTCATGATGCTACACTTGAACTTGCACACCGCAAACTTGATGGCGATCACCACTTGATGTCATCCTCCATGGGTTATATGATATCTTCCTTTTGATGCACGCCCATGGAAAGAAACCTAACCCCACAAAGAACTCTCACATAAAACATGGGTTAGTACATAAAGCGCAATGTACAATTCTTACCATACCATGAGATCACTTAATCCCACTCGTACATCTTCTACGCTTTGTTTGTTGATCAACTTGAATCACTCTTTGTACTTAGTCTTGATCAACCTTGTATTTTTCCAACTCTCTTCATTAGTATGATGTCTTGAAGGTAAACATGAATGATCACACAATCTTTTTCTTCAAGACATACTTATAATAAGCTCAACTCTCACGTGATCAATCTTTGGATAATACCTTGAATAATACCTTGGTCAACACATAATCTCCCTCTAATTACCTTGAAACCAACAAATGGTCTCATCTAAGCTAAAATGGCTGGCATCGCCTCTAAGCTAAGAGGCGGCCTCCAAGTTCTGCCCCGACTAAAATAATTTTGTGTCCCCACTAGTCATACTTAGTAGTGCATGCTGCATGCTAGCAGGGCTGATGAGAAAAGGTATTTTTTATGTGCGTGCTACATGTTGTGGGGTCCATCTTGAATGCGAGTTTGAATTTGATACACTTCACCATCTTCGTCAAGTTTTAGAGGCACCTACGTGGACCCCAGCTTAGAGGCCATGTTGCCTCTAAACACTGTGAATGCCCTACCGACAACTAATCAGGTTGGGTTCTTGCTCTACCCATCGGCATAAAAACATATCCAAACCCTATTAATTTTGGTCGAGTACCCACAATTATCCATGCCATGAGTAAAATTGTCATAATTATACCTAGATGATCGTCTCCGCACTATGGAGTGGGTGTGTTTTCTCTCTGGTTCCTTCTCCGTCCGATGAAGCTCGGCCACATCATGATCCCCAGGGTCTTTTGATTTGTATCCTGCTATTTTCCCTGCGTCTAGATGCTTTCTAGACTTTCTGATTTCCTTTTCCTTTTGAGCTGGTGATTTTCTGATTACAAGCGCACACACAAGGGTCAGAGCCTGCAATGCTAACTAGTAGTACTATTTTAGCAACGTTTGGATAACTAAATAAATTAATAATCCAATTAAGCTCCAAATCAAGCACCCAAACAGGCAAAACAAATTTGTTTCTCCCTAACAAACACTGCGGTATGTTGTCATTTTAGCGTCTGCATGATCGAATTGGATGGCTCAAAATCAGTAACAACAAAAGATGCTCATTGCACATCTGAAAACGAAAGAAAAATGAACGGGCGTTGCATGCTTTAGTTCATTGTCGATAGCTCACTATTTATGCCGAATGGTACGGGCGCTGCATGCTTCATCTGACTTTTGAGACAAGAAAGCACGGCGCGCAGGCGCACAAGGAACATAAAAGCTCGATAGGTCCCACTATAATCATGTGGGAGCGTCTTCCTTTTTCCACATCTTACTGATAGAAACACAGATACCACTGAATCCCCCAAAAGTTTGATGTTTAACTTCACATCACCATAGCCGGGCACACAAATTAACAGCATAATTCAGATCTAGTAACGCCTTGATGGCCCAGTAATAACCATCAACCGCAAGCTGGCACCCCAGAAGAAGAAAGAAAATCTAGAATCTAGGGGCACTTGGGGCCTCCCTCCTTGGTCTTCCAGTTGTTGTAGCAGGGGCAGGCGCCCTTGTTGCCGTAGGTGCCCGGCGGCACGCAGAGGCAGGTGGCGCAGCACTTGTTGCAGTAGGTCAGGCACGCCTTCTTGTACTGCGTCCCCGAGCACCGCGACGAGCACTTGGACGAGCACTCTGCACACACGCAAAACGCCCCCAAAAACATCAGATCAAAGAAAAATACCAAGCTGAGACGAAACGCCGCAAACGTGGCAAGACTGCGAGTTGGTTTACCCCATGGCTTGAGCTTGCCGCCGCCTCCGCCGCCGCCACCACCACCACCACCTCCCATCACGTCCTGCACGGCACGGCCCAGAGGAGAAGAGCAGCGGTGAGTTAAGGATACATAAATGCATGGATGAAGGATGAAGGTGAAGTGGCATGGGTGATTACCACGGGGAACGCGACGGTGAGGATGAGGAGCGCCAGGAGGAGGAAGGAGATCTTGGCCATGGCGCCTGCTGCTTCTCTGCTCCGCGCGTGCGTGCGTGCGTGGGTAGGAGCGATGTGAATTGTGGACTTTGAGATCTTTTGGTTGGATCTCCTGGGTATATGTAGGGCAGGGAGAAGGGCAGCGGGGCACGAGGCGGGGGGCGGAGGGGTGGTGGACGGTGGCGGGGGGGGGGGGGGGGGGTTGAGCAGTTATGGAAGCGTTACTGCGGAGAGGACAGTCCTGCTGTCTGTACTCGGCATGTGATGCTCCACCGGGTGCTCAGACAAAGGATTGGTGATCAGCCATGCATGCGTTGCAGACCTGCGGTGCACCGCGACCCTGCTCTCTTTTCCGTGGGAGGTAGTACAAACGGAGGAAGCGTTTATATATACACGCATACACTCGCCCTTATAAATTCTATCCTTATGAATACCTTCGAGAGACTAAGTCGGCATATTATCTTGAGATACGAAGTCACCACAGGCGCCTCGTCGTCGACGGGAACGTCTCCTCCCACTGAATGCGCATCGCCGGAAATCCTGAAATAAATCCAAAAATAATGCAAGCACCAGGATTTGAACCCTGATGGACTGGGGATACCACTGTCTCTCTAACCATCCAACCACAAGTTGGTTATTGCTTTTGTATTTCGTGTTGTGCTGGAGGGTAGGTGATGTAACCGTGAGATAGGCAAATTTCTGATGAAATATCTGGGATTACAATATGCAAAGACAACATCTCTTCTAGTAATGTTTTTTCATTGTCAGAAAGGGTGGAAAATAATTTGGACTCTTGGCAACGCCAACATTTATCTTTGGTTTAGTTTCCCAGGTAAGGATATAGCAAAGTTTCTCCTGGCGCATCTCAAAAAAAAATTCCCTAGCGAATATACAAAAGTTTGACATCAAAGAAATTGGTGATAGCTAAATTATTGAAAAAAGTTTTTGCCTCATTTTATATATAAGCAAACCACCACTAACCTAATTAGAATCCAGAATGATAGTAATATAACAAACATAAATAATTTGCTAGCATGATGATAACTACGCACGACCCTAATTTTTATCTCTAGATATTTTGGACTATGAAAAATAATTCTATAACAAAAATATCATGACTTTGAACCGATCAAGCCAGCAAACATGCAATTATGCCAAATAATAAGCAAAAGACTAAGAAAAGTGAGAAAATGCTCTTTCTGTACAACGAAAAGACACTTGTGTTAAAAAGGTAATAAAAAGACAAAGAAATATGAAAAAAGGTCATTTCTATACAACAAAAGTGCCAATGCCAAAAAACGATGCATCATATATCAAAAAAGGCACCTATGCCAAAGGATGTACCGTCATGCATAGAGAATCGCCTCATAACAAATAACACACACCGCAAACATAAACTAAGAGGTAGCGCAATAAAAGGGATCTACTCATGGCACCACTCGACAAGCCCTAAAACAAAAAACAGTAAAGGGTTTGCTGTTTTTGATATAGTTCATGACAAGGATAACCAACCAAACGGACGTGTACTTCAAGCATATGCTAACACTGGAGTGTTTGTAGATGAGCTCATGAACAGTGTTGTTTTTTCAGCCAGCAAGTTTGCCAACCGAAATGGATGAGCCATAAATACAGAGTGGTGCTGCTGAGTAGTAAAAATAAATTAGACCTCAATGAACTCGTCCTTTAATTCGACATATGACATCTCATCTGTGTTGTTACTCATCCTTCTTTTCACCCACACTGATGATGGACATGTTCTTACAATGACAACACGTTTGAATGTTGTCGATCCTAAGGCGTCTCTCTCGACATAAGATGAAAAAATCTGTTTTTTTCTTGAGGTTTGGGCGAGGCTTGCATGCATGGTTATAGATGGGTTTTTTGTGCCCAAATCTGGTTTTGCTGAGGTGCTCATTTCCAATCTGATATGCGGGTTCATTATCAGAAACATGAGGATGTTTTCTGGAATTTTTTTTGAGTTAAAGCTGGAATGTTGGGTTGATTACCAGAAAGATCAAACGGTTTTCCTCGAAACAACATGACGGACCAAAATACGTATTTCCTTTATTAGTGGGTATATAGATTAAAAGGTTTCTCTCCTCCTCCCGTCGGCCCTGCCACCGATTCACCTCATCTTCGATGGCCTTTGGACTGTGGAGGTGTAGAGGACCTCCCCCCCCCCCCCCCGCCGATGGGAGGGAACCCGTTATCGTTCTTGTTAGATTCAGCGTCTTGGTTGGGGATGTGTGGCGGCGACGATGTCCCTTAGTAGGAATAATCTATCCCATGTTCTATCCCCGTCCCGATGTGGAGGTCTGTCCCCATCGGATCTTCCGGGATTCGCTCGGTGCTGGTCTTCGGTGGATCTGTTTGGATCCGGTCTTTGAGTGTCTTTGTTTACATACAGGTTTGACCCTTCCAATCTACGACTTCCTTCGTCGTTGATGATTGTTGCTCTAGTGCGCTGGTCCTAAGGGGTCTTAGCACAACGACTTCCTGACTGTCTATTACAACAAGGTTTGCCCGTCTCTCATACGTCTCCAACGTATCAATAATTTATGAAGTATTCATGGCATCTTTCCAATAATTTTATATGGGTTTGGTGCACCTTTATATCATTTTTGGGAACTAACCTATTAATCTAGTGCCCAGTGCAGTTGTTGTTTTCTGCATGTTTTGGGTTTTTTAGAAAATCTGTACCAAACGGAGTCCAAACGCGACGAAACTTTTTGACATTTTTTTCTGGACCAAATAAAGACCTGAAGGCTTCGGAGGGAGACCAGATGCCGCACGAGGAAGTGACAAGGGAAGGGGCGCGCCTCCCCCTTGTGACTACCTCGTGGGTTCAACTTACAGCCCCTCTGGTCTATAAATTCACATATATCCCAAAAACTCTAGGGGAGCTCCCAATTTTTTTTACTCCGCTATTGCAAGCCTCTATTCTGAAGCGATCTCATCCAGGGTCCTTTTTCGGACCCCTGTCGGAGGGGGAAAGCCATCACCGGAGGCCACCTTCATCGGCCCCGCAGTCTCCATGATGAGGAGGGAGTATTTCACCCTCGGGGCTCAAGATATGTATCAGTAGCTATGTGTTTGATCTCTCTCTCTCATGATCTTGATAGGACATGATCTTCATGCCATGAGTTTTGTTAATATAGTTGGTTCATAAGGTGTTCTTCCCTCTCTATCTTCTTGTGATTAATTGAGTACCGCTCTTTGAAGTTCTTTGTGTTGGATAGAATATTATGAATCTGAAATTGTTTGATACATATCGAATAATTAACTCACGGATACGCGTGGTGACATTGGAGTATCTAGGTGACATTAGAGTTGATTGATGTTTATCATATGGTGTTATTGTAGTAGGATCTCTAGAGTTGTTTGTGACACTTAGTGATGGCTCAATAGATTGATTGGAAAGATAACTTTGAGGTGGTTTTGCTACCTGCAACAATTTCATCTTATGTTCTTCGCTATTGATAAGAACTTTGGAGTAATTCATTATCGCATGTTGAGGGATTATTGTGTGATTCAGTTATGTTAGTGATGTTAAGAGATTGCGCTAGTGAAAGTATGAACCCTAGGCCTTGTTTCCAGTCATTGCAATACCATTTGTGCTCACTTTTATACTTGTTACATTGTTATTTTTATTATTTTAGATTGCAAAAACCTATATCTACTATCCATATTACACTTGTATCACCATCTCTTCACCGAACTAGCACATCTATACAATTTTCCATTGTATTGTGTGTGTTGGGGAAACAAGAGATTTCTTGTATTTGATTGCTGGATTGTTTGAGAGAGACCATCTTCATCCTACATCTCTCACGAAATTATAACCTTAGGTCATCCACTTGAGAAAAAATTGCCACTTTCCTACAAAACTCGGCACTTGGAGGCCCAACAAAGTCTACAAAATAAAATTGCATAGTAGACATCAGGCTCCGACAAAAGAGGGGCGATGATGGAAGCGCGTCTTCGGCTCGCTCGAGTGCTTGTAGTTGTCACTAGGTGATCCACGGACATGATTGTAATTTTTATTACCTTCAATGTTCTTTTTACTACCATGGTTGAGTACAAATAGATTGGAAGTTTCTCGTAAAAAAGTAGGTATATAGATTAGAATCCTTAGAGAAAACATGTAATGGTTGTTTTACACTCTATTTGGAAGGGAAGAAATCGTGCACCCAAATCTCCTTGTAGAACTCATTTGGTTTTCCTATGACAACAAACAATATTTATTCAAAAGTAATGTGGTTCCATGATATTATAACATTGAAGAGGGCATGACACTTTGAACTAAATTAATCAGTCTTACTAAATTTCAGTCGACCGAGACTTGGGTATGTCTCAGTGAGTATTTTTATTTTCAGCTCTTTCTTTGTTTCTTACACTTTATGCCACTTGACTCAAATTGGTTAAGTCCCATTCGATTGAGATCTCGCCACACCCACTCTAGTTCTGTACTTGGTTTCATTCCTACATTTTGACACTCATATGAAGCAAATAGGTTTAGTGTCGATTCATAAAACATTTTTGTGGTAAGATTTTTAAAATTAATATGATTATAGAACTAACTATGGTTATGTGTCACCAAGAAATATCTTTCAACACCATTGCAACCATATTCATAAGAGCAAATACAATAAGATAACATAAGCAGGCTATAAGGACTAAATCATTATATCTTTGCTTAGTGGAGGAGAGAGAAGGAAAGAGTGTTGTAGAATAAAAGCCGACTATAACATGAGAACCAAGACATTGTGAGATTGTAAGGTGGGCAAACTGTTAGTAAAGTAGTATATATTTAAAACTTACTATTGTACAAGCTGGCTATTAGCTTGTCTCTGGTTGATATGGCAACTTCTTATAGCCGATTGTTGACTATATTATTAATCATGCTCAAAGGCTATTCATAGTGGGGAGTAACTTAGACTAGCAGCATGTAGATGTAATGGTTTGTGTTAGCGCCTCTATAGTGGATAGTTCCATAAGTGTGGTAACATAGATATCTTCATTTATTACTTTAGGGCATCTCTAACACCGACCCACAAACCGCCCACAGCATGCGATCTGAACCACGAAAGCCATCCAACGTAGGCATGTATCGGTTCGTACAATGATTTCCCCACAAATCGGAACCAAACGCGCAGGGGGTTGCGGGAGTCCGTAAACGAGAAACGTCAGATTCTTACCCCCAGCCCACCCAAAAGGAAGACGAAGCCCACACTTTTTTAGCAACCCACACTATTTTCGCGCCAAAATCCCCCACTCCCTTCTTCCTTCACCCACCGCTCTCCACCCAATTCCCGCCCTTTTCTTCCACCCTCTCCTTTGTTTTGCCGCTGATGCATGGAACCGGAGGAGAACCCGTCGAAGATGGAGGTGGCGGAGATGTCGAGGGATCTGAGCATCCTACTCGCCTGGAAGATCAGCTCGGAAACACGGTAGATTTTCTAAGCCAAAGCGATGGACACAAGTGAGGAAAATCTCAAGAAGATAATGGGTGCCGGTGGTATGTGGTGGTCATGGCGGATGTCGCTACGGAGGTCGTGGTGCTCCGATGGGCGCGCCCATAGTACAGATGGCGTCGTGGGCGAACCAATACAAGCCTCCGTACTACTACGCTGCCAAGCAGCTCGGAACAGTCATTCGGAAGGTGCATTACAATGTCGACGTAAACGTGCCACCACTCTTCTCCAAGTGTTCTTCGTCGCGTCTCGTCCGGGCTCGGACAACAGGCGGGGAGCAGATGGGTGTGTGCATGTTGGTCGCCACAATGCCTAGAGCGGTAGACCTGGTGTGCGACGACCCGGATAGTTAGATGCTCTACATTATCCTTGACAAAGGCGGCGGAGGAGGATATGGCTACGAGGAAGGACATATGGAAAACTCGGGTCCTGCCCAGTCCAGCAACTACCCGCAGCAGCAGTACTACACCCAGACGGGCACGTAGGTGTCCTACACCCAGACCGACGTGGGCACACAGCAACATCGGCATTGATCAGTCAAAGAATGGTAGGAGGAGGAAGTGGAGTAGGGGGACGGTGAGGATGTTGATCCGGATGGTACAGACGACGATCCAAAGAAGAAGGGTAGAGGAGAAAGGTTCAACCGGTAGGAGGACGAGCTGTTGTGCGATGCATGGTTGGCCACTAGCCTTGATCAGATCCATGGCACGGAGCAAAAGTGCACAACATTTTGGAACAACATTCACATTTGATTCCATGAACACAAGTACTTCACAAATTCCTCAGCCATCGATGGTACACCATCCAAGAGGCCATGTCGAAGTATTACGGGCACTTGAAGCATCTCATCACATGATGGCCTAGTGGTGCACAAATAACCTTGCAAGTAAGTTGACCACTAGCCGGATATCCTTAGTTTTATTGCTCACTAGCCAAATATGCTTAGCTTTGTTGCTCACTAGCCAAATATACTAAGTTTTGTTGCTCACTAGCCGGATATGCTTAGTTTTCTTGATCCCAAGTCGAATATGCTTAGTTTTATTGCTCACTAGCTGGTATGCTTAATTTTGTTGCTTATAAATGGAATATGCTTAGTTTTGTTTCTCACAAGTCATATATGCTTAGTTTTGTTGCTCACTAGCTGGATATGCATTGTTGGCAACGTATCATTTTGAAGCCTTCTCGTGTTTGTTTGGTGTACACGAAGTTGAAGAAGAAAAACTTCACCGTCATGCATTATTGGTTGAAGTTGAACGGGCAACAAAAGTGGAACCTTTTCATAGCCAAGAACGCCGCCCAACCCACCAACAAAGAAACCAGTAACCCTACCGACCCAACCCAAGAACCTCTGAAGAAGGTTAGAAGATTTTTATCACGCAATAAGTGGGAGGAGGAGAGGGCAAAGCAAGAAGGTGCGGCAAACAGGCTGACAGACAAATTCTAGGACATATTGTCACAAAAGGAGGAGGAATTCGTGAAGTGCTTGGAATTCAAGGAGGAGAAAAAGGCGGATAGGTTCAAATTGTTGATGAACGCGACTCTCGTTGTTTTCCCACGGGGGGTCGCGCGAGATGGCAGATGCCATGGGGTGGCTTATCGAGGTGAGAGCAAGGCTGTCGTGGATGATCCGGGATGGGTATGCGAATAGCATGCAGTGGTTTACCCAGGTTTGGGGCTCTCCGGAGAGATAATACCCATACTCCTGCATATCTGTATATCTGTGGAATATTTGGTACATGGTTGCTCCTGGAGCTGTATGGGAGAGGAGAGCCATGAGGCTTCTTGCCTCATGTGTGTGTATGTGTGAGCACGTGAGAGTGGTACCCCCTTATGTGGTGGGCATGAGGCATTTATATAGGCATGAATGGGTAGCTTGGGATGTAAGCTACAGTAGGTAGCTTACATCCCAAGCAGCTTGAGGTGTAAGCTACCATGGGTAGCTTACATATCAAGCCATATGTAGCTTGTGAACTAAGCTAAGTCTTTCCCCTGGTGCACTTTATAAATCAGTGTCCAAGAGGCAGGTTACACTGTAGATAGTACTGCATGATGCGCGTATGATGTGCTACTGCTTGCCAATAATGCGCCACCACTGGATACGGCCGTCTGGTCCGCGCTTGTCTGATGGGACGTCGTAGTTGGCTCCGGGCGTGGCCGTCCAGGAGGAGCCGGCCTGGAGGAGCCAGCCGGGAGGAGCCGGCCAGGGGGAGCAAGCCTGGAGGAGTCGGGCGGGCGTAGCCAGCTGGGAGGAGCCGAACGGGCGTAGCCAGCTGGGAGGAGCAAGCCAGGAGGAGCCGGCCAGGCGTAGCCAACCGGGAGGAGCCGGCCAGGAGGAGCCGGCCAGGAGGAGCCGGCCAGGAGTAGCCAGCCGGGAGGAGCCGACCGTGAGTAGCTAGCCGGGAGGAGCCTGCCGGGAGTAGCCAACCTGGAGAAGCCAGCCGGGAGTAGCCGCTCAGGAGGAGCCGGCCAGGAGGAGCCAGCCGAGACTAGCCAGCCGGGAGGAGCCGTCCAGGAGGAGCCAGCCGGGAGTAGCCAGCCGGGAGTAGCTAGCCGGGCGTAGCCAGCCGGGAGGAGCCATCCGGGCGTAGCCAGCCGGGAGGAGCCATCCGGAGTAGCCAGCCGGGAGGAGCCAGTCGGGCGTAGCCAGCCGGGTGGAGCTAGTCGGGAGTAGCCAGCCAGAAGGAGCCATCCGGGCCGTAGCTTTGTCTTCGTTTCTTCGTATGTCTTGTTGGTTCGTCAGGCTTGGCGTACCGGGGGTGGGTCCGCCGATGCTTTAAAATGTTGAGTCGTCTCCTTGATCCTACACGGGGGTAATCCCCCCGACAGTAGCCTCTGAGCCTCCGGGCGACTTGGAGAGTCGGGCAGAGGGTTTACGCCGGTGGAGTTATTGTTGCAGAAGTTGTCGATGACAGTCGATCGCGGATTGGGGACGACGCGGCTTGCCTCCAGCGGGGGCGCGCCAGCGCACCCGCTGAGTGTAGCCTCCAAGCCTCCGGGCGACTCGAGGGCGAACGTGGGGTCCGCTGGCTGTTGGGCGTGGAGCCCTGCCGAGGGCGGACGCAGGGTCCGCCGGCTGTCGAGCGCGAGACGTTGCCCGACGTGGACGCGGGATCCGCCGGCCGATGGGCGCGGAGTCTTGCCGAAGGCGGACGTAGGGTCCGCCGGTTGTCGAGCGCGCGGAGCTACCAGGCACGGATGCGAGGTCCGCCGGCTGATGGGTGCGGAGCCCTGCCGAAGGCGGTCGCGAACGGGGGGATCCGCTGGCTGATGGGCGCAGAGCCGTGCCGAAGGCGGATGCGGGGTCCGCCTGCTCTTGAGCACGAGGCGTTGTCGGGCGCGGATGGAGGGTCCTCCAGCCGATGGGCGCGGAGCCCTGCAGGGAGTAGCCTCCGAGCCTTCGGGTGAGGAGGGTCCTCATGGAGACAATTGTGTAGAAAACAAGGTTAAGTCGGCGTAGATACATCAAATATTTGATTTTGGTAGTGTAAGTATGTGCAGAGGGTGTCGGCTCGGTTTCGTCCGAGCCCCCTTAAGTCTTTTTCGTTTTCTCTCTGCTCTTTGGCTTTTGCTCTTGCTAGCCAGACAGCTGGGAGCCGGTCTGTAGCTGAGACAAAGAGTGGGCCGCAGAATGACGCGTACAGTACTCGGACTCTAGGAGCAGACTGGACCGAGTAGATACTCATAAATGAAATGTCCGGGTTGCCCAAGCCGTTTTTCTTCTGGGACGCTTTTCACGTGAGGTGACCTCCAGCCAGTGCTCTCGCTAGCTGGATAGTCGCGGTGTGATCTGTAGCTGAGACAAAGAGTGGGCCTTTGGTACCATACACGCTACTAAACCGTCTCGTGGGAACGAACGTATCGAGCCAAGCGGCCGGCCCCGGGCCAAGACTAGCTAGCGCCGGGGTGAACAGTAAAGTAGCTGGAGTAAATGCGGAGATGGTCCACGAGGGTCGCTTGGGGTATCCGCTTGTTTTGTGTGTACGGTGCAAGGAATGCGCATGGAGATCTCACATTGTTTTTGGGTGCCTGCGAGGCGATTTTGTCGACGTCAGCCAATGCGGTTTGTAGCCGACGTGGTCCTGCTGACGCTTGCGAGGCGCTGCCAAGCGCGGACTTGGGGTCCGCTTGCTGATGGGCACGAGGCGCTGCAGGGCGCGGACACGGAGTCCGCCGGCTATCGAGCACGAGGCACTACCGGGCACGAACGCGGGGTCTGCCGGCTATCGAGCGTGAGGCTCTGCCAGGTGCGGACGCGGAGTCAGCCGACTGATGGGCACGGAGCCCTACCGGGCGCAGACGCGGGGTCCGTCGGCTGGGGTGCCCAAGGCACTGCCGAGGGCATCTGCCGGCTGGTGTGCGTGAGGCGCTGCCGAAGGCGGACGCGGGGTCTGCCGACTCGTGTGCGCAAGGCGCTGCCGAGGGCGGACGCGGGGTCCCCCGGCTGATGAGCGCGAGGCGCTGCCGAAGGCGGACGCGGGGTCTGCTGGCTGGTGTGCGCGAGACGCTGCCGAGGGCGGACCCGGGGTTCGCCGGCTGATGAGCGCGAGGTGCTACCGGAAGTAGCCTTCGCGCCTTCGGGCGAGGAGGTTCGTTGATTTTCGCGTAGGCGAGACGGTTGTTGTTGAAGATAGTCAGCGCGGTTTGGCGCTTGCGGGGCACGCCGGCACACCTGCTGGGTGTAGCCTTCGAGCCTCCGGGTGCTCGAAGGGGGTCCTGGACGGTCGAATTTGACCGAACGGGCCTTGAGGAGGCCGGGCGGCCGGGACGACTCTTTAGCCGGCCAGGCGGCGGAGGCGGTGGGTAGACCGGTCAGCCAGACAGGGCGAGTTGTGACTAGTCGTCTGAGTGGCGAAGCAGGAAGACGGACGGTGCCTTCTTTTCTTCTTCTTCTTTTTCTTTGGGCGGCCCTTTTCTTCTTTTCCAGCCGGGCCTCTCTTCTCAGGAAAACGGCCCCCCGCTCCTCTGCTTTCCCCGCGTGGGCAGCTGGCCTCGACAGTTTGGGAGCCGGCCGAGTTGGAGGGGAGCCGGCCGGCCTGTGGGCGGCTGGACAGGTGGCAGAGACGCGGGCGGGCGAGCTGGACGGTAGCAGGCGAGGAAAAGGCGGAGCGGCTGGAGGCGGGGAGGCGGAAGCGGAGCCGGACGGCAGCAAGCAAGGTTCCTGGCGCGAGGCAGCGAGCCGGAGCAGGGGCAGCGCGCGGAGGCGAAGAGGCGGAGCCAGGAGCCGGCGCGGCATGGTGAGGCGCGCTGGGGCGGAGCCGGAGCCGGCAGCGAACGGACGGAGCCAGTGGCACGGGCATGGGGAGCCAGCATACCGGCACGGGTGCTGCCGGAGAAGCAGGGCGAAAGAGCCGGACCGCGGATGAGCAGCAGGGCGGCGGAGCCGGTGGGCTGGCGCGGCGCGTGGGGAGGCCGGACGCGTAGCGGGGGCGGGGCCGGAGCGCGGCTAGAGGCGGGGAGGCGCAGGAGGATGAGCCGTGGGTCGGCGCGGCATGCTGGGAGGCCGGACGGCAGCAGGCGAGGGTGGAGCCGACGCGCGGTCTTGGAGGAGCACGGCGGCGGGGGGCGGCAAGAGGCCCCGCGGCGGCGGTGCTTGGCACTCCGTCGGACGGAGGGGTTGAGGCCCTCGGGCGCGGCCATGCGGCGGCCATGGCCTCGGACGCCAGGCACACATGCGGGGAAGACGAAGCAGGGGGTGCCGGTGCAGGCGGGAAGAGGTGGCACGCTGGCGCGCGGCGTGGGTGAAGGGTCGAGCGGCATGGCGTGGGAAGTGCTGGCGCGGGACTTCGGCCGGCTCGAGTCGAGCGTGTGCGCGGGATCCCCCGTCCCTGTTAGCAGCGTGGAGGGGCTAGCCTGGGCGGAGGCGCAGTGGAGCACCACGCGGCGGCGTTGTAGTGGGGGCGACCGGGGCAGAGGCGCGTAGAGGCGTAGTTGTGGAGATTGGAGGCAGCGACGAGGCGGCGGTCCAAAGCAGCAACGCAGTATGACATGCAGGTGCCGTGGGTGCTGCGGCGGCGGTGGCACCATGGACGTCGGGTGCGGGGCTTGGCCACGAGCCCTCCTCCGTGAGCCGCGTGTGTTGGGAGAGCGGTCGGAAATCTTTTTTAGTGGGAATAGCGGGAAACGAGCTTCGGGAAGCCTGTTCGAGAGGTGGCCGCTGCAGTTGTCGAGACGCGACCGGCACCGGCGAGAGCACAGTGGCCAGTGGCAGCGCCAACGCAAGGAGCATAATGGCTAGCGGCCGCGTCAACGAGACCGGGACGGGGGCCAGGCGAGCGGCGACGGCCGCAGCCGCTGAGACGCGATAGGCACCGGCACGAACGCGACGGACAGGAGTAGTGCCGGCACGAGGAGTACGTGGCGGCGGCCGGTCATGGCCGCGAGCCGCTAGCGGCAGCACGCATGGTTTGGTGGAGTGGTCGGCGAGGCTAGCGTGTCGAGGACGAACGCGAGCGAGGGAACATGGGAGTGGCGATGTCGCCGCAGTGACGACTAGACCGGCTATGAGGACGCGGTGTCGCGCATGTTCGTCCCGGGGGCGTGTTGATGTCGAGCCCCCGAGCGGCGACGACAGCGACATCGCGGTCGTGATGATGGGGAGGGTCCCGCCCGGACCGCGGTTCCAGCAGCAGCTTGCCCCATGGTGGGCTCCAAATGTCGTCGTTTTCTCATGGGGGGTCGCGCGAGACGGCAGATGCCATGGGGTGGCTTATCGAGGTGAGAGCAAGGCTGACGTGGATGATCCGGACGGGTATGCGAATAGCATGCAATGGTTTACCCAGGTTCGGGGCTCTCCGGAGAGATAATACCCTTACTCCTGCATATCTGTGAAATATCTCGTACATGGTTTCTCCTGGAGCTGTATGGGAGAGGAGATCCATGAGGCTTCTTGCCTCATGTGTGTGTATGTGTGAGCACGTGAGAGTGGTACCCCCCTATGTGGTGGGCATGAGGCATTTATATAGGCATGAGTGGGTAGCTTGGGATGTAAGCTACAGTAGGTAGCTTACATCCCAAGCAGCTTGAGGTGTAAGCTACCATGGGTAGCTTACATATCAAGCCATATGTAGCTTGTGAACCAAGCTAAGTCTTTCCCCTGGTGCACTTTATAAATCAGTGTCCAAGGGGCAGGTTACACTATAGATAGTACTGCATGATGCGCGTACGGTGTGCTACTGCTTGCCAATAATGCGCCGCCACTGGATATGGCCGTCTGGTCCGCGCATGTCTGACGGGACATCGTAGTTGGCTCCGGGCGGGGCCGTCCAGGAGGAGCCGGCCTGGAGGAGCCAGCCGGGAGGAGCCGGCCAGGGGGAGCAGGCCTGGAGCAACCGGCCGGGCGTAGCCAACTGGGAGGAGCCGGCCGGGCATAGCCAGCTGGGAGGAGCCGGCCAGGCATAGCCAGCTGGGAGGAGCCGGCCAGGAGTAGCCAGTCCAGAGGAGCCGGCCGGGAGTAGCCAGCCGGGAGGAGCCTGACGGGAGTAGCCAACCTAGAGAAGCCAGCCGGGAGTAGCCGCTCAGGATGAGCCGCCTAGGCGTAGCCAGCCGGGAGGAGCCAGCCGAGAGTAGCCAGCCGGGAGGAGCCGTCTAGGAGGAGCCAGCCAGGTGGAGCCAGCCGGGAGGAGCCAGCCGGGAGTAGCCAGCCGGGAGGAGCCAGCCGGGAGTAGCCAGCCGGGAGGAGCCAGCCGGGAGTAGCCAGCCGGGAGGAGCCAGCCGGGAGTAGCTAGCCGGGCGTGGCCAACCGGGAGGAGCCAGCCGGGAGTAGCCAGTCGGGAGGAGCTAGCCGGGAGGAGCCAGTCGGGCGTAGCCAGCCGGGTGGAGCCAGTCGGGAGTAGCCAGCCGGGAGGAGCCATCCGGGCCGTAGCTTTGTCTTCGTTTCTTCGTATGTTTTGTTGGTTCGTCAAGCTTGGCGTATCGGGGGTGGGTCCCCCGATGCTTTAAAATGTTGAGTCGTCTCCTTGAGCCTACCCGGGGGTAATCCCCCCCCCCCACAGTAGCATTTGAGCCTCCGGGCGACTTGGAGAGTCGGGCGGAGGGTTTACGCCGGTGGAGTTATTGTTGCAGAAGTTGTCGATGACAGTCGATCGCGGGTTGGGGACGACGTGGCTTGCCTCTAGCGGGGGCGCACCATGGGTAGCTTACATGTCAAGCCATATTTAGCTTGTGAACTCAGCTAAGTCTGTCCCTTGGTGCACTTTATAAATCAGTGTCTAGGGGGCAGGTTACACTATAGATAGTACTGCATGATGTGCGTACAGTGTGCTACTGCTTGCCAATAATGCGTCGCCATTGGATACGGCCGTCTAGTCGACGCGTGTCCGATGGGACGTCGTAGTTGGCTCCGAGCGGGGCCGGACAGGAGGAGCCGGCCAGGCAGAGCCGGCCTGGAGGAGCCGCCCAGGAGTAGCCAGACAGGCGTAGCCAGCCGGGAGGAGCCGGCCAGCCGTAGCCAGCCGGGAGTAGCCAGCCAGGAGGAGCCGACCAGGCATAGCCAGTCGGGAGGAGCCAGCCGGGAGGAGCCGCCTAGGCGTAGCCAGCCGAGTGGAGCCAATCGGGAGTAGCCAGCCGAGAGTAGCCAGTCGGGTGGAGCCAGCCGGGAGTAGCCAGCCGGGTGGAGCCAGCCGGGAGTAGCCAACCGGGAGGAGCCAGCCGGGAGTATCCAGCCGGGAAGAGCCATCCGGGTCGTAGCTTTGTCTTCGTTTCTTCATATGTCTTGTTGGTTCGTCAGGCTTGGCATACCGGGGGTGGGTCCCCCGATGCTTTAAAATGTTGAGTCGTCTCCTTGAGCCTACCCGGGGGTAATCCCCCCGACAGCGACGGAGAATAAACTTAAGCTCTAAGATAGGAGAACTATGATCGAAGAGAGGAATGCCATGCTCAAGGAAAAGAAGTCGAAGATCGCCGCCAATGCTGAGGATCCTTGAATGTGGCCTCTTTGGTTGGTGAGCAAGAATGATCGTGCAAGCCGTGTGCTACAAGATGTTGTAGCGGCAGCCACATAAGTTGATAGCGGCAGACACTGAGGACGCGGCGGAGGCGGAGGCTGCGTATGCAGCGGCGACGACATATCGATTAGCGAGCAGATGGCTAGGATTGCTGGTTTGGCATGGTATAAAATTGCACGGACTGTTAGGCTGAAGTTTTTTTTTTGATTCAGGCATGTAAAAACTAAGTATACTTTCCTATTTTTTAGTTGTGATCGGGGCATGTGATCCGATGCTGCTGTGATATGGTGCACTGTGTGGATTGGACTAAATTTGAGTTTCAAATTGTCCTTTATCGGATTGTGTTGGATGGCGGTCTCTCGCACCCGTGTCCGTGGACTGGTCCACTCTATCTGGGAATAGATGCGGGAGGAAATTTGTGTGTTGGCATTGGAGATGCCCTTATAGAGTAAATTTATATTAGGAATTTCTATGTGAAGGTAACATATTATGTTACTCTGTTTTTCAGAAAGTGTCGCTTTATTACTTAAAATGTTTAAGCATTACACCTGGTCTATGCATGATTAAGATGAACACAGCCAATGATGGGGTCCCCTACTAGTGGTAGGATTATGGACCCGACATTCGAGTCCCACCTAGGACCCCACACCATCATTAAGGTTCCAGGACCATAGGTGCATTCGGATGCATATATCGGGATCCACTCAGATCCACTAAGTCACTCGGACGTCTCCCCGCCAATCGGTCAGGCTCTGGCACTCAGATAGAGATAAGACATGGGCGACGTGGGAGCTGCAATGGTCGGAGGACTTAAACAATAAATCAAGTGTAGTCATAGCTTCTGTTACCAGTAACTGCTATAGTTAAGGGCTACCGTTACTAGAAACCACCGTCAAAATAGCATTAATTCACCCTTGTAATGATGCTCAACGGTCCAGGCGAACTCTATATAAGCACCCCAAGCTCCTGGACAAGGGTCCAACACCCTCTTGTAATCACACCCCCAGAGAAAACACAAGCCTCCAGGCACGAGACGTAGGGTTGTTACCTCTCCGGGAGGGGCCTAAACTAGTATAAACCGAGTGTTACACTTGCGCCATAGCTAGGCTCCGCCCCTCGTTCATACCCCTAGTACTCATTATCAGGATGGTTACCTCGATAGTTGGCACCTACCTTGGGGCAGCGCTTCTAGCAATATCCAGCGCAAATGGGATTTTTCATCTTCATCATCATTATCATCGGTGGAGAGATCTGATTCGGCTCCTTGAGCTTTGTTGCCGACGACTCGACGTGGCCTCAGGAAGCTTTGCTGGATGTGGAAACGTGTCCCATCGGTGTGGCGGCGCACTTCCGCGCATCTTCGTTCAGAGTCCTTCTTCCGCCAGCCGTCGGTCCCGTACCATCCGACACCTCTCCTCTCGGCCGAACATCGTTGTAAGCGCTATGTGTGCTCACGACTTCAGCGTTGGATCAAGCATGTCGTGGCTCTTCGGGCCACGACCGAGCAGGTGGCAATGCTCTACTCCGACGAGCCCACCTTCGATTTATTCTCCTTGCCGCATGAGTACTCCACCCATAAGTATGAGTGCGAGAGTAGCGAGCTTGCTACAGAAGTACTGATGGCAGGGACTGAGTAGCAGAATGGATCTCTTGGATATGCGAAAGGCTCCTTTCTTGGGTGTGCTGGTGACAACCTTGGCGATGGCCTCAATGTCGATGCCGAACCATACATTCTACAACCCCATACTCGGGAGCAGTGGGAGGAGCACAGGCAGAGGAACAAGCAAGACTTGCTCATCCTGATCACGGGGACGACCACTGAAACATTGGCCTAGGAAATTTCACCGAGTGTGGCGGAATTGCATTGGAAAAAGCAAGGAAGAAAAGGGGATCTAGGCGATTTCAACCACATGGTTTCCACCTATTTATACCTAAACAAATCCGCCAGAAGATCTCCCACCATCGAGTGCAGATCGGACACTATCTCTTGCATAGAGTAAATGACGCACATGGTGGATCCCGCGTTGGAAATCAAGGCGCCACGCCCCACTTTCCCCACTATGCCATGACGCAGCCGCTTCCGCGCGCACGTCCCGCAGTCAAACTCCTGAGATTTTTGCTCCAAATCAATCTGGTTGATTGTCTACCCTTTTATATTTGGGAAAAGCGCCTCGGTCCTGCTAACTGCCCTAAAAGGGAGTCTCTGAACACTCGGACACTTAAAAATCATCCGACTGAAGCCGTCTTCAATATTGTAACGGTACAAATACAACGCGCCTCTATGGGTTGACTTGGCCCTTAGCCAAGCGCAAAGGTGAGTGCTTCGTAAATTCGGACTTGAAGTCGACTGATGGAGGAGTTTCCCTTTCAGAGAGGACCAGTCCTCACTCCTACAATGTCACTTGAGTTTCATGGCATGTCCACACTCGGACCACCAGTCTATCTCTCCCGAGAGACAATCGAATGCCACCAAATTTTGCCTAGCAATTATTTCGATCCGATCACTTAGAAAACTTGCAGTCCAAAATCCGTTGCAGCTTTTGCTTAGGCGTGAATGGATAATCCCCTGAAGCTTTGGGTGCTCCTGAGGCACTCGGGTCACTCCAAGGATTCCGTCCACTCGTCTTCTGAAACCCCAACCGATTCATGGGCTAATGACGGGGTCGCCTACTAGTGGTAGGGTCATGGACCTGACATCCAAGGCCCACCTAGGAACCCACACCATCATTGACGTCCTAGGACCGTAGGCGCATTCGGATGCATATATCGAGATCCACTTGGATCCACTAAGTCACTTGGACGTCTCCCCTCCAATCGGCCAGGCTCCGACACTCGGACAGAGACAAGACGTGGGTGTCGTGGGAGCAGCAACGGTCAAAGGACTTAAACAATACATCAAGTGTAGTCATAACTTTTGTTACCGGTAACTACTATAGTTAAGGGCTACCGTTACTAGAAACTATTGTCATCATGGCACTAATTCACCCTTGTGATGACGCTCAACGGGTCTAGGCGAACTCTATATAAGCCATGCCGAGCTCCTGGACAAGGGTTCAACACCCTCTTGTAATATCACCCGTCCAAAGAAAACACAAGCCTCTGAGCATGAGACGTAGGGTTTTTACCTCTCCAAGAGGGGTCTGAACTCGTATAAACCGAATGTTACACTTGCTCCGTAGCTAGGCTCCGCCCGTTGTTTGTACCCCTAGTACCCATCGTCAGGATCATTGCCTCGACAGCCAACAAAGTTCTCTCACCAAGCCAAAAAAGGCAAAATACAAAGAAACATGAAGAATATGTATAACGCCTAAACCGTAGGTGGCCCAATCCTAAGATCATGCTATCACCCATGTTGGGTAAAAGTATCAGCCTCCAATCGTGTACACACCTCCATAGACGAATCTTGATTCTTCACTCGTTGTAGGGAGGACCATAAACGAAGTGTTTCGGTACATGTGTAGATAACATGCATGAGAGAAGTACGTTTATCGTTAAAAACCTTATCATTTCTACATAGAAAAAGCGACCAAATCACGACAAGCGCTCTCACCCTGAGAATAATTCTAAACCTCTAATCAATCCCATCTAACTAGTTGCAAAATATATTAGCAACACTACAAGAAGTATACAATGTATAAGTTATTTGGATGACTGAGCATAGAACGAGTTTAAATTGTTTCATCATGCGGACAAAAGACACATTGCGTACTTTCATGCCAATTTCTCTTAATACGGATACCTTCAGTAAGAATGACTTCATGACAAAGATACCATGCAACTTCTGAACGTCGCGTTTGACGGAAATGATTCCAAAACCTTGGCGATAGTATCATCCTTGTGATGCATAATATTGTTTAGAGGTGGATATTGTTTCCGGACATTAGCGTTTCCTAGCCACTTATCCTCTTAAAATATAATTTCTAGGCCATTATTTCCGCCCAAAAGTAAGAGCCCTCGGACTTTCAATATACTTAGGATGACGCTTTTGAACCCACATATTTTTTCCTTAAAAGGGTTTGCCATACGTCATCTTCCGTCAATAACTTAAACAATCATTTACTGAGGAGGGATGCCTCCCTTCTATTTACTTACTTGTGACATTATCTTTTTTCTTATGTGGCATACATGTTAGTCACCCTATGACTAGTCTAAAGCATATGTATTACTCGATCGCTTACGAAATTTCTTAAAAATGAATCGGCAACACATTTTTTTTGAACAATCACCGGGGTGGGGGGGAGGGGGTCCCCACGTGAATATATTACTCAAAGGCCCGTAAGCCAATTTGTCGTTACATTAAGGGCTACATCGAGAGGAGAGGTACACGCGCCAAGACATGGCAGCCTCCCTACTAACCGGGTCCTTAAATCTGAAGGCCCAAAGCGTAAAATTTGAAGTGATATTCCTAACAGTATCTAGGGTAGAGTGCATCTCGTTACGGAAAACACAAGTATTCCTGGAGTCCCACAGCTTCCAGAGGATGGATAGGACGACTGTAGGCCAAATGTTGATGTCGAGCCCGATCGGAGTCGGAGTATCCCAGATGAGGTCGATGACGAGAGGGACCTGGAAGCCCAAACGTGACCAGACCTGAGCAGCCCATGGGCAGAGGAGAGCGAGGTGTGTCGCATCCTCGAGAGAAACGCTACAGCGAGGGCAAGACAAGCCAGTAGTGATGGTCTTGCGCTGTAAGTTCGTCATCGTGCTTAGCCTGTTACGACAGAAGAGCCAACCGAAAATCTTTAACCTTGATAGGTGCCTTGAAGCCCCAGATGTACCCAGCGTTAAAGTCAAGCTCAGGGTCGGAGGAGAGCAGTGAGCTGAACGAGGAGCCATGGGTGAGGAAACTGTCATTAGGCGCATCGCAAATGGTAATCGGCAACACATTTTGGTTGTGTACTTTTACAGTCTGGGGCTCATTGCACTTAATTAAATTCTACACGTGCAGTGGTCATATCCTAATGCATTGTTTAGTTACACTAGTGGTAGATAGATCGCGCAGCACATGGCGCAGCAGGCAGCCCATGCCCACACGGAGGCGCAGTGTGCGCGTGTCCATTGCGGAAAGGGTGCGCACCGGGGAAAAAGTCGAGAAAATATCATGTGCGCTACTCCTAGCTCAGAGTAGAGCTGGAGCAGGTCAGTATCAGCAGAGACGGGGACTGGCCTATAGGGCGCACCCTCCCCAATGACCTACTACGCCGTAGCTGCGACGCTGCAGCGCGCCCAGGTCAGGTCTGGAGCAGAGCGCGCGCGGGCGAGTGGGGGAGCATCCATTGCGCGGTCGCACGATGCACGGCGGTGTCTCCGTCGACGCGCGTGCGCACGCTGTAACTGCTGCGGTGCTGCTGTGGCTTGTGGTCTACTTGGCACTTGCCATTACCACCCCGCATGTGACCGCAGCTGCCGCGGTCTTCGCGTCCCACATGGTAGAGCCCCACCCGGATGGCCATACCATCATGGCCCGGTGCGACAAGCGGACGACGGGGGCTCACCGTCACAGGAGGACGCGGTGGTCTGCGTTTGCGCATGTGCCGTGGTTGCCGAATGCCGGCCGGTGAAAGCAACGGGACTGCAGGAGGAGCAGGTAACATGGGGAGTGCTGTGCAGTGCGGCAGCGGCCAGGAGAGGCGAATGTTAGGTTGGGAGTCATTGATGACTGATGAGGCCCCGACGCCGGTGGGGTTTTCCCATTTGAGTC
The DNA here is from genome assembly GCA_022496015.1 of Hordeum marinum. Classification (NCBI taxonomy): domain Eukaryota; kingdom Viridiplantae; phylum Streptophyta; class Magnoliopsida; order Poales; family Poaceae; genus Hordeum; species Hordeum marinum. The sequence continues at coordinate 151,190,114 of CM039678.1, forward strand.
CTTCCCGTTTCCACCGGCTATTCATGCATGGCATTTAGAGTAACTTCATCAGATCGATTTGAACTGACGCTGATTTTGTCTGTTTTTTATCTGTTTGGATCGGTCAAAAAGACATTCGTGTTAGATTATTGATTCACATGCATCTAACGGTGGCCCGACCTATCTTTTTTGCGCATGGCATGTAAAAAGAATGAAAGAGCCAAGTTCAAACTTAATATTAATTAAACATTAAAACAGGGAACAACCTTCCACCAAAGTCCACATTTACATTAGCTAGTAAAATGTCCTTGTGTTGTTACGGGTTTTCGAAATATTTTACAGGGGTTATATAAAAGATAATGTGGTTTAATTTTCACACCTAAAGACAATATAACATGGACACAATTGCTTAAAAATTCAAGTCCACCTCACTTGCAATGTTAATCGATAACAAAAAGACAAATTGACGACGTGTCTATGTAAAAAATTGACCGATGATCCAACTAAAAGTCTATTACAGATTATTAGATCTACTTGACGCGCCTAAGAAATTCTCGCACAATATCATAAAAGTTGGCTTTATCTTCATTCCCACGATGTTTTAGCAAGTATAATAAAAAGTGATTCCTCAACTCATACACATCTTGCACAAGTAATATATGTAGCTAGCATGAATATTTCATGCCGAATGTCTTAAAACATGTAACGGACAATACTCACCGTGCAAACCGGCTTGACCAGTTTTTTACCGTTCCACCAGAGGATAAAATAAAAAATAAAATAGCCAGACACATCTCTGCAATTTCCTTAATTTTCTAATTACCCTTTTTTTCAAAGCGTAAGTCTTTAACCATTTAAATCTTCTGTACTTTTTTTTTGTAGCAAATCAAATTTACCTCTTAGATGGAAAGAGTGTCACATCCTATAGATGCCTTTACTTGCAAGTTTTTGTTTGCTGAAATTATGCCATACAAGATAATAGTTGCTTGTATGTTTTGGACAAGGCCAGGAAAATTATTCCAGCACATACCCTCTGGTTTCATATTTTGAAGGCACAAACATCAAGAAGCGTTGTTTGATATTTTGAAGGTACAAACATCAAGACACGCACCTGATATGATATAAAATGTACATTACGTGGCAGAATAATAGGTGGTTGTAAATTCCGATACTGTTCAGGTACCAACAATTCATTAAAACTCTTATTTTCCAGCAAGATACACACATTAGGAAAAGTAACCAACAAAATATTTTACTGGATTGAACATGAAATACCAACAATATATTTTACTGGATTGAGCGTGCCTTGCGGACGTCGAGGCTTCTCCTTGGGCTTCACCATTGGGGTTGTCTGGGTTAGGGTGTGGAGTTGCGGGGTCGGGGTAGTGATGATGACCATCGCAGGGGTTGGTGGTTACAATCCCATTAGAGGGGGTCCCTATAAGACGACAAAGCTCTTCCGAGGATACGAAAATATTCCGGTCGGCCATGGGGGCATACCTTGAAGATTCGATCGGTTGCCCGAATAGCACGACTGGGTTGTTGGTGTCGGGCACATCTTCTCTTCTTGCCAAGGCTTGGTGAGCAAGTTCTCCACTAGTTGCGATCAAATCAAGGGTGACCTGATCGAACAGCGCCTCTTGCACTATTAGGTAGCGCACAAGATGCAACAGGGCGGGGTCCGTCTCGTGGTCTCCATTAGAGATCCCGGGTGGTCTACCATAACCTTCACGGCTAGGGTAGTAGTAGAACGAGCGACAGTTAACTCTTGGCGACAGGTGCCGGAGTTGAACTATAGCCTCTCGAGCTGCTAGCTCGACCGCTTGTGGCTCAAAGGAAGTTGACCTTCCGGTGAACCTGTAGGGCGTTCTGGCGTGATACCTCGGTCGTAGATGTGCATCATGGCCCATAAGTGACGATTTTCATCACTCGTGCGCTCTTGTACACAACATATTCCGAGGGCTCTTCTAATGCAAAGGCTCGGTGGGTGAGGTTGGCGAGGATGGTTACAAAACCTCCAAGGTTGGTCGTAGTGGTCTCATTGTGAACAATGGGACCAGGCATCTTGGCTTGGTTTTGGATAGGTGGTTGTGGTGTGTTGGGTTGGGGCAAATGTTTCTTTTATAGAAATAAAACGGAGTCTTCCCTCGCACGCTTGTGAATGGGACAACCCAGGTGTCGTTCACGGGCGTGTGGCTTACTGGGCTAGTCTGATAGGTTGGGCACCGACTGCCGAAAGGTGTTGGGGTCACTGTGTGGGCTATCGGATAGGATAGGCTCGGCTATGGTTAGGGTAGGGTTTGGGTGGGTGGTAACCTAGTTTTTTTTCACCCGGCTAAGATAGGATTAGCCAATGGTCAGCCTGGATCTGATTCCAAGTTTGTCAGGATCAGATTTCCAGGATATAATTTTTTCCAGCAAATGGTCCTTGTGCTCACAAGCCTCAGGATTACTCTTAGCTAGTGGACACATTCTTGATATAGAAATTCCAAGAAGTTGCAAAATTGAAGTATAAGACCATGATGGTCTATGGAGTACAACATGGTTTCTAGTGGTTGATGGCGGAAGCGGTTTGTGGATCTCCAGCGTCTATGGGACTCCATTTCCCACAGGAACAACTGACCTGGATAATTCCTATCTTTGCATGGTTGCTATCTCCGATGTTTAGGTTCCGATGTTTTCGTCATAGTGCTCCTTCCCAAATACGCAATCTAGCCAATGAAAATAGTCAGGGACAAGCCAGTGAGTATGTTTGAATGTACTCGCGAATATCGTGAAAACGGACATAATATAGCAGGTAAGTTGTATGCACTGAAATTATTCATGGATGTTTTCAACCAGGCATAAGATAATTTCATGATGCGAGTAAGCAGATAATTCATATTAAAAATGTAAAAGCTATTAATGAATGAAAATAAAATAATCTGATCGGGTGTCTGAAGCGACGCCTCGAAAGGGTAAGAATATAAAACATGTCTCAATCGGGCATGTGAGCGACGCCACATAAAGGGCTTATAAGGGAAATGTATAAAAGGCATGCCACAGTCGGGCATCTTGGCGACACCACATAAAGGGCTTATAAAGAAAATGTATAACAGACATGCCACAGTCGGGCGTCTGAGCGACACCACATAAAGGGCTTATAAAGGAAATAAATAACATGTGTGCCACAATCGGGCGTCTGAGCGACGCCACATAAATGGCTTATATGGAAAAATTATAACATGAGTATCCAGGAGGTAGAACCATCCCAGGGATACTCAACAATTCATATAAAATAAATGGTTAGTCCATAACAATAATAATCATAAATATCACTGGTCGCACTTCATGATCAATAATTCAGGTTTAGAAGGACTCCTCTGAAGACCGACACTTGACCCATCCTAGTCTGTAGTCCTTAACCGCGTAAACGGCTAATCTAATAGATGTATACTCTGCGAAGGTTGTACTCTTTACCCACGTGTAATGGATTTCTTTAGTCATTCCAAGACAAATTCCGCTCAAGGTCTTTGAGTTGAAAACACATCTAACCCGCACACACCAGCTTAACTTCCCGATGCCATGAATCACCCATGACCCTCGTTAAGTAAAACTCTGAGTGGGGAGACCACAATTTCGATTAGGATGGGATCACAAAAATTATACCGCATGCAAACAGGGAAGCCAACCCCTCGGTCCAACCGGAACACCCATACCCCCGGACCAAGTGGCATGCCAACCAGATGCCTCTGGTATCTTCCACTGTGGCCTCTCTATACAATATGTGCCAAGAAAGGGGTTGACAACTTACTGAACCGTATCCTACCTGCGAAAGGGACAAGTGGTAGTACGAAACAAATGTGGGGGTTACTGGAACAAGACTTGATATGCAATCGACTTAGGAGGTTTATGTTTTTCCTGTAAGGTTTGCTCACAAATTATACTTCGCAATTTTTCTGATAGAGTCACCCCTATCGTACCTCACACCCTGCCTCCACTGATCATCCCCATCACAACGGGATATCCGCTCCATGGTCGTGTCTACCCGAGACATAACCCATCACTGGAGTTCAATTGGCTAGCACAGGTATGTGTGGCATGAAGAGGTGACTTCTATCAAATGCATTTCATGGAAATGCAACTTTCACCAATTGCAATCATGCATAAAATGTCACCATAATAAGATAATTCCTTTCGCAACATATCCATGCAAATTATGCCACACAACAATCAATCACATACTAATTCATATCCGTGTTCAATATGCTTGCCTTGAGTATGCAGAGAGGTGAAGTACACTCCAAAACTTTTGAAAGTTTAATTCTCCTTGCATTTCCTATTTTGAAATTATTCGAATCAACACACAGTTCAAAAACAGTACCAAAAATTTGTTTGCAAAATTTTAAAATAAATATTAAAATAACTAGGTGAAATTTGAAATAGGTGGGAAAAAGAATCAAAACCATTGCAGTTTTAATTTAAAAGTTATAGCGGGTCAAAGTTTGGTCAAGGTTCTGTTTTAATTTAAAACAGAGAAAAGAAAGCGCTTCACCCGGAATACGCCTTCCGAAAACAAAAGCGTACCTAAAGGGCTACGATTTCTGCCACAGGAATACGTATTGCCGGAGCTGCGCCACTGGGGAAATTGGCTGGGTCACCGACAGGTGGGACCCACCTGTCGGGTTTGTCTCCCACCTCACGCGCGCCTGGACAAAGACACAGGCCGACTCCGACGATGATTGTCGGCGCTAGGAGGCACCGTTCTCGAAGCCCGGCATATCCACGTGCTCAGGAGGATGACCCGTGTCACATGAAGGGGAAAGGAGCGTCCGGGGGGCTCTAGGGTGAGCAGAGCTTCATCAATGGCAGAAGGAGCTTCGGCCATGAAGGGAGCTTTGCACACCGTGGCTACCCAGCGAAATTGGAAGCGGGAATGGGTTCCCGAGGTCTAGGTGGAGCTAGTGGCCGAGATCATTGAGAGGTGGAGGTTCTGGCTTGGCCGGAATCGACCGGAGGGCAGCGGCGGGCGTCTCGGACGGAAGCGGGAGGGATGGCGGTGCCGGTTGAATTGGGGCTATGGGAGGCTTAATACAGCTGGTTAGGGTGGCTTTGATAGCCAGAAGCACTCAGGGGATCCTTTTATAGGCGGGCGAGGTCGGTTCCGCGGTGGCCATGGATAACTATGACGGCCTGTAGCTAGGGGGCGACGTGGCGACGGTTGGCGGGGCCAGAAGCTAGCGGACGAGCTTGTGTATGAGATCGAGCTATTCCAAGGGGCAGCTGGCTGGCGAAGAGGGCCTAGGCGGTGCTGCCATGGCAGAGGCGAGCTGCGGCCGAAGGCTAGACGCCAAGGGGCTTGCTGCGGTGGTGCTGCAGGGGAGCCAGGGGCGGTTGGGTGGCGCCCGCGAGCTGTAGGGGCGGGGGCATGGCCCTGCGGACGGCCCAAGGCCAGGGGCTAGGGTAGGTGGCATGCGGCGATGCGGCTATGCTGTCTGCAATTGGCGCGCTCTACTCGCGCTCTAGACGTGCACGACACGTGCTCGACAGATTGCCATGGCATGCTAAGGGGCTTTGGTGGATCTAATAGTTAACATAGTGGTTAGTGTGGTTTTAATTGGCCGTTTAGACATGAGGGTTGGGTGAGGGGACCAGGTTCACAAAGAAATCTCAAAACTATGCCAATTCTGTTCATGCACTCAAGATGTTCGACAGAATGCTATAGAAATCTAAGGACTTTTGATGGGGTCCAAAATTAATAGGATGGAGTCTGTCTAGTCCCTGGTAATGATGGTATGGTTAGTTTGGCAAAAACAAAAACAAGTTAGTGCATGTTTTTGCGAAAACCATTTCTGGACAGAAACTATAGGGCATTATTGCATGGGCCTAAATTATCCCAATGGGTCTAAAATGTTGGACTTCAGAGTTTGGTAGGGTTTACTACAAGCAGGAAAAATCCCAAGGTCACTAGAGAAAATTAAAATAGGGTTGCAGTTTAAAATACCAAATTGGACCAGAATGAAAAGGAGGATGATTTGCTCAAATTTTCGAAAACACCAAGTTGGGTTTTTACAAAAAAAGTGATCCAGGGACAACACATGACATCTAGAAATTTTTGTGGGATTTATAATTGAATTTATAAAGGGGTTGTAGTGCAACAGAAGCCTTTAAAAGGATGAAAATGCTATTAAAAGGAATTAAAACTTGGCAAGCTTTATTATAAAAATAATTCCACTAGTTTTACTAAATGAAATAAAATTATTTAATAAAACATTCAAGTCCCACAATATTATTCAAAAGTTTTCTAATAGGAGGAAGGAATTTTACAAGTGCAAGAAAAAAGGAGGTTCTGAAACCAACAGAAAATCCAGAAAAAATAAATTAATAATCCTCACAAAATTTTATTATTAAAAACATGATTAAATATTTGGGGTGTTATAGTCCAAAAGTATCAATGGGGCCATCCTTAGTAGCTTGGGGGTCCAACTCTGCTTGGTGTGTGCATGAGGCACCATCGTCGAAGCTCAATGGGATCTTGAACCTCGAGTGGCCTCGCTCGCTATGCACCAAGATTGTTGCAAAGAGCCTCATGGAAGAACATGGCATCGCCTGCTGCTCTGCCTCAGGAAGAATATCAAAGAGCGTGTTGTAGGCCTCGATGAGACGCAACCTTCAGCAGCCTCTCAAAATCTCCCACATAGCCTGTCGTCCATGGTGACCAGGTCCTCGAAGGATGTCTTGCCCGAAACATGGTTTAGCAGCACACGCAGATAATATCGTGTTGGGGAACGTTGCATGGGAAACAAAAAAAATTCTACGGACACGCAAGATCTATCCATGGTGACGAGCATCTACAAGAGGGAGAGTGGATCTACATACCCTTGTAGATCGCTAAGCGAGAAGCGTTAAGAAACACGGTTGATGTAGTCGAACGTCTTCGCGATCCAAATCGCCGAGCGTCCCGCAATCCCATCACGACCCATCTCGCGATCTAATCATGATCCGTCCCGCGATCCCATCATGATCCGTCTCGCAATCCCATCATGAATCGTCTCGCGATCTTGATCACGGTCCTTCCGATCTAGTGCCGAACGGACGACACCTCCGCGTTCAGCACATGTACAGCTCGATGATGATCTCCGCCTTCTTGATCCAGCAAGAGGGAGTGAAGAGGTAGATGAGTTCTTCGACAAGGCGACGGCGTTGCGGCGATGGTGGTGTAGCTATTCCAGCAAGGTTTCGCCTAAGCACCGCTGAAACCTATCTAGAGGAGAAACTACGATCTAGACAAGAGGGTAGCACGTGGATTTTTTCTGTGTCTCAAAACCCTCAAAACCTCTAGTATATATAGGAGGAGGGAGGGAGGAGGCTTGGCAAACAAGGGGCCAGCCCTTGGCCTTGCGCAAGGAGGACAGGAGGAGTCCTCCTCCAATCCTAGTAGGACTAGGACTCCTCCTTCCCACTTGGAAACTCTTTCTACCTTGGCTTTTTTTCCTCCTCCTTCTACTCCAGCCACATGAGACTCTTGTGGGACTTAGGCCATCCCACTAAGGGCTGGTATGCCTCTTCCCACATCCCATGTTGCCTCTTGGGTCGAAATACCCCTGCCAATGGTCCCCCGGCACCCTCCCGGCACTCCCGCTACACTATCGATGAGCCCGAAACTTTTCCTGTGACCAAAATAGGACTTCCTATATATCAATATTTACTTCCGGACCATTCCGAAGATCCTCGTGATGTCCGGGATCTCATCCAGGACTCTGAATAACCTTAGGTCACCACCATACATAACTCTATACTACAGAAATGTCACCGAACCTTAAGTGTGCAGACCTTGCGGGTTCGAGAACTATGTAGACATGACCGAGACACCTCTACGGTCAATAACCAATAGAGGTACCTAGATGCCCATATTGGTTCCTACATATTCTCTGAAGATATTTATCGGTTGAACCTCTATGTCAAGGATTCAGTTAATCCCGTATGCTATTCCCTTTGTTCTTTGGTATGTTACTTGCCCGAGATTCGATCGTCGGCATCTCCATACCTAGTTCAACCTCGTTACAGGCAAGTCTCTTTACTCATTCCATAATACAAGATCCCGTGGCTAACACTTAGTCACATTGCTTGCAAGGCTTATTGTGATGTTGTATTACCGAGTGGACCCTGAGATAACTCTCCGTCACACGGAGTAACAAATCCCAGTCTTGATCCATGCCAACCCAACAGACACCCTCGAAGATACCTGTAGAGCACCTTTATAGTCACCCAGTTACGTTGCGACGTTTGATACACACAAGGTACTCCTCCAGTGTCAGTAAGTTGCATGATCTCATGGTCATAGGAACAGATACTTGACATGCACAAATCAGTAGCAATAAACTGACACGGTCATATGCTACGTTTGTAGTTTGGGTCTTGTCCATTACATCATTCTCCTAACGATGTGATCCCGTTATCAAATGACATCTCATGTCCATGACTAGGAAACCATAGCCATCTTTGATCAACGAGCTAGTCTATTATAGGCATACTAGGGACATGCTGTTGTCTATGTATCCACACATGTATCTGAGTTTCCGATCAATATAATTATAGCATGGATAATAAGCGATTATCATGAACAAGGAAATATGATAATAACCAATTTATTATTGCCCCTAGGGCATATTTCCAACAGTCTCCCCCTTGCACTAGAGTCAATAATCTAGTTCACATCACCATGTGATTCGCATTGTTATGAATCTAACACCCAATGAGTTCTGGGGCTCGATCATGCTTTGCATGTGAGAGAGGTCTTTTAGTCAACGGGTCTGTGACATTCAGATCCGTGTGTACTTTGCAAATCTCTATGTCATACTGTAGACACTGCTACCACGCTCCACTTGGAGATATTCCAAATGGCTACTCCACTATACGTATCCAGATTGATACTAAGAGTCATCTAGGTGGGTGTTAAAGCTTGCATCGACGTAACTCTTTACGACTAACTCTTTATCACCTCCATAATCGAGAAACATATCCTTAGTCCTCTGGTTACTAAGGATAATTTTGACTGTTGTCTAGTGATCCACTCCTGGATCACTCTTGTACCCCTTGACAGACTCATGGCAAGGCACACACCAGGTGCGGTACACAGCATGGCATAATATAGAGCCTATGGCTAAGGCATAGGGGACGACCTTCGTCCTTTCTCTTTCTTCTGTCGTGGTCGGGCTTTGAGTCTCACTCAACTTCACACCTTACAAATGAGGCAAGAACTCTTTCTTTGACTGACCCATTTTGAACTCTTTCAAAATCTTGTCAAGGTATGTACTCATTGAAAGTCTCATCAGGCGTCTTGATCTATCTCTATAGATCTCGATGCCAAACAATTAAGTAGCTTTATCTAGATCTTCCTTTCAAAAACTCTTTTCAAACAACCCTTTATGCTTTCCAGAAATTCTACATCATTTCGATCAACAATATGTCATCCACATATGCTCATCGAAAATTCTATAGTGCTCCCACTCACTTTATTGTAAATACAAGTTTCTCATAAACTTTGTATCAACTCAAAAACTCTGATCACCTCATCAAAACGTATATTCCAACTCCGAGATGCTTGCTCCAGTCCATAGAAGGATCACTGGAGCTTGCACACATTTTAGCATCCTTAGGACTGACAAAACCTTCTAGTTGTATCTCATACAACCTTTCCTCAAGGAAGGAAAAGATGTTTTGACATCCATCTGCCAGATTTCATAATTGAAAAAACGCAACAACTACTAACATAATTCCAACAGACTTTAGCATCACTACAAGTGAGAAAGTTTCATCGCAGTCAACTCCTTGAACTTGTCGGAAACTTCTTTGCGACAAGTCGAGCTTTGTAAATGGTGTCATTCACCATCAGTGTTTCTCTTCATCTTAAAGGTCCATTTGTACTCAACGACCTAGCATTCAACGGGCAAGTCTACCAAAGTCCATACTTGGTTTTCATACATGGATCCTTTCTCGGATTTCATGGCCTCTGACAATTTATCGGAATTCGGGCCCATCATCGCTTCTCCACAGCTTGTAGGTTCATTGTTGTCTAACAACATGACCTCCAAGACAGGGTTGTCGTACCACTCAGGAGCAGTATGCGTCCTTGTCGACCTACGAGGTTAGATAGTAAATTGATCCAAAGCTTCATGATCATCATCATTAACTTTCTCTTCAACCAACGTAGGCTCCACAGAAACATCTTTCTGTGCTGCGCTACTCTCTGGTTGAAACGAAGGTTCAACAACCTCATCAAGTTCTATCTTCCTCCCACTCAATTCTTTCGAGAGAAACTCTTTCTCGAGGAAGGAACCGTTTTAGCAACAAACACTTTGTGCCTGGATCTAAGATAGAAGGTTTACCCAACTGTTAAGTTAGGGTATTCTATGAAGATGCATTTGTCCGCTTTGGGTTCGAGCTCATTAGGTGAAAACCCTTTTTTACATAAGCGTCGCAGCCCCAAACATTAAGAAATGACAACTTAGGTTTCCGCCAAACCAAAATTCATACGGTGTCATCTCAATGGACTTAGATGGTGCCCCTTTTAAAGTGAATGTAGTTGTCCCTAATGCATAACCCCAAAACGATAGTGGCAGATCGATAAGAGACATCATAGTTCGGACCATATCCAATAGAGCATGACTACGATGTTCGAAGACAATATCAGACTATGGTGTTCTAGGTGGCGTGAGTTGTGAAACAGCTTCCACTTTGTCTTAAGTTGTTTACCAAACTCGTAACTGAGATATTCACCTCCACAATCATATCGTAGACATTTTATCTTCTTATCACGATGATCTCAAACTTCACTTTGAGTTTGCTTGAACTTTTCAAATGATTCAGACTTGTGTTTCATTAAGTAAATATACACTATATCTACTCAAATCACCAGTGAATGTAAGAAAATAACAATATCCAGCACACGCTACAACACTTATTGGATTGCATACATCAACATGCATCATTTCCAATAAGTTACTAGCCTGCTCGACATACTAAAAACGGGGTCTGTAGCCATCCTAGCCAAGAGGCATGGTCCGCATGTCTCAACCAATTTGAAACCGAATGAGTCCAAAGATCCATCAACATGGAGTTTCTTCATGCGATTTATACCAATATGACATTTAGTGGCAGTGCCACAAGTATGTGGTACTATCATTATTAACTTTGTATCTTTTGGCATCAATGTTATGAACATGTGTATTACTACGATCAAGATTCAACAAACCATTCTCACTGGGTGCATGACCATTGAAGGTATTATTCATGTAAACAGAATAACCATTATTCTCTAACTTAAATGAATACCCGTGTTGCAATAAACACGATCCGATCATGTTCATGCTTAACGCAAACACCAAATAAAATTTATTTAGGTTTGTCACTAATCCCGAAGGTAGAGAGAGCATGCGATGTTGATCACATCAACCTTGGAAACATTTCCAACATACATCGTCACCTCACACTTAGCTAGTCTCCGTTTATTCCGTAGCTTTTACTTCAAGTTACTAACATTTAGCAACCGAACCGGTATCCTATACCCAGGTGCTGCTAGGAGTACTAGCAAGGTACACATCAATAACATGTATATCAAAATATACTTTTGTTGACGTTGCCAGCCTTCTTATCTACCAAGTCTCTAGGGTTGTTCCGCTTCAGCGACCGCTCTCCTCATAATAAAAGCACTTAGTCTCGGGTTTGGGTTCAACTTCGGGTTGCTTCACTGGAGCAGCAACTGACTTGCCATCCATGAAGTTTCACTCCTTGCCCCTGCCCTTCTCAAAACTAGTTGTTTTACTAACCATCAACACTTGATGCTCCTTCTTGATTTCTACCTTCGTGGCGTCAAATATCGCAAATAGCTCAGGGATCATTATTTCCATCCTTGGCATTTTATAGTTCATCATGAAGCTCTAGTAGCTTAGTGACAGTGACTTGGAAAACTATATCAATCACTTTCTTATCTGGAAGATCAACTCCCACTCGATTCAAGCGATTGTAGCACCTACACAATCTAAGCACATGCTCAACGATTGAGATATTCTCCTTCATCTTGCAGGTAAAGAATCTTGTTGGAGATCTCATATCTCACAACACGGGCACGAGCCTGAGATCCCAATTTCAGCTCTTAGAACATCTCATATATTCCATGACGTTCAAACCGTTTTTGGAGCCTCAATTCTAAGTCGTGAAGCATGACGCACTAAACTATTAAGTAGTCATCGGAACGTGCCTGTCAGATGTTCACAACATCTACAAACGACGCTAGAGGGGGTGGCGCACCGAGCGGTGCATTAAGGACAAAAGTCTTCTGTGCAGGAATGAGGACAATCCTTAGATCACGGACCCAGTCCGCAATATTGCCACCATCATCTACCAACTCTATTTCTATAGGAACATATAAAAAATTCAAGGGAGCTACAGCGTGAGCTAGTAATCTACAACATGATTTGCAAAGACACTACTGACTATGTTCATGATAATGAGTTCAATTAATCATATTACTTAAAAACTCCCACTCAAATTGACATCCCTACAGTCATTCAAGTGATACATGATCCAAATTCACCAACTCAAGTCCGATCATCACGTGAGTTGAGGTGGTTTCATTGGTGAACATCATCATGTTGATCATATCTACTATATGACTCATGTTTGACCTTTCGGTCTCTTGTGTTCCAAGGCCATGTCTGTACATGCTAGGCTCGTCAAGTTTAACCCGAGTGTTCTGCATGTGCAACACTGGCTTGCACCCGTTGTATGTGAACGTAGAATCTATCACACCCGATCATCACGTGGTGTCTCGACAGGACGAACTTTCGCAACGGTGCACATTCGGGGAGAACACAATTGATCTTGAAATTTTAGTGAGGGATCACCTTATAATGCCACCGTTGTCCTAAGCAAAACAAGGTGCATAAAAGGATTAACATCACATGCAAATCATAAGTGACATGATATGGCCATGAACTTGCGCTTTTGATCTCCATCTTTAAATCACCGGCCTGATCTCCATCGTTACCGGCATGACACCATGATCTCCATCATCTTGATTTCCATCAATGTGTCGCCATCGGGGTTGTCGCGCCCACCATGCTTTACCACTATTGCTACCACTTAGCAGTAAAGTAAAGCATTACATAGCGCTTAATGATTGACACGCATGTCATACGATAATTAAAGATAACCCTATGGCTCCTGCCGGTTGCCGTACTCATCGACATGCAAGTCGTGATATTCTATACAATACATGATCATCTCATAAATCACATATATCTCATCATGTAATTGGCCATATCATATCACAAAATACACTGCAAAAACAAGTTAGACGTCCTCTAATTGTTGTTGCAAGTTTTACGTGGATGCTTGATACATCTCCAACGTATCTATAATTTATGAAGTATTCATGTTGTTATTTTATCATTCTTGCATATTTTACAATCATTTTATAGAAACTTTATACCATTTTTTGGGACTAACCTATTGACCCAGTGCTCAGTGCCAGTTGCTGTTTTTTGCTTGTTTTTTACATCGCAGGAAATCAATATCAAACGGAGTCCAAACACCACGAAACTTTTTGGAGATTTTTTTGGACCAGAAGGAACCCAACAGGCCAGAGCTGCACCTAGGGGGTGCCCCGAGGGGGCACAACCCACCAGGGCGCGCCAGGGCCCCCTGGCGCGCCCAGGTGGGTTGTGCCCACCTCGGTGGCCTCCCGCACCGCCTCTTTGCACTATAAATTCCCAAATATTCTGAAACCCTTTGGGGGCAGCCCTAGATCAGAAGTTCCTCCACCACAAGGCTCTTTAGCCACCGAAAACCAATCTAGACCCCATTCCGGCACCCTGCCGGAGGGGGAATCATCTCCCGTGGCCATCTTCATCATCTTGGCGGCCACCACGATGAGGAGGGAGTAGTCCACACTCGGGGCTGAGTTTTTTTTACCAGTAGCTATGTGTTAAATCTCTCTCTCTCTCGTGATCTATATCATGGGCTTTGTTAATATAGAATGATCATATGATGTTTCTCCCCTCTATACTCTTATTGTGATGAATTGAATCTTTACCCTTTGAAGTTTTGTTATGTCGGATTGAATGTTCAGATTTGCGAACACATGATGTATGTGTTGTGGTATGAATACTTGAGGTGACATTGGGGTATCTTATTGGTTCACTTGATATACGTTATGGCACTCAACTTGCGGATTCCCGCGTTGATATTGGGGTAATCTATGCATAGGGGTTGATGCATGTTTTTATTATCTTTTCTCCGATAGAAACTTTGGGGACCCCTTGTAGTTCTTTGTGTGGATTGAGTATTATGAATATGAATTTGTTTTGGTGTTATTCTAGTACGAACTCTTGAGTAGATCGATTGAAAAGAATAGCTTGCGTTATTTTAGTACGAACTCTAGGATAGATCGAACGGAAAGAATAGCTTTGAGGTGGTTTCGTACCCTACAAACAATTTCTATCTTATGTTATCTGCTAATAGGAACTCGGGAGTTATTCTTTATTGCACTTTGAGGGATAATCATATGATCCAACTATGTTAGCACTATTGAGAAATTGCACTAGCGAAAGTAGGGACCTAGACCTTGTTTTCAAGCATTGCAATACCGTTTTTGTGCCCGTTTACTATTTGATACCTTGCTATTTTTATTTATTCAGATTATAAAAATATATTTCTACCATCCATATTACACTTTTATCACCATCTCTTCGCCGAACTAGTGCACCTATACAATTTGCCATTGTATTGGGTGTGTTGGGGACACAAGAGATTTCTTGTATTTGGTTGCAGGGTCGTTTGAGAGAGACCATCTTCATCCTACACCTCTGACGGATTGATAAACCCTAGGTCATCCACTTGAGGGAAAATTGCTACTGCCCTACAAAACTCTGTGCTTGGAGGCCCAACACGTGTCTACAAGAATAAAGTTGCGTAGTAGACATCAAGCTTCTATTGATTATGACTTTATTTAATGATGAATATACTATTTTGGAAGAGGTTTCTATTGATTATGACAACAAAGTTCCTATATATGATGATTATGGTGATGACATGTATGCTATAAATAACAATGATAACCATGAAACTTGTCATCATGATTTTAATTTTTCAGTCACATGATAGTTATTTTGTTGAGTTCGCTCCCACTACTATTGATGAGAATAAATTTGCTTATGTGGAGAGTAACAAAATCTATATTCTTATGCATCATGAAAAGAATGCTTTATGTGATAGCTATATTGTTGAATTCATTCATGATGCTACTGAAAATTATTATGACAGAGGAACATATGCTTGTAGGTATTGCAATAATATCAAGCTTCCTCTCTATGTATTGAAAATCTTGAAGCTATGCTTGTTTTCCCTTCCTATGCTAGTTGATTATTGCTCCCATAAATTGTTTGCTCACAAAATACCTATGCATAGGAAGTGGGTTAGGCTTAAATGTTCTAGTCATATGCTTCATGATGCTCTCTTTATGTTTCAATTCTTTACTTTTATGCGAGCATCATTGAAATCATCATGCCTAGCTAAAAGGCATTAAAGAAAAGCGCTTGTTGGGAGACAACCCAACACTTTTACCTTCTATTTTTGTGTGCTCACATGATTAAGATACTGTGTTAATCATGTTTTGTGTCTTTTATATTTCAATAAAGTGCCAAGTAAACCCTTTGGGATAGTGTGGATGCCTGCTTGTTTGATTCTGTGCAAAAACAGAAAGTTTTGCGTCCAATATATGAATTATCTGATTTTACTGGAGCGTCAATTTTTTTGCAATTTTTACAGAAACTTTATATGCAAATTCCTTGAGTTGTCCTAATTGTTCAGAATTTTTAGAGTCAGTGAAGTTTGGTGATCATTCAGATCTTCACAGACTGTTCTGTTTTTGACAAATTCTATTTTGCATGCATAGTTTGCTTCTTTTAGTGTTCCGATAGCTTATATTCAGTGGTATAAATTATAGGAATGGTATAATACAGTAGGTATCATGTGTGAACAATTATGAATCTTGTCTTGACAGTACCTAAGTGAATGATGTATATTTACTACACTAACCCATCTCACGAAGTTCCGTTAAGTTTTGTGTGATTGAAATTTTCAAGTTTTGGGTGAGACAACGATATGAGAATAATAAGGAGTGAAAAGAACCTAAGTTTGGGGATTCCCAAGGCACTCCCAAGGTAATATCCAAGGAAGACTCAAGCGCCTAAGATTGGGAATGCCCCGGAAGGCATCCCCTCGTTCGTCTTCAACACTATCGGTATATCTTACTTAGAGCTATATTTTTATTCGTCACATAATATGAGTTTTTCTTGGAGCATCATTATATTTTGTTATTTTCTGTTATGTGTTATTTATAATCTAGTTTTTCAATAAAAAGTTCCAAGAATTGCCTTAGGATGCTTGCATTGCATGTTTTGATATATGCTGGGTAAAAACAGAAACTTCTGCTGTAGTGTTTGAATTTTAATATTTTACTAAAATGTCAAAAGTTCTGAAATTTTTACAAAGTGTTTTAATATAAATTTTATAGCATTTCCTAAATTTTCATAATTTTTTGAGTTACATAAGTACACTGTTTTCAGAAATTGCTACAGACTGTTCTGTTTAGACAGATTGTTGTCATAGTTTCGTTATCTACTTATCCTATAGTTTCCATAGCCTATATTGGTAGATATAAATTGTGGAAATGATAGTATACAGTACTTAATGTTTGAAAATTATTATGAAACTTATCTTGGAAGTACATAAAGAGTTGATTTATTATTATGTGTGCTAACCTATCTCACGAGTTCTTTTTGTGTTTTGTGTGGATGAAGTTTTTGAGAATAGGTGAAACCGTGGTATGAGAGGATTGAAAGAGATACAAAAGCTCAAGCTTGGGGATTCCCAAGTCACCCCAAGTAAATATTTCAATAACTCTCAAGAATCTAAGCTTGGGGTTGCTACGCATCCCACCTCTCTTCATCAACAATTATCGGTTAGCCTATGTTGAGCCTAAATTTTTATTCGTTCACATGATGCGTGCTATTCTTGGAGTGCAATTTTTGTTTTTCTTGTTGTTTGAATAAAGTAATCAGATCTGAAAATATTTATTGAGGGAGAGAGATTCTTCACATAGCTACTTAATTGTTTGACTACTCATTAATCTTCACTTATATCTTTTGAGAATAACTTGTCATTTACTCTTGTGCTTCACTTATATCCTATGAGTAAATTGTTGAATAAATTGAATGTCATCAAGTTGAAACCATATCATACCTAGTGGTAGCTTCACATTGGGTTTAGAAAGTGAAATCTTTTGAGGCTTGACAATCACAATATTGGTCATACAAGCAATTCACGAATAATTAGTATAAGGAAGAGAACTTTCACATGCAGATACACTATCCTGGAAATCTTTTGTGATTGTGAGCCCCCATCAAAATATTATATGCGAAATTTTTTGACATTGGACAAGGAAGACAATGTAATGATTTATGTTTGTTGATATTCACATAGAAGTTATATTGTCATAGATCCTTCAACATGTGGTGCTTGGCCCCATCTTTGCTAGCCAAAAATTCCGCACCAAGTAGAGATACTACTTGTGCATCCAAAAACCCTTACACCCAAATCTTATTTTCAAGAGTCCACCATACCTACCTAAGGATTGAGCAAGATCCTTCAAGTAAGTTGTCATCGGTGCAATAAGGCAATAAAAATTGCTTCTAAAAGTGTTAGATAATTTAGTGTAAGAGAAAATTGAGCGTTGTACAAACTTGTGCTGGCAAAGTAATAAAAGCGACGGACTGCATAATAAAGGTTGCTATCATAAGGGACAATATAACGTGACGTTCTTTTGGACTAAGGGGTTGAGCATACAAACAAATAAGCGCATGGCAACCTCCGCTTCCCTCTGTGAAGGGCCTATCTTTTAATTCATGTATTTACTTTTATGCAAGAGTCAAAGTTTTTCTCTCTATTCCTTTTTATTTTTCTCCTTTGGCAAGTATCATGTGGTGAGGAAAGATCTAGGCACATATGTCCAGTTGAATATGGGTAGCATGAGTTATTATTGTTGACATCACCCTTGAGGTGAATACGTTGGGAGGCAAAGCAATAAGCCCCTATCTTTCTATGTGTCTGGTTAAAACATTTTGCCCATGTGTACGCGGTGAGTGTTAGCGATAATAAAAGACTATATGATGGCTGAGTATGTGGAGCTCTTACTTAAACTCTATTGAATAAGTTGAATTGCAATTGATTGGTGACTGAGAACATAGGTTGTTGAGTTTCAAGAGAATTAATTGTTTGAACCTTAACATGTGAATTGGTTGCTACTTTAACATGAGAAAACTTTATGAGAAAAGAATTGTTGTAATGATGCTAGGAAAAGTGATTGAAATTATCATTGATCAAACTTATGCACTTTGCTAGCATTCACACTTCATAAATTATTCCTTTTACCATTTACCTACTCGAGGACAAGTAGGAATTAAGCTTGGGGATGCTGATACGTCTCCAACGTATCTATAATTTATGAAGTATTCATGCTATTATTTTATCATTCTTGGATGTTTTACAATCATTTTATAGCAACCTTATACCCTTTTTTGGTACTAACCTATTGACCCAGTGCCGAGTGCTAGTTGCTGTTTTTTGCTTGTTTTTTACATCGTAGGAAATCAATACCAAATGGAGTCCAAACACCACGAAACTTTTTGGAGATTTTTTTTGGACCGGAAGGAACCCAATGGGCCAGAGCTGCACCTGGGGGGTCCCCCGAGGGGGGATCAACCCACCAGGGCGCGCCACCCTGGCACGCCCAGGTGGGTTGTGCCCACCTCGGTGGCCTCCCGCACCACCTCTTTGCACTATAAAATCCCAAATATTCCGAAACCCTTCGGGGGCAGCCCTAGATCAGAAGTTCCACCGCCGCAAGGCTCTATAGCCACCGAAAACCAATCTAGACCCCGTTCCGGCACCCTGCCGGAGGGGGAATCATCTCCGGTGGCCATCTTCATCATCCCGGCGACCACCACGATGAGGAGGGAGTAGTCCACCCTCGAGGCTGAGGGTTTGTACCAGTAGCTATGTGTTTAATCTCTCTCTCGTGATCTATGTCATGGGCTTTATTAATATAGATGGATCATATGATGTTTCTCCCCTCTATACTCTTATTGTGATGAATTGAATCTTTACCCTTTGAAGTTTTGTTATGTCGGATTGAATGTTCATATTTGGGAACACATGATGTATGTCTTGCGGTATGAATACTTGAGGTGACATTGGGGTATCTTATTGGTTCACTTGATATACGTTATGGCACTCAACTTGCGGATTCCCGCGGTGATATTGGGGTAATCTATGCATAGGGGTTGATGCATGTTTTTATTATCTTTTCTCCGATAGAAACTTTGGGGACCCCTTGTAGTTCTTTGTGTGGATTGAGTATTATGAATATGAATTTGCTTTGGTGTTATTCTAGTATGAACTTTTGAGTAGATCGATCGGAAAGAATACCTTGCATTATTTTAGTACTAACTCTGGGATAGATCGAACGAAAAGAATAGCTTTGAGGTGGTTTCGTACCCTACAAACAATTTCTATCTTATGTTCTCCGCTAATAGAAACTCAAGAGTGATTCTTTATTGCACTTTGAGGGATAATCATATGATCCAACTATGTTAGCACTGTTGAGAAATTGCACTAGCGAAAGTACGGACCCTAGGCCTTGTTTTCAAGCATTGCAATACCGTTTTTGTGCCCGTTTACTATTTGCTACCTTGATGGTTTTATTTATTCAGATTATAAAAATATATTTCTACCATCCATATTACACTTTTATCACCATCTCTTCATCGAACTAGTGCACCTATACAATTTGCCATTGTATTGGGTGTGTTGGGGACACAAGAGATTTCTTGTATTTGGTTGCAGGGTCGTTTGAGAGAGATCGGATTCATCCTACACCTCTCACAGATTGATAAACCTTAGGTCATCCACTTGAGGCAAACTTGCTACTGTCCTACAAAACTCTACGCTTGGAGGCCCAACACGTGTCTACACGAATAAAGTTGCGTAGTAGACATCACTGCTACGGGTATCTAGCAAGAAATTCTCACCTATGAAAAACCACAACGGTGATACATAAATTGCTTTTCAACCTTCTCAAGGACCGCCTTTGTCAAATCCGATCCAACTAAAGTAGGAGAAACAGACACCCGCCAGCCATCTTTGTGCAATGAAGTTACACGTTAGTCGATGGAACTGGTGTCTTGTAAGCGCACGAGTAAGGTTGGTCTGGGCCGCTTCATCCCACAATACCGCTGAACCAAAACACGACCAAGGGAGGAAGCAATATAAGCATCAACGCCCACAAACTCTTTGTGTTCTACTCGAGATCGCATCTACACATAGACCTAGCTCATGATGCCACTATTGGGGGACATTGCATGGGAAACAAAAAAATTCCTATGCACACGCAAGATCTATCCATGGTGATGCTCATCTACGAGAGGGAGAATGGATCTACATACCCTTGTAGATTGCTAAGCGGGAAGCGTTAAGAAACGCGGTTGATGTAGTCTAACATCTTCGCGATCCAAATCGCTGAGCGTCCCGCGATCCCATCACGATCCATCTCACGATCCAATCATGATCCATCCCGCGATCCCATCATGATCCGTCCCGCAATCCCATCATGAATCGTCTCGTGATCTTGATCACGGTCCTTCCGATCTAGTGCCGAACGGACGGCACCTTCGCGTTCAGCACACGTATAGCTCGATGACGATCTCCGCCTTCTTGATCCATCAAGAGGGAGCGGAGAGGTAGATGAGTTCTCCGGCAGCGCGAAGGTGTTCTGGCGATGGTGGTGGAGCTATTCCAGCAGGACTTTGCCTAAGCACCGCTGAAACTAATATAGAGGAGAAACTACGATTTGACAAGAGGGCAGTACGTGGCTGTTTTTCTGTGTCTCAAAACCCTCAAAACATCTAGTTTATATAGGAGGATGGAGGGAGGAGGCTTGGCACACAAGGGGCCAGCCCTTTGCCTTGCGCAAGGAGGAGAGGAGTCCTCCTCCAATCCTAGTAGGACTAGGACTCCTCCTTCCCACTTGGAAACTCTTTCCACCTTGGCTTTTTTCCTTCTCCTTCCACTCCAGCCGCATGGGCCTCTTGTGGGACCTAGGCCAGCCCACTAAGTGCTGGTATACCTCTTCCCACGGGCCATGTAGCCTGTTGGGTCGAAATACCCCTCCCGATGGTCCCCCGGCACCCTCCCGGCACTCTTGGTACACTACCGATGAGCCCGAAACTTTTCCGGTGACCAAAACATGACTTTCTATATATCAATATTAACCTTCGGACCATTCCGGAGCTCCTTGTGATGTCCGTGATCTCATCCGGGACTCCTAACAACCTTCGGTCACCACCATACATAACTCTATACCACCGAAACATCACCGAACCTTAAGTGTGGAGACCCTGCGGGTTCGAGAACTATGTAGACATGACCGAGACACCTCTACGGTCAATAACCAATAGCGGGACCTGGATGCCCATATTGGTTCCTACATATTCTAAGAATATCTTTATCGGTTGAACCTCTATGTCAAGGATTCAGTTAATCCCGTATGATGTTCCCTTTGTTCTTCGGTATGTTACTTTCCCGAGATTCGATCGCCGGCATCTCCATACCTAGTTCACCTCATTACCGACAAGTCTCTTTACTCGTTCCGTAATACAAGATCCCATGGCTAACACTTAGTCACATTGCTTGCAAGGCTTATTGTGATGTTGTATTACTGAGTGGGCCCTTAGATACCTCTCCGTCACATGGAGTAACAAATCCCAGTCTTGATCCATGCCAACCGAACAAACACCCTCGGAGATACCTGTAGAGCACCTTTATAGTCACCCAGTTACGTTGCAACGTTTAGTACACACAAGGTACTCCTCCGGTGTCAGTAAGTTGCATGATCTCATGGTCATAGGAACAGATACTTGACATGCAGAAAACAGTAGCAATAAACTGACACGATCATATGCTACGTTTGTAGTTTGGGTCTTGTTCATCAAATCATTCTCCTAATTATGTGATCCCGTTATCAAATGACATCTCATGTCCATGACTACTAAACCATAGCCATCTTTGATCAACGAGCCAGTCTATTAGAGGCATACTAGGTACATGGTGTTGTCTATGTATCCACACATGTATCTGAGTTCCCGATCAATACAATTATAGCATGGATACTAAATTATTATCATGAACAAGGAAATATGATAATAACCAATTTATTATTGCCTCTAGGGCATATTTCCAACATATCACCCCCCTCGGCAGGATTGGCAGACACGATTCGACCTTTTTGATAACGCTCCACCCATGGCTTTCAGTACTTCTCACTCTTCTGCCAAGTGAAGCTTCCAGGAAAATCCATGGACAATATATGACTAGGCGACGGGTGGTATTTTTTAGCCTTGAAATAGTATGTCGACATATATTTTGAAGCATTCTCATAGGCGACAAGATTAGAAAAGTCACATTGAGCATTGAATGCAACCCTGTGCATATTTGGGAGATGAAGAGGCAAATGTAGGACAGACGGGGAGTTGGTGCATAGAGGGGAGCCAAATATCCTCCACATCGCCTTTGGAGGAGTAGCCCAGATCGCGTTAACGTATATTTTGATGTCATCATTGTTTTCCATCGGCGTCGGGCTGGTCGATGTTGAAAGAAGCCCTATCATGGTCCTTGTATATGTACTTGTAAAGGTATTTTACGACCTTTATGCTAGAGAAAACCTTAACGTTGATGTGGCAATTGAACATCCGCAGAACATAAGTGTTATAAGGCACAACCCATTTGTTCTCAAACATTTTACCCCGGACCTTAGCTCGTCGACCATCGTCTCTACGTCGATAAACTGGGTATGAGTCCTTGCCCTGTGTCGTGTTTTCATTGAACGACCGCAGGTATCCGCACTTGCACTCGTTTTGTTGCATGCACATATTCTTGTGGTTGAGAGCACCGCATGATCCATGCATCATATGTTTGACCACCAAGGCATTGTGTTATGGATACTTCTGCTTGTCCGAGAGCTCGACGGAAATGTGTCGGTCGTACTGCTCCGGAACAGTGAGATTATATGTTGAATCCATGATCAACAAAAAGTGTGCATGGGGGAGGACCCTCTTATGGAACTCGACTGCATATACATACGCAACAACAACACCTAGGATATTATTCTTGAACAACATATCTTTCATAGCGTCTAGCTTGCCATGGAACACTCAAGCCACAAGATCAGGTCGGTCTTGAGCTGTCTGACCAGGAAACAACTCATTCGATATCACTTCCCAGTTAGGGTTACATGTCATGGTCAGGAAGATGTCTGGCTTCCCTTATATATGGACAATTGACATGGCATCCATATGCCTCCCCTTCATTTCGTGGTCACCACCAGGGTATGTTCCAGGGATCACTACCCTTACTCCAATAGCGCTTGTCGCGTCTCCCCGAATGTGATCGCATCAACAACTCCTTCATATAGGTCGGCACTGACATCTGTCTTGTTCTTAATATACCATTGCAACCTACAACTCTAAATCTTTATGTACATGTCGACCCCCATTGCTGGAGCAATCGTACACCATAGAGTATGGGATTGAATATCGCAGGCTGTGTATGCAGCCTATAACCGTAGTAGTCTCTCATGGAGACGCATAATCTTCTATTCCTATCTGCAGATGGATGAGTAACGCGGAAATTTGGATTCATATGATAATTTTACTATTTATCATATACACATAATACGCCAAAGGCCTACCTGCATTGTCATCATCATGGCCCCCTCTTGGTTGTTGTACAACCTCCCAAGGGACATTATGTTTAGGTAGTTTCGGATGCCAACCGAGCTCCCCCATGGATAGAAGAGGCGATACGACAATGGGTCATATGAGTCATCATTCACATGTATACTGTGCCTCCGGTTATCGTTACCGCAAAGCATAATCCTACGATCAAAACTTTTCGCTAGGTTAGTGCTGGATTCTATCGTAGGTGCATCGCATGCGAATTAAAATTTTCCTACGCGCAGAACATCCAAGAACATGCTATGGAGGTGGATCACAGATCGTTACCACCAGACGCGCAGTATCGTGCAGCGAAAGTAGAGTTGGGGCAGTGCGTTCGTGTGGTCCGTCTCCTCCTCGTCCGATCTCCCTCAAACGGTTGATCCGATCTCCCTCGCGCAGCCGGTCGCCGGATCCCACGTACAAGTTCGCTGGAGCGGCGCAAGTGCACCGCCTCTAACGATATCCGCGCGTGTAGGAGGAACACACCGTGCGACGGACTGCTAGGTCCGATCACACAGTCGGCAGTGTGTGAAGGTAGCTATTCGCAACACATGCAAGACGTGTCGACTCCAAGTGTCCGATGAAGCTGGTTAGGCGAACATGTACTTCACACTTCTGTTCCCTTTGCCACACGGTATATGTTGTCGTGCACAAGGCGATATGGTCATCCTTGTTGCAGCACGACCTCTTTCTCGTTCTGATGAATCCGACCAACACTTCGGATTATCTCATAATCCTCATCACATGGCCATGCTTATACAGGTCGGATCACCCGAGGGGCCCCGAGTATATCTCTGCTGATCGAAGGGGCAAATCCCATCTTGCTCGACCATGTCTTGCATCATGGGTCTGGACAATCCCGAAACCTACCTTTGTAACTACCCAGTCATGGAGTAGCGTTTGGTTGGCACAAAGCAAGTCTGTCAGCATCCCGAGTACATGCTCCAGCTTAGGTCTTAGGACATAGAACATATGTTGTACTAGAGACTCACAAATGACCTATCGCTGCGTCTCATAGTTGGGTCTGTCCAATTCAGACCTTATCTCGACTCGGATCCGACTACATCGAATCCGACCAGACCTTTCTGAGTCCATATTATCCGGCTAGCATCCAATGCTACATGATCAGTGAGACCGAACCATCCACCGTGTCATATTCTAGTCTGATTAGTTGTGCGTCCACACAACCCTTTGGACTAGGGACCATTTAGGACAGTCATCATACAATGCATAGTCTCACAAACAAGTCACATACTTGTTAATACAAATCAATGATAATGTCCAAGGACTATCTTTATTCATAAACACATAGGAAATATCATCATACATGATTGCCTTTAGGGCATATCTCCAACAGTTAGTGCCCTCGACCCAGATTGCAGCAACCTCAGATGACACTGGTCTACTATACTTCCATTGGTCAAGCCTCTGGTCAGTGTTGAGGTATATGATGTAATCATCAAGGTTGTCCTTGTGTGCACCCAAACTCCTAAACTACTTGGAGTAGGGGTTTCCCCGGAGTATGTCCACTAACTTCTTGATGACATTCTGGTCCAATTGCTTGGTGGTAGCCTTGTGATGGGTCAGGTTAGGGTCGTCATCATAGAAGAAATTGGAGATGTTCTGGATGAGAGCTTGGCCCGAAGGAATGCATGTTGTGTTAGATGGTGCCGTGTTCCTAGAATGTGAACACCCTAGACTTCATGTTTGTGTAGTTTTCATCAAGGCTGACGCCCAGGGTTGTGAAGGAGAAGTGGCTGTTGAAGAACCGTATGTTCTCCTAGAAGTGTCTAGGGCCCGCATCCATGCTAGACCAAAGCCTCATTAGCTCTGGGATGGGATCGGGTTTCTTGAGCTCGATCTGCCCATTGTGACAACAGAAGCCATCGGTCTCGGACTGAAACTTCTTGGCCTTACAGTGGTCACAGTTCATGGCATGCTTGATGATGTGTGTGCTGTCTGGGAGGTTTGCGTAGACATAGTCGAATGGATAAATGTTGATACATTGAACACTAGTCATGTTCGTGTGTTCATCTCCATCCATGCTATCAACATAGGATCCTCTGGGCATTTGTTGAAACACCGCATTCAGAACATCGTTTACTAATATTTTTCAGCAAGAAAAAGTTACAAGATGTGCTTGTTCACCGTTGACCATACCTTAACCTCCAGATAGTTAGTATTGCCCAGGAAGTAGTGGTAGAGGAACAAATCTGAGAGTTTTTGGTATAGCTCCCCGCACCATGGCGTCTCACCCACCACCACCACCCCACCGCCGATCTCCCAATTTGACCATCAACTAGCAAATCTCTCCCAATCAATCTCTCTGGCATCTTCTCTGGATTGCGGCAATACCCATCTTCAATGGGTTCTCATGGTGGTTCTACCCTTGGCTTGGACTTCTCCGAAGGGACGGAGTTTGCAAATGCAATCTATAGATCTACTGGTCTTTTGCTGCATCCTATGGAGGGAATTGGATCTTTCACAATGATTGTTTCTTTCAGCAGGCATTGTTTTCGCTTATCTAAGGTATCTGTTGCGGCGGCCCTAGAGGTGGCCATTGAAGGGTCTGCCATTGAGTTTTGAGTTCTTCAAGTTACAGATAAAGTGTATTCTTTTAATGTCTCTTCGAAGCAGGTTGGATTTCTTATTATCAAGCTTCGGTATTATTCTTGTGTGGACTTCAAATGTTTCTTTCATCTCTGGGGAATGGAGGTCCAAATTAGTCTAGAGAATTCAAAATTTGGAGGAAAGAATGTGATGCTGAATGGGTTTTGATAAGCCCTTCTAAGCGTAGAGTTGCTTTGGGATTAATGGCCATGAATAAATCCCTAGATAGATCATCTTTTAAACATGATCATTCTATGAAGAAAAAGCTATCTTTTGCTACTTTTCGCAATTATCCTATTTGTCATGGGTACACATATACGGCGACTCAAAGTGAGTTCGACGTTCTCTCAGAGGATGCAAGTTATTCTATTTCTGCTCATGAAAGGGTTATTATTCATCTTTCACCCTCTCCGGACATTAATTGGACAGTTACCTGGCCACATATTGTGTTTGGTTTGGTTTCTTCTCCGGTGACGGCGACACCTCTGGCGATGTACATGAGGCCAGAGATCACCTCAACTCAGAGTTTGGCAGGTGCGGATCTTGTGGCACCTGCCACGCCCGATATACATGGTGGTAATGAGGGACTTTCGAATCCCCTATTGATGGAGGGGCAAGGTGATGGGCCTGTGACTTCTTTGGAATCACCGGATTCAACCCATTTGGAGCCCAATAATTTAATCACTGTGCCGTCGACTCAGGAGGTTGAGAATTCTTTTAATAATCTGATTTCTGATATGGTCACGGATATTCTAACGTGTAAGGTTATTTCCAAGGTTGGTCACTTTGCGACTAATTGCCTTGCAATTATGATTTGCTTAGCATGTTTGAAAGAAGGTCACCATAGGAGGGATTGTGAGGCGCTGGCTAGGGAACTGGGACTAGTTTGGAGGAAGAAAAAATTGCCACAACCAGATTTTGCAGGACCCAGTTCCTTCATTGAAGCGGTTACTCCAACACGGCCTACGCCCAACGTTTCGTGGTCCTCTCCTTCCCCTGTTCTGTCTAGTCCCATTAGCGACCGACCAAAACCCCCCTCTTGCCCTCCGCCAGCAACTCCCCCCCCTCCATTGCCTAAGAAAACTACAGTACCAATGTAGAACTTCCATATTGATCTTGAGCTCTATGTTCTGGCAGGCCATCAGATTATCAATGGTGGAGAACTCCGTCTTCTGAGGACCTTCGTCACGCGCCGTCTGCCATCCAGCGACGCCATGAGGACTTTATGATTGCTGAGGTAATGCCACTTCCTGAGCAAAATGAGATTGGGAAGTTACGAGAGGTTGTGGTTGATTTGCTGGAGCAAAGAGGATATCAAGTAATGACGGCCCAACCTTAGATTTCGGGAGTAGCATTATTCAGATTGCGTGATGCTGGAGTTTGTTTTACCCAGCTGCAACTACTTCCTCTTCTGCTGGGTAATGATATATTTGTTAGATTTATGAAGAATGATGAGGGCATGGGTTTTCGAGGTACCCAGGGTTTTCATGATGGTTGTTTGATGTTTTTGGGGGTCCCATTGGATCTGCGTACTTCTGAACATCTGCGTGCTGCAGTGAACACGTTTGGAAAGTTTCATCACTGGATCAATGATGATCCTTATTTGGTCAGAAGTATTCTCGTTGCTTCATTTCCTGAGGACATTCTTGTTCCCAGAGACGTGGTCTTCAATGATTATGCACATCGAGGGGGAGCTAGAGTTTCTTGGATTGTTCCATGTTACATTTTGGGGGCCAACTTTGCAAAACAAATGTCGGAGGATGAGGACCCCATGCCCATCAATGGCAATCCACATCCTTTGCCAGGCCAGCTTTTCCTGGAGGAACACAACTTTCTACTTCCTCCTACCCTGCTTTGGGGTGGAACGAACTGCCACCAATACCACCTCCCATGGATGACCATGTTGATGCTAAAAACGGGGCATGGGCATTGGGGTGATGCAACATCAGAGCAACAGCAGCCACTGGATCCACCAGTCCAAGATAAAAAAATCTATGGTGATTGGCCAACCTTCTGGATGTGTGTCTGAAAATGACTTCCAGCCGCATCAGCAGCCTGATCATGTGATTGAAGAAGTTGTCCAAGTGCAGCAATAGGAAAATCCTTTGGCCATAGTTCCATTCCAGCCACTAGTAACCAATGGCCAGCAAATCTTTGTTGGTGCTATTAGATTGGTGTATGGTCCTCCTTTGCTGCGAGAGCTTGCATGGAAGAGGACTTTTCCGACACTTCTTGAGGGAGGGTTGACATCTAAAGTGCCGAAGTCGTTGTCAGTTAAACCCTTGTCACCTGTCATCCTCTCCAAAAGGAACTGGGCTTTGGCATTTGATGAAGTACAAGTTGTCGCCCATATTCAGTGGAATGAGGCTTCTTCTAGCAGGCCCATAAAGCCCTCTGCTCGGCCTTTGCTCTCAGAATTGGAATCAGCTACTGGTGATTGCTTGGAGATCGTGGAATCTCAACTGCATGACAACACAATGTTCACCTCTGATGTTCCTTCTTTAGAAAACCTATCCTTCAACACTACTACCAGCAATGCTGACATCAAAACGCGTAAGAAGAAGGCACGAACCCCTTTGGTGGAATCTAAGGTCCGAATATGCACTCGGGGTTCTGTCAGGCGGGATGGGTTCAAGCCGTTGTTTATTGAATTAACATCGGAGTCAAAGAAGAAGAAGAAGCCACACATCAAACCTCTTTTGGAATCCAACACGTCCAAGCAAGATACGACTGGGGAAGGCATTCCTCCACCCACACCCATAAACAAGCTTCAGATGATTGACGAGGAGCTTGGCATTGAAGCAGAGAAGCTTACGGAGGAGCAGCTTATGGTTGTTCCCATGAAGAAACCGGAGGACATTTCTGATGATTAATTCCTTGGTCATCCAATGGTTCTGGCGCGCCCCTAAGCTGGACTTTATCTATCTGTCCACATTGGTGTGTGGCAACTACTGTTTTATTTTGGTGTACTGTCAGCGGATCTGTTGGGGTTGTATTGCTACCTTTTACAACGTGATACTTTTATGTGTGGCTAGTTACTATGTAGCTTGTTATCTGATGCTACTTGTTTTGGTTTTAAATGAGTAGTACTCATCATAGAAAATGGAATGTTCTTTGCTAGAATGTTCGAGGTCTCAATTCGGCGGCTAGGCAAAGAGGGGTCAAACAGAAATGCGTGGAGAGTCAATGCGCGGTCACATATATCCAAGAAACAAAATGTGAAAATTATTCCCATAAGGATATCAGATCCTTCTGTCCTAAGGAGTACGATAACTTTGCTTTTGCCCCTTCAGTAGGAGCCTCTGGTGGGCTTTTGATGGTTTGGAATTCTTCTGTACTTCATGGAGAATTAGCCAAAGTGCAATTATTTGGATTTGTAGTTAAATTCACCTCCCAAATGAGTGTTGATGTGTGGACCTTGGTGAATGTGTATGGACCATGCCAGGGTGAATTAAGAGACCTATTTGTTCATTATCTTTACAATCTGCAAATTGGTTTTGAACAGAACTGGCTTTTGCTGGGGGATTTCAACTTTATAAGATCCTTAGACAATAGAAATCTGCTAGGAGGAGATGTAAATGATATGTTCATCTTTAATGAGATTATTGGACATCTGGGTTTAGCTGAGTTGCCCATCAAAGGCCGAACATACACTTGGTACAATATGCAGGACAACCCTTTGTTGGAACAACTTCATTAGTTTTTTACTTCAACCAATTCGGTCACTTGCTACCCTTTGACGGAAGTTTTACCCTTGGCAAGGACTGCATCTGATCATGTCCCCTGTGTGGTGGTGATCACAACATGAATTCCTAAAACTAACATTTTTAGGTTTGAAAACTTCTAGACCAAGGTGGATGGCTTCTTGGAATGTGTAAATAACTCTTGGAATAAACCTTCACACAAGTCCAGTCCTGTAGTAGTGCTGGCCCATAAGATTAAAAATCTGAGGCATGACTTGAAGAGGTGGAAATTGGGAATATCCAAGATGAAAATTGCTATTGATAAATGCAATAAGGTGGTCAAATGGATGGATAGGATGGAAGAAATCAGGCCTCTTTTCAGGCAGGAATTTAATTCCAGAAAGGTTGTAAAATCACATTTGGAGCACTTGTTACACCTGCAATATTTATATTGGAAAAAGAGATGCACTATCAGATCCATTAAGGTGGGGAAAGAGAATACTAAGTTCTTTCATGCAATGGCCTCGGAGAGTTATAGAAGGAATTCTATTCCAATTTGGGAATGGAGGAAGGCCCAGTGATGTCTGAACATAGCCAAATGGAAGGGCTTTTATGGTCTTCTTTCAAGGGGCGCATGGGCACTGCAAAAGGTATTTTCATGGGATTTGATCTTCCAAACCTAATTAAACTAGTGCATGGGCTGGATGGTTTGACAAAAACCGTTCACTAAGGAGGAAATGGATCAGGTGGTTAAGTGTATACCTGTTGATAAAGCTCCAGGCCCTGATGGTTTCAATGGGCTTGTTCTCAAAAAGTGTTGGAACATAGTAAGTAAGGAATTATATAATCTTGCCAATAATTTCTTTGAGGGACAGGCAAACCTGGAGAGTGTTAATGGCTGTTTTATTACTTTGTTTCATAAGAAATCTTCTCCAAAAAATGTTCGGGATTATAGACCAATTTCCTTGACAGGATTAGGAATTAAGTTCCTCACTAAAATGGCTGCTAATAGGTTCCAAGAAGTTATCCTTGACTGTGTTCAGAAAAACTAGTATGTGTTTATTAAAACCAGAACCATTCAGGATTGTATTGGTTGGACTTTAGAGTACCTGCATCAGTGTCATCAGTCCAAGAGGCCTATTCTCATTCTCAAATTGGATTTTGAAAAGGCTTTTGACTCAATTGAACATGAAGTCATTTTGGAAATTTTGAAGTACAAAGGTTTTAACTCTAAATGGAGAAGATGGATACATCAGTTCCTCACATCTGGTTCATCGTCTGTTTTCCTCAATGGAGTGCGTGGGAAACAGTTTCAGTGCAAAGCTGGGGTGAGACAAGGGGATTCAATTTCAGCCATGTTGTTTTTTTAGCTGTTGAACTCTTGCAGACGGTTGTAAATGACATGTTACACAAGGACCAAATTCAGCTGCCAATACCATGTCATGATAAGGACTTCCCCATTATTCAGTATGCTGATGATACTTTGATCATCTTCCTAGCTGAAGAGGAACAACTTATAGCTCTAAAAGAGTTGTTAAAGGTATTTTCCCAATAATCTGGACTACACATCAAGTATCAAAAGTCCTCAATGGTTCCAATCAATGTACCTCTAGAGGAAACTGAGTGACTTGCTCTGGTTTTTTGGTTGTAAGGTTGGAACTATGACTTTTACCTATCTTGGCTTACGAGTGGGTACCTTCAATCCTATGATGGAACATCTTATGCCTCTGGTCACTTGTATGGAAAGAAGGATGTACTCTAGTTCCTACTTTTTGCCTCAGGGTGGAAGACTGTAATACTTAAATTTTGCCATGTCTTCCCTGCCTATCTTTTTCCTATGCAGTTTACCTATCCCCCTAGGTATTTTCAAGCAACTAGAAAGGATTCAGAGGCAGCTTTTCTGGAGAAGGAATAGGCAGGAGCATTCACCATCTCTTGCTGCTTGGGAGTTGATTTGCAGACCCAAGAATAAAGGTGGCCTTGGTATTCTCAATCTTGGACTACAAAATGCAGCTCTGTTAATGAAACATGCTCATAAGTTCCTAAACAAGAAGAATTTTCCCTGGGTTAATTTAATATGGAATACATATTACCATGAGAGGGTAACAAAGGGTACTGAGCCCTGTGGCTCATATTGGTGGAAGAATGTTTTGAAGCTGATGGACAACTTCAGAGACGTGACTTGGGTGCAAGTTAACCTAGGGGACACTGTATTGTTTTGGTAGGATAAATGGAACATTGGAAACTCGGTAAGCCCCCTAAAAGAGAGATTCTCTCCTATGTTAAGGATCCTTGGACAATGGTTAAGGATGGATTGAGTTGTAATGATCTATCCACATGGTTTAACCTACCTTTATCCGAGCAGGCTTATGGTGAGCTTTCAACGCTTCAAATCCTCCTAGGGGAACTTGTTCTCGGTCCCAACCAGTGTGATCTTTGGTCTTGGATAGGAACTAATAAGACTTATACCCGAAAGTCCTTCTATTGCTATGCCCAAAGAGAGCAAACTTTTAATCCATTGCTTAACTTGATATGGGTTAGCTGCTGCACCCTAAAGATCAAGGTGTTTGCTTGGATGCTTATCATGGATAGATTAAACACCAAGGATATGGTACAAAGAAGACAATGTCATATGGATGATGGAGTCAATTGTAGGACCCGCCATGCACACGTAAGGGAAGACATGGATCACTTATTCTTCTCCTGCCTTTTCAGTCAACGAGTTTGGAATTATTTGCAAATTCACTTGGGAAATAGTAATGACATGTCTATTGCTGCTGCTCATGCCAAAAGATTATTTCAGAAGCCTTTTTTCTCTGAGATGGTGTTCACTGTAAGTGCATCTAGTGCCCCTTAGTGATTTTGGTGTATTGAAGACTTATAGGTTAAGAGACTGATGCGTTTGTAAGTGTACACATGCTCTATCAGTTGATGAGGAGTTTGATATATTCGGAGTAATCGACCCGTAGAAATGAATGTCTTCAACTGAAGACTTTGGTGAAGACTTCGGTTTTCCTTGAAGACTTTGAAAATGAAGAAGTTGGTGTGACCTTGAAGATATGAACGATAACTATGAAGCGTGAAGACTTTTGTTTTTTTAGTTTTATTTCCTTCTTTGAGTCATAGAAAACATTGTACTGTTAAAGGGGGCCGAGGTAATACAAAGGAAAATTTCCAATTGATGCTCAACTCAAAAGCCTCAACCTATCCAATCCTTCGACTGAAGCCTTTGGAAATCTCTTACAGTTCGGTCAAGTTCTTCAGTGACAGAGACGAAGTTCTTCTGGTCTCTGGTGAAATTGATCTGACTTAAGAGTTAGGATTTCGCCAGTGCGAATTGCCTACAAGTGAGGAATATGATAAGCCTGAGGACTTTCCTAGTTCGAAATTCTCACCATTGTTGTGCTTAGCACCAGCTGTCCCCAATCATCGTATCCACATAACGGTCATATCACTGGGGGAATTTATGTCTTATCATGTCAGGTTGCACCCTGGCTATAAATAGCCACCCTCCACAACCACTAGTTGGTTGGATGCTCCGAGAGAGAACTGACATTTGTCATTTGAGAGCAACCCATTCTCTGAGGACCTTGGGAGAAAATCATCAGTGAGGAAAAACTCCAAAACCAAACCCCCAAACCCAAAGTGATTTAGCATCATGGAAGAGATTGTTCCTGTGTCAAACCGACGCTTGTTACCTTTGAAGATTGTATATCTTCCACACGGTTAGGCGTCATGGTCTAGTGCATCTTGTAGTCAATTGGGGATCACTGAGTGACCTTGGTCTAGAGCATCCACCAGTCAATTGTGGATCGTCGGGTGACCAGTCTGTGAGGGTTTGGGAACTCTACCTTGAAGACTTACCACGAGTGTTGGGCGAGGACTATGTGTCCTTAGCTCGAAGAGAATTATGGTAAGGATTGTGTGTCCTAGGACTGTGTATCCTTTGGTTTAAATACCAGTCCGCTCCAAACCAGACGTACGACTGTCACAGTAGTTGGAACTGGGTCATCAAAACATTGTCTTCATCGAGCTACCTGGTTCTATTTCCTCAACTCTTTCATTTCCTCATATACTTGTTGATGAAATCGATCATTACTGTTTGAAGAATTTGATTGAAGACTTTCTCAATTTCCTCACCTTAAATTCTTCAAGTTACCTTGTTCCTCACCTGCTTATCCTGTATCATGCTACCTGTAATCTGTGCATGCTTTATTTCATCATGATGATCATGCTACTGCTATGTTTCTCATGCACTTGAGTACTTATTTTGCTTCTAGTTATTCATCACATTTCAAATTCCTCACATTGAAATTCCTCAGTGATGAATTTGTAAAAATCGCCTATTCACCCCCCTCTCGTTGATATAACGCACTTTCAATTGGTATCAGATAAAGGTACTCCCTTGTTCTGTCTGATTTTGGTTTAACTGCCTGGAGTTCTAGTTATGTTGACTGCAGGTATGATCAAGGTTTCTACAGGTTGTCCTACCATTGATGGGTCGGACTATCCCTACTGGAAGAACAAGATGTGCATGCATCTTGAAGCAATTGACAACGATCTCTGGTACGTTATGGAAAATGGTGTTCCCTTTGTTACTCCCATGATCAACGCTGCTGATGTGAAGAGAATCAGGCAACTTGATTCACAAGCAAAGAATATCATCTGTGGCCATCTGAGCAAAGGTCAGTATGACAGAGTGAGTGCTTTGGAGTCTGCTAAGCTTATCTGGGATAGGTTGTCCAAGGTAATCGAAGGTGTTTCCACTCAACGTGACTCTCGTGTTGATGTTCTTCATAATCTCTTCAACTGCTTCAAAGACTCGACAATGAAAATGTTCAACAAACTTTTGATCGTCTCACTAATATCTCCAACGAGCTTCAAGCACTAGGTGCCACTGACATCACCGACCACGAGGTGGTGAAGAAACTGCTAAGATCCCTTGATTCCTCATTTGATACACCAGCTTTGATGATTCAAGAGCATGGAGATTACAAGTCACTTGATCCTGCTGATATACTTGAGAAACTCAATACTCATGAATTCCAACAAGCTGAGAAGAGAGACCTCTACGGGCCAAGATATGGAAGATCTCATACTCTGAAGGCAAAAGCAATTTCCTCATCCGAAGGTGAAGATTCTGATAGTGGTCTTGGTGATCCTGAAGAACTGAGTCAGGAGCTGTCAATGCTCATGAGGAAATTTCAGAAGTTCTCAAGGAGAGGCCGATTTGGCCAGTCATCAAAAAGTGGTTTGAGAAATCAGATTCCTCAACCGACTACAAGAAGAAAACTTGTCACAAATGCAAGAAATGTGGTCACTTTATCGTTGAGTGTCCTCTTTGGAAAAAAATCAAAGAAGAAGAAGTACAAGGACGACAGTTCTGATAACTCGAAGAAAAAGAAGAAATACTCAAAGTCCTCATCTGTAAAGTCCTCATCTTCAAAGTCCTCAACGCACAAGAAGAATAGTTCCAGAAAGGCTCGGGCTTTCATTGCCAAGGAAATGGATTCTGAAGAAGAATCTGAAGAATATGAAGAAGAGGAAGAATTTGAGGTGGAACCAGAATCTGGTGTTGCTAGCCTTGCTCTCATCGCTGCTTTCATCAGCAAGTCCATCTTTAACGATGAAGGAAATGACTACTCCAATGACTCTAACATCAGCAATGATGATTATGCTCCCACCTATTTCTTCATGGCTAAAGGTTCCAAGGTACACAAGCATAACTCCTCCTCCTAATCAAGTGATGGTGAATCTGATGAATATGTGAAACCTAGTTATTCCAAACTTTCTAATATTGTCACTAAACAACAAAGGGCACTTGAAAAGCTTCAGAATCTATTAGACAAAAACGATGATTTGTTGAATGAGGAAGTGGATTGAACTCAAACTCTGACTGATGATCTCAAAAGTCTCCAGTTAAAGTATGATCACCTTTAGAGTCATCATAATGCTCTCTTAGTCGATCTTGAGAAGCTTTCTTATGAATTTCTTCAAAGAAAGCAAGATCTTCAGAAACTAAGAGTGTCTCATGAGGATCTCCAAAGGGAAAACGATTCCTTACTGGCTCAACAGATCAGTACCGCTCAAGAAGAACTTGTTCCACCTTGTTTGAAATGCATCGACTGTGAAACTGCTAATCCTTCACCTGAATGTTAAAATGCTTCTATTGCTGCAAATTCTTCAAATATCCCCGTGGTCACAAATCCCTCATCTGAGGATACCACAAGTATCACTGACGAAAATGCAGGGTTGAAGGAATTGTATGTGACAGGCATATACAAAAGTCTCAAAGGGCATCAAACCCTTTGCGATGTGCTCAAAAAGCAGATCCTGAACATGAACCCTAGGAAAGAGGTTATTGCATTCAAGAGGAAACTCAATGCTGATGAATCCTACTGGACACCTGAGCAGTACCCCAAAACCTCATGGGTTGCTGCAAAAGGACCTCCTGTAGATCCATCCACTTTATCTGGCTTTACTTGTGTAACTTCATATTTCTCTGATGAGTCACTTGAGTCCAACTACAAATTCTTCAAAAATCAGAAAGGTGAAGTATTTTCCAGATTTGTTGGAACTAAGTACAGGAACGGTTCGCCTATGAGGAAAATCTGGGTTCCCAAGAGCTGCTTGGAAAATCTTCAAGTGAATGTCCTCATGACACCACCCATGAAGAAAAGGAAACCCAGATCAAATTCCTCATATGGACCAAAGTCTTCACTCAGACCAAATTCCTCAAATGGTCAAAAGTATCATTCTCGTACTAATGCATCTGTTTCACAGGGAAAATCTAAGAGTTCTGAATATGTGCATTATTCTTCAAATCATTATGTTCATACGTCCTCGAAGAATTTCTCTGCTTATTCATATGAGTACTCTAATCCTCAACCTGTGAAATGAAGTGCACTAGCCTCAATGCCTCCTTTCTCTTATGGAGCTCGCAGAATGATGAACTCTTTGTCACCCCTCGAGATGTGGGTGGTGAAGAAATTGAACTAATTTCTTATGCAGGGTTAGGTCTCCAGACGAACTTGAACGTGTGATGAATTTGCTGGAGACCCAAGGAAATGCTTGAAAGGACGCAAGCTAATCATGCAGAAAAGAATTCCTCATTTCTCACGTCCTCACACTACTTTACTTACTATGTTGTGTGATGAAATTCTGCCTGGTGAATTTGATGTCATATTCTTCACTCTGAATCATATGAGTTTGTAAGTTGTACTAATTCATCTGCAAGATGAAACTCCAAAAGATACTGAGTGGGTCCTCGACAGTGGATGGACCAACCACATGACTGGTGACAAGAATCTACTGATGAATATACCACTTGCCCCATCTCATCTGAAGCATATCACATACGCTGACAAAGGAAAAAAGCAAGGTATTGGGTCTAGGTAAGGTTGCAATCTCAAAGTACCGACACATGGATAAGGTGATGCTTGTCGAATCCCTCGGGTTCAACCTCATGTCTGTCACAATGCTTTGTGATCTTGATATGGTTGTCATCTTTGGAAAAAATCATTCTGTTGTCATCATGGAATCTGACAATTACAAAGTCTTTAAAGGCTTTAGGAGAGGAGACTTGTATATTGTTGATTTTTTCTACAGGTCCTCAGTCTGCCACGTGCCTACTTGCAAAGTCCTCAGAAGGCTGGTTGTGGCATCGACGACTGGGACATGCTGGTATGAGGAACTTGCACACGCTCATGAAGAAAAAGCACGTTATTGGCATTGAAGGTGTCAAATTCCTCAAGGACCACCGCTGTGGTGCTTGTGAGTCTGGGAAAATGACCAGATCCAAGCATCCCTCGAAGACAACCATGACCACTACTCGACCTTTTGAATTTCTTCACATGGACCTCTTTGGCCCCACTCGTTATTCCACACTAACAAATTCTTCAAGTTTGTATGGCTTTGTCATTGTTGATGATTACTCTCGTTACACTTGGGTGCATATTATTCTGTACAAGTCTGAAGTGCAGGATGTCTTCAGAAGATTTGCTTCAAGGGCGTCAACAAACTTCAGCGTCAAGATCAAGCATATCAAGAGTGATAATGGGACTAGGTTCAAGGACACCAAGCTTGATGAATATCTTGATGAACTTGGTATTATTCATGAGCTATCTACCCCATATACTCCTTAGCAGAACGGCGTCGTGGAGCGCAAGAACATGACTCTTGTGGAGATGGCTCGCACTATGTTTGATGAATACAAGACTCCTCGTTGCTTCTAGCCTGAGGCAATTGATACATCTTGCCACATCATCAATAGGGTATATCTTCACAAATTCTTTAGAAGACTTCATATGAACTCATGACTGGAAGGAAACCCAACGTAAGTTATCTCAAAGTCTTCGGTGCAAAATGCTGGATTAGAGATCCTCACCACAGTTCTAAATTTGCACCTAAATCACATGAAGGTTTCATGCTTGGTTACGGAAAGGACTCGCACACCTACAAAGTCTTCAACACCTACCATCACAAGGTTGTTGAAACTTTAGATGTGCGGTTCGATGAAACTAACGGCTCGCAAAGGGAGCACCTGCCTCATGTGCTAGATGAAAAGTCTCCTGAGGAATCCATTAAGTTGAAGGCTACTGAAGATGTCATACCCACTGAAGAACCTCAACCTACTAAGGAAGTCATTCCAACCAATGAATACATTCATGCTGATACACGTGAAGAAAATGGTGCTGAAAAAAAAAACCTCAACCACGTCAACCTGCTCATCCAAGAGTGGCAAATGAAGTGCAGTATGACAAAATCATTGACGACATCAATGCACCAGGTCCCCTCACTCGCTTAAGAGCTTCACATTTGACTAACTTTTGTGGGCACTTTGCTTTTGTCTCCATCAATGATCCCACCAAAGTTGATGAAGCATTCAAGGAGCCTGGCTGGATTCTAGCTATGCAAGAGGAATTGCATCAATTCAAGTTGAACAACTTGTGGGAACTGGTCAAGCAGCTAGATCCTCGCAAGCACAACATCATAGGTACCAAGTGGATCTACCGCAACAAGCAAGATGAAAATGGACTTGTAGTAAGGAATAAGGCTCGTCTTGTAGCTCAAGGCTACACACAGGTTGAAGGAATTGAATTTGATGAAAGTTTTGCACATGTTGCTAGACTTGAAGCTATTCGCATATTGCTTGCTTATGCTAACCAACATGATATCATCTTATATCAAATGGATGTGAAAAGTGCATTCCTCAATGGTAAACTTGAGTAAGAAGTATATGTTGCTCAACCCCCAGGTTTTGAAGACCCTAAGCATCCTGACAAAGTCTTCAGACTCAACAAGGCCCTTTATGGCCTCAAGCATGCCCCTCGGGCATGGTATGACACTCTGAAGGAATTCCTCATAAAGAAAGGCTTCAAACCCGGTTCACTCGACCCAACTCTTTTCACTAAATCCTATGACAATGAGTTATTCGTGTGCCAACTATATGTAGACGATATTATCTTTGGTTGTACTGGCAAACGTTACAGTGATGAATTTGCCTATATGATGTGTGAAGAATATCAAATGTCTATGATGGGGGAGTTGAAATTCTTCCTAGGTCTTTAAATTCATCAACAACACAATGGCATCTTCATCTCTCAAGAGAAATACCTCAAGGATGTTCTGAGGAAATTCAACATGCAAGACTGCAAAGGCATCAAAACTCCAAAGCCCTCAAAAGGCCACCTCTGGACTAACGAAAATTGTAAAGATTTCGATCAGAAGGTATATCGCTCCATGATTGGCTCTTTATTGTATCTATGTGCACTAGGCCAGATATTATGCTGAGATTTGCATGTGTGCCCGATTTCAAGTAACACCGAAGGAATCACACCATAAGGCTGTGAAACATATTCTTTGATACTTAGCTCACACAACCCGCTTAGATTATGGTATCCCAAGGGCTCAAATCTTCACCTCTTCGGATACTCAAATGTTCACTATGCTGGAGTCATGTTGATCGCAAGTCAACCTCAGGCACAAGTCATTTTCTCGGACGATCCTTAGTCTGTTGGTCCTCAAAGAAGCCGAACTACGTGTCACTATCTACTACTAAAGCTGAGTACATATCTACTGGTTCATGTTGTGCTCAATTGCTATAGATGAAGCAAACTCTCAAGGACTATGGCATCAAGGTGAAGAATGTGCATCTCTTCTGCGACAATGATAGCGCTATCAAAATTGCGTATAACCCAGTTCAGCACTCCAAGACCAAGCACATCCAGATTTGTCATCATTTTCTTCGAGATCATGTACTCAAGGGTAACATCTCCATCAACCATATCCCCACTAAAGAACAACTGGTTGATATCTTCACTAAGCCCTTGGATGAAAAGAGATTTTGCAAGTTGCGGTGTGAGCTAAATATCTGAGAATCTTCGAATGTTCTTTGAAAAGACACACATCCTAACACTTATGCAAAATTGACGACTTAGATATGGAACACACGAAGTAATGTTTTTCTTCAATCAATAAAGAATAACACTCTAAGTGTGAATAAATTAATGAAGAATTTGATTCTTAGAACCGTATGACGATTATAAGCGGTGTCTGAAATCATCATTCTTATATGGTGGGCCACGCCACCAACCATAGTTGAAATTCTTCAAAGTTGAGTTTTTCGTTATTTTGCAAATTCTTCAAATATTCAAATACATCAAGTTTGCAAAATCCTCAAAATTTTCAAATTCTTCAAACTATGAAACTGATCTTCTTCATTGACCATATATACATATATATTTGAGTTTTCAAGTCCTCAACAACATTCACTTATTCCTAGTTCTTCAAGTTGATTTTCATCTAAATGAATGTGATCAGACCCGTTCCCCCTCTATGCTAAACTCAACCCAGTCTATGCACAAATTCTTCATATGCATTCTACTTTGAAACTCGTTCAAAGTCTTCACTGTGTCCTTAACAGCTGAAGAATTAGCGAACGAAAACTTTAAAATTTCCCCTATCAAATTTTTTTGGCGTTTCCCGCTCTAACTGTTCCAATTCCCCCGACTGGATAACCCATGATCCCCCACTATCTCAACTACACAGTACGTGGGTGTCATGGGGGACGACCACCTATGGGATCCAAAGGACGGTTTGGCGGGGGGAGAAAGCACATGCAAAGAGCAGGTCTGATGAACAGCACGCGGGAATCTTACCCAGGTTCAGGCCGCACGGATGCGTAAAACCCTACTCCTGCTTAGTTGTATTGAGAGTGTTCTTAGGGTTCTAGCTATAGGAGCGCCATGAGCAGCTACCACGTGTAGGAGCTAGAAGGTCCCAAGACTGGCCCAAAAGTATGAAAATCCAAAAGCCAAAAGTCCCCTACCATATCGCCCAGGGCCTCCATTTATACTCTGAAGGGGATCCCAACAATGGTGTACAGTGCGTA
This sequence comes from Hordeum marinum, assembly GCA_022496015.1. NCBI lineage: Eukaryota > Viridiplantae > Streptophyta > Magnoliopsida > Poales > Poaceae > Hordeum > Hordeum marinum. The sequence goes on from CM039678.1 coordinate 151,231,648, forward strand.
CACGGGGTGTACAGAGCTACGGTGTTATCATACCTAACACTGACAGAGTAGGAAAGGCGCATTTAATGCACCGTCGGGCATCTCTGTCCGTCTGTGGGACGGGACAGGAGCCCGTCCCATTGGCACTGCTTATCCCTCTCCAGCGCCGACGCCGCGACACGCGTCCAGGCGGATCGACACCTGGCCTATGCGCTGGCAGGGCCCTGTCGGGGCTTTTGCCTTGCCGAGGCCTTGTCTTGCCTGGGGGTTCAATAGCCCTTCCGGCAAGGTCTTACCGGTGGTCTTGATTCTTCTATGTTTGTACCTGGCAAGTCTCTGCTAGGCCTCGTCACCAGGGTGGCTACTACTGCCCATGCACGAGTAAGGGGCACTTGAGAGCCCAAAACTCTAGTGCACCGACAGGAGCCCCCTGGCCTGGGCCACACACGTCGCGAGGCGTTGTTGGGCTAGGCCCAAACAGTGCATAGGCGTGCGTGGCAGGGCCTTGCAGTCATGATCATTGCGCTCGCTGCGCTTCCCCATGATGTCCATTGAATGCGGGACGTGGGATACATGTGCGGCGCACCTGTCAAATTTTCAATTACTGCGTCAGGTCGTTTCCGCCACGCGCGCCGCATGCATAGCGGGGAGCCAGCAACGGGCACCCGTGACTTAAAATCCCTGGGAAAAGCAGTAACTACGGCGCCATGGATTGGAGCAACGGGGCGGTTGCTGTTCGCCCCGTGATCGAGGGCACCGCTTTTGGAGGAGGTGGGCGGCGACCCTTGGAGCGGGGGGAGAGCCAGCCCCCCCCCCCCGCGCCCCCTATAAATTGAGGGATAGCAAGGGTGATGCTCATCCATCCTTCCTCCCTTCTCCGAGTGAGGAACTCTAGCTTGCCCTTCCAGGTCTTCCCAACCTTCGAGCAGCGCTCGCCCTCATCCATGAACAGGGGGCGAGGGCGGCCACCGTCCTCAGCTCCTAGGAGGAGCTCTCGTCAGGATCATGCCATCGCTTCAGCAGTAGAGGCAGAGGGCGGCCTGAGTGTGCAAAGTGGAAGAGGCACGAGGGGTCGTGGCCGTCGTGGGGGCCGAGGTTGGGGGAGGCGAAGCGCTACCCCACCTCCTCCTCTGACGCGGGGCCCTTTCCTTGAGGAGACTCACTCCAAGGGGACGGCGCTGGAGTTTATCCTCGAACTGGCCGGTCCCGTCCGGAGCCATCTGCGCCTCCCACACCCTTTCGCCAGGGCGATGGAGGCCGACGAGCCGCCCGTCCTATGGTTACGGGCGCATGGTTGTTGCAATGGCGCGATGCGGGTGTACGTCGAGTACCTAGCGAGTTGCATCATGTTCCTTAGGCGAGGCTGGAAGACCTTCACCCGCGCCCACAACCTCCAGGAAGAGCACGTACTTCGTTTTAAAATGATGGAGGCCAATCTGCTCTCCATCAAGATTTATGGGCGCTTAGGCATCCGTCTCAGCTGGTGCGAAGAGAGCTTGAACAACGCGAAAGCTCCTCCTCGAGCGAGAGTGATGAGGAGGACAGCGGCGAAGACAACAACGATGAGTCCGGTCTTCGGGCGGTCAAGTCGGAGCCCGAAGACTCGAGCTCGGACTGACCGCCAGTCGCACCATCATCGCCAGCCTCATGCCTCTCCCCCTCCCGGAAGGATGACCTTGCTGAGGGCCTCAGTCCCGGGTGCTGCCTCATCTTCCAACTGGATCTTCCGGCAGGCCCGTGGACTTCGTATTCTGGGGTCCATCCCCCTTTTCGCCCGCGTTAGCCCTCTCCTCTATGCAATGCTAGTCCAGGAGGGGCCAGGTTCTTGCCAGCCCATCTGGTAGCCCTGCTCCTCCGCGTAGTGCTGGTCTAGAGGGGTCAGGCCAGGCTTCTGCCGGGGATCTCTCGCCATCTTTTTCTTCTTGTATCCCGCCACCCCTTTCCATCTTTTTCTTCTTGTAATCTCCCCTAGGGGAGAAAGTCAAATAAAGATGTACTTAGGAGAAAGCGATATCTCATTTAAATTTCACCCTATTTTGAATGATTGTGTATTATCTTCCTTGTTAGACTGTTTCTTTGTATGGAACTTTCCCTACGCCTTCTCGGAAGAATATTGCCGGCATGCATAGCCCTACCACGAGCGCTTTGAGGAATGGGTCCTTAGCAGCCTACTGGCGGTGCTACTCCCGGCAAGACGCCTTGGCGTTTTCGGCACCGCCGCTCAAGGTGTTCCTCGAAACAGAATAAGGGCGCGAGTGCTATCACCTGAGTCGTTGAGCGGACTCGAAATGAAGCAAGGAGCGCGGGAGCGGCCACTTAAACCATTGAGCAGTCCTAAAACATAATGAGGGTGCAGCCAATCGCGACAAGGTTCCTTAGCGTGCAGTTTTACCATACAGAGGTCGAAATCACCCAAGGAAAATAACTCCACAGCAAGAATTCACTTGGGGTTTTGCAACTTATCTTTTCGTTTCCGTGCTCCTTTTGGCAAGATTTTTTTTCGAACGTCACCCGTAGGTATCCATACTACCATACCCTCCCCCTGGCAAAGCTGCACGTGCGGTAACCTTTTGTCCCTTGAGAAAAAGAAAGAAGAGAAAATATGGGGGTGGAACCTTTGCGGTCCGTTAGCTCTTGCCGGGAGCAAGTGTAACGCAATATCTCAGACAAACATGCACATAAGTAAAAAATGAGAATCAATCAAGGTTTGTAGAACACTTATCTTTATTCAACTATGCATAGGGACTAAGCCTGGTTTTGTACCAAGGATTACATGCTTCAGCGACAAGACTTGTACAAAAGGTGGTTGCCGGGGGGCCCGGCAACCGTGCCTCATGGGTAGAACTTGCGAAGATGTTCGATATTCCAGGACTTGCTCACTGGGATGCCATCTTCGGTCTCCAGGTAGACTGCGCCAGGCGTTGTGACTCGTACTACCTGATAAGGGCCTTCCCACTTCAGCATAAACTTGTTGGAATTCTTGGCGATCTAAACTCGCCGAAGAACAAGGTCGCCTTCCTCAAGACTTCTGGCATTAACTTTGCAGCTATGATAGCGGCGCAAAGCTTGCTGGTAGCGTGCAGCTCCCATAACAGCTTGAAGATGGTCTTCCTCAAGGAGCGACGTGTCATGTTGCCGCAATTGCTCTTGCTCGAGCTCATCATAAGCGAGCACTCGAGGTGACCCGTATATGAGTTCCATGGGGAGAACTGCCTCCGCCCCATAGACGAGGGAGAAGGGTGTCTGGCCGGTAGCTCGATTTGGTGTCGTTCTGATTGACCAAAGAACCATCGGTAACTCATCAATCCAGTGCCTTCCGCACTTGTGCAGCCTGTAAAAAGTTCAAGTCTTGAGGCCTCACAGCACTTCAGCGTTAGCCCTTTCCGCTTGGTCGTTGCTCCTTGGGTGGACAACGGAAGCAAAACAGATTCTATTGCCAAGGTCTTGGACATTCTGTATGAAGATGCGGCTCGTGAACTGTGTTCCATTGTCGGTGTTGATCCTGTTGGAAACACCAAAGCGGAAACCTAGTCCTTTGAAGAACTTAACGGCTAACTATGTTGTCACCTTTCTCACTGCTTCTACTTCTGGCCACTTTGTGAACTTGTCGATTGCAACGTACAAGTACTCAAAGCCCCCGGCAGCGCGGGGAAAGGGGCCGAGGATGTCGAGCCCCTAGACCAAAAATGGCAAGGAGAGAGGGGTCGTTTGAAGGGCTTGAGCTGGTTGATGTAATTTCTTTGAATGAAACTGGCATGCTTCACACTTGGTTACTAATGCCGTTGCATCCTAGAGGGCAGTGGGCCAAAAGAAGCCTTGCCGGAATGCCTTCCCAACAAGTGCTCTTGATCCTGTGTGGGAGCCACATATGCCTCCATGTATCTCTGCCAATAGCTCCAGTCCATCTTCCTGGGAAAAGCGTTTGAGTTTCACACTATTCGGCCTCTTTCTGTAGAGGATGTTGTCCACGAACTGGTACATGCTAGACCTACGGGCTACTTTCTCTGTTTCTTCTTGTTCTTCGGGAAGTTCTCCTGTTTGAAGGAAACAGATGATGTGTTGTGCCCATGCTGGAGCCTGGGACTCGACAACAAGGACTAACGGCATATCCTCTGCCAGCAAAGCATTTGCCTTAACGGCAAGGGCCTGTGGCCCCGCAGGAGTCTGCCACTCCCCAGCAAGCCTGGCGGGAACGTGTGCTTCCACGGCAAGAGCCGGGGGCCCTACCGGAGCACGGCGCTCACCGACAAGCCTGGCGTTGTCTCTGGCAACTTCCTCGCTGGCGGTTTCCAGGAGCTCTATCGGGAAATACTTGCTGGAATTCAACTTCCTTATTTTCTCTTGCCCAGTTGACGGTGTCACGGAGGGTTGAGTCAGTCGGAGCACGAAAGTTCCTGGTTCCACAGGAAACTTAAGGGCGGCACACTTTGATAGGCCATCGGCAACGCTGTTCTCTTCATGTGGAACGTGCTCCATTTGCAGGCCGTCAAAACGTTCTTCCAACTTCCTCACTTCATCTACATAAGCCTCCATCAATGGGCTCTGATAATCTTTGTTCACTTTCCCAACGACAAGTTGAGAATCACCTCAGACAATGAGTTTCTTCATCCCAAGGTCTGTCGCGATCCTGAGACCGGCAAGCAGTCCTTCGTACTCAGCGGTGTTGTTTGTTGATCTCTCCCAGGGAAAGTTCATCTGAACCACATATCTGAGGTGCTCTCCAGTGGGTGCAACAAGCAGCACTCCGGCACCGGCGCCTTGTAGCGAAAAAGCCCCGTCAAAATACATGACCCATTCTTGATTGGTTTCCTTGCCAGGGAGAGTTGACTCCGGAACTTCTTCATCTGGTGTTGGGGTCCATTCTGCAATGAACTCCACCAATGCTCTACTCTGGATGGTCGAAGTGCTTTAAAACTTGATACCAAATCTTGACAGTTCCAAATCCCACTCCAGAATCCCGTCGTTAGCCTTTGGGTTCCGCAAGATCCGCTGTAGCGGGAAGCGGGTGACAACGGTGATCTCAAGTGCTTGGAAGTAATGGCGCAACTTCCTCGAGGCCATAAGAAGGCCGAAGAGCAACTTTTGCATGCCAGAATATCTTGACCTAGCCCCCTGCAACAAGGAGCTGACAAAATAGACTGGTCGCTGCACCACCTTGTTCTTCTAGATTGTCTCATTCAACCGCGCAGATCCTTTTTTTCAGCCACTAGCGCAGCACTCACCACTTGATTCCTTGCCGCTAGATATAGTAGTAACAACTCTTGTGGTTTCGGCGCGACGAGGACGAGCGGAGAGGAGAGGTACTTCTTCAAATCCTGCAGCACTGCCTCCGCTTCCGAGGTCCATTTCATTGGACCTGCCTTCTTCTAGATTTTGAAGACGAGCGCGCTTTCCTATTTGTCGTCAAGGGTGGAACTTATGGTGAAAGTTCCTCCCGTGCCATCCTCTTTGGTGGGCACCTTCTTGGTCTCTGGTGCAGCTGCCTTGGACTTCTTGCTCTTGTCAGTGGAGCTCTCTAGCACATCGTCAACGGGAGCGCAGCACCCCGAGGAGGCGTGCTTCCCGGAATGTGCGCCAGAGGCCTCATGTCGCTTGAAGCTACGTCGGTATTTCCCCAAAGAGGAAGGGTTGATGCAGCACACTGGTGGTAGGTATTTCCCTCATATATGAAACCAAGGTTATCGAACCAATAGGACAACCAAGCAACACAACGTAAACAGCCCCTGCACACAAATAACAAATACTCGCAACCCGACGTGTAAAAGGGGTTGTCAATCTCTATCGGGTAATGGCGCCAGAAAGGCACGTGGGCGGGAGAAAGTTGTAAATGTTGATAGATCGAACGCCAAATAAAATAAATTGCAGCAAGGTATTTTTGGGTATTTGGAAATATAGATCTGAAAATAAAAGCAAAGGAAAAGTAGATTGCTAAGGCAAATAATATGAGAAAGAGACCCGGGGCCATAGGTTTCACTAGTGGCTTCTCTCTCGAAAAATAGCAAATGGTGGGTGAACAAATTACTGTTGGGCAATTGATAGAACTTCAAATACTCATGATGATATCCATGCAATGATCATTACGTAGGCATCACATCCAAGATTAGTAGACCGACTCGTGCCTGCATCTACTACTATTACTCCACACATTGACCGCTATCCAGCATGCATCTAGTGTATTAAGTTCATGGAGAAACGGAGTAATGCAATAAGAACGATAACATGATGTAGACAAGATCTATCTATGTAGACATAGACCCCATCGTTTTATCCTTAGTAGCAACGATACATACGTGTCATTTCCCTTTCTGTCACTGGGATCAAGCATCGTAAGATCGAACCCACTACAAAGCACCTCTTCCCATTGCAAGATAAATAGATCAAGTTGGCCAAACAAAACCCAAATATCGGAGAAGAAATACGAGGCTATAAGCAATCATGCATATAAGAGATCAAAGAAACTCAAATAACTTCCATGGATATAAAAAGATAGATCTGATCATAAACTCAAAGTTCATCGATCCCAACAAACACACCGCAAAAGAGTTACATCATATGGATCTCCAAGAGACCATTGTATTGAGAATTCAGCGAGACAGAGAAAGCCATCTAGCTACTAACTACGGACCCGAAGGTCTACAAAGAACTACTCATGCATCATCAGAGAGGCACCAATGAAGGTGGTGAACCCCATCCGAGATGGTGTCTAGATTGGATCTGGTGGTTATGGACTCTGCGGCGGCTGGATGAATATTTCGTCGCTCCCTCTAGGGTTTCTGAAATATTGGGGTATTTATAGAGCGAAGAGGCGGTCTAGGGCACCCGAGGTGGGCACAACCCACCAAGGCACGCCTGGCCCTCTTGGCACGCCCTCGTGGGTTGTGCCTCCCTCGGGGCACCCCCTAGGCGCAGCTAGGGCCCGTTGTGTTCCTTCTGGCCCATAAAAATTCATCGTGAAGTTTCGTGGCATTTGGACTTCGTCTGGTATTGATTTTCTGCAATGTAAAAAAACATGGAAAAAACAGCAACTCGCACTTGGCACTATGTTAATAGGTTAGTACGAAAAAATGATATAAAATTACTATAAAATGATTATAAAACATCCAAGATTGATAATATAACAACATGTAACAATCAAAATTATAGATACGTTGGAGACGTATCAGCATCCCCAAGCTTAACTCCTACTCGTCCTCAAGTAGGTAAGTGATAAAAATAGAATTTTTGATGTGCAATACTGCCTAACATGTCATATCATATTCTTTTCCTTATAACATGGACATTTGGACTTTTAGTTGTTCAAAGCAATAGTCTGGTTTTGACATAATAATTTAGATACTCAAGCATATCAACAAGCAACCATGTCTTTCAAAATATCAACGCTCAAATAAGTTATCCCTAGCCCATCATGCTCAAACATTGATCCATTCATGAAACACACTTGAATATTAGCTACACCCAATACTTAAGTACAATCATATTGCCTCCTAGTTGGTGCTTTGGTAAGAGAAGATGGAGACTCAAATTCAAAAATAAAAATTGCATAAAGCAAAAGAAAGGCCCTTCGCAGAGGGAAGTAGGGATTTGTAGAGGTGCTAGAGCTCAAAGCGAAAAACTTAGAGATAAAAACATTTTGGGAGGTGTATCCATCCCACCAACAAAAATGACTTAGAGTTCCCAACTATTTCCATGCTAGATATATCATAGGCGGTTCCCAAACAGAAAATAAAGTTTATTCCTTTTTCCACCATACTTTCAGTTTCCATGGCTAACCGTATCATGGATGCCCTCCATACCAGCACTTTCCAAGGAATTTATTATTTGACAACATAAAGTAAATTCATTTTTGCATTTCGGGACTGGGATCCCTAATACATTTGCCTTACTCTCGTGCAATGACAAGTGAATATACACTCATCGTGAGAATAACACATCTATCATGGAAAATATTAGCCACCCCTCATCGCTCCACGAGCGAAACAAACACACAAAAGAGAAGTTTAATTTTAAAATTAGAGATGGCACATACAAATTTGCTTAGAATGGCACGGAAATACCACATATAGGTAGGTATAGTGGACTCATGTGGCAAAAACTAGGTTTAAGGATTTTGATGCACAAGTAGAACTCATACTTGGTGCAAAATGAAGGCTAGCAAAAGATTGAGAAGCGACCAACCAAAAAAGGGATAATCTCATAAGCAAGCATTAAGCATAAATAACACCAAATAATGCACCACAAGTAGGATATAATTTCATTGCATGACTATTGACTTTCGTACTTGCATAGCGAATCACAAACCTTAACACCAATATTCTTACTAAAGCATAATTACTCATCAACATAACTCACATACCACATCATCATATCTCAAAACTATTACTAAGAATCAAGTTTATTTTGTCCAATGATGTTCATGAAAGTTTTTATTATATCCTTCTTGGATATCTATCACTTTGGGACTAATTTTCATGTGTTGCTTTGCATAAGCCCAAACAAATATAAGTGAAGATCAAGAGCATAATTTTTCTTCTTTATCTCAAAATAATTTAAGTGAAGCAAGAGAGAATTTCTTGAAAATTTTACTAACTCTCAAATAAATCTAAGTGAAGTAAGAGAGCATTTCTTAAAAAATACTAAGCACACCATGCTCAAAAAGATATAAGTGAAGCACTAGAGCAAGTCCATTGCTCATAAAAAATTTAAGTGAAGCAAAGAGAGCAATTCTAACAAGTCATGACATAATTTTGGCTCTCTCAAGTAGGTGTGTCCAGCAAGGTATCAAGACTTAAAACACAAAATAAAATAAGAAAATACTCATACCATACAAGATGCTCCAGGCAAAACACATATCATGTGACGAATAAAAATATAGTTTCGAGCAAAATACCGATGATCGTTGGAAGAAAGTGGGGATGCCACTCGGGGGCATCCCTAAGATTAGTTGGTTGCTCATTTTTGGATACTAGCTTGGGATGCTGGGGCATCCCCAAGCTTAGGCTCTTCCATCCTTCCTTCATCCATCGTAAGATAACCCAAAACTTGAAAACTTCAATCACAAAACTCAACAAAACCTTCGTGAGATCCATTAGTATAAGAAAAATAAATCACTACTATAAGTATTGTATTAAAACAATTAATATTTTGTTATTGCATTATACCTACTGTATTCCAACTTTTCTATGGCAAAAACTCATCAAAGAAAACATAGAGCCATCAAAATAATCACACAACACAAAGAAAACAGAATCTGTCAAAACAGAATAGTCTGTAGTCATCTGATTTGTTCGAATACTTCTGTAACTCAAACAAATCTGAAAAAATAGGAAAACGTGAGAAATTTTTATATAAATCTTGTGTAAAAAATTCAGAATTTTATCACGCTTCTGTGATTTTTAATAATTCTTGACTGGCGCACAAAGTTTCTGTTTTTCAACAAGATCAAAGCAACTATCACCCAACATGATCCCAAAGGCTTTGTTTGGCACAAACACTAATTAATACAAAAAAACACAATCATAACAGTAGCATAATTGTGTAAAAACTCAATAACAGAAAGTAAAAGGCAAAAATAAATTTTATCCATTGGGATGCCACCCAACAAGCGCTATTGTTTTACGCCCTTAGCTAGGCGTAAAGCAAGGATCTAAGTTTTGTCATCTTTGTCCAACTCTTCAATCAAACACTTAGGATCCTTAAGATATTTAGCATAAAGATTTTCAATACCAGTACCCCTAGGAATAAATTGAAAGAATTTATTCTTGCAAAAAGGATCTCTTATCACTTCAACAAAATTCGGGTGAATACTAATCATTTTAAGACCTCCTTTATTATTGTTACTAGAAGTTGTACCCTTGCTCTTGGATCTACCACTATTTACAGGAGTTTTCTCGATAGTTTTAGTGGAAGCAAAAGCCGTGCTTAGATTACTAAAGATTTCTTCCAATTTATCAATTCGAGACGGACTTTCTTCTATTCTTTCATGGTTTATTGTACCCTTCTCTTTTAACAACTTAAAAATATCTCCCGCTTTTGACCCAATATTAGTGGCAAAATTATGCAACATTTTATCTATAATTTCCATATGATCTTCGGTGAGCATTTTCTTTTCAATAGCATCTAGTCTTTTCATAACATGCTCAAGAGTCAAAGTTGTTTCATTAATCATGAGAGGTGGTGATCCCACTAAATTCCCCATAGCATTAAAAGCATCAAGAGAGGGACACATCAAAAAATTTCCACCGGTAATCGTATCAAGGACGAATCTAAACCAAGTGGTGATTCCAACATAAAAATAGCAAAGAAGAACAACGGTAGATTGCTTACGGATAGATCTATTATGAGCATTGCAAATTCTATACCAAGCGTCTTTTAAATTTTCTCCTCGCCTTTGTTTAAAGTTGAGAATCTCATTCTCGGGAGTGCAAGCGATAAAGGAAGAACTATCCATAGTAACGGAAAACAAGGTTGCACACAAAAACAGATCTAGCAAGAAAATGGCGAACGGAAAAGGAGAGGCGAATAAAACGGCATTTTTTTGTGAAGTGGGGGAGAGGAAAACGAGAGGCAAATGGCAAATAATGTAAATTGCAAGGAGATGAGATTTTTTATTAGGAACCTGGTATATGTTGAAGATCCTCCCCGGCAATGGCGCCAGAAATTCCTTTTGATGTCGCTTGAAGCTACGTCGGTATTTCCCCAAAGAGGAAGGGATGATGCAGCACAGCGGCGGTAGGTATTTCCCTCAGATATGAAACCAAGGTTACCGAACCAATAGGAGAACCAAGCAACACAACGTAAATAGCCCCTGCACACAAATAACAAATACTTGCAACCCGACGTGTAAAAGGGGTTGTCAATCCCTTTCGGGTATCGGCGCTAGAAAGGCACGTGGATGGGACAAAGTTGTAAATGTTGATAGGTCGAGTGCCAAACAAGATAAAGTGAAGCAAGGTATTTTTGGGTTTTTGGAAATATAGATCTAAAAATAAAAGCAAAGGAAAAGTAGATCGCAAAGGCAAATAATATGAGAAAGAGACCTGGGGGCCGTAGGTTTCACAAGTGGCTTCTCTCGAGAAAAATAGCAAACAGTGTGTGAACAAATTACTGTTGGGCAATTGATAGAACTTCAAATACTCATGACGGTATCCAGGCAATGATCATTACATAGGCATCACGTCCAAGATTAGTAGACCAACTCCTGCCTGCATCTACTACTATTACTCCACACATCGACCGCTATCTAGCATGCATCTAGTGTATTAAGTTCATGGAGAAACGGAGTAATGCAATAAGAACGATGACATGATGTAGACCAGATCTATCTATGTAGACATAGACCCCATCTTTTTATCCTTAGTAGCAACGATACATACGTGTCATTTCCCTTTCTGTCACTGGGATCAAGCACCGTAAGATCGAACCCACTACAAAGCACCTCTTCCCATTGCAAGATAAATAAATCAAATTGGCCAAACAAAACCCAAATATCGAAGAAGAAAGACGAGGCTATAAGAAATCATGCATATAAGAGATCAAAGAAACTCAAATAACTTTCATGGATATAAAAAGATAGATCTAATCATAAACTCAAAGTTCATCGATCCCAACAAACACACCACAAAAGAGTTACATCATATGGATCTCCAAGAGACCATTGTATTGAGAATACAGCGAGAGAGAGAAAGCCATCTAGCTACTAACTACGGACCCGAAGGTCTACAAAGTACTACTCATGCATCATCGAAGAGACACCAATGGAGGTGGTGAACCCCATCCGAGATCGTGTGTAGATTGGATCTGGTGGTTCTGGACTCTGAGGCGGCTGGATGAATATTTCATCGCTCCCTCTAGGATTTCTGGAATATTGGGGTATTTATAGAGCAAAGAGGTGGTCCAGGGGGCACCCGAGGTGGGCAGGAACCACCAGGGCACGCCTGGGTCTCTTGGCGCGCCCTGGTGGGTTGTGCCTCCCTCGGGGCACCCCCCAGGTGCAGCCAGGGCACGTGTTCCTTCTGGCCCATAAAAAATCATCGTGAAGTTTCGTGGCATTTGGACTTCGTCTGGTATTGATTTTCTGCGATGTAAAAAAACATGGAAAAAACAGCAACTGGCACTTGGCACTATGTCAATAGGTTAGTACCCAAAATGATATAAAATGACTATAAAATGATTATAAAACATCCAAGAATGATAATATAACAACATGGAACAATCAAAAATTATAGATACGTTGGAGACGTATCAGCATCCCCAAGCTTAACTCCTACTCGTCCTCGAGTAGGTAAGTGATAAAAACAGAATTTTTTATGTGGAATGTTGCCTAACATATCATATCATATTCTTTTCCTTATAACATGGATATTTTGACTTTTAGTTGTTCAAAGCAATAGTCTAGTTTTGACATAATAATTTAGATACTCAAGCAAATCAACAAGCAACCAAGTCTTTCAAAATATCGACGCTAAAATAAGTTATCCCTAGCCCATCATGCTCAAACATTGATCCATTCATGAAACACACTCAAATATTAGCTACACCCAATACTTAACTACGATCATATTGCCTCCTAGTTGGTGCTTTGTCAAGAGAAGATGGAGACTCAAATTCAAAAATAAAAATTGCATAAAGTAAAATAAAGGCCCTTTGCAGAGGGAAGTAGGGATTTGTAGAGGTGTTAGAGCTCAAAGCGAAAAACTTAGAGATAAAAACATTTTGGGAGGTGTATCCATCCCACCAACGAAAATGACTTAGAGTTCCCAACACTTTCCATGCTAGATATCATAGGCGGTTCCCAAACAGAAAATAAAGTTTATTCCTTTTTCCACCATACTTTCACTTTCCATGCCTAACCGTATCACGGATGCCTTCCATACCAACACTTTCCAAGGAATTTATTATTTGACAACATAAAGTAAATTCATTTTTGCATTTCAGGACTGGGCATCCCTAATACCTTTGCCTTACTCTCGTGCATTGGCAAGTGAATAAACACTCATCGTGAGAATAACACATCTAGCATGGAAAATATTATCCACCCCTCATCTCTCCACGAGCGAAACAAACACACAAAAGAGAAGTTTATTTTGAAAATTAGAGATGGCACATACAAATTTGCTTAGAACGGCACAGAAATACCACATATAGGTAGGTATAGTGGAGTCATGTGGCAAAAACTGGGTTTAAGGATTTGGATGCACAAGTAGAGCTCATACTTGGTGCAAAATGAAGGCTAGCAAAAGATTGAGAAGCGACCAACCAAGAAATGGATAATCTCATAAGCAAGCATTAAGCATAAATAACACCGAATAATGCACCACAAGTAGGATATAATTTCATTCTATGACTATTGACTTTCGTACTTGCATAGGGAATCACAAACCTTAACACCAATATTCTTACTAAAGCATAATAACTCATCAACATAACTCACATATCACATCATCATATCTCAAAACTATTACTAAGAATCAAGTTTATTTTGTCCAATGATCTCCATGATTTTTTTATTATATCCTTCTTTAAATCCCGTAGTGCTGCCTCCGCTTCTGGGGTCCTTTTCATTGGACCTGCCTTCTTCAAGATTTTGAAGAAGGGCAAGGCGCGCTCAACAAACTTTGAGATGAACCTACTCAGAGCAGCAACATAGCCGGCAAGACGAAGCACATCTTTGACACGTCTTGGTGCTTCGATTAGCTCAATTTCTTTGATCTTGTCAGGATTTGCTTCAATTCCACGTTGAGATATAAAGAACCTAAGGATCTTGCCGGATGGGACGCCGAACACACACTTCTCGGGATTGAGCTTCATGTTGATCTTGCGCAAGTTTGCAAATGTTTCTTCTAGGTCTAATATGGGCGTGGCCTTGTCCTTGGTTTTGACCACTATGTCGTCCATGTAAGCTTCCATATTTCTATGTAGTTGGGGCTCAAAACCAATCTGGACCGCTCTTGCAAATGTAGAACCACCACTTTTCAACCCGAAAGGCATACGTAAAAGCAATAGGTACCACATGGGGTGATAAATGCGGTCTTCTCCTCGTCTTCCTTGGCCATGAAAATTTGATGATAGCCGGAATAGGTATCAAGGAAATACAATAAGTCAGAGTCGGCAATGGAGTCTACAATCTGAACGATGCGCGGCAAGGTAAAAGGATCTTTGGGGCAGGCTTTGTTGATGTTCGTGAAGTCAATGCACAACCTCCACTTCCCATTCGCCTTGCGCACTACAACTGGATTGGCCAACCATGTTGGATGGAATACTCCTCTGATCAAGCCGGCCGCTTTTAATTTCTTGATCTCTTTGCTAATGATCTGTTGTTGCTCGAAAGTTTGCTTCCGGACCTTCTGCTTGACGGGTCACGCCTGTGGGCAAACGACAAGGTGGTGCTCAATCACCTTCATGCGAACACCAGGGATATCAGATAGTTGCCATGCAAACACATCCACATTCACCCGTAGGAAGGCGACGAGCGCGCTTTCCTATTTGTCGCCAAGGGTGGAACTTATGGTGAAAGTTCCTCCCGTGCCATCCTCTTTGGCGGGCACCTTCTTGGTCTCTGGTGGATCTGCCTTGGACTTCTTGCTCTTGTCGGTGGAGCTCTCTGGCACATCGTCAACGGGAGCATAGCACGCCGAGGAGGCGCGCTTGCCGGAATGTGCGCCAGAGGCCTGATGTCGCTTGAAGCTACATCGGTATTTCCCCCAAGAGGAAGGGATGATGCAACATAGTGGCAGTAGGTATTTCCCTGAGATATGAAACCAAGGTTATCGAACCAGTAGGAGAACCAAGCAACACAACATAAACAGCCCCTGCACACAAATAACAAATACTCGCAACCCGACGTGTAAAAGGGGTTGTCAATCCCTTTTGAGTAACGGCGCCAGAAAGGCACGTGGACGGGAGAAAGTTGTAAATGTTGATAGATCGAACGCCAAATAAAATAAAGTGCAGAAAGGTATTTTTGGGTTTTTGGAAATATAGATCTGAAAATAAAAGCAAAGGAAAAGTAGATCGCAAAGGCAAATAATATGAGAAAGAGACCCGGGGGCCGTAGGTTTCACTAGTGGCTTCTCTCGAGAAAAATAGCAAACAGTGGGTGACCAAATTACTGTTGGGGAATTGATAGAACTTCAGATACTCATGACGATATCCAAGCAATGATCATTACATAGGCATCACGTCCAAGATTAGTAGACCGACTCTTGCGTGCATCTACTACTATTACTCCATACATCGACTTCTATCCAACATGCATCTAGTGTATTAAGTTCATGGAGAAATGGAGTAATGCAATAAGAATGATGACATGATGTATACAAGATCTATCTATGTAGAGATAGACCCATCGTTTTATCCTTAGTAGCAACGATACATATGTGTCGTTTCCCTTTCTGTCACTGGGATCAAGCACCGTAAGATCGAACCCACTACAAAGCACCTCTTCCCATTGCAAGATACATAGATGAAGTTGGCCAAACAAAACCCAAATATCAGAGAAGAAATACGAGGCTATAAGCAATCATGCATATAAGAGATCAAAGAAACTCAAATAACTTTCATGGATATAAAAAGTTAGATCTGATCATAAACTCAAAGTTCATCGATCCCAACAAACACATCGCAAAATAGTTACATCATATGGATCTCCAAGAGACCATTGTATTGAGAATTCAGCGAGAGAAAGAAAGCCATCTAGCTACTACTACGGACCCGAAGGTCTACAAAGAACTACTCACGCATCATCAGAGAGGCACCAATGGAGGTGGTGAACCCCATCCGAGATGGTGTCTAGATTGGATCTGGTGGTTATTTACTCTGCGGCGGCTGGATGAATATTTCGTTGCTACCTCTAGGGTTTCTGGAATATTGGGGTATTTATAAAGCAAAGAGGCGGTCCGGGGGGCACCCGAGGTGTGCACAACCCACCAGGGCGCGCCTAGGCCTCCTAGCTCGCCCTGGTGGGTTGTGCCTCCCTCGGGGCACCCCCCAGGCGTAGCGAGGGCCCATTGTGTTCCTTCTGGCCCATAAAAAATCATCGTGAAGTTTCGTGGCATTTGGACTTCGTTTGGTATTGATTTTCTGCGATGTAAAAAAACATGGAAAAACAGCAACTCGCACTTGGCGCTATGTCAATAGGTTAGTACCAAGAAATGATATAAAATGACTATAAAATGATTATAAAACATCCAAGATTGTTAATATAACAACATGGAACAATCGAAAAGTATAGATACGTTGGAGACGTACCAAGGCCTTGCTGGTCTTCTCCCCCCTGAGAGCTTCAGTGGCAGGAGCAAGTGCCTTGGGGGCAGGTGCTGTAGCTACCCCCGGTAGAGTTGGTCCGCGCAGATAAGCACGCTTTTCTTGTCGGAGTTGATCGTGATGACGCACATTGGGCCCAGGCATCTTCAACACATTGTAAGCAAAGTCGATGGTCGCCATGAACTTGGCCAGCGTTGGGCGACCAAGGATGCCATTGCACAGCAACGAGATCTTGGAAACGTCAAAGACAATCTTCTCTGTTCTGAAATTGATATCACTGCCAAATGTAAGCGGCAGCGTGATCTTGCCCTTCGGCTGAGTTTTCCCTGAACTGACCCCTTGGAAAGCGCTTGTCGGCTCAAGATCTTCATCGGGGATTTCCAGCCTCTGGATGACATCAGGCGAGATCAGGTTTAGGCTGGCCCCACTTTCAACTAGCATCTTCGTCACCTTGAGGATGTGAATTGTTGGCGAAACCAACAATGGCAGGCACCCAACTGCAGTTATGCAATCAGGGTGATCCTCGGTGTCGAAGATGATAGGAGTGTTGGACCACTTCAGAGGTCTCTGTGCACCGATAGAGGGCTCTGCCGCGTTTACCTCGCGCGCCCACTATTTAAGTTGGCGGCAGGAATAATGCGACGAGGCACCTCCCTCAATGCACATCATCTCTGTAGCCTTCTGAAACTCATGCTCTTTGGACTCGTCATCCTCCGTGGCAGCATCATCGTCACCCTGTTGCTTGTCGCGGCCACGAACGGGTCGGTCTTTTGTTGCGCGGGCTTGCCGCGGCGACCACCTCGGCCAACGCGCTTCTTGCCGGACCCCTCAGCACCATCCTAGCCCTTCTCCTTGTCTCGCCTCTCATATTCGTCTTTTTGCTTCTCGGCAAGCTGCTCAACTTGCCGACAGTCTTGGAGGTCGTTGTTGGGAGACGTAGTAGTAAATCAAAATTTTCCTACGTGTCACCAAGATCTATCTATGGAGAAACCAGCAAACGAGCGGGGAGAGATTGGATATTCATACCTTTGAAGATCCCTAAGCGGAAGCGTTGCTAGAACGCGGTTGATGGAGTCGTACTCGCAGCGATTCAGATCGCGGTAAATCCGATCAAGTGCCGAACGGACGGCACCTCCGCGTTCAACACACGTGCAGCCCGGTGACGTCTCCTACGCCTTGATCCAGCAAGGAGGGAGGAGAGGTTGAGGGAGAGCTCCGGCAACACGAAGGTGTGGTGGCGGTGGAGCTGCATGGTACTCCGGGAGAGCTTCGCTAAGCACTACGGAGAACGAGGAGAGGGAGGAGTAGGGCTGCACCAGGGAGGAGATGAACTCGTGTGTTGTGCAGCCCCAAATACCTCCACTATATATAGGAGGAGGGGAGGAGAGGTGCTGAGCCCTAGGGTTCCACCCTAGGGGTGGCGGCAGCCTCTAGAAGCCCATCTCGCCGGCGGCCAGGGCAGGGAGAGGTGGAGGCGCCCTAGGGTGGGCCTTAAGGCCCATCTAAGCCTAGGGTTTGCCCCCTCCACCCTTGCTGCGCCTTGGGCTGGGGTGGGAGGCGCATCAGCCCACCTAGGGGCTGGCTCCCTCCCACTCTTGGCCCATGGAACCTTCCGGGGCAAGTGGGCCCACTTGGTGGACCCCCGGAACCCTTCCGGTGGTCCCGGTACACTACCGGAGACACCCGGAACACTTTCGGTATCCAAAACCTCACTTCCTATATATCAATCTTCATCTCCGGACCATTCCGGGACTTCTCGTGACGTCCGGATCTCATCCGGGACTCCGAACAACCTTCGGTAACCACATACACTATTTCCCTATAACCCTAGCGTCATCGAACCTTAAGTGTGTAGACCCTACGGGTTCGGGAGACACGTAGACATGATCGAGACACCTCTCCGGTCAATAACCAACAGCGGGATATGGATACCCATGTCGGCTCCCACGTACTCCACGATGGTCTCATCGGATGAACCACGATGTCAAGGATTCAATCAATCCCGTATACAATTCCCTTTGTCTATCGGTATGGTACTTGCCCGAGATTCGATCGTCGGTATCCCCATACCTTGTTCAATCTTGTTACCGGCAAGTCTCTTTACTCGTTCCGTAATACATCATCCCGTGACTAACTCCTTAGTCACATTGAGCTCATAATGATGATGTCTTACCGAGTGGGCCCAGAGATACCTCTCCGTCACACGGAGCGACAAATCCCAGTCTCGATTCGTGTCAACCCAACAGACACTTTCGGAGATACTCGTAGCGTACCTTTATAGCCACCCAGTTACGTTGTGACGTTTGGCACACCCAAAGCATTCCTACGGTATCCGGGAGTTACACAATCTCATGGTCTAAGGAAACGACACTTGACATTGAAAAGCTTTAGCAAACGAACTACACGATCTTGTGCTATGGTTAGGATTGGGTCTTGTCCATCACATCATTCTCCTAATGATGTGATCCCGTTATCAACGACATCCAATGTCCATGGTCATGAAACCGTGACCATCTATTGATCAACGAGCTAGCCAACTAGAGGCTCACTAGGGACACATTGTGGTCTATGTATTCACACATGTATTACGGTTTCCGGTTAACACAATTATAGCATGAACAACAGACAATTATCATGAACTAGGAAATACAATAATAACCATTTTATTATTGCCTCTAGGGCATATTTCCAACAGTCTCCCACTTGCACTAGAGTCAATAATCTAGTTACATTGTGATGAATCGAACACCCATAGCATTCTGGTGTTGATCATGTTTTGCTCGTGAGAGAGGTTTAGTCAACGGATCTGCGACATTCAGATCCATATGCACTTTACAAATATCTATGTCTCCCTCCTGAATGTAATCACGGATGGAGTTGAAGCGGCGCTTGATGTGTCTTGTCTTCTTGTGAAACCTGGGCTCCTTCGCAAGGGCAATAGCTCCAGGGTTGTCACAGATTAGAGTCATCGGGCCCGACGCATTCGGAATCACTCCTAGGTCGGTGATGAACTCCTTCATCCAGACTCCCTCCTTTGATGCTTCCAAAGCAGCTATGTACTCCGCCTCACATGTAGATGCTGCCACGACGCTTTGCTTGCTGCTGCTCCAGCTCACTGCCCCTCCATTCAAAATATACACGTATCCGGTTTGCGACTTGGAGTCGTCCGGATCTGTGTCGAAGCTAGCAACGACGTAACGCTTTACGACGAGCTCTTTGGCACCTCCATAAACGAGAAACATGTCCTTTGTCCTTTTCAGGTACTTCAGGATATTCTTGACCGCTGTCCAGTGTTCCGCTCCGGGATCACTTTGGTACCTCCCTACCAAACTTATGGCAAGGTTCACATCAGGCTTGGTACACAGCATGGCATACATGATAGAGCCTATGGCTGAAGCATAGGGGATGACACTCATCTCTTCTCTATCCTTTGCCGTGGTCGGGCATTGAGTCGTACTCAATCTCACACCTTGCAACACAGGCAAGAACCCCTTCTTGGACTGATCCATATTGAACTTCTTCAATATCTTTTCAAGGTATGTGCTTTGTGAAAGACCAATGAGGCGTTTCGATCTATCTCTATAGATCTTAATACCTAATATGTAAGCAGCTTCTCCAAGGTCCTTCATTGAAAAACACTTATTCAAGTAGGCCTTTATACTTTCCAAGAGTTCTATATTATTTCCCATTATCAGCATGTCATCCACATACAGTATAAGAAATGCTATAGAGCTCCCACACACTTTCTTGTAAATATAGGGTTCTCCATAAACCTGTACAAACCCAAACGCTTTAATCACCTCATTAAAGTGAATGTTCCAACTCCGAGATGCTTGCACCAGCCCATAGATGGAGCGCTGGAGCTTGCATACCTTGTTAGCATCTTTAGGACCAACAAAACCTTCCGGCTGCATCATATACAGTTCTTCCTTGAGGAAGCCATTAAGGAATGCCGTTTTGACGTCCATTTGCCAGATCTCATAATCATAAAATGCGGCAACTGCTAACATGATTCGTACTGACTTTAGCATCGCTACGGGTGAGAAAGTCTCATCGTAGTCAACTCCTTGAACTTGTCGATAACCCTTAGCGACAAGCCGAGCCTTATAGGCGGTCACATTTCCGTCTGCGTCAGTCTTCTTCTTAAAGATCCATTTGTTTTCAATGGCTCGCTTATCATTAGGCAAGTCCACCAAAGTCCATACTTTGTTCTCATACATGGATCCTATCTCGGATTTCATGGCATCAAGCCATTTGTTGGAATCCGGACCCGCTATCGCTTCTTCATAGTTTGAAGGTTCACCATTGTCCAACAACATGATCTCTAGGACAGGATTGCCGTACCACTCTGGTGCGGAACGTGTCCTAGTGGACCTTCGAATAGCGACTTGATCTGAAGCTTCATGATCATCATCATTAACTTCCTCTCTAGCCGGTGTAGGCTCCACAGAAACAACTTCCTATGCTGCGCTACTCTCCGGGTTGAGTGGAGGTACAATTACCTCATCAAGTTCTATTTTCCTCCCACTTACTTCTTTCGAGAGAAACTCTTTCTTGAGAAAGGATCCATTCTTGGCAACAAAGACTTTGCCCTCGGATCGTAGGTAGAAGGTATACCCAATAGTCTCTTTGGGATATCCTATGAAGACGCACTTTTCTGCTTTGGGTTCGAGCTTCTCAGGTTGAAGTTTCTTCACATAAGCATCGCATCCCCAAACTTTTAGAAACGACAGCTTAGGTTTCTTTCCAAACCATAATTCATACGGTGTCGTCTCAACGGATTTAGACGGTGCCCTATTTAAAGTGAATGCGGCAGTCTCTAATGCATATCCCCAAAATGATAGCGGTAAGTCAGTAAGAGACATCATAGATCGCACCATATCCAATAGAGTGCGATTACGACGTTCAGACACACCATTTCTCTGAGGTGTGCCGGGCGGCGTGAGCTGTGAAACAATTCCACATTTCCTAAGGTGCGTGCCAAACTCGTGACTTAAATATTCTCCACCACGATCAGATCGTAGGCATTTTATTTTCATGTCACGTTGATTCTCGACCTCACTCTGAAATTCCTTGAACCTTTCAAAGGTTTCAGACTTGTGTTTCATTAAGTAGACATACCCATATCTTCTCAAGTCATCAGTGAGGGTGAGAACATAATGGTAGCCACCGCGAGCCTCGACACTCATTGGACCGCATACATCGGTATGTATTATCTCTAACAAGTCAGTTGCTCGCTCCATTGTTCCGGAGAACGGAGTCTTGGTCATCTTGCCCATGAGGCATGGTTCGCATGTGTCAAATGATTCGAAATCAAGTGACTCCAAAAGTCCATCAGCATGGAGCTTCTTCATGCGTTTGACACCAATATGGCCAAGACGGCAGTGCCACATGTAAGTGGGACTATCGTTATCAACTTTACACTTTTTGGTACTCACACTATGGACATGTGTAACATCACGTTCGAGATTCATCAAAAATAAACCATTGACCGGCGGGGCATGAGCATGAAACATTTCTCTCATATAAATAGAACAACCATTATTCTCGGATTTAAATGAGTAGCCATCTCGCATCAAGCGAGATCCAGATACAATGTTCATGCTCAAAGCTGGTACTAAATAACAATTATTAAGGTTTAAAACTAATCCCGAAGGTAGATGTAGAGGTAGCGTGCCGACGGCGATCACATCGACCTTGGAACCATTCCCGACGCGCATCGTCACCTCGTCCTTGGCCAGCCTCCGCTTATTCCGCAACTCCTGCTTGGAGTTACAAATGTGAGCAACTGCACCGGTATCAAATACCCAGGAGCTACTACGAGCGCTGGTCAAGTACACATCAATAACAAGTATATCACATATACCTTTAATGTTGTCGTCCTTCTTATCCGCTAAGTACTTGGGGCAGTTCCACTTCCAGTGACCGGTACCCTTACAATAGAAACACTCAGTCTCAGGCTTGGGTCCATTCTTGTTCTTCTTCTTCCCGGCAACTTGCTTACCGGGCGTGGCAACAGCTTTGCCATCCTTCTTGAAGTTCTTCTTACCCTTGCCTTTCTTGAAACTAGTGGTCTTGTTTACCATCAACACTTGATGCTCCTTTCTGATCTCGACCTCTGCTGATTTCAGCATCGAGTACAACTCAGGAATGGACTTCTCCATCCCCTGCATGTTGTAGTTCATCACAAAGCTCTTGTAGCTAGGTGGAAGCGACTGGAGGATTCTGTCAATGACCGAGTCATCCGGGATGTTAACTCCCAGCTGAGTCAAGCGGTTGTGAAGCCCAGACATCTTGAGGATGTGCTCACTGACAGAACTGTTCTCCTCCATCTTACAACTAAAGAACTTGTCGGAGACTTCATATCTCTCGACCCGGGCATGAGCTTGAAAGACCAGTTTCAGCTCTTGGAACATCTCATATGCTCCGTGTTACTCAAAACGCTTTTGGAGCCCCGGTTCTAAACTGTAAAGCATGCCGCACTGAACAAGGGAGTAATCATCGCAGCGAGAATGCCAAGCGTTCGCAACGTCTTGTTCTGCTGGGAGAAGGGGTGGGTCGCCTAGCAGTGCATCAAGGACATACAATTTCTTGGAAGCTATGAGGATGATCCTCAAGCCACGGACCCAGTCCGCATAGTTGCTTCCATCATCTTTCAGCTTGGTTTTCTCTAGGAACGCGTTGAAATTGAGGTTGACATTTGCGTTGGCCATTTGATCTACAATATAGATATTAAAGGCAATTTTAGACTAAGTTCATGATAATTAAGTTCACATAATCATATTATTAAATGAACTCCCACTTAGATAGACATCTCTCTAGTCATCCAAGTGACACATGATCCATGTCAACTAGCCCGTGTCCGATCATCACGTGAGACGGACTAGTCATCCATGGTGAACATCTTCATGTTGATCGTATCTTCTATACGACTCATGTTCGACCTTTCGGTCTTCCGTGTTCCGAGGCCATGTCCGTACATGCTAGGCTCGTCAAGTCAACCTAAGTGTTTCGCGTGTGTAAATCTGGCTTACACCCGTTGTATGCGAACGTTAGAACCTATCACACCCGATCATCACATGGTGCTTCGGAACAACGATCCTTAGCAACGGTGCACAGTTAGGGTGAACACTTCTCTTGAAATTTTATTGAGAGATCATCTTATTTACTACCGTCGTTCTAATCAAAGAAGATGTAAACATGATAAACATCACATGCAATCAATATAGTGACATGATATGGCCAATATCATCTTGCTCCTATGATCTCCATCTTCGGGGCACGATGATCATCATTGTCACCAGCATGACACCATGATCTCCATCATCATGATCTCCATCATTGTGTATTCATGAAGTTGTCTCGCCAACTATTACTTCTACTACTATGGCTAACGCTTAGCAATAATGTAAAGTAATTACATGGCGTTTATGATTGACACGCAGGTCATACAATAATATAAGACAACTCCTATGGCTCCTGCCGGTTGTCATAGTCATCGACATGCAAGTCGTGAACCCTATTACAAGAACATGATCAATCTCATACATCACAATGCATCACATCACATCCTTCTGGCCATATCACATCATAAGGCATATGCTGCAAAAACAAGTTAGACGTCCTCTAATTTGTAGTTGCAAGTTTTTACGTGGTTGCTATAGGTTTCTAGCAAGAACGTTTCTTACCTACGCCAAAACCACAACGTGATATGCCAACTGCTATTTACCCTTCATAAGGACCCTTTTAATCGAATCCAATCCGACTAAGGTGGGAGAGACAGGCACCCGCTAGCCACCTTATGCAACTAGTGCATGTCAGGCGGGGGAACCGGTCTCACGTAAGCATACGTGTAAGGTTGGTCCGGGCCGCTTCATCCCAAAATACCGTCGAATCAAGATAAGACTAGTAACGGCAAGCATATTAACAAAATCGATGCCCACAACTGCTTTGTGTTCTACTCGTGCATAGATTCTACGCATAGACCTAGCTCATGATGCCACTGTTGGGAGACGTAGTAGTAAATCAAAATTTTCCTACGTGTCACCAAGATCTATCTATGGAGAAGCCAGCAAACGAGCGGGGAGAGATTGGATCTTCATACCTTTGAAGATCGCTAAGCGGAAGCGTTGCTAGAACGCGGTTGATGGAGTCGTACTCGCAGCGATTCAGATAGCGGTAGATCCGATCAAGTGCCGAACGGACGGCACCTCCGCGTTCAACACACGTGCAGCCCGGTGACGTCTCCTACGCCTTGATCCAGAAAGGAGGGAGGAGAGATTGAGGGAGAGATCCGGCAACACGACGGCGTGGTGGCGGTGGAGCTGCGTGGTACTACGGCAGAGCTTCGCTAAGCACTACGGAGAACGAGGAGAGGGAGGAGTAGGGATGCACCAGGGAGGAGATGAACTCGTGTGTTGTGCAGCCCCAAATACCTCCACTATATATAGGAGGAGGGGAGGAGAGGTGCTGCGCCCTAGGGTTCCACCCTAGGGGTGGCGGCAGCCTCTAGAAGCCCATCTGGCCGGCGGCGAGGGCAGGGAGAGGTGGAGGCGCCCTAGGGTGGGCCTTAAGGCCCATCTAAGCCTAGGGTTTGCCCCCTCCACCCTTGCTGCGCCTTGGGCTGGGGTGGGAGGCGCATCAGCCCACCTAGGGGCTGGCTCCATCCCACTCTTGTCCCATGGAACCTTCCGGGGCAGGTGGGCCCACTTGGTGGACCCCCGGAACCCTTCCGGTGGTCCCCGTACACTACCGGAGACACCCGGAACACTTCCGGTATCCAAAACCTCACTTCCTATATATCAATCTTCGTCTCCGGACCATTCCGGGACTCCTCGTGACGTCCGGGATCTCATCCGGGACTCCGAACAACCTTCGGTAACCACATACACTATTTCCCTATAACCCTAGCGTCATCGAACCTTAAGTGTGTAGACCCTACGGGTTCGGGAGACACGTAGACATGACCGAGACACCTCTCCGGTCAATAACCAACAGCGGGATCTGGATACCCATGTCGGCTCCCACGTACTCCATGATGGTCTCATCGGATGAACCACGATGTCAAGGATTCAATCAATCCCGTATACAATTCCCTTTGTCTATCGGTATGGTACTTGCCCGAGATTCAATCATCGGTATCCCCATACCTTGTTCAATATCGTTACCGGCAAGTTTCTTTACTCGTTCCGTAATACATCATCCTGTGACTAACTCCTTAGTCACATTGAGCTCATAATGATGATGTCTTACCGAGTGGGCCCAGAGATACCTCTCCGTCACACGGAGTGACAAATCCCAGTCTCGATTCGTGTCAACCCAACAGACACTTTCGGAGATACCCGTAGCGTACCTTTATAGCCACCCAGTTACGTTGTGATGTTTGGCACACCCAAAGCATTCCTACGGTATTCGGGAGTTACACAATCTCATGGTCTAAGGAAACGACACTTGACATTGAAAAGCTTTAGCAAACGAACTACACGATCTTGTGCTATGCTTAGGATTGGGTCTTGTCCATCACATCATTCTCCTAATGATGTGATCCCGTTATCAACGACATCCAATGTCCATGGTCATGAAACCGTGACCATCTATTGATCAACGAGCTAGCCAACTAGAGGCTCACTAGGGACACGTTGTGGTCTATGTATTCACACATGTATTACGGTTTCCAATTAACACAATTATAGCATGAACAACAGACAATTATCATGAACTAGGAAATGCAATAATAACCATTTTATTATTGCCTCTAGGGCATATTTCCAACAGTCATGGCCCTTGGTGCGATGGATCTTGCAATACTGCTTGCCGAAGCCTTCCGTCTTGTCAGCAGCCGCCATCGCCTGGCAGGAGACGCACCCGGCAACATCCTTGTCGGGGTCATCAACCTTGCCCTTCTTGGCGGTACCGGTGTTGCCGGATCCCTTGACGGCAAGCACGGCCTTGCCCTTGCGCTTCTTGTTGTGCCGCCAGCCCTTCTTAGCCGGGGCAGCGGTGTCTTCATCTTCAGAATCGACCCCTGTGCCAGCGTCTTCGCCGGGGAGACTCCTCCCTTATTCGGCCCAAGCACATTTGTCTGCCAGAGCGTAAAGCTCAACATCATCCCTAACTCTGTTCATCACCAACTCTTCCCGCATCCTGCGGTTGCGCACGTTCCAGTGGAACGCGCTGATAACATCGGCAGGATGAACGTCTGGTATGTTGTGGTGCACGCGGCTGAACCTTTGGATGTACTTGTGCAAAGTCTTGCCCTCCTTCTAAGGGATGATATGCAAGTCACTTGCCTGGCTAGGAGCTTGGTGACCTCCAGTAAAGGCGCCCACAAACTCGTGGCACAGGTATGCCCGGGAGGAGATGGATCCCTCTGGCAGGTGCATCAACCACGACCAGACGTTGGGCTTAAGCACCAACGGGAAGTAGTTGACTAATATCTTGTCGTCAAGAGCCCCGGCAGCCTATAGATGCTCAAGACCTCTGACGGGTGAGTCTTGCCATCATACTTCTCCGGGACCTCTGGCTTGAACGTGCGGGAGTTGGGCCACTGGACCTGCTGTAGCTCATGTGTAAACGCTACACAACCCACCTCGTAAGGTAGGCTGACAGGATACCCTGGCACAGACTTGTCTACAGTGGGCCCCGTGCGCCTACCATACTGAAAGCATGTTTCCCGCCGCCGCTCGATTGTAGTTCGAGCGTCTTCCTTGATTCGTTCCCGAAGAACTTGACGTTGCTCGCGACGTGTCCGTGGATCGGACGATGCCGTCGAGTAACCGTCGTAAGCGTCGGTCTGTCGAGCCGGTGACCAGTGTTGTTGTTACGGAGGAGAGTGCACCATGGGTGCGCTGGCTCTGGCTTTTTCACGGCTGGCGTGAGCCGGCTCGGTGGACTGAAGCCTATCTGTGAGGCTGAGGAGGCTCTGAATGGTGGCTATCCATTCGTCGAGCTTCTCCGCAGCAGGAGGGAAGTTCAGGAGTAGC
The DNA here is from genome assembly GCA_022496015.1 of Hordeum marinum. Lineage (NCBI taxonomy): Eukaryota > Viridiplantae > Streptophyta > Magnoliopsida > Poales > Poaceae > Hordeum > Hordeum marinum. The sequence goes on from CM039678.1 coordinate 151,258,869, forward strand.
TATGCTCGCGCCATCGCTTCTTCCGACGTGGTAGGCAGATAAGGGGCATGAGGAACGGGAGGTGCTCTGACTTCTAACTGTGTTATAAGGAGCATTGCCGCGGTCCCGTGTCGGCACACCACTCCCGCTAGCATGCGGGCGAGCATGCTGGTCCTGCGCACCTTGGGAGTGATGCGCAGGAGCTTTTCCGTGGGGACGTTGAGAACTGTGGGCGCCATGAAACGGCTCCTCACGTGCGTCCTGAGAAGGTTGCAACGTAGGCTCCGGCGTCGGCGCTCTAGAAGATACCCTTCCACCCCCGGAGTTCACCGTACAACCCGCGGGCGATACAGCTCTGTCCTGAGACCCAGTGGCACGAGGGTTCCCGCTGCGGCCATGGATGTCTCCACGGCAAGCGTCACCACTTACTTGGCCTTGACCACCAGAGGGTCGTGGGAGTTCTGAACCTCCGCCTCCTCCTCCACCCGCGTCCACGTCGTCGGCTGTATGTGCAGATACAGGGACAGCAGGCATAGATGGGCCAACCACCATCAGGCCCTTCTTCTTGGGGGCCATGCTGATGACGAGTATGAAGAAATTGGCGCGTTGATCACCAGAACAGGTTTGCACGACCTTCCTCCCCCTACCTGGCGTGCCAAAGATGTCGTGGGGGACGAGCACCTATGGGATCCAAAGGACCCCTTTCGGTTCGGTGGGGGGAGAAGGCACGCGCAAAGAGCAGGTCTGATGAACAGCACGCGGGGATCTTACCCAGGTTCGGGCCGCACGGATGCATAAAACCCTACTCCTGCTTAGTTGTACTGAGAGTGTTCTTAGGGTTCTAGCTATAGGAGCGACATGAGCAGCCACCACGTGTAGGAGCTAGAAGGTCCCAAGACTGGCCCAAAATTCTGAAAATCCAAAAGTCCAAAAGTCCCCTACCGTATTGCCCTCGGCCTCCTTTTATACTCTGAAGGGGATCCAAACAGTGGCGTACAGTGCGTACACGGGGTGTATAGAGCTATAGTGCTATCATACCTAACACTGACAGAGTAGGACAGGCGCATTTAATGCACCATCAGGCATCTATGTCCGTCTGTGGGACGGGACAGGAGCCCATCCCATCGGCACTGCTTATCCCTCTCCAGCGCCGATGCCGCGACACGCGTCCAGGCGGATCAACACCTGGCCTATGCACTGGCGGGGCCCTGCCAGGGCTTTTGCCTTGCCGGGGCCTTGTCTTGCCTGGGGGTTCAATAGCCCTTTTGGCAAGGTCTTGCCGATGGTCTTGATTCTTCTGTGTTTGTACCTGGCAAGTCCTTGTTGGGCCTCGTCGCTAGGGTGGCTACTACTGCCCATGCATGAGTAAAGGGCACTGGAGAGCCCAAAACTCTAGTGCATCGACAATGGGTGACACATGTCACGTGGAGAGCAAGGGTCAGGGGCAATATTGTCCAAAATCTTTGGGCATGATGGTTTTTACTACCACTATAAATACCCCCTTCCCTTCACCAAGCTCGACTTACTACTCACTCACATCTCTCCCGAGCTCAGACTTAGTGTGGCCGCTAAAATCATTGCCATCATAGAGGAAGAGCTTCACTGCCTCGACCTCGCCGACGCTGTACTCACATCGGCCGCGGAAATCTTCACTCCGCCGTCACTGTAGTTGTCTCCCTCTGCCAAGCTAGGGCGTGGGAGATCTAAACTGACGAGCTTCTCCACTTCCTCTCACAGTTCATCATGTTCTTCGAAAGGGTAATTAAATTCTAATTTTACTGCTCTATTTTGATCTTCATGTTCTTACACAAATTCCTCAAATGTGTTCGTTCTTCAACTATCTTCTGTGTAAACATCCTATAAGCTTATCTCCCTTGATGTGTTTCTCTAAGTGATGATTTTCTTCAAGATTCCTCAATTGTGTGGATTCTCAAATCTGCAAAACTCTGGAACCTAAGTCAAGAACATTTAGTGAAATTCCTCAAGACATCTATGGTCAAAATCCTCAATTTGATGTATTTTGAGCATTTCTAAGAACACATATGACCTCTTCAAATTCCTCACTTATACTCTGTTCACAGGTACAAAATGTCTGCTGATGAATCACTAGGTTCTTATCAACTTAACTCATTTGCAGCGTTCCTTGAAGAAATTTTGCACACTTCCTCAGAATCCTCAAAAGTTCAGAATCCTCAGCCGAAGAAAATGGCTGATGGGAAAAGCCTCAGAAAGGTGGAAAGAAACCTGAAGTGCAAAGTGCATTTGAGATACCTAATGATTTGTATGAGGAATATTGCACACCTGATGAAGAAACACACGACAAGGAAACCAAAAAGCAGCGAAAGATTCACATACAGAGAATTGAGAGGAGATGGGCATGAGAATGGAAAGAATATCGATATGTTACTCCAAAGTACATGAAGAAATTCGCTGTCAAACCCCCTTGCCATAGGCCACCCTTGGCTCCAAACCAACCTGCTAATCCCACCAATATCAAAACTGGTGAAGACTTTCCTCAAGAATGGGAAAGACAACAAGCCAAGCTGGCAAACAAGGCAATAGAGGTTGTGAGGAAATTCAATGAAGACTCTGCTGCTGCTGCCTCTGCTGGAGTCTCTGCTAATCCTCCGAAGAAATCTGTACAGAAGAAGTCTACGGTGAAGCCAAAGTCCTCAACTTACAAGTCCTCGGTACAGAATCCTCAAGAAAGTTCTTCAAACACTACGGCAATGCCTTCAATCGCTGCACAATCCTTAGCCGCAGCCACAAGGTCCTCAACTCAAGTGCATCTTGCAACGTATCAGCGGACAACGGGTTTTGCTATTGCTTCAGGGGCTTCAGCAAGTTGATCAGCCCAAGCACATTCTTCGACAAGCCCAACTCTGTTGAAGATCAAGAAAACTGATGGACGAGGTCAGAGACCAAGTCCTCACAACAGTCAAGCTATTGTGAATGTACCCACAGGATCTGAGGATGATGAAGCTGATGATGAAGAACTGGAAGAAATCATCAGGAACAGACAACAAAGAGTTGCAATTGCTAAGGTCAGCTCTGTTCCTCTCATGCTGGATCCAAAGTTGATCCTCAACTTCATTGACATATGGCATGAGGATCCCAACATTCCACTCTCCTCACTGAACTTACCTCCTGATGTGGACCATGTCCTCATTCACTTCATAGCTGAGGAAAAATGGAACGAGATCAAGCTCAAAGAGCTAAAAGGAGCAGGGCCAGAAAAGAAAATTTTCTAAAGAACAATGTGATGAATTTGACTCCCAACCAACTCATCATAGTTCAGTCTGAGATTCGCTGCCTCACTGAAGAACAGGATAGATATGATGCTGAATGGAAGGGCACCAAAGTGAGGTTTGTCAGGGAAACACAAGCTACGGTCGAGGACCACAACTAAAGGGTTGCAGCTCAATCGCAACCACAAATTCCTCACGATGCATCCTCTGCTCAGCCTGCTGAAGAAACTGCTCGCACGGTTAAAGAAATTTAGGCTGCCAAAGAATCTGTCAGGGCAACGTCTACTATTGCGCCTGAAGAAATTGCCACACTAGCTGAAGTTTTTGCTGCGCCTAAAGAAACTGCTCCAACTTCAACCTCTAATGAAATTGCAAAATCCTCAAGGGTGAAGAATATCAACCTTCCTTCTGCATCAGAAGCAAAGAAAACAAAGTCTGCGGAGAAGAAGGCTGCACTGAAGAGAAAAACATCAACTTCAGATTCCTCGACAGTGAAGAAGTTGAAGACTTTGTCCAGTTCTTCAACTGATCTAATTGATGCAACTCCAATTACCTCTGTGCCATCCTATGAAATAGTTCCATTTGGTGTTAACTATGTCATCCCAAATGATGAAGAAGAAAGAGATTATTTTATTGCTTCCTCGGAGCAAATTGATGAAGAAATTGTGGTGGAAGAAAATGCTTCAACCCCATTGGTATCATCGCCTCGGCCTCAGTTGACTCCTAAAGAGGCCGGCATTGACGAAATTTAAGAGGACATGGACATTGGAAATACCACTCCACTTATCAATGATTAATATTGGGAAGCTGCACACCCAAATTCTCCAATGACCACTCCCCTCTCCCAAATTCCTCAGTCTTCAGCCCAAACTGAAGAAATTCATACATGATCTGATGATTTGGCCGCTCCTGTCACTTCAATTCCTGAGGATGTTCCAGTTCCATCGGCTGAAGAAACTGCTGCTCCCACTGCACCTGAGGAACCTGCTACTCAAATTACTTAGGTTGAAGAAGTTCCTCCCATACCAAAGGAAATAGTGGGCCGCTTCAAACCAAATCTTTAGCCGAAGCCTAAAATGCTATTCAAAGGCTCCAAGCGCCCCAACTTCCTCAAGACGAATTTCTTCAACGAGCACATATTCTTCACTGGGCCGAATCTGTATGATTCAGCAAGGGCCGGTCGGACCAGATTCTGGACCCCTACTCAGATGAATTTCTATGCATCAGTGCTGCTCGACAAAGAGAAAGTCTTCAAGCATTAGCAAATTCCTCATGCGGATATGGAAACTATCCCATGCTTCACACCGGTGCTCGCAGTTCTTCATGATGCTGGAATTCTTCCATTCTGCATGGTGATTGGAATGAAGAACTCATTCTTGAATTCTATGCAACCTTGCACATCACAGGTGATGCTTCTGATGTCAATTCTTGGGTTCTGGACTGGATGACTGGATCCACTCACTACACTGTCCCAGCCTTTGAATTGCTTTGGGTTGTGCCAATAGCAATTCCCTCAGAAGGTGCAAGATACTTATTTGATGAACCCGAATTGCCCAATCACATGATGCAAGTGCTGATGAAGCCTTTGGCTCCTAGAAAACCTCAAACGCCCACCTTCCTTATGAAGGATTTTCTCTATGTACCGAGGACCGTATACCGCATTCTAACCAAAACCCTCAGTCCTCTCAAGGGTCACAACTCTGAAGAAGAAGAAGTGGAGGGAATCATGAAGAATATGCTATTCAACATCATTCATGGGATTCCCATCAATTACCATGATTTCTGCATGAGGACTATGGCCAATGCTGTTACAACTCCATTTGAATTGAAGTCTTATGCTAAATTCATCAGATCAAGGTCTTCAATTCCATTCAAGGCTGATTTTTAGAATCACTTTAGCTTTCTGCCTCCTATCGAAGTCCTCGAGAACACATTTTCTTCAGTTGAGGGCAAAGGCAAAGTTGTCATTTATGAAGGTACACGTCCATTGGATGGCCAGTTTCGCAAGGCTGCATCTTGTTCCACCAATGATGACTCTGCTACCCAAGATTCTGCTGCAAAAGCCTCAGCACAAAATCTTCGAGAAGCTGCCCCTCATGTAATGACCGATCGAGAGATTCTCCTAAGTCTTCATCAGAAGGTTGACCGCAATCACAAGTGGGTAAAGCGTCAGTTTGCTTCAATTCTTCAGAACATGACTGTGACGGAGAACTCTGTGAGGAAAAGTCACTACTATGTGCATGAAATCTTCGATCGCGCGTGGACCGTTCTTGCACATCTCAAGAATCCTGAGGAACTCAAGGCAATGGACTTTCAACAAAACTTTGACTGGTCTCATCCTCCTTGGAAGAAATTTAGAAAAGTTCAAGTTCCTCAGCTACTCACAAGTTCATACTCTTCATCGCACGAGGCGGATGAAGTTGAGGATATTGATGACACTGTAGCAGTCCCTGCATCGACAAATGACCCCGACAACGCTGGCGCTCCTCCATCTCCTTTAAGATGAAATTCTTCAGGGGCATTAGTCCTCATTTTTTTCATCCCTTTTTGGTCTTCAATGACAAAGGGGGAGAATTTGAGTTAGTATTCAAGCGGGTCTATATATATGGGCTGTTTTTTTGTTTAAGTTACAACTCTCACTCTTCTGAAGCTTTTGTTGGTTGAGTTGTAAACTTAAGTCCGATGGTGGTCTGGCGCTTTTTGAACTGCTTTCCGCATGCTAATTTCCTCAAGTACCTTAATGCATGCATGCTGAATTTCGTCAGACACCATTTTCATCATGCATTTCAAATTCTTCATAACATATGTTAAATGCGTGTATGAATTACAAGATATAGGGGGAGTTCTCCATGTTTTTAACCTAAAATGTGCATTTGTAGTCCAAAGTAAATTCCTCAGATATGCACATCTTCACGGGGGTTCTTCTATATCTTGCAATCAAGTTCCTCAAACTCAGTACTTACACTTCATATTTTTATCCCTGTTGAAAACTTAACCTATTTGTCATCGGTCACCAAAAAGCGGGAGATTGTAAGTGCATCTAGTGCCCCTTAGTGATTTTGGTGTATTGAAGACTTATAGGTTAAGGAACTAATGTGTGTGTGAGTGTACACAAGCTCTATAAGTCGACGAGGAGTTTGATATATTCAAAGATTATCGACCCGTAAAAATGTATGTCTTTAGCTGAAGACTTTGGTGAAGACTTTGTTGAAGACTTTGGTATTCACTAAAGACTTTGAAAATGAACAAGTTGGTGTGACCTTGAAAATATGAACGAGGACTATGAAGCGTGAAGACTTTTGTTTTTGTAGTTTCATTTCCTTTCTTTGAGTCATAGGAAACACCGTACTATTAAAGGGGGCCGAGGTAATACTAAGGAAAATTTCCAACTGATGCACAACTCAAAAGCCTCAACCTATCCAATCCTTCGAGTGAAGCCTTTGGAAATCTCTTGCGGTTTAGTCAAGTTCTTCAGTGACAGAGACGAAGTTTTTCTGGTCTCTGATGAAATTGATCTGACTGAGGAGTTAGGATTTCGACAGTGCGAATTTCTTACAAGTGAGGAATATGATAAGCCTCTGGACTTTCATAGTTCGAAATTCCGACCGTTGTTGTGCTTAGCGCCAGATGTCCCCAATCATCCTATCCACATAATGGTCATATCATTGGCACATTTATGTCTTATCATGTTAGGTTGCACCCTGGCTATAAATAGCCACCCCCCACACACACAACCACTAGTTGGTTGGCTGCTCCGACAGAGAACTGACACTTTGTCATTTGAGAGCAACCCATCCTTCGAGGACTTTGAGAGAAAATCATTAGTGAGGAAAAATCCCAAAAACAAACCACTAAACCAAAAGTGCTTGAGCATCACTGAAGGGATTGTTCATGTGTGGAAGTGACGCTTGTTACCTTTGAAGACTTTGTATCTTTTAGACGGTTAGGCGTCATGGTCTAGTGCATCCTTCAGTCAATTGGGGATCACTCACAGACCTTGGTCTAGAGCATCCAACAGTCAAATTTGGATCACCGGGTGACCAGTTTGTGAGGGTTTTTGGAAGTCTACCCTGAAGACTTACCATGTGTGTTGGGCGAGGACTGTGTGTCCTTATCTCAAGGCGAATACGGTAAGGACTGTGTGTCCTATAGTTTAAATACCAGGCCCTCCGAACCAGACGTACGACTGTCACAGCAGTGAGAACTGGGTCATTAAACCATTGTCTTCATCGAGCTACCTGGTTCCATTTCCTCAACCCTTTCATTTATTCATATACTTGTTAATGAAATTGATCGTTACTGTTTGAAGAATTTGACTGAAGACTTTCTCAATTTCCTCACCTCAAATTCTTCAAGTTACCGTGTTCCTCACCTGCTTATCCTGTATCACGCTACCTGTAATCTTTGCATGCTTTATTTCATCACGATGACCATGCTACTACCATGTTTCGCATGCACTCGAGTACTTATTCCCCTGCTAGTCATTCATCACATTTCAAATTCCTCAAGTGAAATTCCTCAGTGATGAATTTGTAAAAATCGCCTATCCACCCCCCTCTAGTCGATACAGAGAACTTTCAATAACGATAGCACAAACCTAATAAGTTAAAATTTTAGGAAAAAAACATTACGTGGCTTACCTGGAAGCCCGTCAGGAGACCGTTGAAGGCCTCCTTCAGTCTGCTATCAACGGACTGAATGCTTTGCAAGACCGCACCCATAAGGGTGCGATGATCCTCGGAGATGGAGACGCTTGATAGAGCCTCCTCCATGACCGGCCACCCAGTCATCGGTGGCGCTGATGGTGATCAGTTAGCCCGATCTCCAACCGGGGATTGAATCGGTAGCTCCAAAGGCATGGTGCGCTGCGGAGACGACCTTGGAGGGGACTACACATCCCTCCGTCCGGTCTCCTCGGTGTCCGGGAGAGGCTCCTCCTCTTGGTCTTTGGTGGCCGAGGCGCTAACCTCGACCATGATATCGTCACCCCCATCACTTGTGTTCGACTCCAAAGGAGCCTGGTGGGATGGCACCTCTGCGGTGTCCTTTGCGATGCCCGGAGGTGTGGGATGTGACACGGTCCCACTCTTTGCTAGCTCGGCGGGTGAAGTCTCCCCATCCGAAACTTAGTCGGTGGGGAAAACGCTTAGTGGGCTGCGGATCAAAAGGCACTCACACGTTAATAACATTAACAACTTGACATAAATAGTTTAGGGAGTCTTTCGATTCTTACCTTTGAAGTGGGGGCTTGACCCTTAGGTTCCGTTGAGGAACCTTTTCGAAGTCACCTCCTCTTTTTTGCGAGGGGGGAATCCCCCTCCTCCTCATCCTCATGCTCTTCCTCATGGTTCGAGGAGGAATGGGTTTCCTCGGACGCAGCGTCCGGCTGGTCCTTTATGCGGAGACCTCCTCGGACTTTCTTCTTCTCCTTCTTTTCTGGCGCCTTGTAAGGTGCCGCGACAAGCATCTCCGGCAACAGCTTTGACCTGGGGTCTTTGGGCTGTGGTGCCAGGTAGTTGATGCATGTGGATTTGCTCAACCATTTCATCAAAGATGATGGAAAGGTGTTTAGATTTTTTGTCGGAAAACGGAGCCGATCAATTGAAATTACGTTATACCTAGGTAGGAGGGTTATCGGCGTGTAGGCCCCGATCCTCCTCTTCGGCTGGCCAACTCTTCTGAGCCTTGAACATCGCCTTCCACAGTTTCTTCGGAGTGGTGCGGAAGAGCCGACGAACAGTAGGCTCATTGTCAAGCTGATAAGCCCACATGAGGGAGTCCCGGCGCTGGCAGGGAAGGATGCGGCGCCGAAGCATGATCTGGACCACGTTAACCAGCTTCGATCTTGGCCTTGATCATCAAGGTGATGTGCTTCTGCAGTGTGTCCACCTCCGCATCCGACCCCCAATCGAGGCCCTTTCGGAGCCATGAGGTCAATCTCGTGGGGGGTCTGGATCTGATCTCGGTCAGAGCAACCCGACCTTCTTCTCTTGGCTTAGTGATATAAAACCACTCCTTTTGCCAGATCTTGATGGTGTCTATGAAGGTTTCGCTCGGCCATCCGACACGGGGGAGCTCGACGATGACCGCCCCTCCATAGTCTGTGTGCTCGCTCGCAACGGCCTTCGGTTTGGCGTTGAAGACCTTGAGCCATAGGACGAAGTGCAGTTCGACCCGCAGAAAGGCCTCGCAGACGATGATAAATGTCGATATGTGCATAAAGGAGTTTGGGGGAAGTTGTGGAAGTCTTTTCCATAGAAGAACATGAGCCCCCAGACAAAGGGATAGAGTGGAAAGCTTAGTCCCCAGATGAAGTGGGGGACGATTACTACCCTCTCACCTGGCTTGGGGGTAGGAACCACCTGGTTCTTCTCCGAGGTGCGATGGTATACATTGGCAGGGAGGTAATCGGCTTCCTTCAGGTGCCAGATGTCTTGGTCAGTAACCGTGGAGGCCTCCAACTAGCCGTTGGAACCCGAACCTACCATGGCTAAAGCTCGGAGGAGAAGTTTGGGAAGAACTGGATCTGGGCTCTCGGAGCTTAGGGAGATTGAGGAAGCAGAGGACGCGAATAGGGAGCGTGAATAGGCCTTGAGGCTTTTCCCTTTTATGAGGTGTGACGATGATTAGCCTCCCTTTACTACGCCATGAATACCTCCGCTTCCCAAAAAGTGTGTATCGTTATACGTGCGTGAAGAACTTGATATGATTAATCATATCCCATGTGAAACAGAGCATGATTTATGCATTGATGAATCGTGTTAAGGTAAAAATGGCCTCGAACCGCGAATCGAGTTTTCATAACTTGTTTAGTGGTCATGGTGGGCCGCGACCCTTCGTCAGAAAGGTTGTCAGTATACATTGTTTGCACTTTGATGTTTGGCCTTCGGGACTAAGCGACTCACGGTGTTCGGTCGATCATATGATTGGAAACATTACGTGTCAACGGAAGTCGAACTAATCTGAGTCGATCATTAAATGGGAAGAAGAACTCACCCTGCAAGCCGAAGACTCTAGTCACGTAGAGAAGCCGAAGTAAGACCCTTGGCGTTGGGGGCTAGTTCGAGGGCTACTAAGGGAGTCCTGGAGTAAAGGGTCATCGGGCCGTCGGCCCATCTCTTAATAGGCCGGCTTAGTGGGCTGTTCTTTGATTGTCGCAGGAAGGGCCAAATACATTGAGAGCCCACATTCTAGAAGGAAGTCTCGAAGGCGCATCGTGCACTCCAAGTCAAGATGAGGAAATCGGCATCTCCATCCACGGCAGGAGACCTACCATGTGTAAACCCTAGTACCCCCCCGGGTGTCTATATAAACTGGGAGGGTTTTAGATTGTAGGGCAGAAAAAACTCATCTAGGGTTTCAACTATTCGATCTTGAGGCAGATCAACTCTGTAACCTTCATACCATCAATATAATCAAGCAGGACATAGAGTTTTACCTCCATAGGAGGGCCCGAACCTGGGTAAACATCATCTCCTTCATCCCCTATTACCATCGATCCTAGTCTCACAGCTCGGGACCCCCTACCCGAGATCCGTCGGTTTTGACACCGACAATGGGGAAGGTGGTGGGTCAAATACCTTACCCATCGCACAAGATGAGGATGGGGATGGGATATCATTACCCGTGCCTGTTATCCACCTTAACTATGAAGGTCTTGTATATGGGATCCAAAATTAGTAGAGCCCAGGTAATTCCTGCCCTTACACACCAAAATTTCCACCCATCCTACCCATTTGGTCAAAAATCCCTAACATACTCACAACATATTGTTTACTGTGTTGAAGTGCTATTTTTTCTACCGAAATGCTATCGAAGGTTGTTGTTGATTGGTTGTATGAATTTCCCCACGGGGATAAAAATGATAGGGATGAGGACGAGAATCCTTTTATCCCCACAGACGGATATGGGAATGGAAACGGACATGAAAATGTTGTCACGGGAACGGAGATGGAAGTTGTCATGGAAACAAGGATGGAAGTCCAATACCCGCATGGGTAATCACCATTGTCAGTCTCACTTTTGAGACATTAGTGTTGGGAAACGTTGCATGGGAAACAAAACATTTCCTACGCACACGCAAGATCTATGCATGGTGATGAGCATATACGAGAGGGAGAGTGGATCTCTGTACCCTTGTAGATCACTAAGCAGGAAGAGTTAAGAAACGTGGTTGATGTAGTCGAACGTCTTCGCGATCCAAATCGCCGAGCGTCCCGCGATCCAATCACGATCCGTCCCGATCTAGCACCGAACGGACGGCACCTCCGCGTTCAGCACACGTACGGCTTGATGACGATCTCCGCCTTCTTGATCCAGCAAGAGGGAGTAGAGAGGTAGACGAGTTCTCCGGCAGTGTGACGGCGCTGCGGCGATGCTGGTGGAGTAATCTTAGCAGGGCTTCGCCTAAGCACAGCTGAAACCGATCTAGAGGAGAAACTACAGACTAGTGGGTAGGGTTGCACGTAGCTGAAAATCTAGTGCAAAACCCCTAAAACCTCTAGTATATATAGGAGGAGAGGAGGAGGAGCCTTGGAGCAAGGGCCAACCCCTCTTTGGTTCGGCCGAAGTGGAGAGGAGGAGTCCTCCTCCTCCACTCCTAGTAGGATTAGGATTCCTTCCTTATTTCCACCTTTTTGCCTTTTTTCCACCCTTTCCACTTTGGAATTTCTTTCCAGTAGCATGGGCCTTGTGTGGGACTTTGGCCAGACCACTAAGGGCTGGTATTTATCCTCCCACAGCCCATGTAGCCTCTTGAGTCAAAATACACTTCCCGATGGTCACCCGATACCCTCCCGGCACTCACGGTACACTACCGATATATCAATATTTACCAAAACAGGACTTCCTATATATCAATATTTACCTCCCGATCATTTCGGAGCTCCTCATGACGTCCAGGATCTCATCCGGGACTCCGAACAACCTTCGGTCACCACCATATATAACTCTATACTACCAAAACGTCACCGAACCTTAAGTGTGCAGACACTGCGGGTTTGAGAACTATGTAGACATGACCGAGACACCTCTATGATCAATAACTAATATCGGGACCTGGATGCCCATATTGGTTCCTACATATTCTACAAATATCTATATCGGTCGAACCTCTATGTCAAGGATTCAGTTAATCCCGTATGATGTTCCCTTTGTTCTTCGGTATGTTACTTGCCCGAGATTCGATCGTCGGTATCTCCATACCTAGTTCAACCTTGTTACCGGCAAGTCTCTTTACTTGTTCCGTAATACAAGATCCCGTGACTAAAACTTAGTCACATTGCTTGCAAAGCTTATTGTGATGTTGTATTACCGAGTGGGCTCTTAGATACCTCTCCGTCACACGGAGTAACAAATCCCAGTCTTGATCCATACCAACCTAACAGACATCCTCGGAGATACATATAGATCACCTTTATAGTCACCCAGTTACGTTGTGACGTTTGATACACACAAGGCAGTCCTCTGGTGTCCGTGAGTTGCATGATCTCATGGTCATAGGAACATATACTTGACATGCAGAAAATTGTAGCAATAAACAGACACGATCATATGCTTCGTTTATAGTTTGGGTCTTGTCCATCCCATCATTCTCCTAATGATGTGATCCCGTTATCAAATGACATCTTATGTCAATGGCCAGGAAACCTTGACCATCTTTGATCAACGAGCTAGTTTACTAGAGGCATACTAGGGACAAAGTGTTGTCTATTTATCCACACATGCAATGTGTTTCCAATCAATACAATTATAGCATGGATAATAAACGTTTATCATGAACAAGGAAATATAATAATAAACACTTTATTTATTGCCTCTAGGGCATATTTCCAACAGTCCCCCACTTGCACTAGAGTCAATAATCTAGTTCACATCACTATGTGATTTACATTGTAATGAATCGAACACCCATGCAGTTCTGGTGTTGATCATGTTTAGCCCTTGGAAGAGGTTTCGTCAACGGGTCTACAACATTCAGATCCGTGTGCACTTTGCAAATATTTATGTCCTTCTCCTCGATGTAATCGCGGATGGAATTGAAGCGTCGCTTTATGTGTCTGGTCCTCATGTGAAACCTTGGTTCCTTGGCCAGAGCAATGGCACCAGTGTTGTCACAAAACAGAGTCATTGGATTCAGTGCACTGGGCACTACTCCAAGATCTGTCATGAACTGCTTCATCCAGACACCTTCCTTCGCCGCCTCTAAGGTCGTGATGTAATCCTCTTCGCATGTAGAATCGGCTACCACGCTTTTCTTGGAACTGCACCAGCTTACCGCTCCCCCGTTGAGAATAAATACGTATCCGGTTTGCGACTTAGAGCCATCTGGATCAGTGTTAAAGCTTGCATCGACGTAACCCTTTACGACGAGCTCTTCATCACCTCCATAAACGAGAAACATTTCCTTAGTCCTTTTTAGGTACTTAAGGATATTCTTGACCGCCGTCCAGTGCTCCATTCCAGGATCACTTTGAAACCTTCCAGCATACTTATGGCAAGGCTACCATCGGGTCTTGTGCACAGCATTGCATACATGATAGAGCCTATGGCTGAAGCATAGGGGATGACACTCATCTTCTCTCTATCTTGTGCAGTCACTGGGCATTGAGTCTTACTCAACTTCACACCTTTTAATACAGGCAAGAACCCCTTCTTGGACTAATCCATTTTGAACTTCTTCAAAACTTTATCAAGGTATGCGCTTTGTGAAAGTGCTATCAAGCGTCTTGATCTATCTCTATAGATCTTAATGCCGAATATGAAAGCAGCTCCTCCTAGCTCCTTCATTGAAAAACTCTTGTTCAAATATTCCTTCATGCTTTCCAACATTTCTATATTGTTTCCAATCAGCAATATGTTATCCACATATAATGAAACACTATAGAGCTCCCACTTACTTTCTTGTAAAGACAAGCCTCTTCATAAACTTGTATAAACCCAAATGCTTTGATCACCTCATCAAAACGCTTATTCCAACTCCGAGATGCTTGCACCAATCCATAAATGGATAGCTGGAGTTTGCAAACTTTGTCAGCATTCTCTGGATCGACAAAACCTTCTGGTTGCATCATATACAACTCTTCCTCAAGGAAACCGTTGAGGAACGCTGTTTTGACATCCATCTGCCAAATTTCATAGTTGAAATATGCAGCGATTGCTAACATGATTCTGACGGACTTAAGCATCGCCACGGGTGAGAAGGTCTCATCGTAGTCAACTCCTTGAACTTGTGAAAAACCCTTTGCCACAAGTCAAGCTTTATAGATGGTGACATTACCGTCCTCGTCCGTCTTCTTCTTAAAGATCCATTTGTTCTTAATGGCCTTTCATGCTTCAGGTAATACTTCCAAAGTCCATACTTTGTTTTCATACATGGATCCCATCTCGGATTTCATGGCCTCTAACCATTTCTCAAAATCCGGGCCCATCATCGCTCCTTCATAGCTCGTAGGTTCATTGTTGTCCAACAACATGACCTCCAAGACAGGGTTGCCGTAGCACTCAGGAGCAGTACGTGCCCTTGTTGACCTACGAGGTTCAATAGTAACTTGATCCGAAGCTTCATGATCATTATCATTAACTTCCTCTTTTTGCGCTGCACTACTTTCTGGTTGAAGTAAAGGTTCGATAACCTCATCAAGCTCTATTTTCCTCCCACTCAATTCTTTTGAGAGAAACTCTTTCTCAAGAAATGTTCCGTTCTTAGCGACAAACACTTTGCCTTCGGATCTGAGATAAAAGGTATACCCAACTGTCTCTTTCGGGTAACCTATGAAGATGCATTTCTCCGCTTTGGGTTCCAGCTTTTCAGGCTGAAGCTTTTTGACATAAGCATCACATCCCCCAAACTTTAAGAAACGACAACTTTGGCCTCTTGCCAAACCATAGTTCATATGGCGTCGTCTCAACGGATTTCGATGGTGCCCTATTTAAAGTGAATGCAGCTGTCTCTAATGCGTAATCCCAAAACGGTAGTGGCAAGTCGGCAAGAGACATCATAGAACACACCATATCTAATAAGGTTCGATTACGACATTCAGACACACCATTACGCTGTGGTGCTTCGGGCGGTGTCAACTGTGAAACAATTTCACACTGTCTTAAGTGACTGCCAAACTCATAACTTAGATATTCACCTCCTTGATCATATTGTGGGAATTTGATCTTCTTGTTATGATGATTCTCAACTTCACTCTGAAATTGCTTGAACTTTTCAAACGTTTCAGACTTATGTTTCATTAAGTAAATATGCCCATATCTACTTAAGTCATCAGTGAAGGTGAGAAAATAACGATATCCACCGCACGCTGCAACATTCATTGGACCGCACACATCAGTATGTATGATTTCCAACAAGTCACTTGCCCATTCCATTGTTTCGGAGAACGGCGTTTTAGTCATCTTGCCCATGAGGCATGGTTCACATGTGTCAAGTGATTCAAAATAAAGTGACTAGAAAGTCCATCAGCATGGAGCTTCCTCATGCGTTTTACACCAATATGACCCAAACGGCAGTGCCACAAGAAATTGGTACTATCATTATCAACTCTACATCTTTTGGCATCAATGTTATGAACATGTGTATCATCACTATCAATATTTAATATGAATAAACCCCTCACATTGGGTGCATGACCATAAAAGATACTACTCATATAAATAGAACAACCATTATTCTTTGATTTAAATGAGTAACCGTCTCGCAATAAACAAGATCCAGATATAATGTTCATGCTTAATGCAGGCACTAAATAACAATTATTCAGGTTCATCATTAATCCCGATGGTAATCGAAGAGAGAGTGTGCCGACGGCGATCACATCAACCTTGGAACCATTTCCCACGTGCATCATCACTTCGTCCTTAGCCAGCCTCCGTCTATTCCGTAGGTCCTGCTTTGAGTTGCAAATGTGAGCAACCGAACCGGTATCAAATACCCAGGCACTACAACGAGAGCTAGTAAGGTACACATCAATAACATGTATATCATATATATACCTTGTTTGTTGTTGGCCGCCTTCATGTCAGGCAGGTACTTGGGGCAGTTCTGCTTCCAGTGACAAGTTCCCTTGCAATGAAAGCACTCAGTTTCTGACTTGGCTCCAGCCTTGGGTTTCTTTACAGGAGGAGCAACTGCTTTGCCATCCTTCTTGGATTTACCCTTCTTGCCAGTGCCCTTGCCATTCTTCTTGAAACTAGTGGTTTTATTGACCATCAACACTTGATGTTCTTTCTGGATTTCAGACTCAGCGACTTTCAGCATCGCAAACAGCTCGGCGACTGACTTGTTCATCCCGTGCATGTTATAGTTCATCACAAAGCTCTTGTAGCTAGGTGGCAGTGATTGAAGAACTCTGTCAGTGATCGCCTCTGGTGGAAGGGCAATTCCCAACTCCGCCAGACGAGTCGAATACCCAGACATTCTAAGTATATGTTCACTGATGGACACGTTCTCCTCCATTTTGCAAGCATAGAACTTATCGGAGGTCTCATACCTCTCGATCCAGGCATTCTTCTGAAAGATAATCTTCAACTCCTAGAACATCACATATGCTCCACGACGTTCAAAACGTCTTTGAAGTATCGGTTCTAAGCCATACAATATTGCACACTGAACTATTGAGTAATCTCCAGAACATGCCTCCCAAGCATTCTTAACGTCTTCGGATGACATGTCTTCGGGTTGGTCACCAACGGTGCATCAAGGACATATGATTTCTAGGAAGACTTGAGGACAATCGTCAGATTACGGGCCTAGTCAACAAAGTTACTTCCATCATCTTTCAACTTAGCTTTCTCTAGGAACGCATTAAAATTCAGGGGTGCTACTACGCGAGCCATTGATCTACAACATAAATATGCAAAGTTTACTTAGACTATTGTTCAAGATAATGAGTTTAGTTAATCAAATTACTAAAGCTCCCACTCAAATTGACATCCCTCAGGTCATCTGAGTGTCACATGATCCAAATTCACCAACTCAAATCCGATCATCACGTGAGTTGAGGTGGTTTCAATGGTGAACATCATCATGTTGATCATATCTAATATATGGCTCATGTTCGACCTTTCGGTCTCTTGTGTTCCGAGGTCATGTCTATACATGCTAGGCTCGTCAAGTTTAACCCGAGTGTTCTACAAGTGCAACACTGGCTTGCACCCATTGTATGTGAACGTAGAGTCTATCACACCCGATAATCACATGGTGTCTCGACACGACAAACTTTCGCAACGGTGCACACTCGGGGAGAACACAATTCATCTTGAAATTTAAGTGATGGATCACCTTATAATGCTACCGTCGTCCTAAGCAAAGCAAGGTGCATAAAAGGATTAACATCACATGCAAATCATAAGTGACATGATATGGCCATGAACTTGTGCTTTTGATCTCCATCTTGAAAGCACCGGCATGATCTCCATCATCACCGGCACGACACCATGATCTCCATCATCTTGATCTCCATCAATGTGTCGCCATCGTGGTTGTCGCGCCCACCATGCTTCTACTACTATTGCTACCGTTTAGCGATAAAGTAAAGCATTACATAGCTCTTAATGATTGACACGCAGGTCATACAATAATTAAAGACAACCCTATGGCTCCTGCCGGTTGTCGTATTCATCGACATGCAAGTCGTGATATTCTATACAACACATGATCATCTCATACATCACATATATCTCATCATGTAATTGGCCATATCACATCACAACATACCTTGCAAAAACAAGTTAGACGTCCTCTAATTGTTGTTGCATGTTTTACGTGGCTGCTACGGGTATCTAACAAGAAAATTTCTCACCTACGCATAAACCACAACGGTGATACATAAGTTGCTTTTCAACCTTCTCAAGGATCGCCTTAGTCGAATCTGATCCAACTAAAGTAGGAGAAACAGACACCCGTCAGCCATCTTTGTGCAACGAAGTTACACGTCAGTCGATGGAACCGGTCTCTCGTAAGCGTACGAGTAAGGTTGGTCCAGGCCACTTCATCCCATAATACCGCTGAACCAAAACACGACCAAGGGAGAAAGAAATCTAAGCATCAACACCCACAAACTCTTTGTGTTCTACTCGAGATCTTATCTACACATAGACCTAGCTCTGATACCACTGTTGTGGAACGTTGCATGGGAAACAAAAAAATTCCTACGCACACGCAAGATCTATCCATGGTGATGAGCATCTACGAGAGGGAGAGTGGATCTATGTATCCTTGTAGATCGCTAAGCGGGAAGCGTTAAGAAACGTTGTTGATGTATTCGAACGTCTTCGCGATCCAAATCGCCTAGCGTCCCGCGATCCAATCACGATCCATTCCGATCTAGCACCGAACGGACGGCACCTCCGCGTTCAGCACACGTACGGCTTGATGACGATCTCCCCTTCTTGATCCAGCAAGAGGGAGAGGAGAGGTAGACGAGTTCTTCGGCAGCATGACGGCGCTGCGGCGATGGTGGTGGAGTAATCTCAGCAGGGCTTTGCCTAAGCACAGCTGAAACCGATCTAGAGGAGAAACTATGGACTAGAGAGTAGGGTTGCACGTAGCTGAAAATCTAGTGCAAAAACCCTAAAACCTCTAGTATATATAGGAGGAGAGGAGGAGGAGGCTTGGCGCAAGGGCCAGCCCCTCTTTGGTTCGGCCGAAGTGGAGAGGAGGAGTCCTCCTCCTCCACTCCTAGTAGGATTAGGATTCCTTCCTTATTTCCTCCTTTTGGCCTTTTTTCCACCTTTTCCACTTTGGAATTTCTTCCCAGTCGCATAGGCCTTGCGTGGGACTTTGTCCAGACCACTAAGGGCTGGTATTTATCCTCCCATATCCCATTTAGCCTCTTGGGTCGAAATGCACCTCCCGATGGTCACCTGCTACCCTCACGGCACTCCCGGTTCACTACCGATGAGCCCGAAACTTTTTCGGCGACCAAAACAGGACTTCCTATATATCAATCTTTACCTACGAACCATTTCGGAGCTCCTCGTGACGTCCGGGGTCTCATCCGGGACTCCGAACAACCTTCGTTCACCACCATATATAACTTTATACTACCGAAACGTCACCGAACCTTAAGTGTGCAGACCCTGCGGGTTCGAGAACTATGTAGACATGATCGAGACACCTCTACGGTCAATAACCAATAGCGGGACCTGGATGCCCATATTGGTTCCTACATATTCTACGGAGATCTTTATCAGTCGAACCTCTATGTCAAGGATTCAGTTAATCCCGTATGATGTTCCCTTTGTTCTTCGGTATGTTACTTGACCGAGATTCAATCGTCGGTATCTCCATACCTAGTTCAACCTCGTTACCGGCAAGTCTCTTTACTCATTCCATAATACAAGATCCCGTGAGTAACACTTATATAGTCACATTGCTTGCAAGGCTTATTGTGATGTTGTATTACCGAGTGGGCCTTAGATACCTCTCCGTCACACGGAGTAACAAATCCTAGTCTTGATCCATACCAACCCAACAGACACCCTCGGAGATACCTGTAGATCACCTTTATAGTCACCCAGTTACGTTGCGACGTTTGATACACACAAGGCACTCCTCCGGTGTCCGTGAGTTGCATGATCTCATGGTCATAGGAACATATACTTGACATGCAGAAAACTGTAGCAATAAACTGACACGATCATATGCTACGTTTATAGTTTGGGTCTTGTCCATCCCATCATTCTCCTAATGATGTGATCCCGTTATCAAATGACATCTTATGTCAATGGCCAGGAAACTTTGACCATCTTTGATCAACCAGCTAGTTTACTAGAGGCATACTAGGAACAAAGTGTTGTCTATTTATCCACACATGCAATGTGTTTCCAATCAGTACAATTATAGCATGGATAATAAAGTTTATCATGAACAAGAAAATATAATAATAAACACTTTATTTATTACGTTTAGTACATATTTCCAACAATTAGGCCGTGTAGCATACAGCCCGTCTCCTAAACCATATCGTAACTTACCACCAAAATTTACCACTACATACTACTGTCTTGTAATACATTTCAATGTTGTTTACGTCATGGAAGAATCATGATTTAGTACTACCGATTGACCTAGGAAATACCCTTTGACTCTCGGGTGTACATACGCCTCATATGAAAAAAAAGTTTCAGAAATATTCATGATTTAAAACATTGTTCATGTTTTTTATAAAATGATCATGTTTGTGAAAATGTTAAATTATTTTGAAAAATGTTCTCAATACTTTTTATTTTTCACATTTAAAAAAATCCCAATCTACAAGAAAATTTTGAATTTAAATATATATATTAAAACAAATAAAATAGATTAATTTTTTAATAGTCTGCTCACTTCACTAGCTTTACAATGGACCTACCGACGACTCTTGCCAAATAGGAAGAGGTTGCCTATGGAAAACCCTAATTGTTGCATTTCGCAACAATCTGTCGACACTCACTTCACTCGTACATGGGCATGCCCTTTATCGTTTTTTACGTGCATCGATCTCGGTTCTCGGAACCTTCTGGAATGTTTCTAACCGGTTTTTTCTTTCTGGATTGTTCATTTTTGTTCTTCCTTTTTTATGTTTCTTTTTTGTTCATAAATTAAAAAAGCAGATTTTTGAAAAGTCTTTGTTTCAAACTTTTGTTCATGTTTTCAAAAAAGTTCACTTTGTAAAATATTATTTGAAATTGTGAATTTCGTATAAATTGTCAATAAATGTTCAAATATTCGAAATGTGTTCATGATACTAAAATTTTGTTCACATTATTGTTTTTTCATATTTTACAATGTTCAGAACTTCAAAAGTGTTCGTGTTTGTAAAACAAAATTTTACGCATTCGTAAAAAAAATTGAAATGTCAACATTTTTTCACAATTTTCATGATTTGTTCAGAAAATTTCAAAAAGAATTGGCTCTCCCACTTAGCTGGTTCTTACAAGTTTTTTTTTCGAGAAGGAGGGTATACCCCCGGCCTCTGCATCTGGACGATGCATGCAGCCATTTTATTAATTATTCACAAAGACCATACAAAGTAATACGTCTTTCAGCGTGAAGCCACTATCTAGCTAGGCAACACCTGTTGCTACTCCTATCCCTTGATGAAGGTGTGTTGAATATTCGGGCCAAATACCAAACAGACATCACACTAAACCCTAACATCTAAACCCGGATGCCCCAGCCCAACCACATACCAGGACTGGGTCCCACACCGGTCCGACGAACTCTCAGAGGTTGTCGTCACCATCTTCCACCGGTCCATCTCTAGAGCAGGAGCAGACGCATCGACCTTGCCAGGCCTGCCATCGATGCCACCACGGCGCCAGACAACTCCACCATCCTGCACGTATCCGTCCACACGCGTCCGTCGCCGAACCTTCACAACACCATGCCGCCAGGTTTCATCGTCGGGGTTGCGGTAGATGTAACACCCCTCCTCCTCTTGTCCCATCCAACCAGCACTTGCTCCAAAACGATGCCCCCAGGAGGGAAACGACCTCAAAGGTGCTATCATCGTCCGATCCGGTAGATCCAGATCTAGGGTTTCCCCCAGAGTATCACGAGTGGGGTGCCACGACCTGCAACAACGATGCCTTAAGAAGGGAACGACGTCATAGACGCCGCCATTGTCCGCCATGACCAAAGTCGGCGCAATTTTCACCGGAAGTCGTGTCACCCCGATCTCGTAGCTGGGTGGCGCCGAACGGAGCCTCGCCGTGGAGACGAGGGCCGACGTCGGCACGCCGGCATGGAGCCTCCAGCCGCCCCTCACCGGTCCTCCTCGCGCCACTGGCCGGCCAGGGCCAAGCCGTGACGGATCTAGGCAGGACACCAGATCCACAACCCTCAATGCCTGCCATTGCGTGCAGCCGCCACCCTCGCGGATAGGAGCGCCGCCAGCGCCACCATCGCATCAGATCACCGCCGGCCATGAGAGCATCGATTGCCGCCGCGCAGCAGGGGCGCCGCCCTGACTGCCGACCCCGGCCTTCCCGCATGCGACGCCCCTTCCGCCACACAGGGGAGTCCGCGGCTACCAGCCGCCCTGGATCTATGGCCCAGGGCCCGCCGCCACCGCGGCCCTTGCCGGCGGCAGCGGTGGCTGGGGAAGGATTGAGGGGTCTGGCGGCTAGGGTTTCGTGGCCCCTGGTGACTGGTTCTTACAAGTTGCAGTGCGAATTATTTATTACAAACTCATCAGCTCCAATGGCTATGATCCCTCGTTCATGAGCGAGGCATTGCGAGTTTGATACCTTGCTAGTTAAAGGACACACCTTGTAAAGGGCACCTCCACCTTCTCTGGCATTGTCAAGTGACGCGCCGCATGTGGGTCACATGTCGCAACATGAATATTTTTACTTATTTTATAGATTTGTTTATTCAAAATGTTTTATCTTTTCAACTGTGTGTTGAAATCTCGATATGTCTTCATCGCTCGGTTTCTCTTGTTGTGCTCTTCAAAACTAGATCCCATGTTAATATGTTTCGTCGAACTGTAATTAAAACGAATACCAAAATAATAGAATCAAAAGAAAATGAAAACAAAAAAATGGTTCACGCAAAAAACGAATACCAAAAAGGAAGAAAAAACCATAGAGGCTGAAAGCACATTTGCGGTGTTTCACTTTTTTTGGAGCACATGATTTCTCTTCTTTCTCAAGAGTGCTTATCGCAGAAGCAAAATTGTGCTTTCACGAGAACAAAGTCTTGCTTCTCGTGGAATCACATTTTATTCTTCTAGATATGCACAACTGTTCATTTGCTTCTCGTGAAAGCACAAATTTACTTTCATGAAAAGTAAGACCGTGCTTCTCATGAAAGCAAAAAAATTTCTTAGTGCTTCTCGTGAAGAAAAAAATATTGTGTGTTTCCACGAAAGATTGTTTTCTCCTTCTTCTGAGTAGCACAACTGTGCTTCCACGGGAGCACATATGTGTTTCTCATGGTTACACATTTTTTTCCTTTTTTGAGATGTCCTATAAAGTTTGCATAATTCTTGTTTCCCTCCAAAACCTTGAGACACGAGCGAAAAGCCAAAAACCCTCAAAAAAATCGATCTAAACATTTTTCTCTCGAATACGTACGAGTGTGCGTACTTTATATTAAAGGGAGAAGGAGGGTTAAGAGCCTTCAATCCACCGTTACACATTATGCTGCGATGGCACTAGCCAAAACAAAGCACGGTAACATCCACTCCACCCTAGCTACTGAAGGCTATACTAACTTGTTCCTCGAGCCCACGTTGACAATTCTCCAAAGAAGGCCATTATGTTACTCTTAAAGAGACTTGCCTTCATCCATGTCCGCCCCTCCTCCTCCACTCGGTGCAGCACCTGTCTGAGGGAAGGCCTAGCTCCATCGAAGACAACCGCATTCATGTGCTTCAATAGTTCCCACATCATGAGAGAGAAAAGCGTCTGTATGTCCTTTCGCATCACATTGTTGACCACTCTGTCGATATACCAGTCCTGAAGCAAAGTGCCCATGGTTGGTGCCCACTCCGGTCTGCCTAAGGCATCACACAAGATCGTCCACACCTCTCTAGCAAAAACGTAGTCCAATAAGATGTGGTTGATCGATTCTTCCGCTTGATCGCAAAAGTGACACACATCTTGATGGTCAAGTCCATGTCGGGCAAACCTGTCAGATGTCCAACACCTGTTTCGCAGGCCCAACCAATGGAAGAAGCGGCACTGCGCTGGTGCGCCGGATTGCCACGTGAAGTCTTCTGTGGGGGCGATCTCTCGTCCCCAGAATCTCATGTTGTAGGCCGACCTCGTGGTGGAGTGCTGGCCGTTGGGCTCCCATGCCCATTGGATGGTATCTGCCTGTCCGTGTCGGAGCTGTATCATGTGCACTGCTGTCCAGAGTTTCAATGTCCAGAGTCACAGCCGTGCTTAATCTTGTGGAGCCGTTCCTCTGATCGGTGAAAAGCATCGTCCGCTCATCCACCAACTGGCTCGGGACCTTTTGCTCCATGGAAGAACCACTTTTGTCAGCTAGAGCTCTGGCAAAGCAGCTCGACCCGTCCATGCCCCTGTTTTTCTCAGGGCGGGGCCCCACCTGATGCACCTTTTGTGCTCCACCGCAACCTTGCCGCGCCGACGGCGCCGAGGCCACCGAGGACACCGGCAAGTCCTCGCCCGCTCTGCCTGGGCTGGCCACACCCCTGCGCCCGGCCCCAGCGCCGCCACCCGCAGGATCACGCTCCATGGGGTCCTCCTCCGACGGCGATGGAGGGGATGGGGGCGGCGGCGGATCGTCGTCGTCACCGGAGTCGTCTCGTACCGGAGGGGCCAGTGCAGAGATCGAGATGGTATACCACAACGCCATGGGCACATCAGGACCCTGCCAAGAGGGCTGTGCGTAGGCTCCTCGATGAACAACCGGCGCTGGGCCGGAATCATCGCCGGCGCGTCCATCCACAGCCATACATGAAAGACCGACATGTCCAACCGTTGTGCCGTCCGCTCCGACACATGCTCCACGAAGCCAAAGCCACGAAGGAAACTAAAAAACGTGTATAGAAAAATTGAAAAACAAAATTTAGAAAGAACGCCTAGCACGCGATATATGGGGATGGCTGGATGCACCTCAGCATGATGCACGGGTAACCTCCAGTTCGTTGCTCTTTACTTTTTGGGTTTTTTTTGGCGTCGCTGGTTCGATCCTTCCTTTGGACCGGGCCAGTCGGCAGGTTGCCTTTCTTACATTGTCCGCTCATCAGGCCCATGGGTTCGGATGCGGCTTGCCTGCGGCTGCTGCATGCGACCATCCGTGCGACCCGGCCATCACACGGCTGTGGCTCCACGCACGTCCCGCTCCAGAATTCCTCCGGAAAAAAAATTCAAAATACGCATCGTAATACATATTCTCTTCCGTAATATTTTCATCATTAAACCAGAAAGCAAAACTGGAAGGAATAACCCAATCTCCCGTCGTCCTGCAAACAGATCCACAGCATATACAAAAGCGCGCCAAAATGCAAATCTACAACTCATAGGAGGCAGGAGCGACCTATAGTCGTACAACAATCAATAGCGGTTGTTCTTGAATTGAGCAGCAAAGTAATCCGCGTCCCTGATGGCATCTCCAAGTCTCGCGTCCCCCATGGCTCCTTCGTGGAGTGGTCCAGGGAACCAGAAGGGTGACGATCAATCTCACACACCAAAAATAAGAAACCAAACCTGACTGTTCTTTGATGGTGAATCTTTACATTAACTGCGGCACGATCTCGAGAGTTGGACCGAAAAAAGCAGCATGATACACCCTTGTACAACTTCTACAGAATTCGTGATTATAATCTGTAGATGCCAAACATCGATGGAAAGTTAGTTCTTCTCCATTTAGAAAAAAAACAAAGCAGTGCCATATACAATACTCCCCATTTCAAATTTAATTGCATGTGCAGCCGTTCTTGTAGGATCACTGATTTCAGTTCCTGGAAAACATCCCGTGCAGTTTTTTCTATTCCTTTTACAATGCATATAGTTTTTGGGAAGTAATAACTAAATCAAATACTGATTGATATAGGATCAGCAAGAAACCGAAGTAGATCACAACGGTGAAACCCAAGCTTGGCATGAAATTTTCATCCGAAGAGGAAGCCTATTTATTTTATAACAACTATGCTAAAACCATCAGAAGAAGCAGTGGTCATAAAGTGACAAACTCTTCTACAATACAGCAACGTACATTTACATGCTCGTGTCAAGGTATGGATTATTTTTAATTTGTTTTGATGCTGGTCACTTCTTTACACTCTAAGACAATTACTACAACTTATAGGCCATCGTCTGGAAGATAAAAGAGAGGAGACATTCAGTTACAGTAGGCCCGAAACAAAATGTGGATGTGATGCCCGTATGAAGATTAGCCTTAGAAACGGATTTTATTATGTGTATGAATTCGTGGCATCACACAACCACACTCTTGCTAATGGAATCATGGCCCAATACTTGAGATCCCATAGAAAAGTGACAGAAGCATAGATAGCAAATGCAGAGGTCGCAAAGTCAGTTGGCATTTCAAATAAAGCAACAATCGATTTGATGGCCAAAGAAGCAGGTGGAAGTGAAAACCTTGGTTTTACATCTCAAGATATGAAAAATTGTTTGTACTCAAAGAGAACAATAAAAGCGAAGGTAGGTGACACAGGGGGAGTATTAGAATACATGGAGAAAAAGGTCTCGAAAGATGTCAACCTTTTCTATTCAATTCAAGTGGATGAGGATGAGTTGATAACTAATATTTTTTGGGCCGACTCCAAAATGGTTTCGGACTATCCAATATTCGGCGATGTTATATGCTTTGACACAAGATACAGAAAACAAGATGATGGACGTCCATTTGGTTTGATTTTGGGGGTGAATAATCATCAGAAAACTATGGTCCTTGGTGCTACACTTCTCTATGATGAAACCGCAGCTAGTTTTGCGTGGCTTTTCAGAACTTTCCTAAAAGTTATGTCAGGAAAACATCCACGTACAATTCTCACTGATGAAGATGCGACAATGGCAAAGGCAATTCATGAAGTCTTCCCCCACTTTCACCATAGACTTTGTGTGTGACATATGAATCAAAATGCTTGCAAGCATCTCGCCGAAGTTGTTGATGAATATAAGAAGTTCAATGTTGATTTTCAGCATTGTATATATGATATAGAAGAGAAGGATGAATTTGTAGGTGCTTGGAATAAAATGATTTACAAGTATGAACTGTGTGACAATGAATGGCTGCAAAGGCTATATGAGAAAAAAGAACATTAGACACTAGTGTATGATAAAAAAACGTTCTCTGCCCACATGAGCACCATCCAAGAGTTCATCAGGCCCATGGGTTCACCTACATTCATAGCCAATCCAACACAGCCTCACGGTCCCACCCCACCCGAGCAACCGACTAGGACCGAAGACCGAGTCAACCCCAAACAGGAGCACAGTCAAGCAGGACCCACGCGGAGCACCCGTGCCCGTGGGCCAAGACCACGCACCACGTGCCACCCCGACCGTCCACGCGCCATCGGACGGACGAGAACCGTCCATCCACGTCCACGCACCGTGTCTCTGCCCAGGGTGCAGAAGCCTACCGCGTGCACCCCGTGGTCAACTCCGATTCAAAAAAACAATCCCACCACTCTCCGCTTCGGCTCCACACGCCGCCCCCGGCCCCGCCCCCCGCCGGAACCCTAGGGCGTCGCCGCCCGTCGCCGGGCGCCCGGCCGCCGCCATGACCGGGTGCGTCGCCCCTCCTCGATCCGATCGCGTAGACCCTTACCCGCGCCGTGCTCCTCCGATGGCTCGACCCGCCGCGGGGGAATGCGATCTGCCTAGGTCGGGATAGGAGGCGCCGGCTGTTTTCTGTCCCCTCTTCGTGTCGAGCATCCGGTGGGACGCGGAGGAGGCGTCCCTTTGGAGTCCGGGAGCTTGCGGGATCGATATCCACTTGCGCCCACTAGTTTTTGCGGTTCGATGGATGCACGATTTGGGCGTCGGAGTCGTGGGATTTTGCACAGTTATTCTAGAACGAAACTGCGCGGTCTTTGTGTTAGGGGTTTGGATCAAATCATCAAAAGGCGTCATCTTTTGTTCCTTGTGAAGCCCGGCGTTAGGATTACGGCTCGATTATCTGAATGTAGCACGTTATTGCTTCGGATGTGCATGAAAGGGGTGATCGGTTTGGGTGCCGCAGCGTCCATGGTTCGGTTGCGTCAGTACTTTATAGTTCTGCAGCTATAAGCTTGCAATCGCCAGGCAGAAAGATGACGATTTTGCATTGGTTATATGGCTGAGAGAGACATTGTTTTTTCTATGCCGCCGGCTAATCAATGTTGAGCAACATGCCGGTTTAGCACTATGTATGCACTTTGTCCTCATTAGCAATTAAAGAACACATACACTTCTGGTCGGAAGGAAGAGTGGAAATGTTACTACTCCCTCTATAACTTAATGTAAGACGTTTTTGTAGTTTAATTGCAAAAACATCTTACATTAAGTTACCAGAGGTTGTACAAAGGAGGCACTCATCCTGTCACCCTTGACTCTGCTGTTGTGTCCATCTTAAACTTTTGGATGGCCATCGTTTCAGCATGACTAATTAAAGATCACTTTCCAATGTTTTCTTCTATTTATCCGATTAGCATTGCATGCAAAACTGACTTCAGTCATTGTTATTGGTCGTTAGTTTACCAGTGTCATGTTTACTGGGTAAAAAAAATGTTTCTTTCGAACTGACTTCAGGTTAGCAGCGCTTTAATTTGGATTTATGCCGTAGCGAGAAGCCATCAGTCTGGTCGAATTTGATCCTGTATTTTGTAAACAAGATGCTCGATCAATATTAGCAGGAAAGATATTTTGAGGAACTGTGCATTAGTGGTACATATTGATTGTATTTCGTTGTGCTTGCCAGATTCAAAATTAAGTTCATTTTGTACCTCTACAAGATTGACTGGATATGTTTAATGAAGTTATCCCCTTTCTTGTGCCAGCCTTTGGTTCTTCCTTTTTGTGGTTATAATGCTGTTGATAGGTGCATAAATATGCATTGAAGTTGTGATAATGTTGTTGGAGTTGTAGAACAACTTTTCTGTATTCATCTGTCTTGACTGTACTGCTAATAATTTCTGCAGGACATCCTGGCTAATCGATAGCCAAAGAATTGCTTCGAAAATAAAAAACGTTTCTGGGTCACGGGATCTCAGTAAACAAAAATGGTTGAGCAACCCAACTAAGGAGTGCCCGAATTGCAGCCACATCATTGATAACAGTGACGTAAGAGCTGTGCATTTGCATTTCTATTATGCAAAACTGAACTAGCTGTGGTGCATGCGTATGTCATTTGCATTTTGTTATTAGTATGGCTGAATGGCTGATTCATGCTTATCTTAAATAGAGGGTTAGAGAAAAAACTATATAGTTAATGTTTGAGCGATTACTCTTATCTTTATCCAGCCTTCTGCTCATTGGTCTATGTTAATAAGGCAATCACTTTTTCCTAAAGCTGGAACATATTCTGTTATAATTCTGTGACTTTGTGATTCTCATGTTCCAGATCAAGTGTTATGTGAATTTATTGTTTCTAAAGTTTTTGAGTTTTCCCACTTTGGGACTACAGATCAGTATTGTTAATTAGTAATGTCCAGTAAGGTACTAAGGTGCAATGTAAACTGCAACCATCTGATGAATTAAGGTTTCTCTACAGGTTGTTCACCAGTGGCCTGGTTTGCCAAAGGGTGTAAAGTTTGATCCGTCTGATCAGGAATTGCTTGGGCATTTGCTGGCAAAACATGACAAAGCAGGTTCTCAACCTCACCCATTCATTGAGGAATTTATTCCAACAGTTGAGGAAGCTGATGGTATCTGCTACACTCATCCACAGAAACTTCCAGGTTCCCCTCAGTTTAAATCTTCGAAGTATCCAGATATCTTCCTGTGTTCGTTATCTGGTCTTTTTCAGTCAAACCCAAGGCCCAGCATTTTTCTACTAAATTTAGCAGTATTTTCGGTGTTATCAGTAACATTATTCTTTTCATTCAATATATTACCTTTACACACGTCACTCAGGAACATTCTACAAATCTGCTATGACGTCTTGCATCTCTATACTGCTTCAGTTCCGGTCCTTTTTTCAAACGGGGACTTCACTTTCTTTTATAAAGCACCTTTTTTTATAGCTTTGGCAATAGAAGTGTGCTTTTGAGAAATTTAATATGTTTTCTCTGCTCTGCTTTGTTGCTTTGCATTACTATTGAATTGACTTCATCCTTTTCAGGTGTTAAGCAAGATGGAAGTGTATCACACTTCTTCCACAGAACATTTAAAGCATATAACACTGGGACTAGGAAGCGTCGAAAGATCAACACTGGTGATCTGGCCGATGTTCGCTGGCACAAGACGGGCAAGACAAAGCCAGTAATAGTTGATGGGCAGCACCTTGGCTGCAAGAAAATAATGGTGCTATATATGAGTACCATGAAGGGTGGGAAGCCCAAGAAGACTAATTGGGTGATGCATCAATATCATCTAGGCACTGGCGAAGATGAGCAGAATGGGGAATATGTTGTCTCCAAATTATTTTTCCAGCAGCAAGTTAAGCCTGGAGAAAAGAGTGCACCAGAGTTAACCAACACAGATGTGATGGAAACTATAGTTGCTGAAGGAGATCTCCCTGAACAAACCATGGAAGAAGAAGATGAACGGATTAGTAGTATTAGTAACCAAGAGGTTTTTCTTAATAATGAATATAATGCTGACGACGAAGCCCTTCATAGCCATGAACATAATGCTTATCAGGTAGTTGCCTATTCACATCACTTTAGTTCTGTGCATTATACGTTCTTACTCAAGTTGAGTTGGCAAACAAAACATAGGAAGTGTTTAAGTTAACTGAATAATGAACCCAATAATTGATATGCAGGAAAACGGAGATTGTGAAATAAACATGGAGGAAAAAGCTGGTGAAGAAAATGCCGTATATCCATCCTCTGACAAACCCGAGGATGGAGATAATCCCCCTTCACAAGATCCAAACTTGTGGGAAGGTGATTCCCAGTTTCTGTTGGATTCTCAGCAACTGGCAGAAAACTTGGCCATTTGTGATGAGTTCCTGCAGAGTCAGACCTCATGCGGCGACGGAGATGAACCAGGTTTGATCAAGCCTCGCCTGGCAATTTATGCCCAATTGCCAGTAGAGGACTTGAAGAAAGATCTGCAAGAATGCAAGGACTTGGGCCCTTCAGACAATGCAAATCTTGAGCCTGAAAACAATGCTGAATTTCGATTGAGCCAACTCGTAAGATTTTGATACCTTGAACCCTCATGCAGTTTGTTGACATGTTCAATTTTCCCTTTCCACCCTGGGTTTGCTAATCCGTGCCTTATTTGCAGGAATTTTCACAGGACAGCTTTACAACAGGAATTTTCACAGGGCAGGCGACTGATTGATGTCGTCTTTCCTTGAATGCACTGCCAGCACCCTGTGCATGAAGAAACATCCAAAGCCCCTTTTTGTGAGACAATATTAGAGCAATGTCCTGCAAGCATCACCAATTGTGTTTGGTTTTCCAGCTATGTGGTGATGTGGCTATTTTGTCTCAGTGAATCCGAGTTGTAGCCCGCCAGCTTAACACGTTGGCACTGTATATGAGTCGACGTGTTTATGCACTGATGAATTGCTCTCAGGCATACAAACTGTAAGTTATGAAGAGGGCCAAAAGGTGTGATGCTATGTGCTGGTTACTGTTCAGCCCTAGAACTAGCTATGCCTGGCAGCATGCGCTTGTAAATTGTAAGGATTAGCTGCTTCATTTTGGGAATCTTGAATGAATAGTAAACGATTAGCTGAAGTGCTGATGAGTTTTTCTTCAGTTATAAATCCTGAATTAGTGTTGTCTAATGATGTTGCATTGACAGCGTTGGCCATCATGATGCCCCTATTAAATGTAAAAAAATCACTTTCATGTGCTGGATTAGTACCTTGGTGAAGCTGGGCTGAGAATTTCGTGCAAGATTGATCTTGTGATAATCACATGATAGAGATGGAAACCAACCCCAACTTTTTCAACTCCCTTTCAATGTCTGGTATATATCTGGGAGCTTTCTATGAGTCGGTATATTGTTTGGAATTGGATTATAGTTGACAGCCATGCTGGGTAGGTTCCAGTGGGTTGGATTTAGGGCCTTTGCGTGTGTAATGTTGGTATAGAATACCATACATATATAGAGAGATAGAAATAAGTTAGGTTTCATGTGTTGCGTCAAGCTAAAGTCTTTGAAAATTCTATAATGCGGGAATCAATAAAATTTGATGTTTCAACGGTTCGCGGGGTTTTGGAGACCGACGGACACGTGTCAAGCCTCATATAAGATTTTCTCTATTTTTGTGGAATTATACAGACAAATGCAGTTGTTCCAAATGGACAAATGATATAAAAAAGGGGGTTCTGATCCTAGAGAAAAAAATAGCTGCATAAATCACTCTATAACGCAGTATAAACCTTGGTTGGTTTGAGGGGCATTCTCTGCATATGCAAACGCCGGAGGAGAGTTTGAGTTTAAACCGCAGACGATCGGAGATTTTGGATTGAGTCCTAACCTGCTCTCAAACACAATAGCCTCGCTAATGATGTTTTTTTGGAAGGTTATTATACAATGAGTTTAATCTGACACGGTGACACCAGACAACATACAGTACGTATGGTTGTCCAATTCTTAAAGGCATCACATCACTGTGTACGGGCTGACACGGTCATGGTTGACTAACCCAGAAACAGAATCGACGTGCTGATCCATCCGCCTAGATAATTTTTCATCATGTTGCTAACCCAGAAGTGACGTTTACTCTGCAATAAATATACTGTCTCTAGTTTCTTCTTTTGAGAAACTCTTTATACTCTCTGCAGCTTGGTAGTACTGTAATACAGTACATATTTACAAGGTGCACAGGCAAACGACAACGCGAATACTCATTTTTTTTTAACATCAGATGAAGATAACGCGAACACTCGAGTGGGGCCAGTGCAGCCGGGCCCATGCCTAGCGGCCCATGACGGTGCACGTCAGGACTGGACAAAGGAGCGGCCCGGCCGTGTAGCGCGGAGCCGGCCGGCGGCTACCGTTGCAGCAACTTGCGAGTGCGACGCGGAATACTTCGCCCTCAC
This sequence comes from Hordeum marinum, assembly GCA_022496015.1. Classification (NCBI taxonomy): domain Eukaryota; kingdom Viridiplantae; phylum Streptophyta; class Magnoliopsida; order Poales; family Poaceae; genus Hordeum; species Hordeum marinum. Next base: position 151,291,738 of record CM039678.1, read on the forward strand.
GGTAGTAGTATCAGCTCTAGCTCAGCAGTCCCTGAAAAACGTCCACCTCAGCTTCTATCCCTTTGCGCCGAAAAGGTGATCGTTTTATTCGGTTGGCACCCTGCGATCACTGAGGCCCCTGAAGATATCTTGGTTCTTTTTCATCCTTCTTCCAAATTTTGTAGGAAATGCCAAGATCCTATATTGGTTGACGTACAATCAACTTTTACAAGAACTTTCTTAAAAATATATACATGCAAGTCTTTGAAGACATTAGTGTCATCTTCATTTTGTATCCGTTGACGGCGTGTCGTGAGCAAAACGCGTTGCTGCATCCGGACCTTAGTCTAAGCACAGAAATCTTGTTGGAAAAATTGAAGCTTTCAAAAACATTGGCCGAGAAGTAGGCGATATAGACCAGAAGACTTCATCGATAATGATCTGGACAAATCATCGCCTCGGATAAGCTGGAACTAAGGAGGGCCAGAAGATAATCCCAACTCTGACCAGACAAAGGGGGCGGGGAAGGGACACATACCTCGTAAGTTCCCCAACAAAGCTTCATCTAGTTGACTTCAACATACAAAGAAGGAACTAGAGAACAAAAACACGCCACAACATCATCCCCTCGCTAGAGCACCGCCAATCACATAGACAAAATGAGGCCAAAGATGGGGCCCTGACTGAAGCTCCACACACCTTTCGTCGATGCAATTAACATCGGCAGAAACGAGGACATGATGTGAAAGACTTATTCCTCGTCATCGGACGCTATCGTCTCGCCACCACCATCCAGACACTTACAGTTAACCTTAAATAAAACTAGGACGACTAGAAACTACAGAGACAATTCTGATGGTGGTTCCCCTCACGTCACCACCGCCACAAGGCACCCAGAGGTGAAGGGACCGTCATCGACAAAAACCTTAGGAGGAAACCTACCACCCTTTTTGTGGGAGGAGGTGGTGGCCGTTGTATGGAACATCACGTGATCCATTCTTCTTCTAATTAGTGAACTTGGAATCCTTTTCCAAGAATGTAAGCTCGGCTTGCACTGGATTGTGCAGTAATCATTTTACCCTGGTTCAATCTAGATTATTGTTACGAAATACCAATCTTCTCGTTGACATTTAGTTGTGTTAGGTATTAATTTACTATAAAACCGTGGGAGATACACACAATCTGGACTAAAAGGCGGTTCTAAACAGTACTAGAGAAATGAGACTAGGTTGGATTTTCACATGCAACCTTGCTGAATGACACCTTCACTCACATTTTGCCAAATTTGAGAGGGGTCACATAAGTGGACAAATAAATATTTGTATGATTAGTATATAAAAAACCATTGAGTGTGAACAACTGGGTGGCATGCCCAAAGGACACCTTGGCTCACAACCACCACACCAAATGATACATGCATGCATTTCGATAAATAAATTAGTGACACACTTTCATTGTCGCCTTAATGGATGCATTTTAATCATGTTGTTATTGTGGCCTTTATTGGTTGGGCCTCACATGCCAGAATTGGCGATGTTGACACAAGTGTGCTTTCCCTTCTCGAAGGCGTCACTTCGGAAGAACGATTAATTATTCATAAATATTTTTGTTGATGTCTTGGCTTGGTTCTTCCATTGTTGTTATTAAGCGTTCTACTTGTTGGTGTTGTCTTGGTTTTTTCATTGTTGTTATTTAACGTACCAAACTTGTTTGATATTCTCCCTTGACCTTATCTCTCATTGAATTCACATGCATGATATACTACTTATATGAGTGGGATACAAACACTTAAGTCGAGCTAGAACATTGTTGGTTGTCAACGATCGCTTACTCCAAATATCTGAGTCATTATGACACATGATCTACATTTTCTAGCATGTTTAAAAGCTTTGCTTGATTGTGTTAGGTGGATCTCACTCTCAATCCCGTGTGGGTGCCCTGCACAGATCTTGATGGGCATCGAATTCTTTGGGGAGCACGCTTGAGGCAATAGTTAATGCATGGAGTAAGAGGGTTAAGCTCAACCATTTCCTTGAGGTTAGCAATCAGAGTCTGGCACTAGATAAGTGAGCGTGAGTGATCACCGATGATTGTTTGGGTGAAAGGAGGCTCGACCCGACAACGCAACCCCTCTTGGCTTCCTTTTTGCGTTGGCCTACTTGTGCATCCATTTCCCTCGCAAAGAAACATAACAACTGCCTGTCAATCCCATTTCAACACTAACCACCATCGTTGTTGCCCCTTTGAAGTTTCCCTGGAATCCCTAACTGAAAGTGCATGGTGCCCTCATGTGTGGTTTTGATAATTGATAACATTCTCTATGGACTAATTGTTGCCTTGAGTTATATTCGTAGGATTTGTCCATAGGCATTCTTTAAGCCCATTTGTTGGTTTCAAGGAGATCATGCGATGACCAAGGTGTTATTCAAGTAATTATCCAAAGATTGGTCATAGAGAAGACATGATACAAGGTTGATCAAGACTAAGTTAAAGAGTGAATTGACCAACACACAAATCGAGAGGGATCAAGTGATCACATGGTATGGTAAGAATTGTCCATTACGCTTTGCGTACTAACCCATGGTCTACGTGAGAGTTATATGTGGGGTTAGAGATGTTTTCTTGGGCTTGCATCAAGAGGAAGACTCATACAACCCATGGAGGATGACATCAAGTGGTGGCCGTCATCAAGATTGCGGTGTGCAAGTTCAAGTCGAGCATCACGAAGAGGTCATGTTTGAAGCTTGCTGTACATTGTGGTGACAATGGACTTGTGAAGATGTGCCAAATTGTGGCTCACCCATAGTGGAGTATGGGGGAGCAATCTACTAGTCTTCATCGAGCCAGCGCAATCAAGAAAGATGGTCCAACTTGAGGAGGTCAAGATCGTCATCATCCATCTCAAGTGGATTATGTGCAAGGCAAAGGTTTGCCCTTGATAGGTTTTTTATTTTACCGGTCTCATGGTGGTAGTTGGGAGACCGGGTTATAGGATCGATTGTGGTACTATCAAGGGGGCTCTCAAGTGAGTAGCTTAATCGTATCGCTCGTAGAGAGCACAAACCATTCCTTCCTTCCATCATCTCTATTGGGTCTTGTTTGGTGTTTCTCTTTGTGAGTTTTAGAGCTTATGGACATCTTCGTGACAAGCTCAAGTTCATCGTAAACGGAGTTCATATGCATCTTCTATGATGTTTTCAATGTTGGAGTTTATGCTGGTGCTTCTATGATGGAGGTTTCACTCGTCTATATCATAGGCATACCCCTGGCACTTCTTATGATAACCAGTTGATGTTGGATAGTATTTGTCGTCATCTATCCAACAAACTTGAGTTTGCTCAATTCAAAGCTCATTTGCAGAAGTTATGGCGGTTCGGGTGTTCCTGCATTCATATGTTTTGCTTGGGTTTCTTTGTAGCACTCTTGTGGTAGTACCGCTCTGGGAAGCAGTAGTACCGCTTTTTAGCGGTACTTCCACTGTCTAGTAGAACGATAGTGCGAGTGATAGTACCGCCCGCTCACTACCTCTCCCCTTTCGCTTATCCAGTTGCTTCTGGTTCTATCACGATCTGAGCAGTGGTAGGGCTGTAGTGTGTGCGCGGTACTACAGCTTATATGCGGTAGTACCACTCAGACTGCGCAGTAGTAGACCACAGTCCATCGCCCTGCCCTATCTCCATAGGCCCCTGAGCTACAAACCCAACGGTAGTAGCGCTAGGGCGAGCGGTAGTACCGCTCCGGCGGCACTACTGCCTCGTGGCTCCTCGCCATTGCACTATTCTGTGGGTACTACTGTCCAAGCAGTAGTACCGCTCTCAGGAGTGGTAGTACTGCTTATGTGAGGGCTGTGGGCATAATGGTTGGATTTCGGAGGGGCTATTTAAGGGGGTATTTTTTTCCAATGGTTCTTATACTTTTAGCTTGTGCTTGCCCCCATTGTTGACCTTCTTCGAGCTTGCTATCTCTCAATCCCTGCCGGTTGCCGTATTCATCGACATGCAAGTCGTGATAATCTATACATCACATGATCATCTCATACATCACATATATCACATCATGTAATTGGCCATATCATATCACAACATACCCTGTAAAAACAAGTTAGACGTCCTCTAATTGTTGTTGCAAGTTTTACGTGGCTGCTACGGGTATCTAGCAAGAACGATTCTCACCTACGCATAAACCACAACGGTGATACATAGATTGCTTTTCAACCTTCTCAAGGACCGCCTTTGTCGAATCCGATCCAACTAAAGTGAGAGAAACTGTCACCCGCAAGCCATCTAAGCAACAAGTTGCGTCGAGGGAACCGGTCTCTCGTAAGCGTACGAGTAATGTTGGTCCGGGCCGCTTCATCTCACAATCCCGTTGAACCAAAATCCGACCAAGGGAGGAAGCAATCTAAGCATCAACGCCCACAAACCTTTTGTGTTCTACTCGAGATCTCATCGAACCATCAACCTAGCTCATGATGCCACTGTTGGGGAACGTCGCATGGGAAACAAAAAAATTCCTACGCACACGCAAACCTATCCATGGTGATGAGCATCTACGAGAGGGAGAGTGGATCTACGTACCCTTGTAGATCGCTAAGCGGGAAGCGTTAAGAAACGCGGTTGGTGTAGTCGAACTTCTTCGCGATCCAAATCGCCGAGCGTCCCGTGATCTCATCACGATCCGTCCCGCGATCCAATCACGATCCGTCCCGTGAACTCATCACGATCCGTCCCGCGATCTCATCATGATCCGTCTCACGATCTTGATCACGATCTGTCCCGCGAACTCATCACGATCCGTTCCGCGATCTCATCACGAACCGTCTCGCGATCTCGATCACGGTTCTTCCGATCTAGCGCCGAGCGGACGGCACCTCCGCGTTCAGCACACGTGCAGCTTGATGACGATCTCCACCGTCTTGATCCAGCAAGAGGAGGTGGAGAGGAGAGAGAGTTCACCGGCAGCGTGACGGCGCTCCGGTGATGGTGGTGGAGCAATTCCGGCAGGGCTTCGCCTAAGCGCTGCAGAAAACCGATCTAGAGGAGAAACTATGCACCGGTGGAACGGGTAGCACGTGGCCGGAAATTCTGTCCAAAAACCACCCAATCCACTAGTATATATAGGAGGAGAGGAGAGGAGAGGCAGCCAAGGCCTTTGGGTCGGCCGAAATAGGAGGTGGGAGCAATCCTACTTCACCTCCAATCCTAGTTGGAGTAGGATTGCCTCCTATTGGCTGATTTTCCACTTTTTGCTTTAGGACTTTCTCTCCTGCGCCATGGGCCTTTGTGGCTGTTTTCCCAGCCCACTAAGGGATGGTTATTATTCTCCCACAGCCCATGGACCTCTTGGGGTCGAAATACCCCTCCCGGAGGTCCTCCGGTACACTACCGGCACTCCCGATACAATACCGATACTCCCGGTACACTACCGATGAGCCCGAAACTTTTCCGGAAACCAAACTGGGACTTCCTATATATGAATCTTTACCTCCGGACCATTCCGGAGCTCCTCGTGACGTCCGGGATCTCATCCGGGACTCCGAACAACCTTCGGTCACCACCATACATAACTCTACACTACCGAAACGTCACCGAACCTTAAGTGTGCAGACCCTGCGGGTTCGAGAACTATGTAGACATGACCGAGACACCTCTACGGTCAATAACCAATGGCGGGACCTGGACGTCCACATTGGTTCCTATATATTCTACGAATATCTTTATCGGTCGAACCTCTATGTCAAGGATTCAGTTAATCCTGTATAACGTTCCCTTTGTTCTTCGGTATGTTACTTGCCCGAGATTCGATCGTCGGTATCTCCATACCTAGTTCAACCTTGTTACTGGCAAGTCTCTTTACTCGTTCCGTAATACAAGATCCCGCAACTAACAATTAGTCACATTGCTTGCAAGGCTCATTGTGATGTTGTATTACCGAGTGGGCCGTGAGATACCTCTCCGTCACACGGAGTAACAAATCCCAGTCTCGATCCATGCCAACTCAACAGACACCATCGAAGATACCTGTAGAGCACCTTTATAGTCACCCAGTTACGTTGCGACGTTTGATACACACAAGGCACTCCTCCGATATCCGTGAGTTGCATGATCTCATGGTCATAGGAACATATACTTGACATGCAGAAAACAGTAGCAATAAACTGACACGATCATATGCTATGTTTGTAGTTTGGGTCTTATCCATCACATCATTCTCCTAATGATGTGATCCCGTTATCAAATGACATCTCATGTCCATGGCTAGGAAACCTTAACCATCCTTTGATCAACGAGCTAGTCCATTAGAGGCATACTAGGGACATGGTTTTGTCTATGTATCCACACATGCATTTAAGTCTCCGATCAATACAATTATAGCATGGATAATAAACGATTATCATGAACAAGGAAATATGATAATAACTAATTTATTATTGCCTCTAGGGCATATTTCCAACAGTCTCCCACTTGAACTAGAGTCAATAATCTAGTTCACATCACCATGTCATTCGCATTGTTATGAATCTAACACCCAATGAGTTTTGGGGCTCGATCATGCTTTGCATGTGAGAGAGGTCTTATAGTCAACGGGTCTGCGATATTCAGATCCGTGTGTACTTTGCAAATCTCTATGTCAAACCGTAAACACTGCTACCACACTCCACTTGGTACTATTTCCAAATGGCTGCTCCACTATACGTATCCAGATTGCTACTACTAGTCATCCGGATAGGTGTTAAAGCTTGCATCGATGTAACTCTTTAAGACGAACTCTTTATCATCTCCACAATCAAGAAACATTTCCTTAGTCCTCTGGTTACTAAGGATAATTCCGACCGCTGTCCAGTGATCCACTCGTGGACCACTCTTGTACCCCTTGACAGACTCATGGCAAGGCACACATAGGTGCGGTACACAGCATGGCATAATATAGAGCCTATGGCTAAGGCATAGGGGACGACGTTCGTCCTTTCTCTTTCTTCTGCCGTTGTCGAGCTTTGAGTCTCACTCAACTTCACACCTTACAAACCAGACGAGAACTATTTCTCTGGCTGATCCATTTTGAACTCTTTCAAAATCTTGTCAAGGTATGTACTCATTGAAAGTCTCATCAAGTCATCTTGATCTATCTCTATAGATCTTGATGCTCAACAATTTGGTAGCTTTATCCAGGTCTTCCCTTGAAAATCACTTTCCAAACAACCATTTATGCTTTCCAGAAATCCTACATTATTTCCGATCAACAATATGTCATCCACATATACTTATCAGAAATTCTATAGTGCTCCCACTCACTTTATTGCAAATACAAGTTTCTCGTAAACTTTGTATAAACTCAAAAACTTTGATCAACACATCAAAGCGTATATTCCAACTCCGAGATGCTTGCTTCAGTCCATGGAAGGATCACCGAAGCTTGCACACCTTTTAGCATCCTTAGGACTGACAAAACCTTCTGCTTGTATCACATACAACCTTTCCTCAGGTAAGCCGTTAAGGAAACAATGTTTTGACATCCATCTGCCAGATTTCATAATTGAAAACGCAGCAACTGCTAACATAATTCCAACAGACTCTAGCATCGCTACGAGTGAGAAAGTCTCCTCGCAGTCAACCCCTTGAACTTGTCACAAACATCTTTGCAACAAGTCGAGCTTTACAAATAGTGACATTCACCATCAGTGTTTGTCTTCATTTTAAAGATCCATTTGTACTCAACGACCTGCCGTCCAACGAGCAAGTCTACCAAGTCTATACTTGGTTTTTCATACATGGATCCTATCTCGGATTTCATGGCCTCCAACCATTTGTTGGAATCCGGGCCCATCATCGCTTCTCCATAGCTCGTAGGTTCATCGTTGTCCAACAATCATGACCTCCAAGACAGAGTTGTCGTACCACTTAGGAGCAGTACACATCCTTGTCGACCTACGAAGTTTGATAGTAACTTGATCCTGAAGCTTCATGATCATCATCATTAACTTCCTCTTCAACTAACATAGGCTTCACAGTAACATCTTTCTGCGCTGCGCTACTCTCTGGTTGAACAAAGGTTTAACAACCTCATCAAGTTCTATCTTCCTCCCACTCAATTCTTTCGAGAGAAACTTTTTCTCGAGAAAGGACCCAGTTCTAGCAACAAACACTTTGCACTCGGATCTAAGATAGAAGGCATACCCATCTGTTCTTAGGGTATTCTATGAAGATACATTTGTCCGCTTTGGGTTCTAGCTTATTATGTGAAAACATTTTCCACACAAGCATCGCAGCCCCAAACATTAAGAAATGACAGCTTAGGTTTCTATCAAACCATAATTCACACGGTGTCATCTCAATGGATTTAGATGATGCCCTATTTAAAGTGAATGTAGTTGTCTCTAATTTATAACCCCAAAAATTATAGTAGTAAAACGATAAGAGACATCACAGTATGCACTATATCAATAGAGCATGACTATGATGTTCGGACACACCATCACACCATGGTGTTCCAGGTGGCGTTAGTTGTGAAACAAATTTCACGTTGTCTTAAGTTGTATGCCAAACTCGTAACTCAGATATTCACCTCCACGATCATATCGCGGTCATTTTTATCTTCTTGTCACGATGATCTTTAAACTTCACTCTGAATTTGCTTGAACCTTTCAAACGATTCAGACTTGTGTTTCATTAAGTAAATATACACTATATCTACTCAAATCATCAGTGAAGGTAAGAAAATAACGATATCCACTGCACACTACAAGACTCACTAGATTGCATACATCAACATGTATCATTTCCAATGAATCACTTGCCCGCTCCATCCAACGGGGTCCTTTAGTCATCTTGCCCAAGAGGCATGGTTCGCATGTCTCAACCGATTCGAGATCGATGAGTCCAAATATCCATCAGCATGGAGTTTCTACATGCGCTTTATACCAATATGACATTTAGCGGCAGTGCCACAAGTATGTGGTACTATCATTATTAACTTTGTATCTTTTGACATCAATGTTATGAACATGTGTACTACTACGATCAAGATTTCAACAAACCATTCTCACTGGGTGCATGACCATTGAAGGTATTATTCATGTAACCAGAATAACTATTATTCTCTGACTTAAATGAATAACCGTATTGCAACAAACATGATCTAATCATGTTCATGCTCAACGCAAAACACCAAATAACATTTATTTAGGTTCGTCACTAATCCTGAAGGTAGAGAGAGCATGCGATGTTGATCACATCAACCTTGGAAACATTTCCAACACACATCGTCACCTCACCCTTAGCTAGTTCTCCATTTATTCCGTAGCTTTTATTTCGAGTTACTAACATTTAGCAACCGAACCGGTATCCAATACCCAGGTGCTACTAGGAGTACTAGCAAGGTACACATCAATAACTCGTATATCAGATATACTTCTGTCGATGTTGCCAGCCTTCTTATCTACCAAGTATCTAGGGTTGTTCCGCTTCAGCGACCTCTCACCTCATAATAGAAGCACTTAGTCTCGGGTTTGAGTTCAACTTTGGGTTGCTTCACTGGAGCAGCAACTGACTTGCTATCCATGAAGTTTCCCTCCTTGCTCTTGCCCTTTTCGAAACTAGTGGTTTGATTAACCATCAACACTTGACGCTCCTTCTTGATTTCTACCTTCGCGGTGTCAAACATCGCGAACAGCTCAGGGATCAATACTTCTATCCCTGGTGTATTATAGTTCATCACTAAGTTCTAGTAGCTTTAGTGACAGTGACTTGGAGAACTATATCAATCACTATCTTATCTGGAAGATCAACTCCCACTTGATTCAAGCGATTGTAGTACCCAGACAATCTGAGTACATGCTCAACGATTGAGCTATTCTCCTTCATCTTACAGGCAAAGAATCTTGTTGGAGATCTCATATCTCGCAACACAGGCACGAGCCTGAGATCACAATCTCTGCTCCTAGAACATCTCATATGTTCCGTGACGTTCAAAACGTTTCCGAGCCTCAATTCTAAGTCGTAATGCATGACGCACTAAACTATCAAGTAGTCATCGAAACGTGCCTGTCAGATGTTCACAACATCTATAGACGACGCTAGAGGGGGTGGCGCACCGAGCGGTGCATTAAGGACATAAGCCTTCTGTGCAGCAATGAGGACAATCCTCAGATCACGGACCCAGTCCGCAATATTGCTACCAACATCTTTCAACTCTATTTCTCTAGGAACATATAAAAATACAAGGGAGCTACAGCGCGAGCTAGTAATCTACAACATAATTTACAAAGACACTTTGACTATGTTCATGATAATGAGTTCAATTAATCATATTACTTAAGAACTCCCACTCAAATTGACATCCCTCGGATCATTCGAGTGATACATGATCCAAATTCACCAACTCAAGTCCGATCATCACGTGAGTTAAGGTGGCTTCAATGGTGAACATCATTATGTTGATCATATCCACTATATGACTCATGCTCGACCTTTCGGTCTCTTGTGTTCCGAGGCCATGTCTGTACATGCTAGGCTCGTCAAGTTTAACCCGAGTGTTCTGCGCGTGCAACACTGGCTTGCACCCGTTGTATGTGGACGTAGAGTCTATCACACCCGATCATCACGTGGTGTCTCAACACGACGAACTTTCGCAACGGTGCACACTCGGGGAGAACACAATTTTATCTTGAAATTTAAGTGAGGGATCACCTTATAATGCTACCGTCGTACTAAGCATAACAAGGTGCATAAAAGGATTAACATCACATGCAATTCATAAGTGACATGATATGGCCATGAACTTGTGCTTTAGATCTCCATCTTGAAAGCACCGGCATGATCTTCATCGTCACCGGCACGACACCATGATCTCCATCATCTTGATCTCCAACAACGTGTCGCCATCGAGGTTGTCACGCCCTGCATGCTTCTACTACTATTGCTACCGTTTAGCGATAAAGTAAAGCATTACATAGCGCTTAATGATTGACACGCAGGTCATACAATAATTAAAGACAACCCTATGGCTCCTGCCGGTTGCCGTATTCATCGACATGCAAGTCGTGATAATCTATACATCACATGATCATCTCATACATCACATATATCACATCATGTAATTGGCCATATCATATCACAACATACCCTGTAAAAACAAGTTAGACGTCCTCTAATTGTTGTTGCAAGTTTTACGTGGCTGCTACGGGTATCTAGCAAGAACGATTCTCACCTACGCATAAACCACAACGGTGATACATAGATTGCTTTTCAACCTTCTCAAGGACCGCCTTTGTCGAATCCGATCCAACTAAAGTGAGAGAAACTGTCACCCGCAAGCCATCTAAGCAACAAGTTGCGTCGAGGGAACCGGTCTCTCGTAAGCGTACGAGTAATGTTGGTCCGGGCCGCTTCATCTCACAATCCCGCTGAACCAAAATCCGACCAAGGGAGGAAGCAATCTAAGCATCAACGCCCACAAACCTTTTGTGTTCTACTCGAGATCTCATCGAACCATCAACCTAGCTCATGATGCCACTGTTGGGGAACGTCGCATGGGAAACAAAAATTTTCCTACGCACACGCAAACCTATCCATGGTGATGAGCATCTACGAGAGGGAGAGTGGATCTACGTACCCTTGTAGATCGCTAAGCGGGAAGCGTTAAGAAACGCGGTTGGTGTAGTCGAACTTCTTCGCGATCCAAATCGCCGAGCGTCCCGCGATCTCATCACGATCCGTCCCGCGATCCAATCACGATCCGTCCCGTGAACTCATCACGATCCGTCCCGCGATCTCATCACGATCCGTCTCATGATCTTGATCACGATCTGTCCCGCGAACTCATCACGATCCGTTCCGCGATCTCATCACGAACCGTCTCGCGATCTCGATCACGGTTCTTCCGATCTAGCGCCGAACGGACGGCACCTCCGCGTTCAACACACGTGCAGCTTGATGACGATCTCCACCGTCTTGATCCAGCAAGAGGAGGTGGAGAGGAGAGAGAGTTCACCGGCAGCGTGACGGCGCTCCGGTGATGGTGGTGGAGCAATTCCGGCAGGGCTTCGCCTAAGCGCTGCAGAAAACCGATCTAGAGGAGAAACTATGCACCGGTGGAACGGGTAGCACGTGGCCGGAAATTCTGTCCAAAAACCACCCAATCCACTAGTATATATAGGAGGAGAGGAGAGGAGAGGCAGCCAAGGCCTTTGGGTCGGCCGAAATAGGAGGTGGGAGCAATCCTACTTCACCTCCAATCCTAGTTGGAGTAGGATTGCCTCCTATTGGCTGATTTTCCACTTTTTGCTTTAGGACTTTCTCTCCTACGCCATGGGCCTTTGTGGCTGTTTTCCCAGACCACTAAGGGCTGGTTATTATTCTCCCACAGCCCATGGACCTCTTGGGGTCGAAATACCCCTCCCGGAGGTCCTCCGGTACACTACCGGCACTCCCGGTACAATACCGATACTCCCGGTACACTACCGATGAGCCCGAAACTTTTCCGGAAACCAAACTGGGACTTCCTATATATGAATCTTTACCTCCGGACCATTCCGGAGCTCCTCGTGACGTCCGGGATCTCATCCGGGACTCCGAACAACCTTCGGTCACCACCATACATAACTCTACACTACCGAAACGTCACCGAACCTTAAGTGTGCAGACCCTGCGGGTTCGAGAACTATGTAGACATGACCGAGACACCTCTACGGTCAATAACCAATGGCGGGACCTGGACGTCCACATTGGTTCCTACATATTCTACGAAGATCTTTATCGGTCGAACCTCTATGTCAAGGATTCAGTTAATCCCGTATAACGTTCCCTTTGTTCTTCGGTATGTTACTTGCCCGAGATTCGATCGTCGGTATCTCCATACCTAGTTCAACCTTGTTACTGGCAAGTCTCTTTACTCATTCCGTAATACAAGATCCCGCAACTAACAATTAGTCACATTGCTTGCAAGGCTCATTGTGATGTTGTATTACCGAGTGGGCCCTGAGATACCTCTCCGTCACACGGAGTAACAAATCCCAGTCTCGATCCATGCCAACTCAACAGACACCATCGGAGATACTTGTAGAGCACCTTTATAGTCACCCAGTTACGTTGCGACGTTTGATACACACAAGGCACTCCTCCGATATCCGTGAGTTGCATGATCTCATGGTCATAGGAACATATACTTGACATGCAGAAAACAGTAGCAATAAACTGACACGATCATATGCTATGTTTGTAGTTTGGGTCTTATCCATCACATCATTCTCCTAATGATGTGATCCCGTTATCAAATGAAATCTCATGTCCATGGCTAGGAAACCTTAACCATCCTTTGATCAACGAGCTAGTCCATTAGAGGCATACTAGGGACATGGTTTTTTCTATGTATCCACACATGCATTTAAGTCTCCGATCAATACAATTATAGCATGGATAATAAACGATTATCATGAACAAGGAAATATGATAATAACTAATTTATTATTGCCTCTAGGGCATATTTCCAACAGATCGACGGTAGCAGGAGACGAAGGGGACACGAGTTTACCCAGGTTCAGGCCCTCCAATGGAGGTAATACCCTACGTCCTGCTTGATTGTATTGATGGTGTAAGGGGTTACAGAGTTGATCTAACTCAAGCTCATATGTCTAACCCTAGATGAGTTGTTCTATATCTACCCCCTAAAACCCTCTGGCTTATATAGATGCCTAGGGTGTCCTTGGCCCACACATGGTCGGTTACATGCCGAAGAGATAACTTGCCTAACTACAGCTAATAACTTGGAGAATATGTCTCGACTCCATGAGGCTTCCGTCCTGGCGTAGGTGGTCCTCGATCCTCCGATGCCTGCCTTGCGGCCCATACAGTCCGGCCCATGAACAATAGGTCGGCTATCCGAGAACCCCTTAATCTAGGACTCCCTCAATAGCCCCTGGACTGGTCTTTAACATCGATTTATCTTCGGTTGATTCCTTCACGTCGTCGTCTTCGGCTTGCAAGGCGAGTCCCTCATCCTTCTCTGTTCAGAATCCGACTAGTCTTCGGTAAGATCCCAAGCATCATGGGCGCGGGTCATTATAATAACTACACAAGTTCCTCGATTTTCGTGCGCCGTGAGGAGGTGAGTGGCCAGCGATTTTGACAATCCTACCCCTCTACAATGGAGGTACCAACCCATTTAATCACACAAAATCACGGTTCAAAACCACATCTTCTTCCTCCCACTCGTCAAAAACTCCTAGCGAAAGCTCTACGAAAAACATGGCTAACGCTCCCAGCTCCTCAGTGCGCCCTTACGGCCAACGCCCAGGTGATTGGACCAGCTGCTCCGTCACTCTCCTGCGGCTTCATAACCTGGAGACCCAGGGATATCTCCCATCATCAGATCTGGCGGCAACCCGCGCATGTCTGCTTTCTTATGGTGACGAGGTCTTCGACGAGCGCTTCCCTAATCCAAACAAGGGGGAGCGTGTTTTCTTTGTCCCCTTCCTCCTCAGGGGCCTTGGGTTTCCAATCCACCCATTCTCGAGGGGGGTACTGGAGTTCTATGGGATCCAACTCCACCATCTCACCCCTGGGTCAATCCTACACATCTCGGACTTTGTCGCCCTATGCGAGATGTTCTTAGGGTGTGAAGCCCATTTCGATCTGTGGAGGAAATACTTCTTCCTTGTCCCTCGAACTCGGGGCAAGGACATCTTAGAGGTCGGCGGAGCCGAAGTATGCCGCATAGCGGGAACAGGGTATCCCGCTGGCACGCCAAAGAAATCTGAAGAATGGACTTCAGAGTGGTTCTATATTGAAGACGTCCCCCTATTCGAGCAACTCGGACAGGTCTGCCCGAATACTCCGACCTCCTCCCAAAGAAGAGGTACAGCTGGCGACCCAAGAGCTCATCTCAGGAGGAGAGCGCCGAAGTGCAATGCCTTGCCGCTCAAGTGCGGATGCTTGCCCATCCCCGGCTGACCATGATTGAAGTCATGGCCGATGCTATCTCCCGATGCATGCAACCCATCCAACAAAGGGTGCACCCCTTATGGCGATACAACGGGACAAGCGACGCCACGCGTTCCCGAAAACTAGGTCCTGCCAATCCAACAGCGCTGTCCGCCACACTTGCCGACCTGTACAAAGGAGAGCAAGAAGACTTCATCCGGCGGTCAACCAAGCAAGGGTATTCGGCCCACAATCCCATCGAACAGGTAAACCTTCCTCTTTCAATCATGAGATAGTTCGGGGCTTCATTCCGTACTCTATTTGGCTGAGGCTTTGATGTGAATAGGAATGGAGGAGCTTCATCGAGACAGTCAACTGTACGGCTCCTTAGCCCGAGAATCATACACATGATAACGATCCGAGCTTCAACGAGGACCCGGATCTCCATCTCGACTTCGAAAACGGAGTCTACTACCAGGACAGCATCGTCCAGACCCCGGTGGCAATCATAGTCGATTACCCCGAGTCATTCTCCATCCCGTCTGCGGGTAAGAAGAAAAACTCCTCCCGCAAGAGGCCTGCTACCAAGAGCGCCCCGGACGTGCCGGTCCCAGCCCCCAAGTGTTGGAAATATGCCCTAGAGGCAATAATAAAATGGTTATTATTGTATTTCCTAGTTCATGATAATTGTCTGTTATTCATGCTATAATTGTGTTAACCGGAAACCGTAATACATGTGTGAATACATAGACCACAACGTGTCCCTAGTGAGCCTCTAGTTGGCTAGCTCGTTGATAAATAGATGGTCACGGTTTCATGACCATGGACATTGGATGTCGTTGATAACGGGATCACATCATTAGGAGAATGATGTGATGGACAAGACCCAATCCTAAGCATAGCACAAGATCGTGTAGTTCGTTTGCTAAAGCTTTTCAATGTCAAGTGTCGTTTCCTTAGACCATGAGATTGTGTAACTCCCGGATATCGTAGGAATGCTTTGGGTGTGCCAAACGTCACAACGTAACTGGGTGGCTATAAAGGTACACTACGGGTATCTCCAAAAGTGTTTGTTGGGTTGACACGAATCGAGACTGGGATTTGTCACTCCGTGTGACGGAGAGGTATCTCTGGGCCCACTCGGTAAGACATCATCATTATGAGCTCAATGTGACTAAGGAGTTAGTCACGGGATGATGTATTACGGAACGAGTAAAGAGACTTGCCGGTAACGAGATTGAACAAGGTACGGGGATACCGACGATCGAATCTCGGGTAAGTACCATACCGATAGACAAAGGGAATTGTATACGGGATTGATTGAATCCTTGACATCGTGGTTCATCCAACGAGATCATCGTGGAGTACGTGGGAGCCAACATGGGTATCCAGATCCCGCTGTTGGTTATTGACCGGAGAGGTGTCTCGGTCATGTCTACGTGTCTCCCGAACCCGTAGGGTCTACACACTTAAGGTTCGATGACGCTAGGGTTATAGGGAAATAGTGTACGTGGTTACCGAAGGTTTTTCGGAGTCTCGGATGAGATCCCGGACGTCGCGAGGAGTCCCGGAATGGTCCGGAGACGAAGATTGATATATAGGAAGTGAGGTTTTGGTTACCGGAAGTGTTCCGGGTGTCTACGGTAGTGTACTGGGACCACCGGAAGGGTTCCGGGGGTCCACCAAGTGGGCCCACCTGCCCCGGAAGGTTCCATGGGCCAAGAGTGGGAGGGAGCCAGCCCCTAGGTGCGCCGGTGCACCTCCCACCCCAGCCCAAGGCGCAGCAAGGGTGGAGGGGGCAAACCCTAGGCTTAGATGGGCCTTAAGGCCCACCCTAGGGCGCCTCCACCTCTTCCTGCCCTGGCCGCCGGCCAGATGGGCTTCTGGAGGCTGCCGCCACCCCTAGGGTGGAACCCTAGGGCGCAGCACCTCTCCTCCCCTCCTCCTATATATAGTGGAGGTATTTGGGGCTGCACAACACACGAGTTCATCTCCTCCCTGGTGCAGCCCTACTCCTCCCTCTCCTCGTTCTCCGTAGTGCTTAGCGAAGCTCTGCCGGAGTACCACGCAGCTCCACCGCCACCATGCCGTCATGTTGCCGGAGCTCTCCCTCAACCTCTCCTCCCTCCTTGCTGGATCAAGGCGTAGGAGACGTCACCGGGCTGCACGTGTGTTGAACGCGGAGGTGCCGTCCGTTCGGCACTTGATCGGATCTACAGCGATCTGAATCGCTGCGAGTACGACTCCATCAACCGCGTTCTAGCAACGCTTCCGCTTAGCGATCTTCAAAGGTATGAAGATCCAATCTCTCCCCGCTCGTTTGCTGGTTTCTCCATAGATAGATCTTGGTGACACGTAGGAAAATTTTGATTTACTACTACGTCTCCCAACACCAAGCGCCGCCGATCAGCACGCCATGCGTCATTGGCTGAAGTTGCAGGCGAGTCAGAGGCCGGCCGGGACCCTGCGGAGGAGCCGGACATGGGGACGAATCCACCCATCTACGCATCCCGAAGGTACATTGTTCGGATATCCGCCTTATCATTGTACACAGCATAATCTCATAATCGCTCGTTTTTTACCTAGGTGAAACGCCCAATCTTCTCCTAACGAGGGGGCTGCCCGGATGTCAGGAGACGCCCGAAGCTCCCGAGCCACGACCCATGCAGCTTCCGCTACGGAAGCCCCCATGGCCGGTCCGGCGCCCGCCGAATCTGGCGACGGAGTATCCGTCACCAAATCGGAAGTGGGGAGTGCATGCATCATCGGTACCGATGGGAGGCCATGCGGCATCCGATTTTCTCCGACCAGGAGTTTGGTGCCTTACGCTCGGCGGATGCACATCTCAGGGCGCCCGAGTTGGATTCAGCGAAGCTATGAAGCTAATAACAACTAACATTCAGGTAAGAGGTCGGATTTTATAGAATATGTATACATGTGTAAGCCTAGTAGCCCCCAAACCTTAATTTGATTTAGAAAAAACGAATTAAGGATCTCCATACTGTTTGACTTGCTGATGCAGGCCTCAAAGCAACAGTCCGAGCAGTTGGCCATGGCTCTTAAGGAGAGTCGCACGGAAGTACAGTCTGTGAAGGCCGAACTGGCACAAGTGAAGAGTTTCACTCGAGAGGCCCATGGTGAGTATGCTTTTACTTCTTATCTTTTTACATTATCGTGCTTGACATATGGATTCTGTGTAGCAGCCGAATCAATAGGACATATGGAAAGGCAGCTAGAAGAAGCCCGGGATTCACAAAGATATGCGGAATCCCAACAACAAGCCAGTTGTCTTGTTATACAAAAAGCAGGTCGAAGAAATAAAGAGTTTAAAGACTCAATTGGTCCAAGCTCAAGAAGAGAATCAAAAGCTTCAGAGGGGCATATTCGGTAAATACAATTCCGCTATGAGTAAGTATTTCCGATGTAGGTAATGAGAGTAATCGTGCTTATTATCTTGTGTGCAGGTCTCTCTCCCTCCCATGCGAAGAGCTCGGGAGTGTTCCTTTTTGTTATTCCTTTGCCAAAGAGCGAACTTGTATTTGGGGAACCAGGCAATCCGTCCATGTGGTGCGAACAGACAGAAAGCACATAGAAAGATATGTCATATTACGACATAGCGTAAGAGACATCTTCCGATCAAAATAGTACCTCTAGCGATACCTTTCGTAGGGGTTCTACGAAGAACGTAGATAGGAATCCGCATACTTTCAGTACGCGACTAAGTGTCCTTTGGGAATAAGAGACCCAAACAACAGAAATAGCAACCAGGGACGTATAAGATGTTTCCGTCGTAGACGACCAATTGTCTACGTAAGATAGCTAGCTTTCGGCTTCACCCGTCTGAGGTACGTGTCCGGAGGACCTGGTCGTAGCAATCACAGAGGTGCTCCCTTTACTCTCTAGCCGAACAAGCGGGAACGTAGAGAGTAACCACAGGAGCAAGGCAACCCAGCTTGGCAAAGTCTTAGTTCTAATTGATGCATATAATGGCTAAAGCATGACAAGAGAAACACGCGCGCCCGATAAGTATGAACAGTTAAAATACTGGCTACTAAAAGAAGCCCCCACGTGCTATGTTCAGATTTAACACTTTAAGGTGTATGCCGAGTATCCGTGATACAAGATTGGTTCAGCCGAATATAGGGTAGGAAAAGAAATTGTCCCTATCGTACAACAAAGTGGGAAAGGAAATGGCTAAGAAGGCAAAAAATAACCAAAAAGGAAAAAAGTGTAGGGAGGTATGGACGACACCGGTTTATCCATAGAAGCGCTGCGTTCCATGGGTTTGGTTCAAGGCGGTTATCGGATGAGTTCCGCAAACGATAGGCCCCTCCCGCGAGCACTTCGTCAATGATGAAAGGACCCACCCACTTGGGGTTGATTTTGTTCTTCTGTTTCTCCGGGAACCGTAGGACGAGATCTCCTACGTTGTATGCCTTTGCTCTGACCTCCCTACTTTGGTACCGTCGAGCTTGCTGTTGGTAAAGAGTGGATCGAGCCAGAGCTATGTCCCGCTCCCCCTCCAGGGCGTCTAAATTGTCTTGTCGATCTAACTCGGTCTCCTTTTCCTCGTACATGAGCATTCTTGGTGCATCGTGGATAATGTCACAGGGGAGAACTGCCTCTACCCCATAGACCATAAAAACGGTGTATAACCCGTTGATCTGTTCGGTGTAGTACGTAGGCCCCAGAGAAACAGAGTCGAGTTCCTCCACCCAATGACAGCCAGACTCGTGAAGAGATCGGACCAAACATGGCTTGATGCCGCTCATAATGAGACCGTTTGCTCGCTCGACCTGTCCATTGGTCTGCGGATGGTAGACCGATGCATAATCAAGCTTTATGCCCATTTTTGCACGCCGGTCCTTGACCTCTTGGGCCGTGAAATTGGTTCAATTGTCCGCTATTATACTATGAGGGACACCGTAACGGTGCACTATGCTAGATATAAATTCAATCACTGGTCCGGATTTAGCCGATTTAACAGGCTTTGCTTCTATCCATTTGGTGAACTTGTCAACCATGCCCAGTAGGTATTTATTTTTCTTGGTTCCCCCTTTCAGGGGTCCAACCATGTCCAGCCCCCAGACCGCAAAAGGCCAGGTGATCGGAATAGTCCGAAGAGCTGTTGGGGGCATGTGACTTTGATTTGCCAAGAGTTGACACCCGACGCAATGTTGAACGAGTGACTGGGCGTCGGTCCGAGCTGTAGGCCAAAAGAAACCAACTCGGAAAGCTTTGCCGACAAGAGATCTTGTCGCGGCGTGATGCCCGCCCGTGCCAGCATGGATTTCGACGAGGAGCTCCCGTCCCTCTTCCTCGGATATACACCTCTGTAATACTCCAGTGGTGCTTTTCTTGTATAACTCACCCCCATGCACTTTGTAAGCCTTGGATCACCGAACTATGCATCGTGCCTCGGTTTGATCGTCGGAGAGTTCCTTATGAAGGAGGTAGGCGAGGAAGGGCTCTGTCCATGGTGCGATTACTGCCATTACCTCATGAGCCGAGGGCGTCTCATTCATCGTTGAGCCACCGATGATGCCATCATCTGGTTCGTTTATAGAGGGAACAACCTCGTCCGCTGTTTTCGGATCGGCGCCATTTGTGTCATCCTGCCACACTACGGAGGGCTTGAAGAGCTGCTCCAGGAAGGGGTTTCTTGGGATGGGATCGCGCTTGGCTCCCATACGGGCCAATATATTGGCGGCTTGGTTGTTGTCTTGAGCAACGTGGTGGAATTCCAACCCCTCGAACCGAGCAGATATCTTGAGGACAACGTCTCTATATGCCGCCATCTTCAGATTTTTGTTGTCGAATTAGCCGTTAATTTGGGATATGGCCAGGTTTGAGTCTCCCCATACCTCTAGCCGTCGTATGCCCATTGATACCGCCATCCGAAGACCATGAAGAAGAGCTTCATATTCGGCGGCATTGTTGGAATCGGCATACATGATTTGCAACACGTATCTTACGTTGTCGCCTGCGGGGGATGTGAGGATAACTCCAGCCCCCAGTCCGGCCAAGGTCTTGGATCCATCGAAGTACATTGTCTTAGACATGACCGAGACACCTCTACGGTCAATAACCAATAGCGGGACCTAGATGCCCATATTGGTTCCTACATATTCTACGAAGATCTTTATCGGTCGAATCTCTATGTCAAGGATTCAGTTAATCCCGTATGATGTTCCCTTTGTTCTTCGGTATGTTACTTGCCCGAGATTCAATCGTCGGTATCTTCATACCTAGTTCAACCTCGTTATCGGCAAGTCTCTTTACTTGTTCCGTAATACAAGATCCCGTGGCTAACACTTAGCCACATTGATTGCAAGGCTTATTATGATGTTGTATTACCGAGTGGGCCCTGAGATACCTCTCCGTCACACTGAGTAACAAATCCCAGTCTTGATCCATGCCAACCCAACAGACACCCTCGGAGATACCTGTAATGCACCTTTATAGTCACCTTGTTACGTTGCGACGTTTGATACACACAAGGCACTCTTCCGGTGTCCGTGAGTTGCATGATCTCATGGTCATAGGAACATATACTTGACATGCAGAAAACAGTAGCAATAAACTGACACGATCATATGCTACGTTTGTAGTTTCGGTCTTGTCCATCACATCATACTTCTAATGATGTGATCCCGTTATCAAATGACATCACATGTCAATGGCTAGGAAACCTTGACCATCTTTGATTAACGAGCTAGTTCACTAGAGGCATACTAGGGACCAAGTGTTGTCTATTTACCCACACATGTAATGTGTTTTCAATCAATACAATTATAGCATGGATAATAAACAATTATCATGAACAAGGAAATATAATAATAAACACTTTATTTATTGCCTCTAGAGCATATTTCCAACAACAATATCTGAGCCACGAATACGGTTATGTGTTAGAAATATCAACTTCCTCTGCCCATCGTAACATTTTTTATGTTTGGTGTATCATGCAAAATATGCTCACCAATTCAAAGTTTTAAGTATACTTGACCTCTTAGAGCACCTGCATTCCAATGACGAAATGCTAAGAGATTTAACGGATAAAGAAGTCAAGGTTAAAATATAAAAGTTAGCACCAAATGTTAAGGCCAGCTTTGGTGTGTAGGAATGTTGTATGAATTTCATAGCATAATATTGTCAAAGAAAAAAATATCCTACGAAGCTCTTTGGTTTGTAGGAATGGATTCATATTCTTGTATAGGATAGGAACCAATCCTTCATATTTTATAGGAAAAAATGTATTAGCCTAGACTTAATGGAGAAATTTCAATCCAATGCATCAAATGACATGCCTTTTTTTATAGGAATTGAGATGCATGTCATCTCACTTTCTATAATATTCCTATTCCTGTGATATTTAGTCCTGTGAACTAAAGGAGGTCTAAGATATACCAAATGTATTTAAGACACCTAGAAAGTGATGCTAGTAGAAAACAAATCTGGGAAATCTCTGGGTACATAAACCAAAGGTAGATGAACGGAGAAAGAACACACGTGGCTGTTTTAACGTTTATAAATTCGTTCATTAATGCCGAGACGTGGATGCTTGTATGGCTTTGCCACTAATTGGCTTGGCAGCGTAAGATGTCACCCTAAACAAGCAAACCCCGACATGGGACCTGGTTATGGGTTGGAAAAATACGCCTTCCTCTGATCATCCGTATATTTCGTTTTGTTTGATGATGAAGTACCAGGACAATAAGTTATTTACCAAATCAATTATTTTTCCTTTTAATGCAGTACTTGCTTGTTAGATACATCCGTTTAAGCAACAACTTACTTCAAACTAGAAAGTATTCAACATGATAAGGTTAACTAATTTATGTACACAACAGCAAAGTAGCCGCTCAAAAAGAAGAAGAAGCAAAGTAGCAGTACAAATACAAACTTTAAGCCAAAACAAGATACGGACTAGAAAGTGTAGAAGAAAACAAATCGAATCTCCCTGCAAGTTGTTTAGTGCGCTCCGGCTGGCCCACGGGACGGCGACACGGACTCCCGCGGCGGCGTGCGTATATAAGCGTAATTACCCAACCTTCCCGGGGTTCTGGACGCAACAACTCGCCCCCCGCAAGGTTTAATCCGGAAAAAACTTGGCACACCAACGAAGCAACCCCCTCCCCCTGGTGGCTTCCTTCCTTCCCACGGCCGCCTCCGGCGACCCCGCCCCCGCCACGCGCCGGCCGGCAGCCTCGGACCCGGACACTCGCTCGCCCCGCGAGGGAGGAGGGGAGGGGAGGGGCGGGATGGGGCTGCTGCGGGGGTTCTCGGTGGGGGCCGTGATGAAGCGGATGTGCAAGGCGGTGCTGAAGAAGGGGCTCGGGGATCTGTTCCTCGGCGAGCTCGACCTCGACCAGCTCGACCTGCAGCTCACCCGCGGCACTCTCGAGCTCACCGACCTCGCGCTCAACGCCGACTACATCAACAGCCAGGTGCGTCACGCCTCGCCTCGCCTCTCCTTGGCGATTTCGTCCCCGTCCCGTCCCGTGTGGGTTTGGGGCGCGTTTTTTTTTTCTGCGTTCGATTAGGCGCGGCGGAATCGGATTTTCGCATGCGTCTCGTCGCGATTGGTTGTCCCCGCGTGCCCAGGGGAATCGAATTGTGGTGTGATGATGGACAGGTTGCCTGTAGAGGGTGGGGTGGTGGGGGTTGGGTGACTAAATCAGTTTCCTCTGATTTTGGTTGCAACTGGTGACGTGTATAGGCTCGATTTTGGTAGAATTTCGGACGAGTTTTTGCGAATGTCAGGGGCAAATGATTGACGGGAAAGGCCTCGTTTTCGCTAGTCAGGCTGGTAAGTTTTTCGTTCCTGGCGCCGGCGACCGCAGGTGGCTGCGGATTTTGACTAAGCGGCAGTCGTGGTCTCGTTGTGGTTTAGTAGGACTCTTGGAGTGCAGTTTGTATCTAGAAGTGTACAATCAGGCTGGGGTATTAGGGTTTGAGATTCCTGCATTTGAATCGTAGTAACTTTGAATATTGTCACAATGGACTGAATGGAGCATTTGCAATCATATGCTGCGCATCTGTCAGTTAGGGTATTAAGCTGGACGATAATTTTCTAGCTTCTATAGTTCAGTGTTTAATCATTCTCTAGAAACCCGACACCTGATATGTTGTGATACTTACTGCTTAGCATATACAAATCCTATGCACATGCTCCTCCCACCACCCACTGTGAAAACTTACATTTTCAACCTATATTCATGATTCATGATGATCATAACCTGTAATATGAAACCGATGTATCCGAAATTGTGGTTTGTTATATTTCGAACTGTTCAATTGGGCCCTTACTTCAGATTTTTTAAGTTAATATCCTTCTCCATTTCAGCTATCAGGATTATCTATCATGGTGAAAGAAGGATCAATAAAATCTCTGCTGGTTAAATTCCCTCTACAGTTAAAGAGTTGTGAGATTGTAGTGGAAGACTTGGAGCTTGTGCTCGCTCCATCTGTTGCTAGTGAAATTCCACCTGCAGATGCTGAATGCTCTGTTTCTGGCAATAGTAGTTCCACACAGACATCAGTCAACACCAAAAGAAATGAATCTGATAAACACTGTTCTACATCTACATCTCGAGATGTGGATGAGGGTGTCAAGAGAATAGCCAATGCTGTCAAGTGGTTTCTTACAAACTTCAAAATCAAGTTTAAAAACACATATGTTGTATTTGATCCTCAGACCATTTTGGATAACAAGATCTCAGAATTTAATCGATCACTAGTTTTCCGGGTTAAAGAGATAGAATTTGGTACTAATCTTTCAACAGATGGTCTTGTCAAGCTGAATAATTTCGTAACCTTCCATGAGGCGGTGATCGAGTTCTTGAAAATGGATGATGTTGATGTGCTTCTTCAGAATGATTTGGATAAGGCAACAGCTGACATCTCATCAGGTCATAGTACTACCTCGGTCTTGACAGGTCCTATTGGTGGATTCTCAGGGACATTGAACTTAAGCATCCCGTGGAGTAATGGATGCTTGAACCTTAAGAAAATTGACGCAGATGTATCTGTTGATTCATTAGAATTGCTGTTACAAATCAGCAGTATCCAGTGGTTCATGGACGTGTGGGATTCTCTCCACAGGAATCAAGCACGTGAACAGATTCGTCCCCATAATACGGCAGATATGTCCTTGAGCACCTCCAGATCTGCCTTAAGCGCTTTGAAGTCAGGTTCAGACTCATTGATGATCAAGAGGGAAGACACAGACCAGATCGCACTTTCACAAAACAGGCAAGACAAATATCAGGATTCTTTCCTAACTAAGGCACATGTTATTCAAGACTGGATTCCGGAGCTCGTTGTCCACGAGGATCAAGCTGACCCTGATTCAGATTGTGACGAAAGGTTTGTTTCTTTATTTAATTCCTTAAAGTTCTTAATGACATTCGTTGCACCCGTGTTTCTATCAGCTTCCAATTTACTTTAGATCACAATGATTAATCCCTTAAAGGAGTACATGTTTGACATAGCTGTTATGAGATCATTGTAGAAAAGATTAAAATATCTTGTTGCTATGTCATATTGCATCCATTTCTTTGGCTTATGAATGATCGATCAGATGTATGATTTTACATAATTTTTGGTCATCAATTTTGAACTATAATGTGCATGCTTTGGGAGTTACAGCTAATAGTGGTCATTTCAACATGCACTTGTTGCTCCTGTCCTGTCCTTTACTTCAGCTGTCTTTTAGATGTCCGTTGTCTTATAGTTGTAACTTACCGAGGACCACTGCCCATTGGGCTAGAATAGTTCTCTGCAATTGGTATGTTGCCTGGGATTTCGGTGACCAAATATACTATAGACCTCTTCATTGACTAGCATATCTTTTCCTCTGCTTTGTCTTTATTTTCATTCTTATCCTGTAAGAGTCTATCTCTTGCTACGTGTGTTTGCATTTACATTTATTAAGAGAAGCAGGTCATTTGAGCCAAAAAAAGAAAGCAAGATTTGGACTAGCCTAAGTGGATTACTGATTTGTTCTTATCTTTGACAGCATTGATCAGTTCTTTGAATGTTTTGAAGAACTGAGGAACTCTCAGACTAATTTAGGAAATAGCGGCATATGGGACTGGACGTGTTCAGTATTCAACGCAATTACTTTTGCATCCACTTTAGCTTCTGGATCAGATCAAGTCCCTAAAGGTATATAATGCTTATTTTGTTATGGATTTATGCTTCATATTTGATTTGTTTGTATTGTATGAACAGTGGAATGGCAATAAACGCGATAGCATTGACTTCCATAATCAAGTTTTTCTTATGACACACTTTCTTGCAGATTCAGGGCATAGTTTGTGCTTTGTAGCCTAAG
Source organism: Hordeum marinum (assembly GCA_022496015.1). Lineage (NCBI taxonomy): Eukaryota > Viridiplantae > Streptophyta > Magnoliopsida > Poales > Poaceae > Hordeum > Hordeum marinum. The sequence continues at coordinate 151,317,973 of CM039678.1, forward strand.
GTTGCCACACCTAACCTTAGTCATGCCACAACACGTTATGCATGTGTTGGTTCACAGCCACACGTTTTTAGCCATATGGCCCACATGCCATAGGCTCAGTTTTTTGCCAAAGCACCACACATGTGGTGGCCATTTCATTCGCCACACCTTTTGTGGCAGCCACACTCGCCTTGGTTAGTTGTGGCAAAGTTAGTCATGAACCAAACATGCCCTCATTTATCTTGGATAACTTGGCTCACTCTGAATGCCATCCATGCTAAGCTCATAGTGTTTCACACTTCTAAGGAAAAATGTTACACCGACTGTTAGTCTAGTCAGCATGCAAATGGAACATCCTGGTAAAAAACATGGATACATTATTTTGACTTGTGAATAACCACAGACGTATATGATGCTCTAAGAGCATTCGATGCTGGTATCCACACCTATGAGTTCTGCCCAGGCATGACTTTGTATAACAGCTTCTATCCATTTTCTTGCCATGGCTATAACCTATAAGCTACTCCCTCTGTCCCATAATATAAGACGTTTTTGCAAGCTAACATAGCTTGCTAAAACGTCCTATATTGTGGAACAGAGGGGGGTAGCATTGTGAGCATGTAAAACACCATCGAATGTGTTACAGTATTGAATCGAACCAAGTGGCTGTAATGTTTTTTTTTTCAGTTAATTATTGTCTGATCTTCTAAATCTCAAGACTTGCTTTCCTTTTCCTTCTAACAGAACCGCCGATTGAGAAAACGTTACGGGCTTCCATCGCTGAGATATCTGTGATTCTCTTGTTCAGTGATGAAATGGATACTGGCGATTCCAGTGTTCCTGTCAGTCTCGTCAATGATATGAGAAATTCTGAAATGTTCTCAAGCTGCCTTTCCTCCCCGCAGTTTGAACAATCGATGATGTATCCTGCTACTGCTTCCAGCTTAATTATGCATCATCTTGAAGCCAAGTGTCAGAACATTCATCTTGAACTTGAGGTATTGTTTTTCTCTGCAGCACTTGTTCTGAGTTCATGCATTGTTGAAGTCTTATAGCTTGATACTGAATTTTTTCTTCTGATGTCCGCAGACATATCCCAAAAAAGTAGGGTTCAAGGCATTGATTGCCCACATGAAGCTTGACGAATACTACAGTGCTAACCATGATTCAAATCACTCACACCTTGGCACTGCTTTCTTAAATAATAATTTCTGTAGAGAAGTTCAAGCTACTCTCCCTCAATTCCCATTTGCTGCTCAAGATTATTGGGTGGAAACAGCTGGAAGCTCTTCCCGCCATTCAGAAAAATTCATTAAGGTTGAGCTGCTAAAAACATTTGGTGAGTCCACATTCCATTATGATGTCAGTAGCACAGATCAAGATGGCAACTCAGTAAGCACAACTTCACTGTCTATATATTTGGCTCCTTTGACTTTGTGGGTGCACTTCCATACAGTATACATGATACTGAATTTTATCAGTAAAGTCGAGTCTGATGTGTTTCATGGAGAGCATAGACTTAATAGGGATGGGGATGAAAGAAGCAGCAAACCGGCTAATACTTCCTCAAGCGACTCTCTGAAGGTTCAAATAGCCCCATCACATGCAAGAATCGTCCTTTGCTTTCCTTCTGAGCCCTCATGGGATTTAAGTCGCCCGTCCATCCTGGATAAGTTCCTTGTCATCGACCACACAACATCTCATAACTCAGCAGAAGCCTCTTTCCCACTTCGAAATGAAAGGTTTAATGCTGTTCATCCAAGCACACAATCTACTTCACTCCATTTGGCTACCGGGAACTTTGACATCTACTTGGTTAAACCCTCCAGTGCATTGGATGGTACATGTGCTTTGAGTAGGCAAACTTTCTCTGCTCTGAAGATTTTATCTGTGACTAGATCCGATTATGATGACTCCAGCATTAGAATGATCCGGAAAAAACACCCTGTAACTTGTCCTGAGATGGTGAACAAAGTTTGGAGTTTGCCAAGCCTACATGATCAGAAGATTACTCAGAAAGAAAATAACAAATGGGTCGGTGTTGCCTCTTCTACAACTTCACAAGATCTTGTAGAGTCAAGTCTCAGTATTCGCCAGGAACTCATTCGGAGCACTGAATTCTTGCTACATGTTCAACTGCCTTGTGTTTCGGTTCATCTCAGTAAGAAGGATTGTGGACTACTTAATCAGCTGCTACATCACGTACTCGATGGGCTTTCAGATGGAGCACCATGCAGTTCTGAAAACGGCAAGGAGAAAAACAACGAAATTGCCATTCAAACATCTGTCACTTTTGAATGCAGCATGTTGGATATTTGTACTGAGTTGGATGAAACTGTGGAAGTTGGTCCATTGTTGCAGACAGAACTAGAAGGTTCTTGGAATCGCCTCAAGTTATCCGTTTCAAAGTTGTCTCTGTGCTCCTTCTCTAATGTTGGTGGGGTCAACAATACCAGTTTTCTTTGGGTGAATCATGGTGAAGGTGAGCTTTGGGGTTCGGTTACCTGTACAGATGATAAAACCTGTGAAGAAAGCAAAGATTTTCTTCTAGTTGTTTGCAAGGATTCCGCTAGCAGGCGGGGTGATGGTGAAGGTAACAATGTATTGTCTTTTGGTACTGCTGGCTGTTCCGTGACCCACATCAGGAACCCAAACCTACAAGAGAATTATACTTCTGTCAATGTTCGTTCTGGGACAATTGTGGCACCTGGTGGACGTATGGATTGGATCAGTGGAATATCTTCGCTGTTCAGTTCAGGTTCAACTGGAACTGAACAATCCAAGAACAGTAGTAGCACAAATAATTCACAGGCTGGTGAACCATTTTGGTCCTCTTTTTTTCTCGAGTTAGCCGATGTTGCTCTGAGCTATGAACCTCACCTGAAAAATTCCCCATTCAATGCTGACGCTCCAGACTGCAAGTTTTTCTCATGCCTTTTAGCTGCATCGTCATTTAAACTTCATAATAAATCTGCATCAGATTCTGCAGCTACTGATTTTGATATCCAACTGCGAGATCTCGGGCTTCTCATTTGTGAATCGTCTGGTTCCAAAAATGTCACTTGTGGTTATGATGTTGATTACCTTCATCAAATGGGCTATGCTAAGATTGGCCATAACACATTCATTGAAGCTGCTCTAAGAACTGATACTTCCTTTTGGAAACTTGAAATATCCGAGTCACAGTTTGATATTGGGACATGTCGTGATACAACACATGGTCTTGTTCGTTTGGTTTCCCAACTACAAAAGCTATATGCTCCGGATATGCGGGACGCTTTAGCTCATCTTCAATCTAGGTGGAATATTGTCCAACAGGCAAACGCACAAAATATTCCCAGTGATGCATCAGATATGTCAGAGAGCACTGACAACTTGGCAGATTCTGGAGAGTGCAAGTCAGATGGTCTGCTTGATGACATAATTGAGGATGCTTTTTACACTGACCAGGCCTACACAGACTACAATTTTTGGGACAGAAATTGTCATAACTTGAGCAGCAGTGAAATGAATGTTGAATATGAGATGAATATGTCTAACCCTGAGGCAGCTGATGTCGGTGTTCCACACACAGTCACCCCAGAAGCGAATACTGCCCAAATACCAATTAAGCAGAATTCCTGTCCTGAGCAAATCGTTGACTCTTATTATATGCCTGATCTTCTCAATTCATCGTTGTCATCATCTCCTTGTAATGTAAACCATCAGTCATCTGGTGATGATGCTCGTAAAACCATGGACTGTGATGATGGTGGATGGTACAACAATAGCCCCTTGACGATAGTTGAAAACCATGTTTACAAAAGGAACAGCCCACATGAAGAGCATGTGTTCCAACAAGAAGGCAAGCCTGCTGTTTGCAGCTTGAATTCTGATGAATCTTGCAATCTGAAAGGCAAGGTTCTTATTCATGATATAGATGTTAAGTGGCGAATGTATGCTGGTGATGACTGGCCATTGGCTCACAATGATTCAACTAGCCACCTATGCTCAAATGGAAGAGATAGGAGTTCTTCTTTAGAATTCATCGTGTCAGGACTTGGTGTGCAATTTGATATGTATCCAGATGGGTCCGTTTCTGTTTCTAGGTTATCCATCTCCGCTCAGGACCTAAATCTTTGTGACCAAAATACGCATGCTCCATGGAAAATGGTACAGATTTTTTTCTTCTAAATTTCATTGAGCGCTTGCTTTTATCATCGATTAACGCCTTTTAACTTCTATCATCCATTTTAATAGGTTCTTGGATGCTACAGCTCAAAGGATTACCCAAGAGAATCTTGCTCGACTGCATTCAAGTTAGAACTAGAGTCTGTAAGACCTGAACCACAGGCTCCTCTAGAAGACTACAGGTATATACAGCATTAAGTTGTCCACACAGTGGATTAATCTATTGGAAAAGATATCTGCATGTTTCTTATGCTCTGTACTGTGTTCGCTTGATGCTACATAGCTTCAAATGGTTAAAGATAAAGATAACTATAAGGATATCCTATCTACATCATCCATACATACATAGAAGACATCCTTTGACCTGGTAGATTGTAGTAAAATAAGCTATATATTGGTTTTAGAACATTGCAACACTTAAGTCCTAATGTACTTGGCTAATTTATCTTGTTGCCTTAGTTTTGAGGGGTATATGGAATATGGGTTTTGCACAGTTAAATAGCAGCAACATAATTTCAAGTAGTATTTGTATCCTGGTGCAATAGTTGTTTTCATCCTATTCCAGTATTAGGTTTGCTTATGTTAATGATATGGGAATTTTGAAGAAAATTTTGTATGGAGATCCATATTCATGATTTGTGCATGTACTCTATGGTTAGTTGTTTATCCATTCTCGCTCTTTACACCTTTGTTCTTGCCACTAATTTGTGTCTGCCATGTTTGAATCTCAAATTGTAGTCCACAAGAATAGTGCTGCCTTTTTTTCCACCTCCTTTCTGACACTTTCTATGCTCTCTCAGTTTGTCGTCTGACCCTCTTCTCCTGCATCCTTCTTCAGGTTATGCCTCGAAATTTTGCCTCTTCAATTGCATCTTGATCAAGGGCAACTGAACTTCCTCATCAGTTTCTTCCAGAATGACTCAATTAACAACAACACTCATGTGCCTTGCGAAAATGAGATTGTTGGTATGGATAGCACAACCTACGGAAGCACTACAATTGTGGATGAGGCATTACTTCCTTTTTTCCAGGTATTTTGGATTTACCAATTATTGTTTTCTTCTTAATCATGAGACTTGATAGGGATCACATAAGAACTCTTTGCACCTATTTAACCTGACACATTCAAAAATTTGAAATTCTGTGCATTAACAGTCATCGAATTCTTTTCCTTTCTCATTTTATTTGCACTGGTAGGCAGCAGTGAGCTGGGCTCTGTTTGTCTTCAGTAAACATTTGTTGCAATCTGATCTTCTTTTTCTGTGGTGCCAGAAATTCGATGTGAAGCCTCTGGTTCTGCATATTAATTATATTCCTCGTCAGTTTGATCCTATTGCACTAGGTAAAGGAAATTATGCAGAGCTTCTCAACATCCTTCCATGGAAGGTAATTCGTTGTTGAAAAGGAAATACTTTAGAGCAGTCAGTTCACTGCTGATTATCTGTAGATCAATAGGCAACACTGACAATGATTATTTTTGCGTGCAGGGAATCGATTTAAAGCTTAAGAATGTTTCTGCAATGGGTGTTTATGGGTGGAATAGTATATGTGAAACAGTAGCTGCAGAGTGGCTGGAGGACATCTCAAAGAATCAGGTTCTGGTCTCTCCATGCATGACTATACATTTAGACATGCTTGCTGTTGTATGCACACACCCAGATACATATTTAATACAAGGAATGAGAAAGAAAAAGAGATTAAATATGCAGTTCTCCATGCGAAAGCAAAGAGAATATTGTAAATCTGCCTTTTCTTACACAAGAATTCCTGTTCTCACCTGAATTGACAATATGCTGCTTGTGTAGGTCCATAAAGTGTTAAAAGGGCTTCCTCCTATTAAGTCATTAGTTGCCGTCGGTTCAGGCACTAAGAAATTGGTTTCCTTACCAATCAGGAGCTACAAGAAGGACCGGAAGTTGCTCAAGGGAATGCAAAGAGGTGATCTGGTTATATACTGTACTATGACACTGATATCAGTAATTAACTAACATTTCTATTGGAGTGTTAATAATATGTGATGGTACAGTATTATTTAACAGTTGTTGAACGATGACATGCATGGTTACAAATTAGGATGATTCTTACACGCTGTTTGGCAGGTGCTGTTGCTTTCATCAGAAGTGTATCCATTGAAGCTGTAGGCCTTGGTGTCCATCTGGCAGCGGGAGCTCATGATATGCTTTTGAAGACAGAGCGTGCCCTTACAGCTGTTCCACCACCTTTAACCTCACGTGAAGCAAAAAAAAACAAAGAAAATATAAGAGCTAACCAGCCTGAAGGTGCACATCAAGGGTTGAAGCAGGTATTCAGTTCTCGTCTGAATTGTATGATAAAAGCATCTCCATTTTTGCCAATTAAAGATAATTCAATCTCCAGCCCCTGCACTGCTAATTCTCTTTATGTTTTTGTTTGTTTGGAATAGACCTTGTTTCCTGTTAATTTCTCTGAACTATATCTAGGAGGAGTGCTCAAGCCTGCTACATACACTTTTCATCTTTTCATGTCTTGCCTAGTTATTAAGATTAACATGAAATTTGTCCAGGCCTATGAAAGTTTAACTGACGGGTTTGGAAGGACAGCTTCTGCTTTGATTGGAAATCCTATCAAGGTTTATAATCGTGGGGGTAGCACTGGATCAATACTGGCTACTGCAATCTGTGGAGCTCCAGCTGCTGCAGTAGCTCCAGTATCAGCTTCTGCTCGTGCTATGCACTATGCACTTCTTGGGCTAAGGAACAGGTGAGTTTTTTGCTTGTTACAGATGTTGGTGGAAAACAGTCTATGGATACAGCATTTGTTACAATCACAATAAGGGACTATTCAGTTTTGCTCATGCCTTCCTGAATTCTTAAATTTGTTCATGTGTGTCTGCAACCAACTGTTGATTCCTATCATTTATTCTGTGTAGTACGTCAAGTGGTTAATTATGCAATTTCCTCTTTAGTCGCATGTATAATCAGTACTAAACAGCTTGCATTTGCCCCTTAAGATTTTAACACTGCATATGGATTTCTATTTTATATCTCTTTTAATTGCCAACTAAAATATTTGCATTGTTGGTAAGACACTGATTTGTGGTGTAGATAAACCCTACAACAACTATGCAATTGAATTTTAGAGGCAAACTTGTAATTTATTGGACATTCCATATGTAATGCTGTACTTTTTAAAGAAGTTACCTGCCAACAGTAATAACAAAGATAATATAATAGGAGTGTTCAGAGGCCAATGAACAAAAGTTAGGGATGTATTCGATGTTTTGTGGAAGTCATAACAGTAATTCGGGCAGAAAGAAAAATAATGCAGCTGATTTGCCCCTTCACACACCGTATTACCTGGTTTTGCGCTGACCAAGCTAATTGTTGCTGAACTGCCATATATAGATTTGTTAAGTAATCTGACTAAATTCACTAACTACTAGGGTAGCTGAGTAACAATTTTGGGTACTAAGCCCTTGAGTTCTATCTTGATTTAACATGTTGTGCTTGAGTTCTGCTGGTTAGTTCATTAGTGAATCTAAGGTTATATACCGGATTGATATGTTTCAAACATGTTTACCTCCCGTGGGAATGCCACACACCAATTTAGCCCACCTTTTACCATTCTTGGTACACGGCTCTTACTTTGTGTGCTGAACTTATTTTTCGCAGCCTTGATCCTGAACACAAGAAAGAATCTGCGTACAAATATTCCGGGCCTTCTCAATCGTAGACTTGCAGTGCGGAGGAGGTTGGTTAACCATGGGTCTATTGATGGAAGAAAACTGGTTGGCCATGTTCAATTTTATCAAATGGCGACATGCAAACTTGTTTAGTGAAGTGAGAATTCTGTATTGCTAGAGATCCTTAACCCGAAGAATCGATCAGCATCGGCTGGCCTGCTCTTACTGGAGTTTCTAATACGTCTGTGCAGGTGTACAGTTGTATGATAGGTTGTATGTGGCGTCAAAGCCCTTCTATATTATGTATATATATAAATTAATACACATCACGGTTTAGTCACCGCGCCGTTTCCACCTCGGGTGGAAGTTTTGTAAACTCCTAGCTTAGGCATTGACCTAAGGTCGAGGGAGGGGATCATGGGGGATGGCTCCAATTTTGTACATAATTTGGTTGCTTTCTGAGTTGTGCAGATGTAAATAACTCTTTTTCTTTTGGTTGCCGGTATGTTTGTCGGCTTGCTAAACCGCTGATAATGTGTTTCTCTTGCTTTGTAAGTGTATATTGTTATTACCAGATCTTGTACTGTTGCAGTGAGCTCGGACAGCATGTCTGTCAGGTTGTTGCTCCCTCGGCTCTTTTGATACTCTTGGTGTCCTTTAACTTTTGACCCTGGTGAAGTGGAACGTTGCTGACCAGTTCTTTTGTGTTCTGTAATGCATTTGCTTAGTTTATGCCTTATCAGAAGGCAAATTTCTTTTTCTTTAAATATTTAGAGTTAAATTCGTGCAATTTGGTACAGCGGAGGTCAAAGTAAGGTTTGACGCAGAAAGAAGGCTTGAACCAAACTGGCTGCATGTTCTACTTGTTTTGCATTTCTAATTGTGATCTTAAGAGTAGTGATGCAAGGAGGCGCCGGAAACGGTCCTGCTTAAGAGTAGTGGTGCAAGGAATCATCCGAGCCGGTCCTCCTTCGTATTCAAACTAGAAGGGCAGTGGGCCTTTGCCGCGTCGCTTATATTCTTGAGGTTGTACATATTTCATATATTTTTTATATTTTTTTGAAAAAGATTTACGTATTAGTTGGTTTGGCGTGTGAGATATAATAAAGTGCATTTTTTTAATCGGATATGCTATTTTACGGGCATACTTTGCGGAATCATGCTTATAAATGGATGTGTCAATTTATGATCAGAGATTAGGAAAAAAGTAAACCATCGGTGCAAATCAGGAATGTGATTAGTAAGACAATGTTTGGTAAAACCAACCCGTAACGAATCGTTCGTGAGTGTATCATTTTTCTTTTTTTATTATTGTGGTGTTTGGGTGATTTTTTACCATGTGATTGAAGGACATCTTTTAATTTGTAAAAAAACATGAGAAACTTACTTACGTTGTTGGACGCATGTGTTATGCTAGTGCTAAACGTGTCATGGGCAACACTTCTATTTTATCATTCATTCATTAAGAGATCCCATCATGAAGCCAAGATGAACGACCCAATCAATTTTATATTCAATCAAAATTGAAGAGTTGAATGAGGGGCTTTAAAATGAGATAGCTTAACGAAGTTAAAAAAAATTATTGTCACAACAAAGGATTGACGGAGTCAAAATCAAGAATTGACGGAAGAAGCTTTAAAATTAGGGAGCATAATGTATTAAAAAATGAATGAGAGATCTCGTTCTGGAATTGTTAACTTGGTCAAAATTGGATGACCCAACTTCAAATTGAGACCCCAATTGATTGTGAGGCCTTAAAAAACTATTAAAATAATTGAGTAAAAAATTGTTGACCCAGTCAAATCCGTGACCCAATTTTAAATTGGTGACCTCAATTGAATGAGAGTCATCCAATTCTAGGGGGTCTAGTGATATATACTTCCTCCGTTCAAAATTACTTATCGCACAAATGAATAAAATTGAATGTATTTAAAACTATACATCCATTTCTATAACAAGTATTTTCGGACGGAGGGAATAGTATATTAGACAAACTTAGTTCTACCTAGATTGTGGCCGTGTTAGGCAAATTTGTGCTAATTCAGCACTCTGGCAGGACTATGCGGCACACCGCTCTGCACCCTACTTGAGAGTAACTATCAGATTTTCTAAGGGTTGGTCTTTCAAAACTGGCCATTGAGTTCTTTTAAGGCTAACCTTCATAAACTTCCTTTCATGGTTTTCCTATGTTGTGAATGCACACTCTAATTGAACATCATTTCATCTGCATATAACAAAATCTAGCATCGGGTCAAAATGCACACTCTAATTGAATGCCATTTCACTTGCATATAATAAAACATAGCAAGGGTCAAACTGAACAAACAATATACGACAGTTAGAGGCAGATTCAGGCCCCAAGCAACCTGGGCGGCTGCCTGGGGCATGGAGGAAGTTTACTTCGGCGACTGTAGCTACAACGATGTACTATATTACCTGAAGGTGGCCTGGGACTGCCTGGGAGTTGCAGTTTTCCTGGGTCCGCCGCTGACAATAGTCATCATCCAACCAACACTGAAGTTCAACCAAAAGCAACATCATGCACATTTCTCAACACACAAAGATCACCGCATGCCACCGGTACCACTCCCTCCTCCCAAGTGTGTGCCACTGAATTGCATTCTAGATTGCATGATATTCACCCGCCTCATTTCCCAAAAGGTTGTGGTTTTTTCGTTCATCTCATTTGGATCCATCATCATGAGTTGATTCTCCCTAGCAACCATCACAACCGATTCTCCTTGAAAAGAAGTGTTCACTCGTCCATGTCGTCCTTGCGCTTCTCACTCTCTTTCATATATTGTTGCATCGCCGTCTTCTCTTGTTGCTTCTTCTTCGCCAACACAAACTTTGCATTGCTTGAGCCACCATCTCCTTCTTTGCATTGATTAACCCGTCAACATCTCTCATTGCCAGAATCTAACCATTTCTCTTGAGCATCACTTTCACCCTCTTCCTCCCATCGGCCCACCCCATCCTTGCCCCTAGAGTAGGACTCATAGCTCCCCTTTCATCATAATGATCATCATTTCCTTGCCCCTAGCCAGAGAAGAGTTTGAAAGGGAAGATGCCAGCTTGCGAGGAATGGATTGTTCTGTTGAAGAAAGTTATTGCACCAGTTGTGCCTTGGCCTCCGTCGATGGATTATGCAACCCTATCCATTAACGAGTCTCTTTTAGAGTTGGATGACTCGATGACATCTGATATGATTGTAAGGAGTCACAATGGGACTGCCATCTTTGTGGCATATCGGTTCGTGTTTACTTGCAATGATGGCGGAGATGCATGCGATAATGCAAGGGATGACCCTTGTTATCTAGCATACAAAGCTCCATGTCATTCGTCCAATTGGATTCCTCACAGGCACTTTTTGTGTTATTAGGTGTTGAACTGACTCGCTCGATGTATGGGCACCTTGTCAGGAAAATTAAAGCATTGATGGTCTATAGGGAGTTATTCCACAAAAGATTCGTCATGAACAAATGGCAGAGCGTTTTGCAAAGTATAATCGTACAAAGTGTACTGATGTCGTGCGGGCGCACCGAGGACGCCCCTCCGTGGGTATTGAGAAACTTTTGCCTCTTGAGAGTACCCTGTCATTTTGAAATAAAACTCCTTTTCACCTCGTCAAAAAAGTACTTCATCCACCCATCCATAAATATAGGGCCTAATGTGTATTTCGAGATTTACCTTGACCATCACATAGAACAATTATATATATTATGTCGTGTGTGTTCAGAAAGTATATCACCGAAATCGTATTTGAAAGGATTTCTATTGATTGGATCTGATCGCTTGTTTTTCCCTTCCCCCTCACCTACACATAGTTTTGGTCTTATATAACTTTGCTATTTGTTGGCATATGTTTTGTGTGCGTGTGTTGGTGTTGGATGTGTGCATTCTAGCTATGCGGAGACCAGGTGTGTGTTCTTTGGGTTTGTATCCTCTTGATGCTTCACTTTGAGCTAATAAAATCCACCCTTTATCGGAAAGAAAGAGTTTCTAATGATATAAAGTTTTAGCATATATCTCATAAATTATCAATCTTATCGATGATCAACAAAAATCTCAATATACGTGTTAAATCATATATTATGAATATTGAAAGTACCAAGATGAAAGCAAGGAAGAGTTGGGGCAAGTGAACATTTTATTTAGAAAGCAACATTACCGCATAGGCATAGCCGCATTGGTTCTATATACATCGTTTGGGACCATCGTTAATCTATTTGGCATTGTTAATATCCTTCATAATCATAGGGCGGAAAACAAAAAAATCATGCAATACTTTATTTGCGTGATTTGCTTTCTCTTATTTGTTTAAACCTTGAAATTTCCCAGGCATCAGTCACTTGAAATTGTCACTGCTAACACTCCCTCATTTCCAAAATATAAGGCACAAGTTGACTTTTCTGGTGTTTGTTGTACAACTTTTAACTATGATTTTCACGTATTGTATGTCTACAAAATTAGTGTACAGACATATGAAATAAAATTGTGTTGCAAGACAAATACGACGATGCTATTTATACATGTTCAATCCATGTATTTTGATACGGATGAGTGGTCAAAGTCATGCATCAAAGACCGTGCAAAGTCAACCACGCTTATATTATAAGAAGGAGGGGGTATTAAACTTTGCATTTTAGAAAACGTGCAATGCCATCAAAATCTACCTCAATCTTTTGTCCATAGGCCTGGTGTTGTGTACAAACATGATTATTTCTATTCTGAAATGTACATGTGAAATGGGGACAAAGATGATTAGAGATATCGATCTATATGTTGTTGATAATACTTGGCCGAGCTCTTTATTAATCCAGTTTATTAATAATACTCCCTCTATAAATTAATATAAGACATATTAGATGGTTATGGAGTATCTGCTCTCGAGCTCAAACGCTCCTGCATATACAGTAAAATTAAAAAAATAGTTAAAAGAATAAAAAAATTGGATATTTTTGTGATAAACTTTGACAGATTTCTTGTATGATTGCTAAATTTCAACACGAAATAACATTCGTGAAAGTCATGGAAAAAAACAAAATTGATGTTCCACAAATGCTAGTTTAGTAAACATTTTGGAGTTTTTGCCACGCCTTTCACAAATGTCATTTCGTGCTGAAATTTTGCAAGGATACAAAATACATTTATTAAATTTTACCACAATTATTTTTAAAATATTTTGAAATTTTGTACTACTTTTTTCTATCTTACTGTCCATCGAGGAGCATTTGAGCTAGGGATTAGAATGGGACTTTCGGTTTTAGATCACTAATCTTATATTAGTTTATAGAGGTAGTACCTAAGGAAAACCGAGAGACCCATATGACTCATTCATGCATGGGGGTGGGGGGGTAAAAACTTTAGTCTCGCCCTGATTGCAGAGGGTGTGTTGGACCAACGTTGCCCCACCAACCCGCTCGGTAGGTTGGAATTGGTCAATTCCCTAGGAGCCTTGGTGTACTCTCTTTTACATGGATTCTTGTACTGTTGGATATTTTAATATATTGAGGGGTTATTTTGCACAAAAAGCCCGACTCATTCACACACACCAGCTTGTATGTGAAATTGAATGTCTGGGGGTCTCAATCACCAGAAATTGGGATGTGGAGTTTCCAACCTCGAGCTCAATTGCTCCTGGACGAACAGTAAATTCGAAAAAACAGAAATACAATTCAATTTTTTTTGGTTTTTTGTATGGCAAACTTTAAGAAATCACAAAAAACTCTTGCAAAAAGATAGAAATATAATTAAAAAATTCTGATTTTTGTGATGAAAATTCGCATGCACTTCAAACATTTATTAAAGTTTGCCACCAAAGAAATTTACGATTTTTTTGATTTTTTTTTCTTGTTTTTTTGATTTTGTTGTTCATAGCATGAACATTTGAGCTCAATATTAGAAGGATACTTTGACACTTTTTTTTGCGATATTCATCACACATGTGGCATATTAGACATCCGACCACACAACCCTGTATGGCATATCGAGGAGGCAGCCCATACGATCTTGTAGGGGCGAACATTAGAACTGCACAAACGTTCGGGCACAGCTACTTCGTGTCACATGTTCAACAACAACTACTCATCCCCACCCCGCACGTGTGGCACGAAGCAATTCTGCGTTGACATTTTTTATGACAAGTTTGGTTACCTCGGGCATGGGAACTCTAGTTGTAAAGCATGTCAACTTCTTTGTTTTCGTTAACTATAGTTACCATGTCTAATTAACGACAGTTGTCACATATGATAAAATCATAGTTGTCATGTATGGTCAACCATAGTTGCCATGCGTGATTAACTAGTTGTGACATATGGTCAAACCATAGTTGTCATGTATGCTCAACCATAATTGCCATGTGTGCTTAACTAGTTGCGACGTATGGTCAAACCATAATTGTCATGTATGGTCCATCATAGTTTTGATGTGTGATTAACTAGTTGTCATGTGTGGTCCAATCCTAATTCCATGTGTTAGAACATATTTATCCATGTGTGGTTTTGGTAATTGTTCACAATCTTTATTGACTAACGATTGACTTGAGTTATATTTGAAGGATTTGTCCATAGGCACTTCTTGAAATCCATCTGTTGGTTTCAAGGAGTTTATATGGTGACCAATGTGGTATTCAATGTTTTATCCAAATACTGGTCATGTGAGAGTTGAGCTTATTGCAAGCATGTCTTGAAAAAGAAGATTGTGCAAACATTCATGTTTACCTTCAAGACATAATCTTCATGAAGAGAGAATATAAGATACGAGGTTGATCAAGACTAAGTCAAAGAGTGAATCAAGTTGATCAACACACAAAGCGTACAAGATGTACCGAGAGGGATCAAGTCATCCCATGGTATGGTAAATATTGTCTATTACACTTTGTGTATTAATCCATGATCTTTGTGATTATTCCTTGTGGGGTTAGGTATGTTTCCATGGGCATGCATCAAAAGGTAGATCTCATACAACCCATGGAGGATGGCATCAACTGGTGATCGTCATTACAGCTGATGTGTGCAAGTTCAAGTGGGGCATCACGACCAGATCATATGCTTGAAGCTTGTCATTCATTATGGTAATAATTGACATGTGAAGATATGCCGAATAGAGGCTCACCCATAGTGGAGTATGGGGAGAAATCTACTAGTCTTCATCGAGCTGGCGCAATCAAGAAAGGTGGTCCATCTTGAGGAGGACAAGATCGACATCATCTAGATCAAGTTGACTACACACAAGGCAAAGGGTTGACCTTGATAGGTTTTTCTATTGTACCGGTCTCATGGTGGTAGTTGAGAGACCGAGTTATAGGATTGATAGTCGTACTATCAAGGGGGGGATCTCGAGTGAGTAGCTTGTTCATATCTTTTGCTGATAGCTCAAACCATTGCATTCTTGGCATCATCATATTTCTTGGTTCTTATTTGGTGTTTCTCTTTGTGAGTTTTATGGCCATCTTCATGACAAGGTCAATTTCATCGAAAACGGAGTTCATATGCATCTTCTATGCTATTTTCAATGGTGGAGTTTTTGTCGGTTCTTCATTCATAAAGGTTTGGCATCTCTATATCATTGGCATTTTTATATTGCATCTTCTTAATATGCTTGAGTTTGACATCGTTGTTGAATATCTCGTGTCGTCCTGTATCCAACATGCTTGAGTTTGCTCAATTCGGAGCTCCCATGCGAAAGTTATGGCACTTCAGGTTTTATTGTATCCATATTTTTGCTCGGGCTTCTTTGTTGCTCTCTCGCGGTAGTACCGTTTTGGGCAAGCGATAGTACCACCTATTAGAGGTAGTACCGCCTATAGGTGGTAGTACCCCTGTCCAGTTTCGCTGGTACTATCGCTGCCTTTGCGCAGTCTCGACTTTTCGTGTCAGACTGGGCGGTAGTGGCACGGCGGTACCGCCCGTCACTACCACTCCACTTCCACTTATAAGCGATAGTACCACTTTGGCAGCTCTACCACCACATGGCTTCGTGCCATTGCACTGCCCAATGAAGCACTACCGCCCGAGCGGTAGCACCGCTCTCCGGAGCAATTGTACTGCCCATGTGCGGGTTGAGGGTGTAACGGTTGGATTTTTTCCCACCTATAAAAGGGGTTCTTCTTCCCCAATGGATCTTATCTTTTGAGCCCAAATTCTTTCCCAATTGTTGACCTTCTTCAGTTTGCCAACTCTCAGTCCCTCCAATGATTCTTGCTCCTTTTTAAAGAAAAAGAGAGAGGAGATCTAAATCCACGTTTTCACCAATCACTTTCTCCTCTATGTGAGGGGAACCCCTTGGATCTAGATCTTGGAGTTCTTTGTGAACTCCTTGTTCTTCCTCTCGTATTCCTACATAGTCTTTGTTGTTGTGGTGGGATTTGGGAGTGAGGAACTTGATCACTTCGTGTGTTCTTGTCATTGCATTAGTTGCATCAGTTTGAATTCTCCACAACGATACGTGGAAGTGGAGTTTGAGAAGCTTATTACTATTGGATGTTTGGGCACCCTGGAGCTTGTGCCTCTTAGGTGCCTTGGCGCCCTAAACGGTTGGTGGTGTCTCAGAGCTCAATCGTTGTGGTGTAAAGCTCCGGGCAAGCGTCGAGGTCTCCAATTAGGTTGTGGAGATTGCCCCGAGCAATCTAGGTCACCTCGGAGCCACAATCCATTGTGGTGAAGCTTTGTGGTGTTGTTGGGAGCCTTCAATTAAGTTGTGGAGATTGCCCCAACCTTATTTATGAAGGTTCGGTCGCCGCCTTCAAGGGCACCATTAATGAAATCACAACATCTTGCATTGCGCGAGGGTGTGAGGAGATTACGATGGCCCTTGTGGCTTCTTGGGAAGCATTGTGTCTCCACACCGTTCCAAACGGAGATTAGCATCCGTAAGGGTGTGAACTTCGGGATACATATTCGTCTTCTCGTGCCTCGGTTATCTCTTATCCGAGCCCTTTACTTTATGATAGCCACATTGTTTAATTTCATGTTATATATCTTGCTATCACTTTGTTATTTATCGTGTTTACCATAAGTTGTTGGTGCACATAGATGAGCCTAGTTGTTTTAGGTTTTGTGCTTGATTAATTAAACATGAATTTTATTCTACATTTATTCAAGCCTCAATCATAATTATTTTAAAGTGTCCATTCAACCCCCCTCTAGGTGACATCCACGTTCTTTCACCAGGTATGGTCAACCATAGTTGCCATGTGATTAACTAGTTGACACATATGCGCAAACTGTAGTTGCCATCCATCATCGTACGACCTTTTGTGGGTGAGGAGCAGTTCACCCACACGGCATGGACTGGATGGTGTCCGTGTGGGCGAGGACCGGTTCACCCACACGACGAAGTTGATAACCACGCGTTGCACGTCGTGTAAGGCCGTGTGGGCAAGTGCTCTAACCCCGCACAACACACGCCTACTTGACACTCCAATTTTGTCAGAAATCATCAAGATTCGTGCAAATCAGAACAAACGAAAATAAAAGCGTGTGGACTAAAGTCTAGAAATACCACACGTGTGAACGTTATATATTTTCTTAGAAAACTGCTATTTTCTAATACCAAGATTGTAGTCTAGGAAATGTGTACTTTAGCAAAATCACACTTCATTTTCTCATCCAATTGTTATTGTACGGTGTGAAATGCAACAAGATACGGAACATATTACTGTATGATTGTTTGTTTACATAAATAAAATAAAATAAAATGGATCCCACTCCCTTTGCTCTCGCCGACAGCTGTTTCTTCCGAAATGACCTGCCCTGTGACGTGCCGCCTTGGCAGCCACAAACCCTCCCCAAATCCCCAATTAACCGAGAGTAAACAAATCTGTCGTTCCGTACCCACGGCCACCATTTCCCTCCCCTTTCGCCTCCGCCTTCGCTCCGACTTTTCTTGCCCTCGCCGAAAAACCAATTCCAGGCTCCAGCAGCAGGCAACCTCCACCTCCAATTTTCATTATAGTATTGCTCCCGCTAGGGTTCCAGCCTCCTCCATGGAGTCCGCGGCCGCCTGTAGATCCTTCACCAGCCGCCTTTTGGGACCGCCTCGCCACCCGCAGCCGGGAGTGCTTGGTCTTGGGCGCGTCTGTCCGCCTGCATGCGCCGAGGGTTTGAGGTGAGTGGAAGATCCTGGAATTTACCACTTATTTCCGTGGGGAATCTCATGCATCTACCAGATCTCGCTCGTGTTTGCACTTCCGTTAATCGTTGGACATGGATCTGTGTTTTAGTGGGATGCAAAGTAGAGACATCGGCCGACATTTCATGGATAGGTTGATATGAGTTCGTCAGAACTGTATATACACTGTATATTGTTATTTTTTGGAAACGTTAAGGTTTTATTTTGCATCTTGATGATTCACGCAACCATAATTTAATTACATGCGTTTCCTAAAAAAAGTAAGGGTTGTTGGATCCAACCAGTGAAGGTCTGATCGTGGGGTTTCAACCTGGAAAAATCATGGGTCGGTATTTGAAGCACCAAAAAGGCAAAAACCCAATGTCATATCCAATTGATGAATATCAGATTGTGTTCTGTGAGCTGCGCCACCCACACGCCTAGACCAAAACTACCATGGTTTTTTCTTAACAAGTTGTGACGCAAGGTGAAGACATTGAACCAGACCAAGGCGAGAGAGGAGAAGCCTCTCGTTGGGAGCAGACGGTCGTAGGCCACACCAATGGTGGCGGGGTGAGAGGATGTGGTGGTGGCTCCTTCAGAGGGAGCCCTAAGGCACCCCTGGATAGCACAGAGGCGCCTAGGGAGCCTAGTTTGTGTCAATAGCTTGCTATATACTACCTGTACCAAAATATAAGACGTTTTTGCAGTTCAGTCTTATATTGTGGTACGGAGGGAGTACAAAAAGGTCAGAACAGAGGCGGAGGCAGGGGGGTGCGAGTAGGGGTCAGACACCCCCCATCGCCTCCCCACCTCCCCCCCCCCCCCCTATGAATTCTCGTTAGGTATTATTAGTGCCCATCAATACTAGCATAATATGTGTAGCTGTAGTTGTTATAACCTATTTTTGGACATGTAGTTGTTATAACCCTGGTGTGAAGCTAATGGCCCAACCCTCCAGCAGAAAGGGCCATCATGAAATCACCACGTTTTAATCATCTGCAAAAAAGCATTATGTGCAGCCGTCCAGATCGAGTCGGTAATTTCTCTTTCGTTCGTGGCTTCTCATGTATTTGCCGACCTGCGTTGCCGTCTCCTGGCTCTCCTAGTAGGGTACTCTGCCCTTCCACGCGAACGATTAAATCTACGGCTGCTTGGTATGACACTCCTCACTTCCACCCATGGGGTGCTTCTACCCATGGATTAAATCGGCGGCTACTTCACCGATCGATCTTGGCATCATATAGTCGTATCTCAATTCAAGGTACGCCGTTGGTAATACAGTAATACGTCAGCAGGTTACTAGATGTTCAGACAAATTACACATTAGACTACAATCCTTGGTGAATTAGTGCAATTGCATATAAGGCAATGGCTTAATTTACTAATAAGATGCGTTAAGATTAGTTTAGAAATCTACTTTTCCTCTGTTGTTAGATGGTGCTCGTAGAGCTAAATACAAACTAATAGAAATATTGTTCTTTTTATGTTACCTATTGCCACACATTCCTATCAACTCTACTCCCTCCGTCCGGAATTATTTGTCGCGCAAATAGATGTATCTAGACATATTTAAGTTCTAGATACATCAATTTGTATCCATTTTTTACAACAAGTAATTCCGGACGGAGGGAGTACTTCTTATCTTGTCTCTTCTCTCTTGAGCAATCATTATCTTCCTCGCCCTCCTCATGTCAAAATCCTGGCTCCGCCCCTGGGTCAGAAGCTGCCGTCGATTTGTGTGATGCTTATTATTTTATTCGCTAATCTGTGTCGAGAAAAGATATTTCTTGGCCAGCGAAAACAGGGTGTTAAGTTATCTAGATGCCTTATATCTACACTTGCTTTGCATCTTTTGATCATAGTGAAATATTTTGATCGTTGTAATATTTTTACGCAGTTATTGCATGTGGTGGCACCAAGCATGAGGCGACAACTGCATTACTTGCAAGGAAGTTACAAGTAAGAGCTAATACTGTTATATTGTACGTGATGATAATGTTCTTTATTCTAGTTCATGTTTGTGGTTTACTAAAAAATTCTGGACAATTGATTATTAGCTACTGTATTCCCAAATGTTATATAAGGTGAGAATCTTGCTGGAGACTATGTTAGTTGGACATCATAATTCTGTGACAAATATTGCGAAACTGAATCAAGAACGAAGTGGTGAAACCTGACCATAAATTCCTCAAGTACAACCAGAATACAGTAAGAGATCATTAAGAACTCTGGAACCTGTAAGAACTCTTAAGACACTTGCCCTATACAAGAATCTTGGTCTGAACAGTACCCTAGTGTCTAATCCTGTCTGAACACTCCAGTTGCTTACACCTTTTACTTTGGGTGAGATCCTGACGCCTTGTGGTTTCCTTGTTAGAAGCCAACAATTATAATTGCTGTATGGTCCTCTTGACCTCCTCTGAAGAGAGATTGGCAATCAAGATTCTGCAGAAGCCCTTGTAAACATTGCACCTAATATGATAGTACATGTGTCACGTACTCACGTTCCTTAACATGGTGGAATAATTAATTCATCATACATCCTTGTATTCTTGCATATTTAGTTCCTCTGAACAGCTGAAGCACCAAGAGTTTGAGAGAAACGGTGTTTAAATCTCTTCTGAGTTGGATCTCGCTGTACATATATTGCCTTCCCATTTGCATTTTTCTTTTTCTCCATGCATCATTTTAAGGTTCAAATTGTATTTAGAGAGCGAATCATTTGGGTGTGTTTATATTTGGAGCAGTTAGTTTTTCTAGTTCTTAACTGTGCAGTAGGCACGGAAGAAGGCGTACCCCAGTTCTGGACCTCTTGTGCTGCTCTGCATTCCATCCTTTTGATGGGGTGGGCTAAGTTAAAGATCAATGCGGATATTTGGCACGAAACTGTAGGGCCCTATCACATTAAAATCATGGCACCTCTTAATTCACAGATCTGTAGCTTTAAAAAAAATGTCCGTTAACTATTTTTGTGATATCATGCAAATTCTTCTGGAAGTTTTGAAGTCAGTCACAACATAATACCTTGTTCTGTAGTCATATGTTTTCTTCAGCGTGGTGTTTATTTTTTCCTCTGACTTCCATGTTTTCCTTGTGAGTAAGGTTTCTTGGTTAGGAGTTGACATATAAAGATAGAAGCATTTTTATGTATGATCACCATGTATAGTGCATCAACAGCAGGTTGACCCTTCTACTTAGGTCCTGCTATGATTTTGTAAAAACTCTGGCCTCCTGGCCCTTTTGAATACAAATTCAGGTGGGGAATCTCTCCCCCCCCAAAAAACCCCCCGCCTACTTAGGTATTCAATTTCTTGTGTTGAAAGTTTGTCCTCCATGGCATATTGAACTGGCTCTGGGGATAGGTACCCCTCTAATCCCACTGTAGGATTGATTGCTTGGGGATATGTGCCAGCATTGTTTAGCATCTGCCATCATGTAGCTGTATAGAAACTATAGAGTTAATAAAGTTTCTTAAGCATAGTGAAACATCAAAAGCTCACATAATATCCAGCAAACAAGATACCTATGTTGGGTCTGCATCTGTATCTAAGAAACCGTGGATTGTTTGTTTTGTCTTTTTAGTTTGTAATAGAAGGTAGGACATGCATGTAATCGTCCGCAGTTAAGATATCATAGACTTCTGGTTTTGTTTGTACTGGAAGATGCGGCATGCCTGCAAACATCTGTAGTCAATATACCATCGACTATCTGCAGCGCAATGTATCTTGAGAAAGGTCCTATCCACATACGATTATAATGGTGAATCAATGATACTAATCAGCACGTATAATGGTACCGTGTGGTGGCAGTTCGTGCAGATCCGTATGTACGAGTAGGTGTTGGATCATCGGGGGAAGCTACCCCCTATGATAGAAAACCCACTCTTGAAAAGAAGTTGCAGGAACCTATGAGCTACAACCTTCATTCTGACACCATGGAGGCTCATTTCAAGTTGGTTCACCAAAGTTTGGAGAGCACTTTCACTTGGGCCAAATCATTTTCTACCATCAGTTGCCTGTAAGCGTAGAACAGAGTTATTCCTTGGGATAAATTGATTTGACGAAGCATTCAAGCTAGTTAAAAAAAACCATTGCGCCATCCTATCTAGGAACCACTGCTTGATTCTGTAAGGAGAACTGCTTTGCTTTCTGATGCTGAATACACTTGTCATTTGAAATGAAAAGGTTTTGTACGTGGCCTGGTTGCAATTTTTCAGTTTTGTTTGAGATAGTGCTTATGTTTTTTTTTGTGATATCTGATAAATAGGCAACTTTGAAAACAATTTGCTTTACACTAATATGCCACTTGACTCTTTGCAGAATCTATGGGTCATCATAATCGTGACTTTCTTGCAAGTTGTGCAGTTGCTGTCTCAAGCTTGCTGACTCCGTTTGCCAGATTGCAATGTGAAATAGGAAGTTTAGTCAGGTTCTTTCTCTTGACCAGTAAATCGATTGTCAGATGCATTAATAACTAGGTAACTACATGAACATAATGTTTGATGGCAGAGGTCCCTTTTTAACCCTTCCTATTATGTTTTTGATTAAACCTACTCCAGTTTTAGCGAATGAATGATCATATAAATAAGTTTGAGGAAACATTCACTCTTGTAAGTACAACATCATGTTTAACTCTTTGGTTCTGGTCTTCTACTGCCACAGTTTGTTAACCACTCTTAGCTGTATATAACTTCCTAAGCAAGCAACGTGTTTTGGTTCTGGCCTTCTACTCCCACAGTTTGCTATCCACTCTTTGGTTTGATTCAATTTATTTTTACCAAATTTTGGCATTGTCCATATAATTTTGTCCCCGGTTACGGCTTGTTTGATTTAACGCCAAGGTTAACTCGTCAAGATAGCGTAATGCAAATAATGTGGCAAAACAAGTTTGTTAGTGACTACCGAATCCAAATTTTGGTGAAGCAACTTAGCCTAGAACCATGTTAGTCACAAAATAAATGTCAACCATCTTTTTGCCACTAACCATTATCTTTCATTTGGCTTACGGTCAAATATAAAGAAGGGAGAATTCCTTATTTAACACTCTTAAATTCATTTCCTACCCAACACAAGTCTAAATTTTGTGCCTGTAATGACACTTTCGTCCTTTTTCCCATCTAATGCCGTTAAATTGCATGTAAAAGGACACTTTTGCCCCTCATGCAATACGTGACCAAATTTTTAATAGATATTAAATAAATAAATAAACATGCCTAGCTCGCCTGACATCGTAGTCATGCCACCGGTTACATACCTGACTAGCTCTATGTGTGTATCTGGCCGACTCGGTTTGCTAGGTGTGAGCCAACTTCCAAGGAAAACTGGTCAAGTTCTTCTGCTAGCTCTTCAGTATGCTATTAAAAAAAACTTGTGTACCTACATGTGCAAGCGCTCTATCCGGTAGGAATTGATCTAGGACTACAAAGCCTCCTGCGTGGAGCCTCCCTTTGGCTGCGACACATAGACCCAGTCGACACGACCGTGAGGGGTGGCGCCTTGCTTTCTCACAAGGACGTGCGCGGCGCATGCTCGGGTCGCTGTGCTGGAGACACACGACGTGCAACATAGGAGTGTGACCGCGGGGACGAGGCGCATTGCAGTCGATAGCTTTTGGCGCGATGCCCGTCTTGCCCTGCCACCATGTGTGCCATGGCCTTGTTGGCCGCCGTGTAGAGCAGCCGGCCGCGGCCCGGATGAGCCGATTTCTTAGATCGCGGAACGACGCATAGCGTCGCCGTCGCTGTTGTTGAGTCCACAACAGACATAGATTTTCACCCGGAACCCGGACACGGAGAGGAGCACCATGGTGACGTCTTCAAGAAGATAACGACGTCCTCAAGCGTCGCTGTCGTCGGTCACAAAGCGTTGAGGTTTCGCTCGGCAGCCCCCCCGCGTCACCATGAGGTCTTTAGGGCAAGCGTGTTGAGCACATAACTCCAGATCCAGAGAGCGTGCCCGAGCCACCCGTTGCACTACCTCTTACTGCCCACACGACCAAAATGTAAGGCCATCCCCACCGCCATGGTCCCCTTCGGAGAGCAAACCAAGCGGACCGCCATCCGGAGCCGCCACCCCGGCATCCATGTCCAAGATTGGCTAGTCATCCACATCATGCTGCATCCACCACGTTAGGAGTAAAAGGGGCCTCCTGTTACTCCTAGCCCAGGATCAACCAGGAGTCTGGGTCGGCACCTCCACAGTAGGAGGCACCCATGCCTGCGTCTCCAGCCGGCCTCGGTGGACCGGGGGAGACACTACCCCATCACTACAGACGGACATCGCCGAGCTCTCTCGCACGATGCCATGTCCGTGGGCTTTGACGCCAATCAGCCCGACAATGGGGTGGAGCCGCGACCACCACCACCGCCCACTATGCCCGCAAGGAGAGGAACCTCAACGCCCACGGGCACCACCCGGATCGAGCCAAGCCCACCTACCCAAAGCGTGAACCCTGACTCGCCCCGGGCCTCGACCTGATCCGCCCGAGCACGAGCCCCACTTGCTGCCATGTTGTTGGCCTAGAGCTAGGGGAAGGAGGCCCGCTGCCATCACACCGTGCCATCGGCGAGGGCACAACACCCAAGAGTGTTGCTGCCCCACCGATCCGCACCACCCGCGCCACTGTAGGAGGCCCACACAGCCGGAGACGCCGCCGGACCACTACTATGACCCCCCCCCTCCACACACCAACTACCTCTCGCAGTCTCTCCAACAGCCTAGACTGCCGGTGACGGTCGGCTCTCGCCGCCTCAGCCCGTGCTGCCCGTGAGCCGCCTATCGGAGGAGCAGCCCGCACAGATCTAGGACGGGAAGTTACCACCCTGACGCACCACCACCCCGCGAGGCATGCCCTGCCGCCTCTTGGCTGCAGAGCCATCCGCACCAAGATGCCACCACCGGCTGCCCCAGCCGCAGCCTTGCTGCGATGCCTTGCAGAGCACCGTGTCTTCGCCCGATGCCGCCGTTCTGCGCCAGCAACCACCGCGAGTAGGGGAGATGAGCCCCGTTGCCACCGCTGCCGGCCGGGCTTTGCCCGGCGGCGACAAGGGAGGGTTGGAGGTGGCGTTGCTAGGGTTCGCCCTCTCGCTCTCGGGAGCGGGCAAGGCGAGACGAGACGAGCTGACTGTCCCGAGGTCCCCAAACTTTTCGGAGCTAATCATAAGCTTCGAAGGCTTTCAGGCGATTCCAACTGTCTAGGTTGTTCTACAAACAAACTAGTATCACGAAGAACGAAAGGAGATTCAAGATTGGTTGAGTGAAATCACAAATGTAGACACTTTTTTCCTCACTCAAATCAAAGAATGGTTGGCTGTAGGAGGAATGGAAGCTGAAAGTGGCTAATAATGGTGGGAGCAGTAGATTTGGTTAGTGCTCTCTTTGGGGAAGATGAAGGGGATCCTTCTATATCCAATTAGTCTCTATCAACTTGAGTTGATTTGAATTTATCAGGATTATAGTTGATTTCCTTTGTTTTCTTGAAGGCTTTTGCGAATTCATATTCCTTTTGACAAGATTTCTACCCTTATTACTTGCATTTGGAAGATTAGTGATTTTATTTGGTGCTCCAGTTTTTCTCGTGAGTGATTGGAGATTTAGTGGCACCTTTATGGCCACTAAACACCCCTGGTAGCTTACACAATGTGACGTAAATCTATGATTCTCTGAACCCAAATTTTTAGTAAGTGGATCTAGGTACTACCAGATACATGTAACATTTGAATCTATCTCTTTACATTCATTGTGCTTTGATTCTCTCACTGATGCTGGGAAACTATCCTCATCAAAATAGAATCAACATATCAGGCTATGAACAAGTCCCGCTTCAGGGTCTCAAGATATTTTATAACCGATAATAAGTTACTGCCCGCATAAAGACCTAACGTTAAGTGGGAGGGCATGCATGCACGTTGCGGTGATGATATCATACATATAATGCACTGCCATATGTTTGCGGATGGGAAATTCTTGGTTGCGGTGATGATATCATACATATAATGCACTGCCATATGTTTGCGGATGGGAAATTCTTGGCTGATTGTTTATCTTATTCAATGTTTTTATGGCGACCGACCCCCTTCATAACATTATAACGCTTATGTCGTATGGCGTGGCGAGATCATAGACACATCCTAACTTTGCATGATAGCAAATTAAATCACTACTTCATAGACATTATCTAACTTTGTATGACACAAACTGAAGCGCTAAATGACTTGTACATGGCAACATACATACCTGGTGGCAGCCAGCAGGCAGTACATGTACGTGTACATCAGAAACTCCGAGCAGGGAGGACAGAAGAATCAGAGCACAAGAACGGAAGGACAGGGGGAGGAATAGCAGGGAGAAGGAGAGAGGGGAAGGGGAGCGCTAGCAACCTTGCTGACCTGAGGGCCTGATGCACGTAGCAGCAAGTGGTGACCAGATTGGAGCCGAGCCACTGCGCTGCTGCTGGAAGGAGCTCGGGGATCTTGACGAGATGAAGCTGGTGGGGAAAGGGGGTGGCGGGAGGAGGGAATTGTGGCGGGGGCGGAGGGGATGTGCTGTGGAGGCTGGAGTTGCTGCCTTTGGCTGGTCGCCTGAGAGGACGAGGTCGAGGTACACAGCTACTCTGTGTGTGTGTGTGTGTGTGTGTGTGTGTGTGTGTGTGTGTGTTTCTGTCTCTCATTCTCAACATCTCTTTTCCTTCTCCTTTTCCTTCCCGGGGCTGGTTGGTGGTTCCCGCGCGCTCCAAATCCCCTATTCCCAGGCGCGTGAGACCAAACTCACCCATCCATGGCGTCCAGATTTGGGCATGGTGACAAAGATCGCGTCATATGGACGAGATGGCAATGCCACGTGGGTATGGCAGAGGCCATACGCCAAAGGTATTGCAAGCATGGACGCCTCAGGCTACAACGACGCCATAAAAACATTGGTCTGATTTGTATCAAATTTGCATGTGTAATATAATCATTAAATGCACTTGAAGTAAATTCAGGCAAGTTATCCATTTGTATTGTTTTTATTTTTATCCTGTGTTCGATTTGCTCGTAATATATAATTTCTCGTGAGGGTAATAAACACACAAGTGACCAACTACTGCATGCATTTGTAATCACAAGGCAATGCCTAAATGATCCAATAAATGGTTGAATTGGGCCACTTATATCTTCTTAAATGTGTTCAAGGAAATTGGGAACGTATTCTTAATTTTGATGTAAGATGGATTTATAATTTTCTTATTTGAAAATCATTTATGTGCAACGTTTGGTAGAGATTTAGTATATATTATGTGATCCAAATGGCAACGAGGTCTAATTTTCAAGTATTAGTTTATCACATCCGTTGCTTTTGACTAAAAGTAAATATTCAATGTTATTTTCAGAAATTGTTTCTAGATGTTAAATTTGATGTCAAACTTTGATCGGATATCTTGAAACTTAAAAGGGAAAACTTTGTTTTTGCCACTCTGGTTTTGCTCACTTTGCTTACGCCATTATAGAATTTGACATTTCATTTTTGCCACTCTTAGTTTGTAACAATAGAGTGGCAAAAACAAACTTTCCCAACTTAAAAGGGTACTGGTGGATTAAGGATATATACAAGAGTGCATCATAAGTTACAATGGTTGTATCCACGGGAAGAACAGTTATGCGTCTACCGTAACCTACAGTTGATGCATCATGTGAAGTCATGTTGACATTTTCTTTTTCTCTTAGTAAGGTTATGAAATAATTTTGTTTCCCGTATTATTGTGTTAGTGGTACATATATTCACTAAACAAAGTTCTTCATTCCTCGGTTTCCATATGCCGCTGCACATCATTCCTCTGATACACGTAAGTATGGAGCATGGACCAGTTGGCGTGCAATTTAGCGGGAGAGTTAACAGCATCTTTTTTTTTTTGAAAGAAAGGGGTTTCCCCCGTGCCCCATTTTTATTATGAAGCAGTAGTTAACAGCATCAATAGAAAGAAATGTATTCATATGTATCCGGTAAACAAGTAGTAGGGCCAATTTGTGTCATTTTTTCAACTTTCTGTATGAATTTACAAGTTGTAGGGCCAATTTGTGTCATTTTTTCAAGTTTCTGTATGAATTTTGCACCTTTACACAAAATTTCACTGATTTATGTACGCCTACGAGTAGCAAGAATCATTTACTTGAGAGAAATAAAGGAATTAAATTCGTCTGTTCGGCTAGGAAAACAAAGAAGCTAAATCCGCTGATTTTTACACGTATGTGCCAATGAGACAATTCACGGGAGACAAAGCATGCACATAAATTGTTTCAAAGTGAAGAAAAAACTAGCAGCAAGAAATAGCATGCATAAGAATCAAAGAGGTGCAGAGGCGAGTTAGAACATCTCTAGCAGACCCTTTAAAATGAAGCAACTTGTAAAAAATCTGATGACTATATGTGGTTGGTTCGTTTTTCGGGCCATATCAAAGCCCATATGGTCGTCATGCCCGTAATTTTTTTTACACTGGCCGCAAACCGCCTCCCCTGTGTAGTATATGTAAGGGTTTGCGGTTCGGATACGGGTCAAAACCGTATCCACGTGCCATCGTAATTTCCCAATCCCTCTCGATTTCTCATTGCCGACGACCTCAATCCTCCCTTTTCCCTCTCGATGTGTCGTGGAATGTGGCCGGCGGGGCGCGGCGTCGGGAGTGGCGATGACCCCGAGCGGTAGCAATGCATCGGCTTTGACGCCGCAAGGAAGTGGGTTGCTTGAAAGTACACCAACCATAACGTAGAGCTGTCGCTGTCCCTTCTCCGCCGCGAGACGGAGGAATACGACCGCGGGCAGGCGCGACTATCCTCCGGCGCGGGGAGCTCCGCCAAGGGGTCGAGCTCCCGTACGCCCCTCACTCCGATGAAAAGGGAGCCGAAGGAGCTCCCGCCGCTTCGCGTGATGAAGAGGGAGGTGGAGTTGGAGCCAAAGCAGGCAGGCGACAACGTCATCGGGGCCGGAGGATTCCCCCTCCCTCGGCGAAGGTGGACGCCATGTAGGCCGCCATCCTCGCGCGCAGTGCGTGGGAGGAGGAGAAGGAGACGTAGCGCACCGATGGGAGGAGGAAATCGGCGCCATCCTGTACAAGCAGGGGCTCACGAGGGCGCGCGAGTTCAACGAGAAGGAGGAGGCGTGGCGTCGCGAAGCCAAAGCGCAGGAGGCCATGTACATCGACCTCACCTCACCTCCGACAAGTGATCGGCTCCTCCGCCGCAGCGTCGCTGCAATACCCGCAAGGCTTTGACGAGCCGCATTTTGATCAGTTTAGGTTAGTGTAGGCCGACACTTTATCCTCTATTATATGTATGTATGAATTATCTCGCCTATATGTATGTATGAAGAATTATCATCCACACTTCTCTCTATTGTTTTTGTTCATTTTCTGGTGCGAAACCATTTTTTTCAAAACTTATAGTTTCTTATATAGTTTTTGCTTGGCCGCAAACGAATTTACCCCAAACGGGCCAAACGCGAACTGTATACCCTTTGTAAGGGCTAGCCTTATTAAGGGTCTCCTAGAGATACTCTTAGAAGTACATAATCTTAGGATCATCTGGAGTTCAGAATCGAATTATTGTCCTTCTGGTTCGCATTTTATATTAATATTAACTGCAACTAATTTACTTTTCAATCACGTAAAGGTACACATTTATTAGTAGATTTTAAATATAGCAAACAATTAATGTATCATCATACTCTTTCCTTTTTATTTACTTTGCATGTTAGTTTTTCTCGAGTCAAATTTTTCCTAAATTTGACCAAGTTTATATAAAAAATTATTAACATGCACAATACCAAATCAATACCATTGCAATTGTCATTCAATATATTTTCACTCCGTATATATTTTTATTGTAAAAGTTTAGATTGTTTTTGATAAACTTGATCAAATTTTATAAAGTTTGACTTAGGTCAAAGCTATTATATGGAGTAAATAAAAAACGGAGGGAGTAATAGATAGCTTGAAAACAAAGGACTATGGGCACTTTCAGCTATATATGCAACGTACATACATCACTGGCATATACTTTCAACGATAATATTGCAATTCCCTTTTGTAGGTAGAATATATATAGAAGTTCTATGAAATATGAAATTTACTCCTACATAAGATAATACTGATGTAGTACTTGCAAGCGTTGGCAGAGATGGGGTAGAATTGTGGTGGCAAAACCCATGTACAACTATAGTTACCACTACGGGCATCCTTCGGATAGCAATGGTATCCCCGTGAGACGATCCTTTGTGAGTAGCAATGGTATCCCCGTGACACGATCCTTTGTGAGTGATGCAAGTCGCTTTCCCAGCAATGCACAAAACAGCTGCCGAGGTCCAACCTCACCAAGTCGCTTGCATAGTCGTTGGGAGAGCAGTAGTAGATACGGTTTGCTTTCACTATGCCGCGCTTGTCCGCGGTCGACACGTGCACCGCCTTGCAGCATCCTGCCCCCAGGAACAGGGCATGATCTCCCAGGCTCGTTAGCTCTACCCATATGTATGAGGATGATCCTGTTGTTTTGCGAGGGTTGACGACGAGTTCGCACACCGTAAACATTTTACCCTTGCAGTGGTCCGAGTTCTCCATTGCTATTGCAAGCTTCCCGCTTAGCTCGATGATGTACTTGGCATCCCCGTGGCCAATGGGTCCCATGATTAGCTGGTCGGCTGAGGTGATCGCCGGTGCGCCGGATTTTTTCACACCCATGATGAACTTGTATAACAGTTTAGTGCAGGAGAGACCGTACGACTCGCCGTTGCAGAAGGCGATGTCTATGAGCAGGGCCGGGCCGGCAAAATCTGGGCCCTGCGTAAAATTAAAAAATGAGGCCCTACCTCACAAAAAAATGAACTAAGTAGCAATATATATATATATATATATATATATCACATAAAAAATTATATAATAAAATATCTTACATAACAATTAGACATAAATAAGGCATACCTATTCATAATGACTTTTCTCTTATGCTCATAGGCGCTAGACTGATATTTCCCCATGATGACTCAAATCTGTATTATTGATACACAAGATAAAAAAGATGAATAAAGTAAATTGAAGTTATAAAATATATAATAGTATATATCAATTGGAGATCATGCATCAATGTTTGACAATAAAACAAGCCGTCTAACTCACCTAGTTTTGGGCCCTGTCCGATAGAACTGCTATACCGTGATCTTTAACGGACAGAGTAAGAACCAATCTCTAACGAACAAATGATCTCTGTCAATAGTTAATTAGAAAATTATAAATTAGAAATAGGAACCGAAGTTAATAAAAAAAGAACTCACTAAGCATTTGAAGGCCAGAGTCTATCACCAATCGATCTGATAAGACGACGTGGACAAGTCTAAAATTCTGAAAAAAGGAGAGGAAGGCAATGATGGTGGCGGCCTGTAGGCCTGAATCCGATCGGGGAGATGTTTCCTTGCCTGTAGGCTGTAGCAACGATCGAGAGTTCGAGGGCGAGACTCTGAATCAATCTCCATCCTCTCCCGTAGTGATCCTATTGTTTTTTTAACCGACGAGCCAACATCGCAACTATCCCTGCAAATGCCCGTTTCCATCTCATACTAGTTTTTCTTTTTTCTGAGGAAACCATCTCGTACCAGTACTATCCATCTCGTACCAGCACTACGAGATTCGTAGATGGAGTAACGATCCCAGCGCCCAGCGGCCGACTTAGCCCAGCGGATCCCAGCGCCCGGTGGCCCAGTGCGCCCAGCGGCCCAGTATGCTTTGTTTTTCTTTTTCTAATAATAACCCTATATAAAAAATATTGGGGCCTCTCAAAATTATGGACCCTGTGCGGGCCGCACATGTGGCACAACAATGGACCCGGCCCTGTCTATGAGTATTGGGAGGAATTCGCGGTCCGTCCACGGTCCACCATCCGCACCCTCGTGTGGTCCACCCACCATCTGCACCGCCCTCCAGGCTGTCACGCCTACAAATTCCTATCTTGCACCCTGTGGTTATCGCGGCGAGGATGCAGTCTTTTGAGACAGGATCCTCTGAGAAGATGAGTTTTTGAATGTAGATCTTGCGGGTGTCTTGTCGAGCAAAGGGACATGCACATGCAAAGTCCCGAGAGAGCAGCACCCGGCCGCGGGTGAAGAGGTTCGCGACCACGACGCGGGAGCCGGTGGCGGCCGCGACCCAGCCACTGTCGTGGGACCCCACGATCTGCCTGCACTTGGGGAGCCCGGGCAGCGGGGCATGCAGGACCCTGCCGTCCTCCGGGTTGTACGCCCGAGTCATCCGGTCGCGCCGGCCATTGACGGTCGATGGAAACAACAGCGGGATAGCCGGCAGCTTCGGGTGCCACGACGCGGCCGCACGCCACGACGTGCAGACGGCGGCGAAGCGAGCGCGGTCATACGCCGAGGCGCACCGGCGGGCGGCGGTAGACCGACGCGAGGAGGTCCACGGGGAGCCCTTCGGCGCCCGCCATGGATCTCAATCGACTCTCGTAATCGGGTTACGTTTTTCTTTTGTCAAACTTGCCCTCAAACGTGGGCGGGTTGGTTGTGTCTTCGGCACGTACGGGAGCATTACTTTTTTTTAAATGCGTACGTAAACATTACTTGGTTTGCTAGGATCAGAACGGAACGAACGTACAAAAATGCTAAACTTACAGCCGTCCATTTACGTAATCATTAGACAACCTTTTTTCTTAAATTAAACCCAAGGTAAAACCTGTATAATGACGTACATAAGTGTATCATTGCTCGAACGCACGCGGCACGGCACACGTACTTACATGTTCGTGTGTACTTCCTCCGTTACTAAATATTTGTCTTTTTAAAGATTTTACTATAGACTACGTATGGATGTATATATACATAATTTAGAATGTAGATTTATTAATTTTGCTTCGTATGTAGTTTATAATTAAATATCTGAAAGACAAATATTTAAAACAGAGGGAGTACTTACGATCTGCAAAGTTCTATGATGCATACAAGTGTAGCGTATACCACACACAAAACATAAAAAAAATTGGTGTATGTTTCTAAAAGGAAAAAAAAGTTTGGCACAAATAATTTTGTGGCGTTGGGGTGGGCCAACCTGGCCAATCCGACGTGTCAGCCACGTCCGGACGCGTTTGGACCGCCACATATATGAACTAGGTACACTGTATTTTTAAGAGACCTCCTAACCAGTGTCTTTTGCATCAGTTAGGGCAAACAACGCTAATGCGCAAGCCCGGTTTGGCCGGTCCATTAAAAGCAACTCTTTATCGATCGATCACTCCACCGGCTCAATGCCCCGCTTGATGGTCCCTTGCATAGGATGAGAGTTTGACTTTTTAACCACAGCCCGTTTGACCTGTTGACAGTTAACCGCTTGGCCCATTGATCATTGACTTTTTAGAGAATTGAAAAACATCATGAGTTGAAAAGGTTCATAAATTTGCAAAAGGTCCATGATTTTTAAAACGTTCACGAATTCGAAAAAAGTTCCACAAATTTATTTATTTTTCACCAATTTGAATAACCATGAATTTGGGAAAATGTTTATGACATTGAAAAAGGAGAAAGTTCATGAAAATTAAAAGTTTTAAAAGAAAAAAAGGGGCAACAAAATGAATAGAATCATAAAACAAAAGAACCGTCCACAAAAAACTAGAAGAACCGCACTACCAGCACTGTCCTAAGTGGTTGGCCCATTCAATCGGAGGCTATATGACCCCGGTATGATTTCACTGCATTTGGTACCTAAGAGCATCTACAGCCGGACATGGCAAATATAAACCCCTAAACGCCCGCGGACGCACCCGGTCAGTGATCGGGCGCGTCCTGTGTTTGTCCGTCCACGTAGCCACACTCCTCATTTTCTTCTTCATATGTTCGGTCACTTGCACATGATTGCTAGAGAAAAAGAGAGAGAAAGAAAAGAATGAATAAAGAAAAAGAAAATGTGGTCCGGGATGGGATCGCGTCCTACGTGGCTGACTCACAATGCGTGCCTGGGCGCGTTCGCGAGCCCTCATATCCTCCCTACATTTGAGATGGATACGAGGGTTCGCGGACAACCCGTGTGTATAGGGATGATATGAGGGGTCTAGTTGGGTCACTTTTCCTTCTCTCTCCTGTCCGGTCACTGACCGGGCAAGTCCGTGAGCGTATGAGGGGTCATTTGAGGCGTCCGGTTATAGATGCTCTAAGGCATGAAGTAGGATTCAGGTAGTTTTGGTCTGGCAGTTGCCCTGGACATTTACGAGGGAAGGGGGATGCTCTTATCAGACAGTACAAATTACAGTCTTACACTAAAAGCCTATGTACTTATTCTCTTGAATTTATAGATCAAAGGTTTACGGTTACCAACTCGCCTTGGATGGGTCTAGTTTTTACAAAACTCCTAACATTATATGAGCGAACAACATTGCCTCTTTCAACAATGCATAATAACAGCATGTGATCATTAGAGGAGAAAAGTCGCACAAACATGGACGCAACTAATTTGAGCTTGAGCTCAAATGATCACGAGTGAACAGTAAAAAACGGTTTTTTTCTATGAAACATTGAATTTTTTTTATATTGAAAACACATTTGTGGAAGTGGTGGCATTAAAAAAATCGATGCTTCAAAAGCATTTTGAAGTGCTGATTTTTTTTCTTTTGTTGCGACTTGCACTAATGTCATTTTACAATGAAATTTTGCAGGGTCTTAAAACATTTTTTAAAATTTATCATAATTTTTTTTCTTCAGAATTTTGTGATTTTGTTTTCATTTTTTGTTCGATTTTTCTGTTCACATTTGAGCTCGGGAATAGAAGGGCAGAAACATGATCTTTTAACAGTACAGGTAATGTTACTCAACCAACATAACCACAAGAAGACCCCTAAAGCGACTTGAACAACGACCAGAAAAGATTAGTACTAAAAACAAAACCTAGCTATAACCAGAAGGCCACGGGAGAAAAGGACAAGAGATTCCTAGGCACTGGACATGACTTGGTGGTGCGACGGACGGTGGGTCGCAGCTCTCCTTCAGAGCCATGCTTTAGACCAAAAATGGTGATATAGAGCATGAAGCCATTGAACTGCAGTTCTTCCGTCTCCACGAGGCAAAACCTGGCGTTGCCCCTGTACGTGAGGGTGGCACCCCGGCTCCCCGGGTGCTGGAGGAAAAGCTCATCCTCGGCCATCTTCCAGTCCGGCTGCGCGGCGAGCGTCCCGGTGCGGGAAGGGACCTGGCAGCAGCAGACGTAGCCGTCCTCGCGAAGGCCGACCCACGCGTCCAGCTCGCCGTCGAAGTAGCCCTGGTCTTGGAACGGCAGCGCCCAATCGCCATGAAACCTCCACTTATGGTTCTTGGTGTCGAAGGAGTAGGTGTGGTGGCGCGTCTCGCGGCTGTTTTTAGTACAAGACATGACGAGGGTGCGTCTGTCGGGGTGCATGGCGTGGGTGGTGATCACGTAATCCTTGGCAAATGGCGGTGGTGACGACACGCTTGCCCAAGACCAGTCCTGGCTTGGAGAGTTGGGATACCGATCCTGGACGCTGGCCGTCGACATCACCTCGAAGGCCTGCTCCCTTGACATGATTCTGTACTTCAACGCGTACAGCCCCTGCGTGTCGGCGGTGGGCACGAAGACACGTGTGCCGCCGAGCAGCGGGTCCGGGAGAAGAGGGCCGATGGCCAGTCCGGCCGTCTCGGTGTCGAACACCATGGTGCCCGGGTGCCTGTTGCTTGCGATGAAGATGTTGCTGCCCAGGGCAGTGAAGTTGACGGGATAAACAGGTGCAGGTGACACTAGACGGAGGACCGGGGGCTCCAGGTCCAGGTCTGAGCTGCTATCCAAGGCGTCAATGTCAATCTTGCGGATGGTAAAGCCCTTCGTCCAGTCATCTAGCACCAGATAGAGGTGTTTCTGCTTGCGCACAGGCTGCAACCTTTTGTCGGCGCGGTCGGTGGTTTGCCAGCCCCTGCCGCCGCTTGTGCTTGGACGTCCCTTCTCCCAAGATCTGCTCCTCCTCCTCCGAGTTAATAATTATCTGATTCATCGTCGAGGTTGATGTCTCGTTCGCCTAGAAAAGACTCGATTTTGGTCGCAGTCGAGGCGTACGGCAACACAGGAAGAAGTTTTTTTTTTTCAAAACTAGCGTTAAAATATTTTAAAATTTGAAAACAGGAGGGTCAGTTGAAAAAAAAATCAGAATTGGACCCCGTCGGCCAACACTGGGCCGACCAGGGGCCCATCGGCCTGCACTTGGCCGACCAGGGGACGCGTCAGCCTCCACCGCGCTGATATCCACCCGTCGGTCGCCACGTGGCCGACAGGCCCGTGGATAAGGCCGACGCGGCCGGGCTTCTTCTTCCTCCTCCAGCTCCTATTTTCCTCCTATTTCGCCCGAATTTGTCCCCCTCTTGATCTCTCATTCCCTCCGGCCATTTCACATTTCAATCCAATGAAAGGGTAGATCGGGTTGTTCTCCCCCGACCGACGGTTTTCTTTTTTAAAACGGGGTATTGGTTTGTTCGTTTGGAGGAGAAAAGGGTGTGGTGGTGGAGTCGTCAATGGTGAGAGGGTGGAGCGGTGTATAGGAAGAAGAAGAAGGTGGAGAGGAAGAAGAAGTGCATTCACGCGTCCAAGGTATATTTTTTGCTGTTAGTTTTTGTTTTTCCGGTATTATTTTTAATAATCGTAAAATTAGTTTATGTTTGTAGAGCGTACTGAATTTAGTTTTAGTTAGTCGGTTTATTTAGTGGAGTTATATGACTATCGTATTAGTTAGTGGAGGTATATTATTAGTTTTGTTTAAGTTACTCGGTTTAGTTAGTCGGAGTGTAGGTTTAGTTAGTCGTAGTGTACGTTTAGCTAGTCGGAGTGGAGGTACATTTTAGTGTATTATTTTTAGAATCTGCAGATGCATTGTAGTGTATATTTTTATTTCACTGTCTATTTATTTGTTGGGAATACTGAGAAGCTGGCAATGTGGTGACAGGTTAAAATGTCTGAATTCGTAAATTTGACTGTGTATTACGGCCCTGACAATGTTCGATATAATGAGTTTGGCGTTGATCTTAGCGAGTTCAAAACAGGAGAGATGACACTTTCAGACCCGGACAGAGTGGACATTAGGTAGTTGAAGCATTGGTTGACCACTAGTTTTGGCCTCGATCCCGATGTTTGTTCCGTCAGTATTAATGCCTTGTGGACCAATTCCTATAAAAATGTCAACTGATATTTGTTACTGATAGACAGAAGCCATCATTGGTTGTCTCTGTTAAGTCGTTGCAGAGACCGAAGAATCCATCCTTATGCCCTAGTGCAACCAGTGGCGAAGGAGGAGAACATCATATCGCCAACCGTGGGGTATGATCCAGGCCAGAGTAGTCAAGTGGCTAACGAGATTTATGTATCCGGGTCACAGCCACCGGATGTGAATGATACTCAAGCGGAGAATGAGTCAGATTTTGTTAATGCTCGTCAGAGTATTCAATCGGTAGTATTAGCTGCCTCTGGTGTTGCTGATGGGGACGATGAAGGCCAGGAAATGCAGAGGGTGATGGAGGAAGAGGACGAGGATGGTAATGCAGAGCAACTTGATTCTGAAAATTCCGAGGATGAGGAGGAGGTACCAATCCCGCTGCATGGGAGCAGGACATATCCGCCGGATTTACTGTCAACGATGGCCATGAGACTCCATGGCAATATAATCCGAACCAAGTCCAGATCGGGGCTATGTTTGACACAAAGAAGAAATTGAAGTATGCGGTGATAAAGTGGGCTATGTCTACCCAGAGGGTTTTCCGGACACACATATCTAGTCCAACGAAATATACCGTGAAGTGTGCTGAATCAGGTTGTCCTGCGAAGGTGCACGCCCACGTGCCAAAGTATCACATCCACTGGATTGTGACAAATGTTGTACCACATAATTGTGTTAGGAAAAACATGTTGGCTCGTCATCCAAACCTTACTTCAACTCTCATAGCGCAACTCATGTATACTGAGATAGTGGAGAAGAAAGACATGGAAGCAAAGCACATCTAGACCACAGTGAAGGTCAGATGGAAGTATGACATTCCATATGGGAAGGCTTGGAGAGCTAAGCAGAAGGCGATGGAGGAGAGGTCTGGGACATTCTTCGACTCCTATGATAATGTTGTCCGTCTCCTTGACATACTGAAGGAGATGAATCCCGACACTTATGTTAACATTCAGCACATGAGATTGGAAAGCATACCGGATTACAAGGTGTTGAAACAGGTATTCTTCTCTTTCGGTATGTGCATAGAAGCTTTCAGGCATTGTCCTCCAGTGATGTTTGTGGATGGTACGTTCCTGACTGGGCAATACAAAGGGCAAATCCTGACTGCTATTGGTGTGGACGGGAACAACCAAATCATCCCACTAGCCATGGCATTTGTGGAGGGTGAGAATTTTCCGAGCTGGGTATGGTTCTTCCGTCAAATTAAAATTGCGATCGTGAAGGACAGACCAAATGTGTGTCTCATTCATGACAAACATCCCGGTATATTGAAGGCCGTGAAGACACTGAGTAATCCAATTGCTGACGAGCCAACACCTTGGAAGGACTTGCAAAGCCGGTGGTGCATGCGCCATCTTGGTGCTAATTTTTTCTCACAGTTCAAGAACAAACGGTTGATGAACTTGTTCAAGAAGTTATGCAAGCAGAACCAGCGGCGAAAATACGATTTCATTTGGTCCAAACTAGATGAGTTCACTAAGAAACAGGTCGTTGCTAGGAAGAAAATGGAAAAAAGACCAAGTTAAATTAACAGCACTCATTGCGGAGATGGAGGGGCCAGTTGGTCTTTGTGACTTGCCAGCAATTGACCCTCCTAATACGAAGCGAAAGAAGGGCTGGGCTATAAAGAGTTTTTCTGAGTGGATAGAGAAAGAGCCTCCAGTGAATTGGTCTTTGCTGCATGACACCCATGGAGCTAGGTATGGCCACATGACAACCAATCTTGTAGAGATCTATAACTTTGTTCTCCGAGGGAATAGAGCATTGCCACTGACAGCTATTGTGGAGGGTGTATTTCATGGCACTGTGAGGTATTTTAGAGAAAGGCATGAGTTGGCAAGGAAGCATATTGAAGATAATCAGAACACTCCTTACTGCAGCCGTGTCATGGAGTATATGGCTGATAAGATAAAGAAGGCCAAGAAGCACACTGTCACACTCATAGGTAATCAGGAAAGGAGGTACGAGGTTCAGCTTCCTATTGATGGTTTTGGTTCTGGAAATGAGGTGAGGACGCATGAGGTTACAATTGGAGCAGAATTTTATCCAACTTGTGAGTGTACATGCAACAAGCCGCAGTTGTTGCACCTGCCTTGCTCACATGTGTTGGCTGCCTGTGGCCAGATTCAGTTGGACGCTATCTCCTTCGTGTCTCCTTACTATTTAAAGGAGGCAGTACTCAATGTGTGGATAGGTGAGATGACAGGGTTTAGAGTCATCGGCAATTTTAACAAGGTAAACGATGCTGATAGAGTATACATCCCGAATCCTGCACTATAGCGAACTAGTTGGGAAAGGTGCAAGGTAAAGCGCATCTGAAACGATATTGACCAATCTGAAACAGGTGGAGCAACCAGGCAATGTTTGCTCTATTCGGCGTATGGTCATAGGATGAAATATTGCCCCACACTGAAGAAAGACGGTGCAACAGCAGTTGAAACAGAATAACTCTGAAGCTACATAATCTGTGGGACTATGTTTTTATTTGTAATATGTGTGCACTATGTTCTTATTTGTAATATGTGAGACTATGTTTTTAATTTGTAATATGTCGGACTATGTTTTTATTTGTAATATGTGTGCACTATGTTTTTATTTGTAATATGTGAGACTATGTTTTTATGCCTTTCGGGTACCAAGATTTTATTTTTAGTGCGCCCCTTTCTATGTTATATTTTGTAATATGTTTGTACTATGTTCTCATTGCAGGTATGGCTTCATATGAGATGCTTGATGGTAATATCGATAGAGGACACCGAGCCGCGATTACGGAATCGGGCACGAAGTTAGACGTGTTGATCACTCGCACCCCGAAGTCTAACTGGATGATACACCCTGCATGGGTTGATAGGTATGTGTTCGTACAATCACGTAGCACGGTCGGCATCGTTATGATATAAGCTAATTGTAAGCCTCATTTTGTTTATTTTGTAGGCTGAATTGGGCTGGACTTCTACCCCTGGCATGACTGGTTGAGGGTACGCTGGATGAGTGGGTTGATCACCCGGACTTGGATGACGCGGGCGAAACAATGCAGCTGCACAAGAGGCCAGTATCACGCATCTCTTACGACAGGTCACTCCTTAGCTGCTTAGTAGATAGATGGAGACCAGAGACACATACGTTCCACTTTCCATGGGGAGAGATGGCTCCTACTTTATAGGACGTGTCTTACTTGTTGGGACTACCTCTCGCCGGTGCTGCCATAGGACCTTTAGAGGTAGAAGATGGTTGGGTAGCATCTTTGCATGCCCGTTTTCTGGCTGCGGTGCCAACAACCACCGCACTAGAAAGCGATCGACACGGGCCTATTTTCAGGTGGTTCAGCCAGTTTCAGATTGTTGCGTTAGGTTATCCCACTTATCAGTTGTCAGAGCCACAGGTTGACCGGTCCCTAGAGGCATATATTATGTGGTTGTTTGGCAAGACTATGTTCACAGAGAACCACGTGACCACTGTAGATGCACGATTGATCGGCATTGCACGAGAGATAGCTGACACACGTTCCCCTGAGGACATTGCGCCAAGGAGTTTTGGTTCTGCTGTGTTAGCAGCTACGTACAGAGGCCTCTGCAAAGCTTGCCAGTTGAGGTCTAGGAAATCTGGTCTTCTCGGATGTCCACTTCTGTTGCAGCTTTAGTCTTATGAGAGATTCCCCATTGGTCGTCCCTATGTGAGCGTTGACAAACCTTTCGGCAAGGACGACATTGCTGGACATTACGTGCCTTCTATCGGTGACTTGCCTACTGTGGGATCTGTTTGGGCACGGAGAGAGGTATTTTCATTATTACAAATATGAATTACTAATGTTTATTTCTCGCTATTCAATTTTACGTACTAATGTCTGCTGTGATGTGCAGAGACAGTTTACGCCTAGCCAGGTGAGGAGCTGCTACCCCTCCTTCATGGCGCAGTTTGATAGTCTGCACGAGGATCAGGTTATATGGGAACCGTACACCTGTAAGGCTATTTCAGATAGATACCCAGGCGGGATTTCTGGAAACTGCACTAGAGATCAGCATTACTGGATGACCAAGGCCAAGCTGGTCTTCGATGTGACAGTTGAGGAGATGGCTATCAATAGGGTGATGAGACAGTTCGGTCTGTTCCAAGAGCCTGACATTCCGGTTATTTCACGATTACCAGATCACGTGCACAAGTAAGTAATACTACTTTGGGACATTTCTCCGCATTAATAGGTTATTGGGACTATTCGGAGTACTTATGTTCGTCATGTAACATGCATCTCAGGTATAGTCGCAGCGGAGGAAACAAGTCCCATAGTTCTTGGGTTCGCGATATCAGACCTTATCTCGAGGAATGGAATACTGCCCCGACAAATATATGGGATGAAGTTCGTGTCTTCGACTGGGACACGTACGGGTTGTATCTGAGGCGTTACAGACAGACCACGAGGATCTACTTGGTTCCATCATCTGCTCCGGAACATATCCCAGTTCCTCTCGCTAGCGGTCTCTTCCCAACTTCCTCACTTGTGGGAACCAGACATCACGCGGTATGTCCTTAGTTGTTCTCACATGCTACGTTTTCCGTACACATGAACATGTACAATTGGTTAACTTTGTGCGTACAGGGTGAATTGTCAACTCAGGCGCTAGATGAGGTTACCGCTTTGGTGGACCTCTTTGAGAGAGGAGAAAATATCCCACAGCGAGATGCAATATCAAGGTTGAAGAGTCTTCAGGTGAAGATACGCGGGATCGTCACAGCTGTTACATGTAGGCGATCTTACGATGTTGTTGACACTCGAGCAGCACATCGTCCGCCACGCCCCTCTCTGCAGCGTTCAGAACCTCGGCATTCACAGCCAGGGAGCTCCTCCTGGCAGCAGGCAGCTCCTTCACAGCCAGGGGGCTCCTCCTGGCAGCAGGCACCTCCTTCACATCCTGGGGGCTCCTCCTGGCAGCAGCCACCTCCTTCACAGCCAGGGGGCTCCTCCTGGCAGCAGCCACCTCCTTCACAGCCTGGGGGTTCCTCTTGGAAGCAGGCACCTCCTTCACAGCGAGGGGGCTCCTCCTGGCAGCAGACACCTCCTTCATATCATGGGGGCTCCTTCTGGCAGCAGGCACCTGCTTCACAGCCTGGGGGCTATTTCTACCAGCAGCCACCTCCTTCGCAGCCCGGGGGCTATTTCTACCAGCAGCCACCTCCTTCGCAGCCTGGGGGCTCCTCCTGGCAGCAGCCACCTCCTTCACAGCCAGGGGGCTCCTCCTGGCAGCAGGCACCTCCTTCACAGCCTGGGGGCTCCTCCTGGCAGCAGGCACCTCCTTCACAGCCAGGGGGCTCCTCCTGGCAGCAGGCACCTCCTTCACAGCATGGGGGCTCCTTCTGGCAGCAGGCACCTACTTCACAGCCTGGGGGCTACTCCTGGCAGCAGCCGCCTACTTCACAGCCCGGGGGCTATTTCTACCAGCAGCCACCTCCTTCGCAGGCTGCTGGCTCTGCCTGGCATCACCAGATGGACCTAGGTAACTAAACTTCGTACATTCTTTTGCAAAACGTAGTCTCGTAAGTCATTTCTTACATGTCTTAATTCACCAGCAGGCGGCA
Organism: Hordeum marinum; assembly: GCA_022496015.1. Classification (NCBI taxonomy): domain Eukaryota; kingdom Viridiplantae; phylum Streptophyta; class Magnoliopsida; order Poales; family Poaceae; genus Hordeum; species Hordeum marinum. The sequence goes on from CM039678.1 coordinate 151,360,695, forward strand.
GCCAGTCGCAGCCGTTTATGGCTTCGGTTCAGTCACCTATATGTACTGGTGCTGGTTCGTACATACCTGGCGACGGTGAGGACGATGATCGTGCTGCATGGACCTACGGTACCTCGGAGATAGTTCTTGCCACTCCACCACCACCACCTTCGATGCAGGAGACACAGACACCGACGGACGAGGTGTTCTACGGTCGTGGTCATCGTGACACTCGTCCACCACCTCAGCGCTTATCGCCTTCCGGTCCACGTCCCAGGAAGCCGAGGTATCGTCGCAAGCCCCAGGAGTGATATGGTCATCTGCGTACGAGATGACTATCTATTTATGTATGAGACTTTATGTACCTTTATGCTGGGCATGAAGAGGTCGTCCTTGTCCTCACTTTCTGCTGACCATAAACCTGAATTATTAACAGCAATCCTGAAGCATCACCCTTGTGCAGTTGCTTCTGCCATCTGGCGTGCAACCTCAGAAGTTCTTTCCGTATCTCCTCAAAAGTCCTGGGATGCCACCCAGCCCTAGCTAATTGGTGAGACAACTCATTCATTATGAAGTCACTGCTAATGAGTTTCTCCCATGGTACTGCTCTGTCATTCATCTTGAAATTGGCAGCTAGACAAAGAAGATGATCGGACATACCCTTGTGAAAACTACGATCGAAAGGATAGTGAGGATGAGGAGGATGAGACATCTCCACAAAAGAATGGTGAGAGCGGAAGGAAGGATGCGGGAGCGACAGGGAAAGGAAGGGCCTGCTCACCCTCCTTATTGCGAATGTGCTTATATAGGCGGGAGACAAAGTGGCGGGAGAGAAACTGGCGGGAAAGACAATGGCGGGAACGAAGTGGCGGGAGAGGAACTGGCGGGAGAGAAAATGGCGGGAGAGGAACCGGCGGGAGAGGAACCGGCGGGAAAGGAACTGGTGGGAGACGAACTGGCGGGAGAGGAAGTGGCGGGAGAGGAATTGGCTGAAATTAAGATACATCTTGCTGAAATTAAGATACAACTTGCTGAAATTAAGATACAACTTGCTGAAATTAAGATACAACTTGCTGAAATTGAGTTACTGCAATCTAAATCTACTGGGTCCAATGTGGATATTTTCCTTTTCCATCTCCAGCTTCTTCTGCTGCCTGGGCTGCACCAGCCCTTTCTTTCTTTCTCTGCCTCTCAGCTTCATGGGCCTCCTCTCGCTGCCGGTAGACCTCCGCCAGTCGAAGTTGGTCTTCTTGGTTTTTCTTCTTCATCTCAGCAAGAAAAGCCCTCTGCTCCACACAGTGCTCTTGTCAAGCTCTCTCCTGCTCTGCTTTCTCCTCTGCTGCCGCCTTCTCGCGGCGCTCCTCCACGTCCAAACTTGCCCATGCTCGACGACTTCTTTCACGAATCTCAGTCACCGCCCAGTCCGGCATTTTCGTGTCTATCCAACGATAGTACTGGCATAGGGGCGGAGGAGACTACAAAAGAAACAGAAATATAACAAATCAAATCAACACAGTATGAACAACGTGTTTATTCTGTATGACTGAAACTTACTGGAGGCGTGATGTACGACGAAAGACCAACGGGTGGATCTTCCTCATAATTAGCGCACATGAAAAACTTCATTCCCAACCAATCTGAAAAATCCGTCACCTCCTTCACTTTGCAGAGATCACCGCACCAACAACGAACTGCTTCAACCCCCTGAGGCAGCTTCACAGTCTTCATGGCTGATGGAGGAAGGCACATACAATGCCTCCTTTTATAGGCAGATGACAACCGCAATGGCGGGAAATCGGGTGGGACAGAATGGCGAGACAGAGAATGGCGGGACAGAGAATGGCGGGAGAACATGGCGGGTAGAATGGCGGGAGAAATTGGCAGGAAGGAAAGTACTGCCAAAGATTGGTGGGACTAATGTGGCGCCACAGTATGACGACAAATAAAAACGGCAATAGTACGGCTTGCTGAAATTAAGATACATCTTGCTGAAATTAAGATACATCCTACTGAAATTAAGATACCACCTACTGAAATTAAGATACAACTTGCTTGAGTTACAAGAATATAAATCTACTGAGTCCAACGTGGATATTTTCCTTCTCCATCTCCAGCTTCTTCTGCTGCTTGGGCTGCACGAGACCTTTCTTTCTTTCTCACTATGGCAGATAGCTGAAAACAATAGCTAACTCCCGTTCACGCTGTTTGAATGTTATGAGCACCAAATTGTTGACTTCCATAGACGATGCCAACAGAAAATTTCCGAAACCTTCCTTCTTCAAAACCATTCTATCACCCAAGCCAATGAAGTAGGAACAAGGAATGCTCACAAATATATCATCATCTTCAGAATCCAAAGTAATTTCGAGAAGTAAAGAACCGGTCCTAGGAATAGCCACAAATTCCAGCAAACTCCTCACAACCATGGTAGGAATAACCTGACAGAAACAAGCAAGTTATATGATCCATCTTATGAACCAGCAAATAACAAAAAAATAATAAAAAACAGAAACCAAAGCTTACCATATGTTGGGAAATAACGTTCATGCAATCCATCCTATGAATGAAAGGAGTACACAGTATGTAGTTGTCATCAAAGAGCTGCCGCAACATGACATACATTTGATGATAATTCAGAGTGACACCACGACTATAAAAACAGCTGTCAACAAGTTCCCTCTGAGTTTCACTCAGATCCTCAAGAGCTGCAAAAAAATGATTTCAATGACTGAGATGAACCGCAAAAAGTATAAGCTGAATCAAATCTGAAAATCAGTCAAACATAAATCTCACCAACATGGGGTAAAGGAAACAACATAACACCATCCCGGTGGAATTCGACACTAATATAAGTTCCATAGTGCTCAAGCATAACAGTCATCATGTCACTGTGGCGGAGACCATAATCATTTACGAGTTCCTCCCATGAAGGACCATGGAATTTACTGCTCATCCTACCATGTGTAAATATAACATGGTATAAGTTACCCTCACTGTTGTGCAGAGCAAGATCAATATCTGTGTCACCTCTCCGAATAGCTAAAGCTCTGCACTCTTCAATGTACCGAGCAAGATGTGATCTAACACTGCATGGAACATACTACAACAAGAATGGAAGCAAGGATCATAAACTTATAAACAAAGGCATTCGAATATGCCATGATCAGATCATGAAGACATAGAATCTTACAACATGTCTTGCACATCGACGATCCAGCACAACAGTAAATACAGAAGAACCGGAATCAACGGCAGCACAAGGACCACCTGGAGCTCGGCAAAATGGGCAAGTCATTACCTGCAGACGAACATTGACAAATATGAACTAAATCCACTACCGACTTGAAAGTTCTCCTTCGATTGAGTTGTAAGCAAAAAAATTACCGTACGCCAGTGGAGACCGCCCTGATCTATTGATTAAGCGGTACGATAAAAGAAAGGGTGTTCCAGCGAGGAGATCGGCGAGTCAGTGGAACCACCGGAGAGCAACGGGAGTGATAATGGAAGAGGGGAAGGGTGAGGGTGAAATGACTGGTCGGAGGAGGAAGAAAAGGAAGCTGGGGCTTAGCCAGGGGCCAGTCGGCCTACCCCTGGCCGACAGGTACCTTTCGGCCTACCCCAGGCCGACAGGAGCCTTTCGGCCTACCCCAGGCCAAAAGGTCCCCGGTCGGCCTGCTGCTGACCAACAAGGTACTACTAATGATATTTATCCAAATCATGCATCTATTTTCAAAATTGCTTCAAAATCCGTACTACTTTTGAATTTTTTTTCCAGAAAGAGAGATCTAAAATTGGTACAGACTGATATCGATCTAGCGGGGGCTTCTGTGACCTAATATGCAAATTCATGATATATTTATAGTCCCCGTAGGCCTTGGCCCTAACTAGTCCCAAGCAAAATCGAATTAAGAAACCGCCTTTGATTGGAATGAACACTCAAAGCTTTGGAGGGGGTAGTCTGGCTGGATTTTTTTTGAGCGGTGTATGAATCTCGCTTCACGCAGCGACTGAAAAACGTTCGGGTGGGGCTGACTGCAGCCCAGCTGGAGATAGCCCTAAAAGAAAAAAACTGGAGGGAGAAAGCCTTGTGATGCGTTTGGTTCCCTACATTAGGGTCAGCCTGCCCCACGGGGGAAGGAAATGGCCCGCTTGGTTGCCTGCGTTACTATGCGACCCGCATGGCACGAACCTTAAAGCAGCTCCAGGTCAGGCCCAGGAGAAACCCCCAAATCGGCAGTAGCTCACGAGCCTGGCTCGGGCGACGCAGGAGAGGGCGACGTGCTTCTCTCCTCGTGCGACCAGGGAGATGGTGCGAGCTCGCCCGCGTCGCCGAAAAATCGGTGGGAGGATTTCGGCTCACCTCCCGCCGAGTTCACCCCTATTTAGCCCCCTCCCTCACCGCCCCAACTCTCGCCACCATTCTCCCCCCTTTCGAGCTTTCCCGCCGACGCGTATTGACACTAACAAGTAGGTAAGCGACGCATCTTCATCGGCCATCGATCCACGGCGTCGGCGGTCCTTCACCAGCCGGCGGTGATCTTCTACGACCGTTCCCCCCTCGTCCTCGAGCTGCATCCATGGCCTCTATGAGTTCAATCCCCCTTTCTCTCTGTTCCTTCTAGCTAGATCTGAGCTGCAGCTAGGGTTTGATGTAGATGCTTGGTTGATTAGTGCTCTGATTTGTGAGCTCATATGGTTGATTGCTATGTTGCGGTTGCAATTTGTGGTAGGGTTAGATGTTCAAGCATGTGGTAGGCTAGATTAGTAGTACAATTTGAAGTTCAACCTTCTGCTTGTGTTGATTCGTGCTTATATCTGTGATTTGTAGCAATTGGTGGTCCATTTGTAGCATGTTGTATGTTGTAGATGTATGTTCCTGCTCATAGATTGTCCGGTATGCTTAGTATGATAGTGATGAAGCATGTGCTTGGTATGATAGTGATGAACCATGTACATGTATGCTCCTGCTTTCATGGATTGTCTTGTATGTTGTGTGCTATGCTTACTGTCAATGCGTGATACGATTGTAGGATATGACCACGCAGACGCAAGATCTTAGTCAGACCCTTGTTCTGTCGGACAGCTAGTTCCTCCATCGTTTGTCCAGGTCTCGCAGCCTATGTCCGAGATGGCACCTGATTCAGAGGTGTTCGCGTCTGATTCTGTCTATGTGCCAGTAGTGCTAGTTCAGCAAACTCCTCCTGCTGCTGCTTCCGCTGCAAGAGCAAAGGCAAAGAAGGATGGTAGGTCGAACAACATGAAGTGGCAGTTGTTCATGTCCATGTTCGTATTGAACAACATGTGCGAGCTCATCTCTAGTGGAGTTACGACTGAGAAGGGCTTCAAGGAGGTGCACTTGAACACTGTTGCGAATCAGGTGTTCGAGTTCTGTGGGCTGGACGTGTCCGCCACCCAGGTGTACAACCACTTGAGGAAGTGGAGAGGTCCATGGATCCAAGTGTCCAAACTGAGAGACCTTAGCGGTGTCTCATGGGATGAGAACCCTTACTCCATAGTTCTGGAGGCAAAGCACTACGCCGGCCATGTCTCGGTTAGCTCACAGCCCTCTTCCTTTTCATACTGTCCACCATTGCCTACTCCTAATCGCAACTAACAACATTTGTGTTTCATTCTGAGGACCACCCAAGGGATGATGAGTTCCTCAACACACCCATACAGAACTACAGCCAGATGCAGCATATCTTCTCCTTCGGGCGGGCAACTGGGAAGCATGCCATGGGCTCGGGGGAGCCTCTTGGTTCTCTCATGCCAGACTTTCCTGCGACCCCTGACGTCGAGGTTGTTGATGGCCCTGACAATCCCTTCAAGAAGCCCTTCGAGAAGCTGTTTGACCCCGTCCATGATAGGAAGAGGAAGAGAGGATGCCTGGTGGAGGAGGAGATCAATGTCTTTTGCAGCATGACTAAGGCGGTGAACGAGGTGGCAACAACCATCAGGGAGTGCAAGCCCCTCGACGTCCACCCTGACCTGTATGGCGTTGTCATGACCCAGGATGGCTTCAGCGACGAGGCTCTCATGGAAGCTCTCAGCCACCTACTTGACAACAAGTGTAGGATCGAAGTAGGTCTAGAGGGGGTGATTAGACTACTTGACCAAATAAAAGTTTTGCCTTTTTCCCAATTTTAATTCTTGGCAAGTTTTAGCATTCATGGCATATCAAGTAACACCCTACACATGCATGTCTAAGAGTATAGCAGCGGAAAATAAAGACATTGCACATGTAAGTAAAGAGAGGGTTAGGAATGCAAACACAAGTTATGACACGATGATTTTTCCCGTGGTTCCGATAGGTGGTGCTATCGTACATCCACGTTCATGGAGTCTACAACCCATGGAGGGTAACTGTCATGAGAGTCCATGGAGGGCTCTACCCAAGGAGGGTTCCACGAAGAAGCAACCTTGACTATTCCATGTGGCTTCCGTCCACGAAGGACTAGCCTCACTATGGGTAGATCTTCACAAATTAGGTGATCTCCTTTCCCTTACAAACTTCTTGGTTCACTCCACAACACGAAGTAGGAGGCTCCCAAGCGACACCTAACCAATCTAGGAGGCACCACCCTCCAAAAGGTAATAGGATCGGTAATGACGATGAAATCCTTGCTCTTGTGCTTCAAGATGATAGACTCCTCAACACACAATCTCTCTCTCGCAGATTTGGCTTGGTAGAAGAGATGGGATTGGTGGAAAGCAACTTGGGGAGGCTAGAAACCAAGATCCATATGGTTGGAGTGGAAGATCTTGACCTCAACACCAGGGTAGGTGGTTCTCTCTCAGAAAACTGAGTAGGATAGGTATGGAATAGTTCTGAGTGCTTCTCTTTCGAGTGGGTGGTGGTGAAGGGGTATATATAGGCATCCCCAAAAATCCAACCGTTACACACAATAAGTCAGACTCGGTGACACCAAAGTGTAAAACTCGGTGGTACTAAAGTGACAAAAAGTGGCAACTTTTGAATCTCGGAGGGACCGATATACAACTCTCGGTTGCACCGACAAGGTGACCAACGGTCAGATTTACCAGTCTCGGTGACGCCAATTCCCCATTCTCGATCGGACCAAAAATGTGAACTTGCGTAACAGAATCTTGGCAACCCAACTCGGTGGCACCGAGTGTAGTGTCGGTGCACCGAAGTGTTAGGGTTTGGCTGAGTCTGTCTAGGGTTTGGAACTTAGTGGCACCAGGATAGGAAAGTTGGTTGCACCGATTTGACATATTTGGCTTAGGACAGACTTTGGTGGGAGAGTATGTGGATGTTTTGGTGACTGTCACTTGTGCACGTTTGAGCATATTGTTCACCATGAAAACTTTAGCCCCTTTTAATAGCATTGGCTTTCCTATAGACTCAAAGTGATTTCTCACAAATGTAAAATGTAGAGTCCTCTTGCTTGAAGCTTGGCCAACCTATTTCCTTGAATCTTGGGGTAATTCCACAATCCTTTTGCCATTCCCATCATTGAGCTTTTCCTAAAATATACTTAGTGAAGATATTAGTTCAATGACTTATATGTTGTTAGTAATTACCAAAACCACCAAGGGAGCAAATGTGCTTTCAATCTCCCCCTTTTTGGTAATTGATGACAACATATAGATCAAAGCTTTGAAAAAGATATGATCAATGAATATAGTCATCGCTTTGAGAAGTATGTGATAAGCAAGAGCTCCCCCTAATTTGGGCATTATTTTAAATTTGCGTTTGAATTCAAATGCACAATCGATTAGGTACATGGGTCACTTCTCACATGTCAGATACCACTTGGTGGTGTGCGAGAGTAATTAGAATGAATATCATAGCACCACACAATCAACAAAAGATGAATGATCATCACATAAGCATTTAAGATGATAGGAAATAGTAGCATCACACATCAAAGCGTATGATCAAACATCATCAAGCGTGTATCAAAAGCAAGAAAAAAGAGTATCACGACAACCAAAAGCAATTGCTTTTGAAAAAGCAACACCAAACGCTCTCTATCTCTCTCTCTAAGCCTAATGATCTATATACACTTCTCCCCCTTTGGCAACAAGTTACCAAAAAGTTCAAAGGTATCTAACTAAGCGTTCTTGGGCTGATCTCCTCTGGTTGTCGATGAAGGAATCGAGAGCATGGCATCAGCGAAGATCTCTGCAGATGTCGTCGAAGGAGCTAGAGTAGACACTGGTGGAATTGGAGCTGATGGAGGAGGAGTTGTGCTGATAGTAGCAGGAGCTGATGAAGAGGGCCTCAAGTCTGGAGCAGGCACTATTGTTGATCTAGTCTGAGTGAAGAACTGGGTGTGCAGCCCGAGAGGTGACCCTTCCTCATCATCATCAGAAGAAAAAGAAGAAGAAGAGGTAGAAGAGACCCGGGGAATGTGCACGGAGTCAACTTCCTTCTGGAGCTCTATCACTGTCTTTGTAACCTTGTCCACCTTGTCACCAAGCACCTTGATCCTCGACTCAAAGATCCTCACAAGGTTGTTCTGGTTGTCCAGAATCCCTTTGATATCCTTTTGCATGCCTTGGATGGCTATGATCGGAAGATCCATTTGCTCGTTCCTGGATCTAGGGGCTTGAGCACTAGCGGCTCGAACAGCTTCTGCCTCTGCTTGTGCTGTAACAGATGTGGGATGATCTGGGTTCATCACCACAATGTTATCCTCGAACTCTGGCTGTAGGGGCAGATGTGGATGATCAAGAGCAAAAATGTGCTTCTCCAACTGAGAGTTGATAAGCAACTAGATGTAGGGTGCATAGCAGCATGAGCGCTTCTGGTTAGCAACAACCCTCTTGATTATCTCAACAACCAGTTCCATTACTCTAATCCTGGTGTTCCTGTCAAGGTGGATCAACATGTTGATGGAGTAGCCTCGGATCATCTTGTCATCTCCTGACTTGGGCATCAAAGTATGCCTAAGTATAGTGTTTATAGTCCGGAGTCCTGCTTGCAGAAAATAGATGGATCCTAGCTTGTGTGATTGCACCTTGTCTGCGGGGATAGGAGTATAGATGTCTTTCATGGCATTGTGACTTGCCTTGGGTTCAGAGCATACATCCAAATCTCCTTCCTAAGCTTCTAGAACTTCTAGTAGAGCAGCCCATTCCTCAACAGTGGATTCATATCTAGCACCTTCAGTCATCCATACAATTCTACCATCTCCGTAGAAATGAGCAGTGGAGTAGAATTGCATGATCATCTCGTCATTGCATGCAGTAAGCTCTCTGCCAATGAATTTGTCCAGACCAATGCAATGAAAGTTGTCTTGGACACTTGGAAAGTAGTCCACATTGTCTTTGATGAACTTCCAATCGACATACCTCATGTCGCTAACAGCTGGGCTCTTGTCAAGCAGTACGGTCTCATAGAAATGTTGTTGCTCTTTGGTGTAGAACCTGTAGTCAACAACAGTCTTCCTCCTCTGAGCATAAGGATCTATGGCTCTCCAGGATCTCAAGCCTGAGTCTTTCCTTTTTTTCATGCCCTCAGCAACTAAGTGGTTGGCATCGTGCACTAGAAGATGTGGTTTGAGCTTCATCAAAGTAATCAAGTCATCATCATCTTCCACTCTGGAGGCAGTCCCTTTGTTCTTCTCTGAGGCAGGAATATCTCTGGTGGTCCTCTTGGACTTCTATGCAGCAACCTTCTTAGATGTAGGTTTGGTGCTCTTGGAGGTGACAGTCTTTGGCATAGCATCATCCATGAGCTTCTTGGCTTTCTTCTTGGGAGGGACTATCTCAGCATGCTCTTCCTCCTCCTCCTCAGCAGCAACACCAGCAGCCTCATCCGAATCTTCAAACATAGACGTGGGCCTGCCAATGACATGGACAATCCTTTTCCTGGACTTTTTCTCCCCTGCCTTCTTAGGCATAGCTTTCTTGGGGACCTCAATAGACATAGTTGCTCTAGCAGTCTCATGAGCTTTGAAGGTTGAAGCAGGTGCATAAACTTTGCTAACAACCTTTCGAGAAGAAGTAGATTCAGTTGCTGACTTCTTGGCAGCCTTTTCTTTCTTTTTAGCAAGTATCTCCTCATGAATAAAATTTGAATCTTCTTCATTAGAGTTGAGCTTCTTCCTGGTTCTGGTGGCAGCCTTAGGGAACCCATGAGAGCTGGGGGTGCCTGTATCTGAGAAAGAACTGGCTTTTGGGCTTGTTCCAGAACTCATATCAACTCCCTGCTCTGCCAAATTCTGACTGTCCTCTAAGCCTGACATACTGACCCTGTGAATAGAGTATAGGAGAGCAGAAGAAGATGAGTCATCACAAAATGAGGCTGGTTTTTGAAAATTGAGCAATGAATTTTCAAGACTTTTGCATTCTGTCAAATAGACATCGGTGCAGCCGAAACAGAAATTTCGGTGGGGCCGAGACTGACTGACTCTCTAACCGAAACTTGGCAGCCTTTTCGGTCAGACCGAAAAGAGCAACTCGGTTCCACCGAGTCAGTTCTCAACCACACAGAAAAGCATATCGGTGAGACCGATATTTTCGTTTTGGTTCCACCGAGATTTATCGAGCGGACGGTAAAACCCTAGAAAATCCATTTATCGTGAGATTTCAGGGATTTGAGATGATGGAAACGTGTGCAAAGGGTGCAATGATGATAAACAAGGATCTAATGCGCAAGAATCGGACGGGGAGCCCAATAGAGATCGAATCCGTACCCTAGCTTGGCGCAGATCCTCTACGGCGACCACGAGGGAGTGGACTTCGTCGGTGACGGTGATTCCTAGCGGTGGAGGAGTGCGGGGAGACAAGGGTGACGACCAGGGGTCTTCGGAACGGCAGCTTAGGGTTTTGGAGTGCGACATATGAGATAGAAATTCAAGGCATCGGGTCCAGCTTTATATACCCACCACTGTCGGTGACACCGATTCTAAGTTTTTGGTGTCATCAAGTGCCTCAACTGTCAGCTGACAGGGACACTCAGTGTAACCGATAAAATGGAATCAGTTGTACCGAGATTGAAAAACCAGATCAACCCTAGGCATTTGATGAGACCGAGATTTTGGTGTTGGTTCCACCGAAATGCACTTGGGAGGTTTTAATGGTTAGTCCTTGTCGATACGGAACTCCGAGTGCTGCACACACAGAGGGATCTAAAAGCACTTGCTCAAATTTTGTGATGCAGCATGAATAGAGTATGAGGTGAGAAAGCATAGATAGCTAAAGAAGTAGTCCTAGGCATTCTTGTATATCCAATTGGCAAAAGATAAATCAAAAGCCAAATAGCAACAATTGGATATCCTCGAATGAGAAAATAAATACAGACCAACATGCTCACACAATAAGATGTCAAATGAAATCATGGCAAACATGCACATATACTCTAGAATCCAAGAAGCACTTGGGCGATGACAAAGTCATCTATATATGAGTATTTGACTTAGGAGCCAAGTAAGAGTACTTGATCATAGGTCATACTCATCGTTTAAGCACAAGTGGGGTTACCACTTTTACATAAAGCATTTAATGTTTGTCACATACTATGGGATGCTTTGACTCAAGTCTTAGAGTAAAGCTCCCCCTTGATGTGACATCCCCCCATAAGAGGGATAAACTAACCTTGGGTTTTGTCGAAGACTTCATGTTGATGAGGTAGTGATGGATGCTCAAGGTTGATGAAGATCACCAAGAGTTGGGATCATCCTTGTTGTTTCCTTACTCTTCTCACCTATATGGGTTAGTCCCAACACACAAGAGACAAATACAAGGACATCTATGGACATGGAGTGCAAAGCATATGTAATGATGTCCATTGATTTGTTGATTACCTTGTCCCTTGCTTACATTTGAGGGAATGTGTGACTCCTTGATCTATTGCATAGGGTTGATGTTGATTGCAAATAGATCTTGCAAATAATGAATGTGAGTGAATTTCATTGGTGGAGTCACCCCTCAAGAACTCTCTAGTTCTTCTTCTTGGAATCCACATCAAGTTGATGGGGATCCTTGGTGTTGAAGTAGCACTTGTAGAAGTTGAGCTTGTAGTAGCCTTGGGAACCCACTTCACCAAAGCTCGGGATTCATCTTCATAAGAGTCAAAGTCCTCTTGGAGCTTGTTCCTGCCCTTGAGCTTGGTGTCTTGTGGTGGAACGTCATCTTGAGTCAAATTCCCCTTGGAGCTTGTTCCTGCCCTTGAGCTTCTCATTTTGAGGAACAAACTTGGGATTGGGATATTGACCTTCTTCCCATTCAACTCCATTAGCGTTGAAGTAGCCAACACCGCGATTCTTCTGGTACCCTCCGTGCTTGCATACAATCTCATCAAATTGTTTATACCCTTCAAGACTCTTGTAGATACCTTTCTCTATAATTCCTCTCAATAAAGCATCTTCTTGCTCAAGTGTAACTTGGCTAAGAGAATCATCATTAGTGGAATCAATAGAACTACTAGGAGCAACATCATTGGGTTTAGCATTTTTATTGTTGCTACTAGATGAAGAACATTTCTTTACTTTGTTACTACTTTGCTTAGATTCGACTTGTGGCATGAATGTAGACAAGAGTAGTCGTTTGGCAATATAAGATGAAGTCTTCTTTCGAAGATCGTCATTGATAGCTTTAAGAAATCCATGTTCTTGCTCCAAATTGAGCTTCTCGAAGTGTAGCTTCTCATGAGTTCTTACAAGCTCTCTATGATCTTCAAGAGTAGATTCATGAGCTAACTTAAGAGTGTTGAGTTCTTTAGTCAGTTCTTCTATTTTCATCTTATCATCATCAATTGACTTATCTTGACTAGCATGAGAAATATCAAGTTCACTATGATTACATCACTAGTTTTATCACATAGCAAGTCATCATCGTAATCATCTTCATCACTATCGAAATCAAGATATTCGGGGTGTGATACCTTGGGGCCTTTAGCCAGGAAGCAACTTCCATCTCCTTCATTTGGTGAATCAAATATATAATAGGAGTTGGTTGTCACTAGTGCAATTCCGGCAACACCCTCATCTTGACTATAATCGGAGTTGGAGTGACAGCTTCTCTCCGAGTGGTTGTCGGAGTCGGAGCTGGAAACCCATTCACCAACATGAGCTTGATGCTTTCTTCTTGATTAGCTCTTGGTGTGCTTGTCCTTCTTCTTCGAGTCCCTACTTCTCCCTAAGGGTCTTCGTTCATAACGATCATCTCTACTCCTTCTCTCTCTTCGAGGTGATTCATCTCTTGAGCTTTGTCTTCTTGGTGACTCTTCTCTTCATTTGTAGGGAGATGAGCACTCATTGGAGTAGTGTCCGGGCTTCCCACAATTGTAGCAGTTTCGATCACGACTTGACGAATGCTTCTCTTCATATCTGGAGTTGGAGCTGCGATCTTTGCTTCTATTCTTGTAGAACTTGTTGAATTTCATGACCATGAGGCTTAACCTTCATTTGTGACAAGGTTGCCACATGAGTTAGTGGGAGCATCACTTGTGGCTTTGTAAGCACCGCTATACTTGTGATGAAGGTCTTCCTTGTCTTTGAGTGTCATCTCATGAGCAACAATTCTACCAATCACTTCCGTTGGTTTGAGATCTTTATAGTTGGGCATCATTTGGATCAATGTGCACACTGTGTCATATCTCTCATCCAAAGCTCAAAGTATCTTCTTGATAATGAACTTGTCAGCCATTTCTTTGCTTCCTAAGCCGGCAATCTCATTGGTGATGAGAGCTAGCCTAGAGTACATTTCAGCGACCCCTTCACCATCCTTCATCTTGAACTTGTCAAGTTGACCTTGAAGAACATCTAAATTGGATTCTCTCATGGACTCAGTTCCTTCGTGCATATCAACCAAAGTATCCCAAATCTATTTTGCATGTTCAAGACGGCTGATTTTGTTGAATTCTTCAGGACATAGGTAGTTGAAGAGTATGTCACATGCTTGAGCATTGAGTTGCAACATCTTCAATTCATCCGCAGATGCTTCACGATCCGGTTCTTTTCCAAAGAATTCACCTTGCAAGCCAACACGAACAACAACCCAAACGATAGGATTATGACCAAGCAAATGCATTTTCATTTTATGCTTCCAACTAGCAAAATTAGTGCCATAAAAGTATGGACCTCTACGGTGATAATTTCCCTCACTAGATGTCATACTTCTCCTAGCTTGTGAAACCAATGCAATGGAGACCAAAGCTCTGATACCACTTGTAGGTTCGAAAGTAGGTCTGGAGGGGGGTGATTAGACTACTTGACCAAATAATTTTTTTGCCTTTTTCCCAATTTTAATTCTTGGCAAGTTTTAGCATTCATAGCATATCAAGTAACACCCTACAGATGCATGTCTAAGAGTATAGCAGCGGAAAATAAAGACATTGCACATGTAAGTAAAGAGAGGCTTAGGAATGCAAACACAAGTGATGACACGATGATTTTTCCCGTGGTTTCGAAAGGTGGTGCTATCGTACATCCACGTTCATGGAGTTTTCAACCCACGGAGGGTAACGGTCGCGAGAGTCCATGGAGGGCTCTACCCACGGAGGGTTCCATGAAGAAGCAACCTTGACTATTCCACGCGGCTTCCGTCCACGAAGGACTAGCCTCACTATGGGTAGATCTTCACGAAGTAGGCGATCTCCTTGCCCTTACAAACTTCTTGGTTCACTCCACAACACGAAGTAGGAGGCTCCCAAGCGACACCTAACCAATCTAGGAGGCACCACCCTACAAAAGGTAATAGGCTCGGTAATGACGATGAACTCCTTGCTCTTGTGCTTCAAGATGATAGACTCCTCAACACACAATCTCTCTCTCATAGATTTGGCTTGGTAGAAGAGATGGGATTGGTGGAAAGCAACTTGGGGAGGCTAGAAATCAAGATCCATATGGTTGGAGTGGAAGATCTTGACCTCAACACAAGGGTAGGTGGTTCTCTCTCAGAAAACTGAGTAGGATAGGTATGGAATAGTTCTGAGTGCTTCTCTTTCGAGTGGGTGGTGGTGAAGGGGTATATATAGGCATCCCCAAAAATCTAACCGTTACACACAATAAGTCAGACTCGATGACACCAAAGTGTAAAAATCGATGGTATCGAAGTGACAAAAAGTGGCAACTCTTGAATCTCGGAGGGACCGATATACAACTCTTGGTTGCACCGACAAGGTGACCAATGGTCAGATTTACCAGTCTCGGTGACGCCAATTCCACATTCTTGGTCAGACCGAAAATGTGAACTTGCGTAACAGAATCTTGGCAACCCAACTCGGTGGCACCGAGTGCAGTGTCGGCTGCATCGAAGTGTTAAGGTTTGGCTGAGTCTGTCTAGGGTTTGGAACTCGGTGGCACTGGGATAGGAAAGTTGGTTGCACCGATTTGGCATATTTGGCTTAGGACAGACTTGGTGGGAGAGTATGTGGATGTTTTGGTGACTGTCACTTGTGCATGTTTGAGCATATTGTTCACCATCAAAACTTTACCTCCTTTTAATAGTATTGCCTTTCCTATTCTCACACCCTGTGATTTGCCTCATGACTAAGTTATCATGACTCAAAAATCAGGGCCAATTAAACCTTTTGTGTGCTTGTTATGCTTGACTTGATTGCTAATTGTGTGATTGCTTGCTAGTGCTCTATATTCATAAAATCCCTCCTACTCTCAAAACTCTTTTCCTTGATCCCCACCCTTGTCCAATGATCATGCCATGTGAGTAGGACTTAATTATATTTTTACAAAATATTATTTTGGCCAAAAAGGTTTTATTCAAATTAGGTTTGCAAAACCCTCTGATTTGGGATTTGCACTGCAAGTCCCCAAATTGGGTGGATCCTTTTTCCCCAAATGCTTTATTTGGAACCTACTATATATATAACTTCCCAAAACCACAAAATATTATTTTAAAAGATTATTTTCATACTTTATTTAAAGGCTTTTTCTTAAGGCCAGAAATGGTCTTTTATAGGGAAAAATTATTTAAATGCTTTAAAAATATTTGGGAAAAACTGAGGAAAGCTCAGTGAACATATATTGTCCATATATAAGAGTTTCAAGGCATTGTCATGTTCAAAGTATTGGACAAAACCCTTCAAAACCATTTCTGCCTATTCCAAGCATTTGAAATATTTTTATAAGAAATATTATCAAATAAATCCAGGAAAATTCTAGCATGTCACATATGATATATGTGGTCATCTTTCCAAGTTTCATCACAATCCCAATTGTTTTGGTTCACCAAAATATCCTAAAGCCATTCCTGTCCAGAGCCAAACTTGATCAACTTTACATTGTGAAGTATATCCTATTGATCCCACACTTTGTGGGCATTCTCTATTACCTAAATGATGATGCTACATCAAGTGGTGCATCAAGGGGAATAGAATTGCATGATCAGATCTATAGAAATCCATTTATGTCCATTTCTAGGGTTTACCAAGTTTACAATATCAAGTTTCTTCAAATCATCTCAAAACTTGTGATTAGGACCAAATGGAATTACCATATACCCCTGGTAAATCTCAAGGTCATAGGATTCCTCTGCCTAGCCCAATCATAGCACAAACACTTTCAGCCATAAACTTGTGGACAAACAAAGTGGGCCCAAAAAGATTCCCCTTGCCCCCAACTTTTTACCACAACATATTATAACCCTCTTCTACCTCCAGTAACTTTGCCATGGCCACTGGTCAATTATTGGTGGGGTAACTCCCTCATTCTCCCTCTCTTTTACCATGGCAATACCTCTTATTTCCCCTCTCCCATTATTCTGTTCGTAAAAATGCCCCCAAACCTTTCCAAAGCATCATTTGCATCAACCCAAACCCATATATGGCATACTCATGTGGGAAATATGAGAAGCACCTCTAAAAATAGATTTTGGCAGGAATTGTAGCTTTGAACTACAAGTACCTTGTGCATTGATCTCCCTGAGCTGAAAATTGGTGGAGATGTAGTCCTTCCATAACCAAGACCACTAGACAAAGTTTTATCCCCAATGCCCTCCATTACAAACCCCTTAGATGAGTCTCTAGTTTGTTGCTGCAAACTTACCCCAAGTAAAAAAAACATATGACTAGCTCCATTTACCATGAGAATTCTTCCAATGCTCTACTGCATGTGTGCCTCACACCCTAGATAGCTTTTACCGACCAAAATGTCTCACTGGACAAGGGTTGGCATGGTGACCATGCTGCGGGCATGCAGCAACGGCGCTCTGCCCATTGAGCTTGTCCTGTAGCTCGTGTCCGGCCATGGCAAAGCAACAAAACACACCGGGGAATCCCTCCTTGCCTCCCATGCCCTCCCTGACACTTGCTAAATTCCAACTCCCCTCTGGCATGCGTGCTCGCCGCGCCCAAAGCGCATCCGAGGCCACCCGTGCTCTCTCTGCCCGTTCCCGTCCTTAAGACCGTTCCCGAGTCCCCCCCTCTTGCCCCTCTTGCTCTCCCTTCCTCCAAGGTGCCTCCTGGATCGAGTCGTTGGAGTCCCCAAGCTCCCCATGCCTCTCATGGCCGAAAGGGTGCCGCCTCGGCCTCAGGCAAGTCCGAGCAGCTCTGGCCCCTCCTCTCTCTCCTAGACTTCGCCAGCCACCACCCATAGTTGTCGCGCTCCTCCCCGTCCTCCGTCCCTTGCTCAAGGCAGCCGGCGTGCTGCTCCCATGGTCGCCATCGCTGTCCTCCGCGTCGGCCGAAGCCCTGCCTGCTCTGCCGCTTCCCCACAGGAATGGGGCTACCGAGCGGACGCGAGACTTCCTCCCGAGGACTCCGGTGGCCGGGCAGCCGCCGGAGGTGGCATGTGCCGCCGGGGCGGCACCGGCAAGCGCTCGGGTCCCCATCCCCTGCCTCCCCTCTGTTTGGGCGGGAGGAGGGAGATGGACCTGACCAGCGGCCCCCCTATAGGTGGCACAAGGGCTGGGCCCAGCTTTAAGTGAAGGCGGGATCCACTTGAGGCCGCCTTCCCCATGGGAAGGCGTATGCCCGCAGGGCGCCTTCGACGTGGCCTCCTCCCCCGCTAGGCCGCGCCTTCGGGGCAGCCCAGGAGCTATCTTACGCCCACGGGCGCATTTTAGCCCTTTCCTTTCGGGTAATTCTTAGCCCTTTTCTTTTTCCAGAGTATTGTAAATTTCATTAAAAAATCATTATAGCTCCAAATTCAGTGATTCAAAATCTTAGATATTCCTAAAATCATTTCCTATCCAAATTTGTGCATTGCACATTTTTTCATAAATCTTTTCTGATAGTTCAAATTCAAATTTGAATTTGAACCATATAGAACCCCCACTTTGCAAATTCCCAGTGAGTTATTAGTAACTCCAAATGGGTTGATTCAAGTTCCTAGATGCATCTAAATTCATGCACTAAGTGGTGAGCATTTTTCCTTACACTTTTTCTGCCATGTCAATTATTGGGCCATTTATTCGTATGTGACCCACTTTGCAAATTCATAGGAAAATCATACCAACTCCAAATCCAGTAAATCCACTTCCCACATGTTTCTAAAATCATGCCCTATTTTATGAGTGCCTACACAGATTTTTATGAAAATATTTTCTGTTGAGATCTTGAAGGATCATCATTTCGATCATTCCCACCATTCAAAACTCCCCCTTGACCCACATCCACCAAACCTCCTTGGTTATTTTTCTCAAGACCAGAGGTGTCCTAGAAAAATAAAACTCCTATTTATAGAGAACCTTTATTGTCTGCTTGATGTGTTGCTCATTATGGTTGTTTACCGACGGTAGTTGACGAGATATACAGAGTGCTCGGAGTTGGACGAGAAGCGTGTGAAGACTTCGAAGACGTTGCTAAGCCAGGCAAGAAGCCCTTTGACCATGTTAAGAAACCATTTTCATTGCATGACATATAGCACTTCACTTTTGTTATACTTGATCATGTGGAGTAGTGACCCCTCTGGTGGGTTGCTTTCGATACTTTTACCGTTGACACTTGCATCGTGCATCACCCTACCATCTTATGAGGGTTATGTGGGTGAGTGTAGATAGGATGCTAGTAGATGCTATGCAAATGGATCAAGATTATGCATGGTGACGGAAACACAAAGGCTTTCAAAGACTTTTCGAAAACCTCGTTAGGTGCCATTAATGCCCGAGGGAGATTATGATGAGTTGGGTAACCACTTGAGAAAGAAGTGGTGTACCGGAGTAAGTGAGTGTATGTTTTCGAAACGGAGGGTTTAAGATTTGTCGACCGTCCCAACCTTACATGTACGACCACTCTACCCCTATATGGGAAGGGGCTTTGTTGATTACTATGGTTGGTGCTAGCAAGGAGCCCGCATTACTAGTGGTGAGAGTGAAGAGGTCACTCTCGAGACGGGGTCGTCCCACAGTGGAAGGTCATGCGCTATCTCTACAAGCACCGGGCACACCGTTGCGTGCCCTCATGGATGATACGAGTGATGTATATCATGAGGGATGGCACCAACGAGTGGACTCTTTGTTTAGTATCGCCATGGGAAAGGCATTGTTCAGGTGCTTACCTCGGGTATGTAATATACCGCGAGTCGTGGATGACGTGGAAGTTCCCCGAATCTTGTGGGTAAAGTGTGCAACCTCTACAGAGTATAAAACTATTCAAATAGCCGTGTCCACGGTCAAGGACAGTTGGGTGCTGTTGCTTATGCCACGTCCAGATGTTTTTGCAAACTTGGTGTGTGTGTGTGTGTGGTGGCAAGGATGATATTTGTGTCAAATCGGAAGACTTGGCATGATGACTGAACATGAGATGTTCAGACGGTACATGAGACAAGTCTGAGGACTTGGTGTGATGGTTGAACATGAGACGCCTAACCCCCTGCTGATGATGATGACTGTGGTGTGTTCTTATGAACACCTGTTCATGGTTGATGCATGCTTACTTAAGTTACTTGATCATGTCATTGCACTCAAAACTAGCTTTTTGCAAAACTTACCTATTAGTGCTATATCATGCATTGTTCTTGCCTTGTTCCAAACATGGGTTGCTTGCGAGTACATTCAAAGTACTCATTGGCTTGCCAATGGTTAGTTTATTGGCCAGGCATGAAAGATCAGGTTATGATGAAGATTACCTTGGTGACGGACATGCAAGCTAGGACGCTTCCCAGTCAGAATGCCTGTAGGGTTAAGGCAGATGGCATGGGTTCACGCTATTGTTGAAGATTTTTGCTGCAATCATATGAAGACTTGGCCATAAAGGCCATATTTGAGTAAACCGGTATGTAATGGTTGTAAGACCCTTGTTAATCAGTTTTTGTGTGTTAAGTGAGCATTGATCTCTGGGATCATTGTGCACGTACATTCGGTGATCACGACTTATGAGTCGGGGTCCCCACAGAGCTGGTATTAGAGCCATCCTGACTATAGGAAGCCCTTAGTTAGGATGGACGTTAGTTAGGACAAAACTATTCCTCCAAGCCCTTCAAAATCCCTTACCAAGCCTCTATATTTCTCACCTCTCCTAAAAATTCCAAGGGAAGCAAAGGTTTTTTCCTTAGCACTTCCACCACTTTTGTCTTAGCTATCCTCGTCTGCTTTTCAAAAACTTTGCAAATGGTCACTACTACCCTTGTGCCCCTGACCACGGGATTCCTTGTAATCCTCGCGGGTAACCTGGAAGGAGGCCACCTTGCCAGACGATTGCCGACATATCCTGGACCCAAGTTGGTGACACTAGACAAGGAGTTACCAACAGAGGATATCTTCTCGACGGATGAGGATATCAAGGCTCAGAAGATGGTGACACCCTCGACACTGCCCAAGGATGATGCCACCTTAGCCTTCGATGACTAGGGCACAAGACATGCAATGTCATGATATGCATCGCTAATAGAGCAACCCTCTCCTTTTCGTTGTTATATCGGTAACCACCGGTGGATGAGAACCTTGCGATTTGGCCCACCTCACTATAGTGAGCAGGAAAACTGTCCTCATCATCCCCTGCTCTTGGTGCTTATGATATCGTCAACAAGACCGACAAGATAAAACTCTACCATGCCTTGTCAATGTCATTGCATAAAGGATTTCCTCCCTGGGACCCTCAACGTCTTAGAAGACCAGGAGGCATTATCACAATTATGAAGATACTAGATGACCCTGTCTACAACAACTATGAACAATCGCCTTCGTCCTCAACTCACCAGATCCAAGGTCATCTAGGACTCTTCAGGCGCAACCAGGATCATTTCGACAAACAACAACCGGAGACATAATGACACCTGAAGAAGACCCACAAGACTAAGCGGACTCCTCTCCAAGACATGAAGCAAGCACGCCTAATGAGTCCGAGAACCCCTAGGGTAGGATAGGTCATGTGTCCTCCATGTGAAGTCGAGTCCATATGATGGTTCACATGGAACCATGATGTGTGTTGTTTGTTTTGTCTGTTTGTGCTTTGGTGTAAGTAACACTTTTGCCCTAGGCAACAAGTGCGTGACTATATCACCTACCTTACCTTGATGTTTGTGTTTGGCCTTCTCGGCACTTGTTTGATTGTACTTGCACTATACCACCCCCTTAGGCACGCTCCTCTATGCTACTTTCCCTCTCCCCAATCTCGTCAACTGAAGACCAGCAAGACCGGATACACCAAGGATCCACCTCGACAAACAACTGACACCAAAGACTTCGATTACAATGTACTCAACAGAATGCAACCCCGTAGGGATTAGGCTCTTCCCTCAAGATTGGAAAACCCCTCCCTTGCCCAACCTATACCTCACTAGCTCCTCCAGCACAAGCCTCTGATCACATGTTTAACACACGGATTTGCCAGAGCACTTATTGAGCTTCTATAACCCCTGCTTTGCACTGGGTTCATTATGGAGCTAGTGATCGCAGTGAACAAACATGCTTCATTCTTATGCTAGCACTAGAACCTTGATGCCATTAGGAAGGATCATTTTGAGGATGTACTATTTGTGGGCAATGATTTGATTTATGCATAATAGGTGTCTTGAGCAAGCATTTCAGACCCTTGGGTGGATTACGAGGCTTAATGTTGGTGGATGAACTTGGTGGGTCAAGATTGATAGAGTAGCATAACTTACTTGTCCCTTAAGCAATTTGGATTAGTAGGACAAATATGATCCAAGCTGGAATTCTTGTTGGATTAATGACTTGACTTTGGCAAGTAATGTAGATAGTGGAGTGATGGTGACTCGCACAACTAGTAGGAAGCTCTTACTAGGTGTAAAACTTGGATTTAAATAGGTGATCCTACTAGGTGCTTGAGATCAATTAAACCACATGGTTCGGAGTAACTTGGATTTAGTCCAATGATCTTGGACATGATACCATGTTTCTCGATGGATGATAGTAGAAGCAATCGGATGATGTTAGGGATAAATTAGGGATCTATATAAGCTCGACCTTGGAGTTTAGTTGGCCATGAGATTGGAAGTTCATGGATATATTGCGATAATAGTCCTTGCAATGACATGTGGATTATATGAACTCGAGGAGATTATGTTGGACACCATCGATGCTAGATTTGTAGCAGTAATGGATCAGGTAATAATGGGTGATGATCGAGGATCGGATAATTGGATTCATAGGAAGGAAACAAGATCTTGGCGTGGTTTATTACATGTTTCCTTAGCATACTAATGCAATACCTTAGACCTTGGATAGGTCAGAAGGGCACTTGGATTTTGTAGTGTCGTGATCAAGCTTAGCGGCTTGTAAATTATCCCGAGGATTTTTATATAGGGATATATGTGAGTTAGCTATAGTATGCATATGAGATTTTCAGCATAGTCATTCTCTCAAAACCTTGGAAGATATGAGTAGCATGTGTAATATTGGAGTTGACTTATATGAATGATACCTTCGAGGATATAGGGTGATTTCATTTGGAGTAATAGACGATACTATTGGAACCTAATAGTTGTGCTCAAGATAAGATGTTAGACGTTCACTCACATCCTAAGGTCCTTGAAAATCCCTAAGCTTTTCTAACCCGTATCACGGTCGGGTCATGACCATAGGCCTTGGACTATAAGTCCTTAGACCATGGTCTATACTCCACCTTGACCACCACCCACCTCTTTCATAAGGAAGGTGGACACACAGAACTAGTTTTCGATGGACTACAAACCCTTGACACTAGCGACCATCGGGGACGAATGCCTGCTCCTCTCACCTATCCCATGAGCAATGTGTTTATGTGATACCTAGGGAAATAGGTTCTGGTCCTACGGGATGACATACTTATTTACCCAATAAGAGGAGGAACACCTTAGTCCTGTTGGGACCAGCCCCCAGGAACACCAATTGCCATGCCTCTCGAGCATAAGAGTTCACCTTGAAAAAGTTGGACTCAGCAAAGCACCCTCCCTATAGAAGAAGACTTTCTTGCCCAAGCAAGATGAAGGACCACTGCGATTGCGAAGCCACGACAATGACAAAGGAGAAGCAAAAGAAGTCAACCTCCACTCCTGTGCCGGCTACATCAACTAGACTATATCAAGAAGCACCGACATCCAAGCATGATGAAGCCCTTGCACAACAAGAGGGTTGAAGAACCCCTCGTCATGACTGGTCATCCATCAGTTCCTGACTAAGAAGGAACCAAGGAGCTAATAACACCCCTTACTCCACCACCTTGATGGTCTACGTTGAGCATGACATCCCTGCCCCCTTCAGATGCCTAGAACGGAGTAGGACGAATGTCATGACCTCATTGCTAGCCCCTTTATGGTCCAATCAGGGACATGAACCCGACTCGATCATGGTAAGCCACATGTCAAAGATAGTTCACCCCTATTGACAAGCTTCACACCCTGGGGATTGGATGGCTAGTCTATACCTTTGGGTAGCTAGCTCATCTAGGACCCCCCTTAGAACCTTCCCATATACTAGAACCCATTTTGACTGCAAGTATCTAAGCTCAGTCTTAGGGACGAGACTCAGCGCAAACTTTGCCACGAAGAGACGAGTAGACCAAACACTCAAGGACCCTCCAGAAACGTGCGTCCATGACGATGAAGGAAAACGACCAGAGAAGAATGAAGAATCTACCTGAGCAACTTACTCAAGAAGAAGATCCCGACGAGAAGCCCACGATGACGCACCTCAGCACTCTCAAGGATGGAGACCACCTACGGCTGAGGACCCCCGCTTTAAGGAAGATAAGGACTTCCCCGTCAACGAGAAGCTACACCAAGACTCAACCATTCTATTCTAATGCGAGACATATAGATGTCACTACCAACGTAAGCAGTCCTACGACCAGCACACAAACACACCACTTGGCCAGGTATTCCGATTTTGGGATACACACGCAAGCCACGCACTGCGGGAACCTCGTCCACCAAACCCTTAACCATTAGGCAAGCCTAGCACATTACGAGAACCCCGTTCACCCTTAGACAAAGTCAACGATGCACTCGAAGACATGTCATCAGACACTTCAAGATCCAGAAGGACAACCACACCAGAGCAGAAGCAGGATGGAACGTGAAGACTACCTCGCCTCTGAATTTCCGCATCTCTTCTACGCCTAGCCTAGGAATCTAGGGGACGAGATTCTTGTAAGGGGGGTAGGTCTGTCACACCCTGTGATTTGCCTCATGACTAAGTTATCATGACTCAAAAATCAGGGCCAATTAAAACTTTTGTGTGCTTGTTATGCTTGACTTGATTGTTGATTGTGTGATTGCTTGCTAGTGCTCTATATTCATAAAATCCCTCATACTCTCAAAACTCTTTTCCTTGATCCCAACCCTTGTCCAATGATCATGCCATATGAATAGGACTTAATTATATTGTTACAAAATATTATTTTGGCCAAAAATGTTTTATTCAAATTAGGTTTCTAAAAACCCCTGATTTGGGATTTGCACTTCAAGTCCTCAAATTGGGTGGACCCATTTTCCCCAAATGATTTATTTGGAACCTACTATATATATAAATTCCCAAAACCACAAAATATTATTTTAAAATATTATTTTCATACTTTATTTAAAGGCTTTTTCTTAAGGCCATAAATGGTCTTTTATAGGGAAAATTATTTAAATGCTTTAAAAATATTTGGGAAAAATTTAGGAAAGCTAAGTGGACATATATTGTCCATATATAAGAGTTTCAAGGCATGGTCATGTTCAAAGTATTGGAAAAAACCCTTCAAAACCATTTTTGCCTATTCCAAGCATTTGAAAAATTTCTATAAGAAATATTATCAAATAAATCCAGGAAAATTCTAGCATGTCACATATGATATTGTGGTCATCTTGCTAAGTTTTATATCAATCCCAATTGTTTTGGTTCACCAAAATATCCTAAGGCAATTCCTGTCCAGAGCCAAACTTGATCAACTTTAAATTGTGAAGTATCTCCTATTGATCCCAAACTTTGTGGGCATTCTCTATTACCCAAATGATGATGCTACATCAAGTGGTGCATCAAGGGGAATAGAATTGCATGATCATATCTATAGAAATCCATTTTTGTCCATTTATAGGGTTTACCAAGTTTACATTACCAACTTTCTTCAAATCGTCTCCAAACTTGTGATCAAGACCAAATGGACTTACCATTTACCCCTGGTAAATCTCAAGGTCATGGGATTCCTTTGCCTAGCCCAATCACAGCACAAACACCTTCAGCCATAAACTTTTGGACAAGCAAAGTGGGCCCAAAAAGATTCCCCTTGCCCCCAACTTTTTACCATAGCATATTATAACCCACTTCTACCTCCAGTAACTTTGCCATGGCGTCTGGTCAATTATTGGTGTGGTAAATCCCTCATTCTCCCTCTCTTTTACCATGGCAAGACCTCGTCTTTCCCCTCTCCCATTATTCTGTTCCTAAAAATGCCCTTAAACCTTTACAAAGCATCATTTGCATCAACCCAAACCCATATATGGCATACTCATGTGGGAAATATGAGCAGCACCTCTAAAATTAGATTTTGGCAAGACTTGTAGCTTTGAACTACAAGTACCTTGTGCATTGATCTCCCTGAGCTAAAAATTGGTGGAGATGTAGTCCTTCCATAACCAAGACCACTAGACAATGTTTTATCCCCAATGCCCTCCATTACAAACCCCTTAGATGAGTCTCAACTTACCCCTAGTAAAAATCCCATATGACTAGCTCCATTTACCATGAGAATTCTTCCAATGCTCTACTGCATGCGAGCCTCATACCCTAGACAGCTTTTGCCAACCAAAATGTCTCACTGGACAAGGGTTGGCATGGTGACCACGCTGCGGGCATGCAGCAACGGCGCTCTGCCCCTTGAGCTTGTCCTGTAGCTCGTGTCCGACCACGGCAGAGCACCAAAACATGCCGGGAATCCCTCCTTGCCTCCCACGCCCTCCCCGATGCTCGCTAAGCTCCAACTCCCCTCTGGCACATGTGCTCGCCGCGCCCAAAGCGCATCCGAGGCCACCCGAGCTCTCTCTGGTCATTCCCGTCCTTTAGACCGTTCCTGAGTCCCCCCCTCTTGCCCCTCTTGCTCTCCCTTCCTCCCAGGTGCCTCCTGGATCGAGCCGTTGGAGTCCCCGAGCTCCTCGTGCCTCTCATGGCCGAAAGGGTGCTGCCTCGGCCTCGGGCAAGTTCGGGCAGCTCCGGCACCTCCTCTCTCTCCTAGACTTTGCCAGCATCCACCCATAGTTGTCACGCTCCTCCCTGACCTCTGTCCCTTGCTCAAGGCAGACATCGCGCTGCTCCCGTGGTCGTCGTCGCTGGCCCCCGCGGCGGCCAAAGCCGTGCCCGCTCCGCTGCTTCCTCGTAGGAATGGGGCTACCGGGCGGACGCGGGACTTCCTCCTGAGGACTCTGGTGGTCGGGCGGCCGCCGGAGGTTGCATGTGCCGCCGGGGCGGCACCGGCAAGTGCTCGGGGTCCCCATCCCTTGCCTCCCCTCTGTTCGGGCGGGAGGAGGGAGATGGACCTGACTAGCGCCCCCCTGTAGGTGGTACAAGGGCCGGGCCCAGCTTTAAGTGGAGGCGGGATCCACTTAAGACTGCCTTCCCCATGGGAAGGCGTATGCCCATAGGGTGCCTTTGGCGTGGCCTCCTGCCCCGCTAGGCCGCGCCATCGGGCCGGCACATGAGCTATCTTACGCCCATGGGCGCATTTTAGCCCTTTCCTTTCGGGTAATTCTTAGCCCTTTTCTTTTTCCAGAGTATTGTAAATTTCATAAAAAATCATTATAGATCCAAATTCAGTGATTCAAAATCCTAGATATTCCTAAAATCATTTCCTATCCAAATTTATGCATTGCACATTTTCCCATAAATCTTTTCTGATAGTTCAACCATATAGAACCCCCACTTTGCAATTTCCTAGGGAATTACTAGTAACTCCAAATGGGGTGATTCAAGTTCCTAGAGGCATCTAAATTCATGCAATAAGTGGTGAGCATTTTTCCTTACACTTTTTCTGCCATGTCAATTATTGGGCCATTTATTCGTATGTGACCCACTTTGCAAATTCATAGGAAAATCATACCAACTCCAAATCCAGTAAATCCACTTCCCACATATTTCTAAAATCATGCCCTATTTTATGAGTGCCTACACTCATTTTTATGAAAATATTTTCTGTTGACATCTTGAAGGATCATCATTTCCATCATTGCCACCATTCAAAACTCCCCCTTGACCCACATCCACCAAACCTCCTTGGTTATTTTTCTCATGACCAGAGGTGTCCTAGAAAAATAAAAATCCTATTTATAGAGCACCTTTATTGTCTGCTTGATGTGTTGCTCATTATGGTTGTTTACCAACGGTAGTTGACGAGATATATGGAGTGCTCGGAGTTGGACGACCTCAAAGACGTTGCTAAGCCAGGCAAGCAGCCCTTTGACCATGTTAACAAACCATTTTCATTGCATGACATATTTTACTTCACTTTTGTTATACTTGATCATGTGGAGTAGTGACCCCTCCGGTGGGTTGCTTTCGATACTTTTACCGTTGACACTTGCATCATGCATGACCCTACCATCTTATGAGGGTTATACAGGTGGGCGTAGATAGGATTCTAGTAGATGCTACGCAAATGGATCAGGATTATGCATGGTGACGGAAACACAAAGGCTTTCAAAGACTTTTTGAAAACCCCGTTAATGCACAAGGGAGATTAATGCCCGAGGGAGATTATGATGAGTTGGGTAACCACTTGAGAAATAAGTGGTGTACCGGAGTAAGTGAGTGTGTGTTTTTGAAAATGGAGGGTTTAAGATTTGTCGACCATCCCAACCTTACATGTACCAACACTCTACCCCTATATGGGAAGGGGCTTTGTTGATTATTATGGTTGGTGCTAGCAAGGAGCCCGCGTACTAGTGGCAAGAGTGAAGAGGTCACTCTCGAGACGGGGTTGTCCCAGAGTGGAAGGTCATGCGCTGTATTTACAGGCACCGGGCACACCATTGCGTGCCCTCATGGATGATACTAGTGATGTATATCGTGAGGGGTGGCACCAATGAATGGATTCTTTGTTTAGTATCACCATGGGAAATGCATTGTTTGGGTGGTTACCTCGGGTATGTAATATACCGCGAGTCATGGATTACACGGAAGTTCCTCGAATCTTGTGGGTAAAGTTGTGCAACCTCTGCAGAGTGTAAAACTATTTGAATATCCGTGTCCACGGTCAAGGACAGTTGGGTGGTGCTGCTTATGCCACGTCCAGATGTTTTCACAAACTTGGTGTGTGTGTGTGTGTGGTGACAAGGATGATATTTGATTCGAATCAGATGACTTGGCATGATGACTGAACATGAGATGTTCAGATGGTACATGAGACAAGTCTGAGGACCTGGTGTGATGGTTGAACATGAGACACCCAACCCCCTGATGATGATGATGACTATGACGTGTTCTTATGAACACCTGTTCATGGTTGATGCATGCTTACTTAAGTTACTTGATCATGTCATTGCACTCAAAACTAGCTTTCTGCAAAACTTACCTATTAGTGCTATATCATGCATTGTTATTGTCTTGTTCCAAACATGGGTTGCTTATGAGTACATTCAAAGTACTCATTGGCTTGCCACTGGTTATTTTATTGGCCAGGCATGAAAGATCAGGTTATGATGAAGATTACCTTGGTGACGCACATGCGAGCTAGGGTGCTTCCCAGTCAGAATGCGTGTAGGGTTAAGGCAGATGGCATGGGTTCACACTATCATTGAAGATTTCCACTGCAATCATATGAAGACTTGGCCATAAAGGCCATATTTGAGGAAACCGGTATGTAATGGATGTAAGACTCTTGTTAATTAGTTTCTGTGTGTTCAGTGAGCATTGATCTCTGGGATCACTGTGCACGTACATTCGGTGATCACGACTTATGAGTCGGGTTCCGCACACCTATAGACTCAAATTGATTTCTCACAAATGTAAAATGTAGAGTCCTCTTGCTTGAAGCTTGGCCAACCTATTTCCTTGAATCTTGGGGTAATTCCGCAATCATTTTGCCATTCCCATCATTGAAATTTTCCTGAAATATATTTAGTGAAGATATTAGTTCAATGACGTATATGTTGTTATTAATTACCAAAACCACCAAGGGAGAAAATGTGCTTTCAACAAGGCCCAGGGTGTTGGGTTCGTTGCCATGGCAGACGCTCATAGGGTGATGTGGCTCAGGAGCTGGCTGGGCAAGCACTACTACTAGAGTAGTGTTGCCTGTGAGCGTGTATGATCCCCGATGGCGATGGTGATGGCGGTGACAACGATTACGATGATGCATACGTACATTTTGTGTAGCTAGGGCTGGAAAACTATTTGATGGTCTGTATATTTTGGTGAGGTGGTATATACTAACCCCTCACGATGATGGTGAACTTGTAGTGGTAGGACGACACCCTCTTTTGGATGTGGTGGTAGGATAACACCATGGTAGTGCTAGGTAGAACTTGCTATGCCGTATGATTATGCATGCTTTAGTTCTTCTCTTCTACTTGTGTGCTCCATTGATTTGCTGCTTCAACTCTTGCTCTTGTGCATTGCTAGGGCAAGTGGTATGTCGTGTTCATCGGTAAGGCTCTAGGGGTTTACAGTTCATGGGAAGAAGCTAGTGCACAAGTGGCATCGTATAGCAACAGCAGCCATAGAGGGTTCAAGACTAGGCAGACATCAAAACAAGCTTATTCGAACTGGGTGAGAAAGCACGGAGGCAACAGTGTTGACAGTGGCAAGGTTGGAGCTGTCAAAGTGGAAGGTCCTACAGCAGATCGCCAGTTGGGGCTGAAGCTGAAGAACTTCATCATCTTCGCCCAGTTCATCGCCATTGTTGTGATGTGGCGTTGGTGTGCTAGGTTTGCTCACCAAGGAGGTTAGAAGGTAAGCACACCATGTACGCCGTATGCAACCAAACACCGTGTTCATGTGCCACTTGTGCCAATGCAGACAACCAAACAAAGTGCACTTGCGTATTACCTAATGCAGGGACCCTAGATGCAGGCAACCAAACAACTTGCAGATGACGCATTTCGAGCTGTTTTTGCTAAACCAGGCTGGGTTGAGATGTGTATGCAATACGACTACTGTTCACTAATGGAACTAAACACGCCCTTGGGCGCGCTAACTCGAGGCGACCCAGTTTGGCAGTTGGCATCAACTTCAACCCAACGACCAAACGGATGGTACATCCTCTATGTGACGCTCTTTGCATCAAGGAGTCGGCATTTCGCAAAGGGGGCAGCTTGTCTGGACCGGTCCAACTGACATTCGCGAGCCAAAAAAAATTGCGAAAACCCAAAAGCGCAAACTCCTATCCAAGGTTTCGGACCCAAAACCTCTAAGTCATGCGCGGGTTATGCTAGCCATTGTGACTTGCAAGCTCTTGTGCTCTATTTGCACCGCAATAACTGAAGAAACGGTCAACAACGGCGCAACACTTCAACAAAATGTAAAATAACTACATCTTTTTGGAATACAAACAGTTTTTGAAATGTTCCAAACATTGTCTGAAAAACAGGAACATTTTTCGAAATGATGATTTTCTTTTCCAAAACATGATTTTTCAAAATTGCAAACCAATTTGAAAACACAAACTTTTCGAATTTGGAAAAATAATTGGTTAGCTAGAACGTATTTTCAAATTCCTGTTAAATTGGCGACAAAACGTTCACCTTTTTTTGTGCACAAAATATGAAAGTGGAAACATTTTTTTGAAATCCTTGAACACTTTCAAAACAAGATTGTTTGTTTAAATTTGTGAAGAAAATTTGAATGTGAGAAAAAAATTGAAGTTGCATTTTTGTTCAAAAATGAATATTTTTAAATTTTGAACAAAATTTGAAATAGGGAGCATTTTCTGACTTTTAAAAATGCAAACATTTTCAAATTTCAAATTTTAAAATTTGGAACGTTTTTCCTAAGACGGGAACAATATTGTAAATTCTAAACTTTTGGAATTTCTGCACAAATTTTAATACAGGGACATTTTATTAAAATATATAAAAAAGCGAGCATTTTATATTTATGAACATATTTTTAACTATTTATTTTTTTACAAAAAGTGAACAATTTTTGGAAGCAGGCACATTGTTTTTGAAACTCCCCCGAATAAAATTGAAAACATGAACATATTTTGAAGCTTGCGAACACATTCTGAAAATAAAACAGTTTTTGCAAACGTGACCAGTTTTTGAACCTCCAGAATTTCGAATGAAAGAAAAAAAACAAAAAAAACGAAATAGAAAGAAAAGGAAAAACCAGAAAAGGAAAATGAGAGAAAAAAAGAAATAAGAAAAAACAGAACAAAGAAATGATTTTTTTAACTCCCGAACCAATTTTTTAAACATAAAAAAATGTGAACATACTTTAAGAAGTGAAGCATTTTTAAAGTCCTGAACAAATTTCAGAAACACGAACAATTTTTTGAAAATGTGAACATTTTTCGAAAAACCCGAATAAATTCGAAAACGCGAACAATGTTTGAAAACACTAACATCTTTCCGGAAATGCAAACCATTTTTGAAACTCCCGAACGATAATTCGGAAATGCGAACATGTTTTGAAATTCTCGAACATTTTCTTAAACATGGACATTTGTTTAATTTAGGAACAAAATATGAAATCATCAAAAATGTAACATTTCATAAAATGTCGAACAAAAAGTGAAATCTTGAACATTTTTTTAAACTCGCGAACAAAATTCGTAAACACGAACAATTTTTGAAATAGAAACATTGTGAATTTCTATTTTTCCTGGAATTTTGAACATTTTTTTATATTTCTGAACAATTATAAACTATGTCATTTTTGAATTTTGGAACAATTTTTGGAAAATACAAAGATTTTCGAAATTTCTAAATGAAAATTGAGAAATAAAAACCATGTAAAAGGTAAAATGAAAATAAAAGGAGAATTGAAAAAAAATCAAGTGAAAGACGAAATAAACAGGAAAAAACAGCACATGAAAAAACTCAGCCGCACTGTACAATGCTGGAAGTGGGCCGGCTCATGGGTGTCACTTGCACCGTCTCCCTGTGTGAAGCATGGGCAATTCGCCGCAGCGAGCAGGAAATACGATTTTTCTAAACGGACATCAATTTTATTCGTTTTTTGTCTGTTTGCGTAGCCTGTCCACGCGTTCATGTCCGTTTTCTTATTTTGATCCGTTGATGCACCCAACAAGGACGGATGCATTTTTTGAATGTCTGTCCCGGCATTTCATGAAGCACCTAATGGATGCATTTCCTTGAACTGTCATGGGCTCTCGTGCCGCCACCCCGAGCTCCCGTCCGCGCCCCGCGTCGCGTACTCGGTCCACCGCCCTGAGCTCCCGTACGTTCGTCCGCGCCCCATGCCTGGCGTGGCACACTCTCGTCGCCGCTCCAAGCTCCTGCCGGTGCTTCACGCACTCGTGCCCGCCCGTGCGTCGACTGGCTAGCATAGCAGCAGCTAGCACACGGTTATGCATGAACGCTCGCACGCGGCCACGGGCTAGCTAGTTCCAACTACCTAGCATAGCAGCTAGCTCGCACACACGCATAGCAGTGAGTAGCGAGCATAGCAGCTAGCTCCCGAGCTGCGGCTGGCATGCACACACGCAAGGGCGCGACCATGTCGATGTGCTTGGACGCTCCTCCTCCTCGGCAAGCATAGTGCGACCGGGCGCGTCGAGATCTAGCGCAGAGACGTGCAAGCGGGGATGGTAGGCCGGGCGCGCAAGCATGGCACGACGAGCTCTAGCGCAGAAACGCGCAAGCACGACAGCCCTAGCAACAGAGCGACGGTGAGGGAGTGGCTGGCGGTGCGACTTTTGGCAAGGGAGCGGCACAGTCACTGATTTGTCGGTCCAGGCCAAACAAGAGCGGATGAGAGCGGACGTCGGGAGCGTCCGTTTTTGTCCGCCGTGGACCCATTTGTGACTCAAATTTGGGTTCGGTTTGGATCAGGATAGGCAATGAATGGACAATAGGCGGACAATTTATCCGTTTGGGTTGCCCTGTTGGACCAAGTTTTTTGTCCGGATGACCCAAGTGAACAAAATGGGTCGTCGGGTTGAAGTTGTTCTAAGGGCATGAACACTGGTGGCATCACCATACCGCTGCCACAACGCTTCATCAAGATAAAAATAACGGAAGCCACCATTTAATTCTACCTTCATCCACTAGAAGAAGTTGTATGCTTTGCAAGTTTAGCAACTTTTTTAGGGTACGCTGGTCCAGTTAAAGTCAGTGTGATGTGGTCCAATCTTTTCCCATTTGCTGCCACCATACTTTTGTCAGGGAAGAACCGGCCTCTTCTACAGGATCCGGTCTACCCTTACAAGCTACACCTTTTGTCATGCTAAACAATTGAAACCTATGTGGCATGCTGGGGCATCTGTCCAACCTGGCGTGTTGGCCATGCCCTAAAGAGGTCTAAAAGAAAAACCAAATGGGTTGGACTGCTCTACGTGGTGATGGCTCGAGCTTATAAAAAAAAGCCAGCGAACAACTCTGGTGCGGATCCTAGTTACCCTCTCGCTTAGGGTTTGCAGCGCCGTCATTGGCGACCTCACGAACGCCGAGGAGGATCGCTGATTCCTATTGCTACTGAGCCGACGTCCCATCAAGGGGCATCGAGGGAGTTCGAGTAGCCACGGTTGTGATGCCAAGGGCCCTTGGTTGCCGCCATGGCCCCTGGGGGGGTTCCTCATTGCACGTGGGGCAAGAAATCTGAGATTGATCTAGAGGAGATGCTGGAGAACATAGAACTAATGGAAGAGGTTGTCATCGAGAAGGCTGGTGTCGAGAGGTTTGAGGCGGAGGCCAGGTGGATGGCGATTGAACGGGTGAATAACGACAGGTCGTTAAGCTCCACGACGTGTTTTGATAACATGAAGTCCGTATGGTACTAGTTCGAACGCTAAAATTCCTTGAGGCAGAAGAGAACTTGTTCATCTTTCAATTATTCTGCCTCGGAGATTGGAAAAGGGTGGTCTATGGAGGTACAAGGATGTTGGTGTTTAAGTATGTGAAAATTCCCTTCTTATGTCAAGTTTGTGGGATGATGGGCCATGGTCACGAGGGATGTATCAATGGTGTTCGGAAGGAAAATGACATGAATTCGGGCAGCTGGATGATTGTTCAGCATCGTATAGTGGCGTAATCACAACCCATAGGGAGAGGGTAGATACCCCTCTCTCGGGTTGGAAGAGGTTGAGGCCGTGGAGGCATATAAGGCCATGGTTTCGTCCCGGTGCGTGGACGAGGTGATGCTAATGATCACTCAGGGACAACATCCGTGGATGCTCATATGGAGGGAAGCAAGAATGTAGGGACTGAAGCCCATGAAAAGAGGATTGACAAGGAGGTGAACATGGTTGTAGAAAAAGCGAATGCTTCGAGTTTGAATGATATGCCCGTATAATCTAAAGAAAAAACAGTGCACAATGGGAATTCTCAAGTGGCCACGATGGAGCTTGAATTAGTGTCGAAGGAATCCGCAATCAGGAATAGCAACAAAGGTTTGTCCCAAGACAATGTGCATGTCGTTCCCCTATGCATGTTGCCCTTGCCTCGCTAGATGCTAAAGCAATCAAGGGCACAATTGACTTGGTAGAGAAGACTCCCGTCGGTGTCAAAACTGGCAGATCTCGGGTAGGGGGTCCTGAGCTGTGAGACGAGGATCGATGATAACAACAGACGAAGGAGACGATGTTTACCCAGGTTTGGGCCCTCCTATGGAGGTAAAACCCTACGTCCTGTTCGATTAATTGATGGTATGAAGGTTACAGAGTTGATCTACCTCGAGATAGCTAGAACCCTAGATGAGTCTCTCTCTGTCCTACAATCTAAAACCCTCCCGGTTTATATAGACACCGAGGGTACCTAGGGTTTACACATGGCAAGTCTCATACCAGGAATGGAGACGTCGATTTCCTCATCTTGACTTGGAGTGCATGACGCGCCTTCAGGACTTCCTTCTAGAATGAGGGCTCTCAATGTATCTGGCCCTTCCTGCGACAATCAGAGAACAACCCACCAAGCCAGCCTATTAGGAGATAGGCCGACGGCCCAAGGACCCCTTAGTTCAGGACTCCCTCAGTAGCCCCCTAACTAGCCCCCAACGCCGATGGTCTCAGCTCTGGCTGCTCCATGTGATCAGAGTCTTCGGCTTGCGGGGTGAGTTCTTATTCCCATTTAATGATCGGCTAAGACTAGTTTGGCCTTCGATGACGCGTAGTTTTTCCCTTCATACGATCGTCCGAACACCACGAGTTGCTTAGTCCCGAAGGCCAAACGTCAAAGTGTAAACAGTGTTTTTTGACAACCTTTCTGACGAAGGGTCACGGCCCTCCATGACCGTTGAACCAGTTATGAAAACTCGATTCGCGGTTCGAGGTTGTTTTTACATTGACACGATTCATCAATGCATAGATCGTGCTCCGTTTCACATGGGATACGATTAATCATATCAAGTTTCTTCACGCGTGTATAACGGCATGCACATCTTGGGAAGCGGAGCGATCGGCGACGTATTAAAGGGAGGTTAATCGGCATCACGCCTCATAAAAGGAAAAAAACAAGGCCTATTCACACTTCCCATTTGTATCCTTTGCTTCCTCAATCTCCCCAAACTTCAAGAGCCTAGATCCAGTTCTTCCTCGACTTCTCCTCCAAGTTGAGCCATGGCAGGTTTGGGTTCCAATGGCAAGTCGGAGGCCTCCACAGTCACTTACCGGGACATCCGGGACCTAAAGGTCGTCGGCTACCTCCCCGCCAACGTCTTCCACCGTGCCGCGGAGCCTAACCAGGTGGTCCTCACCCCAAGCCAGGCGAGAGGGTGGTGTTCATCCCCCACTTCATCCGAGGACTGAGCTTTCCGCTCCATCCCATCGTCCGGGGTCTCATGTTATTCTATGGACTGGACTTCCATGATCTTCCCCTGAACTCCTTTATGCACATATCGACATTCATTATCGTCTGCGAAGCCTTCCTGCTGGTCGAACCACACTTCGGTCTGTGTCTCAAGGTCTTCAACGACAAGAAAAAGACCATTGCGGGCGAGAACGCCGATTGCGGAGGGGCGGTAATTAGCAAGATCCCCCGCGTCGGTTGGCCGACCGGCACCTTCATCGACACCATCAAGATCTAGCAAAAGGAATGGTTCTACATCACCGAACCAAGGGAAGAGGGTCAGGTTGCTCCAGCCGAGTTTAGATACGGACCCCCCACGAGATTGACCTCATGGCTCAGGAAGGGCCTTGATTGGGGGTCGGATGCAGAGGTGGAAACGCTACAGAAGCGCATCTCCTTGATGGTCAAAGCCAAGATCGAGCTGGTTAACATGGTCCAGATTATGCTCCGTCGCCGTCTCCTTCCCTGCTAGAATCGGGTCTCCCCCATGTGGGCTTACCAGCTTGATGACGAGCCTACCGTACGTCAACTCTTCCGCACTACTCCTAAGAAACTGTGGAAGGCATTGTTCAAGCCAAGAAAGAGCTGGCCAGCCGAGAAGGAGGATTCGGGCCTAAGCGCTGATAACCCTCCTACCCAGGTATAGTAATTTCAATCTATTGGCTCTGTTTTTTAACAAAAGGCATGAACGCCTTTCCCCTCGTTTTTGCAGAAATGGTTGAGCAAAGCCGTGGGAATCAACTGCTCGGCACCTCAGCCCAAAGACCCCAGTCCGGAGTTGTTGATGGCGATGCTCGTCGTGGCACCGTACACAACGCCAGAGAGGAAGGAGAAGAAGAAGAAGGCCAGCGAAGGTCTCCGCATAAGGGACCAGCCAGACGCTGCGTTCGAGGAAACCCATGCCTCCTCTAACCATGAGGAAGAGCATGAGGATGAGGGGGAAAGCGATTCCCCCCTTAAAAGAAAGAGGGCGGCATCATCGGACGTCGTGGAGGATGTACCTCCTCCTACCCCGAAGAGGGCGTGTCGGCCGAGGTTGATCCTGGCCGACGATAGCTTGGGCTCTGACGCCGACTCAAAGGACTTCGAGAAGGTTCCTCAAAGGAACCAAAGGGTCAAGCCGCCAACTTGAAGGTACGAATCCAAAGACTCCTCGAGTCATTTATGCAAAAAAATTAATTTTCTAAATGTATGAACGCCTTTTGATCCGCAGCCCACCACGCGTTCTCCCCACCGACCAAGTTTCGGATGGGGAGTCCCCATGTGCCGAGCTGGCGGAGAGCGTGACCGCGTTGACGGTGTCCTGGACTAGGGGGTACTCATCACGTAGTCTTCTGACCAGTGGGTCGGGGCGAGGACCCCCATGATGATTCACTAATGGGCCACTTCGGGGAGCCCATGCCGAATACAAGGAGGATTCCACAAGACTTGGCGCACAAGACAAGGACTCCTCTAAACCCTAGGCCTATAGTGCATATATAAACCGAGGCCAGGCTAGTCAATAGATCATTATATTCATTACTACAATCTCGTGGTAGATACCTGTACTATGTACTATCCCCATATCAATACAATCAAAAGCATGACGCAGGGTATTATCTCCTTGAGAGAGCCTGAACCTAGGTAAAATCCTGTGTCCATGTTACCATCGCTCCAAGACGCCTAGCTTAGGACCCCTACTACGCGATACGCCAATTTTGACACCGACATTGGTGCTTTCATTGAGAGTCTGCTGGATAGTCGCTGCGGTGCGACGGAAATTCAGATTGGCTCCATCGAGATCTACGCGTCGGAACCGAGCTACATCGTCAACGTCGGCATCTTCGTCGCCGGCTTGACTGGTCACCTCGGCTATGCTGAAGACTGCGCTCCACGTCGGATCATATAGATCGGACGGGGGTCTTAATCAATATCAACTCCAATCTCAACCAAGATCATGGAAGAATCCTCCATGGTGCTCGGGGGCTCAACGTCAACATTGCCCTCGTGCGATCATCCAGTTTTTCTAGACAGCGGATTTGTGTTCGTCATCCCCACCTCCTCGAGTGTAGTTTGACAATTGCTTTGTTGGAATTGTGCGGAATTGAGTCTAGAACAACCCTGCAAAATTTCGTCGCGTTCCAGTGGAGGAATCTTGGGCGATCTACAATATACCGGAGCCCTCTCGAATCTGGAAGGGAATCCGGATGAGTTTAGGGCGAGGTGTCAAGTATCTAGCTCGGACTTCCGTTGGAAAATCCCACCGTTCATCGGCTTCGAAATTCCTATATTGAGCACCCCTCACAATTTTAGCTCGATCCGACCATTCAAACTCCGGGAAACATCCGATGAGTACAATGAGTTTTGGATCTATTTTCTGCGCAAAAACGAATCCGACCCGATTTCATCATTTTCGTGAACGGGTTGTCGGACGTCCTTTTTGAAGGAAATTTTCTCATCATCTCGGTCATCCGACCAAGATTTTGGCATCGCAAGGGCCGAATAATCATCAAGCGAACCTCGTCATTCGCGGGTTGTACGGGTCGGGTGCTCCGTTGCTTTGTCAAGCCAGCATTGACCTCATCACAAATTCCGACCTGCATCAGCATTGCCGCGTCGTTACTTTTTCAAGCTGACGTCCAACACGCCGACCTACTTTGACACCTTGGCTGGCGTGAGAATTCGGAGTCACCAGCCGACTAGCTTTGACACTTTGGCTGGCCTGAGACTTCGGCATCACCAGCCGACCTGCTCCGTCACCTCGGCTAGACCGGGGCTTTGGCATCCCTTCATCAACCTGCTCTAGGGACTTCGGCGTCATCAGCCGACCTGCTTTAACACCTTGGCTGGCATGAGACTTCAGCGTCACCAGTCGACCTGCATGAGACTTCGGCGTCCGCCGATCACAGCGCCGCCATGCTAACTGGACCAAGGACTTCATCTCGCTGCATCGACCATATAGCGTCACCACTTCGTCAAGCCGAACTCTTCATTCAGGCACCTTGGGGCCCAGTCGCCGTTATACGATGGATTGGTTTTCTGTCAGCGGCCCGACAACATCATTATAATCAAATTTTGCGGCGTCGCATGGTCACCTTGGTGTACGGAGTCATCCTCTCGCCTCCATCAACCAAATTCCACCATCACCATGGTGTGATACCCTGTGTTGCCATTATTGCGTCTTTGCTTCATCAAACTGACGTCCACCACGCCGACCTGTTTCGACACATCGGCTGACGTGGAGGCTTCATCGTCATGCTACAAAACTACCTTGTCTCCTTAGCTGGACCGGGGGCTTCGCCTCGGCACTTCGACACTCTTGTGTTATCACTTCGTCAAGCCAAGCTCTTCATCGGTTACCTCGTGACCAGCTTGGGGGCTGGGGCCTTGTCCCACCATAGCTCGATTCACGTCATCAACACCGAGCACATTAACCAGCTAAGTTGCTTTCATGCTAAAAAACTTTCAATTTTAAATTTTGTTCGGTTCGACCAAGCATTATACTTTTTTGACAAAAAGTTCTTTGCGAAAAACTTTCTTTGTCAAAACTTTCTTTGTTACAAACAAATTCAAATACCCCGTTTACGTGGGGGCTTCCTTTATGAAACCTTTTCTCTTTGCATGCGATTATTATTGTACAACTTCTTTTCTTGCTCATGTATTATGCCAAAATATGAATGATGTTGACTTAAGTGTTCCGCAAAGCTGGGTTGCCTGGCTCCTGTGCTTACCCCTACGTTCCCGATTGTTCGGCTAGGGAGTAAAAGGAGCACCTCTGCGATTGTTACGATCGGTTCATCCGAACTCGTACCTCAGACAGATGAAGCCAAAAGCTAGCGGTCTTATTGTTTTCAACTATGG
Organism: Hordeum marinum; assembly: GCA_022496015.1. Classification (NCBI taxonomy): domain Eukaryota; kingdom Viridiplantae; phylum Streptophyta; class Magnoliopsida; order Poales; family Poaceae; genus Hordeum; species Hordeum marinum. Next base: position 151,400,759 of record CM039678.1, read on the forward strand.
TCGGCACACGACGGAACTCATGCGTACACAAATCTATTGCACAAGTCTCATAGTAATCATGAGCGACCAAAGAAAGGTACTCTCGGGGCACTATTTTCTTTGAAGATGCTTTGTCTGTTACAGCCTCATGGCCTGATTGCCTGGTTATCCGAAACATCGCCAATATTCTCGGTAGGTGGAGTAGATAACACTTTTCGACCCTTGGCCGAAGAGGGAGAAGCCGACGGTCTGTTAAGACACGTTCAAAGTTCGGGCGAACACAGATATTATATAAGTACTTCGGTACATACAATCATTATACATAAAATTCTTCTACCCAGGTCACTTGGGGGCTCTTAAATTAATATGAGTCGTTTTATAATAGATGTTTTCTTCTTAGTCGTTGCAAAGTCTTTTTCTACCACTCCTTTCTCGACTCAAGTGTATGATCAATAGCCGGGTAGCCTGGTTTCTCTATAAAGCCGCTCACATTTAGTTTGCTAAACTGGCCTGGGAAACACTCCGCCTTCAGGATAGGGAGGTTGAAGCCGAAGGCTAACCCACTTGAGGTCTAGAGATCGGATGTGTCATGTCAAAGCACGACGAAAGCACAATTTTAAGACCAATTTCGTATTGGCACCAAAAAACTTGATTCAATCTAGACGTAAAGTTTTTTACACAAGTTTTTTGGTCTTTTGAGTTTATAACATCTTTCACCTATTTTATGTTTTCCTTTCAGGAAGCGAGACATTCTCTTGGTTGAGGTGTTCGGCGTGATGGTCTTGCTAGGAAACTCTATTCTAAGCTACAGTTCGACATCTTTCTTGCTGAACTCCACCTCGGTGTTGTCAAAACATACATGATGGTTGAACTAGTTCCCGAGGAGATATGATCCTAGGGTCAGCGATATTGCATTGACAATTCAATGCAGAAAATTTTAGTGCAATACAGTTTCTGAGGAGATTATGATCCTTGGGTTGGTCGGCCACACCCAACCCGAGTCTCGAGGTTTGTGCACACCGATATTGTGTTCCGAAGTATGCTGCCGAGCTAGGAGTTGATCCTCGGGCCAATTTTGTGAATCGACCCGAGTCTCAGGGGCTACTGGGATCAGCGGTTTTATGTCATCCTGCAGGTGCATGTAGGGTTTTAGACCGACACACACCTTGAGGGCTACTGGCTATATATCTCAACAGCGACTAAATTGCACCAATCAAAAATATCCACGAAAAATCAGCCCACGGTCGGAGTGGTGCACCACCTCGAAAGCAGTCCGGCATAAAGCTCGAGCACAAGTGGCTGGCTCCATAGAGAGCATTTCCGACATTAAGCTCGGATGAATTCCTTCAATTTTTAAGGTCCAGGTTAGTTTAATGTACCTCAGATGCTGACCATCATTAGAGATCGGATGCAGTTTGGCATTGGAGCTCGGAAGCTGTCTGGCATAAAGCTCGGATTCGAATGGTTCATTCCATAGGAGACTATTCTAGCATTTAATATCGAATGGACTCATTCAAATTTTCATAGGCCAAGGTAATCTATAATAGCTCAGATGCCGATTATCGTTGGAGCACGGCTGTGAAAAGACACCTCGGATACAGTCTGACGTTGGAGCTCGGACATAAGAGGATACCTTGAATGACGAATAGTGTTGGAGCTCGGCTGTGAAAAGACGCCTCAGATGTAGTTCGACGGTGGAGCTCGGACGCAAGAGGACGCCGCCGCACGGGAAACACTTCAAACCCCAGGTGTGGCATAAAACATACAAGGCATTGATAAAGGCCAATAACTTAAAGGGGCTCCTTGGATGCCCGACATATGAACTCTTCGGATGTAGCTCGGCGATCCTCAAGATCGGACATGGGAAGATTTGTTGAACCAGTTTTCAAGACCGACGACCGAAGACAAAGAATTGTGTGGAAGAACCGAGGAGCATCCCCAACTTGAAGACCAGTTCACGGGGCTACTGACGGTGTCCTGGACTACGGGGTACTCACCACGTCGTATCTCGACCAGTGGGTCGGGTTGAGGACCCTCATGATGATTCACTAATGGGCCACTTCGGGGAGCCCATGCCGAATACAAGGAGGATTCTACAAGACTTGGTGCACAAGACAAAGAACTCCTCTAAACCCTAGGCCTACGATGCATATATAAACCGAGGTCAGGCTAGTCAATAGATCATTATATTCATTACTGCAATCTCGTGGTAGATACATGTACTATGTACTATCCCCATATCAATACAATCAAAAGCATGACGTAGGGTATTATCTCCTTGAGAGAGAACCTGAACCTGGGTAAAATCCTGTGTCCATGTTACCATCGCTCGAAGATGCCTAGATTAGGACCCCTACTACGAGATACGCCGGTTTTGACACCGACACGCATCACACCCCACACCTCCAAGGGCTGCGAAGGATGTTGCAGAGGTGTCATCTTGCCCGGCTCCTTTAGAGCCGAACACAGGTGGTGGAGGTGACGACGTCATGGCCGAGGTTAATGCCTCGGTCGCTGAATACCGGGGCGAGGAGCCCCTTCCGGCCACTGAGGAGGCAGGACAAAGGGATGTCCAGGCCCCTCCGAGGTCATCTCCGGAGCGCACCATGCCTTCGGAGCTACCGGCTCAATCCCCGGTGAGAGATCGGGCTAACGGTCACCACCACCGCCACCGATGACCGGGTGGCCGGTCATGGAGGAGGCTCTATCAAGCGCCTCCATCTCCAAGAATCACCGCACCCTTATGGTGCGGTTTTGCAAGGAATTCAGTCGTTGATAGCGGACCGAAGGAGGCCTTCAATGGTCTCTTGACGGGCTTCCATGTGAGCCACGTAATACCCTTTTCTGAAAAAATTAATTTTATTAGGTTTGTGCTATCGTTATATATATAGCATCCCCCAAGCCCTGGGTGAGTTTAGAAAAACTTACCCGGGGGTCAAATACAAATAAGTAACCAACAATGCACAAGACATTATTCGTCCCATGATGTTCTAACAACCCTTAAGAGGACTGAACATAGGGTCATGTTCTTGACAGTTTGGGGGTTTAAACCCATATAAACTGATAAATATTTACTGTTTGTAGGCCTCGTCATTAGCGGCGGCTGTTAATGCCGCAGAGCTTGACGAGCTAAACCGGAAGCTCAAGAGCTCCGAAGAGGAGCTTGATGCCCTGAACAAGAAGTTCGATGAGGCGCAAGGTAAGCCTAATTGTAATGTCCGGGTTTTCTATCATTAGTGATCCACACTGTTGACATAGTATAATTATATGTCTATTGCTTGCATAGCCTCGGTCAAGGAGGTCGAGAAACTCAAGGCCGAGCTGCGAAAAATGAAGCAAGAGGCCACAGACAAGAAGGCCGCAGCCGAACCAGCAGCAACCGTGTTCTCCAAATCAAAGACCACGAGCGCTAAGCATGAAGCCCGGATGGAGGAGGTTCAGCAGGAGCTCAAGGATGCCAGCCTGAAGTGCAAGGACCTTGAGCAAACGGGCAAGGAGCAGGCCACCGAGTTATCCATGTTGAAATCCGATCTCCAGAAGGAGTGGGTGGATAGGCGGTTCTTTGAAGAACAAATCCGCCAAGTCAAAGCTATCACAGATGGTAAGCCATATTTACTACATTGTGCCTTTGGTGATAGCAGGTTTGCATTGCTCACCCAGGTGTGACGTTCCTCAGGCGTCTGTTCGGACCTCCAAAAGAGTGTAGCGGACGCGAACCAGTTCTATGCTTCACGAGAAGAAGGCGACGAGGCTCGACTCTTTTGGGCACGGTTTGAAGCCCTGATACGTCCATTTTGCATCATGCTTTTATATTGATATTTATTGCATTATGGGTTGTCACTACACGCTATGGTACAATACTTATGCCTTTTCTCTCTTATTTTACAAGGTTTACATGAAGAGGGAAAGTGCCGGCAGCTGGAATTCTAGACTGGAAAAGGAGCGAATCTAAGAGACCTATTATGCGCAACTCCAAAAGTCTTGAAAATTTACGCAGAATTGTTTTGAAATATATAAAAAATATTGGGCGAAACCAATACCATAGGGGGCCCACCAGGAGGTCACAAGCCTGCCAGGCGCACCCCCCTGGCCGCGCCTAGGTGGCTTCTGACCCACCTGGCAGGTCTCCGACGCCCATCTTCTGCTATATGAAGGGTGTTGACCTGGATTTTTTTTCAAAAGAGAGCTTTCGGGATGAAGCGCCGCCGTCTCGAGGTGGAACTTGGGTAGAACTAATCTAGAGCTTCGGCAAGGCTGTTCTGTCGGGGAAACTTTCCTCCCGGAGGGGGAAATTGAAGCCATCATCATCACCAACGATCCTCTCATCAAGAGGGGGTCAATCTCCATCAACATCTTTACCAGCACCATCTCCTCTCGAAACCCTAGTTCATTTCTGGTATCCGATCTTTGTCTCAAACCTCAGATTGGTACCTGTGGGTTGCTAGTGTGGATTACTCCTTGTAGTTGATGCTAGTTGGTTTAGTTGGTGGAAGATCACAAGTTCAGATCCTTTATGATAATTAATACTCCTCTAATTATGAAAATGAACATGCTTTTTGAGTAGTTATGTTTGTTCCTGAGGACATGGGATGAGTCTTGTTACAAGTAATCATGTGAATTGGGTATTCATTTGATATTTTGATGAGATGCATGTTGTCTCTCCTCTAGTGGTGTTATGTGAACGCCGACTACATAACACTTCACCATTGTTTGGGCCTAGGGGAAGGCATTGAGAAGTAATAAGTAGATGATGGGTTGCTAGACCGACAGAAGCTTAAACCCTAGTTTATGTGTTGCTTCGTAAGGGGCTGATTTGGATCCATATGTTTCATGATATGGTTAGATTTATCTTAATTCTTCTTTCATAGTTGCGGATGCTTGCGAGAGAGGTTAATCATAAGTGGGAGGTTTGTCCAAGTAAGGGTAGCACCCAAACACCGGTCCACCCACATATCAAATTATCAAAGTAGCGAACGTGAATCAAATGAGCATGATGAAAACTAGCTTGACGAAAATTCCCATGTGTCCTCGGGAGCGCTTTGCTTCACATAAGAGTTTGTCCAGGCCTTTGCTTTGCTACAAAAAGGATTGGGCTACCTTGATGCACCTTTGCTACAATTGTTACTCGTTACAAATTATCTTATGACAAAACTATCTGTTACCAACAATTTCAGTGTTTGCAGAGAATACCTTACTGAAAACCGCTTGTCATTTCCTTCTGCTCCTCGTTGGGTTCGACACTCTTACTTATCGAAAGGACTATGATAGATCACCTATACTTGTGGGTCATCAAGACTCTTTTCTGGCGCCGTTTCCGGGGAGTGAAGCGCCTTTGGTAAGTGGAATCTGGTAAGGAAAAATTTATAAAGTGTGCTGAAATTTACTGTCACTTGTTACTATGGAAAGTAATCCTTTGAGGGGTTTGTTCGGGGTATCTTCACCTCGACCGGAAGCACAAGAGTTTCCCCTCGACCTACTGAACCCACTGAAAATATTTATTATGAAATTCCTTCGGGTATGATAGAGAAACTACTGGCTAATCTTTATGTAGGAGTTGGAACACTACATCCTGATTTGCATCTAATCTATGTGGATGAAGTCTGTGGAATATTTAAGCTTGCAGGTTTGCTCGAGGATCACGTCAAGAATAAGGTCTTTCCTTTATATTTTAAATAGAAGACATTGACATGGTATAGGCTATGTGATGATATTGGATCATGGAGCTACAACCGTTTGAAAGTGGAATTTCATCAGAAGTTCTATCCTATGCATCTAGTTCAACGTGATCGGAATTATATCTATAATTTTTGGCCTCGTGAAGGAGAAAGAATTGCTCAAGCTTGGGGGAGGCTTAAGTCAATGTTATATTCATGCCCCAATCATGAGCTCTCGAGAGAAATTATTATTCAGAATTTTTATGCTCGGCTTTCTCGTAATGATCAATCCATGCTCTATACTTCTTGTGTTGGTTCCTATATGAAGAAATATATTGACTTCAAATGGGATTTATTGGAAAGAATTAAACGCAACTCTGAAGATTGGGAACTCACAAAGGTAAGGAGTCAGGTATAAACCTTAAGTTTGATTGTGTTAAATCCTTTGTAGACACCGATGCTTTTCGTGAATTTAGCACTAAATATGGACTTGACTCTAAGATAGTAGCTTCTTTCTGTGAATCTTTTGCTGCTCATGTTGATCTCCCTAAGGAGAAGTGGTTTAAATATCATCCTCCCATTGAAGTGAAAGTAGTTGAACCTATTAAAGTTGAATAGGAAACTATTACTTATAATGTTGATCCTGTTATTCCTGCTGCTTATATTGAGAAACCACATTTTCCTGTTAGAATAAAGGAACATGCTAAAGGTTCAGTTGTGGTTCGTAAGAGCTGTGTTAGAACACCTACACCCCCTAAGCAAAATAAAGTTGAGCCTAGTATTGCTATGGTTAAACATCTCTTGGTTGATAATATTGATGGGCATGTTATTCAATTTTGTGATGAAGCTACTAGAATTGCTAAACCCACTGCTAAAGATAAACATAGACCTATTGTTGGCACGCCTGTTGTTTCTGTTAAAATAGGAGATCATTGTTATCATGGCTTATGTGATATGGGTGTCAGTGTGAGTGCAATTCCCTTTACCTTATATAAATAAATTATGAATGATATTGCACCAGTTGATTTAGAGGAAATTGATGTTACAATTAAGCTTGCTAATAGAGATACTATAGCACCAGTTGGGACTGTTAGAGATGTTGAAGTCTTGTGTGGGAAAATAAAATATCCTTCTGATTTTCTTGTCCTTGGTTCCCCACAAGATGATTTTTGTCCCATTATATTTGGTAGACCTTTCTTGAATACTGTTAATCCCAAGATAGATTGTGAGAAGGAAACAGTTATTATAAGTTTTGGGGACACATCTCATGAGTTTAATTTCTCTAAATTTCATAGACAATCCCATGATAAAGAATTGCCTAGTAAGGATGAAATTATTGGTATTGCTTCTACTGTTGTGCCTCCTACTGATCCCTTAGAACAATATCTACTAGACCATGAAAACGATATGCATATGAATGAAGGAATGAAATAGACAAGATTTTCTTTGATCAACATCCTATCTTGAGACACAACTTTCTTGTTGAAATACTTGGGGATCCTCCTCCACCTAAGGTTCATCCCGTGTTTGAGCTTATACAACTACCGGATACTCTGAAATATGCTTATCTTGATGAAAAGAAGATATATCCTGTTATTATTAGTACTAACCTTTTAGAGCATGAAGAACAAAGATTATTGAAAAGTCCGAGGAAGCACCGTGCTGCTATTGGATATACTCTTGATGATCTCAAGGGCATTAGTCCCACTCTATGTCAGCATAAAATCAATATGGAGACTGATGCTAAACTAGTTGTTGATCAACAACGATGGTTAAATCCTAAAATGAAGGAGGTGGTAAGAAATGAAATATTAAAGCTTTTGGAGGCAGGTATTATTTATCCTATTGCTGATAGTAGATGGGTTAGTCCTGTTCATTGCGTCCCTAATAAGGGAGGTATTACCGTAGTTCCAAATGACAAAAAATGAATTGATCCCGCAAAGAATTGTTACAAGGTATAGAATGGTAATTGATTTTAGGAAATTAAATAAAACTACTAGGAAAGATCATTACCCTCTACCTTTTATTGATCAAATTCTAGAAAGGCTATCCAAACACAAACATTTTTGCTTTCTAGATGGTTATTCTGGTTTCTCTCAAATACCTGTGTCAAAAGAGGACCAAGAGAAGACCACATTTACTTGCCCTTCCGGTACTTATGCTTATAGACGTATGCCTTTTGGTATATGTAATGCACCTGCTACCTTTCAAAGATGTATGACTGTTATATTCTCTGATTTTTGTGAAAGGATTGTTGCGGTTTTCATGGATGATTTTTCCGTTTACGGAACTTCTTTTGATGTCGAGGGCGAGGCTAATTCCCTGCATGCATGCGCCAGCTCGACTTGTAGTGCAGTTGCACATCTCGGTAGGAAACGGCTGGCCGCAAAAATGACCCCCCTTCATGATCTCGTAATATTATCCCCGACCCTTCCGTATCATCAGCTTCACGCCATGCTCCATCAACATTTAGCTTTACCCATCCATCCAGCGGCTTGCACCAACGTATGTACAGGTGGACTGGTACAGGAACCCGAAGTAACATGTTTTCCTTTGTCCTTCATGTGATCATAAGAAATTATCATCATCCCTTTGGCAACGTCGGCGTGGGATACTGATGTATCGCTAGCAAGATGGTGATGTATCTTGATAAGAACCTTCTGGAAGCTTCTACAGGAGGGGCTGGCTTCTCATGGTATATTTGATTTCGGACATGCGATTCCTCCACACCGTTATGATTACCGGGAGACGCTACTCATTGGTGCAGCCAACCAGAAGATGAAGCACCCACTCCGGTCATGTGTTGGTGATCCACACATGGCATGCACCATGTGTCTGTGCCATCCCCGTCCATAGTGCGCACACCCTGGCATCTACATAGCGCATGGAATGCATTCTCACATTCCATTCCACACTAAACACAAGTGTCAGATTTAGCTACTTACTGTTCTTTTGAACTTATTTTCGAAGGTGGACAAAACTTTGTGGCACCATGCCATGCAAAGACGCAAGTGGTGCTGGTGGTGCTGGTGAGCATGGCACCCCACACTGCCTTCCAAACGACACAAGTGTTGTTCTGTGCCCTGCTCATGGGGCACGCGGTGGTGCTAGTCTTTTCCTCCAGGGGGCAAGATTGTACCCGCTTCGGACGCTGAATACACTCGAGAATCTGGTGCCCATGCCAGAACGGCCTCGAGACACCATGGACCGTGGCCTTGATCGTCGGAATGCACTCCACATCAGTCGATGGAAAGTGTTGTTTGAGCATATTCACGCGCCATGTGCCACGCCCGAAGACCGGATGGAACTACGGTGGCCATTGGAACCATGGGTCCCTCCAGATGCAGATCTACTCGTCATTGCCCACACGCCATATGAGTCCTTTCTTGAGTAATTCGAGGATATGCCAGATTCAAGATGGCAATGGGGCCCCAAAATCCGCGCCCCCGTGGTTTTTTACCCTATTAGGGGACGGTGATGGGCGCCTTTTTAGCCCCGTGAGGTTGCTACTGGGTAAAGTATGAAACCCGACACGTTTCGCGAGTTGAAACCCGTTTCAGTAATACCCGAACCCAAAACCCGTCATCCTCGTCAAAATACTACACTAAGCGTATTGGGACATTCATCCTCGACTGCACACCTGCTCACTCAGTGCCCCAGCTCCAGTGTGCCATAGCCCAACTCCAAATCCACACCCAGCCCCAGCCTTGCTAGATCTCAGCCTCATAGTCGCTCCCGTAGCCTTCCTCTCGCATGCCTAAACCTAGCAATCCCATCGCCGACGCGCGATCTCGCCTTCCCCAGCCTCCGTCGCGCGATTTTATGTTTCTACAATGTTTGCTTCAATATGCCGGTTTCCCCGTGGGTTTAGAAAACCTGATGGGTTTAGGGGACGGGCAAAAAATTATCCCCACGCACGTTGACGGGGACAAGCTTGCGATTTTCTCGTGGGGATGGGTTTGAGAAGGCAAAACCTGGTGGGTTTCGTCCACGTTGCCATCTTGATGCCGGATACCATGCAAAGTCAGCGACACATTTCCTGAAAAACCCGTGTCCTCAATAGAGCCATTAGGGTATGATTTCACCTTTAGCACGTGTGAATACACATAATTCGGTTTGCTGAGGAGACATCATGCTTGGTGCGCAAACAGTGCTTTATTAAATAAGCAGAAGTTCCAAAATCCCAATCCACTCTTCCCTTTAGGTTCAGAATTTTTTCCTCGCCAACCAATGTATCTTTCTTGCAGGAACACACATTGGATAGAATCGATAGGCATAACTACTCACATGTACTCCACGAAGAGGCTGAGAAATATTGCATAAAATTCAGAAAAGATCGTCTTACCTTGTAGTGACAATGAACAGTGACAGAACAATGTCCATTAGGAACCCTACTACTGGTAAGGCACAATGACTCGCAAAACCAGATTGATCAACAACTTAACTGATGGCGCGAGGTATAGATCCCAATCCTAGAGAAGAAGAAGAAAAAACTCTTTTACTGTCTATCCACCTGATCTGCAAAACAATTAGAATCAGTACAACTATCACTAATATCAAGAGAAAATACCCTGCCAATTCAATTTCTAACGCTCGTTTTTAACTTCAGAAGCTATTGGCCAAGGATCTTGCAAAATTGTTTCTAAATAAAAATATATTGGCATAGCATGCAGATCATGCAAAACGTACCACACACCTGACCAGACACAATGTTACTTAGTTCACTTGATCTTCCCCGATGATGACTTTAGTGCAAAGCTCCGAACACCACCGATGCGCATATCGAGCAAGGATTCCACCACCCTGATTGTTACCACTAACAGCTGGCTCAAGGCAAAGGTGCATGCTCGTACTCTGCAGCTTCCGATGCAAGCGTCCACGTCCACAGCCGTCGCCAGCGGCCGATTCCACTGCTAGGTTTGCTTTTTGATCGGTTCTAGTCTTTAGGCTCCTATACGCCTTGCTGATGGTAATCACAAACATATCATACCAAGCCCGGGAGAAGCTGTAAGCTGCACCACAGATTTGGCAGAGGAATCAGTGTAGAAAATTTACTCCGTATTCTCTGTTTTACAGCAACACTTGCCATAGATAAGCTAATAACTCAAATACAATGGGGCAATTTATGGGATCCACACAACATATGCGGTAGCAATTTGTTTTTATCTTCGGTATAGACTTGTTCAAACAGTGAAGGCCTTATAACATTGTGGAGTAGAAAAGCAACTGAAAGAACGAACATCTTATAACTGAAGCAATGGATACATAATGAGAACAAAAAAAGTGAGATCAGCGACCCCTCCCCCACAGTACAGATTGAAAGAAAAATCGGTGGCATGGGACAAGATCAGAAATTCAATTACCAAACCCCAGTACATAAACGATATCAAGTGACCACACCCCGTCTGCCCTTATGCTCGATCAGAGAATCAAGAACATGCAAAGCTAAACCTAGAGAGGGAGAAAAGCAACGAAAATCAGAACTCGTGCCTGATGGAGGCGGCTTGGATGGGGAGCAAAAACAGGAGCCATCAGATGACGGTACAATATCCTTCGGAAAGATTGGGCGTCGAGATGAGTTCAAGCCTTCAAGCCTTAAAGGGCCGACAAGTATCCCTAACTTTGAACAGAGAATGATGTCCTCACTGTTGGCACCATAAACGTCCCAGGAAGATGAGGTGATGTCATGCGGCGCGTGGGCATCATCGACTAGGGTAAGGGAGATGTGTGGCGGTGGCATCAGGTGAAGGAGGCGACAGGGAAAGCGAGGGTGAGAGGCAACGCTAGGTTTTGATGGGGGAGTCGAACCAGGTGGTTCAGGAGCTCGGCCCAAGTTTAAAACCCAACGGGAGGTGAATAAAAATCGGTGGGGGTTCACTGCTTGATCAATCGAGGGGAGTACTAAAGAACGCACGACTTACGGGGTGAGTAAAATAAACTGGCGAGGGAGATCAGGTCAGGGGCGTTAGCGTTTTTTAGAGGAAAAGAAAATCGGCGGGAATGGGATCGATGGGAGGCAGCGAACGAAGGAACCAACGACGTACGAAACTGCTTCATTAAGAGTAGAGAAAATATAAATAATAAAAACGGTAAATTTCTTTGAAAAATGACCATCAAGTATTTGATACTCGTTCCTGGTGTATTAAAAATGTTTCTTGGGTATTTTTGGAAAAATTTCATCGTGTGTTTGAGAATATTCATCTTGTATTCAGAAAGATTTTCCTAGTATTATAATAATGGTCATCATGTGTTTTAAAAATGTGTGTCGTTCATTTAGAAATATGCATCATGTATTTTAAAATTGCTTCCGTGTATATACATGAACTAATGGCGTCGTTCCCGCTCGACCCAGAGCCTTTCCTGCCAGGGTGATACCATGCTCTTGAGGTACCTAGACGCCCGGCAATCTGCAGGTACCACGTCAGCAAGGCTGTCCCAGCAAAACATGAGGAGGTTGCCATTGCTATGATCACGCCAGCACCACATGCCCAAGTCTCCTTCAGCCAGGTCAGAAAGTTTCTACACTCCTTCATTGAGGAACACCTGCACTTTTCCATGGAGATGGCCCAGAAGTGCCCTTTGGGGAACGCATATGTGCAATTGGATTCGGTGGCTTACAGAGATTGGCTAGTCCATCATAGCCCGCACAACTTTTAGAATCTTCAACTCAGCTTCTCCAAGCACAAAAGGTATAAACCATAGATTTTTTCAATACAACCATGAATGTTGGTTAGCATTGCTTGCCTTCCCTGTTGACCTTTGGGAACTTGAGCATATCCCTCGAGCAGTGGAAGACTTTGCACAGGTGGTCCCATGGGACAAAATGGCTAGTGACTACTCTAGGGTTGTTTTTAAAGTACTTGTTGTTGATACTGCTTTAATACCTCATAGTTGTGTTGTATCTGTTGGAAACAACCACTCTACTGAATCTTGGACAGTCCCCATTGTTATTCTTGATCACCACATGCTTGGGGGCCTGCCAGCAGATGAAGATGATTTGTCTCCTAATGGTGGCAACTTGCATCCCCTTCTAGTTGTCCCGCATGCTCTAGTAGCACCTCAAGGTTTGGATATCTCGCAAGCAAGGGAAGATCAGATTCAGTTGAATCCATAACAGGCAGAGCACCATCATCAGGACCACATCCTTGCTCCTCATAATCACCTTGGGCAAGATTTGCACCACATCTGGGGTGCACCTACAAACCAACACGGATAGCTGAATGAGGCAGAATTTGCAGAGTTACAGGAGCTCCTTAATCCTGTTATTCGGAATAATAACATGGTCCTGGATAATGCAGAGCTTGATCTGAAGCAACCAGTGGAAGATAATGATAGCAAGCCGACTATTACATTCAACTCTGAACCTGACAATTCATCATAGGATTTTGCTAATAATGCTGGACAGTTTGATCTGAACATGGATATAGCTACACATATGCCACCAGTTGTAGCTGTTATTGCTGAGGATCCTCCACAAGCAGAGTTCTTCAATCAGATTTAGCCTGCCATGGTGCTAATTCAACCTAAAGTTGACTTGCATTCCCTCCCCATATGTGTCCCTAAGTCAGTCATACTTGAACAGAGCAGTCAAACAATACCTGGCTTGGTTTTTGATACTCTCCATCAGTCTCTAATGGTGGTGCATCCTGCTGCTAAAATGGACCAGCTGGGTCTTTGCAACCAGGACTGCAATGGAGTAGGTCCACCTGTCAATCCTGAAGCTGATTTGAGTGTGCTTATCTCCAAAGAAGGAGACAAGACATGGAAAGCTCTCTTTTGTCCTTCCTCTCAGACAGAAAAAACAACTATGGTGCCTGCCTCATGGGTGGTCTTTTTTGTTAATAAATTGTTCACTCCTGTTGATTTTGATTCGGCCAAGTCCCTACTACAGTCCAACGTTTGGAACATTTTGCTGGGGGGATGTCACGAGAACCACTTCAGAGAATTTTTTTATTCCCAAAGAATGTCCAAGCAAGGTTGCTCCGTCTTGTCTTCTGTCTACTAATAGCCAGGCTGTTTCCAAAGGGTATTCCACTCCTTAGGATAGTTACAAAGTACCTCTGACCATCCTAAGCTCTCACAACTCTTTTGCTATCCACAAAAGCAGAAGGATCAAAACTCCTCTGGTCATTATTGAAGTAAGGAGGAGTGCACGATTGAAACATCTTCAGAAGGGTTATAAAGGAAATACCTGCATTGACAAAAACGTCATTGCCTGCTCTGCCACTGCTCCCCCAATTAACAAAAAAGTGGTTAAGAATCTATATGAACAGTTTAGTGTGAAGGATGAGGAGAGCACCAAGAACCACAGGAGAAACTCCAACAATGATGATGCAGCACCCAACAACAAGAAGCACAAGAAGAAGTAGTGGGACATGGAGCCTACCCTTGATGATGCAACACTTTCTACTGCCTAAGCTTTTGCTTTATCACTGTTATCAGTTTTTTTTAATTCCACTAATAGGACAAGGTGTCTGGTTCTGCTACATATATTTTATTAAGTCTTCAACTTATATCTTTGTGCTCCAGTGGTTGCTTGGAGAGTTGTTCATTTGGCCTAGTCCATCTCAGGCCCCTTATTATTTTTCTGGTTGATTGCTACAATAATCTGATGATTTTTCATGTTGCCTGGTCTCTTCCAGGCCATGTATCATATTCTCATCATGTCCTATACCTGCAACCCTGGATTGTCCGGTCTGGTACTATTTTCTCATGGTTTTATAAATGTCAATGCGGTCTTGTAAAGTATTAAATTGGAACATTAGGGGTCTCAGTTCTCCTACTAAATGGTTGCACATTTCCAACAAAATAAATGAGAGTGGATGCTCTATTATATGTTTTCAAGAAACAAAGAAAGAATTAGTTGATTTGGCTTTTATTAGAAAATTATGTCCTGTTAGATTTGATTCTTTTGCCTACACGCCATCTGTTGGCAGATCAGTAGGAATTTTAACAATATGGTGCTCCTCACTTTTTAAAGGCGAAATGATACTACAGAATACTTTTGGAGTGTTTGTGGTACTCCAATCCACCAAATGTGGTAGTTGCTGGACTCTCACTAATAGTTATGCCCCCTGCAATGAGGATAGAAAAATAGAATTTCTGAGTTGGTTGGAAAATACAGAAATTCCTGACACTTCTGATTGGTTATTGGTTGGAGATTTTAATATCATATGTAGTTTACAAGATAGAAGCAAACCTGGAGCGAATATTCAAGACATGCTTCAGTTTAATGCTATTATCAACCAGCTAGGGCTTATTGAGATACCTTTAAAAGGCAGGGCCTACACATGGAGCAACATGCAGGATGATCCCGTGCTAGAAAGGTTGGATTGGTTTTTCACCTCCCTAGCATGAACACTCTCATATCCTAACACTTTGGCATATCCACTAGTTATGACAACATCTGACCATGTGCCATGTGTCATACAAATTCAAAACACCATGCCTGCAACTAAGATTTCTAGATTTGAGAGCTGGTGGATGGATCATGAGAAGTTTTTACCCCTAGTGGAATTTGTTTGGAAAAATAGTATACATTATGTTGATGCAGCCAAGAGAATCAATGCTAAACTGAAAATCTGAAGAAAATAGTTGAAAAAATGGGCCAAAACCTTGTCCAACATTAAAGAAGATATCATCAACTGCAATGATGTAATTGCTCTCCTAGATGGACTGGAAAACTTCAGAAATCTAGCACCCCTTGAGTTTACCTTGAGGAGGAACTTCAAGACTCACCTTGACACACTTTTGAAACAACAGAAGACATATTGGCAGCAAAGAGGCAGAATCAAATGGGTTACACTTGGAAGTGAAAACTCTCAATTCTTTCATGCCATGGCTACAGTTCAACACAGAAACAACTCAATAACTACTCTGGTTAATAATGATGGAGTACAAGTTTCTGGCCATCAAGGGAAGGCTAATCTTTTACATGATGCTTTTAAAGATAGATTAGGGAAATCTGACGATTTTGATATACCTGATCACCTACTTAGGCTGCTTCCCACTCATTCAGACCTTTCCTTCCTGGAAGCCCCTTTCACCTCAAAAGAAATTGATGTTGTTATCAAGGATTTCCCAGCTAATAAAGCTCTAGGCCCATATGGATTTAATACAAATTTCATCAGAAAATGTTGGCCTATCATCAAGAAATATTTTTATGATTTATGCCACCAATTCCAGCAAGGAACACTCTGCTTACAAAGCATTAACAGTTCCCTCATCACCCTCATTCCTAAAAAAACATGGGCCAATAATGTCAATGACTATAGACCCATCTCCCTTTTAAATTGCACCATCAAACTTATTACTAAGTTGCTAGCTAACAAGCTTCAATCCATTATCCTGGAGTTAGTTCATGTCAATCAATATGGTTTTCTTAAAAACAAGATTATTCAAGTTTGCATTGGATGGGCCTATGAATATCTATTCCAATGTCACAAAAGCAAGAAGCCTACTATAGTTCTTAAATTGGAATTTGAAAAGGCCTTTGACAAAATGGAACATGGGATGATTTTAGCCATCCTTAAACAAAAGGGATTTGGAATGAAATGGTGTGCTTGGATTACACAGATCTTGAAAACAGCTACTTCCTCTATATTGCTTAATGGTATCCCTGGATCAAACTTTAAATGCAGAAGAGGGGTCAGACAAGGAGACCCTCTCTCTCCCCTGATCTTTGTTTTAGCTGCTGACTTTCTACAGACTATTCTGAATGATGCCAAGAATAGAGGACTCATCTCACATCCTTTTACAGTCAATGCCTGTCTTGACTTACCTATCCTCTAATATGCAGATGATACTCTAATTTTTCTGCCTGCTTGTCCAACCCAAATACAACAACTGCAAAGTCTACTCCAATTATTTTCCAAAGCTTCTGGTCTTAAAGTTAATTATCAGAAATCTAGCTTACTCCCCATCAATGTACCTGAAGAACAAGTGTAGCATCTGTCTAACTTGTTGGGATGTGCTATTGGATCATTCCCTTTTATCTATTTAGGCACTCCCTTAGGCTTCACTAAACCCAAAATGGAGTTTTTTATGTACCTCATTGAAAGGGTGCAAAACCGTTTGGCAGTCTTCTCTCAATACTTATTATGATGGATGCTTACTTATGGTAAATGCAGTCATGTCTTCTCAACCTACATTCCTCATGAGCTGCCTCTTACTCTATAAGGGAGTCATTGATCAGCTTGACAAATACACAAGACACTTGTTCTGGAGAGGCAAAGACCTGGAAAAAAAGAATCCACAACTTGCGGCTTGGTATATGATCTATAGACCAAAAGACAAAGGAGGTCTTGGAATTATCAATCTCCATACACAAAACACTTGCTTACTGATCAAGATGGTCCACAAGTTCCTTAACCATGTTGATGTACCCTGGGTGCGTCTTATATGGGAAGTTTATTATCCTCATGGGGTGCCTACAGCTGAACTGTCACATTGCTCTTTTTGGTGGATAGATTGTTTAAAGCCCATAAACACTCTCATGATATGTGGCAATTCCCCCCGGTTAGGTAACATACAAGGTCTCCTTGGCTTATAATACTCTCACACTTGCCCCAGAAGTTATACCAGCCATCAAATGGATCTGGAAAACTTATTGCCAACTTAAGCATAAGATTTTCCTTTGGCTTCTCATCTATGACAAATTAAACACTAGGGCACTTTTGTAGAGAAAAAACTTCTTTTTGCAGGATTATTATTGTGTCATGTGCAACCAACCAGTTCGGGAAACAAGGGACCACCTATTCTTCCACCGTCAATTCGCTCAATTATGTTGGACATACATTTGTCCCACTTGGCTACCAACATATACACACATTCAGGGAGAAATAAGCAATATCAGACAAATCCTAAATGCTCCCTTTGCGATGCAAATCATAACCCTTACTTGTTGGGCTATATGGACCACCAGGAATGATTACATCTTCCAACATATCCCGCCAAGCATATATAAATGTCGAAAGAAATTCAAAGAGGAACTCAAATGGATCTCCTACAGGATCAAGAGGGCAGAATACAGTGGTTTTAAAGATTGGATTGCAAACTTTAGATGATCTGCCATGTGGCAGTTGATGTAATTGTTGTAATTTTTCTTTTTTTTTGCTTCCCTAGGTTTCTTTGTTTTTTCTTTATGTATAGTCTTTTCTTTTCATTCTTTGGACATTTACTTCTGTATTCTATTTAAAAATCAATAAAAAAACGCATCAGAGTCCTGCTGTTTCCCTCCAAAAATAAATTACAAATGAAAATTGGAAAATGAATTTATAAAAAGGAGAAAAGGACAACTAGAAAAAATGGAAAACAAAAAACTTGGAGTGAAAAACAGAATCAAAACTGGAGAATGGCATGCTAAATCAGAAAAGAAAGAACGAAGAAGAAGAGAAAAGTTAGACCTAAAACCGACGGGAACGAACAATGGCTCTCCACCCATCGGCGCATAATCTATAGGTTGTGCCGGTAATTTTCTGACAAGACATCTAATTGATCACCACTATTAGTGCCCTAGTTTATTATGGGAAAAACAAGAAAACAACGCCTCTCACCCAAAAGATAGGGCAAATTTACCGCCCCGTTGGCGCGATAGTTTTGGAAAAAAAAACAAGAAAAAAATATAGGGGCAAACCCATGAGCGTGAGAACACCACGCTTTGATGTAGGAACGAGTTTTCATGCCCAACCGCTCGCAAACCACCCTCTGGTTGTCCATCGATGTGCTTCGACCACCACGACAACCGGGACGGAGCCCCAAGTCTTGCCCACGAACCCGACATTGTTGCCCGCCTGCCTCGACCACACAACAGATGGTCCCAGTTGTTTGTGTAGACAGGGAGTTGCTAATTAGTTAGGTATAACATAAAAACATGGATAAAACTATGGTCAGGGACGAACAATACATGGAGCCCCAGCCACTATTGTGTCGTCATCGGTACTGTCTCTATCATGGTTTATTGGCCCTTTGTATTTTATGACAAATTTTAAACATATATTTAACTAACAAGATGCTATTGCATGTCATAAAAAATTATACCGTTTGATTCATATTTGATCATAGTTTTCAATAATATTAGTTTTACTATCTATAACTTAATGTATTACTTAAATTCACGATCAAAGTCTGACCCTAAATAAGTGGGGGACTAATAAATCAAAACGGAAGTATACAGTACGTTGCAAAATAGATAGTTGGATCCTTTCCGTCTCCTAGAGAAAACTTTGAAAGTTATCCTTTTCCAAAGAAAAATCCAACTAGCTAGCAGCTTCCTGTTGGATCAATCAACTCACGGAGCTGTTGACAGCCTACACACTAGGAACCCATCTTACGGTTGGATGGTTAGGAGGATTATGATATTTCCTGTCCATTAGAGTTTAATTCTTAGACTTGATGTTGATGCTTGTATTTTTCTGGATTTATTCCAAGTCTTCTGGTGATGTGCTTTCATTGGGAGACGTTCCCGTCGACAACGAAGGCGTATGTGACGACTTCATCAATCTTAAGATGATGTGTCGTCTTAATCTTCTGAAGATGCTCATAGGGATAGGGTGTGCGTGCGTGCGTTCATATGAGTGAATTGTATGCTCGTGTATGTGAACGACTTCGATTGTACTCTGTTAAAAAAAACCAGCCTACACAGTACACACACGCACGCACCCACGAAGATTTTTCCATGCAATTATGCGAGCGATGTGGCTTTCATGACAGCTGCGGGGCAGAGACTGCTTCCTCATCGCATTGGACGACCTCTCAGCGTACATACATTTATCTGGTACGTTGATCATTTGATTCTTCTCTCTGCCCGGTGTCGAGAGCGAGAAAGCTATGGATGTCTTAAGGCATCTTTAATGGCTGTAAGATAGTTGTTGATAAATTTTGTCATGTAGGATATATGATGATGTGACAATAAATAAATAAAAAGAGAGAGGAAAGTTGTATGTAAAATAACCAACAGCTCTTGCACAAGCTCCAAGGTTAAATAGAGAGCAATTATATTTATTGCTTCTTCTTTCATTGGATAATATAGATGCAACCATTGAAGTAGTTGTACGATCCCTTGTTTGTTGATGACATAAACAATTTTACCAATAAAACTACGTATACTATTGGGGATGTCCTTACGAAACTACCGAGTACCGACTACACTGTCGCCTTTCGCACGTACGCAACCTGAAAACGAGGGGGCGACGATGATTGGGGCAGCTGACCTATGTATTATGCATGGTCGTCTGCTCAGTGTTTAGTTTGGAAGTACACTTAGTCGTGGTCTAATCCCATTCGTGCGAGTTGCAAAACAGAACCAGCCTAGATGCAGAGATGCAGGTAGGATAGTAACGGTTAAGCTGCTGGTGGTTATAGACCCAAACCATGCATGGTGTTTAGTATGGAGACTGCCTGCCTTGTTGTTTTTCCAAAAGGAGGTTCAAACCCTGCCTGCACACAACCACTGTTGCATCCTTTAGGGCATCTTCAACGGTCAATCCCTAAATCGCAGGTAACATTTCAGACCGCGTGGTTTGAACGTGTTTTTATTATTCAACACAGATCCTGCATCAATTTGTTCGGTCGTCCGGACGTATTTTTTTCTTCAAACCGAAGACAAATTGGGAACGGGGTTGCGGGCGTCCGGAACGCTGCCATGCCCGGGTCTGACTAACCCGGCCCGCCAAAAAATCTCCCGTGATGTGACCGTATGTTTTCCCCTTTGAAACCAATTGCCCGCGTTCATGTCGGCACACAACAGACGTGACCGCTCACTTATTGGAGCCGGCAAAGAGCGTTGCCGGCTGCTTGCCCGTTGCACACGTCTTCTCTCCGCATTGAAATGACATTTGTATGTTCGTCTATCTCCATTAAACGGGCGTGTGCCAAGGAACCTACTCTGCTATCTCGAGTGCCACACGTCTGTTCATGTGCCAAACGACATTACACACCTCTTCGGCTGACTCCTCGCATCCGCCTGCTATATAAACGTGTCCAGATGTCGGACAAGAACCGCACCTCACCTCCGCTCTCTTTCATCTCCTCCCTATACAACAGAGGCAATGACCTCCGGGGAACGCAAGCAGTTCTCTGGCATTGCAATTGTCTGGGTTGCCCGGCGAGCCAACCTGTATCAGGTTGGCTACTGGCAAACCATACAGATCCAACGCCACCACCACCACTATTTCCACCCCCTTCTCGCTCGTCCGGACTAGTCAACCACTACGGGAATCAGCTATGTTGCCGTCAGGCAAGTACAAACGAAAAAGGCCATAATACAGAGGGCAAAGATTTTCCCGTCGGTCGAGTGACGGCAAAGACTGAAGGCAAACCCTAAATCGGCAAAGGCAAAAAGGATGTCAGCTTTTCTTCGGGCTTATGACAAAGTTTTTGCCGTCAGTAGATATGGTTTGCCGTCAGCAAGAATAAGGCAGACGGCAAAAATGTAATCTAACAGAACCGATCCTAATGACAAATTATCAGTTCCTGTAGTGAACGTTGTCTCCCAGCAAATCCGCCACGAACAATGACAACAACGTGTTAGGCAGGTGGGGAATGAAGCCATGTCGACGGAGACCGGCACATCAGCGTCACCGTGGACAGCGAGGAAAACTACATCACGGGAGGTTACGAGTCCTAGGAAGGCCAACCCCACTGCGTCACCGTATTACACAACTAGTGTTTTGCCCGGTGAGTTGAGGTGTAGACCACACGACAGTTTTCCCTCGCCCAAAAACCAACTTTGATCCGTGCTTTAGAGAAGCGGAGGGAGGCTATTCTTTCCCTCTTGCTGAAGCATATGCCTCCAGGGCTATCTCCGACGAGCGGGTTGTCTGACATGAAAAGGACATGTCGTGAGAATGGTGATTAAACCCAACAATTACAACGATCACCTTACTCTTGTCCAAGGCCTCGCCATCCTCCTCGACCGCCCTGCCCTTCCCTGCAGCCTCGGCAGCCTCCTCCTCGACTAGGTTGGCGTCCATCCATGCTAAGAGGTTTTTCATCTCCCTCTGAGGTTCCTCGGCCGTCGCCACGGCGGGTTATATTTTAAGAAATTTTCCTATGTAGCATGTTTGGTTTGTTTGAATAGAAATCATAAGAATCTTCATATGCCCTACCTTGTATGTAATTCCATAGGAAAATTTATGTGGAGTTCAGTCTCATATTTTTTTTCCCGCATCTATGCCTTTTGTAAACGAAGGGGCCGATGATGATTGTGTATTATACATGGTCATCCGCTCAAGATTTAGTTTAGATGTAAACTAGGTCATAGCCTAATCCCACTTATGCAAGTCGCAAACCGAGCCAGCCTAGATGCATGTAGGATAGAACCAGTTAAACTGCTGGTGGTTATGGACCAAAACCCTGCATTATGTTTTAGTATCGAGGCTGCCAACCTTATCTGCTGAAACTATAGGTGTCGTCTGCACTTGCTCTACTGGGTCCGGGATACAAACACTGTCATATAACAGTACTAGTTTTCTTCTACCTACGTCTTACGTACTTAACCATTGCCAAACAAAAGCCACAAATTGGTTATCAGCTCTTGTCCCTTTCTATTTCAGGCCAAGCACGCTGTCCCATAAATGTTACCTGGAGTCTGCAATATTTCTACAGGTCACGAAGAACACAGTTGGCGAGCGTATCCTAAGGAGTAGCGTATACCTAGGGGAGGGGTCAGTACCATTGCTCATTATTCATTACTTAAACAACTAATAACATTCTAATTTACTCCCTCCGTTTCTAAATATAAGTCTTTTTAGAGATACCACTGTTGAACTATATACGGATGTATATAGACATATTTTAAAGTGTAGATTTACTCATTTTGCTCTGTATGTAGTCCCCGTTAGAATGTCTAAAAAGACTTATATTGAGAAATGGAGGGAGTAAATCGCATGGACCATCCTTTTCAAAAAAAATCGCATGGACCATAACCGAGGCTGTAACTTGTGCAACATAGGAAAATTTCCATGGAGCTCAACCTCGTCAAAATTTTCCCATGTACGTTGTCTGAAAACAAGGGACCGACTATGATTGGGCTAACAGTGTATTATACACGGTCGTCTGGTCAGGATTTAGTTGGATTAGAACTAGCCATAGCCTAATCCCATTGATGCTAGTTGCAGACGGATGCATGTAGGATTGGACCAGCTAAACCGCTGGTGGTTATGGACCAAAACCTTGTATGATGTGTTGATGGTGGCTGCCTGCCTTATCTGCTGAAACTGGAAGTATAGTATAGGTATCGTCTGCGTCTGCTCTACTGGTACTGGGATACAGCCACTGTCCTATAATAGTAGTTTGTTCTACCTATGCCTTACTTAATCATTGCTTAAAAGACCACAATTTGGGCATCAGCTCTTGGCCCTTTCTGTTTCAGGTATCCCACAAATGTTACCTAGAGTCTGTAACTTTTTACAGGGCACGAAGAACAGGACAAGCACTAGTGGCACTCTGGAGGTTACACCGTTCTTTAGCATTTCCATTGTTTTTATCAATCTCCCATTAAAATGGTCTATTGCTAGTATTATTATTTTAAATAGAGAAAATCTTTGCTTATTGTACGGATTCTGCCGATCAGGTAATGGCCTTCCCCGGAAGATCAGAGATGTGGGTTGCGACACTTTGTGAGCTTAACTGGGGCAAGTACCACTGCTAATTAAATCGACGAGCTTCTTTCAGCATAAATCAAGTAGTTTGGGTTCTCGCCGTGTGTGGAGCTCGGAATCTTTTCAGACGGAACAAATTTACAGTCGTCAGATCAGAATGCAGGCAAAAGTAGTGAATGTTCTTGGATTACATCAAATAATCATCCTAGGGGGGGTGACGTTGCCTTCCCCGGAAGAACATTCAGGTCAGGTCAGGTCTGGTACCGTTATCCAAAGGAGTAGTATGCACTACCCGGGGTCATAAGCAGCTAGGCAAGATGCAATCAGATGGTCGTTTCGTTTGGGTCCTTGCAGGTGTTAACCCAACCGGCTGCCGCCTTCACCGGAAACGAGCTGAACGCCGGCGAGCCGACCGAATCTTCTTCAGATGGAACAATCGTCAGAAGGCCGAGTTGTATGTTTGCAAACGGCAGACCAAATGGGATCGTTTTTACCCCTTTCTTTAGCCTGCGCATTTTTGGTTGGACAGGCGGTCAGTGATATTCTGAAAATGCCCAACTATAAAGACCGGCCAAAACCAAACATGTATGCATAACTATAAAGACCAGTGATATTTTCGAAAAGAGATCGGAGCATGTATGCATGCATGTATAATATCAAGTGCCACGGAACCAAAAGGAGATCCTCACCAACCAGGAGTGACCTCAGAACGGAAAGCGGAGCCCCTAGAAAGCTCGAAAACCACCGCGCAACGATCAAAAAGCCGGAAAACGGAAGCCGACGGCGCACCAAGCAGCCGGTGTTCGTCTGCCGCAGCAGCAGGGCAGGGCAGGCAGGGCACCTACTGTCTGGTGCCGCAGGACCGGCCGGCCGTTCGCTGTTCGACGTAGGAGCATATGCTCGGCCGCTCCCGGGACGCTGGCTGGCTCCGGGTGGTACGTCCCCGATTCTTTCCACGTACTGTATCGTCTTTGTCGTCGAGATCAGTGGGAGCAGGCCGCGCCTTCGGTCTCCAGGCTCCAGCCTTGCCTGTCAAGTGTCAACCAACCAGTAGCATAACCGCATTTGTCGCTGCCTTCGTACAGACGCGGCCCGATCCGGGCAACGAGCCAAACATACGAGGATGATTCCTTTCTCGTATGGCCGGGCTTTGGGCATGCATGCAGGTCCTGACGTGATGCAATGTACTAACTGGCAGTAAAAACAGAGTGCCCCTACGTGCCTTTGCAGCTCCACTCTCACTATCAATCTAACAATGTACTGTACGCGCCCACTGACTGAGTGACCGATTCATCATCAACTTGTTCCTAATGACCACCGACGAATCCGTCCCGTCTGCACGATCGACCAAACCTTGCTTTATTTGGTGAGAGGAAGGGTTAAGGCGTCAGCGTTAGATCGTTAGCGGGACGAGCAAATCCGCGCGCGCGCTTTTTTGTGTTGGTTGCTGCTGTTGTGCGCAGTCTTGGAGCCATGCGATGGGGTTGGTTGATTCCGCGGCACTCAAAGGCGCTCCCTGAAGCTGACCGTGCAGCCGCCATCTCCCTCCGTTTGTGTGTGTCTATGGTCAAGCGCAATAATTCGTCGACGCTGCTGCTGCTGCCGTCTGAACGTGATCCCTCTCGTGTCGTTTGAGTGCGAGATTGCCTGCGACGCCATTGGGCTCAGAGCTTGGGGTCGACCGAGCAGACTGGACAGGTTTTGCCACATGTATCAAAGATGGCCGCAGTTGCACAGGCATAGATAATCGACCAGCTGGCGATGTAGAACAGGGAACAGATTGCGTAGGTGCGGAAATTACCCACGATCCTAAATGCTGCAAACATTCTGAGTACATTGGCTGTTCCACTTTTCATTTTTGGCGATGCATTGATCGTGTCGTCTTCGGTGTGGTACAACGCATCATGCAATTCCCATGCAATTTTTTTTTTAGAAACGAAGGATGATTCCTAACCTCTGCGTCTAGAAGATGCATGCAACCACTTTATTAATTATTCACAGAGATCTTACAAAGCAATACATCAATATATCTGAAGCCGCCATCTTGGCAACATATATCGCTACTCCTTTCCAATGATGAAGGGGTGCAAGAAGTGTGAGCCACATATCCAGACCTCTCACCTAGCCTAGCATCTAAAACCGGAGGCCCCGACCGAGCCACATACTGGGTTAGGGACACAAACCGGTCCGACGCACCCTCATAGGTCGTCGCCGCCGCCTTCCGTCAATCCATCTTCAGAACAGTTACTAACGCATCGACCTTGCAAGGCCTGCCGTCGACGTCCCCACGGCGCCAGACAACGCCTCCTCCCTACGCCACTCATCATCACGCATGCGTCGCCGAGACTTTGCTGTGCCTCGCCGCCAAGACTCCACGGCGTCGATGTGCCACAGGGAACGCCGCTCCAGCGTAGATGCCGACCAATGGTCCCTCGATCCCGTGTGTACCTCCATGAATGACGCCCCCAAGGGGAAAACGACACCAGAGCATCGCCGTCATCCGATCTACTGATCTAGGGTTTCGTCCGGAGGTAGCAGAGAGTGGCCTTGAACTTCTCATCGGCGATGCCTTCAAGAAGGGAACTATGTAGACAGCGTCGCCATCGCCGGCCTTGGCAGTAGCCGAAAGCAAGCTTTCCTCCAGATTTGTTCGAAGAACTCATCTCTCCTGCGCGGGCCACCTCATCCTGCGACGTCCCCGAAAATGGGATCCCAAGATCCACCGCCACTGGTGACACCACAAGGACCCACAACCTGGTCATCATCCCTGACGAAGGGGATGGCGCCACCACCTTGTTCAGATCCAGCAGCACGGCAACGCCTGCTGCTGACCCCCAATCACATCGATGACGGAGGACAGTCAACGCACGCGCCCACCACCGCTTAGGGCCGCCGGATGGCGCCCGAGCCCGACCACCCAGAGGAGAACCGGTAATCAATAATCAATAATTATGATCAATAATCAATAATTATGATCACTGTGAACTACATAACACAAAGAATAATTCTAGGAATTTCAGATATTTCTCTAAAAAAATATGTTTCTCTTTGAACTTACAGCAAAAAATAATTTTAGGTTTCCATCTGAATTGTCCTCCCACTTTTTCCACTAGATTTGTTGTTTTAATTTATTTTTTCTTGTCGTATTTTCATGCTGATGACTAGGCTCCTTGCTACATGTGCAAAGCCATCTCCAATCCATCCAGAGCCCACCTTTGCAGTGCTCCGACTACGAAATATTTACGGTTTCCACAATTAATGACTAAACCGGTCAGATTTTAGAGTTTATACATGCCAAATCCGGAATAGTCAAAGTACTGCTGCTACTGAAAATGACTTTACACCTCTGAAATAAAAACGGGCTTTACCACATTCATAACTAACTCGGGCCACTTGCGTGGTTGAATATTGCTTTTAATCTATGCTCTTGCTAAACTAGCATCCGATAAAGAAAAATAGGGTCGCTGGCCGCTAACAATGATGGGTTAACCAGATGTTACGTTGCTTAGGGTACAAATCTTAACTAAGCAATCGGACTAGCTAGCTACCTACCTACCTGCAAATCACCATCCACGAACCGAACCTAAAGCTTCCACGCCTTATTTAACCCCCCTCGAACCAACCGATCTGTGTGCAAGAAAGTCCACCCCCCCCCCCCCCCCCACACACACATGGTACTACATATTATCCAATCATGCAATCAACTGTCTACGCTTGTCTCAAAAACAAAAAATCAACCATGTAGGCACGTCGGCTTGCACACACGTATGCGCTGCGCCGCCCTACCGTGACCAAGAAAATGCATTGATCATCACAGTGGAGGGCTGGGGATGCTGCCAAGTTGCGGCCCCTGGAATTGACACCTGAGAGAAAAGATGGAGACACGCACGGGGCTCCCAATCCGCGGCGTGGGAGTCCACGAACCCATGTTTTCCCGGGAGATGAAGAAGAAATCTACGACGTGTGGGTGTGCAAGCGGACGAACACGTTGGGAGGGGAGGGCGCCACGGTCAAGGCCCCTGTCGCTGTGCCACCAACTGCGCAGCACGACCCCAAGTACGTATGGACAAGCCCCCGGTAATTACAAGCCGCCACGAGCCCACGACCAAGGAGCCAATGATTTGGACAGGCGAGGACAGGCAACGTACGTACGAGAATCAACGGCTCCTCCCTCTCAATAGCAGTACTTCCTACTCGATGTATAAGTCATCTTGATTTGTGCACCACGATCAAAACGAAAAGAAAAACAAGAGAAGTTAATGTTAATTTATCAATTAATACCATTACATGCAATGAATTGATCACCGCATGTCATGCTAGTTAGTCTCAAGTCATTAAAAGCGTACATGCCCCACGTCTCCTATTGGTTGATTCCTTTATTCATGTCAAAAAAAACGAGATAAAAATTAATGCACCGCGTCTAAGTGTTTTGAGATTATTTGGTTTTCGTAAGATGACTTATATACCGAGACGAAGAGAGTAGTAGTGGTGCCGTGTGATCGTCTAGGGTTCCGATGTGCCCGGATTATAGGACGCAAAAACTGGCTCATATATACTGACATACACGAATTATTACGGACATAAAAAATCAGCAAAAATTCGTAGCGGTTAGGCACTTGCGAACATTTCGAAGAAAAATTGCAACGAGAAACAACTGAATCGTCGTATTAATGTTGACGGGACAAAAAAATGATTTCCCAAACAGTAATAGCATAGTTAATGCACAATTATTGGTTGGTTTTGCAAAATTAAGTGAGCAGTATATTGTGTGAGTTAATTGGTCTGCGGTTAAAACTCCATCCGCAAGAATCGGAATAAATTAAAGATGTAATTATGGCATTTACTTGGTATGGAAGTAAAAATTGTAAAGAAAATGGAAATAAAAAAGAGAGTGAAGTCACATTGTTTACTTCCACCTCTAAAGTAGTAGCTGGCGTGGAAGGAGGTGGGGCGGCCACGGGAGGAGAGCTGCGGCAGCAAGGTCCGACCGACCCAGGCGTCATCACCCTCAGCTTCAGAGGAGGAGGAGCTAGATTACTCCGTCGCGTCAACGCCGCCGAGCTTCGTCGTCGTTGGAGGAGGAGCTAGATTACTCCGCCGCGTCATCGCCTTCGCCCCTGACTCCGACGAACAACGCGTGTAGTGGTCGATGAAATGTCCGAGAGAAGGCTTAAGAGGAGTGTTGATGATGACATGTGGGCCTGTGTCCAACTTAACAGAGTTGAACTCGTGGCGGCACGTGGACCTGACGGGAGGGCTATGGATGTCATAACTGAGATCAATTTAAGCCTAACAATAACGGGTGTTTCTTTGCAACAAATTAGACTCAAGCCGGTAGGCATCGGTCAAACAAAATACTACCTCTAGTTCAAAATGTAAGACATTTTGTTTCATCGGTGTCAAGAAAGTATTTTGCGACTGAGAGATTAACTTGATAGTTTTTTTCTGGCCGAATTGTGGTAAGTGTTTTGGTTATTTACTCTTTTTTTTTCAATACACAAGTTAAAAGTAAGAGCATCTACAATTGGACGCTTCAAACGACCTGTCATACATCTGTAGACGTGACCGGTCAGTGACCCGGTAGGAGACAGAAGGAAAAAAGTGACCCAACCGGAACCCTTATATCATCCTATACGTTCGGGATGTCTGCGAATCCCCATATTGAGAAAAAAAATATGAACGATACAAGGGCTTGCGAACACGACTGGTCAGTCCGTCACGTAGTACACGACCCCTCCTCGAACCACCTTTTTTTTATTCGTTCATTCTTTTCTTTTTCTCTCTTCTCCTCCACCAATCACGTGCAATTGATCGAACATATGAAAAAAAAATATAAAATGTGGCTAGGACAAATAGAAAACATTCTCGGTCACTAACCGGGCGTGTTCGCGGACGCTTAGAAAGACATATTTATAAAGTCCGGCTATAGTTGCTCTAAGTGTCACAAATGCACAAGTGTAGGAGGTGAAAAGTGGGGTTCACCGGCGGTCGACACTTGTGCCACACATTCCAGCGGTCATCCACCAGCACCCCGGTCGACACGCCAAGCCACAACGGGAGCGAGTGCGGCCTCCGGATCAACAACAACAACAGCAACACAGAAGCGGCCACGCATGCCGGAGAGCGGCCACGACAATGATCGGCGGCCTCGCCTCACTGGCAGCAACATGCGGTCAGTACACCAGGACAGCCCAGCGAGCGTATTACTGCTGCAAACTTTACTGAGTAGACTACCTTCCAATTCCAGCCCCGCCCTCCCCTCCTCTCCTCTCCTCTTCTTAAGAAGAAGTCAACCGGGCATGGCTGCGGCCCAGTCGCACGCACAACCCGCGCGCACACCTGCAAGAAATCCAAAACCCGCAGCGCAGCCGCAGCCGGCGGGCGATAATATACCAAACCCAAACCAAGCACACAACCCAAACCAGAATCGCGTCGCCCGCCTTCCAAGAGCCGCGCGTACCTCGTCTTCCTTCCTCCCTTCCTCCGTGCCGGCGACCACCTCCTCCTCCTCTCTCGCTTGCAACAGCCAGAGCCGTCCCTCTGTCGGCCTCGCCGGAGATGGCGGCCACGCCGTTGCTGTCGGGGGAGGACACCACGCCGCCGTTGCATGGCGTCGTCCTGATCGCCCTCCCGGAGGACCACGCCGCCGACGTGGGCCGGGACCCGTCGCCCAGGAGCGAGGCGGCTTTGGGAAGACGGGCGTGGAGGCTGCTGCGGCTGGCCACGGCGCCGCTCGTGGTGTTCGCGGCGTTCGCGGTCGCGGCGCACTGCTACGGCCTCTACTCCTTCTCCGGGACGGAGGGCTGGGAATGGGGCGAGGGGCGCGCCTCGTCCTTCCTCCTGCCGCTGCACCCCAAGCCCAGGGCCGCCGCGCCGGAGGACTCAGCCGCGGCCATGTTGCTGCCGGAGAGGTGCGTGAATCACACAACGAGCCGGCGCATGGAATCCGAATCCCTTTCGCCTAAAGGCACAATTTGCTCCTTTCCGCTGCTCGGATTCTTTTTGTATCCCACGACGAAAGGAAGTTTGTTTCTTGCCTTCTTGCTTGCCGTTTCCAGGTTCCTCAAGTCACATTTCAGACGGACTTGGGTTGGATGAACATTTTTTTTTCTTCTCAGTTTGATCTTCGTCTGCACAGTAACTTCTCATCTTCATTCCTGATTCCTTTATTTGTTTTTTTTTCACAGATTAGTTATTTTTTTCATGCACTGCATGTTTGCATATTGGACCGCACGAATATCTCATTTTTTTTCTATACTTGTTAAGAAAAAAGATACTGTTTTTCACGAATAATTTCACATGAATGACCTGTCAAAAAAGCCACAAACGAGTGAGTTGAATCCTTCCTTGGAGGAATTTGTCAGGTAACCAACCAGTTGCCCAACAGGGATTTGCTCTTTGGAATGTTGCATTTCTGTCCTGTCATGCATGCTGGGCTATAAGCATATTTGACCGTCGACATACTAAAATAATACAACCCTGTAATTAGATAGAGGCATGTCGCTACTAGTATAAACCAACAAGCAAGACTTGTACTGTCGACCTCTCCAGGTCAACATTTGGGTGTTCAGATTATTGATCTTTCTGTCCGCATGATTAATCTTTGACAAAGTCCTGTTCTTCAATGACATGCCGGTACCCATCAGAATGCAGTGAATTTCCAATGCTAACATGGCATTGCTCTTCTTCTGATTGTTAATATGCAGGCAGTACTACACTTCCGTAAATATTGGCAATCCTGCAAGGCCCTATTTTCTTGACATCGATACGGGGAGCGCCTTGACATGGATCCAGTGTGATGCCCCCTGCACAAACTGCACAAAGGTGGGTGCCATTTTCAGTTGCATTTCATCTGTGTCAAGAATTCGACCTGGCCGCGACGCGATTTCTGCGGATATCTTGGTTCCAGTGTTCCATCAGGAGCCTGATTTCCAAAAATCATCGCGAGATTCCTGACCGACTTCTCATCTTGTTTCAGGGACCTCATCCTTTATATAAGCCAGCAAAAGAAAACATAGTTCCTCCCAGGGATCCACATTGTCAGGAACTGCAAGGCAACCAAAATTACTGTGCCACCTGCAAACGATGCAACTACGAGATCGCTAACGCGGACCGAAGCTCCTCTGCTGGCGTGCTTGCGAGGGACAAGATGCGGCTGAGCACCGCAGACGGCGTGAGGGAAAACATGGACTTCGTCTTCGGGTACGAAACGATTTTTCCCGATAGCCAAACATGTTCAATCTTCAGAGACAGGTGGTGATGTCTGTACACTAACAAACCGCCCATCTGTGTACCATCTGTTAGGTGTGCACATGATCAGCAAGGAAAGCTTCTGGGCTCACCAGCAAGTAGTGATGGGATCCTTGGCCTCAGCAATGGGGCAATGAGCCTCCCTACCCAGCTAGCCAAGCAAGGGATCATCTCCAACGTTTTCGGCCATTGCATCGCCACGGATTCCGGCAGTAGTGGCTACATGTTTCTTGGTGATGATTACGTTCCCAGATGGGGAATGACATGGGTTCCCGTCCGCAACGGTCCAGAGTGAGTCTGCCCCCTCCTTCGCCTGAAGATTATTCTCACATGTGGCCATCATTTCTCCCATGAATGTCCTGATACCCCGCACCGTCTTCGGCGGGATACGGCATGCTCCGCTTGCGGCAAATCTTCGAAAAATCTTAACCAATTTCTGTCACTCTCAGGACTCAAACTGCAAATGGAAATTTTGCGCAACTGCTCTGCAATGTTGCTTTGTTCTTTACTTCTTTCTGACATTTGCGTGCTTCCACAAATAAAGTGGCCCCCATTTTTTACAGTAGCCGTAGCAATTGATAGCAACTCACACCTTCGAACTAGAGTATGTTCATGCATTGCTCTGTGACACTGATTTCCCTTCAGGATGCATAAAAACATCTGACCTCTTGTGATCCGTTATATGAAAAAACCAATTCTGTTGCAGTTAGAACCACATATCTGACTCCAGTTTTGCATTTTGTGTACTGTCAGGGACGTGTACAGCACGGTAGTACAGAAAGTAAACTATGGAGGTCAGGAGCTTAATGTGCGAAAGCAGGCTGGGAAGCTGACTCAAGTGATCTTTGACAGCGGGAGCTCACACACTTATTTTCCACATGAAATATATAAAAGCCTGATTACTTCGGTGAGTTTTTGCATTAACTCTCTCCATCAGATGGAATGAATTCCGTTCCATCCTCCTTATACCTGATTATGATCCTGTAATTCAACAGCTTGAAGCGGTCTCTCCAGGCTTTGTACGCGATGAATCAGATCAGACACTACCTTTCTGCATGAAGCCTAGTTTCCCTGTGAGGTAATGTGATGTCAATCTGTTGCTGGTACATAAAACGCCATTTGTTTTCTTGATCATCGCAGGGGATGTAGAACTAACACCTTCATATTTTTCAGGTCTGTGGATGATGTGAAGCAATTGTTCAAGCCCTTGCTTCTGCATTTCAGCAAAACATGGCTTGTGATCCCAACAACGTTTGCGATTTCTCCTGAGAGCTACTTGATCATCAACGTAAGTTCACAGGCACCCTCAGCAATCACTTCAGCCCCATTTCCTCTACGGAGTTCATCGCCATCATACTTCTCTTGTGCCTCATTTTCAGGACAAGGGCAATGTCTGCCTAGGGGTGCTTGATGGAACAGAGATTGGCCACGGCTCAACAATAGTAATTGGAGGTAGCGACTGGCCGTTTGTGTGCCCGCATTTTCATGGCTTCCCTAACCATCTCTGTCAAGCTCACCTTTCTCTCCCTTTGCTTGTTGCAGATGTTTCCCTCCGTGGGAAGTTGGTTGCGTATGACAACGTCGCGAATCAGATCGGATGGGCTCAGTCAGACTGCACCAGGCCACAGAAAGCAAGCATGGTTCCGTTCTTCCTTACGAGAGCATTGCGCAGTCAACTTCTTTAAATGGCACAGACAGACAGATCACCCCGTGTTCGCCTGACCATGCGCTCATCGTTTCGACGCACAATTCTGCGTCCGAAGCTGTCATAATCATATGATGGATGTAGTTAAACAAGGGATATAGGGAAACCAAAATTGGAAGAAAGGTGAATAGATATAGCCAGTATGTTGTAGTACCTGTAATTTTTCTCTGCTGTATATAGCAAAGAAGCAGAACTCTGCATACCTATGGGTATGCTGTAGAGTATATCTCATCCACTTGTAAGACCAAGTGGTGAAGCATATCAATGAAAAATGAGTAGCAGTTATGTGATTTCTGATTTATTTACCTTGTATTTGCTGTCCAATATACAAGTGTTTTTGGTTGATGGAATATTGCGTGGAGACTACACATAATGTTTAACTCAAGCAACATAAGTCTCATGTCCAAACGATGTCCAAACAAACCACACCAACACATGGAAAGCAACATCACACCCTTGAGCAGAGTGCAACAAAGTAGCAATGCATTAAAAGCAAGCTCACAACAAAAGCATTATGGTGACTCATGAGCAAACTAAAACACAGCTACCTTCCCATCATCAAGTAGTAGGTCAGGAAACATCTCTCTTGCACACATTATACATGACATCGAGCTGCGTGTGCAACTACCAACTATCCAAGAGTAACATGTTATTTACAGAGTGCTTAAACACAGTAACTTAGAAATACAAGGATCAACAATGTTACCATAGTTGATTGCTTTAGTGGCGGCAAACAGGAGCTCCATTAGCGGTGCACCCGACAATCTTCTCATTGCACACACACGGGTTTAGTATTATACACATGTCATCGTCCAAAATTATTAAACAAACTGGACCACAAAAGTGAGTGACGACGTTTCCAGATGGAGGGACCTTGCAGGGTCATCGTCAACGTCAGCTCTTCAGCCCAACAGATTTGCATATTTTAGCGAGAACCCCGCCATCATCCACTCTAGTTGCAACAGGCTCCTCCACAGGGTCCTTGAAATCAGCCTTCTCACTCAGCTCCTCAAATGCGTTAACAACATTCTGTAGCCGGGCAACAAACTCGATTAGGAGCGAGGCAAATGTGGCCAAGGACAAGGCACTTGCGCTTTCATACGTTTTTGACTCCTCGTCTTCAAGTGGCAAGCTTGGATGGAATGATCTTCGAGCAGGCCATGATAGTAGCGTTTTGTAGCCGTCTATAGTTGCTGATGAATCATATCGGCTAAGAAACGAAGCAGCAGCAAAGCTCTTATAATGTTGAGCCGCAGTTTGATCAGCAATGGTAGGTTCCGTCACCTCATTCTTATTTTCTTTTGCCGCGGCGCTGTTTACATTCATGGCATCTTTTATTCCTTCAGCTCGCTTGCTAGTGTCCCATCTTTCAGTGTTCACCAGAAGATATGACTTCTCATCAATCTTTCTTTGCAACTCCTCAGCTGCCAAGTGGACTTCCAATAGAATGTCTGAAGACCTCAGCTTGGTCATTGTCTTAACACTGTCTCCAAGCTCGCGCAACACTTTAGCGCCTTCTCTGCCCACTCTATGTATTTCTGAAATGAAAACCCTTCTGCTTTCTGGCGGTGCCTACAATTAAAATCAAATATACACTTGTTTAGGAAATAAGTGCAGAACTTCAACAGGTTATCAAGTAAACTAAATTATCAAACCTGAATTTCTGAAAGAATGCAACCATGCAATGCCATGACTGCGAAGGAACAGTGCCTCAATGCTCCACCAACTTTGGTGAAACCCTTCCAAGGATAGTTCCTGGTTTTGTACGGACCATGGGGTGGTTCCCATATAGCAAAACCTAACTAGAGCACATACAAAAGAACCGAGTCAAACTAGATAGAAAAGGTGAGATGATCTAAGTAGAAGTGTTAGCTTTAGAGCAAGAACGAACCAGGGTTTCCTCTTGTGCTGACGCCTCGACAGCTGCCCTGTACCCACTATATAGAGGATCATCAGAAGCTTGATATACAAGTATTTTTGAAGGAATCCTTTCATACTCCATGCATTTCAGATATCCATCGACACAGCCTAGAGTGAACAGCCAAATTGTCAATAAAGGCACAAATATCAGATGCATGCTGGTGAAAAGTGCAGGTATTATTAAATGTTTATTGAGTTTACTTCCAAATATTTATATATAAAATTTGCATGTTTAAGCATTGAGTTGCAAAATCCAAATGTTGAAAGTGCATAAACAAACTGAAATGTTAAATTTTCGTACATTGGTTTTCTGGCACAGTTAAGCAATCTTAATTGCCGCATCCTTTGGAAAGTTGCAAATTGAGACATCTTAATTATCTTCCAAAACGAGACATCCTTTCACCAAGGGATGTATCTTTTAACCAAAGGACGTGAGTGCCGCAACTGCCAAGATCTAACGGACTTGATTGATCCTCGATATAATCCAGCGACTATTCTTTTAGAGTGATGTAGCTTAATGTGGATGCTACATTAGGAGACAGTTTTGGAAAGAAGAGAGATATACACAACAGCATTGCAATGCTACCACAACTAATATTTTCTAACTTTTTTAACAATGTATAGTAGATAAATACTGTGATTCTAAAGCATCATTCTTTTATGGGTGGGGGTGGGGTATTACCTTCTAAGGATTTTGCAACACCAGCAAAATTCTTTGCGATCAAACTGTGCAAATCCTCTCCAGCCCAGATTGGGTAAATACCTATATTGATTCCCAGACTGACAGCAGCGCCAAGAGCAATCAATACAAATCTACTTACAGCCGTATCAGTGAAC
Source organism: Hordeum marinum (assembly GCA_022496015.1). Lineage (NCBI taxonomy): Eukaryota > Viridiplantae > Streptophyta > Magnoliopsida > Poales > Poaceae > Hordeum > Hordeum marinum. The sequence goes on from CM039678.1 coordinate 151,436,704, forward strand.
TTCCCTGTGTTGTACCCAGAGACCATGACATAAACGAATGTCAACAAGAATACACGAAATCCATATTCATAAGGCTTCATCTTTGGGTGTAGCTTTGCCAAGTTTGTCATAAAACCTAAAGTCAAAAACACAGGAGCAAAAGACTACAAATTAGATACGCATATAAAATGCACCAGGAAAAAATGATCGCAGCATGCCCCACAATGCTTACCAACAGTAAAGGTGCTCATGATAAGGATCACTTCTTCCAATGCCCCCAAGTTTTTGGACAACTCGGCAACTGCTAGAGCAAGCCCTCCTGCAGTAAGTGTTCCTAATCCCCTATTGAAACCTTTGCTTAATGTTGCACCTGCATAATAGTGGACCAAATTACTGAAGGGCAATGCATATTATTTGCAGGCGCACAAACAAATAGAGCACCATACTGAGACCGCGGTAAGACAAAGAGTGATATAACTGATGATTTGCGTATTGAAATTGTAGTCTGAAGACCCGAAAATCCACATGAGAAAGAAACAGTCTTCACTAAATCCTAAGAACTACTGCAAGTCAGACATAGCACCTTCGGTCCATGTTCGGAACTGCATAATGTGCAAGTGTGCATCTGTGTGAGTTATACAATCGGTGCTACAATAAAGGGTTCCGATAGTTCAATAGAATCTCGAGTACCAGAGATTAGTGGTACTTTCAAACACTCATTGTGAAAAGTTTACAAAATGCAACTAGGTAAAAAAAAACATAACCACTTCATATACGGAGCCAAACACCCAACTGAGCAGGCTAAAGAACAAACATGCAAGCCATGAAGCCAACGATATAAAAATTCAAAAACACCACTACCATTATGATTGACTTCTGCATCACAATGATATTATGGAAGACCAGCAAGCAACATCACATCACAGAAAATAAAAATACCAGTTGCAAGCTATAGGCACCTTTGGTCAAATACTAGTAGTTTGTCTTCAGAACAACATTCCATTTCTTAGTCATGTGTGTTTCTACCATTCCATATACAGAGCAGTAAGTTCTACAACAGTCAACAGGTCCAAGATCAACGTGGTCCCAAGTAAAATTTCTGGCAATAAAATTTAGTGGTGCTTCCCATGACTCATAGTAGATAAACTAATGAAGTTCTCTTAAAGAAAAAGCAACTAGATCACTTTCTAAGTGGTGGCCCAGAACCTAAAGAATCCAGAAAATAATGATTCTACCGGCGATCAATATAAATTATAGGAACACCACTAGATTAATCTACTTATCACAAGTCCATCTCCAGTTTCGATAGTAGCGTGCACGTTTCTTGCATCACCAGCAATAATAGAAGGTCAATTGACAGGACCTGATGGAAGACAAATTCTCTGTCCCTTAGCAGTGAAATATCTCACTCTAAATGGTGTTGATACAGACTTCTCTTTTTTATTGAGAGGCTGTTGACATAGACTTTACACTCCTGAAATCTAAGCCTGCCGGGTTCGCGTGCTCTTCCCTGAAACAGGAACTTCTGATCCGCAAATCTGATCAGAATCGCACGGCAAAATGTTTACCCACAATCAAAATGTGATCAGAATCACACGGAAAAACGTTTACTCCCGATTAAAATCGCCAGGCTCCAGTCACTGATGCATCGGGGCATAAAATGGGCACATGACAAGAGGCCTAAATTTAGCATTGCGAGGCCAAGTCACGGGGAATGTTCAAGAAAGTGAAGGAGTTTTCCCCGGGACCTCGAACCAAGAACGCCGCAGCACAGCAACCTTCGCAACGGAACGGGAGAAAGAAATGGCGGAGAATCGGCGTGGACTGGGCGCGTTACCGATGCTGAACTCGAAGACGACGACGACGGTGAGGATGGCCCAGACGGAGTGGCTGACGATGTCGCGCGGCTCGCGGAGGAAGACGAGGAAGGAGATGAGCGCGAGCGCGAGGCCGACCTTGGCCGCGAAGACGGGCTTCCGGCGGTCGGCCCGCGCGAACGCCCACATCTCGGCCGCCCCGTCGCAGAGCGCGCCCCAGGCCCCCGCCACCGCGGCGCCGGCGCGGCGGAGCAGCCCCTGCTTAGCCCCCCCGTCGCCGCCGCCGGCCTGGGAGCCCGGCAGGCTCCAGGCCGACGAGAGCAGCGGGACGTCCCCCCGCGCCCCACGCTGGTCCTCCAGCGTCGACCACAGCGACCCCAGCTGCGCCGGCGGCACGCCCGCCGCGCCCGCGGCCATGGCCGGACGGATCTGCGAGGGCTTCTGGAAGGATGTCGGTATCGCGCGCGCGTGGCGGCGTGGGTTCGGGTTTCAGGGTGGGCAGTGTTGCTCTCGGACTTTCTTGGTCGGCTGCGTCCGCCTGTCGCGCTCTCCGCTATATGGATGGACTCTGGTCAGCCGTGGCGTCACCCCAGCGGCTGCCGCGCGACGCGAAGAGCTGCGGAGCCGGCAAGGGACGGGTGGAAAGCGCCATGGATGGGTGGCAAAGGCCGCTTTTTTATATGGCGGAATGGGATGGAACGGAATGGAATCCGGCGGGCGGCCGGCCGGCTGCCGTGCGATGCGATCCGCTGCGCGACGCAGGGCCACGCAGGGCAGAATTGATCCGTCCCTTTCTTGTGATCTACTATCCTTGTACCCCGTTGTCGGATTGGTCGGTCTGATCTGAAGAATTCTTTGCTTTTTCTTTTTTGCGAAAAATTCTTGCTAGTTCCAACATAGGTCAGGGATGGGATTGATTCTTCATGCCTCTTTCGTTTTGGGGCTTTTTTGCTGGTTTCTGAGGTCAATTGCTCTTTGGAGTCTGCCCCCTTTTGATTCCTCTGACGAACGATTTTTTCAATGCATTTTGTAATGTTTTAGTCAATGGGAAAATTTCTTGTAATGTCCTTTCGATCATAGAAATAGGTTGTACTGCAAGGAGGTCATGGCACCGGGATGCAACAGCTTGTATGGTGGGTTCGTTTGAGTCCACGGACTTGTAGTAAATGTAATGCATTTTTTTATCTAAATTTGGCATTTGGGCACGAATCGTTCCAATGGCCTCTGAAGTTAGAAGAAAATACAAAAGACAGTAATGGCATTTCTAACGCCGACCCATAAAAGTCTTCGGTTATATTCAGTTTTTATATCCGGAGGTGGTCCACGAACGATGTGGGAGGAAGCAATCCAACGCTAATTACAAAGTATCCGGCTAGAAGGAGAAAAAATAGGTGAAAATCATGTATGTGGTGAATTTTTGTGATGTGGTATCCCGCTGAGAGGAGATAGGGGAAAGGGGGACCATGCATGTGCGAAGATAGAGAAGATAGCAGGACCACATGGAGCCTTTGGTTGGTCAAGCGAATGCCCGAAATCCGGTATATCATCCCCATTTTTGTCATCACTTTCTCGGAAAACAGACGTCCGAACAACTTCGCGGATTGCAAAGGTGAACAAAAATGTCCGGTCAAACATATATCGGAGTTTTGAGGGTCTCCTTTGAAGATGGCCTAAGCTCATTTAAATTGTTTGTTTTTGTTTTGGACCATATCATTTCAGCCAACTCTGTGTGTGTGAGAGAGAGACCAGAGAGTTGGGGCTTGCGAGAGAGACTTAGGAGTCGGGGATCATGTTGTTGGACAGTAGCCTCTTGGCTAATGAAGATAAGAAGTGGTTGATCCACATGAAAAAGCTGATCAATGACCGCAATAATGGAGGTTTTTGATTTTTTTTGTATATCGCATATCTCTGTATGAATTGTTCAAATTTTTTTTGGCATGTAATGAACATTGTACTTTTTTTTGAAAGAGAGGGGTCTCCCCCAGCCCCAACTTTTATTAAAGCCAAGGCAAGACAGCCAAGTTCGACAGTTCATAGGACGCGGTGGACGACTACTAAGCAGCCACAACATAACCAGGGCCAAGTACGGCTAGTTTTAGCCCTATTACAAATACTCTCTTACATGAGCAGGGAGAGAACGAAAGATAAACTGAACTAGCACCAAAATTGCTCTCCACTGCCCCAAATCAGCATAAACTACTAGGCAATCCTAAGCAATTTCCCTCTTCGGTGGTCCAAAAGTCTTAAGCACCGGAGAAGTAGAGCACCCTGCACGTCCGAAGCCAACACCTTCCATTGCCTAATCAAGGAGCACACCTGACTTAAGACACACTGCAAACTTTTCCACTTCCTCCCCTGAAAAACAAATTCATTGTGAAACAGCCATAAGCCCCACACGGTAGCAGATGAGATAATATTAACAGCCTCCTTAGCTTTCTTTTGCTTCCAAAAGGTAGCAAGATCATTAAAAGATCTAGGTATAGAAATACCACAAATATCAGAGATAATCAACCAGCATTCCTTAGCAACAATGCAATCAAAAAACAAGTGCTGAATAGATTCATGTTCACTACAGAAAACATAGGACAGATCATCAACATGTCTCCTCTTAGCTAAATTGTCTCTAGTTAAACATTTATTATAATAAGCAAGCCAAAGAAAAACATGAATATTAGGTGGAATTTTAATTTTCCACATACAATCTTTAATGTCAGATGACACGCCCCCAAAGTTTATTAACTTGTAGAATGATCTAACCGAGTACTTGCGAGAAGGTTCAAGAGACCAGGTAGGAGTGTCTGGTTTATCGGAAGGGATAATAAACCCTCTCACCAGTTCATTAAGTTTAAACCAGCACTCCATCAGACTATCATCTACACACCTCCTAAAGGTGAGATGCAATTGAGATCCATCCCACACTTGGGCAATAGTGGCCTCTTGTTGTTGACAAATATCAAATAATCCCCAAAAAAAGAGTTTTCAGTGAACATTCACCAATCTAGAGATCATGCCAAAAGGCAATGCTTTTACTTTGTATGACAAGAGAACTAAGTTTAGCAAAAGCAAACGATCACAAGCAAACTAACTTTACATAAGAACACAATAGAAATCAAATCTGATGATAAATCTAAAATGACACGGGCAATTTTGGAGATACCTGTTGGCCGGCATTGTCTACTTCTTCACCACGTGAAGTCTCCCCATCTCCTAGCGACTTCTTGAGGGGCTCCTCCTTCTCCAGCTTTGTGCGACAAAGCCCGTCCTGGGTGAGGGTGATGCGGTTCCATATCTCGTACGCTGTTTATGCATCCTTTGTCGTGTACTCGATGTGCCTCATGGACAGGGGTAGGGAGTCCCAACGCCTGCATTCTTCGTCGGTGATCTTCTTCTTCATGTCATTGTAGTAGTTGTCAACGAACATGCGGGTGATGTCCACAAGGGAGTCCAAGTCCTTGGTGCCCTCGGGCACCCTCCATTCCTTCTGGATGTCGACGAAGTTGGAGATCTTCAAATTGACGTGCTTGAGCCTGGTTTTGTCACCGCCGATGGAGAAGCCAGCAAACGTGTACCTGGGGTCGGCGAGGAAGTTGTCAAAGACGGTGCACCTTTCAGCGGCGATCAATTGGAAGAGCAACACCAGCCGAGTCTTGCCAACGGAGAGTTCGACGAGGGTGGGTTTCTGCGTCTCATCAGGCTCATTGGTGTACAACAGATCAATTCTGACGATCTTGTGGCACTGGAGTCTGAGGCGGGGCTCGTACTACTTGAGGGAGGTCGCCATCTACTTCTTGTCATTGGTGTGGATCACATGCAACTTGGTGTTGTCGTGGGCCTGCACCGGCCTGTACTCGTCGAGGAACCCCATCGCTGATAGAGGGGCTTGGTGTCTTCTATGGAGATTGAAGAGAGGGAGGGATTTGGTGGCAGCGCAATGGCGACTTGTGTTGTTTTGGATGAGAAAGCCTTAGCGGGGGTATGAATTTAAGGGGGAGATTGCCGCAACGGATGAACTACACGATCTTGCTGACGATGCGGTTGTGCAGATCATGGGTTGGGTTGCGTCTGTGATCGTGGTTTGTGGCGATGCAACCACTTGGATTGGGCCATTGTCTTCGAACGTGGTTTTTTTAACATGGTTTTATTTTATTTTCATCAGTAATTTTTGTTAAGCACCATGTTTTCTCCGGACGGGTATTGTCCCATCATATGTGGTAAACGTGTTGGCCAAACTGCATTGCTTATGGTACCGTAGTTCTTCATATAAATCAATGCACTCCATTGCGGAGAGCTGCAGACTCCATCTGTTGTGTGTACTTGATGCAGCCACTGGCTCGGGTTGGAGGGGTTGGGGGACACCCCCCCCCCATTATTTTGTTTGTTGTGACACTTATTTGAAGGCGGACTTTTTTGTCGGACGCGTTATCTTAACGCGCATGTTGTTGTTTTTCTTTGACTTTAACTGTTTATACAAAATATATGTACTTCCTTGTTTGACCGTCCTAATTTCATTTTCCATCATAGCGAACTACATTTGGTACAAACTTCTTTGTTTCAAACTGGTCCATCTAATTTAGCTGGGCCGTTTTGGGTCGGCCCGTTTATGAAACCCTTCCCATGAGGCCCTCACACGTGGCCCTCCTAGGCGCTCCCATTGCTCCGCTCATAGGGAGAGACCGAAAAAACCATCTCCCCACTCTTCCAGAGTCTCTCAAAACATCTCCCCCTCGGGCAAACCACCATCGCCTGTGGAACCGCCTTCCTCCACAGGTCTAGATTCCTACATTCCGCGCCCCCTCCGCTCCCCCCTTCCCCTCCGCTCCCCTTCCCCCTCCATTCCCCTACCCCTTCCCCCTCCACCCCCGCCCCCACCCCCACGGCCACCGTTCATCCCCTTGGTTGTGGTTCGCTTCTCGTGCCCTTGGTCGTGATCGTCCCCCCATCTAGTTTTCTGATTCTCGTAGCGGCTGCATTTTCTGCTCATGTGTTTTTTGCGTTAGGAGGAGATTTGTTATCGATTTGAAGTCGGTACTCAGGTCGGATCTGTATGTAGAGTAAGGTGCATCTAGGGTTTCATCATTTTTCAATGATTTTGTTGCTGATATTTGTCACTTCGTTCTTGCGTTGCATGCAAACACCATGTCTTCCCCAAGCAGAGTAGATGGAGGAGTTAAAGGTATGTGGAGTGCTTGCTTGGCCTTGTATACTTTATGTCTTGTTTATCAAATTGTCTAGTTCATCCTGCAGATTTGTTAACGATGTGTTAGTTCTCAACATTGCCGGCATTAGCCATGTGATGTTTTTAATTTTTGTTTCTGGTTTTATTGAATCCAGTAGGTGATTTTGATGGAACTCATCATAATGATACTGTTCATGATACGCCAATTGGCACTCGTACTCCTAGTGGCAAGCATCATGGTGGTAAGGCAGGCCATGAAGTGAATTCACCAATTGAATCTTCTCCTATAAGTGTGTCGCTCCTTTTGGTATGTTGTTTATTCTTTTTTCTTATTTAGTTTGCCAAATTGGTTGTATCACTTTGTTTCTTGTAAATTTCATATGTGTCTTATGAGTTTTAAATTGCATTGATCTTATATATACTTGCTATTTTTATGTGCATGCCTTGTTTATTGTGTATGTTGCTTACTTGATGTTTTACAAACTGTTGTTGCCTTGCTGAAGTTAGTCAGGCATTTTTTGGAAACAAACGTGTAGTTAGTGTATGCAGCACTGCATTTATATGTATGTGAACTCGACTATATGTATGTGTGAACTACATTGTCGTTTTATTCAGGTTGGGTATTTAGATGGGTTAACTCCACGACATTGATATGTGAACTGCATTATTTTTTATTTAGCTTGTGTATGCAACACCGCATTTATATGTATATGTGTACTGCATGTGTTCCCTTTGCGCACTTCTTAGTGGCCATAGTTAGACTTCATTTTTGACGCACTGTCTGATTTTTATGCCGGGGCACCCGGGTTTGAGGAGGTTACTCAATTGATTAACCATTATTTTGCAGAGGGTGACGTAGGTGTGAGCATTGACCAGGGCATTAGGCGTCACGTCTTGTTTGAAACTTAGTCACAGTCTGTTGATAGCATAGAGGAAGTTGCGCAAGAGCGGATGGTCCCGGATCAACTTCATGCATATGGATTGAAGCAACGCAGGAAAAATTTGAGGTTTGAAAGTGACTCAAAGGAGTATGTGGAGAAATAGAAACATAGGAGGGCTGCAGATGGTGCCAAGGGTGCCAAATTTGGTAAAGTCAAGCAGCCTGTTTTGTAGAAGAAGATATACTGAGTTCTGTTGCTGAGGAAGGTGGTACTCCTCGGGGGAGTCCTCGTGTTGCTTGCATGAACAAGAACCTTCGTAAGAGAGTAGTTAAAGTTGGTGCAGAGGATCCTTAGCGGAAGCATCCACATGTCAGTGAAGGGCCCAACTCTGACGATGATGACTTTGTGCTTGCTGATTTTGTGAGGGATGTTCATACTAGTAGACGAAAATATTGTGCTCCATCTAAGAGACAACCTAAGCGGCCCCATGTTGATGGCAATGAAGATGCGGATGCTGACTTTGATGGCGAGGCAGATGTTGTTCCAAAGGTTTGTTGAACTGTATTTGTTTCTTTCATTGTCATTCTATCTACCGTTTTTGTCTCTTTTTTGACTAATGTTCTAATGTGGACTGCATTTTCCTTTACACAGAGTAAGAAGTCTAGTAAGAGCAAGGTAACTAAAGATGACGGCGAGGGAGATGATGCTCGATTTAAGAAGACCGTATGTTTGTCTCTCCCCACTATGTGCAAATCTACTGCTTTATTGAAAGAAGCACACTGTAATTGTTTTCGGGATGTTGGCTTTGGCGTTGTCTTTGAGTTGATAGTAAAGAAAAATGGGTTGCGCATTCTTATGTGCTATCTGATGGGAGTGATTGACCCTGCCACCATGACAATGGACTTTGGTAATGATAGGGTTCTTCGAATCAATCTTGTTGCGGTTCATCACATTTTTGGTTTTCTTATGGGACCTCACACTGCACCCATGCATGCTACCAGTGGCCATGATGACTCGTTGTCTACCCTCAAGGATGAGCTTGGCTTTTGTCATTCACAAAGTATAGGTGTCAAGGACTTGGTTCAAAGGCTGACGAAGTTTGTGGAGGATGATGATCTTGTGACGGTTGATCTTTCTATCAAGGTATTCTTCCTGATAATTTATCAGAATTTGATGTGCCCTGGTCCTGCAGTTCATTTGGGCAGGGTTGCTGCCATGGTTGAGAACATGGATTTTGCGGCTATGGCACAGATGGATTTTTGTTAGCTTGTTCTTGATGAGCTGCAGATAGCTGTGGTGAAGTGGCAGACAGATGATAGCAAGCAGAATTGTGCAAAGGGTTGTGCCATTGTGCCCCTGATTATGTATCTTGATTGCTTGAAGCTTCGCAAATTTTTAGTCATGCACATGTTGACGCTGCGTGCGTCATTCCTGACGCACAAGGACCTGATGAAGTTATACAACTAGGATATAGTTCTCAAGGGAAAGATTTATCTAGAAACTTACAAATTTGGGAGGCTGCCGGTTAGTGCATTAGAGTTTATAAGATCGGAGTTTTTTTTAATTTACAGTCATTATAAATCTGAACTTTCTAGTATTCACATATGTATTTTTTTCCCTTTCTACCATTTTGAAGTGTAAGGCGTCAGACGATATTGTGTACAACCGTCCTGCTGCAGTATTGTGCGGCAGCTCTGATGCGGGGCCGAGGAGTCATGTTAGGTTTTGTGAGCCTATCTGTAGCCAGCTTCCTACATGTGATGATGAGCCACTGCCTACTCATTGTTTCACGGCTCGTCGGATGTTTGATAATAGAAGCTCTTCTGAACAGACATTTGTTGGTGGTAAAAAACACGAGGAGATTGATGAGCTTCTTCTAAAGGTTTTGAAAGTTAACTGAAGATTTGCCAACCTCTGGTGATAGGTTGAGGATAGTTGTTGGATTTTCCCCTTCTGACCATGGCCCCTGTGAAAAATATATTGTTGCTGATCACAACTTTTATTGTGGTGTAGTTGAAAGCTTGAAGATTGCAGTGATGAATATTCGGTCTTCATATGCTCAGTTGAAACATTCATAGGAAGTAGAATGCACTCGGTATGACAAGGGTGCTGAGCCCATTTTGGAAGAAATGAACCGACAGGATGCTGGCGCCGGCACTGATAATGTGCGTTGTCCTTTTGAACCTCTTTGTGTATCATGTGGACTGATCCTCACTCTTTGTTTTTGTTATAGGCTGGAGTTGAATCTGGTGGTCTTCACGCATCTGGTGACGTTGGAATTGGATAGGTATAAGTACTTCTCCCATGCATGTTCTGCTATGTGCTTCTCTTCTTGAACTTGTATTTTTTTGCATTTTATTTATTTTTTGTGTACCTCACGATTGTAAAATGTGTACTGCTTGTGCATAGTTGAAGTTTTTTCCTATTTTGGTCGTTACCATCTTATTTCGTTTTGGTTTGTTCTGTGCCCGTAGACTAGAGTTGTTGCTTGTGATGTGCACAAGGATTCTTACGACGGCTCTGAAAAGGATGAAGACTTGGCTGATGCGTCGCCTCCTCAAGATGTTGTAGTGGATAAGGTTTCGTGGAATTACTTTTTCTGTTAGTGGGTCGTAATCTATTTTTTTTTTGTTATTATGAGCTAGATGTACGTTGTTTCTATTCACTTAGATCCATTCATTTTACATATGTGAGCTGCATAGCTTTACATGTGTGAGCTTGAGTCTTTTTACAAAAGTGAACTGCAGTTCTTTTACATATGTCGGCTGCAATCTTTGACATAAGTGAGCTTCAATGTTTGATAGAATAGAGTTGTAGTTCTATTTACATATGTGGGCTGCATTCTTTGATATAAGTGAGCTTCAGTCTTTGACAAAACTGAACTGCAGTTCTTTTACATATGTGTGCTGCAATCTTTGACATAAGTGAACTACATGGTGTTGTGTTAATTCTCCCCTCGCTCATTTTTGTTATTGTGCCATTTTAAAAAAATTGCAGCCTAGAGATGAATACGTACAAGTTCATCAATCGGTTGGCATTGTTCGTGTGGGTTGTGTTGTTGCTGGTGGTGATAGTGTGAATGCTTCTGTATTCAGTTGATGTTGATAGTGCAGAACCTTCTTTAGCTCAAGAATCCCACCATGTTCTTGCCCCTAGTCAACATGAAGATGTTTATGTTGACATTGAAAAGCCGTTGGAGAATGACGTTTTTGTTGATAGTGTTGCTGGTTCTCCTGTTTGTCTAGCGTCCAATGATTTTCTTGATGTATTCAGGGTGGGGCCTCATGGAGCTTAGTTATCTCAGGAAATTGCGGTTGTCCGGACTATTGAAAATCCAGACGACGCTAATGTTGCTATAGTAGGGCAGCTCAGTGAGGCTTTGGTGGTTTCGTCGCAACCTAGCGGAGAAACTGTTTTGGTTAGCTCTGAAGAGCAACATCATGAAGAATCTGACACTGAAGGCAAGTGTTTTGTTTTGAACAGTGAATTTCAAGATTTTCTCATTCATTTTTAATTACTATGGTAGCTACATTAGATGTTTAATGATAAGTGAACATCTTCTTTGCTGGTGATTATTCAAGATAGTTGCCAGCTAGCACATTTCCTCATCTTACAATTGAACTTCATATTTTAGATAAGTGAACTTCATCTTTTATTTGTTCCTTTTTTATTGCAGGTGACTAACTTTCTGTTGTGACTCCGTCGAGCATTGATCCAGCTCTTCTCAAAAGATACAAGAAGTTGTACACTGTTGTTACTAGGGTTTGGAGGGACAAAAAGAAGAAGTATGGCTTTTTATAAATTGTTTTATTAATATGCATAGTGTTTGCTCTTTTTCGTTCTTGTTATTTTTATAGAATCTTATGTTTCATTTTTTCAAAAAAAATCCACGGACATGATTGCTTTTAAAACTGAGTTGGCCGATATTACAATTGGCGAACTTGAACAATGTTTTTGGAATAAAGGGATGCTGACTACATACCTTGTAAATTTCGGGGTTTCTTTGCTGGTAGATAAGTTTAAGGGGTCTCTGGCGATGGTTGTCCCGTACCATGTTTGTGTAAGCATGCAGAACTTTTGGTTTGTTGTTTGATTCTTTTTATGCTTTCATGTGATGACATGTTTGCTTCAACACTATTTATTGTTTGGTTTCGTTTTTGCAAACAAGTATTTGGAATGGTGGTAGTGTAAAAAAAGATATGTTGAGTAATGTTTTTATGTGACCAAAACCATTTTTTGTGTGTTGGTTTTATAGTGTTCTGTTTCTTGTTCTTGTAATACTTTTATTTATTTTTACTTCCAATAGGTCATGTTTAAAACATTTGATCCGCCAGAGTAGAGGGATGATGTTGGACATTATTATGTAGTTGCCTTGAATGTGAAGGAAAGTCGGTGTGAATTTCTTGACTCACTTAATAAACCTAGCAGCTCTAAAGAGAACATGGTTTTTAGGAGGATTGTTAAAAATATAAAGCGTGCATGGAAAGAAGGAAGCTCAAGTTCTGATGAGATGCTAAATCCTCCTACACTTGATGGCTTTACGTTGAAACATGTGGTTGTCCCAATTCAGGAAAATGCGTATGTTTCTTGTAGCCCCTCTCCCCCCATACTCCTTAACTGTTATTTTATACTTTATGTGAAACTAATGTTTTTGTTCTTTTTTGCAGGCATGATTATGGATTCTATATGTTTCAATTCTTGCAGACTTGGGATGGTGTTCAAGTTGCTTAGTTTGGGGTGGAACACATTGGCTACATCAGAAAGGCCATGTTGCATAGCTGGCTTACCTCTACAGAGTGTTCCCTTGATTTATTGTCACTTTTAATATTTGCAGATAAAGGTTGTGTTAGTGAACTGCTTTATTTCCCTTATTTATTTTGTCTGCTGCTTGCTTCTGCTTCTTAAGGTTTTTATTTATTAGAGTGCTAGTGAAATGCATGTTTTTGACAGTGGAGGTCTGCATATTGTTGTGTAAGTGAGCTGCATTGTTGTAGTTAAGTGAGCAGCATTTTTGGGGGCAAGTGGGCAGCATTGTTCTAGACAAGTGGGCTTCATTATGTTCTTTACTGAACAACATTTTTTTATATTACTGAGCTGCATTTAATGATTTTGGTTTTGTATTTGGGCTGAGTGTTCCCATGTTTTCCCCTCATTATCAGGTTTTGACGTAGGTATCCATGGAGGTTGTACATCGATGTTTGAGTCCCAGGATTCTGAGGCAGTTATGGAGGATTGTGCCATTGAAATCTCTCGAGAGAATTCTAGTTCTTTGGCTGTAGATGGTTTTAACACGGATGTGGCATCTGGACCTGATGGTGGAAAGTTTGCTCCACTTGGATCTTCACATGAGGTAGTTGATATTGATGATGATTTGGTTACGTCGGTGCCACGCGTCACTAGTACTAGGAGTGCAGCAATCAATCCCCCCCCCCTCATTAATGAGGCTCAAGTATTTTCGAACTTGGGGCGGGATATAGGGCTTTTAAGTTGAGAGACTCTTTAGAGAAATTGAGCCCTCTGAGGTTCAAATATATTGATGAGCCGAGGAAAATAAAGGATCTCGTTCTCAGCCAAGATTTTGTAACCAAATACGACAAGTAAGTTTTATGTGTGTTCCCTTCATCCTTTTGTGTGTTTTGTTTTGAACTTTATTTTGATCCCATCTATATATCTTTACCGTAGTAACGCGCTCTTGATGGTGAATAGTGCTTTCAAACCAGCATCTGGAGACCATTGATACCCATGACACCAGGAGGTACACTGGCCATGCTGATTACACGACAAAGTGGCGCAGGAGTGAATACCACTTAAATTACACTGAAGTGATATGTCATGTTTTTGTCATTACGGTTTACGGAAAATCGGTTTTTTACTTGTTGGGCTTCAAGCGTTTACTGGTTTTTGCTATACGTTTTAGCCAACTGCAAAGCTTGTATTTCTCCTACTGCATATTTTTAAAATCGCAAAGTGACTACATTGTTAGTACATACAGTACCACACTTCTTAATACAGTGCACTGCAACATCTGTGATACAGAACTACATTTATCCCACTGCCAAACCTAGGTAAAAGGGTGATAAGAACTGGCATGCATTAGAGGAGGGACCGTCTAGACGTTGTGAAGAACTTATAGTTGCATCGTCTGACAGTTATAGCTTATTCATATAACTTCTTTGTTTTTTGCTATACCTTTTTGTTTATTGATCTATGACGTGTTTTTTTACTTTATGCTGCCTTTTCCCCTTTCGCTAGATGAGTAGGATGACTCAATTGATGAATAAGATTGGTGGTGAAAATTTATATACCTTTAAGAAGCACCCTGACTAGGTTAAATTGGCAGACAAGCCTTATTACCCGGTCGTGCCAGAGCAGGCGACAAATGAGTGTGCAATCTATGCTCTGAGGTTGTCACATTTGTATGACGGTGTGTGTATAGTTGACAGAATTGTGAAATTCAACGTAATACTTTCTGTGTCTCTCCTTTTTTCTACTGTTTATTTTAATGTTTTCATTTTTTTTGTTTTTCATCACAACCTTTTAGTTACTTATCTGTATTCTTTAATTTTTTCAGCCTACTATTGAATATTGGAAGGTGGAGTACATTTTCTAGTTGTTGTTCAATCCTTTGAACATGTTGTATTATGGAGAGATGTCAACTAAGCTACGAGATGTGATTGAAAGTCTTGAGCTTACTTCCCTGTCGCAGTCGCAGTCGCAGTCGTATACGTAGTAACAGTTATTGTCATAGTTTGGTTAAAACCTTGGGTTTGGACGAGAGCTAGATTTTTTTGGTGTGTATTATGTGCTGTCTAAGGTAGATAATGTGTATGAAGACTACTTCCCTGTCTTGTGCAGCGTATGTTTTTGCGGTTTGTACATGGTTGAAACTATGCGTGTTTTATTTTTTATATAAATGATTTATATATGTGAAAACCGGTTTGGTTTTACATGTGTTTTTGCTTTTTTGCAACCGTGTTGTTGTAGTTGTGTATTTTTTCATCCTTTTATCTATGCAAGAACTTGCAGAATGGCACTGCATTCATGTGTAGAACTCAACTGCGGAATGGTTGAGTTCTTTTTCAACATCACTTTATTCTTTTTCATTTCCCTTTTTTTAATCGAGTGTTTTTTGCATTATTGGTGTTACTGCAGCTCTGGGTTTGTGTGTCTGCTTGGTGTTAGAAACTGAATAGCTGCACTGTGCCTATCAACCAAACGCACTGCATGCATTAGCGTGAGGCCGAGCCTAGAATGAGCTGGAGCAGGCGATAATGCGGCTGTGGCATCGCATGCGGAGGCAAGTCCGTCACACCACGTGACCCCACTATCTATCTTAGGGGTGTCAAGGGGTGGGGTTGTTCTGGGGGCAGAATTAGCGCACTATGCCTGTCAACCAAGCACACTACATGCGTTAGCGCGAGGCCGAGCCGGGGGTGGGGGTGGGGGAGGTGGGATCTAGACCCCCATCCCCCACCCCCGGCGAGGCCGAGCCAGGAATGAGCCGAAGCAGGCGACGACGCAACATGACGTAGCGTTGCATGCCCGACGAGTCTGTCATGCCACGTGACCCCACTATCTATCTTAGGGGTGTCGAGGGGTGCGGTTGTTCTTGGGAAAAACAGAATAAACGCACTGCGCTTGTCAACCAAGCGCACTGCATGCGTTAGCGTGAGGCCGAGCCGGGGGTGGGGTCGAGCCAGGAACGACCCAGAGCAGGTGACGATGTAGCATGCCGTGACGTCACATGATCCGGCGAGTCCATCACACCCCATGACCCGATTATCTATCTTAGGGGAAAACAGAATAAACACACTGCGTCTACCAACCAAGAACATTGTGTGCATTAGTGCGAAGACGAGCCAAGGGTGGGGGAGGGGGCCTAGACCCCACCCCCTCCCCCACTCCCGGCGAGGCCGAGCCAGGAACGAGCCGAAGCAGGTGACGACGTGGCGTGCTGCTACTTCTTGAGCTTGTGTTGGTTTTCCCTTGAAGAGGAAAGGCTGATGCAGCAAAGTAGATAAGTATTTCCCTCAGTTGTTGAGAACTAAGGTATCAATCTAGTATGAGATACAAGCAAGTCACCAATGGATGCACCTACACAAACAATCAAACTCTTGCACCCAACACTATAAAGGGGTTGACAATCCCTTCATGGTTATTTGCAAGGATGAGGTCTGATAGAGATAGATGTAAAAGGCTGTGGAAAGTAAAAAGGTAAATAAATTTCATCAAGGTATTTTTGGTATATATATCTGAAAATATAATATGGAAAATAGACTCGGGGGGCCATAGGTTTCACTAGAGGCTTCTCTCTTGAAGGAAAGTAACACGGTGGGTGGACAAATTATTGTCGAGCAATTGATAGAAAAGCGAATAATTATGAAGATATCCATGGCAATGATTATGCATATAGGCATTATGTACGTGTCAAGTAGACCGAAATGATTTTGCATCTACTACTATTACTCCACACATCGACCGACTCCTGCCTACATCTAGAGTATTAAGTTCATGAAGAACAGAGTAACGCATTAGGTAAGATGACATGATGTAGAGGGATAAAGTCAAGAAATATGATGAAAACCCATCTTTTTACCCTTGATGGCAACAATACAATACGTGCCTCGCTACCCCTACTTTATCACTGGGTGAGGACACCGCAAGATTGAACCCAAAACTAGGCACTTCTCCCATTGCAAGAATTACCAATCTAGTTGGCCAAACCAAACAAATAACTCGAAGAGACTTGCAAAGATATGAAGTCATGCATATAAGAATTCAGAAAAGAATCAAATAATATTCATGGATAATCTGAACATAAACCCACAATTCATCAAATATCGACAAACACACCGCAAAAGAGTATTACATCGTATAGATCTCCATGAAGATCATGAAGAACATGGTATTGAGGCACAAGAGAGAGAAGAAGCCATCTAGATACTAGCTATGGACCCATAGGTCTATGGTGGACTACTCACGCATCAACAGATGTGCAATAGAGTTGATGTAGATGCCCTCGGTGATCGAATCCCCCTCCAGCAGATTACCAGAAAAGGCTCCAAGATTGGATCTCTTGAGAACAGAGGCTGTGGCGGCGGAAAAGTATTTGTGTGGCTCTTTTTGGTATTGGGGGGATATTTGGGAATTTATAAGACAAAGAATAGGGTTAGGAGACATGCTGGGGGGCACAAGCCTACCTGGCACGTCCAAAGTAGGTGGCCACGCCCCCCTAGCTTGTGACCTCCTAGGACGTCTCTTTCATTCCCCTCCAAGTCTGGTAGATGTCTTCTAGTCCAAGAAAAATCATCACGAAGATTTTATTTCGTTTGGACTCCGTTTAATATTCCTTATCTACAATACTCAAAAACAAGGAAAAAACAGAAACTGGCACCAGGCTCTAGATTAATAGGTTAGTCCCAAAAATAATATAAAATAGCATATTAATGCATATAAAACATCCAAAACAGATAATATAATAGCATGGAACAATCAAAAATTATAGATACGTTGGAGACGTATCACGTGCCACGGCGTCGCATGCTCCGGCGAGTCTGTCACACCCCGTAAGCCCACTACCTATCTTAGGGGTGTCGGGGGTGGGGTTATTTTGTGGGAAAACAGAATAAATGCATTGCGCGTGACAACCAAGTGCACTGTGTGCGCTAGCGTGAGGCCGAGCCGGGAGTGGGGGAGGGGGTTTGGACCCCCCCCTCCCCCACCCTTGGCGAGGTCGAGTCAGGAACGAGCCGGAGCAGGCAACGACGTGGCATGTCGTGGCATCGCATGCTCCGACGAGTCTGTCACACTCCGTGACCCCACTATCTATATTAGGGGTGTCGGGGAGGTGCGGTTGTTCTCGAGAAAACAGAATAAACGCATTGTGCCTGTCAACCAAGCGCACAACGTGCGTTAGCACGAGGCGTCGGGACCCCCCCCTCCCCCACCCCCGACGAGGTTGATCCAGGAACGAGCCAGAGCAAGCGACGACGCGGTGTGCTGTGGCGTCACAAGCTCCCGTGAGTCCGTCACACCCCATGACCCTACTATCTATCTTAGGGCTTTCGGGGGTGTGGTTGTTCTGGGGGAAACAGAATAAATGCATTGCGCTTGTAAACCAAGCGCACTGCATGCGTTAGCATGAGATCAAGCCAGGGTGGGGACGTGGGGTCTGGAACCCCCCCTCCCACACCCCCGGTGAGGCCGAGCCAGGATCGAGCCAGAGCAGGCGAGAACACGGCATGCCG
This sequence comes from Hordeum marinum, assembly GCA_022496015.1. Lineage (NCBI taxonomy): Eukaryota > Viridiplantae > Streptophyta > Magnoliopsida > Poales > Poaceae > Hordeum > Hordeum marinum. The sequence goes on from CM039678.1 coordinate 151,454,804, forward strand.
CGGCATCGCATGCTCCGACGAGTCCGTCACACCCCGTGACCCCACTATCTATCTTAGGGGTTTCGAGGGGTGCGGTTGTTTTGTGTGAAAACAGAATAAATGCACTGCGCCTGACAGCCAAGCAAGTTGTGTGCGTTTGCGCGAGGCCGGTCCGGGGGTGCGACAGGGGGGTCTGGACCCCCTCCCCCACCCCCGACAAGGCCGAGCCAGGAACGAGTCGGAACAGGCAACGACGTGGCATGCTGTGGTGTCGCATGCACCGGCGAGTCTGGCACACCCCATGACCCTACTATCTATGTTTGGGGTGTCGAGGTGTGCGGTTATTCTACGGGAAAAACAGAATAAACACACTGCGCTTGTTAACCAAGCGCACTGCATGTGTTAGCACGAGGCCTCGCCAGGGACGGGGGAGGGGGTCCGGAACCCCTAGACCCCGCCCCCCTCCCCCATGCCTGGCGAGGCCGAGCCAAGAATGATCCAGAGTAGGTGACGATGTGGCATGCCGCAGAGTCTCATGCTCCAACGGGTCCGTCAGACCCTATGACCCCACCATCTATCTTAGGCGTGTGTCCCTTGATTAATTCATGTAATTTCTAGTCACTTAAGAAATGCAAGGAACCACACTATTTTTTAGAATGAACTGAACGGTGCATCTCCGCTTAGTGGACTGCATATTCTGGCGTAAGTGAACTGCAGTTTCGTGGTACGAATGTGATGCATGTTGCTTCGCTGGTGAACTTCAATTTTTTTGTGGACTGCATTATTTGACATAAGTGTGCTGGCAGGCTCCTTTCATGTTATGGTTATTTTTCAGTGTTCTTTCGGCACTATTTTGTATTGGAAATACTTACGTGTCAACTAAACTATACTTAGCGTTTTGTAGTACTGGTTCTGTTATCCTTAGCCTATCATTGCTCAACATGACTACTTCAAGATGACATCATTGCTAGATAAACATAATAGAAAGCAAGCTAGATAACTTGTTCAATCACAAAAATAAACTACGTACTTGACATAAGCAAACTTGCTTAACCTGATCCAAATGACATTAGGAAACTGGTTCATTCTAACAGAAGTAAAGTACAAACTTGAAACATTAGAAAGGAAAAGCACAAGCACAAGCAACTCCAAGGCCAGATTTTGATGTTTTCATCATCACTCGTAGTCGTAGTAGGGGTTGTCATAATTCTTGTCCCCCTCTTTTGCTTTTGCACACTCCAGACCTTCTCTGATGTTATCAATTTTCTCTCATGACTCATAGTTAGTGTACGCATCTATAGCTGTGTAATCGATGAGGTAATGTGATAGTGGGCTGATCCCCCATAGTTTATGGTCTTCTTCCTTGTCGGTCTTTTTCTTCATGTTGTTGTAGAATGGGTGGATCATGCTTCCTGCTACATCCACCAGGGGTACAAGAGTGAACCAGGAGTGGATCACTGGACAGCGGTCAAGATTATCCTTAGTAACTAAGAGACTGAGGAGATGTTTCTCGATTATGGAGGTGATAAAGAGTTCGTCGTAAGGAGTTACGTCGATACAAGCTTTAACACTAATCCGGATGACTCGTAGTAGCAATCTGGATACGTATAGTGGAGCAGCCATTTGGAAATAGTACCAAGTGGAGTGTGGTAGCAGTGTTTACGGTTTGACATAGAGATTTGCAAAGTACACACGGATCTGAATATCGCAGACCCGTTGACTATAAGACCTCTCTCACATGCAAAGCATGATCGAGCCCCAGAACTCATTGGGTGTTAGATTCATAACAATGCGAATCACATGGTGATGTGAACTAGATTATTGACTCTAGTGCAAGTGGGAGACTGTTGGAAATATGCCCTAGAGGCAATAATAAATTAGTTATTATCATATTTCCTTGTTCATGATAATCGTTTATTATCCATGCTATAATTGTATTGACCGGAGACTTAAATGCATGTGTGGATACATAGACAAAACCATGTCCCTAGTATGCCTCTAATGGACTAGCTCGTTGATCAAAGGATGGTTAAGGTTTCCTAGCCATGGACATGAGATGTCATTTGATAACGGGATCACATCATTAGGAGAATGATGTGATGGATAAGACCCAAACTACAAACATAGCATATGATCGTGTCAGTTTATTGCTACTGTTTTCTGCATGTCAAGTATATGTTCCTATGACCATGAGATCATGCAACTCACGGATATCGGAGGAGTGCCTTGTGTGTATCAAACGTCGCAACATAACTGGGTGACTATAAAGGTGCTCTACAGGTATCTCCGATGGTGTCTATTGAGTTGGCATGGATCGAGACTGGGATTTGTTACTCCGTGTGACGAAGAGGTATCTGAGGGCCCACTCGGTAATACAACATCACAACAAGCCTTGCAAGCAATGTGGCTAAGTGTTAGTCACGGGATCTTGTATTACGGAACGAGTAAAGAGACTTGCCAGTAACGAGGTTGAACTAGGTATGGAGATACCGACGATCGAATCTCGGGCAAGTGTTTACCGAAGAACAAAGGGAACGTTATACGGGATTAACTGAATCCTTGACATAGAGGTTCGACCGATAAAGATCTTCGTAGAATATGTAGGAACCAATGTGGACGTCCAGGTCCCGCCATTGGTTATTGACCATAGAGGTGTCTCGGTCATGTCTACATAGTTCTCGAACCCGCAGGGTCTGCACACTTAAGGTTCGGTGACGTTTCGGTAGTATAGAGTTATGTATGGTGGTGACCGAAGTTTGTTTGGAGTCCCAGATGATATCCCGGACGTCACGAGGAGCTCCGGAATGGTCCGGAGGTAAAGATTCATATATAGGAAGTCCCGGTTTGGTTTCCAGAAAAGTTTCGGGCTCATCGGTAGTGTACCGGGAGTGCCGGTAGTGTACCGGGAGGCCTCCGGGAGGGGTATTTCGAGCCCAAGAGGTCCATGGGCTGTGGGGGAATAATAACCAGCCCTTAGTGGGCTGGAAAAACAGACACAAAGGCCCATGGCATAGGAGAGAAAGTCCTAAAGCAAAAAGTGAAAAATCAGCCAATAGGAGGCAATCCTACTCGAACTAGGATTGGAGGTGAAGTAGGATTGCTTCCCACCTCCTATTTCGGCCGACCCAAAGGCCTTGGCTGCCTCTCCTATCCTCTCCTCCTATATATACTAGTGTATTGGGTGGTTTTTGGACAGAATTTCCGGCCACGTGCTACCCGTTCCACCGGTGCATAGTTTCTCCTCTAGATCGGTTTTCTGCAGCGCTTAGGCGAAGCCCTGCCGGAATCACTCCACCACCATCACCGGAGCACCTTCACGCTGCCGGTGAACTCTCTCTCCTCTCCACCTCCTCTTGCTGGATCGAGACGGTGGAGATCGTCATCAAGCTGCACGTGTGCTGAACGCGGAGGTGCCGTCCGTTCGGCGCTAGATCGGAAGGACCGTGATCGAGATCGCGAGACGGTTCGTGATGTGATCACGGAACGGATCGTGATGAGTTCGCGGGATAGATCGTGATCAAGATCGTGAGACGGATGGTGATGAGTTCGCGGGACGGATCATGATGTGTTCGCGGGACGGTTCGGGATTGGATCGCGGGACGCTCGGCGATTTGGATCGCGAAGAAGTTCGACTACACCAACCGCGTTTCTTAACGCTTCCCGCTTAGCGATCTACAAGGGTATGTAGATCCACTCTCCCTCTCGTAGATGCTCATCACCATGGATAGGTTTGCGTGTGCGTAGGATAATTTTTGTTTCCCATGCGACGTTCCCCAACAGTGGTATCAGAGCTAGGTTGATGGTTCGATGACATCTCGAGTAGAACACAAAAGGTTTGTGGGCGTTCATGCTTAGATTGCTTCCTCCCTTGGTCGTATTTTGGTTCAGCGGGATTGTGAGATGAAGCGGCTTGGACCAACATTACTCGTATGCTTACGGGAGACCGGTTCCCTTGACGCAACTTGTTGCCTAGATGGCTTGCGGGTGACAGTTTCTCTCACTTTAGTTGGATCGGATTTGACAAAGGCAGTCCTTGAGAAGGTTGAAAAGCAACTAGTGTATCACCGTTGTGGTTTTTGCGTAGGTGAGAATTGTTCTTGCTAGATACCCGTAGCAGCCACGTAAAACATGCAACAACAATTAGAGGACGTCTAACTTGTTTTTGCAGGGTATGTTGTGATATGATATGGCCAATTACATGATGTGATATATGTGATGCATGAGATGATCATGTGATGTATAGATTATCATGACTTGCATGTCGATGAATACGGCAACCGGCAGGAGCCATAGGGTTGTCTTTAATTATTGTATGACCTGCGTGTCAATCATTAAGCGCTATGTAATGCTTTACTTTATCGCTAGACGGTAGCAATAGTAGTAGAAGCATGCAGGGTGTGACAACCCTGATGGCGACACGTTGATGGAGATCATGGTGTCATGCCGGTGACGATGGAGATCATGCCGGTGCTTTCTAGATGGAGATCAAAAGCACAAGTTCATGGCCATATCATGTCACTTATGATTTGCATGTGATGTTAATCCTTTTTATGCACCTTGTTTTGCTTAGGTCGGCGGTAGCATTATAAGGTGATCCCTCACTTGAATTTCAAGATGAACTGTGTTCTCCCCGAGTGTGCACCGTTGCGAAACTTCGTCGTATTGAGACACCACGTGATGATCGGGTGTGATAGACTCTACGTTTACGTACAACGGGTGCAAGCCAGATTTGCACGCGTAGAACACTCGGGTTAAACTTGATGAGCCTAGCATGTCCAGACATGATCTCGGAACACAAGAGACCGAAAGGTCGAGCATGAGTCATATAGTGGATATGATCAACATAATGATGTTCACCATTGAAGCCACCTTAACTCACGTGATGATCGGACTTGAGTTGGTGAATTTGGATCATGTATCACTCGAATGACCCGAGGGATGTCAATTTGAGTGGGAGTTCTTAAGTAATATGATTAATTGAACTCATTATCATGAACATAGTCAAAGTGTCTTTGCAAATTATGTTGTAGATTACTAGCTCGCGCTGTAGCTCCCTTGTATTTTTATATGTTCCTAGAGAAATAGAATTGAAAGATGTTGGTAGCAAAATTGCGGACTGGGTCTGTGATCTGAGGATTGTCCTCATTGCTGCACAGAAGGCTTATGTCCTTAATGCACTGCTCGGTGCGCCACCCCATCTAGCGTCGTCTGTAGATGTTGTGAACATCTGACAGGCACGTTTCGATGACTACTTGATAGTTTAGTGCGTCATGCATTACGGCTTAGAATTGAGGCTCCGAAACGTTTTGAACGTCACGGAACATATGAGATGTTCTAAGAGCTGAGATTGTGATCTCAGGCTCGTGCCCGTGTTGCGAGATATGAGATCTCCAACAAGATTCTTTGCCTGTAAGATGAAGGAGAATAGCTCAATCGTTGAGCATGTATTCAGATTGTCTGGGTACTACAATCACTTGAATCAAGTGGGAGTTGATCTTCCAGATAAGATAGTGATTGATATAGTTCTCCAAGTCACTGTCACTAAGCTACTAGAACTTGGTGATGAACTATAAAATGCCAGGGAAAGAAATGTTGATCCCTGAGCTGTTCGCGATGTTTGACACCGTGAAGGTAGAAATCAAGAAGGAGCGTCAAGTGTTGATGGTTAATCAAACCACTAGTTTCGAGAAGGGCAAGAGCAAGGAGGGAAACTTCATGGATAGCAAGTCAGTTGCTGCTCCAGTGAAGCAACCCAAAGTCGAACTCAAACCCGAGACTAAGTGCTTCTGTTATGAGGTGAGCGGTCGCTGAAGCGGAACAACCCTAGATACTTGGTACATAAGAAGGCTGGCAACATTGATAGAAGTATATTTGATATACGAGTTACTAATGTGTACCTTGCTAGTACTCTTAGTAGCACCTAGGTATTGGATACCGGTTCGGTTGCTAAATGTTAGTAACTCGAAATAAAAGCTACGGAATAAACAGAGAACTAGCTAAGGGTGAGGTGACGATATGTGTTGGAAGTGTTTCCAAGGTTGATGTGATCAACATCGCACGCTCTCTCTACCTTCAGGATTAGTGACGAACCTAAATAAATGTTATTTGGTGTTTTGCGTTGAGCATGAACATGATTAGATCATGTTTATTGCAATACGGTTATTCATTTAAGTTAGAGAATAATGGTTATTCTGTTTACATGAATAATACCTTCAATGGTCATGCACCCAGTGAGAATAGTTTGTTGAAATCTTGATCGTAGTATTACACATGTTCATAACATTGATGTCAAAAGATATAAAGTTAATAATGATAGTACCACATACTTGTGGCACTGCTGCTAAATGTCATATTGGTATAAAGTGCATGTAGAAACTCCATGCTGATGGATATTTGGACTCATTCGATTTCGAATCGGTTGAGACATGTGAACCATGCCTCTTGGGCAAGATGACTAAAGGACCCCATTGGATGGAGCGGGCAAGTGATTCATTGGAAATGATACATGTCGATGTATGCAATCTAGTGAGTCTTGTAGCGTGAAGTGGATATCGTTATTTTCTTACCTTCACTAATGATTTGAGTAGATATAGTGTATATTTACTTAATGAAACACAAGTCTGAATCATTTGAAAGGTTCAAGCAAATTCAGAGTGAAGTTTAAAGATCATTGTGACAAGAAGATAAAAATGACTGCGATATGATCATGGAGGTGAATATCTGAGTCACGAGTTTGGCATACAACTTAAGACAATGTGAAAGTTGTTTCACAACTAAACGCCACCTGGAACACCATAGTGTGATGGTGTGTCCGAACATCATAGTTATGCTCTATTGGACATGGTGCGTGCTACGATGTCTCTTGTCGTTTTACTACTATAATTTTGGGGTTATGCATTAGAGACAACTACATTCACTTTAAATAGGGCACCATCTAAATCCGTTGAGATGAAACCATGTGAATTATGGTTTGATAGAAACCTAAGCTGTCATTTATTAATATTTGGGGATGTGACACTTGTGTGGAAAATGTTTTCACCTAATGAGGTCGAACCCAAGGCGGACAAATTGCATCTTCATAGAATACCCTAAGATTAGTTGGGTGAACCTTCAATCTCTGATCCTAGTGCAAAGTGTTTGTTGCTTAAACGGATCCTTTCTCGAGGAAATGTTTCTCTCGAAAGAATTGAGTGGGAGGAAGATAGAACTTGATGAGGTTGTTAAACCTTTGTTCAACCAGAGAGTAGCGCAGCGCAGAAAGATGTTTCTGTGAAGCCTACGTTAGTTGAAGAGGAAGTTAATGATGATGATCATGAAGCTTCAGGATCAAGTTACTATCGAACTTCGTAAGTCGACAAGGATGTGTACTGCTCCTAAGTGGTACGACAACTCTGTCTTGGAGATCATGTTGTTGGACAACGATGAACCTACGATCTATGGAGAAGCGATGATGGGACCGGATTCCGACAAATGGTTAGAGGCCATGAAATCTGAGATAGGATCCATGTATGAAAACCAAGTGTAGACTTTGGTAGACTTGCTCATTGGACGGCAGGTCATTGAGTACAAATGGATCTTTAAAATGAAGACAGACACTGATGGTGAATGTCACTATTTGTAAAGCTTGACTTGTTGCAAAGATGTTTGTGACAAGTTCAAGGAGTTGACTACGATGAGACTTTCTCACTCGTAGTGGTGCTAAAGTCTGTTGCAATTATGTTAGCAGTTGCTGTGTTTTCAATTATGAAATCTGGCAGATGGATGTCAAAACATCGTTTCCTTAACGGTTTACTTGAGGAAAGGTTGTATGTGATACAACCAGAAGGTTTTGTCAGGCCTAAGGATGCTAAAAGGTGTGCAAGCTTCGGTGATCCTTCCATGGACTGAAGCAAGCATCTCGGAGTTGGAATATACGCTTTGATGAGGTGATCAAAGTTTTGATGTTTATACAAAGTTTACGAGAAACTTGTATTTGCAATAAAGTGAGTGGGAGCACTATAGAATTTCTGATAAGTATATGTGGATGACATATTGTTGATCAGAAATAATGTAGAGTTTCTTTAAAGCATAAAACGGTCATTTGGAAAGTGATTTTCAAAGGAAGACCTGGATGAAGCTACCTAATTGTTGAGCATCAAAATCTATGGAGATAGATCAAGATGCTCGATGAGACTTTCAATGACTGCATACCTTGACAGGATTTTGAAAGAGTTCAAAATGGATCAGTCAGACAAAGAGTTCTCGCCTGATTTGTAAGGTGTGAAAGTTGAGTGAGACTCAAAGCTCGACAATGGCAGAAGAAAGATAAAGGACGAACGTCGTCCCCTATGCCTTAGCCATAGGCTCTATATTATGCCATGCTGTGTACCACACCTGTGTGTGCCTTGCCATGAGTCCGTCAGGGGGTACAAGAGTGAACCAGGAGTGGATCACTGGATAGCGGTCAAGATCATCCTTAGTAACTAAGAGACTGAGGAGATGTTTCTCGATTATGGAGGTGATAAAGAGTTCGTCGTAAGGAGTTACGTCGATACAAGCTTTAACACTAATCCGGATGACTCGTAGTAGCAATCTGGATACGTATAGTGGAGCAGCCATTTGGAAATAGTACCAAGTGGAGTGTGGTAGCAGTGTTTACGGTTTGACATAGAGATTTGCAAAGTACACATGGATCTGAATATCGCAGACCCGTTGACTATAAGACCTCTCTCACATGCAAAGCATGATCGAGCCCCAGAAATCATTGGGTGTTAGATTCATAACAATGCGAATCACATGGTGATGTGAACTAGATTATTGACTCTAGTGCAAGTGGGAGACTATTGGAAATATGCCCTAGAGGCAATAATAAATTAGTTATTATCATATTTCCTTGTTCATGATAATCGTTTATTATCCATGCTATAATTGTATTGATCGGAGACTTAAATGCATGTGTGGATACATAGACAAAACCATGTCCCTAGTATGCTTCTAATGGACTAGCTCGTTGATCAAAGGATGGTTAAGGTTTCCTAGCCATGGACATGAGATGTCATTTGATAACGGGATCACATCATTAGGAGAATGATGTGATGGATAAGACCCAAACTGCAAACATAGCATATGATCGTGTCAGTTTATTGCTGCTGTTTTCTGCATGTCAAGTATATGTTCCTATGACCATGAGATCATGCAACTCACGGATATCGGAGGAGTGCCTTGTGTGTATAAAACGTCGCAACATAATTGGGTGACTATAAAGGTGCTCTACAGGTATCTCCGATGGTGTCTATTGAGTTGGCATGGATCGAGACTGGGATTTGTTACTCCGTGTGACGAAGAGCTATCTGAGGGCCCACTCGGTAATACAACATCACAACAAGCCTTGCAAGCAATGTGGCTAAGTGTTAGTCACGGGATCTTGTATTACGGAACGAGTAAAGAGACTTGCAAGTAACGAGGTTGAACTAAGTATGGAGATACCGACGATCGAATCTCGGGCAAGTAACATACCGAAGAACAAAGGGAACGTTATACGGGATTAACTGAATCCTTGACATAGAGGTTCGACCGATAAAGATCTTCATAGAATATGTAGGAACCAATGTGGACGTCCAGGTCCCGCCATTGGTTATTGACCGTAGAGGTGTCTCGATCATGTCTACATAGCTCTCGAACCCGTAGGGTCTGCACACTTAAGGTTCGATGACGTTTCGGTAGTATAGAGTTATGTATGGTGGTGACCGAAGTTTGTTCGGAGTCCCGGATGAGATCCCGGACGTCACGAGGAGCTCCGGAATGGTCCGGAGGTAAAGATTCATATATAGGAAGTCCCAGTTTGGTTTCCGGAAAAGTTTCGGGCTCATCGGTAGTGTACCGGGAGTGCCGGTAGTGTACCGGGAGTGCCGGTAGTGTATCGGGAGACCTCCGGGAGGGGTATTTCGACACCAAGAGGTCCATGGGCTGTGGGAGAATAATAACCAGCCCTTAGTGGGCTGGGAAAACAGCCACAAAGGCCCATGGTGCAGGAGAGAAAGTCCTAAAGCAAAAAGTGGAAAATCAGCCAATAGGAGGCAATCCTACTCGAACTAGGATTGGAGGTGAAGTAGGATTGCTTCCCACCTCCTATTTCGGCCGACCCAAAGGCTTTGGCTTCCTCTCCTCTCCTCTCCTCCTATATATACTAGTGTATTGGGTGGTTTTTGGACAGAATTTCCGGCCACGTGCTACCCGTTCCACCGGTGCATAGTTTCTCCTCTAGATCGGTTTTCTGCAGCGCTTAGGCGAAGCCCTGCCGGAATCACTCCACCACCATCACCGGAGCGCCGTCCCGCTGCCGGTGAAATCTCTCTCCTCTCCACCTCCTCTCACTGGATCGAGACGGTGGAGATCGTCATCAAGCTGCACGTGTGCTAAACGCGGAGGTGCCGTCCGTTCGGCGCTAGATCGGAAGGACCGTGATCGAGATCGCGAGACGGTTCGTGATGTGATCACGGAACGGATCGTGATGAGTTCGCGGGATAGATCGTGATCAAGATCGTGAGACGGATCGTGATGAGTTCACGGGACGGATCATGATGTGTTCGCGGGACGGTTCGTGATTGGATCGCGGGACGCTTGACGATTTGGATCGCGAAGAAGTTCGACTACACCAACCGCGTTTCTTAACGCTTCCCGCTTAGCGATCTACAAGGGTATGTAGATCCACTCTCCCTCTCGTAGATGCTCATCACCATGGATAGGTTTGCGTGTGCGTAGGAATTTTTTTGTTTCCCATGCGACGTTCCCCAACAGCTGGTGCATACGACATCCAGTTTCTCCTTGCATCTGATCGGGGGCCTGAACATCGTCGACCTCGCTGGGTGGATCATGCTTCATGTTGTTGTAGAATGGGTGGATCATGCTTCCTGCTACATCCACCAGGGGTACAAGAGTGAACCAGGAGTGGATCACTGGACATCGGTCAAGATTATCCTTAGTAACTAAGAGACTGAGGAGATGTTTCTCGATTATGGAGGTGATAAAGAGTTCGTCGTAAGGAGTTACGTCGATACAAGCTTTAACACTAATCCGGATGACTCGTAGTAGCAATCTGGATACGTATAGTGGAGCAGCCATTTGGAAATAGTACCAAGTGGAGTGTGGTAGCAGTGTTTACGGTTTGACATAGAGATTTGCAAAGTACACACGGATCTGAATATCGCAGACCCGTTGACTATAAGACCTCTCTCACATGCAAAGCATGATCGAGCCCCAGAACTCATTGGGTGTTAGATTCATAACAATGCGAATCACATGGTGATGTGAACTAGATTATTGACTCTAGTGCAAGTGGGAGACTGTTGGAAATATGCCCTAGAGGCAATAATAAATTAGTTATTATCATATTTCCTTGTTCATGATAATCGTTTATTATCCATGCTATAATTGTATTGATCGGAGACTTAAATGCATGTGTGGATACATAGACAAAACCATGTCCCTAGTATGCCTCTAATGGACTAGCTCGTTGATCAAAGGATGGTTAAGGTTTCCTAGCCATGGACATGAGATGTCATTTGATAACGGGATCACATCATTAGGAGAATGATGTGATGGATAAGACCCAAACTACAAACATAGCATATGATCGTGTCAGTTTATTGCTACTGTTTTCTGCATGTCAAGTATATGTTCCTATGACCATGAGATCATGCAACTCACGGATATCGGAGGAGTGCCTTGTGTGTATCAAACGTCGCAACATAACTGGGTGACTATAAAGGTGCTCTACAGGTATCTCCGATGGTGTCTATTGAGTTGGCATGGATCGAGACTGGGATTTGTTACTCCGTGTGACGAAGAGGTATCTGAGGGCCCACTCGGTAATACAACATCACAACAAGCCTTGCAAGCAATGCTAAGTGTTAGTCACGGGATCTTGTATTACGGAACGAGTAAAGAGACTTGCCAGTAATGAGGTTGAACTAGGTATGGAGATACCGACGATCGAATCTCGGGCAAGTAACATACCGAAGAACAAAGGGAACGTTATACGGGATTAACTGAATCCTTGACATAGAGGTTCGACCGATAAAGATCTTCGTAGAATATGTAGGAACCAATGTGGACGTCCAGGTCCCGCCATTGGTTATTGACCATAGAGGTGTCTCGGTCATGTCTACATAGGTCTCGAACCCGCAGGGTCTGCACACTTAAGGTTCGGTGACGTTTCGGTAGTATAGAGTTATGTATGGTGGTGACCGAAGTTTGTTTGGAGTCCCGGATGAGATCCCGGACGTCACGAGGAGCTCCGGAATGGTCCGAAGGTAAAGATTCATATATAGGAAGTCCCGGTTTGGTTTCCGGAAAAGTTTCGGGCTCATCGATAGTGTACCGGGAGTGCCGGTAGTGTACCGGGAGTGCCGGTAGTGTACCGGGAGACCTCCGGGAGGGGTATTTCGACCCCAAGAGGTCCATGGGCTGTGGGAGAATAATAACCAGCCCTTAGTGGGCTGGGAAAACAGCCACAAAGGCCCATGGCGCAGGAGAGAAAGTCCTAAAGCAAAAAGTGGAAAATCAGCCAATAGGAGGCAATCCTACTCGAACTAGGATTGGAGGTGAAGTAGGATTGCTTCCCACCTCCTATTTCGGCCGACCCAAAGGCTTTGGCTTCCTCTCCTCTCCTCTCCTCCTATATATACTAGTGGATTGGGTGGTTTTTGGACAGAATTTCCGGCCACGTGCTACCCGTTCCACCGGTGCATAGTTTCTCCTCTAGATCGGTTTTCTGCAGCGCTTAGGCGAAGCCCTGCCGGAATCACTCCACCACCATCACCGGAGCGCCGTCCCGCTGCCGGTGAAATCTCTCTCCTCTCAACCTCCTCTCACTGGATCGAGACGGTGGAGATCGTCATCAAGCTGCACGTGTGCTGAACGCGAAGGTGCCGTCCGTTCGGCGCTAGATCGGAAGGACCGTGATCGAGATCGCGAGACGGTTCGTGATGTGATCACGGAACGGATCGTGATGAGTTCGCGGGATAGATCGTGATCAAGATCGTGAGACGGATCGTGATGAGTTCACGGGACGGATCATGATGTGTTCGCGGGACGGTTCGTGATTGGATCGCGGGACGCTTGGCGATTTGGATCGCGAAGAAGTTTGACTACACCAACCGCGTTTCTTAACGCTTCCCGCTTAGCGATCTATAAGGGTATGTAGATCCACTCTCCCTTTCGTAGATGCTCATCACCATGGATAGGTTTGCGTGTGCGTAGGAAATTTTTTGTTTCCCATGCGACGTTCCCCAACAGCTGGTGCATACGACATCCAGTTTCTCCTTGCATCTGATCGGGGGCCTGAACATCGTCGACCTCGCTGGTCTGGTCGAACGTCTCACCATGGGGATGCTTGGTAGATGGTTCCTCCTCCATTGCCCTCCTCCAGTGATCGCGGGCTTGAGACAGAGATGTTGTGGGGAGTTGCTAGTTGAGATGGAGCAGCAATGGTGTTTTCGAAATGGAGCGGGGATGGAAGCGGATGTGACCTTTTATCGTGTTGTTTGGGTCATGGAGGAGGCGGTTGGACGCGTGCTCGCCATGGTAGTGGGAGTAGTGGATTTGTGCTCGCCGTTTCAGTGAGTCATGGCAACTGCCAAGTGGCAGTGCTCGCAGCTGCCTAGAAAAAACAACCGTCCAAGCATTGTTTTTAGAACGGGAACTAACTGATCGCCCAGACCCGTCTTGTCAAGATGGACTGATTTTAAAGCAGATGTAGTTGAAAGTGAACTTCAATGCTTAACTGACAGAGCATCTTGCTTCAACATATTGAACTTCATACGTTGGGGCCGCGGACTAGATCCCTTTTATTTTGCAGCTTCCTGCATTTTGTATGTGTGAGCGAATTGTAGTTGCTTGTATAAAAAACAAAGTGTAGTGGCTTGCTAGTTGTGGGGCGGGGCCTTGGTGGTTTGGGCCATGAGAATGTGTTGTGCCCGTTGGGGTGTAAGTCACATATAGCCCAAGTAGGTCTTGCCTTGCTATACTGGTGCTTTTGCTCTGTGATGTGTGTGTGCGGTAAACTTTAGTCTCACCTCGCCCGCAGAGAGCACCATGACCGATTTATAAGCCCTGGTGAGGCAACCGTTTCGAAGTCCTCTGGTTACTGATTGGGCGCTTATACACGGCGCTCGATGCACTATTTCACCTGACCAATGGGCCCTTGTGAGCCCGTCCCCACTCATCATGGCTCAGAACGGACTCGCCTACACTATATATGTGGGCGCAAACTTATTACGAGACTGGCTGGGGACCGATTGCACCTGGGAGGTCAATATTTTTTTCTTTTTGTATTGCAAGTATTGTTTTTCTTTTGCACTCCATTTAGTTGTGTATTTCGTATGCACTGCTTGTACAAACATTGCGCACTGCATTGCGTGTACTAAGTTTGTCCCTTGTGCACTGCATGGAAGTGCATGCACCTTCTCTTCTGCTTCATTTAATTATGTACTGCATTGCATGTACACATGTTGTGCACTGCCTGATATTTACTCTGATGAACTACACTCCAACGTTTCATATTAGATAGGAGTTGCAGTCAAAGTACTTACTATATTGGTCTTCCCTTATTCTTGGTAAAGTGGGTTTTATTAATTGTCCTTCTATTCTGGTGACGTAACTTCCATTAATTTTTCATCCTTCGGGTGCGTACTCCATGTACTTTACTTCCCACACTGCATACATATACAAGGAGAACTTCATGTACTTTCCCTATGTACTGCATGCTCCTTCATTCTTCATTGTCTGCCCCAGAGTTGTTTCAAAATAGTTGTTGGAATAGTTTTGTTGAACGATGTTTTTGAATCTGTTTGTATGTGTGTAGTATATTTTGGTGTCACACGTCAGATTTTTCAAACTTGTTTGAATACTTGTTCTAATACAAACTCAACAAGCAAAACCTAGTACAGTGACATTGTTTCACAAAGAAACATTCAATAGGAAACAATGGACATATGCAAAACCAAGCAAACAGGAAACAAGGAACAACACAATTAAAGAAAAATGAAACTAAACCAAGCCCTTTTCATTTCTAGTTGTTGTAAGGGATTACGGCCTAGTTCTTTTTTGCTTCTTTTTCTCTTTTTTCCCTGTCTAGCCCCATTATGACATCGTAGATGATTCTCCATGACTCGTAGGTGGCGAATGCATCTATTGCTGCATACTTGATAAGCTTGTTTGGTAGCAGGCAAAACCCCCACAAAGTATGGTCTTTGTTGCGGTTCATTTTGTTCTTCATGTCATAGTAGTGAATGTTGATTAGCCTGTCGGCAACATCAGCCAAAGAGTCAAATTTCTTTTTGTTGTATGGGTCTCTCCATTCCACCTGAATATCAATGAAGTTGTCGGAGTTGATATCCAAGCCTAATAGCTGCAGCTTCTTTTGTCTCCTTCAATGGTGAATCCGGTGAAGGTGTATTCATCATTCATGAGGAATTTGTCTAGTTCCATTGGCCTGCAAGTTATTTATATAGAGTGAATATAGTGAGACTGTACCGGTTATTTGAGTACCACCCAATGTTTTTTATTTTCTAAACTAAACTACACTATGAAACCCTGAATCTGTTGCAGTAAGTTGGTGCTAATACTTTGTACATCATGTGACAGCCCAAGTGTTGTCCCTACCTTTTATGGCATTGTATTCTTATGTGATCCTTGTGCCATGAGCTTATGAAATGATTTTGCACCTTGTCATGCCATGTCTTGTTCTTACATTCATGCATCATGCATCCATCATGCCATGTCTTTGCTTTGTAGTGACCTTGTTTGTGAGTGTGGCCTTGTGTGGTGTGATGTGGTTGGTTTATGTGTGGTGCACCTCCTTATCTTCCCATCTCTTTTTCTTTTCAACAAAACCCAACCCAATGCCCTTTAATTCCCATGTTAGTTTATCAATAGATTTAACTTGCTTTAAAAGCTGTTTAAATATGTTCAAGTGTTAGCCAAAAATATTTTGAGCATGTGAGTGTTGGTCTTTTCTTGTTTTGAGATTTTATGTTTTGGGGTATTTAAATAACAGGGGCTGGCTATTTTCAAAAGTATTTAAATTAATTGTCCTAAAAATCATTTTGATATTTTTAGTAAATAGTGCGGAATATTTCTAATGTAAGATTTTTTTTTGCAAAGTCCTTTTATTTTCATCTCGGAGGTTTTCTTGAGTGTAGCTTTTCTTTAAAAATATATAAAAGCTCCTCTGTTTTATTTGTTTTGTGAGAGTGTGTGCGAGTGGGCCTTGCCTTCCCCACGGCCCAGCCCGCTCGAGGGAACGACAACCTGCTCCTATCCGTCGTCTCCGTCAGGGTTCAGAGAGAGAGCACGCTCCGCCGTCCCCTTTCGCCGCCCGTCGCCGTCAGCCTCGAAGGTATTTAAACCCCCTTGACGTGCGTGCCTCCTCCGCTAGGGTTCCTCTCTCCCCTCGCACCGCCGAACCTCCCTTCTCCATCTCCATTCCTCTCCCTCCTCTCTTGTTCCCCTCTGTCAGGTAAGGATTCAAAGAGTTTCAGAGAGGTGCAGAGTAGTTCGCTGGCATCCGATCGTCGTCTCCGTCGACCTCGTCGTCGACCATGGCGTCCAGGGGCTTCGGGATCCTCCCCACGTTCAATTCCCACCGCTAGGAGCCCCAAAGAGGCTCTATAGCGATGGCCCCGCCTTCGTCTTCACCGGAGACGTTCCGCTCCGTCGTCTTCTTCCCCTGCATCGACTCCGGCGCGTCTCCGACCCCCCCTCCGTCGTCGTCTTCTCCTTTGGCAGCCCCGTGGTGAGCAGCTGGTCCTTCGCCATTCCCCCCTCTGTCCCGAGGCGTGCGCGAGCTCATCATGCCCGACGAGCCTGTGCTCGTTTCCGCCGTAGCTTCGTCGTAGTTACAGGTGCTGTTGTCGTGGGTTCTTGTCGGCGTTAGAGGTAGGGATGCGACCCCCGTAGGTGCAGCTTCTCCCTACTCCTTTTCCCCTCGCCGGTGAGGTTGTGTGCTCGCCGTCGCCGCAGTCGCCGTAGGTGTTGCTTTTCTTCAGTCTCGTCAGGATATGAGTGTGTGTGTGTATTAGTTTAGCCGAGGGCCTCCTCTGTTAACAGCCGCGGCCGTAGCAGAGTGGCAACCGACTCGGGAAACGACCAGGAGGTCATGGGTTCGACCCAAACCCCTCCCCCCTTTTTTTGTTTTTCTTTTCTTTTGTTTTATTATCTTATTGCTTTCTTCTTGCTATATATGCATGTATGTGTGTTTTTCTTTTCTGTTTGATATGTATGAGAGAGTGTGTGAGTGTGTGTGTATGTGTGTGCTTAATGCATACATACAGATGTGTGAGTGTGTGTGGCATGTATATATGCATGTGTATGTGAGAGTGTGAGTGTGTGTGTGTGTTGTCATATGCATATGCAAATGCATATATGCCCTGTGCATATATGTGTGCATATGTGTGTGGATGAACACCCACACACATGAGCATGTGTGTGTGGGCTGATGGCATGTATGTGTGTTCTTGAGTGTGTGTGCCCATGTGCACTTGTGCATGTGAGGTGGTGTGTATGTGCCTATGTGCTTTATGCATATATGGTGCATGTGTGTGTGTGGATGAACACCCCCTCATAGGTGGTGTGTTCATAGAGGTGTTTGTGCTCATATGCCCTTAGGCATATGGAGCCATGTGTGTGCATGCTTGTGGAGTGTGTGTGTGTGTGTAGAGTGTGTGTGTGTGTAGGTGGCTAGTGAGTTCTTTCCCCACTTGCCATATGCTTTGTTGGTGGTATATGCATGTTTTGTAGGATTGTAGATCATTTCCAATTATAGCAACATTACCAAATCTGGTTATGTCCAAATATGCTTATGTGCTTTTTAAGTAAGTTTTGACTTATAAGAAGGTGGTTGTTTTGCTAGTGTAGCTTTTGCATTGATGCTTCATGTGACCATACGGGTATGATACATGATTTTGGGGTAGAAAGAGCCAATGAATCCATTGGTGCAACTGGATTTCACTTTTGAGCAAGTTTACAAAACTGTCTTTTTCTGTTGTGATCCTACTTTGCCATTTTTGCATGAATTAATCCATGCTTGCTTTGGGGCATGTGCCAACATGGAAGTGCTAGTATTTTATGTCTATTATTCCATGGTATTTTTTGTAACATGATAATCACCCATATAAGTGGGAAACTTGATGCAAAGTAGCTAACTCAATGTTATTGTTTTCACCATGCTAAATATTTCTGTCTGAGAATCTGCTATTATTTTTATGCCATGTAGAGTGGTTGCTATCTTGTGATATGTTGAGAATTAGCTCATGCTCAGTGCTAGTGTTTTGAATTAGATGTTGTCTACTACCATCCTATTAATTTTCATGACAAGAGGTGGTCTCTAACACCTTTAACTTCTGCTGTCAACATGCCACCAGATTAACTGAGATTCCAGAAAACTGTTATTTTCACGAAGTCCCTTAAAATATGTTTCATCATGCCAACTTGTGAGCTTCATGCTTATTTATGTGTGCCTCCTTTCCAGTATGTTTAGTTGGATAAGTTGACAAGCATGTTATGTAGTTCCTGTCAATGCCTTGTTTGTGGTGGTAGGATTCCTGTAGCTCAAGTTGTGGGCTATGCAAGTTGCTATGTTGCTGTTTTGTGGCAGATTGTTGTTTTAGTGTTTTGTGACTTCTGGGAGCTATACTCCATGGAATTGCTTGATATCTGGCTCTATTGTGGTTGGTTTTTCATTTCCTATCCAGTGGCTATCTTGGAATGCCAAGAAATAGCCCATGGCCTTGTGGTCCTATGTTTTGCCTTCGTAACTTGCCGAGAGCGTAGCGTGAGAACCGTAACTCTGTTTCTTACGTTCTTTATATGCATTTTTATCGATTTTGCATGATGCATCCATATTTGCCATGTTTATGCATGTTTAAATAACTTAATATGAGGTTCTGTCCAGAATGGAAACTAATCAATCAATGCATGTGAAACATGACTAGTTTAGGTTGCCATGTTAAAGTCTTCAAAAATGAATCATGCATCATATTGTTTGTGCATTGCACCTTGGCTGGATGTTTATTGTTGCTGTTTCTCTTGGGTAGATGCGAGTGTTGTAACTGAGTACGAGGACCCAGGAGAGTACAACTACGAGGATCCCACAACTTGTGCCCCTAAAGAACCAACAGGCAAGATGATCGTACCCGGATCCCAAATACTATTTTTGCTTGCTAGTTTCTTGCTCTTATCGTTACAATTGCACTACCTACCACCTGAATGTCAGCCTCCTAAATTGCCATGATAGCCTCTAACCCTCCACATCCTAGCAAATTGTTGATTGGCTAAGTTACCGCTGCTCAGCCCCTCTTATAGAGTTCTTAGTTGCAGGTGCAGGTTGTTCCATGTGATAACATGGATTTGGCATATCACAATATTAACTGTCATTTAATTTAATGCACATATATATCTTGGTGTCGGTGGAAGGCTTGGTCTTTTTCTAGGTGTTTTGTTCCGCTATTACCGCCATAGTTATTGTTACCGGTGTTATGTTTTCCATATTTTGCGCTCCTAACATGCTCGGGGTTGTTATGGGGACCCCCTTGTTAATTCGGTTGAGATTAAAACTTTTCTGGCAAGACCCAACTTTGGTACTACATTTTCTTAATAACTTAATAAAATTTGCATAGGGCTTTGCAACCCCGTGGATAATTAATCAACCCCTGGGCCAGTGCTCCTCATGAGTGTTGGTCCAAACTAGAGCCATGTGCGGGGCTAACCCGGGGAAACTCGAGAGATTTCTATCAGGCCACTGTACGCTATGCTTATCCGTCGTGTCCTGAGAACGAGATACGCGGCTCTTATCGGGTTCGTCGACACGTCGGGTGGTCTTCCTTGATTTGTTTTACATTTATCAAGTGTCTTGCGTGAGGGCTCTAACTTTCTTCGGGTTATCTCGAGGTGTTGGAATTCCTCTGGAGTTGCCTATGAAGATCACGAGATCCGTGGTCGAGGCTATTCCCACGGAGTGTGGTTAATTTATGATGGACTAGTTGGAGCACCCCTGCAGGGTTAAATCTTTCGGAAAGCCGTGCCCGCGGTTATGTGGCAACTTGGATATTTGTTTAACACCCGGTTCTAGTTAACTTGAAGTAAACTGTAAATAAAATACACCAACTGCGTGATTAACCGTGATCGTCTATGCTCGTGAACATGATCCGAGAGAGAACACGGTGGGGTTATGATTGACGTAAGTAAGTGTTCAGGATCTCATAAAGATTATTCTAGAATCGATCGTTATCGTAGGCCACTCATATTTAACTTCATGTTACGTAAGTTAGCCACCAAAATTGCTTAGTGCTGCTGCAAACTAAACACCTACCCCATCCCAACCTTTAAGCTGGAATAGTCTCGGTACCCGGGCGCATGATTGTTGAGTCCTTGTGGCTCACAGATTACTACAACAATCCAGGTGCAGGTACAGATGAGTTTGTGCAGGATGACCTGACGCAGCTCAAGTGGGAGTATGATGAGGAACGTGGCAAGATGTACGTGACTTATCCGGATGAGTAGAGGACCATGGTCGTGATCTTTGGGATGCAAGATAGTATCATTTGCATCTGCTTTTGTTGCTTGTTTTCGTCCGTAGTCGGACCCTGTCTTCATATTGATGATTTGAACTCTGTGTGGAATTGTAATTTAGTTTCTGGAGAGTGTAAGCCAACTCATATAGTCATCTCTTCGTGTATGTATGATGTGATGATACTATACTTGCGAACGATGAGATGTGCCTCTATCCCTTGCGAGGCCCTCGTGCCTTAAAATGGATAGGCGCGCATCTTGGGCGTGACAAGTTGGTATTCAGAGCCATACGACCATAGGAGTCTTTGCTTGATCAAACTTGGCCAAGTCGATTCTAGTAAAAACTATTTTGAGTCTAGTTATATCGGAGAGTAGGATTCTTTTTACTCCTCTTCCATGCTCTGGTGAGGTATTCGACTTAGGAATTTTCTACTCCTCTTCTCGCTCGAAAAAAAGTTAGGATCACGCGGGTATTTTGGAGTCTATATGATACCAATGTGACAGGGTTCTATCTTGGTGCCTCCTGTCTGACTTGATTTCTTCCGAGGAGTCGAGCTCCAGGGAATGTTGGCACCTCGTTATCATTTAGCTTCCTTGATATCTCGGGACAGAGAATGTTCGGAATTACTTCAATACTTATCATGGTGAGATAAGGTCGGAGTCACCCAGTACTGGGGAGGCGTCCGGGGTACCACCATGGTTTAGTATCGTTGTGAGTTCGAGGATTCGAGTTAGATGAATTTGCAAAAGCCTCTAGTTATGTGTTGAAGGATGGATACAGTTGGGGTTTAGGATTGCTAGTTGTGTGAGATATTTCCTCCTTGTATCCCCCACACCGGATTGCATAACCAGAAAGTTTTCGGAAGTTCTTAGGTGGGAACTCTTGTAGTTACCTAGGATCATCTTCTTCAGATGTATGTGGGCATATACATTTGTTCCGAGCAATTGGCTCAATACTTTTGCGTTATTGCAAGTGGCTTCTAATATCTGATGATGTTATCGCAAAACCGAAGAAGCATTCTTACTAATTTTTCAGTAGGAAGGCTGTGATGTTATTTGTTCAATTTCTTTCAAGCATTGGATTCAGCTATTGAATTCATCTTTCCAATGAGGTGCTGATGTGGTATGTCCATCTTAAGGATGGATCCACCAACTCGCCGGAATCCGGGTCGTGGTGAGGAGCAGGTTGATGTTCCACCACCACCACCACCCCCGCCTCCGCCACCTCCTCCTCCGGAAGCTTGGCAAGCTGTGATGGACGCAACCAATGTGAACACTCAGATGTTGCTCAGGCTGTTGCAAGAAAGGGAGCAGGGTCAGCAAGGTTTTCAAGGGAATTTTCAGAATCAACCTCAGTTTGCGACGCTCAATCAGTTCCTTTCCAACCAGCCCAAGTCTTTCACTTGTTGTGAGAAGCCTTTTGATGCTGATGATTGGCTTCGTGATATGAATAAGCATTTTGAGTGCAGCAATGTCAGGCCACAGGACTTTCTCAAATTTGCATCGTTCCAGCTCAAGGGTCAGGCAACTAATTGGTGGCAGCAGTACAAGGATTCCAGGGGCGATCGTGTTGTTACTTGGGATGATTTCCGTCATGACTTCAGGGCTCATTACATTCCGACAAGCTTTGCCGAGGATATGTGTGAGAAGTTCAGGCACCTGAAGCAGGGAAGCAAGTATGTCTATCAGTACAACATCGAGTTCCAGAATCTAGCCCGCTATGCTAAGCAAGATGTTCCAGATGACAAGGCGATGATCTATCAGTTCAGAGGTGGTCTCAAGGATGAGCTTCTGCCAGGCCTGGTTCTTCAAGAGCCTCGTGAGTTTGATCAGTTCTACAACATGGCTTTGAAGGTCGAGGAAACTCAGCTCAAGTTGGATAACTCAAGAAAGCGTTCAAGGGATTCATATTCGTCTTCTTCTAGCTCTTAGATGGTTCCTAAGCAGCAGAAGTATTGGGTGCCAAATCCTCCTCCATTTCGTCCTCCTCAGCAGCAGAAGCAGTTCGGTGGCCGTGGTTCTTCCCACCCACCCAACCCAGGTTTTCAGCAGAGACCCCAGGCGTCCAAGGCAGTTCTTGTTCCTCCTCCAGGCAATGTTCGTACGCTTTCAGAGGTGACTTGTCACAAGTGTGCCCAGAAGGGTCACTATGCAAACAAGTGCAACCAGCGGCGTCTTCCGCCTCCTCCTCTAGTCAGGCCTCCAGGAAATGCTATGGTGAAGCATAATCCCAAGTCAGTAAGGGTGAATATGGTGAATGCAGCAGAGGCAGAGGATTCTTCTCAAGTGATCATGGGTAATCTCTCAGTTAATTCTATTCCCGCGAAAGTTTTGTTTGATACTCGTGCATCGCATTGTTTCCTGTCTCGTTCATTCTTTGCAATGCATGAGTTTGCATGTCAAGATCTCCTTAGAGCTATGTTAGTGGTATCTCCTGGGAAGTTAATGAATTCCAATTGCTTGGTTCTGGATGTTTCCATTAAGATGGGCAATTATTCTTTTCTGACTTCTCCAATTGTTCTAGGTAATTCCGACATTGATCTCATCCTTCGCATGGACTTCCTGGCTATGAATAAGGCTCTTGTTGATTGTCAAGCAAAAGAAGTCAAGCTGACTCATCCTTCAGAAGATGTGATTATTTTCGCGGCTCATGATGACACAATCCGTCTCTTTGCTCTTAATGAGAAGGGTGAAATCTCAACGATTTCTCAAATTCCGATGGTTTGTGAGTATGAAGATGTTTTCCAGAAGAATTGCCAGGAATGCCTCCGCACCGGCCAGTCGAGTTCATGATTGATCTCGAGCCCGGAACTGAACTGGTTTGCAAGCGCCCATATAAACTTGGCCCTGAAGAGCTGAAAGAGTTGAAGAAGCAACTAGATGAGCAAGAACGTCTGGGTCTGATCAGACCAAGTTCTTCTCCATGGGGTTGTGGTGTTTTGTTTCTGAAGAAGAAAGATGGCACGGACCGGCTTTGTGTCGACTACCGTCCATTGAATAAGAAGATAGTCAGAAACAAGTACCCACTTCCCAACATCAATGAGTTGTTTGAGCAACTGAAAGGTGCCAAGGTTTTCTCGGAGCTTGATCTTCGCATGGGTTATCATCAGATTCGCATTCGCGAAGAAGACATTCCTAAGACCGCTTTCAGGACGAGTTTTGGCTCTTATGAGTATACCGTCATGTCGTTTGGTCTTGCTAATGCTCCTCCAACCTTCTCGAGAATGATGAACTTCATTTTCTCTCCTTTCAAGAATGAATTCGTCTTGGTCTATCTAGATGATATCCTTGTGTTCTTGGAGTCAGAAGAAGAGCATGCAGAGCATCTCCGCCATGTGCTTGACAAGCTAAGAGAGCATCGATTCTATGCCAAGTTTTCCAAGTGTGAGTTTTGGCTCAGTGAACTGGTGTACCTTGGGTATGTGATCTCTGCCGAGGGAATTAAAGTGCACCCTGAGAAAGTTGAGGCAATCTTGAAGTGGGAACCTCCTCAGAATGTGAACTAGCTTCGGAGTTTCCTCGGGCTTACTAGTTATTGCAGAAGATTTGTGGAGAACTTCTCTCAAATTGCTAATCCTTTGTCCAATCTCCTCTAAAAGAGTGTCAAGTATGTTTGGTCTCCTGAGTGTGATGTGGCGTTCAAAACGCTCAAGCAGAGACTGACTTCAGCTCCAGTTCTTGTTCCTCCTGAGCAGTCAAAGCCTTTCCAAGTATTCTGTGATGCTTCTCTCCAAGGTCTTGGTGGTGTTCTCATTCAAGATAAGAAGATTGTTGCTTATACCTCGCGTCAGTTGAAGCCTGCCGACAAGAACTACCCCACTCATGATCTCGAGTTGGCGGCAGTTGTGCATGCTCTAATGACTTGGAGGCATTTGTTGTTGGGTAGACCAGTTGAGCTATACACCAATCACAAGATCTTGAAGTACATTTTCACTCAACCTAATCTTAATCTTTGGTAGTCTCGTTGGGTGGAAATGCTTGAGGACTTCAATCCAAGCATTGAGTATACTCCTGGAAAGCAAATGTCATTGCAAATGCGCTCAGCTGTAAGGCGTACTGCAATAGTCTCATCTTGAAGCCTCTTCAACCCAAGCTTTGTGAAGCCTTCCGCAAGCTCAACCTTCAGATGATTCCGCAAGGATTTCTTGCCAATCTTCAAGTCTCTCCGACTCTGCGAGATCAGATTCACCAAGCGCAGCTTCTTGACGCTATGGTCAAGAAAGTGAAGAAAGGTGTGGCCAAGGGCATTCCGAAGTATAAGTGCTTTTGCGTTGATGACAAATATACCTTGTTCTTTGAGGACCGTCTTGTGGTTCCAAAAGGTGATCTCAGAAAGGTTATCATGGACGAAGCACACAATTCTCTTTTGTCCATTCATCCAGGCAGTTCAAAGATGTATCAGGATCTCAAGCAAACCTTCTGGTGGACTGGCATGAAACATGAAATTGCTCAATTCGTGAACGAGTGTGATGTTTGTCGCAGAGTGAAGATGGAGCATCAACGTCCAGCAGGTCTTCTTCAGCCTTTGTCTATCCCAGAGTGGAAATTTGATCATGTGGAGATGGATTTCGTCACTGGGTTTCCCAAGTCCAAGAGAGGCAACGATGCCATCTTTGTGGTTATTGACAAGCTGTCAAAAGTTGCTCATTTCCTGCCAGTCAAAGAATCTATCTCGGCAGCTCAGCTTGCAGAGTTGTATACGTCAAGGATAGTATCTTTGCATGGTATTCCTCAGCTCGTCTCATCTGACCGTGGAAGCCTCTTTACTTCCAAATTTTGGGAGTCCTTCCAGACTGCGATGGGTACCAAGATCCATTTCAGCATTGCGTTTCATCCACAAACAAGTGGTCAAGTTGAGAGAGTCAATCAGATCCTTGAAGATATGCTCAGAGCCTATGTGATTTCGTTCGGCATGAAGTGGGAAGACTGCCTTCCATATGCTGAATTCTCAAACAACAACAACTTTTATGCTAGCTCAGGCAAGGCCCTTTCGAGATTCTCTACGGCAGAAAGTGTCGTACCCCGCGTAACTAGTCTGAAACCAGTGAGCGTCAGATATTGGGCAATGTCATGATCAATGAAGCAGAAGATATGTGCTGTGTCATTCGTGAGAACCTCAAAGCAGCTCAGTCCCTACAGAAGAGTTATTACGATAACAAACATCAGGATGTTTCTTTTCAAGTGGATGATCTAGTCTATCTCAGAGTCTCTCCCATGAAGGGCACTCAGCGGTTTGGAATTCAAGGGAAGTTAGCTCCTAATTTTGTTGGTCCTTTCAAAGTTGTTGGCAAGAGAGGTGGACTTGCATATCAACTAGAGCTTCCTCCAAATTTCGCAAATGTGCACGATGTCTTCCATGTTTCTCAGCTTCGGAGGTGTTTCAAGACTCCAGAGCGTACCATTGACCTTCAAGACATTGATCTTCAAGAAGACCTCTCTTATCGTGAGCATCCAGTTGCAATTCTCGAAGAAACTGAACGTAAGACTCGCAACAAATCTATCAAGTTCCTCAAGGTGAAGTGGTCTCATCATTCGGACAAAGAAGCTACTTGGGAATGTGAGGACCTTCTCCGTTCCAAATTTCCAGAGTTCTTTAGTTCCTAGATCTCGGGTCGAGATCCTCTTGTAGAGTGGGAGAGTGGTGACAGCCCAAGTGATGTCCCTACCTTTTATGGCATTGTATTCTTATGTGATCCTTGTGCCATGAGCTTATGAAATGATTTTGCACCTTGTCATGTCATGTCTTGTTCTTAAATTCATGCATCATGCATCATGCATCCATCATGCCATGTCTTTGCTTTGTAGTGACCTTGTTTGTGAGTGTGGCCTTGTGTGGTGTGATGTGGTTGGTTTATGTGTGGTGCACCTCCTTCTCTTCCCCTCTCTTTTTCTTTTCAACAAAACCCAACCCAATGCCCTTTATTTCCCATGTTAGTTTATCAACAGATTTAACTTGCTTTAAAAATTGTTTAAATATGTTCAAGTGTTAGCCAAAAATATTTTGAGCATGTGAGTGTTGGTCTTTTGTTGTTTCGAGCTTTTATGTTTTGGGGTATTTAAATAACAGGGGCTGACTATTTTCAAAAGTATTTAAATTAATTGTCCTAAAAATCAGTTTGATATTTTTAGTAAATAGTGCAGAATATTTCTAATGTAAGAAATATTTTGTTTTGCAAAGTCCTTTTATTTTCATCTGGGAGGTTTTCTTGAGTGTAGCTTTTCTTTAAACAAATATATAAAAGCTCCTCTATTTTATTTGTTTTGTGAGAGTGTGTGCGAGTGGGCCTTGCCTTCCCCGCGGCCCAGCCCGCTCGAGGGAACGGCAACCTGCTCTTGTCCGTCGTCTCCGTCAGGGTTCAGAGAGAGAGAGTGCTCCGCCGTCCCCTTTCGCCGTTCGTCGCTGTCAGCCTCAGGGGTATTTAAACCCCCTCGACATGCGTGCCTCCTCCGCTAGGGTTCCTCTCTCCCCTCGCTCCGCCGTAGCTCCCTTCTCCATCTCCATTCCTCTCCCTCCTCTATTCTTCCCCTCTGTCAGGTAAGGATTCAGAGAGTTTCGAAGAGGTGCAGAGCAGTTCACCGGCATTCACTCGTCGTCTCTGTCGACTTCGTCGTCGACCATGGCGTCAAGGGGCTCGGGGATCCTCCCCGCGTTCAATTCCCGCCGCTAGGAGCCCCGAAGAGGCTCTGTAGCGATGACCCCGTCTTCGTCTTTGCCGGAGACGTTCCACTCCGTCGTCTTCTTCCCCTGCTTTGACTCCGACACGTCTCTGACCCCCCCTCCGTTGTCGTCTTCTCCTTCGGCAGCCCCATGGTTAGCAGCTGGTCCTTCGCCGTGTCCCCCTCTGTCCCAAGGCGTGCGCGACCTCGTCGTGCCCGACGAGCCCGTGCTCGTTTCCGCCGTAGCTTCATCGTAGTTGCAGGTGCTGTTACCATGGGTTCTCGTCGGCGTTAGAGGTAGGGATGTGACCCCCGTATATGTAGCTTCTCCATTCTCCTTTTCCCCTCGCCGGTGAGGCCGTGTGCTCGCCGGATTTGCTCGCCGTCGCCGCTGTCGATGTAGGTGTTGCTTTTCTTCAGTCTCGTCAGGATATGAGTGTGTGTGTGTGTGTATTAGTTCAGCCGAGGGCCTCCTCTGTTAACAGCCGCGGTCGTAGCAGAGTGGCAACCGGCTCGGGAAAAGACCAGGAGGTCGTGGGTTCGACCCGAACCCCTCCCCCCCTTTTTTTTATTTTCTTTTTTTTATTCTCTTCTTGCTTTGTTCTTGCTATATATGCATTTATGTGTGTTTTTCTTTCTGTTTTATATATATGAGGGAGTGTGTGAGTGTGTGTGTATGTGTGTGCTTAATGCATACATACACATGTGTGAGTGTGTGTGTGGCATGTATATATGCATGTGTATGTGAGAGTGTGTGAGTGTGTGTGTGTGTGTTGTCATATGCATATGCAAATTCATATATGCCTTGTGCATATATGTGTGCATATGTGTGTGGATGAACACCCACACACATGAGCATGTGTGTGTGGGGGCTGATGGCATGTATGTGTGTTCTTGAGTGTGTGTGCCCATGTGCACTTGTGCATGTGAGGTGGTGTGTATGTGCCTATGTGCTTTATGCATATATGGTGAATGTGTGTGTGTGTGTGTGGATGAGCACCCCCTCATAGGTGGTGTGTTCATAGAGGTGTTTGTGCTCATATGCCCTTAGGCATATGGATCCATGTGTGTGCATGCTTGTGGAGTGTGTGTGTGTAGAGTGTTTGTGTGTATAGGTGGCTAGTGGGTTCTTTCCCCACTTGCCATATGCTTTGTTGGTGGTATATGCATGTTTTGTAGGATTGTAGATCATTTCCAATTATAGCAACATTACCAAATCTGGTTATGTCCAAATATGCTCATGTACTTTTTAAGTAAGTTTTGACTTATAAGAGAGGTGGTTGTTTTGCTAGTGTACCTTTTGCATTGATGCTTCATGTGACCATATGGGTATGATACGTGATTTTGGGGTAGAAAGAGCCAATGAATCCATTGGTGCGACTGTATTTCACTTTTGAGCAAGTTTACAAAACTGTCATTTTCTGCTGTGATGCTACTTTACCATTTTTGCATGAATTAATCCATGCTTCCTTTGGGACATGTGCCAACATGGAAGTGCTAGTGTTTTATGTCTATTATGCCATGGTATTCTTGTTTAACATGAGAATCACCCATATAAGTGGGAAACTTATTGCAAAGTAGCTAACTCAATGTTACTGTTTTCACCATGCTAAATATTTCTGTCTGAGAATCTGCTGTTATTTTTATGCCATGTAGAGTGGTTGCTATGTTGTGATATGTTGAGAATTAGCTCATGCACAGTGTTAGTGTTTTGAATTAGATGTTGTCTAATACCATCCTGTTAATTTTCATGCCAAGAGGTGGTTTCTAACACCTTTAACTTCTGCTAACAACATGCCACCAGATTAACTCAGATTCTAGAAAACTGTTATTTTCACTGTCCCTTAAAATCTGTTTCATCATGCCAACTTGTGAGCTTCATGCTTATTGATGTGTGCCTCCTTTCCAGTATGTGTAGTTGGATAAGTTGATAAGCATGTTATGTAGTTCCTTTCAATGCCTTGTTTCTGGTGTAGGATTCCTGTAGCTCAAGTTGTGGGTTTTGCAAGTTGCTATGTTGCTCTTTTGTGGCAGATTGTTGTTTTAGTGTTCTGTGACTTGTGGGAGCTATACTCCATGGAATTGCTTGATATATGGCTATATTGTGGTTGGTTTTTCATTTCTTATCCAGTGGCTATCTTGGAATGCCAAGAAATAGCCCATGGCCTTGTGGTCTTGTGTTTTGCCTTCGTAACTTGCCGAGAGCGTAGCGTGAGAACCGTAACTCCGTTTCTTACGTTCTTTATATGCATTTTTATCTATTTTGCATGATGCATCCATATTTTCCATGTTCATGCATGTTTAAATAACTTAATATGAGGTTCTTTCCAGAATGGAAACTAATAAATCAATGCATGTGAAACATGACTAGTTTAGGTTGCCATGTTAAAGTCTTCAAAAATGAATCATGCATCATATTGTTTGTGCATTGCACCTTGGCTGGATGTTTATTGTTGTTGTTTCTCTTGGGTAGACGCGAGTGTTGTAACTGAGTACGAGGACCCAGGAGAGTTAAACTACGAGGATCCCGCAACTTGTGCTACTGAAGAACCAATAGGCAAGATGATCGTACCCGGATACTATTATCGCTTGCTAGTTTCTCGTTCTTATCGTTACAATTGCGCTACCTACCACCTGAATGTCAGCCTCCTAAATTGCCATGATAGCCTCTAACCCTCCACATCCTAGCAAACCGTTGATTGGCTAAGTTACCGCTGCTCAGCCCCTCTTATAGCGTTCTTAGTTGCAGGTGCAGGTTGTTCCATGTGATAACATGGATTTGGCATATCACAATATTAACTATCATTTAATTTAATGCACATATATATCTTGGTATTGGTGGAAGGCTTGGCCTTTTTCTAGGTGTTTTGTTCCGCTATTACCGCCATAGTTCTTGTTACCGGTGTTATGTTTTCCATATTTTGCGCTCCTAACATGCTTAGGGTTGTTATGGGGACCCCATTGTTAATTCGGTTGAGATTAAAACTTTTCTGGCAAGACCCAACTTTGGTACTACATTTTCTTAATAACTTAATAAAATTTTCATAGGCCTTTGCAACCCCGTGGATAATTAATCAACCCCCGAGCCAGTGCTCCTCATGAGTGTTGGTCCAAACTAGAGCCGTGTGCGGGGCCAACCCGGGGCAACTCGGGAGATTTCTATCAGGCCACTGTACATTGTGCTTATCCGTCGTGTCCTGAGAACGAGATACGCGGCTCTTATCGGGTTCGTCGACACGTCGGGTGGGCTTGCTGGATTTGTTTTACCTTTATCGAGTGTCTTGCGTGAGGGCTCTGACTTTCTTCGGGTTATCTCGAGGTGTTGGAAATTCCTTTGGAGTTACCTATGAAGATCACGAGATCCGTGGTCGAGGCTATTCCCACGGAGTGTGGTTAATTTATGATGGACTAGTTGGAGCACCCCTGCAGGGTTAAATCTTTCGGAAAGCCGTTCCTGCGGTTATGTGGCAACTTGGATATTTGTTTAACACCCGGTTCTAGTTAACTTGATGTAAACTCTAAATAAAATACACCAACTGCGTGAGTAACCGCGATCGTCTCTGCTCGTGAACATGATCCGAGAGAGAACACGGTGGGGTTATGATTGACGTAAGTAAGTGTTCTGGATCTCGTAGAGATTATACTAGAACCAATCGTTATCGTAGGCCACTCATATTTATATTCATGTTACGTAAGTTAGCCACCAAAATTTCTTAGTGTTGCTGCAAACTAAACACCTACCCCATCCCAACTTTTAAGCTTGAATAGTATCGGTACCCGGGCGCATGATTGCTGAGTCCTTGTGGCTCACAGATTACTACAACAATCCAGGTGCAGGTATAGATGAGTTCGTGTAGGATGACCTGACGCAGCTCCAGTGGGAGTATGATGAGGAACGTGGCAGGATGTATGTGACTTATTTGGATGAGTAGAGGACCATGGTTGTGATCTTTGGGATAGCGAGTAGTTTCATTTGCATATGCTTTTGTCGCTTGTTTTCGTCCGTAGTCGGACCCTGTCTTCATCTTGATGATTTGAACTCTGTGTGGAATTGTAATTTAGTATGTGGTGAGTGTAAGACAATTCATATACTCATCTCTTCTTGTATGTATGATGTGATGATACTATACTTGCGAACGACGAGATGTGCCTCCATCCCTTGCGAGGCCCCCATGCCTTAAAATGGATAGGCATGCATCTTGGGCGTGACACATCATGACTAGTGAATCTCATAATACATGCCAAAAATAAATGCATTTTTGTTGTCTTGAATGGAAATTCATACATGATTCAGACATATTTGGACTATGATCTTTTTACCTCCAAATTCATACATGGTTGAACGTAGGCAGCAATAGTACAATTTTCTTTTGTTCACACAAATAATTTGTATTTGGTAAAACAAAATGAAACTATGTGGATTCCTAGATTACCTAATTTAATAATTGAACACATGAGTTATATGGAGCCGGCAGAAAATTGTCAATGAATTTCTATGCCATGCTTTGAAAAATGAGAACCCAAGTTTATATAAGGGCATTTGCGATAAAGAAAATTAAAATTCCATATTGACAACCAAGAGTATAGAGTGATAATTATTTGCACCTGTCTTTAGCCGCAAAGATGTGGTAGACAAGGCACTCTTGTTCTACGCATAGCTGGGGCACGGTTGCCCGTTGTGTCTTCATGTAGTGCGTGTACTCGAAATGAATGCCCACTAGTTTGACGGGCATTCCACAGAGCTTCCTCCTGAGCATGGACAACATCTTGTCCACGTATCGACCCTTGCTTGTGCAAACGATGTGGAGCTTGTGGTTGTCGTGGAGCTCCCTGGTGTACCTGTGGCGCTTCTTGTACAAAGGTGCATCCTCCATGGCTCTCCTCTGCTCTCTCGCATTTGTTTTGGATAGAGAGATTAGAGAAAGGAAATGTGGAGAGGAAAGGGCAAGGGAGTTTTTGGGGACGAAGCAGTTCTGATTTTGCTCTTTTTATGGCGGTTTGTGACATGACATGGTTGTGGTTTCAGTCGTGTGGCAAATGCAGAGAGGTTCTCCGATGTGGAGGCTGTGTTAGTACATTCAAAATCCGAAACGGCGTCGCCTCTTTTTTTGTGACAACTCCAGGTAGGCACATAACTGTCAGAAATGAGATGATTGTATTTTTTGGTGAATTTTCTTACTAAGTACACTTATTGGATATCATGATAGAACTGTCTATGTCCATAAATTGTATTGCATGCAACTGATTTTATTCTTCACATACTGTATTAGATCAGATCTCAAGATTCATACAGATGTAAGCGCACTACTTTTTTTTATGGAGTTCATTTCTATTTTTCTTATTTTTATAGATGACAGTGGTCAAATTTGTTGTGCGGTTGGAGTGTTGTGTGGGTAGGGGTACCGGACTGCTTTGCTTAACTAACCAGGTTGCATTCTTTATTTTAACTGAACTACAATGTAGTTCCTGCTTCAACTGGATGAACTCCATTGTTGTAGGCCGCTAATTGCATTTGTACATTGAGTTGGAGCTCCTTGTATTTATTTTTGAGAGCGAATTGTAGTTTCTCACAGCGCCCACACATATTTTTTGTTGTGGTTATTCATTTTCTTGATGTTTTATTTTGGTTTTTTTATTCTTGTAGTCACTGTTTTATTTTAGTGGGTCATGGTATTATAACCACTCTTGTGTGTTGGGCCTGTGTTGGGGAGCGAAGACGCACTCGACCCAAGTAGGCATGCCAGAACAGCCGCATCGCAGTGCGATGTGTGTATGCGCTAAGGTTTAGTCCCACCTCGCCCGCCGAGAGCATCCGCGACCAATTTATAAGCCACGGCGAGGCAACCCTTTCGAACAGCTCTAGTTACTGATTGGGCGCTTATACGGCGCTCCCTGCACTGTTCCCCTAACATGTGGGCCCTTCTATGTCTGGCCCCACGCATCATGGTGCAAAACGGACTCGCCTATATAGTATATCTAGGGGCACAGACCTAGTACGACACTTGTGGGGGCCTGGTTGCACCTGGGCAGTCAATATATTTTTTCTTTTTCGTGGAGTGCACTTTCTCTTGTGCTTCATTTAATCATGTATTGAACTGCATCTACACACCTTGTACACTACCTGATATTACTTTCATGAACTGCATTCACCTTTTTTAGGATGATTTGTGAATTATAATTTTTTAGAAATATAAATATTAATGAGCTGCGTTTAGTAGGTGGGAGGGGCTACAGTCCAAGTACACCTATTTTTGATCTTCCTTTTTGTTGGTAACATAAGTTTTATTCATTGTCCTTCATTTTTGGTAACATAACTTTTATTAACTCCCATTTAATTTTCACTTTTATTTTCTGCATGGCTAGACCTTTTGCATTCCTCTTCTATATATTTAGGCCAACCTCTAACCTTCATTTGCATTTAATTTTCCCTGTAGCTGCAAATTCTCTCCTTCCTCCATCCTCCCATACTTTCTTTTCATTTTCTAGGGTTTGCTGAGATGTCTACAGGCCCGTGCGCGGATCTCTCCTGCTGCGGCCATGGTGGTGGTGTGCCGAGGCACTGCGATATGCTCAGCTTGCTCATGGCCCATCGAGCTCACCGGGCGGGCAAGGTCTTGCGCCGAGCAGGGCGAGCGGAGCAGCTTGCATACGGCACAGTTTTCACGGAGGGATTGGATCTGGACCATATAACTGTCGTTGCATTCTATTATGCCTTGCTTTGTCGTGACATTGGCCGCACAAGTCCTTTTGTCCATCAGCTTACGCCCATAGATGTGGAGACTCACTACAAGATGGTAATTTTTGTTTGATCTGATTTTTTCTTTGTGACTTTTATTAGTTTGTATAATTCCATACTTTTTTGAACTTCTAGTACTTTAGGAGTGCACTTCTTTTGTTTATTGAAGGGTACTATACGGTGTTCTTATATCTTGCTTTTATTTTTTTCCTCGCGTGTATGGAGCTCGTGTTTGTTTTGCATCTACTATGATGCTCCATGAATATGGAGTTTGTACCTGGTTACAAGATGTGAACTGCATAGGTATGCGATGAGCACTACCACCTTTCACAACATACAACTACGTATATTGGGAGTGTACTGCATATTAGCATGTTCAGCATTGCATGTACCTCCCTTGCATAAGAGGTTCGTGAACTGTGTGTGCATTTTATTTGCACTTCTTGTTAGCCAAGTGTGCACTTCATCTAGCTCACGTTTGTTCTGTGTGCAGGTTTGTTTCTGCGGTGTGCACAGTATGAGAATTGTACTGCTAGTATCATCGTCTAATGGTTTTATTATTTTTTGCACAACATCCCCCCAACGAGTTGTTAGGTATCTCTGGATCAAGAAGAATGGTATTCTCCAAGTTGCTCTCGGCAATGGACACCCGAATCCAGCTAAGTACCATGTAGGCGTTGATGAGCGGCTGTATCTGTAGAAAGGCTAGAAAGAATTCGTCATTGAAAATGGCCTGAAGTCTTAGGAACTTGTTGTCCTCAACTTTTTTGAACTCAAGGATCATATGTTTAAAATCATGTTTGACGTGATTGGTTAAGATTATGAGGTTGATTGTAATAAGTACTTTTGCGTATGGAATGCTTCATCTTTGACGTGATTGTAATAAGTACTTTTGTGTTCTAAACCGCCTGGCTTATAGGTCAGACCTTTGTGCTTTCTTTAAGCTAACTGCATTGTTGTTATGGTTTATGGATGAAAGTGCGTCAATGTTTACTCCAGACTACTCTATATATATGGTTTTATTTATACATCATTTCTCTCGTACGGTTTAGTGGAAGAAATCAAAGTCAGCGGTAAATTCGTGTTTACACAAAATTCAAACTTCTACATAAGTCATATGCAAACTGCTATATATATATATGATTATTGAATTGTATCTATTTGGTTGTTAACTTGCTGATTCTTCGCGGTGACTGGATTGTGTCTAATGTTGCACTTTATCTTGTTTCCCGTGGTGGTGGTGTCGCTTCTTGTCTTTGCACTGTTTTGTTTGTATCCCCTTGCTTGGTTGTTGATAGCGGTTTTTGTTTTCCAGCACTATGAACTACAATCTTCTTTGCTCCTCGCGTGCTGGTTGATGGTGGTTGTTGTTTTCTAGTGTTGTGAACTGCATCCTTTTGTGCTCCTACCTTGTTTTTTTGTTTATGTTGTTGTTCTCAGTTGTTTCTATATAGTAGCATTCCCTTCTGTTTTTTGTCTCTTGTTTGGTGGTCTTGTGGGCATTGTTTCTTCATGTTCTTTGTCCCCTTCACTCTCTTCTTCCTCCTCATCCTCCTCTTCATCTTCTTCTTCATAAGCCACTTCTTCAGTTGTATCACCATCTTCTTCTATGATTTCATGTTCCTCATTTTGTGATCTTGTTCTTTCGGGGTAGGTTCTTGAATTGTGTCTCTTCCTCTGTTTGCAGATGCTTCAAAGTCTCGGTTTCGTCCATTTCTTAGTGTTGTCAGCGGAATCTCTGTTTGGTCGTGCATCTCCATGGCCATGGTTTTCATGTCTCTTTGGTTGTGCATCGCCATGGCCATTTTTTTCTTGTTCATGTTTTCTTTTACATGTCCTGGAATTATGGACGTTGATGGTATTACATGACTTGCACCTTCTTATTCCGAGTGGCCGACCATCACTATCCATCTCAGGTTGTGGCTTACTATTTTTGTCATCATTTTTCTCCTTGCATGCAGCCTTTTTTTAGTTGCGTCGCTCCCTTTATTCCTCCCTCTCATGTTTGAAACTGGAGGTGGAAGAATTTTTTATTTTTTGATTGCGCGAGTAACGCTCTGTTCGGCATCTTCTACTTGCTCGGTATTCTCGTCAAGCAGGGAATTCTCTGCTTGTTTTATTTTTTGTTGTTTCTTCTTCTTCGTTCAGCACATCAACTTCCTCGATCAGTGCCCTCATACCATACAACGCCCTATGGTACCCGGCGTCAGACCTTGTCCCTCTGTTTGCAAGGTCCATTGTTGTTTCTCACAGCAATTTTCTACGGCAAAATAGTGAACTTCCATCTGGTGTTGTTTGTTCGTAGTCTCTTCTATCAAATGTTGGATTTGATCTTGCGAGATTATCTTTTCATGATGTACACCTCAAGAATCTTGTCTACTCTCGGGTGATGGAGCATGCATACCACATGTACGCAAAAGAGCCATGCAGACAACACATGTTTCTTAGTTTTGTAAGTGAATTGCATGAAATTAATAAACACAGATTTTTTTTTGTTCAATTCAAGGAAGTGAACTTCACTTAGTTTTGTGAGTTACTTGTGTATGTGGACTTTTAAATTTCAGTAAGTGAGCTTCATGCATAACTTTCAGAAATTAGGATTTTTGTGTGCTAGCGAGCCGCACCTGTGTGTGTCTAGAGTTTGCACTCACATTCATTGACACCATTATTTTCATCGGCAACCACTTGCAAATTATGCCTTTCCCAATCAAATGCATCTGATCTATTCTAGTGGTGTACGAGGTACTTAGTTGGGTTCTCAGGGCACTGTTCTGTTCTGAATGCAGTGTTGTGGTAGAGTTTTTCTTTGAAATCTCAAAAGCTGCCCTTGTGTATACTTTTGACAGCTAAACTTCAAACCCAAACGAGGTCGTATTCTTTACCTCTGACTGCATGATCATAAATGCAGCATTACGAATCAAAGAACTAAAAATATTGTTTGTTTTTGTAGTTATTTAGCAGTTTTATGGACATTTTATTTACCTCATTTCCAACTGTCTCTCCGTGCTCGACGGCCTTCCTGGTAAGAATGCACTTGTCGACCTGTTGAACAAAAAGATGGAGATCATGTTGTTGGGGAATGTTGCATGGGAAACAAAAAACTTCCTACGTTCATGCAAGACCTATCCATGGTGATGAGCATCTACGAGAGGGAGAGTGGATCTACGTACCCTTGTAGATTGCTAAGCGAGAAGCGTTAAGAAACGCGGTTGGTGTAGTCGAACGTCTTCGCGATCCAAATTGCCGAGCATCCCGCGATCCAATCACGATCCGTCCCGTGATCCAATCACGATCCGTCCCGCGAACTTGATCACGATCCGTCCCGCGAACTCGATCACGGTCCTTCCGATCTAGCGTCTAACGGACGGCACCTCGCGCGTTCAGCACACGTACGGCTTGATGACGATCTCCGCCGTCTTGATCCAGCAAGAGGGAGCGGAGAGGAAGAAGAGTTATCCGGCAGCGTGACGGTGCTCCAGCGATGGTGGTGGAGCTATTCCGGCAGGGCTTCGCCTAAGCACTGCAGAAATCCGATCTAGAGGAGAAACTATGCACTAGAGGAACGGGTAGCACGTGGCTGAAAATTCTATGCAAAAACCCTAAAACCTCCAGTATATATAAGAGGGAGGGAGGAGAGGACTAGGCGCAAGGGACAAGCCTCCTTGGTTCGGCCGAAGTGGGGAGGAGAGGAGGACTCCTCCTCCAATCCTAGTAGGACTAGGATTCCTGCTTTCTTGCCTTTTTTTCCACCTTTTCCCTTTGGGCTTTTCTTCCCTAGCCACATGGGCCTTGTGTGGGACTTCCACCAGCCCACAAAAGTCTGGTATTTATTCTCCCACAGCCCATGAAGCCTCTTGGGTCGAAATACCCCTCCCAATGGTCTACCGGTACACTACCGGCACTCCCGGTACACTACAGATTAGCCCGAAACTTTTCCGACGACCAAAACAGGACTTCCTATATATGAATCTTTACCTCCGGACCATTCCGCAGCTCCTCGTGACGTCCGAGATCTCATCAAGGAATCCGAACAACCTTCGGTCACCACCATACATAACTCTATACTACCGAAACGTCACCAAACCTTAAGTGTGCAGACCCTGCGGGTTCAAGAACTATGTAGACATGACCGAGACACCTCTACGGTCAATAAACAATAGCGGGAACTAGATGCCCATATTGGTTCCTACATATTCTACGAAGATCTTTATCAGTCGAACCTCTATGTCAAGGATTCAGTTAATCCCGTATGATGTTCCCTTTGTTCTTCGGTATGTTACTTGCCCGAGATTCAATCGTCGGTATCTCCATACCTAGTTCAACCTCGTTACCGGCAAGTATATTTACTCGTTCCGTAATACAAAATCCCGTGACTAACACTTAGTCACATTGCTTGCAAGGCTTATTGTGATGTTGTATTACTGAGTGGGCCCTGAGATACCTCTCCGTCACATGGAGTAACAAATCCCAGTCTTGATCCATGCCAACTCAACAGACACCCTCGGAGATACCTGTAGAGCACCTTTATAGTCACCCAGTTACGTTGCGACGTTTGATACACACAAGGCACTCCTCCGATGTACGTGAGTTGCATGATCTCATGGTCATAGGAACATATACTTGACATGCAGAAAACAATAGCAATAAACTCACACGATCATATGCTATGTTTGTAGTTTGGGTCTTGTCCATCACATCATTCTACTAATGATGTGATCCCGTTATCAAATGACATCACATGTCAATGGCTAGGAAACCTTGACCATCTTTGATCAACGAGCTAGTTCACTAGAGGCATACTAGGGACATAGTGTTGTCTATTTACCCACACATGTAATGTGTTTCCAATCAATACAATTATAGCATGGATAATAAACAATTATCATGAACACGGAAATATAATAATAAACACTTTATTTATTGCCTCTAGGGCATATTTCGAACACATGCTTCTCTTTGACAAAGTTTTTCTTCAATATACGGTTCATGCTCTCGCTTCTCTGTGTGGAAGTCATCCGAGCATAGAAAATTTCCTTGTAGTAAGATGAGATCCACTCGTGCTTGTCATTCCATAGCGAATTCATCACTTCATTGTTTTGCAAGTTGTATTTCTGCATAAGGTCCTTCGATGCTCGTTCAAATTCTGATGGCATTGGTGGGTGGTTCAGCACTACAGTGAGTTCATCCTTTGGTTTCTTGTGCACCTTATACAGCAAGGCAAGGTGGTCTTTGTACTTCTTCATGATGTGCCACCGACACAACTTATGCAATGTATTCGGGAGGCTAGTTTTTAATGCTTCCCTCATCGAAGAACATTGGTCTGAGAGGCACAAGTAGTGTAATTTTTATTAAGTTGTTTATGTGTAAGAAAGATGGAAGAAATAGAAGTGTACCAAACAAACATAAGTATACATGTGTTGTATTGTACCTGTGAGCACGTAGATTGGTGGTTTGTAGTTCATGCATCTCAAGAATGTTTTGAAAACCCACTCCAACAACGGTATAGTATCATCTCGCACAAGGGCGACAACAAATATGGTGCTCTATCAATGATGGTTCACTCCCACGAAGACTCACGACGACATGTGTAATTTGATAGTTTTGTATGTCGTGTCAAATGTAACGTAGTCTCCAAAATCTTCATACGATCCTTTGCAACTTGCGTTAGCCCAAAAGACGTTTCTTACATGATTATCTGCATCCATGTCGTAATCATAAAAGATTATGGGTTGATCTTCTTCATCTTCTTGAACAAATCCAGAAGTTTCTTGACGTCATCTTGAGACTCTTCTCTAGCAAATTTCGGTTTCCTGCATTTCAAACGCAATGCAAAATCATCTTATCAAACAGGAAATAATTACCCCAAAGAATTCTCAAGCGATATGTTCTATGACGTGCTTACTTGTTGACCCAGTCGCGGCTAATATGTCCCATGAACTGCAGACCACCGAACATACGCGACAACATTGACATCATCTGTGCGT
This sequence comes from Hordeum marinum, assembly GCA_022496015.1. Lineage (NCBI taxonomy): Eukaryota > Viridiplantae > Streptophyta > Magnoliopsida > Poales > Poaceae > Hordeum > Hordeum marinum. The sequence continues at coordinate 151,494,707 of CM039678.1, forward strand.
GTGTGTGGTTGTTCATCTGCATGTCCTTCACCAACTGGTCAATCAAAGGATCATCTCTTTTGTGTGAGTGCATGTGCAAAGCATCCCTGGGCTTTCTAGCATCTTGTGATTGTGGTTGAACTCAACCATTTCTATCACAAAACTCCCATTCTTCCTCTTTTTTACTCTAATTCCTGCATTGCAGCCAATCCTTTTTGATGTCTTCTCATGTTTTCGGTCATAATCTACCACACTCTGCTTATGCATCCCTTCTCTTGAGCAGACAATGTAGGCATGTGTCTTGTGTTTTGCCCTCTTGCGTATGCCAAACCCTGCATATCTTGCATAATTCTTGTAAAAATCTCATGCATTGTCGTATGAGGTGAACTTCATTCCAGCGGCAGGTATGAGGTTTGGCGGCATGTTTTTATCCTGCATCAAGTGCAATGCTCTATGAGACAAAGTGCACTGTTCTGTTTAAATATGAGGACTACATACGAATTAAGAAAGCACTGCAATGTTACTAAGTTTTTAGAGGAGTTGACTATATTAGATGTTAGGGCAAACTTCATATTAAATGTTAGTGTGCACTGCAATGTTATCTCAATGGACTGTAAATATTATTCTTTTTTCAGGACATAAACTTATAGGTGCGTAATACCGTTCATCCGATGGTGTTTGCAGCTCACCGGGTTGTATTGGACATGGTGGGTTATATCAGATCTGTGTAGTTGAGAATCTCGCGATGCCAATAGTGAGGAGGACTTGTACCTGCTATTGACTGCTGACCGAGGCACCCTTGGTGCACTTGGAGCTATGTTTCTTGGTGCAACAGGTGCACACTAAACTCTGTTTTGTCGTGCAGTAGGTGCACGCAGAGCTTTCTTTTCTGGTGCAGCAGGTTGACGCGGTGGTAATCCAGTGTTGTGGTGATGTCGCACTGGATTGGTTTGAAATTGCTGGAGCAGGAGCACATCATCATAATGATCATCTTTTGCAACATCATGGTCAACAACATCATCGTTGTCTGTTCAAACATGTTGTCCAAAAGTAATGAACTCGTGCTTGTACTCTGGGTTGAGAACTGGTATTGGCTCATCTTCATCTTCATCATTATGTTGGTGAGTGCCCTCCCACATGATGGTGACATTGTCTCCATCTTTGACTACCTCTTCTTCCTAGAAGAAATCTTCTTCTGAAGAGTATTGCACCCTGTTTGTTGTCGTGAAGACTCCTCGAGGTGTCTAAGGGCTAACCCAACCAGTGTCTCTTTAGAAAAAAGCTTGACTCTTCCAAAATTTGATATCCCCTCGTTTGTCAATTATGCACGGCATTTTGTTTCTGGTGAATGTCATTTCCTGCACAAAATGGTCGAGCTGCATTGTCACGTAAAACAAATTGAATCATACGAACTGCATTGTGTTTAAAAGGGCACTGCAAACTAAAATGCATGCAGACTGCATCATCCCGCAGGGTGAACTGAAGTGACCGCAATGCGTCCATATCCTTATACAACCATACTGCATAACCGAGCAACTGCACTGCAATTTTAATGATGGCAAACTGAAGTAACGGCACTAGTTCGTTTTTGTAGACGTATTGGACTGCGTGTACTGCTTTGTCTAGAATAAGTAAACTTAGATAGATGAAGAAGTATATTGCTTACCTCGTGTTGTAGTTCTTTCTTGCGTTTGCAGGAGGAAGTTCCCTTCGCGTTCGTCTGCAACACTCTTGCGTTCACCCGTGCAGTCCACTTTCCCTTCAGGAGTTCATGAACGTTTTGGACGTTTCTCAAGGTAAGTGGAGACAGAGGATTTGCACTGAAGGTCGTCGCAACCTTCCTCCAAGAAGATGCGGTGGGTGAAGGAACCTTGCGCATAGTCCTCCTTCTTCGAAATGGTGCTATGTCGAGGCAACACCAATCCACATCTGACGACGGACGGGTAATTGAGGACACACCGCTCAACATCGTGGAACAAGGCCTGGAGGAGATCGGCGGCGATGCTACCGAGCTGATGTCGCGAAAGAGGGGCGATATGTTGTAAATATGCCCTAGAGGCAATAAATAAAGTGTTTGTTATTATATTTCCTTGTCCATGATAATCGTTTATTATCCATGCTATAATTGTATTGATTGGAAACACATTACATGTGTGGGTAAACAGACAACACTATGTCCCTAGTATGCCTCTAGTGAACTAGCTCGTTAATCAAAGATGGTCAAGGTTTCCTAGCCATTGACATGTGATGTCATTTGATAACGGGATCGCGTCATTAGTAGAATGATGTGATGGACAAGACCCAAACTACAAATGTAGCATATGATCGTGTCAGTTTATTGCTACTGTTTTCTGCATGTCAAGTATATATGTTCCTATGACCATGAGATCATGCAACTCATGGACATCGGAGGAGTGCCTTGTGTGTATCAAACGTCGCAACCTAACTGGGTGACTATAAAGGTGCTCTAGAGGTATCTCCGAGGGTGTCTGTTGAGTTGGCATGGATCAAGATTGGGATTTGTTACTCCGTGTGATGGAGAGGTATCTCAGGGCCCACTCGGTAATACAACATCACAATAAGCCTTGCAAGCAATGTGACTAAGTGTTAGTCACGGGATTTTGTATTACGTAACGAGTAAAGAGACCTGCCGGTAACGAGGTTGAACTAGGTATGGAGATACCGACGATCGAATCTCGGGCAAGTAACATACCAAAGAACAAAGGGAACATCCTACGGGATTAACTGAATCCTTGACATAGAGGTTCGACCGATAAAGATCTTCATAGAATATGTAGGAACCAATATGGGCATCCAGGTCCCGCTATTGGTTAATGACCGTAGAGGTGTCTCGGTCATGTCTACATAGTTCTCAAACCCGCAGGGTCTGCACACTTAAGGTTTGGTGACGTTTCGGTAGTATAGAGTTATGTATGGTGGTTAATGAAGGTTGTTCAGAGTCCCGGATGAGATCCCGGATGTCACGAGGAGCTGTGGAATGGTCCGGAGGTAAAGATTCATATATAGGAAGTCCTGTTTTGGTCGTCGGAAAAGTTTCGGGCTAATCTGTAGTGTACCGGGAGTGTCGGTAGTGTATCGGTAGACCATCGGGAAGGGTATTTCGACCCAAGAGGCTTAATGGGATGTGGGAGAATAAATACCAGCCTTTGGTGGGCTAGTGGAAGTCCCACACAAGGCTCATGCGGCTAAGGGAGAAAAGCCCAAAGGGAAAAGGTGGAAAAAAGGCCAAACAGGAGGAATCCTAGTCCCACTAGGATTGGAGGAGGAGTCCTCCTCTCCTCCCCACTTCGGCCGAACCAAGGAGACTTGGCCCTTGCGCCAAGTACTCTCCTCCCTCCCTCTTATATATACTGGAGGTTTTAGGGTTTTTGCACAGAATTTTTAGCCACGTGCTGCCCGTTCCTCCAGTGCATAGTTTCTCCTCTAGATCGGATTTCTGCAGTGCTTAGGCCAAGCCCTGCCGGAATAGCTCCACCACCATCACCGGAGCACCGTCACACTGCCGGATAACTCTTCTACCTCTCCGTTCCCTCTTGCTGGATCAAGAAGGCATAGATCGTCATCGAGTTGTACGTGTGCTGAACGCGGAGGTGTCGTTCGTTCGGCGCTAGATCGGAAGGACCGTGATCAAGATTGCGAGACGGATCATGATGAGATCGCTGGACGGATCGTGATGAGTTCGTGGGACAGATCGTGATTGGGTCGGGGGACGGATCGTGATGAGTTCGCGGGACGCTCGGCGATTTGGATCGCGAAGACGTTCGACTATACCAACCGCGTTTCTTAACGCATCCCGCTTAGTGATCTACATGGGTATGTAGATCCACTCTCCCTCCCATGGATGCTCATCACCATGGATAGATCTTGCATGTGCGTAGGAAAAATTTTGTTTCCCATGCAACGTTCCCCAACAGTGGCATCATGAGCCAGCTATGTGTAGATGAGATCTCGAGTAGAACACAAAGAGTTTGTGGGCGTTGATGCTTAGATTGCTTCCTCCTTGGTCGTGTTTTGGTTCAGCGGTATTGTGAGATGAAGCAGCCTGTACCAACATTACTTGTATGCTTACGAGAGACCGGTTCCCTCAACTGCAACTTGTTGCATAGATGGCTTGCGGGTGCCAGTTTCTCTCACTTTAGTTGGATCGGATTCGACAAAGGCGGTCCTTGAGAAGGTTGAAAAGCAACTAGTGTATCACAATTGTGGTTTTTGCGTAGATGAGAATTGTTCTTGCTAGATACCCATAGCAGCCTCGTAAAACATGAAACAACAATTAGAGGACGTCTAACTTGTTTTTGCAGGGCATGTCGTGATGTGATATGGTCAATTACATGATGTGATATATGTGATGTATGAGATGATCATGTGTTGTATAGAATATCATGACTTGCATGTCGATGAGTACGGCAACCGGCAGGAGCCATAGGGTTGTCTTTAATTATTGTATGACCTGCGTGTCAATCATTAAGCGCTATGTAATGCTTTACTTTATCACTAAACGGTAGAAATAGTAGTACAAGCATGATGGGCGCGACAACCCCGATGGCGACATGTTGATGGAGATCAAGATGATGGAGATCATGGTGTCGTGCCGGTGATGATGGAGATCATGCCGGTGCTTTCAAGATGGAGATCAAAAGCACAAGTTCATGGCCATATCATGTCACTTATGATTTGCATGTGATGTTAATCCTTTTATGCACCTTGTTTTTCTTAGGACGACAGTAGCATTATAAGGTGACCCCTCACTTAAATTTCAAGATGAATTGTGTTCTCCCCGAGTGTGCACCATTGCGAAAGTTCGTCGTGTTGAGACACCATGTGAGGATCGGGTGTGATAGACTCTACGTTCACATACAACGGGTGCAAGCCAGTGTTGCACATGCAGAACACTCGGGTTAAACTTGATGAGCCTAGCATGTACTGACATGGCCTCGGAACACAAGAGACCGAAAGGTCGAACATGAGTCATATAGCAGATATGATCAACATGATGATGTTCACCATTGAAACCACCTCAACTCACGTGATGATCGGACTTGAGTTGGTGAATTTGGATCATGTATCACTCGAATGACCGGAGGGATGTCAATTTGAGTGGGAGTTCTTAAGTAATACGATTAATTGAACTCATTATCATGAACATAGTCAGTAGTGTCTTTGCAAGCTATGTTGTTGATTACTAGCTCACGCTGTAGCTCCCTTGAATTTTTATATGTTCCTAGAGAAATAGAGTTGAAACATGATGGTAGCAATATTGCAGACTGGCTCCGTGATCTAAGGATTGTCCTCGTTGCTTCCCAGAAATCATATGTCCTCGATGCACCGCTTGGTGCCCAACCAGAAGACATGACCTCCGAAGACGTTAAGAACGCTTGGGAGGCACGTACTGGAGATTACTCAATAGTTTAGTGTGCAATATTGTATGGCTTAGAACCGGGACTTCAAAGACGTTTTGAATGCCATGGAGCATATGAGATGTTCCAGGAGTTGAAGTTTATCTTTCAGAAGAACGCCCGGATCGAGAGGTATGAGACCTCCGATAAGTTCTATGCTTGCAAGATGGAGGAGAACGGGTCTATCAGTGAACATATACTCAGAATGTCTGGGTATTCAACTCATCTAGCGGAGTTGGGAATTGCCCTTCCGCCAAAGGCGATCACTGACAGAGTTCTTCAATCACTGCCACCTAGTTACAAGAGATTTGTGATGAACTATAACATGCACGGGATGAACAAGTCAGTCGCCAAGCTGTTTGCGATGCTAAAAGTCGCTGAGTCTGAAATCCAGAAAGAACATCAAGTGTTTATGGTCAATAAAACCATTAGTTTCAAGAAGAATGGCAAGGGCAAGGGCAAGAAGGGTAAAACCAAGAAGGATGGCAAAGCAGTTGCTACTCCCGTAAAGAAGCCCAAGGCTGGACCCAAGCCAGAAACTGAGTGCTTTCATTGCAAGGGAACTGGTCATTGGAGGCGGAACTGCCCCAAGTACCTGGCTGACAAGAAGGCGGCCAATGACAAACAAGGTATATATGATATAGATGTTATTGATGTGTACCTTACTAGCTCTCGTTGTAGTGCCTGGGTATTTGATACTGGTTCGGTTGCTCACATTTGCAACTCAAAACAGGAACTACGGAATAGACGAAGGCTGGCAAAGGATGAAGTGACGATGCGCGTGGGAAATGGTTCCAAGGTTGATGTGATCGTCATCGGCACGCTCTCTCTTCGATTACCATCGAGATTAGTGATGAACCTGAATAATTGTTATTTAGTGTCTGCGTTAAGCATGAACATTATATCTGGATCTTGTTTATTGCGAGACGGTTACTCATTTAAATCAGAGAATAAAGATTGTTTTATTTATATGAGTAATATCTTTTATGGTCATGCACCCAATGTGAGTGGTTTATTCATATTGAATCTTGATAGTGATGACACACATGTTCATAACATTGATGCCAAAAGATGTAGAGTTGATAATGATAGTACCACTTTCTTGTGACACTGCCATTTAGGTCATATTGGTGTAAAACGCATGAGAAAGCTCCATGCTGATGGACTTTTGGAGTCACTTGACTTTGAATCACTTGACACATGTGAACCATGCCTCATGGGCAAGATGACTAAAACGTCGTTCTCTGGAACAATGGAACGGGCGAGTGACTTATTGGAAATCATACATACTGATGTGTGTGGTCCAATGAATGTTACAGCGCGTGGTGGATATCGTTATTTTCTCACCTTCATTGATAACTTAAGTAGATATGGGTATATTTACTTAATGAAACACAAGTCTGAAACGTTTGAAAAGTTCAAGCAATTTCAGAGTGAAGTTGAGAATCATCGTAACAAGAAGATTAAATTCCTGCGATCTGATCGAGGAGGTGAATATCTGAGTTATGAGTTTGGCAGTCACTTAAGACAGTGTGGAATTGTTTCACAGTTGACACCGACGGAACACCACAGCGTAATGGTGTGTTCGAGCGTCGTAATTGAACCTTATTGGATATGGTGTGTTCTATGATGTCTCTTGCTGATTTGCCACTATTGTTTTGGGGTTATGCATTAGAGATAGCTGCATTCACTTTAAATAGGGCACCATCAAAATCCGTTGACACGACGCCATATGAGCTATGGTTTGGCAAGAGGCCAAAATTGTCGTTTCTTAAAGTTTGGGGATGTGATGCTTATGTCAAAAAGCTTTAGCCTGAAAAGCTGGAACCCAAAGCGGAGAAATGCGTCTTCATAGGATACCCGAAAGAGACAGTCGGCTATACTTTCTATCTCAAACCCAAAGGCAAAGTGTTTGTCGCTAAGAACGGAACATTTCTTGAGAAAGAGTTTCTCTTGAAAGAATTGAGTGGGAGGAAAATAGAGCTTGATGAGGTTATCTAACCTTTACTTCAACCAGAAAGTAGCGCAGCACAGAAAGATGTTTCTATGGAACCTACGACGGTAGAAGAGTAAGTTAATGATGATGATCATGAAGCTTCGGATCAAGCTGCTATTGAACCTCGTAGGTCGACAAGGGCACGTACTACTCCTGAGTGGTATGGCAACCCTGTCTTGGAGGTCATGTTGTTGGACAACAATGAACCTACGAGCTATGGAGGAGCAGCGATGGGCCCGGATTCCGAGAAATGGTTAGAGGCCATGAAATCCGAGATGGGATCCATGTTTGAAAATGAATTATGGACTTTGGAAGTATTACCTGAAGGGTGAAAGGCCATTTAGAACAAATGGATCTTTAAGAAGAAGACAAACACGGACGGTAATGTCACCGTCTATAAAGCTCGACTTGTGGCAAAGGGTTTTTCACAAGTTCAAGCAATTGACTACGATGAGACATTCTCGCCCGTAGCGATGCTTAAGTCTGTCAGAATCATGTTGGCAATAGCTGCTTATTTTGATTATGAAATTTGACAGATGGATGTCAAAACGACGTTCCTCAACGGTTTCCTTGAGAAAGAGTTGTATATGATGCAACCAGAAGGTTTTGTCGATCCAGAGAATGCTGACAAAGTTTGCAAACTCCAGCGATCCATTTATGGGTTGGTGCAAGCATCTCGGAGTTGGAATAAGCGCTTTGATGAGGTGATCAAAGCGTTTGAGTTTATACAAGTTTATGGAGAAGCTTGTATTTACAAGATAGTGAGTGGGAGCTCTATAGCATTTCTAATATTATATGTGGATGACATATTGCTGATTGGAAACAATATAGAAATGCTGGAAAGCGTGAAGGAATATTTGAACAAGAGTTTTTCAATGAAGGACCTAGGAGAAGCTGCTTTCATATTAGGCATTAAGATCTACAGAGATAGATCGAGACGCTTAATAGCACTTTTACAGAGCACATACCTTGATAAAGTTTTGAAGAAGTTCAAAACGGATCAGTCCAAGAAGGGGTTCTTGCCTGTGTTACAAGGTGTGAAGTTGAGTAAGACTCAATGCCCAGTGACTGCAGAAGATAGAGAAAAGATGAGTGTCATCCCCTATGCTTCAGCCATAGGCTCTATCATGTATGCAATGTTGTGCACAAGACCGGATGTCAGCCTTGCCATAAGTATGGCTGGAAGGTTTCAAAGTGATCCTGGAATGGAACACTGGGCAGCGGTCAAGAATATCCTTAAGTAGATGAAAAGGACTAAGGAAATGTTTCTCGTTTATGGAGGCGATGAAGAGCTCGTCGTAAAGGGTTACGTCCATGCAAGCTTTGACACTGATTCGGATGACTCTAAGTCACAAACCGGATAGGTATTTATTCTCAACGGGGGAGCGGTAAGCTGGTGCAGTTCCAAGCAAAGCGTGGTAGCCGATTCTACGTGTGAAGTGGAGTACATCGCAGCCTCGGAGGCAGCAAAGGAAGGTGTCTGGATGAAGCAGTTCATGACAAATCTTGGAGTAGTGCCCAGTGCACTGAATCCAATGAACCTATTCTGTGACAACACTGGTGCCATTGCTCTGGCCAAGGAACCAAGGTTTCACAAGAGGACCAGACACATAATGCGATGCTTCAACTCCATCCGCGATTACATCGAGGAGAAGGACATAAATATTTGCAAAGTGCACATGGATCTGAATATTGCAGACCCGTTGACTAATACTCTTCTAAGGGCTAAACATGATCAACACCATAACTGCATGGGTGTTCGATTCATTACAATGTAAATCACATAGTGATGTGAACTAGATTATTGACTCTAGTGCAAGTGGGAGACTGTTGGAAATATGCCCTAGAGGCAATAAATAAAGTGTTTATTATTATATTTCCTTGTTCGTGATAATCGTTTATTATCCATGCTATAATTGTATTGATTGAAAACACATTACATGTGTGGGTAAATAGACAACACTATGTCCCTAGTATGCCTCTAGTGAACTAGCTTGTTGATCAAAGATGGTCAAGGTTTCCTAGCCATTGACATGTGATGTCATTTGATAATGGGATCACATCATTAGTAGAATGATCTGATGGACAAGACCCAAACTACAAACGTAGCATATGATCATGTCAGTTTATTGCTACTGTTTTTTGCATGTCAAGTATATGTTCCTATGACCATGAGATCATGCAACTCACGGACATCGGAGGAGTGCCTTGTGTGTATCAAACATCGCAACGTAACTGGGTGACTATAAGGTGCTCTATAGGTATCTCCGAGGGTGTCTGTTGAGTTGGCATGGATCAAGACTGGGATTTGTTACTTCGTGTGACGGAGAGGTATCTCAGGGCCCACTCGGTAATACAACATCACAATAAGCCTTGCAAGCAATGTGACTAAGTGTTAGTCACGGGATTTTGTATTACGGAACGAGTAAAGAGACTTGCCGGTGACGAGGTTGAACTAGGTATGGAGATACCGACGATCGAATCTCGGGCAAGTAACATACCGAAGAACAAAGGGAACATCATACGGGATTAACTGAATCCTTAACATAGAGGTTCAACTAATAAAGATCTTCATAGAATATGTAGGAACCAATATGGGCATCCAGGTCCCGCTATTGTTTATTGACCATAGAGGTGTCTCGGTCATGTCTACATAGTTCTCGAACCCGCAGGGTCTGCACACTTAAGGTTTGGTGACGTTTCGGTAGTATAGAGTTATGTATGGTGGTGACCGAAGGTTGTTCAGAGTCCCGGATGAGATCCCGGACATCACGAGGAGCTCCGGAGGTAAAGATTCATATATAGGAAGTCCTGTTTTGGTCGCCGGAAAAGTTTCGGGCTAATCTGTAGTGTACCGGGAGTGCCGGTAGTGTACCGGTAGACCATTGGGAGGGGTATTTCGACCCAAGCGGCTTCATGGGATGTGGGAGAATAAATACCAGCCTTTTGTGGGCTGGTGGAAGTCCCACACAAGGCCCATGCGGCTAGGGAAGAAAAGCCCAAAGGGAAAAGGTGGAAAAAAGGCAAGAAAGGAGGAATCCTAGTCCTACTAGGATTGGAGGAGGAGTCCTCCTCTCCTCCCCACTTCGGCCGAACCAAGGAGGCTTGGCCCTTGCGCCAAGTCCTCTCCTCCCTCCCTCTTATATATACTAGAGGTTTTAGGGTTTTTGCATAGAATTTTCAGCCACGTGCTGCCCGTTCCTCCAGTGCATAGTTTCTCCTCTAGATCGGATTTCTGCAGTGCTTAGGCGAAGCCCTGCCGGAATAGCTCCACCACCATCGCCGGAACGCCGTCACGCTATCGGAGAACTCTTCTATCTCTCCGTTCCCTCTTGCTGGATCAAGAAGGTGGAGATCGTCATCGAGTTGTACGTGTGTTGAACGCGGAGGTGCCGTTCGTTCGGCGCTAGATCGAAAGGACCGTGATCAAGATTACGAGACGGGTCGTGATGAGATCGCTGGACGGATCGTGATGAGTTCGCGGGACGGATCGTGATGAGATCGCAGGACGCTCGGCGATTTGGATCGCGAAGACGTTTGACTACACCAACCGCGTTTCTTAACGCTTCCTGCTTAGCGATCTACAAGGGTATGTAGATCCACTCTCCCTCTCATAGATGCTCATCACCATGGATAGATCTTGCGTGTGCGTAGGAAATTTTTTGTTTCCCGTGCAACGTTCCCCAACACGATATGCGAGTGGTGGCGTCGCTACTGGGTTGCTACCGCGGAAGAAGGCTTGGAGAGGAGGGGCGATGGCACTGCTTGGCCACTACTGCCGAAGAAGGCCGGGAGAGGAGGGATGGCGTCGCTGCTGGCCGTCGCTGCGGGAGAAGGCCGGGAGAGGAGGGGAGGCTACGCCCCTAGGCCACTGCCGTGGGAGAAGGCCGAGAGGGGAGGGGCGGCATCGCTCCCAGGCCGTTGTCACGAAAGAAGGCCGGGAGGTGAGGGGTGGCGGCGCTCACAGGCCACTGTCGCGGTAGAAGGCGGGGAGGGGAGGGGCGACGGTGATCTCGTGAGGGACTTGCAGAATAAGCTAGATGTTATTAGAATAAGACTCTTTAAGGGGTGTTATCATAATAGACCCACCCTATAGTAGCACTATTCTGATGAGAACGGACGTTTGGAGGCCGAGCTCCATGGAGCTCTATATTTTTGAAAGATTCAAAATTCAAAATTTTTGGTTTCAAAAAAATCTAAAAAAAAATATGCAACTAAGGAAGGATGTTATGTTTACGTATGTAAATTTTTAGGATGAAATACCTTGAAATATGATTTGCATAAAAAAGACAAATTCATGACATGAGACGATGAATAGTATCATGTGTTAAAAAGCCTCGGATTTATCTTTTTTGTATATGCCTCATTTGAACGTATTTTTTCTGAAAATTTACGTACATGTGTGTTACGCCCTCACATATCTCCGTATTTATTTTCAGAATTTTTGAAAATGTAAAAATATGAATTTTCATAAATTTTGCATTTAAAGACCTCCATGAAGCTCGGGCCTCTAAAAACAATTTCCGTATTCTGATCCTATTATCAGAATAACTATTCTGATAACAATCAGCCTATACAGGGCGTGACGATCTCCTCCCGAACTCAACCACTGGTACATCCTAATTAAAAAGCACTCACCCCACGTCACCAACTTCCCACCCATGATCCCCAAACCCCTCACGTTCCCACCAGCCTACCTCGCCTCGCCGCCACCGGACCATCCAGCCGCCCCCGGCAATCCCGGGAGCCGCCACTTCGGTGAGGCAGCGGGCTCCACCCCTACTAGATCCCATCGGCTAACACCTTACCCCACAACCGAATCCCCCCCCCCCCCCCCCCCCCCCGATTACCATCCGCCGCCGGCCCCCTTGATCTGGCACGCCACCCGCCGTCGGTCCCCATCCCGGCGAGCCTCCGGTCCCGGTTCCCCATCCCTGGAGCGCCTCCGACCGTCGACCCCCATAACCGGAGTTCCTACCACCGCTGGCCCCGATCCCTGGAGTGCCTTCCAAGCCGCGGTCAGCGCCCGTCCTGCCCACGACCGGCGCCCTCCCTCCCCGCTGACGGCGCCCTGTCTCCTCCGTGGCCGGCGCGATCCCTCCCGCTGTAGCACGCCCCTCCTCCATAGATGGCATGCACCGGCCGCCTGAGACCATCCATTTTGTGGAGGTCATCCTCGAACCCAATCCACATCTGCATGTGCATCTGTGTCTGACCTGCCCTATCGCCACTGGCTTCCTTTCCTGAACATTACGACAACCACTCCCTCTCTGACTCTGTGCTCCCTCCTCCCCCACACAGCGATTGTCCTGTCCCCCTACAATGCACATGTCATTCTTTCTCCCCCTGGACACATCTTGTCTCTCTTAAATTACCGTTCAACACCGGTAGTATGAACAAAAAGGGTCAGCATCTCGTCCTCTAGAAGTTCGGTGTGTTGATTTTTTGAAGATTTTGCAGTGGACTATAATCGTGTATATACTGTCACTAGGGATCCTCACAGGCATGGCCCCTGCTGCTGGCATTGCTGGTGTGTTGAGTGTTGCAGGCTCGCCTAGCACACACAAGAGGAAAAAAACAGAATCAGCCACTAATTATTTCTGATAATGCAACGATTCTGCCTCTTTCTTTTGGATTGTATATTTCGGTCCCCATCGTCGCGGCATTTTTTACATGAGAGTGACATGTTGTGCTGTACAAAACAGTTTGTGTTTATTTCTCAATGGGCTCCATGCACAAAATTTAAAATCCTACCATGAGATATTACTTTGAGAAGTCACAGATGTGACCAAGGGAAATACATGATGTTGTTAGTTGTTTCTGCGAGGGAAAGATAGATTATGAAGAATTGGGTGCTTATGTGTTCTTATGTGATTGCGTTCAAACATAGCTCATTAGTTGGACCGCCATACAAATATAAAAGGAGAACAAAAGAGGAGATAGTGATGTTGTTCAAAAAGGCACGTCATAAATGTTCATGTGGTGAGAAAAAATTCTTCTAATATTTTTTTTGGCTAGGTGTACACACGCTTTTCTGTCGATTCCCTTGTTTCTAAAACAACAACACAGAGGTTCAAATTAAAGTGCATTAGCAGGTCGATGTTAAAAAGACACTCAGAAAAAAATAGAAAAACTTGGGAAATTCACGCAACACTTTCGAATTTGTACGTTTTCCTCGACATGGTTCTTCGTGCACTTGTACATTTGCGTGAAGTGGATCATAAAAATCAGGAAATTCAAGAGGATAGTTGTGGGAGGTTCCCATGTTAAACCCCCCGAGGACGCTCATTTTTACGTGTGTTCCATGTCAAAAAAGGAGCAAAAAAGTTCGCGTACCGGGATCGTTGGTTCACTGTGTGCATAATAAAAAATAGGAAAAGTTCAGCTTCAATATTAGGCTGCAATTCATGTCAGCCCCACCTAGCCAAAAATACATAGAATTCTCTTTTTAACGTGGTTACTCGACGCATCCATGCAATTCATGTCAGTCCCACCAATTAAAGAATTAAAAACAAGTTCAACAATAATAAAACAAGAAGTATGAATTTTAAAACTAGAGAAGTTCAAAAACCACAGAATATTTAGTCATCGTTTCTAAAACTAGAAAAATTCTAGAATTTCAAATTTAAATAACGGACGATCCAATATTTATGAAAAAAACTAGGATAATTCGATGCTAAAATAAATAAACCAAGAAGTCCAAATTATAAAAATAGAGAAGTTTGATATTTATAAAAAAAATCATATTTTCCTTGTTACTAAAGAGTAAAAATGAAGAAGCTCAAATTAAAATAAAGGAGTAGTTCGATGTAAACGGAAAACTCAAATTGTTTTCGTTTCTAGGAAAAATAAAACTATAAGTTCAATTAAAAAATGTTTGATGCTTATTTAAAAACATATTTTAAGACTAAGAAGTTCAAATTTAATAAACAGGGAAGTTCAAAGTATTTAAAAAACTCGGATTTTTTTCTCGTCACTAAAGAAATAAAATGAAAAAGTTCAAATAAAAAAGGTTGAATAGTTTAAATTAAAATAGCAGAGAAGTTCAAAGTTCACGAAAAAGCTCTGATTTTTTTTCTTGTTACTAAATAGTAAAATGAAGAAGTTCAAATAAAAAAAACTAAGATGTTTAAATTAAACTCGTGAAATTCCTTACACAGAAGACACATCAGTTTTTTTCCTGTCTATAAAATAAATACATCGAAGTTTAAAAATAAAATGGTCAGAATTTCAAATTAAAATAATAGAGTTATTCGATGTGTAAAGCAACCTGGATTTTTTTGTTCACTAAATTAGGAAAAGTGAGAACTTCAAACAAAAACGTGACAGGAGTTTGTAGTGAAAACAATGAGAAGTTCAAGTAGTACAAGGAATGCGTTTCAGGTGAGAATAAAATACTAGAAAAATAAAATCCTAAAAGGTTTGTTGTACAAAGTTCACGTGCTCTGCCCGGGGAAGTCTAGAAATTCATGCGAGAGAGATTCACCTTGTATTTCCATGTTCAAAAGCACAAAAATATGTTGTTTTGGTGTTTTAAAATAATTTTCTCAATGCACAAAGAAGTTTAGTTATTATTTGGGAGCAATTCAATTTCAAAAAAAGGAAATTAAAAAGGCAAATTATAAAAACGGAGAAAGTTCATGTACTACATGGTGTGTGTTTAACGTGGGAAAGATGAATAAAAAGGCAAGGTCCAATTTTTTTGTTGCTATAAGTTCAAGTCGTCGGTCGAAGGAAGTTAAAAAAATATTGTGAGAGAGATTTGTACAAAAGGAATATCATTTGTGTAACACCAACGAATGGGTCAGAAATTACAAATGAAAAGAAGAGACATAAGTTCAATGTGAAAACAGCAGGAAGTTCAAATACTACACTGAATGAATTTCGGATCAAAATATTGTAAACCGTCGCGAGTATGAAAAAGGATCAACACGGAAAACTTGCATGTTTACATCTCCTTTCCTTTGGTATATCACTTGCTCCATTTCGGTGAGTGGAGGGACAGCTATGAGCAAAAAACACCACGTGAAGAACAGAGTGAAGTTCAAATAGACGTGTCCGAGAAGTTCAAGTTCTTCGCGCAATGCATTTTCAAAGGTTGCGTTTCACGATAAAGGCAGAATGCCTGATCTCGCCATTTTCAAAATTACTTAAAAACGGCGAGGAATCATAGAAACTATCTACATGAAAAAGTTTCGCATTTTTCATAGCTTTTAAAGGTATATTATTTACCCCATGCCGATAAAGTTTGTAGAAATTACGGTCAAAAAACATTTTTATCCATTTTCAAAATTGACTTAAAACCGTAAAGAATTGGAAAACATAATCTACATATAAATTTTTCGCAATTGTTCAAGCTTTCCAACACCATATCGTTTGTTGCATTTCGACAAACCATTACGAAAATAACGCGAAAATACGAACTTAGTACAACTACTGCCATTTTCTAAATTATTTTAAACCATTCATAGTTGGAACAAAATATTTACATAAAAATATGCGCATTTTCATAAGATTTCAACGCCATATTATTGGCATCAATTGGAATAGCCGCTTTCAAATTAACCCCAAAATACGAACCCGACTTTTCGATTTCTAAAATTCTGCCATTTTTTAAATTCATCTTTAACCATAGGGAATTTGGGAAAACATTCAACATGTGAAATGAGTGGATTTGCAGCAGCTATCCAACGCCATCCAAATTTCTTCATTCCGATAAACGGTTTAGAATTAGGTTTGAAAATACGATTCATGTTTTTGTTTGAAAAAAATATTTTCAAAACTGCTCTTAAACCGTGTACATTTTGCCAAAAATTTGACCTAAGTTGTTATACTAGTGTCCATAGCTTTCCAAAGGTATATCATGAGCCCCATTTGGGCACTTTTGGCGGAAGTTCAAGTGCTACTGCTGGGACAAGTCAGGTAGTTATAAGAATATTATTCTCATCCCATGATCAGAATAGTGTTTATGTGTGTGTGTGTGTATGGCCTCATTTGGTCTCCCGCATTTCTCATTGTTCGTTCGGAGTCTCATCCTGACTTGTGGGGGAGTCATAGTCTCCATCAAACTTTCCTCACTGGAACAATACTCTAATAAGGATGATCATCACACTTTTATTGACTTGCAACTCAATATGAAAAACTGATAGGAAGATATGACTCTATATGAATGCCTCTGGCAGTGTACCAGGATGTGCAAAGATCTAACGTGACATATATCAAAAATATGATGAACGGTGGCTTTGCCACAAATACTATTTCATCTCTATATGATCATGCAAAGCAATATGATGATGAACGAACTAGTCATGTGAAGTGACGATGGAATTTGCATGGCAATATTATCTAGGAATGGCTAGGGAAATGCCATGATAGGTCGGTAAAGTGGCTGTTTTGAGGAAGATAATAAAGAATCTTATGTGCAACAAATCATATCATGTCACGGGGTTTGGATGCACCCGCGAAAGTTACACCGATCCTGTAGCGACCCGACCTGAAAGGTCGAATCTCCGGTGTTTCCGTACCATCCCAAGATCATGCTGGTACACACACGGTACATCAATGTATATATCAAAGGGAAATCATACAGCTTTATTAATCAAAATCTCATATCGATTCCTTTATTACAATAAGAATTATAATAAAGTGGCTGAAGGCCAACTCATGAGAATAACTAAACTTGCGGAAGCTTCAAAGGTAGATGAGTCCATCTGACTCCAAGGGCATCTCACCGAGCGTAGAACGTGTCCTCACTCCTGGTCGGAAAAGTACTCTACAACATGATACGTTGCAGCCGTGTAGGTCAGCATATTGAATATGCCGGCAATGTCACAAAAGAGGGGGTAAAGTAATCATCTAGTCTATATGCAAATATGGCAGGTGGGGTAGTAAGTTTTTGCATAGAGCCAAGTTTTTCCTACAACAAGAGGGGGCAAAGGCATAATTACTACAATGTTGGTTGATTAATGAGATGGTTCCACCAACCAATTCTCATACCCAAGTTGACATTATTAACCCACATCAATATAAGTAATTGTGTTGAGAGTTCCAGATAGTTTCAGTTCCTTTGGCTCAAGTTGTCCATGACCGTGGACACGGCTAATCGATTAGGTTTGTGTACTCTGTAGAGTTTTGCACACGTTCCCCGCAAGATTTGATCGCCTCCGTTGGATTCCTCGCACTTCAGGGTGTTTGAGGAACGGATGACCAAAACATGGTCTTCTAAAGGGTTTCCCTGAGACTCTGTCGGTGCCCATCCTTTCCTACCGTTCTCCTACATCTCGTAGCACCGCCTGTCCAGGGTCACCACGATATCCAACCAAGCCAGAGCCCATAATGACTTGTGGCTGTGCTGGTAAGCCTTGGGTCTTGAAGCATCCATCCATCTCTTTGTGCCTGGGTGGACCTTTCCGCATGAATACTGGCACATCTCCAGCATCATCTAGGCTAACCACTGGTTTCTCCAGGGCGCCGTTCAACCATCATCCACCCAGAGGTATATTGAGAACTCACAGTCTTGAAGTCTTGATCATCTTGTAGGTCTTGAAATTATTATCTTACAACTCTCATGAATCACACAACCAACCCCATCTACTAATAGCATAGCAAAATGTAAATCAACGTTTCCTGGGGCCAATGTGTCAAGGGTTGAGGGGTACCTACCACATGATACTACAACAAGTAACCAAGTTTCCAATTTACCTACTTTGAATGCAATTGGGGTGATGGAAGAACTAATGCAATAAAAACATAGGTAAACATGATCAAAGTGACTTGCCTTGCTGACGATATTCGTACTCAAGTGACTCTAGATAAAAAAAATCTATATTAGTAAACAGAATTAAATCTACTAAGATTTTTTTGTGAAAAGATTTGCTACTTAAATATTTTAATTTGCAAAACACTACTAGATGAAAATGACTAGAATGTTCCTATAACTTTGGAATCAGAAACCAAAACAACTTATTGTTAACACTAATATTATTATCATCATATTACTTAACAGAATAGAATTACTAAAATTATTTATTAGAAAGCCTAATTTAATCATCTATCTAGTTTTTGAAAGTAAAACTAATTTATTTTATAAACTATACCTAATGCAAAAGATTCCTATAACCACATGGTATAAAACTAAACAATTCATCCTAAATATTGGCAAGTAATGTTACCTAAAATGTTTGAAATAACAGAACCTAATGAGAACTAAAACAAAGTTAAACTAATTTAGGTTCAAATTGAATAAAAATCAATTTAGTTAAAACCTACTAAGAACTAGACAGATTCTGTTTTTGTTAAAAACAGTAACTAAATTTATTCAAAAATACTCAAATCATGTAGAATGATAGGTTTAACTAATACCAAACAGTAGCAAAAAGATTCACTCAAAAATAAATTTTTAAACTCATGTTATACAGATTTTAGTAATTTGAACAAATTTGATTAGATTAAAAATTTAAAACTCAATTTTGAAATCTCGGCATACAGACATGAACTACAACTAATTTTTGAACTAATGCAAAAAAGAATCAACTAAAAGCACCAAACAGTTTAAAAGATATGATAAAAACAAAATTTGAAAACATTCTGTTTTCTAAAACAGAAACAGAAAATTAGAAAATGAAACTGATCGGACAGGGGCTACGTGTCGACTTCCTATTGGTCGAAGGAGCGTGCGTTCGGGCGTTTGCGGGTGGATGACCGAAGCCTAGTGTGTACCGGTTCGGGTTTTAAAACGATCTAATCTGACGCGTTGATCTACGATCGAACGAACAAGGAGGGGTTCGGTGGCTTACAGAGAAGAGGTCGCCGGCGAGGGGGTTCTCCGGCGAGGTCGAGGCGACGAGGTCGTCGGGGGCATCGCTTCGGTGGCTGGGGACGGCGTCCGAGGGCTTCAAACGACGGCGACGGGGCTCCAGAGTACTCTGGTGGCGTCGGAGGGGGCTGAGGGTGATGGTAGCGACGGGCAGGTGCTTGGGGAGATCCGGTTGGGTGGTGGAACTCCGGCGAGCTCATGGGGCAGCGTTCCGGCGAGGTAGAGGGGGGCTCAGGGTGGAATGGAGAGAGGAGGGGCAGGGGCTACTTATAGGGCCGGTGTGGTGGTCGGGGAGGGACGAGAGGCGAGATCCACGGAGAGGGATCTCCGGCGACGGCGGCGCGCGCGCGAGGAAGGGGACGGGCGCGCGGATGGCGCCATCGGACAGTGGGTCCGACGCGTCAGTGAGAGGGAGAGGCGTTGTTAGTGCGTCAGTGGCCGACCCGGAGGGATTTCGGGACTTAACTGCTATGGGCCGGCCCGTTTCAAATTAATAGTTTCCTTTTTAATATCCAGAGGGTTTAAAATATCTTAAATGCATTCAAATCATTTCCAAATATAGGAAATATATATAGCAAAATGATTAGGAGAATTAATGCTATTCAATGAACATTTTTCCTCTGTCATTTGAATACTTTGAAAAAATAATTATTTTTCAGAAAATGCCTATTTGATTTAAAAACCTTTTGCAAATATTTTTCAAATGACCCCCTGGTTTTATTGTTCAAATATTTCACCAAGATGCCCCTGGTGTGGAGTGTCATGTTACTCCTCTCTTTCTTTGAACATTTCCAAGGTTTTCCAATAGGTGAAGTCATTATATGGAAAAATTGAAATGGGCTTTCAGAAAATCAAAAGAATCACTTCAACAATTATATTCACTCAAACAATGTGATGATGATGCATAGCTATATTTCATAACATCCCAAAATAATGAAGTTTTGGGATGTTACAGATCCTTAAAGTGAGAATGCACTATGTACGGTACCGAAGAGGCTAGCAAATATGAGGAGGTGAAATTGCATATGTCCATGGTTTGTCATTAGTCATAAAGAACTCATATACTTACTGCAAAGTTTTATTAGTTTTATCATAAATAAAAGCACTAATCGCATGCCCCGAGGGAGGAGGTTGGTAGGAGTTAACCATCGCCCCCATCCCAACTCGACACAACACTAGGATTTCAACGAGGAATAGAAATGCTCACACATCATCACCATGCTTCTTTAATTTTTAGATGAACAAGAAGTTAACACCTCTTAATATCAACACTTCTACGAATTAACAATTATGAACTCACACCTTTTTCATATTACCACATCAATGTCATTAACTCGTAATTTCTCTATATGTGCTACATGATGGTTTTGATTATCACTCATTGAATACCTATTATTTTTGGACTAGTCTTATGACCCATGCAAATTACCTTCACTATTCATTAACTCTCAAACAAAAATAAGTGAAGAGCGAGAGTGAAATCATTTTTATAAAATCTATAGGCCCCCGTGCTCAAAAAGATATAGGTGAAGTACTAGAGCAATTGCTAAGCTCAAAAATAGGTGCAGATGGTCTCTACGAAGATCTTCTTCGCGTTCCCAGGTGGCTTCTTCTTCGGTGTGGTGACTCCACAGAACCTTACAGAACTTGATGATCTTGCTGCGGGTAACTCTGTTGGCAGTCTCGAGAATTCTGACGGGCTTCTCCTCGTAAGTTAGATCACTGTCAAGTTGTATGGCCTCTAAGGGCACTGTGTCTCTCAAAGGAATATCAGCCATCTCAGCATGGCATTTCTTCAGCTGGGAAACATGGAAAAAATCATGAACTCCGGACAATCCTTCCGACAATTCTAGCTTGTATGCAACTTTGCCTCTACGTTCAAGAATTTTTTAGGGGCCTATGAATCTGGGTGCTAACTTTCCTTTAACACCAAACCTCTTGATTCCTCGAAGTGGGGACACACGAAGATATGCTCGATCCCCTACTTCATATGTTACCTCCTTGCGTTTGTTATCAACATAGCTCTTCTGCCGGGATTGAGCTATCTTGAGTCGGTCTCGAATCAGTTTGACCTTATCTTCAGAATCTCTGATAAGATCGGGACCAAAAAGTTGTCGGTCTCCAACACCATCCCACGTCAATGGTGTTCTGCATCTCCTTCCGTATAAAGCTTCGAAAGGGGCCATCTTTAGACTGGTTTGATAACTGTTGTTGTACGAGAACTCTGTGTAAGGTAAGTTGTCATCCCAACTAGAACCATAGTCTAGCGCACAAGCTCTCAACATGTCTTCCAAGATCTGGTTGACTCGCTCAGTCTGTCCATCGGTCTGTGGATGAAAAGTTGTACTGAACTCCAGCCTTGTACCCAAAGTTTCATGTAGCTGATGCCAAAACTTTGAGGTAAATTGTGTTCCTCTATCTGACACGATACTCCTGGAACTCCATGCAGACATACGATACTAGTCATATATATCTTGGCTAGCTTAGCACTGGTATAGGTGGTCTTCACTGGAATGAAATGAGCCACCTTGGTCAAGCGATCGACCACTACCCAGATGGAATCGTAACCGAAACAAGTCCTGGGTAATCCTGTGATGAAATCCATACCAAGATTATCCCATTTCCACTCGGGAATCGGCAAAGGTTGGAGTAACCCTGCTGGTTTCTGATGTTCCGCCTTTACTCGCTGACAAACATCACATACCGCAACATGTTTGGCAATATCTTTCTTCATACCTGTCCACCAGTAACTTTCCTTCAAATCCAGGTACATCTTGGTGTTGCCTGGGTGTATCGAGTATGGTGAATCATGGGCTTCTTGAAGTATCAACTTCCTGAGCTCTGGGTCATTGGGCACATAAATTCGGTTCTCAAACCATAGAGTACCCTGTTCATCTTCACGAAAGCCTTTAGCCTTGCCTTCCTTCATTCTTTGCTTCATCTCAGCTATCTCCTTGTTCGATTTCTGGGCTTCACGGATTCTTTTGGTCAAGGTGGACTGAATCTCTAATGTGGCAACATATCCTTTTGGAACTATCTCTAACCGAAGCTCTCTGAGATCATCGGTTAACTCTTGGGGTAATCCTCCGGCTACGAGGGTGTTCACATAACTTTTCTGGCTCAAAGCATCTGCTACAACATTTGCTTTTCCTGGATGGTAGTGTAATCTCATGTCATAGTCCTTGATTAACTCTAACCATCTTCTCTGTCTGAGGTTCAACTCCTTCTGCGTGAAGATATACTTCAGGCTCTTATGATCAGTGTACACGTCACAACTATTTCCGATAAGGAAATGTCTCCAGGTCTTGAGTGCGTGCACTACGACTGCTAGTTCCAAATCATGGGTGGCATAATTCAACTCATGGGGTCGTAGCTGTCTGGATGCATAGGCTACAACTTTTCCTTCCTGCATGAGTACTCCTCCAAGTCCTTGACGTGATGCGTCACAATAAACCTGGAAGTCTTTCCGAATGTTTGGCAGTATCAACACTGGGGCTGTGACCAAACGTTTCTTCAACTCCTGGAAACTGGTCTCACATTCCTCAGTCCAAATATACTTAGTCTCTTTCTTCAACAATTCCGTCATGGGTTTGGCAATTTTTGAGAAATTCTCAATGAACCTCCGGTAGTATCCGGCAAGTCCTAGGAAACTTTGGATCTCCTTAACTGAGGTGGGTGACTTCCACTCAGTGACTTCTTCAACCTTTGTGGGGTCTACTGCTATTCCTTCTCCGGAAATAACATGTCCAAGGAATTCGACTTCCGTCAGCCAAAATTCACATTTACTAAACTTGGCATATAACTGATGTTCTCTAAGCTTCTCCAGAACTAAACGCAAGTGTTCCTTGTGTTCCTCCTCGCTCTTGGAGAATATCAAAATGTCATCGATGAACACCACGACGAACTTGTCCAAATACTCCATAAACACTTTGTTCATCAAGTTCATGAAGTAGGCAGGAGCATTAGTCAAACCAAAGGACATGATTGTATACTCATATAATCCATACCTTGTGGTGAAGGCTGTTTTGGGTATATCTTGTTCACGAATTTTCAGTTGGTGATACCCTGATCGAAGATCGATCTGGGAGAATACTTTGGCTCCTAATAGCTGATCAAACAAGTCATTAATCATCGGCAAAGGGTACTTGTTCTTGATAGTCAGCTCGTTCAGTGCACGATAATCGACCACCATTCTCAAGGTTTTATCTTTCTTCTCCACCAAAAGAACTGGGGCTCCCCGAGGTGATGAACTTGGGCGAATATACCCCTTGTCCAATAAATCCTTAATCTACTTCTTGATTTCCACTAAATCATTTGCGGGCATCCGATAGGGTCTCTTGGAAATTGGGGCTGTCCCTGGTAGTAACTCTATCACAAACTCAATCTCTCTATCTGGTGGCATGCCTGGTAATTCATCCGGGAATACATCTGGATAATCTTGCACAACCGACACTTCCTCCTGAACAACTCCTATGAGGGAATTTAACCGAGCACTCATCTGTGTGCGTCGGGATACATACTTAATGCTCTTCTTCTCCGGAGTGGTGAGTGAAATAGACTTGTTGGGGCAATCAAGGTTTCCTTCATACTTGGTCATCCAATCCATGCCTAGGATTACATCAAATCCCTGGGATTCCAAGACGATGAGGTCGGTAGGAAAAACATGGTTTCCTATGTGGAGTTTCAGGGCGTGGCATCCTATCCCTGCCATCATCATACCTCCTGGGGAATTGACCTTAATGGGCTGACTAAGGGTGCTGGTGGGTAAACCATACTTTTCCACAACTACCCTTGATATGAATGAATGAGTTGCACCAGAATCGAAAAGTACCATAACTGAATGTGAATGCAATAAAAACTTACCAACCACAGTCTCGGGCTGATCATAGACTTCTTCCACATCGAGGTGGATCACCTGGGCACGAGGAAACGGATTTGTCTTCTTAGCTGTGGAGTTGCCATTGTGTTTGCCGCTTCCATTCCCTTGCTTGTTCTGAGGGCATTCAGTGGCATAGTGCCCTGTCTTCTGACATTTGAAACAGGTGATATGGTTCAGACCCTTCTAAGCTGGAGTGGGACGATGTTGGTTGCCATTCCCACTTCCAGTACCATTCTTGTAGTTACCATTGTTGGGACGATTATTCCCATTTCCTCCATGGTGGTGGCCTCCATGGTGGTGCACATGATGGGTGTGTCCTCCATACTTACCGGTCCCTGAGCCGGTATTTCCTAAGTACGGGGAGTAACGGGGCTTCTGATGAGCTCCTGAGTGAGACTTCCCTTGTGCATACTCCCTCTTGCGGTTCTCGATTTGCTGTTGTTTCCCTTCCAAGATAAGAGCCTTGTCTACCAGTTCTTGGTAGTTGTTGAACGTAGCCACCATTAGTTGTATGCTCAACTCATCGTTGAGTCCTTCCATGAATTTTTCTTGTTTGGCTGCATCATCGGCCACATCTCCTGGTGCATAACGAGCCAACATACTAAATTATTCCACATACTAGGCCACGGAACGGTTCCCTTGGCGTAAGTTGCGAAACTCCCGCTTCTTCAGACTCATGGCTCCAGCTGAGACATGTGCGGTGCGGAAAGCTTGCTTGAACTGCTCCCAAGTCACACCAGCAATTGGGTACGTGGTGGTTTAGTTCTCCCACCATGAAGCTGCTGGGCCCTCCAGTTGATGGGCGGCAAAACACACTTTTTCAGCCTCAGTGCATCCTGCGGTGGTGAGTTCTCTCTCCATCTTGCGGAGCCAATCATCTACCACAATGGGCTCAGTGCTGCTGGAGAAGGTTGGGGGATTCAGTCTCAGAAAACGGGTGAGGTTGTCACCCTGAGGTGGAGGGTGGTGGTTTTGGTTGTTGGTCTGATTTTGAATTAACAGCTGCATCAGGGCGTTCTGCTACTGAAGAAGTTGTGTGAGTTCCGGCGGGAAAGTGAAGTCGGGCTCACGTCGCGGAGGCATCTTGCTATTTTCAGAGGGGTGAGAATTAGAATAGAACAATGACCTAAAAGAAAGTTTTCACTACCCATATGCAATGCAACAAACATATCACACCAAACACTCATTCATTTATTCAACTCAAGGTTCAAACATCGAGATACAAATCTCAAATCAACTAAGCATCGACCTACGCTTTAACGAAGAAACAAAAGATACATGGAGGGCATGACTAAAGTTCTCCTCAAAAGTACATGGTGAAGGAGCCTCCTCCGGTGGTGCTCTCCTCATAGTCATCATCGTTGCTGATCAAAGGAGCCATGTCTCCTTCGGGATGAAGGTTTTCACCCATGTCCATCTGTTCCTCTAGAGTTGCGATGTGAGTGTTCAGCTTATCGATCCTCTCTAAGAAATCCTTCACTTCATACTCATGCTCGTACTCGGCTTCCCATAAGTCAGCTTCGAGGTCAATCTCACGGTTCATCAGCCTCTTGATTGTCTTCGTGTCAGCTTGAACCCAAAGCTCCAGAGTCTTGATGTGAGTCTCCAAGTTCTGGATATAGGAAATGGTGGTGTCTTCGGTGGGAGTGTTGATGATATCTCCGTTGGCATCCCTGCGACAAACCACGCTGAGTCCTGGTGAAATGGTTCCACCTCTGTATTCCTCCTGAATACGTCCAAGAGCACGATGAATGGCCATGTCTCTCCCAAGAATCCAGCTGGGCGCCACAAACTTGAAGTCAATGGGTTCCTTACGATTTCCAAAGGTCTTCCCGGGAATATGCACTTCGATCCTGTAGCGTCCGCCTTGTGGAAAAGACATGATAGGAGTCCCGGTGATGCTTGGCAAAGCAATCCTCATGTCCCTGACGATCCTCATCAGCTCCTTGCCAAAGGGCATCGTTGCGTCAGGCTGGCAAAACTCCGTGATCAAAACTGGGATGAAGGTGGCCATCTATAAATTTTGAAATAAATCGGAGAGAAGTCAGAAACGAGTAGATGAGAGTATAAGAATTTTAAAGACGAAAAGAGAAATAAATCCTAAGGCTTTTCCAATCCTAGAGGTTATGTCCTACGGTCAGCGTGTGCTCTGATACCATCTTTGTAGCGACCCGACCTGAAAGGTCGAATCTCCGGTGTTTCCGTACCATCCCAAGATCATGCTGGTACACACACGGTACATCAATGTATATATCAAAGGGAAATCACACAACTTTATTAATCGAAATCTCATATCGAGTCCTTTATTACAATAAGAATTATAATAAAGTGGCTGAAGGCCAACTCATGAGAATAACTAAAATTGCGGAAGCTTCAAAGGTAGATGAGTCCATCTGACTCCAAGGGCATCTCACCGAGCGTAGAACGTGTCCTCACTCCTGGTCGGAAAAGTACTCTGCAACATGATACGTTGCAGCCGTGTAGGTCAGCATATTGAATATGCCGGCAATGTCACAAAAGAGGGGGTAAAGTAATCATCTAGTCTATATGCAAATATGGCAGGTGGGGTAGTAAGTTTTTGCATAGAGCCAAGTTTTTCCTACAACAAGAGGGGGCAAAGGCATAATTACTACAATGTTGGTTGATTAATGAGATGGTTCCGCCAACCAATTCTCATACCCAAGTTGACATTATTAACCCACATCAATATAAGTAATTGTGTTGAGAGTTCCAGATAGTTTCAGTTCCTTTGGCTCAAGTTGTCCATGACCGTGGACACGGCTAATCATCTAGGCTAACCACTGGTTTCTCCAGGGCGCCGTTCAACCATCATCCACCCAGAGCTATATTGAGAACTCGGATCTTGAAGTCTTGATCATCTTGTAGGTCTTGAAATTATTATCTCACAACTCTCATGAATCACACAACCAACCCCGTCTACTAATAGCATAGCAAAATGTAAATCAACGTTTCCCGGGGCCAATGTGTCAAGGGTTGAGGGGTACCTACCACATGATACTACAACAAGTAACCAAGTTTCCAATTTACCTACTTTGCATGCAATTGGGGTGATGGAAGAACTAATGCAATAAAAACATAGGTAAACTTGATCAAAGTGACTTGCCTTGCTGACGATCTTCGTACTCAAGTGACTCTAGATAACAAGCTTCGCACTCTGGATGATCTAACGAATCAAACAAGAGCACACAATAAGCATACAACTAAAATACAACTCACACAATCAGCAAGATAAAATTAAAACAATACTAAAACTATTCACTAGTAACAATCAAGATAAAGAAAACAAAATCAATATTTTTGGCTCACAAAACTTTTAGTGTCAAAACTACTACTAGTATAAAATATGAGAAACAACTATATTAATAACAAAACAATGGTTAACAGAAAAAGAAAGAATAAAATAAAAAAATCTATATTAGTAAACAGAATTAAATCTACTAAGATTTTTTTGTGAAAAGATTTGCTACTAAAATATTTTAATTTGCAAAACACTACTAGATGAAAATGACTAGAATGTTCCTATAACTTTGGAATCAGAAACCAAAAAACTTATTGTTAACACTAATATTATTATCATCATATTACTTAACAGAATAGAATTACTAAAATTATTTATTAGAAAGCCTAATTTAATCATCTATCTAGTTTGTGAAAGTAAAACTAATTTATTTTATAAACTATACCTAATGCAAAAGATTCCTATAACCACATGGTATAAAACTAAACAATTCATCCAAAATATTGGCAAGTAATGTTACCTAAAATGTTTGAAATAAAAGAACCTCATGAGAACTAAAACAAAGTTAAACTAATTTAGGTTCAAATTGAATAAAAATCAATTTAGTTAAAACCTATTAAGAACTAGACAGATTCTGTTTTTGTTAAAAACAGTAACTAAATTTATTCAAAAATACTCAAATCATGTAGAATGATAGGTTTAACTAATACCAAACAGTAGCAAAAAAGATTCACTCAAAAATTAAATTTTAAACTCATGTTATACAGATTTTAGTAATTTGAACAAATTTGATTAGATTAAAAATATAAAACTCAATTTTGAAATCTAAGCATACAGACATGAACTACAACTAATTTTTTAACTAATGCAAAAATAATCAACTAAAAACACCAAACATTTTAAAAGATATGATAAAAACAAAATTTGAAAACATTCTGTTTTCTAAAACAGAAACAGAAAATTAGAAAATGAAACTGATCGGACAGGGGCTACGTGTCGACTTCCTATTGGTCGAAGGAGCGTGCGTTCGGGCGTTTGCGGGCGGGTGACCGAAGCCTAGTGCGTACCGGTTCGGGTTTTAAAACGATCTAATCTGACGCGTTGATCTACGATCGAACGGACAGGGAGGGGTTCGATGGCTTACAGAGAAGAGGTCGCCGGCGAGGGGGTTCTCCGGCGAGGCCGAGGTGACGAGGTCATCAGGGGCGTCGCTCCGGTGGCTGGGGACGGCGTCCGAGGGCTTCAAACGACGGCGGCGGGGCTCCGGAGTACTCTGGTGGCGTCGGAGGGGGCTGGGGGTGAGGGTAGCGACGGGCAGGTGCTTGGGGAGATCCGGTTGGGTGGTGAAACTCCGGCGAGCTCGTGGGGCAGCATTCCGACGAGGTAGAGGGGGGCTCGAGGTGGAATAGAGAGAGGAGGGGCAGGGGCTACTTATAGGGCCGGTGTGGTGGTTGGGGAGGGACGAGAGGCGAGATCCATGGAGAGGGATCTCCGGCGACGGCGGCGCGCGCGAGGAAGGGGATGGGCGCGCGGATGGCGCCATCGGACAGTGGGTCCGACGCGTCAGTGAGAGGGAGAGGCACTGTTAGCGCGTCAGTGGCCGACCTAGAGGGATTTCGGGACTTAACTGCTGTGGGCCGACCCGTTTCAAATTAATACTTTCCTTTTTAATATCCAAAGGGTTTAAAATATCTTAAATGCGTCCAAATCATTTCCAAATATAGGAAATATATATATCAAAATGATCAGGAGAATTAATCCTATTCAATGAACATTTTTCCTTTGTCATTGGAATACTTTGAAAAAATAATTATTTTCAGAAAATGCCTATTTGATTTTAAAACCTTTTGCAAATATTTTTCAAATGACCCCCTGGTTTTATTGTTCAAATATTTCACCAAGATGCCCATGGTGTGGAGTGTCATGTTACTCCTCTCTTTCTTTGAACATTTCCAAGGTTTTCCAATAGGTGAAGTCATTATATGGAAAAATTGAAATGGGCTTTCAGAAAATCAAAAGAATCACTTCAACAATTATATTCACTCAAACAATGTGATGATGATGCATAGCTATATTTCATAACATTCCAAAATGAAATTTTGGGATGTTACAGATCCTTAAAGTGAGAATGCACTTTGTACGGTACCGAAGAGGCTAGCAAATATGAGGAGGTGAAATTGCATATGTCCATGGTTTGTCATTACATAAAGAACTCATATACTTAATGCAATTTTTTATTAGTTTTATCATAAATAAAAGTACTACTCGCATGCCCCGAGGGAGGAGGTTGGTAGGAGTTAACCATCGCCCCCACCCCAACTCGACACAACACTAGGATTTCAACGAGGAATAGAAATGCTCACACATCATCACCATGCTTCTTTAATTTTTAGATGAACAAGAAGTTAACACCTCTTAATATCGACACTTCTACGAATCAACAATTATGAACTCACACCTTTTTCATATTACCACATCAATGTCATTAACTCGTAATTTCTCTATATGTGCTACATGATGGTTTTGATTATCACTCATTGAATACCTATTGTTTTTGGACTAGTCTTATGACCCATGCAAATTACCTTCACTATTCATTATCTCTCAAAAAAATAAGTGAAGACCGAGAGTGAAATCATTTTTATAAAATCTATAGGCCCCCGTGCTCAAAAAGATATAGGTGAAGTACTAGAGCAATTGCTAAGCTCAAAAAATATAAGTAAAACACATAGAGTATTCTAAGAAATTATGATGAAGGTGTGTCTCCATCAAATAGGTGTGTCAAGAAAACGGTGATTGTGGCAAACTAAAAGTAAAAGAAAACAAAAACAAACGACGCACTAACCAAAACTCATATCATGTGATGAATAAAAATGTAGCTCCAAGTGACGTACCGATGGATTGAGACGAAAGAGGGCATGTCTTCCAGGGCATCCCCAAGCTTAGACCCCTGAGTATTCGTTAGAATATTACCATGGGGTGCCTTGGGAATCCCCAACCTTAGGCTCTTGCTACTCCTTATTCCATGGTCCATCGTAATAACACCCAAATCTTGAAAACTTCAATCACGCAAAACTCAACAAAACTTCGTGAGATTCGTTGGTGTAAGCAACATAATGAATACTATAGGTACTATTATAAACTGATTATTTTTTTATTTATTCATAATAGTTAATGTATTATAACTTCTCCATGGCTTACACCCTCTTGATATAATCCACATCATAATCAAAACAAGCAAACTATGCAAGCAAAAACAGAATCTGTCTAAAACAGAACAGTCTGTACCAATATGTAGAGAACCTATACTTATGCAAATATAAAAATTCTAAAAATTAGAATAACCTTGGAAATTTTTATAGAAATACTTTTTAAAAAATTCAGATCATTATCACGCTCTAGTAAAAAATGAAAATTCCTGTACTGTAGTTAAAAGTTTCTGTTTTGTTGCAGCATCGTTTCTACTCATCTTGTGAGTCATCCCAAAGTCTATACTTGGCACATACACTAATTAAAACATAAAAACATAATAATAATAGAGGAAATAATAATTTCATCACAAACAAATAGAAATTACAAAGAAAAATAAAGATAACTATTGGGTTGCCTCCCAACAAGCGCTATTATTTTATGCCCCTAGATAGGCATAAGGCATAATTTAAAGTGTTGTCATCTTTGACACTCGACCCATAAGATGCTCTCATGATTTATTCATAAGGTCGTTTAATTATCTTCCTAGTTAAATGTTCCATTCCTTTATTTAATGGGAATTGGAACCTTATGTTTCCCTCTTTCATGTTAATAATTGCACCTACAATTTGTAAGAAGGGACTTCCAAGTATTACGGGACAAGAAGGATTGCAATCAATATCAAGCACAATGATGTATACAGACACATAATTTTTATTTGAAATAATGAGCACATCATTAATTATACCTAAAGGTTTCTTAATGGTAGAATCCGCAAGATGCAAGTTGAGGGATCAATCTTCCATATTAGTGAGGCCAAGCACATCATATAAAGATTTAGGTATAGTTGAGACACTAGCACCAAGGTCACACAAAGCATTACATTCATATTTATTTACCTTTATTTTGATAGTAGGTTCCCACTCATCATGCACTTTTCTAGGAATAGAAACTTAAAGCCCAAGTTTCTCATCATAAGATTTTATCATGGCTTCTACTATATGTTCGATAAAAGCTTTGTTTTGTTCATAAGCATTGGGTGAGCTAATAATGGTTTGAAACAAGCAAATATATTCTACTAAAGACAAATTATCATAATTAAAGTCCTTGTAATCCAAAAATAGTGGGTACATTGCTAGTTAAAGTTTTGACCTCTCCAAACCCACCTTTCTCAGTTTTAGAATCAAAATCATCACCATCCAAGGAAACGAGACGCTTCTCAACTAGAGTTGACTCATCTACAGTCCCTTTGTCAGTAATATTCAGAGAAGTGAACAAAGATTCAATAGGAGAAATACCATTCATTTTAAGATCTTCATCATGATTTGTAATAGGGAAAGTTTATGATTTAGTGACCATCCTATTTACTAGAGTGGTTTGCTTACCGGATAATTTTCCTAGAACTTCTTCTGTAGTAGCGAATTGTTATTGGAGGTTAGACACTTCTTTATTAACTTCATAAAGTTGCCTAATAATAGCTGATATGTCTCCATTGTATCCACTTTTCCAAACTCTTTTGCCCTTGTTTTGGACTCTAATTTGCATGATTTGAATGGAACTAACCCGGACTGGCGTTGTTTTCAGCAGAATTGCCTTGGTGTTATTTTTGTGAAGAAATAAAAGTTCTCAGATCATCCTAAAATTTTACGAAGAATATTTTTGGATTTACTAAAAAATACTGGCGCAAGAATCAACCAAAGGGGGGCCACCTGCAGGCCACAAGCCTGCTAGGCGCGGCCACCCCCCTGGCCGTGCCTAGCAGGCTTGTGGGGCCCTCGTGGCTCCTCCGACCTCCTCTCAAGCTCCATATAATCCTATTCGTAGAGAAAAAATCAGGGAGAAGAGTTCATCGTGTTTCACAATATGGAGCCACCTCCACCTCCTGTTCTTCCTCGGGAGACCAGATCTGGAGTCTGTTTTGGGCTCCGGAGAGGGGAAATCGACGCCATCGTCATCACCAACCATCCTTCATCACCAATTCCATGATGCTCTATGACGGTGAGTAATCCCATCGTAGGCTTGCTGGACGGTGATGGGTTGGATGAGATTTATCACGTAATCGAGTTAGTTTTGTTAAGGTTTGATCCCTAGTACCCACTATGTTCTGAGATTGATGTTGCTATGACTTTGCCATGCTTAATGCTTGTCACTAGGGCCTGAGTCCATGATTTCAGATCTGAACCTATTATGTTTTCATGAATATATATATGTGTTCTTGATCCTAACTTGCAAGTTGTAGACACCTATTACGATTTATGGTCCGCATCCCCCAGGGAGACAATAACTGGGATTCTTTCCGGTGATTACCGTAGTTTGAGGAGTTCATGTATTCACAAGTGCTAATGCTTTGGTCTAGTTCTCTATTAAAAGAAGGCCTTAATATCCCTTAGTTTGCATTAGGACCCCACTGCCACGAGAGGGTAGGACAATAGATGTCATGCAAGTTCTTTTCCATAAGCACATATGACTATATATGGAATACATGCCTACATGACATTGATGAATTGGAGCTAGTTTTGTGTCACCCTATGTTATAACTGTTGCATGATGAACGATATCGAACATAATTATCCATCACCAATCCATTGCCTACGAGCTTTCCACATATTGATCCTTGCTAAGTTACTTCTCCGTTGCTACTTTTACGATCACTACAAAACTGATACTATTACTTTTGCTACCGTTACCATTACTCCCAAACTACTTTGCTACCAGATACTTTACTGCAGATATTAAGTCTTACAGGTGTGGTTGAATTAACAACTCAGCTGCGAATACTCAAGAATATTCTTTGGCTCCCGTTGTGTCGAATCAATAAATTTCGGTTGAATACTCTACCCTCGAAAACAGTTGCGATCCCATATACTTGTGGGTAATCAAGACCTTTTTCTGGCGCCGATGCCGGGGACCATAGCTCTATTCTCTGAGTCACTTGGGATTTATATCTGTTCATCACTATGAAGAATCTAAAAGATCTAAAAACCAAGATCTATCCCTCTACTATGAGGGGAGGTAAGGAACTACCATCTAGCTAGTTTGATTCACCTTCTGTTATGAGTAAGTTTGTGACACCACCACCTGCTAGTAATTCTGATATGTCACAAGTAATTGATGATGCCACTTCTGCTATGCATGATGCTTATGATGATACTTTGCTTGATAATACTGTGCCACTGGACGAATTTCTTGATGAACAAATTGCGAGAGCCAATGCTAAAAATTATGATACTTCCGAAACTGATGAAATTATTGAAACTGAACACTTTGAGACACCTGCTAGACCTAGCTCTCCTAGATATGAATTGTTTGATATTCCTGAGGGTTAAGTTATGGAAGGAGAGGTAGCTAGGGACTTTCTTTCTTGTAATGATAGAGATGATCTTAAGAAATTACTATGCAAGTGGAAAGAAAAATCTTTGAATGCTAGAATGAAATATGATCCTAAGTTTGCTACTTCACCTATCTTTATTAGTGATAAGGATTATGAATTCTCTATTGATCTTGAGTTAATTCCTTTGGTTGAATCTGATCCTTTCCATGGCTATGAATCTGAAACTCTTGTGGCACATCTTACTAAATTGAATGATATAGCCACCCTATTTACTCATGAGGAAAAAATCGTTATTACTATATCCTTAAGTTGTTTCCTTTCTCGTTAAAGGGTGATGCTAAGATATGGTTTAATTCTCTTGCTCTTGGTTGTGTGCGTAGTCCCCAGGAGATGATTTATTACTTCTCTAACAAATAATTCCCTACCCATAAGAAACAAGCTGCCTTGCGGGAAATATTTCACTTTGTGCAAACTGAAGAAGAGAGTCTCCCACAAGCTTGGGGGAGGCTTCTCCAATTGATAAATGCTTTGCCTGATCATCCTCTCAAGAAAAATGAAATACTTGATATCTTTTATAATGGACTAACCGATGCTTCTAGGGACCACCTAGATATTTGTGCTGGTTGTGTTTTCAGGGAATGAATTGTTGAACAAGCTGAAATACTATTGGATAATATACTGAGCAATGATAATGATTCAACTATTCCCGAATCACTTCCGAAGCCAACTCCGAAGAAAATAGAAACTCCATTTCTCAGTCCTGAAGATATCCAAGAGGCAAAGAAATCTATGAAATAAAAAGGTATTAAAGCTGAAGATGTTAAGAATCTACCGCCTATTGAAGAAATACATGGTCTTGATAACCTGATACAGGTAGTAGAGGTAAATTCTCTTCGTAGATTTGATGAAAGCGATATTCCTTATAATAAGTCTTCTAGCCAATGGTTGGATGAGTTTGATAATTTTGTTGTTAAGCAAGAAATTTTTAATGCTTATGTTAGTAGAGAATTAGACATAATGCTTTCATGCTTGATTGCTTAGGTGATTATATGAGTAGAACTATCAATGATCTTAAACTGATTAGTAAACATTCTTCCATGGTAACTACTCAAGTAAAACAAGTACTTAAAGCTCAGAATGATTTTCTTAATGAGATGAATAGTAAGAACAATGATCATTCTGTTAGAGTTGTGACTAGAGGTGGAAGAATGACTCAGGAACCTCTGTATCCTGAGGGCCACCCTAAGAGAATTGAACAAGGTTCTCAAAGGGGTAATATTGATGTACCTAGTCGTTCCAGTAATAAGAGGAATAAGGATGATGATAGAACTTTGCATACTGCTAGTGAACCTGTTATAGATACACCTGAAAACCCAAATGATATTTCTGTTTCTAATGCTGAGACACAATTTGGTGATGAACATGAGCCTAGTGATAATATTAATGATGTTGTTCATGTTGATGCTCAACCTAGTAATGATAATGATGTGGAGATTCAACCTGTTGTTGATCTTGATAACCCACAACCTAAGAATAAAAGATATGACAAAAGAGATTTTATTGCTAGGAAGCATGGTAAAGAAAGAGAACCATGGGTGCAGAAACCCATGCCCTTTCCTCCTAAACCATCCAAGAAAAGGATAAAGAGGATTTTGAGCGCTTGTTGAGATGCTTAGACCTATCTTTTTGCGTGTGTGCTTGACTGATATTCTAAAAATGTCTCCTTATGCTAAGTATATGAAAGATATTCTGACTAATAAAAGAAAGATACCGAAAGCTGAGATTTCCACCATGCTTGCTAATTATACTTTTAAGGGTGGAGTACCAAAGAAATTGGGAGATCCACGAATACCGTGTTGGAAATATGCCCTAGAGGCAATAAATAAAGTGTTTATTATCATATTTCCTTGTTCATTATAATCGTTTATTATCCATGCTATAATTGTATTGATTGGAAACTAATTACATGTGCGGGCATATAGACAAACATTGTGTCCCTAGTGTGCCTCTAGCAGCTAGCTCGTTGATCAAATATGGTTAAGGTTTCTTAGCCATGGACATGAGATGTCATTTCATATCAGGATCATATCATTAGGAGAATGATGTGATGGACAAGACCCAAACTATGAATGTAGCATATGATCGTGTCAGTTTATTGCTACTGTTTTCTGCATGTCAAGTATATCTTCCTATGACCATGAGATCATGCAACTCACTAACACCGGAGGAGTGCCTTGTGTGCATCAAATGTCGCAACGTAACTGGGTGACTATAAAGGTGCTCTACAGGTATCTCCGAGGGTGTCTGTTGAGTTGGCATGGATCAATACTGTGATTTGTTACTCCGTGTGACGGAGAGGTATCTCGGGGCCCACTCGGTAATACAACATCACAACAAGCCTTGCAAGCAATGTGACTAAGTGTTAGTCACGGTATCTTGTATTATGGAATGAGTAAAGAGACTTGCCAGTAACGAGATTGAACTAGGTATAAAGATACCGACGATCGAATCTCGGGCAAGTAACATACCGAAGAACAAAGGGAACAACATACGGGATTGTCTGAATCCTTGACATAGAGGTTCAACCGATAAATATCTTCGTAGAACATGTAGGAACCAATATGGGCATCCAGGTACCGCTGTTGGTTATTGACCGTAGAGGTGTCTTGGTCATGTCTACATGGTTCTCGAACCCGCAGGGTCTGCACACTTAAGGTTCGGTGACGTTTTGGTATAGATGAGTTATGTGTGTTGGTGACCGAAGGTTGTTTGGAGTTCTGGATGAGATCCTGGACATCACGAGTACTTCTGGAATGGTCTGGAGGTAAAGATTCATATATGGGAAGTTGGTATTTGAGTTTCGGAAAAGTTCTATGACCTGCAAGTGGTGTGGCGGAGTGCCGGAAGTGTTCCTGAGGGTCCACCGGGTGAGCCCATCTACTCCAAAGGGCCACATGGGCTGTGAGAGGGTGCGAGCCAGCCCCTGGTGGGCTGGCCGCACCTCCCACCTCAAGGCCCATGCGGCTAGAGGCTTGGGCTGGGCCAAAAGGGTGGGCTAGCCACCAAACTTGGTGGCCAAGCCACCCTGGACGCCGCCCCACCTCCCTTGGCCGCCGCACCAAACCCTCCTCTTCCCTTATATATATGTGAGAGGGAGGAGGGCAGCTGCACCCTAAGCCACGGCGCAGCCCTTCCTCCCTCTCTGATAGCCTCTCCTCTAGATCGATTCGGCGATGCTTAGCGAAGCTCTGCCGGATCAGCTCCACCATCGTCGCCGCCACGCCATCATGCTACCAGCGAACCCATCTACCTCTCTGCTCCCTCCTGTTGGATCAAGAAGGCGGATATCTTCATCGATCTGCATGTGTGCTGAATGCGGAGGTGTCGTCCGCTCGGCACTTGATCGGGAGTTCGTGGGACGGCTTGCGATTTGGATCGCGGAGACGTACCACTACATCAACCGCGTTCTTTAACGCTACCGCTTAGCGATCTACAAGGGTATATAGATCCAATCTCTCCTCTCATAGATGCTCATCTCCTAGATTGATATTGGTGAAGCGTAGGAAATTTTTTGTTTCCCATGCAACGTTCCTCAACAGTGGTATCAGAGC
Source organism: Hordeum marinum (assembly GCA_022496015.1). Taxonomy (NCBI): domain Eukaryota; kingdom Viridiplantae; phylum Streptophyta; class Magnoliopsida; order Poales; family Poaceae; genus Hordeum; species Hordeum marinum. Next base: position 151,532,183 of record CM039678.1, read on the forward strand.
TAGGTCTATGCGTAGATGAGATCTTGAATATAACACAAAGAGTTTGTGGGCGTTGATATTAAGATTGCTTCCCTCCTTAGTCTTTTCTTGGTTCAGCGGTATTGTGGGATGAAGCGGCCCGGATCGACTTTACTCGTACGCTTATGAGAGACCGTGTTCCATCCACTGACATGTGACTTCGTCGCATAAAGATGGCTGGCGAGTGTTTGTCTCTCCCACTTTCGTTGGATTTGATTTGATTAAGGCGGTCCTTGTAGAAGGTTGAAAAGCAGTCTTCATATCACCGTTGTGGTTTTATGTAGGTAAGAATCGTTCTTGCTAGATACCCATAGCAGCCACGTAAAACATGCAACAACAATTAGAGGACGTCTAACTTGTTTTTGCAGGGTATATTGTGATGTGATATGGCCAATTACATGATGTGATATATGTGATGTATGAGATGATCATGTTTTTGTATAGAATATCATGACTTGCATGTCGATGAATACAACAACCGGCATGAGCCATAGGGTTGTCTTTGATTATTGTATGACCAGTATGTAAATCTTTAAGCGCTATGTAATTCTTTACTTTATCGCTAAGCGGTAGCAATAGTAGTATGAGCATGGTGGGCGCGACAACCCCGATGACGACACAATGATGGAGATCATGGTGTTGTGCCGGTGACGATGGAGATCATGTCAGGTGCTTTGGAGATGGAGATCAAAAGCACAAGTTCATGGCCATATCATGTCACTTACGATTTGCATGTGATGTTAATATTTTTATGCACCTTGTTTTGCTTAGTACGCCAATAAAATTTTCAGGTGATCCCTCACTTAAATTTGAAGATGATTTGTGTTCTCCCCGAGTGTGCACCGTTGCGAAAGTTCGTCGTGTCGAGACACCACGTGATGATCGGGTGTGATAGACTCTACGTTCGCATGTAACGGGTGCAAGCCAGTGTTGCACATGCGGAACACTCGGGTTAAACTTGACGAGCCTAGCATGTACATACATGGCCTAGGAACACAAGAGACCGAAAGGTCGAGCATGAGTCATATAGTAGATATGATCAACATGATGATGTTCACCATTGAAACCACCTTAGCTCACGTGATGATCAGACTTGAGTTGGTGAATATGGATCATGTATCACTCAGATTACCTGAGGGATGTCAATTTGAGTGGGAGCTTTAGTAATTTGATTAACTTAACTCATTATCTTGAACAATAGTCTTAGTAACCTTTGCTTATTTATGTTGTAGATCAATGGCTCGCGCAGTAGCACCCCTGAATTTAATGCGTTCCTAGAGAAAGCTAAGTTGAAAGATGATGGAAGTAACTTTGTTGACTGGGCCCATAATCTCAGGATTATCCTCACGGCTTCCCACAAGGCTTATGTCCTTGATGCACCACTTGGTGACCCACCCTCTCCCGTGTCATCCGAAGACATTAACAACGCTTGGGAGCCACGTTCTGGAGATTACTCAATAGTTCAATGTGCAATGTTGTATGGCTTAGAACCGGGACTTCAAAGACGTTTTGAACATCATGGAGCATATGAGATGTTCCAAGAGTTGGAGTTTATCTTTAAGAAAAATGCCCGGATCGAGAGGTATGAGACCTCCAATAAGTTCTATGCTTGCAAGATGGAGGAGAACGGGTCTATCAGTGAACATATACTCAGAATGTCTGGGTATTCGACCCATCTAGCAGAGTTAGGGATGCCCCTTCCGTCGGAGGCGATCACTAACAGAGTTCTTCAATCATTGCCACCTAGCTACAAGAGCTTCATGTTGAACTATAACATGCACGGGATGAACAAGTCAGTCGCCGAGCTATTTGCGATGCTGAAAGTTGCTGAGTCTGAAATCCAGAAAGAACATCAAGTGTTGATGGTCAATAAAACCACTAGTTTCAAAAAGCATGGCAAGGGCAAGAAGCGTAACTCCAAGAACGGTGGAAAACCAGTTGCTCCTCCCGTAAATAAACCCAAGGCTGGACCCAAGACAGAAACTGAGTGCTTTCATTGCAAGGGAACTGGTCACTGGAAGCGGAACTGCCCCAAGTATCTGGCCGACAACAAGGCGGCCAACACCAAACAAGGTATATATGATATACATGTTATTGATGTACCTTACCAGCTCTCGTTGTAGTGCCTGGGTATTTGATACCGGTTCGGTTGCTCACATTTGCAACTCAAAGCAGGACCTACGAATAGACGAAGGTTGGCTAAGGATGAAGTGACGATGCGCATGGGAAATGGTTCCAAGGTTGTTGTGATCGCCGTCGACACGCTCGCTCTTCGACTACCATCCGGATTAGTGATGAACCTGAATAATTGTTATTTAGTGCCTGCGTTAAGCATGAACATTATATCTGGATCTTGTTTATTGCGAGACGGTTACTCATTTAAATCAGAGAATAATGGTCGTTCTATTTATATGAGTAATATCTTTTATGTCCATGCACCCAATGTGAGGGGTTTATTCTTATTGAATCTCGATAATGATGATACACATGTTCATAGCATTGATGCCAAAAGATGTAGAGTTGATAATGATAGTACCACTTTCTTGTGGCACTGCCATTTGGGTCATATTGGTATAAAACGCATGAGGAAGCTCCATGCTGATGGGCTTTTGGAGTCACTTGATTTTGACTCACTTGACACATGTGAACCATGCCTCATGGGCAAGATGACTAAAACGACGTTCTCTGGAATAATGAAATGGGTGAATGATTTGTTGGAAATCATACATACTGATGTGTGCGGTCCAATTAACATTGAGGCGCGCGATGGATATCATTATTTTCTCACCTTCACTCATGACTTACGTAGATATGGGTATATTTACTTGATGAAACACAAGTCTGAAACGTTTGAAAAGTTCAAGCAATTTCAGAGTGAAGTTGAGAATCATCATAACAAGAAGATTAAATTCCTGCGATTTGATCGAGGAGGAGAATATCTGAGTTATGAGTTTGGCAGTCACTTAAGACAGTGTGGAATTGTTTCACAATTGACACCGCCCGGAACACCACAACGTAATGGTGTGTCCAAACATCGTAATCAAACCTTATTAGATATGGTGTGTTCTATGATGTCTCTTGTCAATTTGCCACTATCGTTTTGGGGTTATGCATTAGAGGCAGCTGCATGCACTTTAAATAGGGCACCATCAAAATCCGTTATGACGATGCCATATGAACTGTGGTTTGGCAAGAAGCCAAAGTTGTCATTTCTTAAAGTTTGGGGATGTGATGCTTATGTCAAAAAGCTTCAGCCTGAAAAGCTGGAACCCAAAGCGGAGAAATGCGTCTTCATAGGATACCCAAAAGAAACACTTGGGTATACCTTCTATCTCAGATCCGAAGGCAAAGTGTTTGTCGCTAAGAATGGAACATTTCTTGAGAAAGATTTTCTCTCGAAAGAATTGAGTGGGAGGAAAGTAGAACTTGATGTGGTAACTGAACCTTCACTTCAACCAGAAAGTAGCGCAGCGCAAAAAAATGTTTCTGTGGAGCCAACGACGGTTGAAGAGGAAGTTAATGACGATGATCATGAAACTTCGGATCAAGTTGCTACTGAACCTCGTAGGTCGACAAGGACACATGCTTCTCCTGAGTGGTATGGCAACCCTATCTTGGAGGTCATGTTGTTGGACAACAATGAACCTACAAGCTATGGAGGAGCGATGATGGGCCCGGATTGCGAGAAATGGTTAGAGGCCATGAAATCCGAGATGGGATCCATGTATGAAAACAAAGTATGGACTTTGGAAGTATTACCTGAAGGGCGAAAGGCCATTCAGAATAAATGGATCTTTAAGAAGAAGACGGACGCAGACGGTAATGTCACCATCTATAAAGCTCGACTTGTGGCAAAGAGCTTTTCACAAGTTCAAGGAGTTGACTACGATGAGACCATCTCACCCGTAGCGATGCTTAAGTCCATAAGAATCATGTTAGCAATAGCTGCATATTTCGACTATGAAATTTGGCAGATGGATGTCAAAATAGCGTTCCTTAACAGTTTCCTTGAGGAAGAGTTGTATATGATGCAACCGGAAGGTTTTGTCGACCAAGAGAATGCTAACAAAGTTTGCAAACTATAGCGATCCATTTATGGACTGGTGCAAGCATCTCGGAGTTGGAATAAACGCTTTGATGAGGTGATCAGAGTGTTTGGGTTTGTACAAGTTTACAGAGAAGCTTGTATTTACAAGAAAGTGAGTCCAATGGCTCTGTTCTGTGACAACACTGGTACCATTGCTCTGGCCAAGGAACCAAGGTTTCACAAGAGGACTAGACACATAAAGCGATGCTTCAATTCCATCTGCGATTACGTCGACGAGAAGGAAATAAATAGTTGCAAAGTACACACGGATCTGAATGTTGCAGACCCATTGACTAAACCTCTTCCAAGGGCTAAACATGATCAACACCAGAACTGCATGGGTGTTCGATTCATTACAATGTAAATCACATAGTGATGTGAACTAGATTATTGACTCTAGTGCAAGTGGGAGACTATTGGAAATATGCCCTAGAGGCAATAAATAAAGTGTTTATTATCATATTTCCTTGTTCATGATAATCGTTTATTGTCCATGCTATAATTGTGTTGATTCGAAACTAAATACATGTGTGGGCATATAGACAAACATTGTGTCCCTAGTGTGCCTTTAGCAGCTAGCTCGTTGATCAAAGATGGTTAAGGTTTCCTGGCCATGGACATGATATGTCATTTTATATCAAGATCACATCATTAGGAGAATGATGTGATGGACAAGACCCAAACTATGAACGTAGCATATGATCGTGTCAGTTTATTGCTACTGCTTTTTGCATGTCAAGTATATGTTCCTATGACCATGAGATCATGCAACTCACTAACACCGGAGGAGTGCCTTGTGTGCATCAAATGTCGCAATGTAATTGGGTGACTATAAAGGTGCTCTACAGGTATCTCCGAGGCTGTTTGTTGAGTTGGCATGGATCAATACTGAGATTTGTTACTCCGTGTGACGGAGAGGTATCTCGGGGCCCACTCGGTAATACAACATCACAACAAGCCTTGCAAGCAATGTGACTAAGTGTTAGTCACGGGATCTTGTATTACAGAACAAGTAAAGAGACTTGCCGGTAATGAGATTGAACTAGGTATAAAGATATCGATGATCGAATCTTGGGAAAGTAACATACCGAAGAACAAAGGGAACAACATACAGGATTGTTTGAATCCTTGACATAGAGGTTCGACCGATAAAGATCTTCACAGAACATGTAGGAACCAATATGGGCATCCAAGTCCCGCTGTTGGTTATTGACTGTAGAGGTGTCTCGGTCATGTCTACATGGTTCTCGAACCCGCAGGGTCTGCACACTTAAGGTTCGGTAACTTTTCGGTATAGATGAGTTATATGTGTTGGTGACCGAAGGTTGTTCAGAGTCCCGGATGAGATCCTGGACGTGACGAGGAGTTCTGGATGTGAGAGGGTGCGAGCCAGCCCCTGGTGGGCTTTCCACACCTCCCACCTTAAGTCCCATGCATCTAGAGGCTTGGGCTGGGCCAAAAGGGTGGGCTAGCCACCAAACTTGGTGGCCAAACTTGGTGGCCAGGCCACCCTGGCCACCGCCCCACCTCCCTTGGCCGCCGCACCAAACCCTAGGGGAAACCCTAGGGTGGCCAGCCTCCTCCTCCTCTTCCCCTATATATATGTGCGAGGGAGGTGGGCAGCCGCACCCTAAGCCACGGCGCAGCCCTTCCTCCCTCTCCGATAGCCTCTCCTCTAGATAGATTTGGCGACGCTTAGCTAAGCTCTGCCAGATCAGCTCCACCACCACCGCCGACACGCCGTCGTGCTGCCGGTGAACCCATCTACCTCTCCGCTCCCTCTTGTTGGATCAAGAAGGCAGAGATCTTCATCGAGCTGCACGTGTGCTGAACACGGAGGTGCCGTTCGTTCGACACTTGATCAGGAGTTCGTGGGACGGCTTGCGATTTGGATTGTGGAGACGTACCACTACATCAACCATGTTCTTTAACGCTTCCGCTTAGCAATCTACAAGGGTACATAGATCCAATCTCTCCTCTCATAGATGCTCATATCCTAGGTTGATCTTGGTGAAGCGTAGGAAAAAATTTGTTTCCCATGCAACGTTTCCCAACATACCCACTATACCATGCTCTATTAAAGGGAATTATGTTAGAACTGCTTTATGTGATTTGGGAGATGGTGTTAGTGTTATGCCTTTCTCTTTATATCGTAGAGTTGATTTGAATAAGTTGAAACCTACTAAAATCTCTTTGCAAATGGCTGATAAATCAACTGCTCTACCTATCGGTATTTGTGAGGATGTACCTGTCGTAGTTGCAAATGCTACCACCTTAATGGACTTTGTTATTCTTGATATTCCCGAGGACGACAGTATGTTGATCATCTTGGTAGACCCTTTTTGAATACTGCAGGGGCTGTTATTCATTGCAACAAGGGCAAAGTCACTTTTCATATTAATGGTAATGAGCATACGGTACACTTTCCGAAGAAACAACCTCATGTTCATAGTATCAACTCCATTGAAAAAATTCTGATGGTTATTATTGGAGACTTTGAATTCCCTCTTCCTACTGTCAAGAAGAAATATGATATGCTTATTGTTGGGGATATGCATATCCCCATTGAGGTAACTTAGTGTTATTTGAAAATTCTTCGGTTTCATGTTATTCAAAAGAAGTTTGTTAATAAGACTTGATCAACCTTATTGATGGATTCCTTTTGATAAGCATGAGATGGATGAATTTAGAAAGCACAACTTCTTGTACCCAACTTTTAATTTTTGTTAGCTAGATGAAATTAAGTAAAAATTCTATTATTTTTCCGTTTTCTGAGTTTCCCGTGCAATAAAAAAGTGACCTGAAAATAAAAGTTCTTCAAATATCCTGAAAATGGAGTATGATTTTTTCTAGAATATTTAAAAATATCCCGCACTGAGCACACTGCAGGGGGCTGCACCAGTGGGCCACAAGACCACAACATGCGGCCACCCCCTAGTTCCGCCTAGCAGGCTTGTGGGTCCCACGTGGCCCCCCTTCACTTATTCCAGCACACATCCACTTCATCTTCCTCCAGAAAAAATCGCACCATTGCTCAAACCGGTGTTCTAGCTCATTTTGCTGTCATTTTCGATCTCCTTGTCCAAAGCTTCATTCGCAAAATTGTTTTAGGAGATTGTTCCTCGGTATGTGACTCCTCCAATGGTCCAATTAGTTTTTGTTCCAGTTCTTTATATTGCAAAATTTTGCTGCTGAGGTGACCTTGTTCTTGAGCCTGCATGTCAAATTTATATGGTCTCAAGTAGTTTTGATGCATGATATAGCCTCTAGGCACTTGAGGGAGTAGTTTCTATGAGTTTTGTTGAGTTTTATGCACTTTTATTTTGAGTCACTAAAAAATTCAGAATTTTTTAGAAAAAGAAAAAATGTTGAGGAAGGTGTTTCAAGGGGGTTCATCGAGCAAGAAGGACCCGAGACTCGCGATACGTGAGCCCAACCTTGAACCACCGAGGGAAGCACAAGTACGACCTTGTGAATGGCCATCGGATCAATTCATGAGTGATGTCGGTTTCAAGGAAGAATTCTACGCATACACAAGAAATGTTGGCCTTGAGGAATTCGTGTCGGACAAATGCAAGCAATACTATCAACTCACGGACTCTTTCGTGCGGAGCTTTGAATTTTCACCCAATCGTAATAAACCTTCCGTTCTGTTTGACCTTTATGATAAATCTTATACCATGGACATAGAGGATTTTAATCATGCATGCAAAATTCCACAATGGGGTAGTTATACTGATCCTCGCAAAACTGAATATAATGATTTTCTTGCTAGCATCACTATGGGAGAAACTACAAATATTACACAGGCTACCATGGGGAGCATTCACTTTCCTGCCATACATTAGTTTACTCTATTCATAGGTAGATGTATTAACGGTAAAACTGAGCATAGCCACCTTTGTGCACCTGATCTTAGTATTCTTAAGAGTGCGGTAATGGGTGATAGACGATATAACTTAGGAGCCATTATTGCTAGAAGGTTGCATAATAATGCTAAGGATGGAGATTTCTTTGGTGGGATTTATGCCACTCGTTTAGCTAATTATCTTGGGGTACCTATACGCGGCAATGATGTTGAGTTACCACCTGCATTTCTTGATTATGAGGCTTTGGTACGTTTTCAGTTTCTTGAAAGGAACGAACAATCTCTCCAGTACCGACTAATTTTTGACAAACAGTGTGCTGTCCATGTTACCCTTCCTGCTCCTGCCTTCTTTAACTTTCAGGAAAAACAGACATACATTATAACCAGAGAGGAGGCAGACGAGTACGAGCGAAATGCGGAAACCGCTCGCCTTCACGCTGCAGTCGTTCAGGCAATAGCCGCCGCAGCCCACTACAACCCCAACTATGACTTCGGGTATTATCCGGGCCAGCCATGGCCCTAGACCAACTTAGGCCAAAAGCCTAAGCTTGGGGGAGTACGTGTTTCTCACCGACTTTACATTCATGTTCACACACTTATTCTTAAGTAGTGGGTGTTCATACTTTTTGATTGTACTATCCATGATAGTTTATTTCCTTGTTTTGCTTTCTTCTTGTGTCTTTAATTAACTTTGAGAAAAATACAAAAAAATAGTTCTAAGATTTATTTCCAGTTGCTTAGTTGTAGCATTAAAAAGAAAATCCAAAAAGTTTTTTCGTTCTTTTTTTGTTTGTTGGGAGCTTTCCCGTGTAAATAGTTTTCTCGTTTTTGTTTTGATTTTTCTTTCTTTGGGTCGTAAGGAGAAGACTGCAATGAAAATGTTGAGTGGCTCTCATATAGATTATTGTTTACCTATTAGAAAGCCCATGTTACCTTGTCTTCTCCTTTGAGTTATTGTTTGCAGATTCCAGCTTAGTCCAATGCACATGCACTCTTATTATTTTCCATACCATTCGGTCGTGCAAGTGAAAGGCAATAATGACGATATTTGATGAAAAGATTGAGATGGAGAAAAGCTGGTATGAACTCGACCTATCTTGCTTTTGTAAATATGATTAGCTCATCGTTCCGAATCCAGTTCACCATGGGTGAAACATATTTGCAATGACAATTAGAGAGTATAGTTACTCATGACATGCTTAATTAGCTAAGAGTGGATAATGGTTTGTTTTGGGTGCCAACATGCATATTAAAATGGTTGTGATGTGGTACGATGGGATGGTATTCTCCTCCGAACGATTCGAGTGGCTCGACTTGGCACATGTTCATGCATGTAGTTGAAACAAAATCAACATAGCCTCCACGATATTTATGTTCATAGTGATTTATATCCTACTCATGCTTGCATTCAATGTTGGTTAATCTCAAAGCATGTTGATGACTGTGTCGCTCTCTAGTTGGTCGCTCCCCAGTCTTTTGCTAGCCTTTACTTGTACTAAGAAGGAATACTGCTTGTGCATCCAATCCCTCCACCCAAAGTTGTTTCATATGAGTCCACCATACCTACCTATATGCAGTATTTATCTCCCGTTCCAAGTAAATTTGCATGTGCCAAACTCTAAACCTTCAAATAAACATTCTGTTTTGTATGCCCAATTCGCTCATGTGGCGACTGGGGCTGTCAATATCTTCCATGCTAGGTGGGTTAATCTCACGATGTGTGTTGATTCACTATCATTCACGAGAAAGTGGCTGGTAATCGGGATGCCTAGTTTCATGCTCGAAATAAAAGAAAAATATAATTAAACAAAACTCCCCCAGGTTTGTGTTTGTATGGACGGCACCCGTGGATTTGGCTCGCCGTGGAGTGTGATTGATTGGTGGAGGGGGATTAAAAACTTTATCATTCTGTTTGGGAACCGCCTATAATGTATCTAGCATGGAAGAAGTTGAAAACCTCTTGGTCGTTATGTGAGCAATGGAAGCATACCGCTCAAAAATCATTACTTACCTCTGTTTTAAAAACTCGAGCTCTGGCACCTCTACAAATCAATGCTTCCCTTTGCGAAGGGCCTTTCCATTTACTTTATTGTTGAGTCAATCATCTTCTTATAAAAGGCACCAGTTAGAGAGCACCGTCGTCATTTGTATGCTTTGCTGTTAATTGATATTGGGTATGAGCATGACTGGATCTCTTTCACCGTGAATTACAATGTCTAGTCAGTCCTTGTTCTTTAGAGGTGCTCTGCATTTATGTTTTGCGGTCTCAGAAAGGGCTAGCGAGATACCATTTTGTCATATTGTATCATGATTGTTTTGACATCCGAGAGTTATTATCATTGCTCGCTAGTTGATTATGTCATTAATATGAGTAAATGTGAGACCTAAATGTTATTGTGAACGTGGTTAGTCCATGATCTTTGCTGAAAATATGAACATCAGTTAGACGTATTTACAACAACAAGATCAAATAGAGTTTATAAAAGTTTTTCTTTATCACTTTCAGTTTATCGACTGAATTGCATGAGGACAAGCAATGGGTTAAGCTTGGGGGAGTTGATACGTCTCCATTGTATCCACTTTTCCAAACTCTTTTGCCCTTGTTTTCGACTCTAATTTGCATGATTTGAATGGAACTAACCCGGACTGACGTTGTTTTCAGCAGAATTGCCTTGGTGTTATTTTTGTGCAGAACTAAAAGTTCTCGGATCGTCCTGAAAATTTACAGAGAATATTTTTGGATTTAATAAAAAATATTGGCGCAAGAATCAACCAGAGGAGGGCCACCTGCAGGCCACAAGCCTGCTAGGCGCGACCACACACCCCCTGGTCGCACCTAGCAGGCTTGTGGGGCCCTCATGGCTCCTCCGACCTCCTCTCCAGCTCCATATAATCATATTCCCAGAGAAAAAATCAGGGAGAAGAGTTCATCGCGTTTCACGATACGGAGCCGCCGCCACCTCCTGTTCTTCCTCGGGAGACCAGATCTGGAGTCCGTTTTGGGCTCCAGAGAGGGGAAATCGACGCCATCATCATCACCAACCATCCTTCATCACCAATTCCATGATGCTCTCTGCCGTTCGTGAGTAATCCCATCGTAGGCTTGCTGGACGGTGATGGGTTGGATGAGATTTATCATGTAATCGAGTTAGTTTTGTTAGGGTTTGGTCCCTAGTATCCACTATGTTCTGAGATTGATGTTGCTATGACTTTTCCATGCTTAATGCTTGTCACTAGGGCCCGAGTGCCATGATTTCAGGTCTGAACCTATTATGTTTTCATAAATATATGTGTGTTCTTGATCCTATCTTGCAAGTTGTAGACACCTATTACGAGTTATGATCCGCATCCCCCAGGGTGACAATAACTGGGATTCTTTCTAGTGATTACCGTAGTTTGAGGAGTTCATCTATTCACTAAGTGCTAATGCTTTGGTCCGGTTCTCTATTAAAAGGAGGCCTTAATATCCCTTAGTTTCCATTATGACCCCGCTGCCATGGGAGGGCAGGAAAATAGATGTCATGCAAGTTCTTTTCCATAAGCACGTATGACTATATATGGAATACATGCCTACATTACATTGATGAATTGGAGATAGTTCTGTGTCACCCTATGTTATAACTATTGCATGATGAATGATATCCAACATAATTATCCATCACCAATCCATTGCCTACGAGCTTTCCACATATTGATCCTTGCTAAGTTACTTCTCCGTTGCTACTACAAAACTGCTACTGTTACTTTTGCTACCGTTACCGTTACTCCCATGCTACTTTGCTACTGAATACTTTGCTATAGATATTAAGTCTTACAGGTTTAGTTGAATTGACAACTCAGTTGCGAATACTCGAGAATATTCTTTGGCTCCCCTTGTGTCGAATGAATAAATTTTGGTTGAATACTCTACCCACAAAAACTGTTGCGATCCCCTATACTTGTGGGTTATCAATAGCATCTAGCAAAGTTGAATGTTTCTTAACTTCCGAAGCAAAGAACCTATTGTGCTCATAGTGGGATCATGAAAGTTTTCATAGTACTATCTATCTCCGACATTCTTTGATATTAATAAGTATTGTGGAATTTGTCCTCAGACATGGTGACCGAACAAGCAAAGCAATGAGCAAGACAAGTAAACTAGCAAGTAAAGCAATCAAAGAGGTAAACTAGTAACAAGCAAAGATAAAAAATGTATTTTTGTTTTTATGAGACAAACTAAATATAAAAGAAAATAAAAATAAGATCAAGTGAATGATAATTTTTTTGAAGTTAGTTGATGATGATATTCCCCGACAACGACACCAGAAATCCTTCGTGATACTTGTGATTTGCATTGGGTTTTCCGTAAAGAGGAACGGGTTATCGCAGCACAATGTGGGTAAGTATTTACCTCATTTATGAAACCAAGGTTTATCGAAGCAATAGGAATATCAATCCTCAACCGTCTTCAGTCGATGCACACAAAAGAGCAAACAACTTGCACCCAACGCTGACAAGAGGGTTGTCAACCCCCCTAGTCTCATTATTTGCAAGTGAGTTGTGCAGATAATTGTAGATAATTATAAATTGCAAAATAAAATAGAATCCAATAAATGGCAGCAGGTAATAGTAGTGTTTGTAAATATATAAGTGAACAGACCCAGGGGTCAAGGTTTTCTCTAGTGGCATCTCTCATAAAAAATAGCATACGGTAGGTAAAAAAATATTGTTGGGCAATTGATAGAAAAGCATATAGTCATGCTATTCTCACAGCAATGATCATGTGTATATAGGCATCACATCCATAAGCAAATAGGCTGCCTGCTGCCTGCAACTATTACTATTACTCCACTCATCGACTGCTTCCAACATGCATCTAGAGTTTTAAGTAAAACAGGGTAATGCTTGGAGAATGATGACATGATGTATACAAAGTAAACTCAAGCAATATGAATTAACCCCATTGTCTTATCCTTAGTAGCAACACAAAGGCGCATCTTGTCCCTTCCTGTCACTAGGATATAGAAACTCGTCAGGTTGAACCTACTAGAACGTACCTCTCTCACCGAAGAAATATCAATGTAGTTGGCCTAACTATCTCAATAGATCGGAGATAATTACGAAGCTATAATGATCATGCAAATAAGAATCATAAGAATCAGACTTGGATCAAATACTTTTCATGAATAATCTGAACATAAACTCACAATTCATCAAATCCCAACAAACGCACCATACAAAGGGATTACATCGGATAGATCAAGGCAAAGATGTGATTAACATTGTATTGCAGATCAAGAGAGAGAGAGACAGAGAGAGAGATTGCCATCTAGGTACTAGCTATGGACCCATAGGTCTATGGTGAACTACTCACACATCATCATGAGGGCGGCAAGGTTGATGAAGAGGCCCTCCATGGTCGACCCCCCTCCGGCAGGGTGCCGGAATGGAGCTCTAGAAGGGCTTCCTTCGGAATAGAGACTTGCGTGGCGTAAAAAGTGTTTTGGGACTTCCTCTAGGGGTTTTGCGATTTTAGATAATTTATAAGCCAGAGATGGGCGTCAAGAGAGCCACAAGGGGGCTAGCACACATCAGGGCGCCCCCCCTAGGGGCACGCCCTGTTGTGTGCTGGTGCCCTCGTGCGGCTCCCGACCTCCTTCCAAAGCTTCCAGGTCTTCTTTTGATCTAGAAAAAAATCATAAAAAATTCGTGGCAATTGGACTTCGTTTGGTACTGTAAACCTGACAAGTGAAAAACATGCAGAAAACAGATACTAGCACTGGGCACTAGGTCAATAGGTTAGTGCTCAAAATATTATAAATTGGTAAATAAATGCCCAAAAATTATTCTAGAAGGATAATATATCAGCATGGAACAATCAAAAATTATAGATACGTTGGAGACGTATCAAGGGGAATTTTTTTACGAAGGCCTCGCCGCTCGTGGAGGTTAACCCGGAGCGGGTGGGTGCCAGATCTAAGGCAGGGAGGTACCCCTGTGTCTCGAGGTCACGCAATCGAAGCCGTGAAACCACGCAACTTGCCAAGTCGCCCGGGAGGTTGTCGTGGGGGCGTGAGGATGAGCCTGGGACGCTAGCCATGTCTCTGGGCTCCTAGATTTTTCTTCTCTCGATGGCAGGGGGGAACGAGATGCGCTATTCGTGGCACACTCGACCTGTGTAAATAGGCATTTTTTTTCTTCCAGCACCTCAAAGGGGCAATTATGTAAAAGTCTATCGGGCCGTTAACCTCCCGGTGAAGCACGGGAATCGAAGGATGTCATTAACCTTAAGCAAACAATTCAGTATGATGGACCCCACAACGCTTCGGAAATCGGGAAGTCATCAGCGGTCGAACTAGTTGCAGCCGAACATAGGAAGGAAGAAGAACTTGCCCCGCAAGCTGAATTGTTGAGGACCACAGACCCCGACGTTAGAGGCTAGTTCGGGGGCTACCGAGGGAGTCCGGGACTAAGGGGTCCTCGGGCCGCCAGTCTATTTCCTATGGGTCAGACAGGTGGGTCGCTTTGTGCCCAATACATGGAAGCCGAACTGTAAGACAACCGCATCTATGGGAAGGAAACCTCCAGTGCCTTGGCATATCCTCCAAGTCAAGATGGCAATATCGGCGTGTTTATCCTTGATGGTAACCGACCATGTGTAACCCTAGGAACCCCTGGTGTCTATATAAACCAGAGGGTTTAGCTCGTAGAGGAGGAGAACCATTATTCCAACTCATCTAGGGTTTACTTCCTTTGATCTCGAGGTAGATCGACTCTATAACCGTCATACACTCATCAATACAATCAAGCAGGATGTAGGGTTTTACCTCTTCGAGAGGCCCCGAACTTGGGTAAACATCGCCTCCCTATTTCTTGTACCCCATCGATCCAAGATCCACAGCTCTTAACCCTTACCCGAGATCTACTGGTTTTGACACCGACAACGACAGTAACATTCATGTTAGCCTTGGTGCTTGTCTTGAAGAAGATGAAGATGTGGTGGTTCATGTTCAGAGACGGCTTTGAGATAAAATGTCTCCAATGCTTCTTGTTGAAAGCAATGCGTCCATCAATAGAGGTGTTGTACTTAACACGAGTGTTCGCCTCCCCACTGCCTAGACGAACCCCAACCAACGCTTCTTTTGCAATGTCCAAACTTGTAGCAACCCTTTATGGCACTTTCTGCATCCACAAAAATAAAATAAAATACATGAATTAATAATTAATGCCACATGCAAAAAAAATCAAACATAAATTGAAAAAACAGAAAAGGAAAAATGAACCATCTGTCCAACTTGAATGTGAGAGACGGTGTACAAAACGCACCCCTAAAAAGTCAGACTTGAACATGGACACCAGCATGTTGACTCTCTGCTCCTGTTGCACATTCAGCGTCGCACCCCTTCTCTACTCAATGTTCATACCACCAACATCCTCATCTGAAGTATCTCCCTCAATCATGTCATCGCTGCCTTCCCCATCTGCAAGTAGTCCTTCACTCGACTCATCAATGAGTGATGCAGAGAACATACACACATATGCCTGCCGTGGGCACGCATCCAAGTCAAAAAGAACATTATTGCCATCGCGAAGCGAAAAGTCAGAAACAAATTTCTTCGAGCCGCTATCCTTGATAATGGTCCTGTTTTCCTCCTTCGCGGTATCAACAGAGTACTTGCGTCCATGAGCTTCAAAACCCATGTACTTGTTGGTAACATTGTTGACATGTGCCCTTGCATAGCACAGGACAGCCTATTATGTGGTAAAGGTTTTTAGCAAAGATGTAAAAATAAGAAAGAAAAAAATAGCACAAATAAAAACAAATTTCTGCTGGATTACCGTTGAAGATCGGAACTCATCCCGAAAGTCGACCTTCAAGTCACGGCCCACACTTTCCCGGCAAAAGTTCCCACAAATTTCACAAGAGAACTCCCTGAAAACAGAAGAAAAGGAAAAAAAATCATATAAGAACTAATTCAGTTAGACACACAGACTGGTCACATCTATCTGCTCTTTGTTCATAAAAAAGACTTTTGGAACAAAAAAACCAAACAAACAAAAACATGTAGATACAAAAGAAAAATGTGTTCCTAGATAATGTATCCAATTAAAAAAAGTGCTACCACATACTCATAATGTTCTCAATTCCAGTAGGATTTCAGATTTAGAATACAACAAAAAAGAAAGACAAACCCCATTTCCTATCATTCAAAAAAAAACATACTAACAAAAAATAAAAAACTTATAACCCAATTAATGAAATAACGCCTCCTGTCCTCAAACTAAAAAAAAGTTACATACATTCCCATACACCAAAACTTTTACATGATAAAGAACATACTGAAAACCGGAACCACAACGTATCATTGTGAGCATACGTCAGCTTGCAAAAAAGAAAGAATTATGTGCTTACATGAAAAAGAGTAGACAACTAAAACTGTTATAGCTCTAAAACTCAAAAAGAAAAAAAGCAGTACCTATAGTACACTGTTATTAAAGTTCTGCTTATAAAAATATAACTGAAATAGACTGCATTTCAAAGTTCACAACACTGAGAATCTCTACCAGTATTAAGTGAATAGAAGCTCAATTGCCGAGCCATGTAAAAAGATTCAGGCCTGCTACTACTACTATACTTGCAAACATACTAACCACACAAAAACTATAATTCAGGACTGCTACTACTATATTGTCAAATTTGCAGAGTTATACCATATGCCACTGTTTTAACGAAACATTCAGACACAATGATATCCTTTCAGACGCTGAACCCACCCCTCTCTCTCGGATCGCTAACCGCCCAGGAGAGGCGATCTCGTGGGCGAACTGCTCCTGCGTTCTTGCCGACGAGGGCGTTGGCTCCCCTTCCCTCCGCTTGTCGCTCCGGCGGCAGCGGGAGGGTGGGGGAGCCCGGTTCCTTCCGTCCGGTCTGTAAATTAGTTTAAGATAGGTATGTCAGGTGACTGCGCTCGGTCGGTGCCGACGTCGTCATCGTGAATAAAGTTTTTCAGGCCACCGACTCGACGGCGTTCTTCCGTGCCGTCGAGGAACCATGGATTTGTGTTCGAGCGAGTTCTTCAAGACGTCGGTAAAGATCTTGCTCAGATTCTTGTTTCTTCGGCTTCATCCGTGTTGCGGCGGCTGCGTCTCCAGCGTTGTCGTGGAGCCGAAAGTTTGGGTCTTGGAGTTGGCCGTCGCTGCAACGCTGGTCTT
Organism: Hordeum marinum; assembly: GCA_022496015.1. Classification (NCBI taxonomy): domain Eukaryota; kingdom Viridiplantae; phylum Streptophyta; class Magnoliopsida; order Poales; family Poaceae; genus Hordeum; species Hordeum marinum. The sequence goes on from CM039678.1 coordinate 151,549,348, forward strand.
GTCCAAAGGATGATCCACATGGAGATTTGACGGTGGAAGATGGTTGCCGGTTCTGATGTTTTTCGACGGTTCTGCCAGTCAAGACCTTCAAGACCGCGATCCAAGATGTCTGAAGTATTTCTTCGACCGATGACCCACATCGATATGTGCGCCGCCACTTGTGACAACGCCTGTTCAGAGGCTCATAAGGCAGATTGGCTTCTATGGCGCTATCTTGGATCTTGGCAAGTTGGAGGCCTATGTTTCTCTCCTCCGACGAACGCTTCAGCGTTGGCGGCGGCTGGATTCTTTAGCGATGGTGATGTAAATTTCCTTGTGTGTTGTTTCTCTGACTGATCCAAAGAGAAGCCATGTGTGTTGTATGTTGCTACTATTATGAATAAATACATGGTTCTTCCTTAAAAACATGATATCCTTTCAGACACAGTGAGATCCTAATTCAGAAAAACAATATATGGTTAAATCATCAAACAAAAAAATGCCTTCATACATCCAATATATAGCAAAAAAGTTTCCACACAAAAATCAGAGGGACTCTTAAGTCGGTTCACAGGCTCCTCCTACTAAATTTTTTGGGCAAATGCACCAACAAAAATAAAACAAACACACTAAAACACTATCTGGATTCGTACTAACGGATATAAACACGACTACCTTATGTTGTTTCTAGACGGTACAAGTATGCACGGTGCTATTTATAATCTTCCGTCTAAGTGCTACTTATTTACCACTGAGCTAATCAAGATGCAACAAAAAAGGTTAGCACATTACTATGGAGTACTATGGCGTACATGGTCAACAAAACTTCAGACATTTCCACCTGAACAAACTATCTAGCCTGAACAAACTGCACGTGCTCCCTAAAAAACAGACATTTCCACCATAAAAATTCAGACATTCAAACTATCTAGTCTAAACAAACTACACATTTGTCTGCTACTACTATACCGTCAAATCTAATACATCACCACACCCGAGCGATGTAAAGCCACTCAAAACACAGAACCCCCATTCGTCCAATCCTACATGTTCATCCGTCGAACCCTAATGACACTCCAATCAAACAACACACACAAATGCGTGACAAAACAAAGGGGCAGGAGAAGAGCACGTACTCCAATCAACCATCCCACTTCGTTCGAATCCTAGAAATTAATCCCTCAAACCTTAGATGCCAACACAAACACAGAAATGCGTGAAAAAAAGGGGAGGGCGCAGGAACATGCACCCTGCCGGCATTGCCTGCCATCTCTGAGCAACAAACCCTCTAGATCAGCGCGTCTCTTCTTCACGTTCGAAAAAAATAACTGAAATGGAAGAACAAGGGAAGCGGAGAAGGGGGAGAAAGGGGACGAGACTGAAGGCCAGTTTTTTTTAGACGATTCTCCCCAAATCGCCCTTCTCCCCAGCTTCTTCCAAAATTGTCACTTCATATTATTTTTATAATCCTAGCTAATTAGACCTTAATTATATTGGATTGTAAAAGAAATATGAAGTGACGAATATGGAAGAAGCTAGGAAGAGGGACGATTCTGAGAGAATTGTCCAAAAGAACTGGCCCTGAAGAGTCCAGGATACTGCCGCATCGACATTTCATAGCCACAAAAAAGCTCAACACAAACAATACACTGACGGCCCATCAAACAACTCAAACAAACCACCCACTGTAGCCTTCCGGCCCAACAAAACGCCAGGACGCGGCTCGGATCCATCACAAAAATAGCAGTCCAGTATACATGTTCAACCAGGTTTCAGACATATTTCTTAGTACAGACCAACATCACGTTCATACTACTATACTAGGTAGGAGCAACTAAGCCTATGGACACAGAAGATGAAAATTCTCACACGACGTTACTCTGCCTAGAATTCATGCCGATGAAAAACAATCTCCTGGTCGCACCATCCATCTGAAGTTAGAATCATGCCTTCGTCACCGTTTCACGCTCTACATCACGATGAGTACAAGATCACAATTCAACAAATACAAGTGATCGTGGCTTTTATCAAAAACCTGTTTCAGAGATCCAAATTATCTGGTTGGAGAGATCTTGAACTTCCTCATTCTGCACCTTCAGTTTGTCAACACAGCCAGCAAATAGATCTCTACGGTTCTTCTTTGCTTGCCAAAGAAGTTGTGCCGTGGCCAACTTAGCATGTTTGTCTACCAGGCGGGTTCTTTGCTCGTCCACACTGCCGATTTCTGGATACATTGCAACCAAATCTTGTTTGTATGCCTCGATGGCTGTTGATGAGCCTCCAGCTTCCACAAAAATCTGATAGTGAACTTCTGGCTTCAGCTTCAGCAAAGTTTCATTGATATCAAGTCCTAGCAAATATTTTGGTTGAGCAGAGTGTCATTTTTCTGGATTAAAAATAATAAATGCAAAGGTAATCAAGATAACAGTATATTAAAACGTGTAAACACCAATCTAATCTATGGAGAGGCTGAGATACGAATTGGATGCTACAACACTAAAACAAGCTAAGGAACTATGGAAGGGATATTATCTAGTATCCTGTCCTTCCGTATGATTGCACAGAAAACAACGCAACAACGTGGCTTGGATATATAACAAGCCTCTTCATAGTATAATTTCAGAAGTACGGCTACTAGATAAGGTGTCAGCCAAAAAGATAGATGAACGTAGTGCACTCCCGTCCATTTACAGATTTGCTAGCTTAGCTTGTAGCAGATTATCTCCTCTGACTAAGTTACTTCAGATAATTCAGAGGCATAAAGCTCAAGTCAGGTTATCTTATCTTCCTATCACTTTCTCACTATGTATGTATCTACATCAGGTGGTTTGACAGCAAGAAAGTGCAGTGATCGTACTGGCTTCAGTAAAGCTGCTCATTTGGTTAACTTAAGACCTGCGTACTCATACTCTTTAGTACAAAACTGAAAGCAATGGACTTGAAGTATTCAAATTTTTCAATTACATCATACAAGGGATATTTCTAGGGATGGAGACGGCACCCGCATAGGCCTGCCAAAGTACTGAATTAGCACAAATTTTCCTAACACCACCACAGCTTAGCTGGAACAAAGTTTGGGCGCTGCCTTGCATCCCTAGATATCACAATCATATAAATCAGATTCATCGGGACATATATTTTTAATTCCTTCCTATACTTACTTATCTGTTTTTCTGTTTTCTAAAAAGACATAATAGAAATCTACAGTGTTGCATGTAAAAGAAAATTATGAATAGATGGTTACTATTATAAAAGTACCTTCATTAAGCATTGAGCCAATCAACTCATCAATTACTGCTGCACGCCCAGCCAATAGCATCTTCAAATGTTCATCATCTTCAGATATGGACACCTCGAGCAGACTCTTTTGAAAGGTATCAATAGCCTCAGAATTCTGTGTTAGCAGCTTCTTGATGTGGCAGTCATTTATCATTGCTCTTCCCATGGTAAACTCCAAGTTTTTAATTTCAAACTGCATGCCATGACATTTTGCTGAATTGCCGGTGTAGCAGTCAAGAAGTTGAGAGGATCCTTTCAGTGATATATATGGCATGGCTACCACGTTTAAGACATATTTCGCCGAGTATGAGCTTTCCTTTTTACATAAGCACTCAAACTCATTGAAATTAGAAACCCTTGTCCAGAACATGCCTTCAACTTCAATAACCAAATGGTCAGAAGTATCCATGAGGACATCTGGAACATTGTCCAACTGAGGAAACAAAGATCTTCTCAAATCGTCAACAGAGGGTCTAGAACGATTCTTCAGATTGTGTTCTTTGTTTGGAGATCTTGGTAGCCACTTTCCTTCTCCGAGATCAGGTTTCACTGTTGATGCACTAAACCCGTTACAGTACTTATCCTCACGAAAGAATGAGGGGGGGGGGGGGGGGGGGGGGGGAGGTGGTACAGAAAATATACCAAGTTCACACAAAAGAACAGAAAAAGGTCTCAAAGGAGAACTTACCAGCATCACACAAGTTATTCTCAGCCTTAGTGTCCAGAAGCTCGACGGAACTTGTTTTCTGATCTTTCCCAAGAACACATGATTCTTTCTCTGTTGGTGCATTCAAAGCCATTAAAAAGTGCTTATGCTCACAAATGGGCAGAAGAAAAAAGGCTTGGAGAAAAACTTACCATCAACACCAAGAATACAGTGAGCAACACACAGACTAGTAAGTTCATCATTGAGCAATTCAAGAGTGTCTATGGCTTTTCGAAACGTCTGGACATACTTTTCTTGGACATTATACAATGATTTTTGTAGTTTGATATCAAGCTCCAATCTTAGTATTTTGCCTACTTCGGCTGCAGCATGCAAATTATCTGTAACACAGTTCAGGCAGAAATAGATCAGATAGAAAGTAAAGATCATGCTGATAACTCTAAATTTCTTCTGTGCTGTCGTTACTGGATACGACACTAACTGAAGTGATCGAGAAGGAGCGACATAATGTCACTGCTTCACAAGGGTGTTGAATCGACATACATTCCACATGCTGATTTCAAGCAATCCCACGACAACCGGCAAAGACTAACAACTCTACATGTACTCCCTCCCTACCCTGCTGCTTAAGGGGCACAGATAGACAGTTTACAGAGGCACACACGCACAGGCATGTCAGGACATAGCATGTCTAGTATGAGTAGCCTATAAGCTGCAAAAACCTGAACCTACATGAAGTACTCTGAACATAACTGAAGCATAAGTCTGAAGAAGGAAAGACACTATTCAGTAAGCAACACCGACTAGGATTTAATGCTACTTGTCATGCTAAGCTGTTACTTTACTCCACTTCAATATATTAAACTAGCAGAGTTGCAATTTAATAAACCAAGTAATGATATTGTGACATCGAAATCATGATCAATCTGTAAATCTCGACCAGAATCACATAACGAGGCCACTGTGAAAGACTATGAAATTACCATGTTCGTCCCTGGCCTTAAGTAAACGTTGCTGGGCATCTTCCTTGGCAGTCAAGAGGCATTCAATAGCATCCTTACTGTGGGAGGGATTGCGAGCCAAAAACTGCCCCAGTTCGTCACAAAAACTGAGGCTATCTTCCAGCAACGGGTTGAAATGATTATCCAGGACCTTGGCTCGCCTCTGAACGAAGTCGAAGTTGTCGATGTCGATTGTGACTCCAAAGCACTTGCCACCATCTTCAATATATGGCATAACGAAAACCTTGAGAGAGCCGTCTTTCAGATCGGCTCCGGCGTGCTCGCACGCAGCCTCCAGCTCCTGATACGACGACGCTATGAAGTAATTCCCCTACTCGGTCTTCAGAACCTCGTCGACCTTGAGATCAGCCAATTTCGGCGGCACGTCGACCAATATGATATCCAGGGTGAGGTTGCTGTCGGCCAGAACCTTTTCGAGATCGATCTGCCTCATGGCGTCCCGCGGTCTCAGGCGACGGATTGGACTTGAGGGAGGAGGGGCGGCGTGGACAGGGCGGCGAGGAACGTCTGGCGAGGTGGCGGAGGTAAGGACCGGGGGCGCCGGGGGGGAAGGGGGGGGGGGGGGGGAGGCGGAGGCGGCGGAAATGCCGGTACAGGGAGGGTGGAAGGGGCTGCGACTGCCCTGCTTCTCCCTCCGCTCACCTTTTTGACGGTGGTCTGGGATTTGGACGAAAAATGGAGGGGGGAGAGTCGGGAGACTGCGGTCTCCCACCCTTTGGCGGTTACGCTAAGGATCTACCGTGCCGCTTCACGGTACAACATTTCCACCGTTTGCTACGCACAGGAGACGAGATAACTTAATCCGTCTGCGCAAAGAATCCGGAACTTTAGAACATGGGGGGGGGGGGGGGGGGGGAAGCTCAAGCCCGCCCGCATTCGAGAAAAGAGTAGAAACCCCCTTGACAGCATTTCTTCCCTCTCACGAAAAGACTGGCTGTGAATTTTAAGTACGGTAATATTATAAGATAATTTAAATATTTTTCTTTTCTAAGGGAAGGTAAATTAAATCTTGTTACTGCACCGTGAGACAATTTCCCGTGCACGTTTTTCTTTAATGTAAAAGATATGAACCAATCCTATATCTATTAAACAAAAAAATAGATATTCTTGATCCGTAGTACTCCTTCTATTTCACAATGTAATGTGTCCGTGTTTCTTAAAATTTAAGTTTGCCCATATATTTAACCAACAGACCGATTGCAGCGAAGCAAAAACTATATCACTGAATTCATAACGGAAACAAAAAATCATATCACTGAATTCGTATTTAAATATATGGTCTCGTTGGTTATAATTTTTGCTTCCGCCGTAATCGGTCTAGTTAGTTAAATATATGATCAAATTTAGATCATGAAAAACGAGGACGCACTATATTGTGAAATGAAGTGAGTATTATTTTTTAGAAAATCCCCTTAAGTTCCTGATAATCAACCCGCGGTACATATTAATTAATTTTAAAAAAATCCATATCTTTTGTACCTAGCTCTAAATTTAACATGTCATATATGAATTTTGATTAGAAAAATGTATAGGATCTAAACATGATATTGTTTAACTTGTTAACCTTTGAAAAAAAGATATTTATGATGAAACCTTAATCAACAGCGTATGGTCAGTCTTTTTTTCATACAAGTGTTGGTCTAAATTAACAATGAACACCTCGGCAAAACTAGGACAAGGAATGAAAAAATATTTATGACCATGCATGCATACATTGCCAAATATCTCATAGAAAAATAGATTTGTCATCCTATACCAAGAGGGAGACGTATTAAGATTAACAACATTCAAATGTGTTGTGATGGTATGAACACTAAGGCCACCGTCGACGAAAGTAGAAAGAAGGATAAATAGAAACACAGATGGGATGACATGTATCGAACATATAAATGTTGTTGGACTGCTAGGTGCAACCGTTGCCTCCATGTCGCTCTATAAACACTATGAATAGTGCTCGTGTCACCGCCTATTAATTTGAAGCCCCGTCGGGGGCATTTTTTGTCATTTCACGCATAGGCATATAAAAGCCAGCCACTCCTGTGAAGAAGACCTAGCCGCCACTCTCCTCTTCCTGCCGCCTCAGCTCTCTCCTCCCTCCAAACCCTAGCCCCGCATGTCATCGTCATGCTTGCGAAGGCCGAGGCCCGCTCTCTCCATCACGCCAGATCCGCTGCGCTCAAAGCCCTTCCTATCCCCATGAGCCCCTGCCCCCGCACCGGAGTTCAGTGGTAGGGGAGGAGCGGATCGACGATCATGAGGGTGAGAGATCGAGGAGGGAGCGGGCCATTGCATGGGAGAGGGGAGACGAGGGTGGGGCGGAGGTCGACTGGCCTTCTTCTTGGCATGTACTGGTTGGTCATGCTATGCTTCCTTCACTCCCACCTCTCGGGCTCGACACCTCTGTGTATTTCTCCATCGTGTACTCACACTACCACTCTACTTTGAGTTAATCCGCAAGTTTTTCATCCTTGCTTGTGTGGATTATTGTTTAAATCCAACAAGGACACTATGGAAAATTATTTACCTTTTATGCTCTGTTATCTACTCAATAATTTCTTTCTCAAATATAGTTGTGTTGTGTGATTTGCTATGCAACCTATATGTGGATAAATTGCAAAGGAAATATAATTGTGCTGGATTGTTCGAGACATGCATCACATAATTTTCTCAGATTTAGAGCTCATGTTGCTTTGAATTTGGCAGGTTTAGATATTTGTTTGAGATGATTTCCAAATCTACTTATAGCTCAAATTCTTACTGTTTTCCTGTACTCCTTTTTTTGTTTGAGTGGTGTTGTTCTCTCTTCAGGAATGTGCTGAGAATCCTGATAGGAGAGTCACTAATTTGTTCAGTATTACATTTGTATTATTACATGCCAATCTTCCAGTTACTAATTTGACTCTCTTTCGGGTATCTACTTCCTCAGCAAATGAGCATGCCTACATTTATCACTTGTGCATACGAAACATTTTTCATGTTTATCTTTTTCTTAATCATATAACTTACAGGAAACATAGAGATATCTTGTCCGGAGATTCCAGTATAGTGAGAAGCTTGAGTAAAGACTAACCAGTACATAATCTTTTTTGGGAAGGAACCATTTCATGATCTCATGGTAACAAAACTGATTATCAACAACATCTTTTTAAATCTCGAAGCATGTGACCTTTTTGGAATATGCTCTAAATCCTGATAACAAAATAGGGAGTTGATTTTTTGTTTGAATCGAATGGCAGTCTGCTAATTGCATCAACACCGGATGCTGCACCACGGACCACCAGGTCAAGAACTGCAACTTGCAAAACTACCGTGCGCTACTCAAGGACAGCTACCCGAGTGCTAAGAAGGTAACACCTCTCTCCGGCATTTAATTTATTCAGAAGTGTTCAGCTGCAATAATTATCGCTGTTTGTTTGCTAAACAAATAAGATAATGCTCCTTATTAGTACAATTTTTTGTACATTCATACATGCATTAGCTGCCGATAGTAGTATGCTAAAGCTAATTTTCATACTAACTACGAGCTTCACTGTGACAAGAGATCAAGTACTCGACTGTCATTTCGTTCCCTAGATGCACCTGAATGCCTTTCTTCCATGAATCTTAACTACTAGTAAACGTGTGCAACGCACATCTCGATTAATATTATCATACATGACAATTCATGTATGTAGAAAGATGATATACTACTAAGATAGACTGAAACGCCCCAACACCAAATAACCTCTCGCACCTAATGATTTCACCGAGGAAAAAGATTGTTTCATTTGCATAGGCTACATACTTGATGGCAACTGCAATCAATTTGGGCAGCAGCGAAGCATACATGCCCGATTAGTTGCAGCGCTGGGGCAATGGTAGTTTACATAATGTGCAAGAAATAAACAACCTGATGGTGTGCCTTTTTGCAAACTTTGTAATTTGTAAAACCGTTTCCATTTCATGAAAATCAAGAATGCAATTAGGACACAAATAAAAGATTAATGGTCTGGAAGATACATTAATCAATGGTTGCAGCAATTACTTAGTTAAAGCCAAGCAATGTTGCAAATACACAGCTCAGAAAGTAAACAATGTGTATCAGTTCCTCTATATTAAATACCTTTTTAACTGTATATCTAGTACACCGAGAGCCGATACATGCCTACAAGAAACCCAAGTACATAATTTTGTGAAGCCAATTGAAATGCATCCATAGGTCAAACCCATCAAAGCAGTTTGATAAATTATTTACATAGAGTTAGGCCAGGGACATCCATAGATGACATGACAAAAGTTAATTAAGCACGAACAGAAAAGAGTCATTCTTTAATACCATATGGCATGAAGATATTGCTATCTAGTAGTATATCACAGTGCAAAAGAATTGTACATGACAAAAGGAGATGACACTTGTATTAACAGAAGTCAGACCTAATCAAATCAACAATTGACATTATCTTTGGGTTCTCCATGCCTACAGATTCTTCCAGTTTAGTTCTAATGCTCAGGCTTAGAAATAGAAGACACGAGCATTAGAACTGTGTTTGCACAATCCTTGAGTGAAACCTCTTTTCTTCCCTCTTTAGCATCTTAAAATACAAATATTCAATGTGGCAATTAAAGAAACAAGAAGAGAAGAGGAGGTAAATTATGGTACCAAGAAAATAAAAGGATAAGGTAAGAGTAATCTTGATGTGGCATCAATAGCATGGTTGGAAAATATAGATGCAGTTGTTCGAGCCAAAATAATATCACAGGTACATCATGTGCATTGAAGTTCGCAATTAACATCATTTCCAGATTTGAGCAAGGGGGCCTATAAACCTCCAACAGAGGAACACATGTTCCTGTTAGGTTTAATAACCATTTAGGCACTGAGATAAGTTGTGATATTATTTTATTGCCACTAAGATAAGCTCTAATGACCATTTTGCCACCAAGCCTCTAGAAATTTAGATATAACAATTACGCACCAGCATGGCTCATGGAAATTGTGGCTGTCCAAAAATAAGAACAATTTGATCTTAAATCTTTCTAATCATGAAAAAACACTGAAGGTAAATTCCCCTCACATATTCAATGATCCTAACACCAATAGTAATTCTAGAAAACGACATCAACAGAAGATGCTCAAAATGGTGGTTAGAATTTTAACACAGGACATCATTCACATTGGATTGCTGGAACATGGTATTCATATAAAAATATAGAAAGCAAATAACTCATCAACTCATCATGGAAGACAGTGGCATATAACTATGTACTGACGAAATTACTATGCCTGGTTCCTAAATCTAAAGTATGAAGTGACCTCGCTGAACTACTAACCAAACCATGCACTTTGTAATCTAATTTTCATGTGTAATTCACCAGTGCGTAGAAAAATAAAGGTCATGAATTTAGACCAAAACTTATCTTTCCAACGCCCAAATTTTTCCTGGATATAGATTATGCTATTCATAAGAGATGATATATATCGCATGTGGCACAGGTCTGAATCTTTAGCTACTAAGTACAAACTTCTCTTTTATCTGTGAGGGCTGCCAAAACAATACAAATAATATTCACTTACAACCACATATTGAGAAAAAAAAAACAAGCACACATGTTTTATGTGTAGTCCTCTGCAAGATACAACTTGATGCACTGCCTAGCATTACTCGATATTCATAACAATGATGGTACAGGGATACCCGATATACGCTGACAAATGAACTCAAGGCCCCAAACATGACATGGTTAAAAATGAACTAAGAAAATATATGTAATTAGACTTTAAGCTCACAACAAGCAAGAGTTGTGCGATTTCAAAGCAAATCCAAAAACATATCCCGTGGATTCCCCAAAATTGTTGGCAGAAATACAACATCATAGCATAAAGAGTAGAACATGACCGAACATGGTATGCCTTACCATTTAAAATTTTAATTTCAGAAATTGCCTCACCATTTGAACCTGAAGGGATTCTAAGGCAGTAGTTTTTCAGATGCCATTGAGGGATTTCTGACATACATATAAAATTCACTATTGGCAACTGATCTTGTGACAATTTCGCCGCTCATTATCTGCGGTGTTATTTTTTTCCAGCATGTGCTTTATTTCACATGAAGGTGATTTTGCCTCACAATCCAAGCCTTAGACTTGGTGTCAAGTAGAGGGACTAACATAGACATCGGTAAGCATACCTCTCCTCATTCCACACTTCTCTCACAATGCAAATCTCCTTTGCAGAAAAAATAGACATTAAAGACAATATCGGGCATGGTATGGAGATGCTAACATGCATGTAGTACTTATGATGGCCATTCCTATATAGGATTGAACAAAAATTCAAATTACCTAATCAGGCCCTGGCGACGAAGAGGCGTTAGTCCATGTTGTGGCGTCCATGTGGAGTAGGCCCAGGATGTGGAATTTGCTACCAACATGGGACGATGGCGTTAGCTCAGGATGCCGCGTCTGCTGCCCGCGCTGCGGAGTCGGTGGTCCTCCTATGGGGTATGTGGTACTCCTTGAAGGCGTACACCAACTCTCTAAAAACCAACAAAAGAACTCTCAAGCATGTGGTAAAGTTTGAATCAAGAAAATGAACAGAACCTAAAGGTTACTTCGGTATCATGCAGCAGTGCAGACGAATACATTATGCAGTGAAGAGTCATCCGAAACTAAAAAATATTAAAGCAAATATGGTTTTTCATATCCCATTTTTTTCCCTAGAGTATGTGTAAGAATAAACTCTTATAAACTGAAAGTGGTTCTCATAGAAAAGACCAATCAGAGTAAAATACATATTTCCTATTCAGCAACTGAAGCATTCACTTGTGTACGTAAACAAGTACAGTTATGTGTAGCAAATATAAATGGACTGAACTGAGTTAAAATAAACATCAACAAAATGCAGATAGTTCGGTACGATGGGATTTCATCTCAAATATCCCCAAAATGAAAACTGCAAGGTTTCCTAAATCTACCACACACTATAGGCAACGGGATTAACATTTCAACTTTTTTCCAACATAGGAAAAGAAAGGGAGAACTAAAATCTCACTATCGCAATAGTAATAGTAGTGCAGCACAACACCATCTGTAGAATTAATTTCATATCTTCCTACAGAAGCTTACACGTCCAAACTACTGTAGAGCAAACAAATAGGAAGGCAAACCATACAAAATACAATTTCAGAAGAGGAATTAAAAGCAAAAATAAAGAACCATAGTCTGATATGATTATCTTATGGTGCTCATGACAAACGCCGAATTAATTTGGAAAGGCTTATACGTCAAATTGATACTACAAACTCCATACACCAAGCATCATGTTGAAACCACAATGACTACTTACAACAGCTAGCATTAAAACATTGTCCTCAATAACCCATCAATGTTAGAATCAGTACAAGGGATGAACAGAAAATCACATCCATGTGCAGATGTATTCAGATTTCTTAGACTGATTACTGTACTAATGGTTACTTTGCTCTTAAACCGACAGCACATCACCAACAATTTACAAGTTTTGTATGTTTTTGGCTTTCAAACACGATTACTGCTCGTGGTGTTATCAAATTACCAAAAAAGCTACAGCTCCAATCAAGAATAGTACATCACATATACACTTGATTCACAACAACCATAAATTTGTACTAAAGGAATTCTCTCAAAGCTCGATCCATTGATTTTTTTTGGAGGGGGAGGAAGTGTCAAGTAATACCGACCATTGGTGTTCGAAGCAGAAGTCGAGCACGGCGTGCGAATTCTAGATGTCGAGGCTGCCTAGCCTGGCCGCGACTGCCTCGTTGCGCGGCAGGTAAGCCCCAGTCGCGGCGGGGGCGTGCTGCTGCCCCCCCCCCCCCTCACCCACCCACCCCATGCGGAGCGAAAAAATGGAGGGCGAGAACCCCAGTCGGCCGGCGTCGGGGAGCGGCAACTAAATTAACACAAAGAGAATGAACCAGTGAGCCTAGTTGTACAGTAGTTACAATGTCATAATATCCACCAACAAGGATCACTATAAATCCTAAGCAGCAAAGTATAAGCAACAATTTTTGGCTTGATGATCTGCAGCCAGTCATTACTATCAATCTGAATGAGGGCATGGAGCAAGAATAAAAATTTAGGACGAGAAGCTTGCCTTGATGGTAATATAAATGAGAATGGGAAGGAACTCATCAGCCCCAGACGGCGTCCGATCATCCGACATGGACACATTTAGCAGCAAGTTATTGATGACTTGGCAATAGCTCATCATACAGAGAAGCTTATCCCGCGGTGACTTGAAGGAATTAATCTTCTGTAACTCTTTAACTGCAATCTACAATGACAATGTGCATCAACAGAGAGGTCACAGCTTGGGCCGTGGTTCTATGACTGGAACGATTACCATCAGAAAACCAAAGATACTAGTGAACCAACTTAATGGCAGATGATTCAACATTTATATTTTGAATATAATCAGTAAATAAACTCAAATGTACAGTGAGTACAGAGGACATCCCCTTACCAGCCAGGAAGCCTCGTTGTTGAGGGCCTTGGTTATGTCAAGGTGATGAGGCCTGACAAAGCGCTGCAGGAGGCCGATCTTGTCCGAGACCTCCGCGTCCGCAGCCGCGTCCTCCGGCGACGACGCGAAGGTGCGGTCAAACAGTTTGGTCATGATGTACTTCTCGAGCCCCTGTGCTTGGCACGCAGAGAATTAATCAGTCAGGCGTTCAACGCGATGGAGGGAATGCAAGGATCCCAAAATAAAAATCTATAACAAGAAACTGATTCTAAGAATTCGAGCGCATGGTCGATCTCCTGGTGGGTGGCGTCGGCCCAGAGCGGGTGCGCCCTGACGGCCGCCTCCATCTGCGCGAAGAAGGACTGGACCCTGGCGCCGTCCGCCTCGGCGCTGGGCTCCTCGAGGGAGAGGGAGGCGAGGAAGCTGCGTGGGTAAGCTCCCCAGTCAGATCAGATCCACGCGAGGGGAACGGGGATGGAGGGGGGAGGCAATGGTCGATGGATTGGATTGGATCGACCGTCCAAAGTGAGAGACTGACCTCTTAATGGAGCGGAAGAGGCCGACGGCCTCTGGGCGGCGCATGCGGTCGAGGAAGCCGTAGAAGTCCACACGCGACGCCGCCGACGAGGGGCTCTCCATCGCTGCCCGCAGAGAGAGATTTGGAATTTCGTCCAGTGGGAGCAGTTTGATGCAGGGGCGCAGCAGGGCCGAGCAGTTGAGGCGCAGGGGCACGGCGGAGTCGAGCGGCGGGGCCGAAACGGTTGCCGTCATGGGGCGGCGGGGGCCGAGCGGTTGCGGCGACGAGAGTTAATTGAACAGAAGTATCATAATTGGATAAAATATACGGATTGGTAACATAATTGTTAATTTTTTCATATCAATATCACCTTTGTGTCGGGTTTTTTCGAATAAGGCTAAACATATATTTTGTATGTATTGACGGTGTATCTCACGGACAGGGCCTGCCTGTCAGTGCTGACGTGGCAGGTTTTTCACAGAAAACCCCCTTGCTTTGTAGGTAATTACATAAATGTCCTTTATTTTGTCGGAAAAAAAATACTACCAGATATTTTTTCCTTTCGTAATCTTTTAGCATGAATCGGAATCTTTTGAAAATTCCCATCGAATTTACCAATTAAATAAATTGAACAAAAACGCGCGGTGTCGCCAAGAATCGAACCCAAGACCTCCCGTTCTGTTCCGAAGCCCAGCGCCCCAGCCACCTTGACATGGAGCCGGTAGTGTTAGACAAAAGGTGTGAACCACTTTTTACTATTCCGGACGTGCTGGGCCAGCTGGTTGGGCCCAGCAGGGCGCGCGCTGAGTTATAATATTAAAACATTATACATAACTATTAAAAAGTACGCAAATTATACGTTGCGAGGCTGCAGGAATCGATATAAATATTGATTATCCTCATTATATTATTCAAATACATTAAAACTGTTCAACTTTTATTAAAAAATAAGATGTTTCTTGAAATGCGAAATGATTTTACACAATAATATCTAAAAGTATTCGTCATATCTTAATAAAAATATTTATTATTGTAGATACCATTGCGTAATCAACTATTAAAAACTTTCATTCATCATATCTACCTTTTCTGAACATTTTTTGAAATACACATGGGCAAAACAAATCGTGTATTCAGAAAATGTTCACCATAAATTACAAAAAGCTTACTGCACATATTTAAAATGATCATCATATTTTAGAAATTCTTAGCATATGTTACAAAAATTGTCAATTTTCATTTAAAAAATGTTCACTGTATATTAATTTTATTATATCAAATCTTGTTCTTTAAAAGAATGTTCGGAACTGCAAAGTGTATTCACATTCTAAAAATGCTGTTCATTTTTTTTACAAAAAATTAGATATTATAAAATTATTCATAATTCGCAAAAAAGGTGTGAACAAATTGTGAGATTGTCCTCTAATCTCGACGATCTGCTATGTTCTTATATATCTCCCCTTTCTTCTAAATATCAATGACAACTATTGGTTGGAGTGATAGGAGCGTGCGCAGAATATTTGTGGTCGCGAGTTTGAATCCCGTACGACGCATTGCATGAGGTGATTTTTTTGTAGCCCGAAGGTAAAAAGACAAAATAAGAAAATCATGCGAAAATAAAAATAAATAAGGACTTCTGCTTATGTCACCGTTTGGATGTGAAAATAAAATAAAAAAATGTTCACCGCTTGTAAAAAGAACCTAGGGAACGATCCCCAGCGAAACGCGAAACAAAAAAAAAATCAGGCCCCATTGGGCCCAATTACCGGCCCACTGCGTATTAGATAAAAGGCCTTACGCAGGAGTATTGTCATTAACTCCTTGGTGGTGTGGTGGATAGCACGCAGAGCCTTCGGAAAGGAGGTCGTGGGGTCGATTTCCGCCTCTTCAGAACTGTGTTTCTTTTATTAAAATGTTTAATTCGATGGAATCTTTCAAAACAGTCCGATTCAATGTTGAAAAATTACGAACAGAAAAATCTTTCACACTCAATTTTCTGCTAAATAAAAGATATTTATGTGATTACGTACAAAGCAAGGGGGTTTTCTATTTAAAATCTGCCATGTCAGCACCTGACAGGCTGGCCCCGCGGTCGGATACACTGTCAATACGTATAAAACACATGTTTAGCCTTATTTGTAAAACATACTGACATGAAAAAATTAGCAATCATGATACCAATCCTTACGTTCTGCCCCAATTGTGGTACTTTTGTGCAATTAACTCCGGCGAGAAGAAGGGCGTGCGGGTTATGTTTTGCGGGGAGAGACGAAGAAGGGGAATATCGTTTCGATAGCGATCCGATCAATTTCGTTAACCGAGATTTTAGGCTGTTAGATAGTGTATCATATGGCTATTTTTTTTTTGAAAAGGAGGATGACCCCCGGCCTCTGCCCTGCTTCTCCCTCCGCTCACCTTTTTGACGGTGGTCTGGGATTTGGACGAAAAATGGAGGGAGGAGAGTCGGGAGACTGCGGTCTCCCACCCTTTGGCGGTTACGCTGAGGATCTACTGTGCCGCTTCACGGTACAACATTTAATAATGATAGCACCACATAGCTTCACGAGATAACTTAATCCGTCTACGCAAAGAATCCGGAGCTTTAGCACATGGGGGGAAAAGCTCAAGCCGGCCCGCATTCTAGAAAAGAGTAGAAACCCCCTTGACAGCATTTCTTCCCTCTTAAGAAAAGACTGGCTGTGAATTTTAAGTATGGTAATATTATAAGGTAATTTAAATATTTTTCTTTTCTAAGGGTAAATTAAATCTTGTTACTGCACCGTGAGACAATTCCCCGTGCACGTTTTTCTTTAATGTAAAAGGTATGAAGCAATCCTATATCTATTAAACAAAGAAATAGATATTCTTGATCCGTAGTACTCCTTCTATTTCACAATGTAATGTGTTCGTGTTTCTTAAAATTTAAGTTTGACTATATATTTAACCAACGAGACCGATTGCAGTGAAGCAAAAACTATATCACTGAATTCGTAACGGAAACAAAAAATTATATCATTGAATTCGTATTTAAATATATGGTCTCGTTGGTTATAATTTTTGCTTCCGCCGCAATTGATCTCGTTGGTTAAATATATGGTCAAATTTAGATCACGGAAAACGAGGACGCACTATATTGTGAAATGAAGGGAGTACTATTTTTCAGAAAACCCCCTTAAGTTCCTCGTAATCAACCCGCGGTACATATTAATTAATTTTTAAAAAATCCATATCTTTTGTACCCTAGCTCTAAATTTAACATGTCATATATGAAATTTGATTAGAAAAATATATAAGATCTAAACATGATATTGTTTAACTTGTTAACCTTTGAAAAAAATGATATTTATGATGAAACCTTAATCAACAGCGTATGGTCAGTCTTTTTTTCATACAAGTGTCGGTCTGAATTGACAATGAACACTTCGGCAAAACTAGGACAAGGAACGAAAAAATATTTATGACCATGCATGCACACATTGCCAAATATCTCATAGAAAAATAGATTTGTCATCCTATACCAAGAGGGAGACGTATTAAGATTAACAACATTCAAATGTGTTGTGATGGTATGAACACTAAGGCCACCATCGATGAGAGTAGAAAGAAGGATAAATAGAAACACAGATGGGATGGAATGTATCGAACATATAAATGTTGTTGGACTGCTAGGTGCAACAGTTGCCTCCACGTCGCTCTATAAACACTATGAATAGTGCTCGTGTCACCGCCTATTAATTTGAAGCCCCGTTGGGGGCATTTTTTGTCATTTCACGCATAGGCATATAAAAGCCAGCCGCTCCTATGGAGAAGACCTAGCCGCCACTCTCCTCTTCCTACCGCCTCAGCTCCTCTCCTCCACCTCAGCTCTCTCCTCCCTCCAAACCCTAGCCCCGCACGTCGTCTTCATGGTTGCGAAGGTCAAGGCCCGCTCTCTCCATCGCGCCAGATCCGCTCCGCTCGGAGCCCTTCCTATCCCCATGAGGAGCCCCTGCCCCGCACCGGAGTTCAGCGGTAGGGGAGGAGCGGATCGACGACCGCGAGGGTGAGAGATCGAGGAGGGAGCGGGCCATTTGCATGGGAGAGGGGAGATGAGGGTGGGGCGGAGGTCGACTGGCCTTCTTCTTGACATGTACTGGTTGGTCATGCTATGCTTCCTTCACTCCCACCTCTCGGGCTCGACACCTCTGTGTATTTCTCCGTCGTGTACTCACACTACCACTCCTCTACTTTGAGTTAATCCGCAAGTTTTTCATCCTTGCTTGTGTGGATTATGGTGTGGTCTGTGTATTCACACATGTATTACGGTTTTCGGCTAATACAATTATTGCATGAACAATAGACAATTATCATGAACAAGGAAATATAATAATAACCATTTTATTATTGCCTCTAGGGCATATTTCCAGCAGTTCCAGGTGTCGTGAGTTGTGAAACAACTTTAACATTGTCTAAAGTTGTATGCCAAACTCGTAACTCAGATATTCACCTCCACGATCATATCGTAGACATTTTATCTTCTCGTCACGATGTTCTCAAACTTCACTCTGAATTTGTTTGAACTTTTCAAATGTTTCAGACTTGTGTTTTTGAAGTAAATATACTCATATATATACTCAAATCATCAGTGAAGGTAAGAAAATAACGATATCCACTTCACGCTACAACACTCATTGGATTGCATACATCAACATGTATTATTTCCAATAAGTTACTAGCTCGCTTCATCATACTGAAAACGGGGTCTTTAGTCATCTTTGCTCAAGAGGCATGTTCCGCATGTCTTAACTGATTCGAAACCGAATGAGTCCAAAGATCCATCAGCATGGAGTTTCTTCATGTGATTTATACCAATATGACATTTAGCGACAGTGCCACAGGTATGTGGTGCTATCATTATTAACTTTGCATCTTTTGGCATCAATGTTATGAACGTGTGTATTACTACGATCAAGATTCAACAAACCATTCTCATTGGATGCATGACCATTGAAGGTATTATTCATGTAAATAGAATAACCATTATTCTCTCACTTAAATAAATATCCGTATTGAAATAAAGACGATCTAATCATTTTCATTCTTAACGCAAACACCAAATAACATTTATTTAGATTTGTCACTAATCCCGAAGGTAGAGAAAGCGTGCGATGTTGATCACATCAACCTTGGAAACATTTCCAACACACATCGTCACCTCACACTTAGCTAGTCTCCGTTTATTCCGTAGCTTTTATTTTGACTTACTAAAATTTAGCAACCGAACCGGTATCCAATACCCAGGTGCTACTAGGAATACTAGCAAGGTACATATCACTAACACATATATCAAATATACTTTTGTCGACGTTGCCAGCCTTCTTATCTACCAAGTATCTAGGGTTGTTCCGCTTCAGCGACTGTTCTCCTCATAATAGAAGCACTTAGTCTCGGGTTTGGGTTCAACTTTGCGTTGCTTCACTGGAGCAACAATTGTCTTGCCATCCATGAAGTTTCCCTCCTTGCCCTTGCCCTTATCGAAACTAGTGGTTTTACTAACCATCAACACTTGATGCTCCTTCTTGATTTCTACCTTCATGGTGTCAAACATCACGAACAACTCAGGGATCATTATTTCCATCCCTGGCATTTTATAGTTCATCACGAATCTCTAGTAGCTTAGTGACAGTGACTTGGAAAACTATATCAATCACTTTCTTATCTGGAAGATCAACCCCCACTCGATTCAAGCGATTGTAGCACCCAGACAATCTGAGCACATGCTCAACGATTGAGCTATTCTCCTTCATCTTGCAGGCAAAGAATCTTGTTGGAGATCTCATATCTCACAACACGGGCACGAGCCTGAGATCCCAATTTCAGCTCTTAGAACATCTCATATGTTCCGTGACATTCAAAGCGTTTTGGATCATCAATTCTAAGCCGTAATGCATGATGCACTAAACTATCAAGTAGTCATCGGAACGTGACTGACAGATGTTCACAACATCTATAGACGACGCTAGAGGGAGGTGGCGCACCGAGCGGTGCATTAAGGACATAAGCCTTCTGTGCGGTAATGAGGACAATCCTCAGATCACGGACCCAGTCCACATTATTGCTACCATCATCTTTCAACTCTATTTCTCTAGGAACATATCAAAATTCAAGGGAGCTACAACGCGAGCTAGTAATCTACAACATAATTTGCAAACACACTTTGACTATGTTCATGATAATGAGTTCAATTAATCATATTATCTAAGAATTCCCACTCAAATTGACTCCCTCCGGTCATTAGAGTGATACATTATCCAAATTCACCAACTCAAGTCCGATCATCACATGAGTTGAGGTGGTTTCAATGGTGAACATCATCATGTTGATCATATCTACTATATGACTCATGTTCGACTTTTCGGTCTCTTGTGTTCCGAGGCCATGTCTGTACATGCTAGGCTCATCAAGTTTAACCCAAGTGTTCTGCACGTGCAACACTGGCTTGCACCCGTTGTATGTGAACCTAGAGTCTATCACACCCGATCATCACGTGGTGTTTCTACACGACGAACTTTCGCAACGGTGCACACTCGGGGAGAACACAATTGATCTTGAATATTTTTAGTGAGGGATCACTTTATAACGCTACCATCGCCCTAAGCAAAACAAGGTGCATAAAAGGATTAACATCACATGCAAATCATAAGTGACATTATATGACCATGAACTTGTGCTTTTGATCTCCATCTTTAAAGCACCGACATGATCTCCATCGTCACCGACATGACACCATGATCTCCATCATCTTGATCTCCATCAACATGTCGCCATCGGGGTTGTCGCGCCCACCATGCTTCTACTACTATTGCTACCGCTTAGCGATAAAGTAAAGCATTACATAACACTTAATGATTGACACGTAGGTCATACAATAATTAAAGAAAACTCTATGTCTCCTGCCGGTTGCCGTACTCATCGACATGCAAGTCGTGATATTCTATACAATACATGATTATCTCATACATACATATATCTCATCATGTAATTGGCCATATAAAATCACAACATACCCTGCAAAAACAAGTTAGACGTCCTCTAATTATTGTTGCAAGTTTTACGTGGCTGCTACGGGTATTTAGCAAGAACAATTCTCACCTATGCAAAAACCACAACGGTGATACATATGTTGCTTTTCAACCTTCTCAAGGACCGCCTTTGTCGAATCCGATCCAACTAAAGTAGGAGAAACAGACACCCGCCAACCATCTTTGTGCAACAAAGTTACACATCAGTCGATGGAACCGGTCTCTCGTAAGCGTACGAGTAAGGTTGGTCCGGGCCACTTCATCTCACAATACCGCTGAACCAGAACACGACCAAGGGAGGAAGCAATCTAAGCATCAACGCCCACAAACTCCATTGTGTTCTACTCGAGATCTCATCTACACATAGACCTAGCTCATGATGCCACTGTTGGGGAACGTTGCATGGAAAACAAAAAAATTCCTACGCTTCACCAAGATCAATCCATGGTGATGAGCATCTATGAGAGGGAGAGCGGATCTACATACCCTTGTAGATCGCTAAGCGGGAAGCGTTAAGAAACGCGGCTGATGTAGTCGAACGTCTTCACTATCCAAATCACCAAGCATCCAACGATCCCATCACGATCCATCTCGCGATCCCATCACGATCCGTCCCGCGATCAAATCATGAATCGTCTCGTGATCTTGATCACGGTCCTTCCAATCCAGCGCCGAACGGACGTCACCTCCGCGTTCAGCACACGTATAGGTCGATGACGATCTCTACCTTCTTGATCCAGCAAGAGGGAGCAGAGAGGTAGATGAGTTCTTCGACAGCGCGACGACGTGGCGACAATGGTGGTGGAACAATTCCAGCAGGGCTTCCCCTAAGCACCGCCGAAACGACCTAGAGGAGAAACTACGATCTAGAGGAGAGGTAGCACGTGGCTGTTTTTCTATGTCTCAAAACCCTCAAAACCTCTAATATATATAGGAGGAGGGAGAGAGGAGGCTTGGCGCCCAAGGGGCGATCCCTTGTCCTTGGCGTAGGGAGGAGAGGAGGAGTCCCCCTCCAATCCTAGTAGGATTAGGACTCCTGCTTCCCACTTGGAAACTCTTCCCACCTTGAGTTTTTCCCTCTCAAACCACTCCAACCACATGGGCCCTTAGGGGAGGCTTCGGCCAGCCCACCAGGGGATGGTTTACCTCCTCCCACAGCCCATGTGGCCTCTTGGGTCGAGACACCCCTCTCTATGGTCTCCCGGTACCCTCCCGGCACTCCCAGTACACTACCGATGAGCCCGAAACTTTTCCGACGACCAAAACATGACTTCCTATATATCAATCTTTACTTGTGGACCATTTCGCAGCTCCTCGTGACATTCAAGATCTCATCCGGGACTCCGAACAACATTCGGTCACCACCATACATAACTCTATACTACCGAAACTGTTGGGGAACATTGCATGGGAAACAAAAAAATTCCTACGTGCACGCAAGATCTATCCATGGTGATGAGCATCTACGAGAGGGAGAGTGGATCTACATACCCTTGTAGATCGCTAAGCGGGAAGTGTTAAGAAACGCGGTTGATGTAGTCAAACGTCTTCGTGATCCAAATCGCCGAGTGTCCCGCGATCCCATCACGATCCGTCCCGCGATCTGGACACGAATCGTCTCGCGATCTTGATCACGGTCCTTCCGATCTAGCACCGAACGGACGACACCTCCACGTTCAGCACACGTATAGCTCGATGACGATCTCCGCCTTCTTGATCCAGCAAGAGGGAGCGGATAGGTAGATGAGTTCTCCGGTAGCACAACAGCATGGTGGCGGTGGTGGTGAACTAATCCCGTAGGGCTTCGCCTAAGCACCGCATAATTAATCTAGAGGAGAAACAGATCTAGAGGAAGAAGAGGGCAACACGTGGAAATTAGGATTAGCTTTTCCCTGTAAATCCTCTAGTATATATAGGAGGGAGGGAGGGGAGGAGGCAGCCTCAAATCCTCAAGAGTTGGCCGAAATTGGAGGTGGAGGAGTCCTACTCCAATCCTATTAGGAGTAGGATTCCTCCTTTCCACTTGGAAACTCTTTCCACCTCTCCACCTTTGGATTTTTTCCTTCTCAAACCTCATGGCTTTAGTGGAGGCTTTGTCCAACCCACTAGGGTCTGGTTTGTCTTTTCCCACAGCCCATGAGGCCCCTCGGGGCGTGACACCCCTCCCGATGGTCCCTCGGTACCCTCCCGGCACTCCCGGTACACTACCGATGAGCCCGAAACTTTTTCGGTGACCAAAACAGGACTTCCTATATATAAATCTTTACCTCCGGACCATTCCAGAGCTCCTCGTGATGTCCGGGATCTCATCCGGGACTCCGAACAACTTTCGGTCACCACCATACATAACTCTATACTACCGAAACATCACCGAACCTTAAGTGTGCAGACCCGGCGGGTTCGAGAACTATGTAGACATGAACGAGGCACCTCTATGGCCAATAACCAATAGCGGGACCTAGATACCCATATTGGCTCCTACATATTCTATGAAGATCTTTATCGGTTGAACCTCTATGTCAAGGATTCAGTTAATCCCGTATGCCATTCCCTTTGTTCTTCGGTATGTTACTTGCCCGAGATTCGATCGTCGGTATCTCTATACCTAGTTCAATCTTGTTACTGGCAAGTCTCTTTTCTCGTTCCGTAATACAAGATCCTGTGGCTAACACTTAGTCACATTGCTTGCAAGGCTTATTTTGATGTTGTATTACCGAGTGGGCCCTGAGATACCTCTCCGTCACACGGAGTAACAAATCCAACTCTTGATCCATGACAACCCAACAGACACCCTCGGAGATACCTGTAGAGCACCTTTATAGTCACCCAATTACTTGCGACGTTTGATACACACAAGGTACTCCTTCGGTGTCAGTGAGTTGCATGATCTCATGGTCATAGGAACAGATACTTGACATGCAGAAAACTGTAGCAATAAACTGACACGATCATATGCTACGTTTATAGTTTGGGTCTTGTCCATCACATCATTCTCCTAATGATGTGATCCCGTTATCAAATGACATCTCATGCCCATGGCTAGGAAACCTTAACCATCTTTGATCAATGAGCTAGTCCATCAGAGGCATGCTAGGGACATGGTGTTGTCTATGTATCGACACATGTATCTGAGTTTCCGATCAATACAATTCTAGCATGGATAATAAACGATTATCATGAACAAGGAAATATGATAATAACTAATTTATTATTGCCTTTAGGGCATATTTCCAATAGTCTCCCACTTGCACTAGTGTTAATAATCTAGTTCACATCACCATGTGATTCGCATTGTTATGAATGTAACACCCAATGAGTTCCGGGGCTCGATCATGCTTTGCATGTGAGAGAGGTCTTTTAGTCAACGGGTCTGCGACATTCAGATCCGTGTGCACTTTGCAAATCCCTATGTCATATTGTAGATACTACTACCACACTGTACTTGGAACCATTCCAAATAACTGCTCCACTATACGTATCCGGATTGCTACTAAGAGTCATCCGGATTGGCATTAAAGCCTTCATCGACGTAACTCTTTACGACGAACTCTTCATCACCTCCATAATCAAGAAACATCTCCTTAGTCCTCTGGCTACTAAGGATAACTTTGACCGCTGTCCAGTGATCCACTCCTGGAATACTCTTGTACCTCTTGACACACTCATGGCAAGGCACACACCAGGTGCGGTACACAACATGTCATAATATAGAGCCTATGGCTAAGGCATAGGGGACGACCTTCGTCCTTTCTCTTTCTTCTGTCGTGGTTGAGCTTTGAGTCTCACTCAATTTCACACCTTACAAATCAGGAAAGAACTCTTTCTTTGACTGATCCATTTTGAACTCTTTCAAAATCTTGTCAAGGTATGTACTCATTGAAAGTATCATAAAGCGTCTTGATCTATCTCTATAGATCTCATCGCCCAACAATTAAGTAGCTTTATCCAGGTCTTCTTTTGAAAAACTCTTTTCAAACAACCCTTTATGCTTTCCTGAAATTCTACATCATTTCCGATCAACAACATGTGATCCACACATGCTTATCAGAAATTCTATAGTGCTCCCACTCACTTTATTGTAAATACAAGTTTCTCATAAACTTTGTATACACTCAAAAACTTTGATCACCTCATCAAAGTGTATATTCCAACTCCGAGATGCTTGCTTCAGTCCATAGAAGGATCACTAAAGCTTGCACACCTTTTAGCATCCTTAGGACCGACAAAACCTTCTGGTTGTATCTCATACAACCTTTCCTCAAAGAAGGAAACAATGTTTTGACATCCATCAGCCAAATTTCATAATTAAAAAAACACAGCAACTGCTAACATAATTCCAACAGACTTTAGCATCGCTACGAGTGAGAAAGTCTCATCGTAGTCAACTCCTTGAACTTGGCGGAAACTTCTTTGCGACAAGTCGAGCTTTATAAATGGTGTCATTCACCATCAGCGTCTATCTTCATCTTAAAGGTCAATTTGTACTCAACGACTTGCCGTCCAACGAGCAAGTCTACCAAAGTCTATACTTGGTTTTCATACATGGATCCTTTCTCGGATTTCATGGCCTCTAACCATTTGTCAGAATCCGAGCCCATCATTGTTTCTCCATAGATCGTAGGTTCATCGTTGTCCAACAACATGACCTCTAAGACAGGGTTGTCGTACCACTTAGGAGCAGTACGCGTCCTTGTTGACCTACGAGGTTCGATAGTAACTTGATCCAAAGCTTCATGTGTTGGAAATATGCCTTAGAGGCAATAATAAAATAGTTATTATTATATTTCCTTGTTCATGATAATCGTTTATTATCCATGCTATAATTGTATTGATTGGAAACACGTTGCATGTGTGGATACATAGACATAACTATGTCCCTAGTAGGCCTCTAGTAAACTAGCTCGTTGATCAAAGATGGTCATGGTTTCCTAGCCATTGGCATGAGATGTCATTTGATAACGGGATCACATCATTAGGAGAATGATGGGATGGACAAGACCCAAACTATAAACGTAGCATATGATCATGTCAGTTTATTGCTACAGTTTTCTGCATGTCAAGTATATGTTCCTATGACCATGAGATCGTGCAACTCACGGACACCGGAGGAGTGCCTTGTGTGTATCAAACGTCGCAACGTAACTGGGTGACTATAAAGGTACTCTACAGGTATCTCCGAGGGTGTCTACTGGGTTGGCATGGATCAACATTAGGATTTGTTACTCCGTGTGATGGAGAGGTATCTCAGGGCCCACTCGGTAATACAACATCACAATAAGCCTTGCAAGCAATGTGACTAAGTGTTAGTCACGGGATCTTGTATTACGGAACGAGTAAAGAGACTTTCCGATAACGAGGTTGAACTAGGTATGCAGATACCAACGATCGAATCTCGACAAGTAAAATATCGATAAACAAAGGGAGCATCATACGGGATTAACTGAATCCTTGACATAGAGGTTCGGCCGATAAAGATCTTCGTAGAATATGTAGGAACCAATATGGGCATCTAGGTCCAGCTATTGGTTATTGACAGTAGAGGTGTCTCGGTCATGTCTACATAGTTCTCGAACCCGCAGGGTCTACACACTTAAGGTTCGGTGACGTTTCGGTAGTATAGAGTTATGTATGGTGGTGACCGAAGGTTGTTCAGAGTCCCGAATGAGATCCCGAATGTGACGAGGAGCTCCGGAATGGTCCGGAGGTAAAGATTGATATATAGGAAGTCCTATTTTGGTCACCGGAAAAGTTTTGGGCTCATCGGTAGTGTACCGGGAGTGCCGGTAGTGTATCGGGGGACTATCGGGAGGGGTATTTCGACCCAAGAGGCTACATGGGCTGTGGGAGGATGAATACCAGCCCTTAGTGGGCTAGTGTAAGTCCCACAAAGGGCCCATGCGGCTGGGAAAAAAAGCCCAGAGAGAAAAAGGTGGAAAAAGGCAAAAAAGGCAAAAAAGGAAGGAGTCCTAGTCCTACTAGGATTGGAGGAGGATTCCTCCTCTCCTATCCACTTCGGCCGAAGCCTCCTAGGGCTGGCCCTTGGGCCAAGTCTCCTCCTCTCTTCCTCTTATATATACTAGAGGTTTTAGGGTTTTTGCACATAGATTTCAGCCACGTGCTACCCTCTCCTCTAGATCGTAGTTTCTCCTATAAATCGGTTTTAGCGGTGCTTAGGCGAAGCCCTGCTGGAATAACTCCACCACCATCGCTGCAACACCGTCGCGCTGCCAGAGAACTCTTCTACCTCTCCACTCCATCTTGCTGGATCAAGAAGGCGGAGATCGTCATCAAGCCGTACGTGTGCTGAACGCGGAGGTGTCGTCCGTTCGGTGCTAGATCGGGACGGATCGTGATCGACGTTCGACTACATCAACCGCGTTTATTAACGCTTCCCGCATAGTGATCTACAAGGGTATGTAGATCCACAATCCCTCTCGTGGATGCTCAACTCCTAGATTGATCATGGTGAAAGCGTAGGAATTTTTTTTGTTTCCCATGCAACGTTCCCCAACAGTGGCATCATGAGCTAGGTTTATGTGTAGATGAGATCTCGAGTAGAACACAAAGAGTTTGTGGGCGTTGATGCTTAGATTGCTTCCTTCCTTGGTCGTATTTTGGTTCAGCGGTATTGTGGGATGAAGCGGCCCAGACCAACATTACTCGTACACTTACGAGAGCCCGGTTCCATCAACTGACGTGTGACTTTGTTGCACAAAGATGGCTAGCGGGTGTCAGTCTCTCCTGCTTTAGTTGGATCGGATTCGACAAAGGCGGTCCTTGAGAAGGTTGAAAAGCAATTTATGTATCACCGTTGTGGTTTTGCATAGGTGAGAATCGTTCTTGCTAGATACCCCTAGCAGCCACGTAAAACTTGCAACAACAATTATAGGACGTCTAACTGGTTTTTGCAGGGTATGTTGTGATGTGATATGGCCAATTACATGATGAGATATATGTGATGTATGAGATGATCATGTGTTGTATAGAATATCATGACTTTCATGTCGATGAGTACGGCAACCGACAGGAGCCATAGGGTTGTCTTTAATTATTGTATGACGTGCGTGTCAATCATTAAGCGCTATGTAATGCTTTACTTTATCACTAAACAGTAGCTATAGTAGTATGAGCATGACGGGCGTGACAACCTCGATGGCGACACGTTGATGGAGATCAAGATGATGGAGATCATGCTAGTGCTTTCAAGATGGAGATCAGAAGCACAAGTTCATGGCCATATCATGTCACTTATGATTTGCATGTGATGTTAATCCTTTTATGCACCTTGTTTTTCTTAGGACGAGGTAGCATTATAAGGTGATCCCTCACTTAAATTTCAAGATAAATTGTGTTCTCCCCGAGTGTGCTCCGTTGCGAAAGTTCGTCGTGTCGAGACACCACGTGATGATCGGGTGTGATAGACTCTACGTTCACATACAACCGGTGCAAGCCAGTGTTGCACTATCGGGACACCAATCCTAAGCCATAAGAATCCAATCTGTAATACATCACATCACTTTGCGGTCTCACACACGGTTATTTCCACGGCTTCCACCTTACCTGGGCCGGGACCGTTTGCGTCTTTTGACTCACGTATGTGAATGTGTCGCTAGCACTCAAATGTCAAAGAACCCGGGCTGACATGACTAGTTATAGAACCCAAGTGGCACATCCATACAGGGACAGGCATACGTAACCCAGCAATGCAGGTGTCGATCTCTAGCGTGTGTAGACGAGTCATTGCAAGCTACAAGGACTCCATTACACCGTGGGACATAAATGTCATCACTATACGTAGTCGAGTCGTAGCAGGCTATGTTGGAAATATGCCCTAGAGGCAATAAATAAAGTTTTTATTATTATATTTCCTTGTTCATGATAATCGTTTATTATCCATGCTATAATTGCATTGATTGGGAACACATTACATGTGTGGGTAAATAGACAACACTATGTCCCTAGTATGCCTCTAGTGAACTAGCTCGTTGATCAAAGATGGTCAAGGTTTCCCAGCCATTGACATGTGATGTCATTTGATAACGGGATCACATCATTAGTAGAATGATGTGATGGACAAGACCCAAACTACAAACGTAGCATATGATCGTGTCAGTTTATTGCTACTGTTTTCTGCATGTCAAGTATATGTTCCTATGACCATGAGATCATGCAACTCACGGATATCGGAGGAGTTCCTTGTGTGTATCAAATGTCGCAACGTAACTGGGTGACTATAAAGGTGCTCTACAGGTATCTCCGAGGGTGTACGTTGAGTTGGCATGGATGAGGACTGGGATTTGTTACTCCGTTTGACGGAGAGGTATCTCAGGGCCCACTCGGTAATACAACATCACAATAAGCCTTGCAAGCAATGTGACTAAGTGTTAGTCACGGGATTTTGTATTACAGAACGAGTAAAGAGACTTTCCGGTAACGAGGTTGAACTAGGTATGGAGATACCGACGATCGAATCTCGGGCAAGTAACATACCGAAGAACAATGGGAACATCATACGGGACTAACTGAATCCTTGACATAGAGGTTCGACCGATAAAGATCTTCGTAGAATATGTAGGAACCAATATGGGCATCTAGGTCCCGCTATTGGTTATTGACCGTAGAGGTGTCTCGGTCATGTCTACATAGTTCTCGAACCCGCAGGGTCTGCACACTTAAGGTTGGGTGACGTTTAGATTGCTTCCTCCCTTGGTCGTGTTTTGGTTCAGCGGTATTGTGAGATGAAGCGGCCCGGACCAACATTACTCGTACGCTTATGAGAGACCAGTTCCCTCAACCGCAACTTGTTGCATAGATGGCTTGCGGGTGCCAGTTTCTCTCACTTTAGTTGGATCGGATTCGACAAAGGCGGTCCTTGAGAAGGTAGAAAAGCAACTAGTGTATCACCGTTGTGGTTTTTGCGTTGATGAGAGTTGTTCTTGCTAGATACCCGTAGCAGCCACGTAAAACATGCAAAAACAATTAGAGGATGTCTAACTTGTTTTTGCAGGGTATGTTGTGATGTGATATGGCCAATTACATGATGTGATATATGTGAGGTATGAGATGATCATGTGATGTATAGATTATCACGACTTGCATGTCGATGAGTACGGCAACCGGCAGGAGCCATAGGGTTGTATTTAATTATTGTATGACCTACGTGTCAATCATTAAGCGCTATGTAATGATTTACTTTATCGCTAAATGGTAGCAATAGTAGTAGAAGCATGTTGGGCGCGACAACCCCGATGGCGACACGCTGATGGAGATCAAGATGATGGAGATCATGGTGCCGTGCCGGTGACGATGGAGATCATGCCGGTGCTTTCAAGATGGAAACCAAAAGCACAAGTTCATGGCCATATCATGTCACTTATGATTTGCATGTGATGTTAATCCTTTTATGCACCTTGTTTTGCTTAGGACGACGGTAGCATTATAAGGTGATCCCTCACTTAAATTTCAAGATCAATGTGTTCTCCCCGAGTGTGCACTGTTGCGAAAGTTCGTCGTGTCGAGACCACGTGATGATCGGGTGTGATAGACTCTATGTTCACATACAACAGGTGCAAGCCAGTGTTGCACGTGCAGAACACTCGGGTTAAACTTGACGAGCCTAGCATGTACAGACATGGCCTCGGAACACAAGAGACTGAAAGTTTGAACATGAGTCATATAGTAGATATGATCAACATGATGGTGTTCACCATTGAAGCCACCTCAACTCACGTGATGATCGGACTTGAGTTCGTGAATTTGGATCATGTGACACTCAGATGACCTGAGGGATGTCAATTTGAGTGAGAGCTTTAGTAATTTGATTAACTAAACTCATTATCTTGAACAATAGTCTAAGTAAACCTTTGCATATTTATGTTGTAGATCAATGGCTCGCGCAGTAGCACCCCTGAATTTTAATGCGTTCCTAGAGAAAGCTAAGTTGAAAGATGATGGAAGTAACTTTGTTGACTGGGCCCGTAATCCGACGATTGTCCTCACGGCTTCCCAGAAATCATATGTCCTTGATGCACCGCTTGGTGAACAACCAGAAGACATGACCTCCAAAGATGTTAAGAACGCTTGGGAGGCACGTACTGGAGATTACTCAATAGTTTAGTGTGCAATATTGTATGGCTTAGAATCGGGACTTCAAAGACGTTTTGAAATTCATGGAGCATATGAGATGTTCCAGGAGTTGAAGTTTATCTTTTAGAAGAATGCCCGGATCGAGAGGTATGAGACCTCCGATAAGTTCTATGCTTGCAAGATGGAGGAGAACGGGTCTATCAGTGAACATATACTCAGAATGTCTGGGTATTCAACTCGTCTAGCGGAGTTGGGAATTGCCCTTCCGCTAGAGGCGATCACTAACAGAGTTCTTCAATCACTGCCACCTAGTTACAAGAGCTTTGTGATGAACTATAACATGTGCGGGATGAACAAGTCAATCGCCGAGCTGTTTGCGATGCTAAAAGTCGCTGAGTCTAAAATCCAAAAAGAACATCAAGTGTTGATGGTCAATAAAACCACTAGTTTCAAGAAGAATGGCAAGGGCAAGGGCAAGAAGGGTAAAACCAAGAAGGATGGAAAAGCAGTTGCTTCTCCTGTAAAGAAGCCCAAGCATGGACCTAAGCCAGAAACTGAGTGCTTTCATTGCAAGGGACTGGTCACTGGAAGCGGAACTGCCCCAAGTACCTGGCTGACAAGAAGGCGGCCAACGACAAACAAGGTATATATGATATACATGTTATTGATGTGTACCTTACTAGCTCTCGTTGTAGTGCCTGGGTATTTGATACCGGTTCGGTTGCTCACATTTGAAACTCAAAACAGGAACTACGGAATAGACGAAGGCTGGCAAAGGATGAAGTGACGATGCGCATGGGAAATGGTTCCAAGGTTGATGTGATCGCCGTCGGCACGCTCTCTCTTCGATTACCATCGGGATTAGTGATGAACCTGAACAATTGTTATTTAGTGTCTGCGTTAAGCATGAACATTGTATCTGGATCTTGTTTATTGCGAGACGGTTACTCATTTAAATCAGAGAATAAAGGTTGTTCTATTTATATGAGTAATATCTTTTATGGTCATGCACCCAATGTGAGGGGTTTATTCATATTGAATCTTCATAGTGATGACACACATGTTCATAACATTGATGCCAAAATATGTAGAGTTGATAATGATAGTACCACTTTCTTGTTGCACTGCCGTTTAGGTCATATTGGTGGAAAACGCATGAGGAAACTCCATGCTGATGGACTTTTGAAGTCACTTGATTTTGAATCACTTGACACATGTGAACCATGCCTCATGGGCAAGATGACTAAAACGGCGTTCTCTGGAACAATGGAACGGGCGAGTGACTTATTGGAAATCATACATAGTGATGTGTGCAGTCCAATGAATGTTACAGCGCGTGGTGGATATCGTTATTTTCTCACCTTCACTGATGACTTAAGTAGATGTGGGTATATTTACTTAATGAAACACAAGTCTGAAATGTTTGAAAAGTTCAAGCAATTTCAGAGTGAAGTTGAGAATCATCATAACAAGAAGATTAAATTCCTGCGATCTGATCGAGGAGGTGAATATCTGAGTTATGAGTTTGGCAGTCACTTAAGACAGTGTGGAATTGTTTCACAGTAGACACCGCCTGGAACACCACAGCGTAATGGTGTGTCCGAACGTCGTAATCGAACCTTATTAGATATGGTGCGTTCTATGATGTCTCTTGCTGATTTGCCACTATCGTTTTGGGGTTATGCATTAGAGATAGCTGCATTCACTTTAAATAGGGCACCATCAAAATCCGCTGAGACGACACCATATGAGCTATGGTTTGGCAAGAGGCCAAAATTGTCGTTTCTTAAAGTTTGGGGATGTGATGCTTATGTCAAAAAAGCTTTAGCCTGAAAAGCTGGTACCCAAAGCGGAGAAATGCGTCTTCATAGGATACCCGAAAGAGACAGTCGGATATACCTTCTATCTCAGATACGAAGGCAAAGTGTTTGTCGCTAAGAACGGGACATTTCTTGAGAAAGAGTTTCTCTCGAAAGAATTGAGTGGGAGGAAAATAGAGCTTGATGAGGTTATTGAACCTTTAGTTCAACCATAAAGTAGCGCAGCGCAGAAAAATGTTTTTGTGGAACCTACGACGGTAGAGGAGGAAGTTAATGATGATGATCATGAAGCTTCGGATAAAGCTACTATTGAACCTCGTAGGTCGACAAGGGCGCGTACTACTCTTGAGTGGTACGGCAACCCTATCTTGGAGGTCATGTTGTTGGACAACAATGAACCTACGAGCTATGGAGGAGCAGTGATGGACCCGGATTCCAAGAAATGGTTAGAGGCCATGAAATCCGAGATGGGATCCATGTATGAAAACAAAGTATGGACTTTGGAAGTATTACCTGAAGGGCGAAAGGCCATTCAGAACAAATGGATCTTTAATAAGAAGACAGACGCGGACGGTAATGTCACCGTCTATAAAGCTCGACTTGTGGCAAAGGGTTTTTCACAAGTTCAAGGAGTTGACTATGATGAGACATTCTCACCCGTAGCGATGCTTAAGTCTGTCAGAATCATGTTGGCAATAGCTGCTTATTTCGATTATGAAATTTGGCAGATGGATGTCAAAACGGCGTTCCTCAACGGTTTCCTTGAGGAAGAGTTGTATATGATGCAACCAGAAGGTTTTGTCGATCCAGAGAACGCTGACAAAGTTTGCAAACTCCAGCGATCCATTTATGGGCTGGTGCAAGCATCTCGGAGTTGGAATAAGCGCTTTGATGAGGTGATCAAAGCGTTTGATTTTATACAAGTTTATGGAGAAGCTTGTATTTACAAGAAAGTGAGTGGGAGCTCTATAGCGTTTCTAATATTATATGTGGATGACATATTGCTGATTGGAAACAATATAGAAATGCTGGAAAGCGCCAAGGAATATTTGAACAAGAGTTTTACAATGAAGGACCTAGGAGAAGCTGCTTTCATATTAGGCATTAAGATCTATAGAGATAGATTGAGACGCTTAATAGCACTTTCACAGAGCACATACCTTGATAAAGTTTTGAAGAAGTTCAAAATGGATCAGTCCAAGAAGGGGTTCTTGCCTGTGTTACAAGGTGTGAAGTTGAGTAAGACTCAATGCCTAGTGACTACAGAAGATAGAGAAAAGATGAGTGTCATCCCCTATGCTATAGCCATAGGCTCTATCATGTATGCAATGCTGTGCACAAGACCGGATGTCAGCCTTGCCATAAGTATGGCCGGAAGGTTTCAAAGTGATCCTGGAATGGAACACTGGGCAGCGGTCAAGAATATCCTTAAGTACCTGAAAAGGGCTAAGGAAATGTTTCTCGTTTATGGAGGTGATGAAGAGCTCGTCGTAAAGTGTTACGTCGATGCTAGCTTCGACACCGATCCAGATGACTCTAAGTCACAAACCAGATACGTATTTATTCTCAACGTGGGAGTGGAAAGCTGGTGCAGTTCCAAGCAAAGCGTGGTAGCCGATTCTACATGCGAAGCGGAGTACATCGCAGCCTCGGAGGCAGCGAAGGAAGGTGTCTGGATGAAGCAGTTCATGACAGATCTTGGAGTAGTGCCCAGTGCACTGATCCAATGAACCTGTTCTATGACAACACTGGTGCCATTGCTCTGCCAAGGAACCAAGGTTTCACAAGAGGACCAGACACATAAAGCGATGCTTCAACTCCATCCGCGATTACATCGAGGAGAAGGACATAAATATTTGCAAAGTGCACACGGATCTGAATGTTGCAGACCTGTTGACTAAACCTCTTCCAAGGGCTAAACATGATCAACACCAGAACTGCATGGGTGTTCGATTCATTACAATGTAAATCACATAGTGATGTGAACTAGATTATTGACTCTAGTGCAAGTGGGAGACTGTTGGAAATATGCCCTAGAGGCAATAAATAAAGTGTTTATTATTATATTTCCTTGTTCATGATAATCGTTTATTATCCATGCTATAATTGCATTGATTGGAAACACATTACATGTGTGGGTAAATAGACAACACTATGTCCCTAGTATGCCTCTAGTGAACTAGCTCGTTGATCAAAGATGGTCAAGGTTTCCTAGCCATTGACATGTGATGTCATTTGATAACGGGATCACATCATTAGTAGAATGATGTGATGGACAAGACCCAAACTACAAACATATCATATGATCGTGTCAGTTTATTGCTACTGTTTTCTGCATGTCAAGTAGATGTTCCTATGACCATGAGATCATGCAACTCACGGACATCGGAGGAGTGTCTTGTGTGTATCAAACGTCGCAACGTAACTGGGTGACTATAAAGGTGCTCTACAGGTATCTCCGAGGGTGTCTGTTGAGTTGGCATGGATCAAGACTGGGATTTGTTACTCCATGTGACGGAGAGGTATCTCAGGGCCCACTCGATAATACAACATCACAATAAGCCTTGAAAGCAATGTGACTAAGTGTTATTACGTAACGAGTAAAGAGACTTGCCGGTAACGAGGTTGAACTAGGTATGGAGATACCGACGATCGAATCTCGGGCAAGTAACATACCGAAGAACAAAGGGAACATCATACGAGATTAACTGAATCCTTGACATAGAGGTTTGACCGATAAAGATCTTCGTAGAATATGTAGGAACCAATATGGGCATCCAAGCCCCGCTATTGGTTATTGACCATAGAGGTGTCTCGGTCATGTCTACATAGTTCTCGAACCCGCAGGGTCTACACACTTAAGGTTTGGTGACGTTTCGGTAGTATAGAGTTATGTATGGTGGTGACCGAAAGTTGTTCGGAGTCCCGGATGAGATCCCGGACATCACGAGGAGCTCCGGAATGGTCCGGAGGTAAAGATTCATATATAGGAAGTCCTGTTTTGGTCGTCGGAAAAGTTTCGGGCTAATCGGTAGTATACCGGGAGTGCCGGTAGTGTACCGGGAGACCATCGGGAGGGGTATTTCGACCCAAGAGGCTTCATGGGCTGTGGGAGAACAAATACCAGCCTTTTTTGGGCTGGTGGAAGTCCCACACAAGTCCCATGCGGCTGGGAAGAAAAGCCCAAAGAGAAAAAGGTGGAAAAAGGCAAAAAAGGAGGAATCCTAGTCCTACTAGGATTGGAGGAGGAGTCCTCGTCTCCTCCCCACTTCGGCCGAACCAAGGAGGCTTAGCCCTTGCGCAAAGTACTCTCCTCCCTCCCTCTTATATATACTGGAGGTTTTAGGGTTGTTGCACATAATTTTCAGCCACGTGCTACCCGTTCCTCCAGTGCATAGTTTCTCCTCTAGATCGGATTTCTACAGTGCTTAGGCGAAGCCCTGCCGGAATAGCTCCACCACCATCGCCGGAGCATTGTCATGCTGCCGGATAACTCTTCTTCCTCTCTGCTCCCTCTTGCTGGATCAAGATGGCGGAGATCGTCATCAAGCCGTACGTGTGCTGAACACGGAGGTGCCGCCCGTTTGGCGCTAGATCGGAAGGACCTTGATCGAGTTCGCGGGACGGATCGTGATCAAGTTCGCGGGATGGATCATGATTGGATCTTGGGACGGATCGTGATTGGATCGTGTGATGCTCGATGATTTGGATTGCGAAGACGTTCGACTACACCAACCACATTTCTTAACGCTTCCCGCTTAGAGATCTACAAGGGCACGTAGATCCACTCTCCCTCCCGTGGATGCTCATTACCATGGATAGGTCTTGCGTGAACGTAGGAATTTTTTTGTTTCCCATGCAACGTTACCCAACACGTAGATCCACTCTCCCTCCCGTAGATGCTCATCACCATGGATAGGTCTTGCGTGAACGTAGGAGAATTTTTTTTTCCCATGCAACATTCCCCAACAGGCTACAAGGACTCCATTACACTGCGAGACATTTCCCCGAAGGGATAGACACAGCAGCAAAGAAGGATACATGCCGGTCAATCAATGTGTTCGGAGCAGTAGCAAGCTACCAAGGCTCGGTGGAAGCACAAAGAGGCAGTTCCCCGTAAGGAGTACTACTAAAGGCACAAAACTAGGTGTCGGATCCCATACATACCGCTGCACATCACACCAAAGGACTCTACCAAAGGAACCAGACCTCTGTTTGGGATTCCCAAGCTAATCCGGTTAACATCGAACTTCATGTCATAAATACCACTAATGAGACTGACGTCTCCTCTGCAAAAACATAAATTAAGCAAATGTGAGTACGAAGGTACTTAACAAGACTTACATCAGAACTATCTACATATGCATCAGTACCAATGAAGGGGTTGTGGAGTTTATTGCAGCAAGCCAGCTTTGACTCTTGGATAACCTGTACTACGACTACACGTAGTATCTTTGAGGTGGGATAGCGCACACGAGTCCACGTATTCTCCAATCAATACACCACTATGGATCCACTTCTGTCTCCCTACGAGAAGGCCATCCATAGCACTCACACTTATCTTGCGTATTTTAGAGTATCCACTTCAACTTATCCATGAACCACATAAGTTCTCCAAGTAGTCCATATCCGAGGACGCGGCTATTCAAATAGTTTATTTAACCCTGCAGGGGTATACTTCTTCACACACGCTCTCGCCACTTCTCGCAATGTGCACATAAAAGGCACCTCGGCAACCTTCAAGCGGAAGCCCAGAGAAGGAGTCGGCCACGACCGTCAATCACACAAGACCCTAGTCCAGAATTATCGCCTATTTGAGACAGAACCCGCACGGAAGTTCGGTCAAAGTTTCCGCTACGACCTCAAACGATGTGCGCAGGGTTCCCAAGCCCACCGTTCGGGTGCCACTTGGTACACCGTGCCACTGTGCCTATACCGCATCATACTCCACCCCGTCGGGCAGCACTATGCACGGCCGCCAACACTTTTCCTACAAACACCAGAAACTAGTTGCAACTCCTGGACAGAGGTCAAGGCAATTAATAGGCTGAGAGGGTCAATTAAGTATCCCAATGTGCGGTAGTATATTGTCTTGGATAACATACACATAACTCAGTTCTTAAGGACGGCCCAATGAGACAACCCACCATGTACTCATACATGGCCTATCATCGCTACCTTTACCAAATCGTGTTCATGCACTTATCTCTCGCACAATAGGACATGAACACTGCCATTCTGATTCATCACCCAAATGGATCAGAACCGACACGACCCGACTCTAAGCATAGTCGGCACAGAAAGTAAGCAAGCATGGATGAGTAAGCACAACAAGGCTCAAGCAGTTGCTACTCATGCTAAGTGGTTTAAACTATTTACTGTGGGAAAGACAGGTCATGCAGAGGAATGGGTTCAACTACCGATAGCATGTAACAGTTGAATCATGATTGTCCTAATGCAATAAAAGAGAGCAGGAGCGAGATGGTGGGTTCATATCAGTATGCTCAAGGGGGGGGGTTGCTTGCCTGACAGTCCTGAAGATATTACTTCTCTTCTTTAGTGTCAACGTTCACATCGTCAGAACCATCGTCTACCGAGAGGGAACAAACACCGGCAAACAAGAAAGGAACACATTCAATGTGATGCAACAATCATGATGCATGAAATGGC
This sequence comes from Hordeum marinum, assembly GCA_022496015.1. NCBI lineage: Eukaryota > Viridiplantae > Streptophyta > Magnoliopsida > Poales > Poaceae > Hordeum > Hordeum marinum. Next base: position 151,587,931 of record CM039678.1, read on the forward strand.
ATGTTAAGTTACTGAATTGACCTAGTGTTATAGGTAGTCATATTAAGTGAAGTGGAATTCAAACTTATACTAAATTCCAACTCCAACACTATTTATTAAACTATACTAATCATGAAATGTCCTACTTGGTGGTGTTAACTTGCTCAAACATGCATGATCATGGCATAAACAGATTCATTGGATTTTTCTGATCATTTGTCATATATAAATTATTTTCATCTGACTTACAGATTATTTCCTATGATTTTTTAGAAGTTTTAAACATTTTCTGGAATTTTTGAATTATTTTTATTATAAAAATTGATTACTGCGTCAACCTGACATCATCATGACGTCAGCAGGTCGGCTGACCTGGTCCAAGTGAAACCTGACCTGTGGGGACCACTGGTCAGTGACCCAGGGTCAACCACTTTGGCTGACGAGTGGGCCTAGTCAACTTCTCACTCAGCGGTCAACAAGAGACCCAGTCAGTCACTGACTGGTGGGTCCGGTCAACGGCCACGTCGGCAAGGTCGGGGTTAGTCGCAGGCGACAAGCCGAGACGGTGGGGGTTGCCGGAAATCTTCCTCCGGCGACCATTTGGGCGGCGGAAGGCACCTACGGGTAGCTGGGGTTCGCGCGCATCCATCTTAGGCAATGGGAGGACGCGGGGACGCCGGAGACGATGGCCACGGTGACTTTGGCGGCGGCCAGAGTTCGTGGAACGCCGACAACAATCCTACGGGGCATGGGAGGACCATCTACTGGGCGCGTTCGACTCCTGGGAGCAGCACGAGCACGATGACACACTCGGGCGCAGGCCGTGGTGGCTGTAGCCACGGCCACATCCTCCACCGGTGGCGAGAAGCTTCGGCTTCGACGGGGATGCTAACTAGGGGGCGCCCGAGACGGGAAAGGTAGAGAAGGGCGAGGGGAGAGAGATGGAGAGGGGGGGATGGATCCGGACGGCTCTGGGGGTCGCGTGTCGCTCTTAGGCGACCTCCGGGCAAGCAGGCATGTTGGAGGTGGCCGGGCACACAGCGACCACATGCCTCGCGTCCTTGTGGCGCGAGGTGGGAGACGACTAGCAAGGGGGGTTGGTGGGCTGGGCCACCAACTGGGCCGGCCAGGTAAGTCCTTCTCCCCTCTGCTTTCCTTTTTTTATTATATGCAATATGTTTTATAATGTTTGGGCAAAACCACTAAAGTTAAAAATCCTGACATAATTTTTGGGGTTTATACATATTATTTCCAGTCCCCACAATAATTTCCAGAATTTTTGAAACAACTAAAATATTTATAGTGCTTTATTGGTCATTTTTAGAACTTTGCTGATTTATTAAATTTTCCAAAATGTTTGTGAAAATATAGTTCACCCCTGGTATGTTGTTGCCAACATTTATCACAGAGGTGGAACAATTTTTAGAGAGAATTTTGAATCATTGAAAATTCAATTGTTAGAATTTTGTTTATTCAATGAGGTGCTAGGGCTTGACATCCCCATTTCAAATCAGTTGAATTTAGACATGATGACATGATGCACATGCTGATGTTGATGCAAACAACTTCAAGCAAATTCTAGGGCTGTGACAACTCACCCCCACTAAACAAGAATCTCGTCCCGAGATTCAAGTGTAGGGTAAGGGGACAGGAGGGAACACAATACTAACACAATCTTCTTGATCCAGTTGCCCTTCTCGAAGATGTTGATTCATTGCATCATGTTGATCTTGACACTTTTGCCTTCGGGATCTTCATCCAACAGAAAGACAACATGGACAGAAAGCTCTACAAGAATCGATCTTTACGAAGATCGAGTGACTCATGACCAGCTCGTAGAATGAGACGTAATAACATCTCTCGAGCTGAGACACAAAACACACATTGAGAATAAAGAATGAGGCAGATGACGGAGATTCAATTGGTAGACAACAATTCCACGCTAAAACAGATGGTGAAGAGGTTTGAAAGTAGCGAGGAGTTAATTGCCATAATACCATTACGGGGCACCTTAAGGGAGGTGACTTGTAGGATTATCCCTTAAGTGGCAAAAAGAATTACTTTTGATACAGAGATCATTGAATATTTTTTACACCAGCCTAAGGCAATTCACAACGACCGTTGGACGGAATTCAAAGAATGGCATACTCAGATCAGAATGGAAACTAGAGCTATAAAACAACTCGGCAATGGAAGGCACATTCCAATTAATACCTAGGGTATAACCCAGTGTCTGAGCATGCTCTCAAGAACTTGAGCATCTCCATATTCATCAAAGTTTTTCCAACATCCGTGCCAAGGATCCTGGCAACATCTCATACTACCATGATGAGTAATGATGGAGGATGCAGATGCAAAGGAAGACAACACGTTCTCAGATTTCACCTTAGCTAAGCCAAGGAAGCGAAATCTGGATGATCGATCGAGAGATATTTAGCACTCCGCTTCTAATGTTCTCCTTGATGTAATAGTGTAACCCCAATCATAGGTCAGGTTTGCAATCTAGAACATCAAATAAAGGTCGGACTTCAGGCTCTCAAAGGGGTCCATGAGGAATAACTTCTAGAGCAAGTCATACAAGGTCCTCATGGGGAGGTGGCCAAGTCGCTGAAACAGGATATTATAATAGTAGGTCTTCCGGATAGGTATGTTAGCCACAATATCCCTTTGCCGGTTACAGCGAGACCAATATTATAATTCTTGGGAAATGTTCCAACCATCATATCTGCCTGAGATTCCGATATGGTTGGTGTCAGGATATTCCAGATTCGGTATGTCTGAAAGTGAAAGGTTGCAACACAAATCTAAGAGGTGACGTTGCGAGATTCTCGTGAGATGAACTACGGCAGCCAACTCCGAAACATGAGTTGGGTTACAAGACACATGTGAACACATTGTCCAAGACAATTGTGGCTACATAGAAATCTTACAACAAAATACTACCGAGTTCTGGATGAAATCATCATTGAAAGATAGTGAAATCCTTGCATAATTCATGATCTTAAGAAGGACTTCTTTTCCTTGAACAACTCAATCAGTGGCTTGATGTGCTAGGAAATTCATACGGAATGGAGGTAGCGAGCCTATCACACCATAGAATACTTATAACATGCATGATTGAGATGGGATGATTACAAAGAAGACAAAATAACTTTCCCCAAAGTCACGACGGCAACTTGCACCAAATGCACATGAACTTTGGGTAAGTCACTTCTTACACCATGGATATGCTTCATGTACAGGACACGAAGATATTACCTACAAGGTTTCCAACACTAACTCAATGTTCATCATGAACCATGGAATAGATGAAAATGTTGTCGATGGGCCCAACAACAATTCATCGAGGTATCCAAATGGATGGAATTCCTCAACTATGAGAACAAGATGACAGCATTGGTCAGACCAAAGGATATAATGGTGTATGCTCGAGGATACATCCACGAGTAAAACAACATCTGGAAGATCTTTGGTTCTGATTTTGATTTGACGATAGCCCACACTCAAATCAAAGATTGGATAAAACGACAGATGTAACAATTGACCACAAGGATCACTCGGGGAAAGTATCGCCTTTTTTTGACACACACATCCACAACGAAAACATCCCCCTGGAATGAACTAAGTCAGGCGAAGCTTTTATCTTCCAACTCTCCAAGTTGTTGTTTAGCTTAACCAACTAGTTCAGGGGTGTCCAACACAGATTCTTGGAGAAGGGATGGTTTATAGAAAAACCATCTTAATCACGAACTCAACATAACGGTTAAGGAACACCTTGGTAATACTTCCGAGAAGATATTCGAAAAATCACGATCCACCGATATGTTATCTAGCTCGAGAGCAATCTTGCTTTTCAAGGCAAGACGATATGATCAACAGAGCAAAGGATTGACACAATCCTAACTCATTGACCGAAAAGTGCACCATGGAAAATGGACTAGGTAGCACGATCACTCCTAGAGTTGTGATTTAATAACCAACACACCAAGAATGAAATTATTGTCCATTAACTACCAAACAACAAAGTTGCTAGGAGTATTGATTACACACATCACGATTCACTTCTCGGTATTCTGGTTTCAACAACACAGAGACCGGGGAATGAGTGGTGATGGCTAGAAGCATCACTACATCAAGATTTCATAAGAGGGAGTGCAGTTCTCATGATAATCTTGACATGAAGAGGGTAATACCTCAAGATAGAACAGAGCAAAAGCTGAATTGGTATTTTGATCTGCGGAATACAACTGCTTTGACCCAATTCGAGAAATGGATGAGGTACAGGAGTTTGCTTCTCCTAGTCATTCTAAAATAGAATGGCTTGACAGACCATAAGAATAGTTGACATCGATAACACAATGCATGACATACTCTTGACTATCCATTGATAGATAAAGATCAGAATGCAATTGAAGAAGGGCAACTCAAGAGCACCCAATTTTTCCTGAGTTGTAGATGCATGTATTGAATATGTCAAACGGAGTTCAACATGTTTCTTCCAGATAATCCATGCGGAAATGAAGAATTGGCAGAGTCACAACCATGGAATGGAGAACTCATCAAGAGCACTCATGTTGTGATCTTTCGTTCACCAGAACTTCTGCCATAACTGATTCATGGTATTGGAAGAATGATATACCACAAACCTTGAAGACTATAACAAGGTTACTAATATCCTAAAGGAATGAGCAAGTACTATCAACGAGAATGAGCAGAATGATCCTTGGATTCAAGAACCCAGATACAGAATATCTATTGACGAAGTAGCATCACAACATGCTTTTGATAATGATGGCTAGAGTTATCACACTGGGAAGAAAGACACTGCTAGACTGTTAGGTGGTTCACTGAAACAACATGGTTTCCCAATCATCATACACATCGAGGTAATATAGTACCTCAACTCAACAATTAGTGTGCTTTGTCTGGCCTGAAAGACATTGACTCAAGATGAAAGTGTTTTGCAATTGCATTGGATAATTTAGAAACCTTGGATAACTCGGACATCATAACAGCTGTATGGGCATGGAATATGAGGCAACCTGCACAAGAAAACTGACAACAAGATATTGAATTCTTATGGAGACACTGATCCAGGAAGACAACAAGTTTCCTATAGGTCTCCAGCATAGTAACTCGTCATTCTAATAGATAGATGAGAAGCCTACTTCTTAATCCCCGTAGAATAAAGAAGAGGGTGACTCAGAATTGGAATGACATGAGGAAAGGAGTAAAAAAAGAGCCTTATGTTCCCTTCCACAATCAATTCCCTTATATAACTAAAGCAGTTCTAGACTCAACATCGACCAGTTTGGCTTGGTAATCCTACAGGCAGTCAGACTCTGATACCAAAGCTGTCGGGACCCCGATCCTAAGCCATAAGAATCCAGTCTGTAACACATCACATCACTTTGCGGTCTCACGCACGGTTATCTCCACGGCTGCCACCTTACCTGGACCGGGACCATATGCGTCTTTTGACTCACGTATGTGAATGTGTCGCTAGCATTCAAATGTTAAAGAACCCGGGCCAACATGACTAGTTATAAAACCCAAGTGGCACATCCATACAGGGACAGGCATACGTAACCCAACAATGCAGGTGTCGATCTCTAGCATGTGTAGACGAGCCATAGCAAGCTACAAGGACTCCATTATGCCGTGGGACATAAATGTCATCACTGCATGTAGACGAGTCGTAGCAGGCTACAGGGACTCCATTACACCGCGAGACATTTCCCTGAAGGGACAGACACAACAGCAAAGAAGGATACATGCCGGTCAATCAATGTGTCCGAAGCAGTAGCAAGCTACCAAGGCTCGGTGGAAGCACAAAGAGGCAGTTCCCCGTAAGGAGTACTACTAAAGGCACACAACTAGGTGTCGGATCCCATACATACCGCTGCACATCACACGTACGCACGACATGCCCGATATGCATAGATACAACTATGGCATCACAACATAACCATACAACATTACAACCTTTACTTAAAAGGCTTGGAAGAGCCAAAACAATAAGATGTTACAAACAGGGGCCACAAGACCCAACATTCAGAGCATTCAATCAATCAAGCGGAAGTTTAAATATGTCTGGGTACAGACATCTACAAAAGTGGCTAGTGAAGCCTGAAAAGCCACAACGACCCTACCAAAGGAACTAGACCTCTGTTTGGGATTCCCAAGCTAATCGGTCAACATCGAACTTCACGTCATAAATACCACTAATGAGACTGACGTCTCCTCTGCAAAAACATAAATTAAGCAAATGTGAGTACAAAGGTACTCAACAAGACTTACATTAGAACTATCTACATATGCATTAGTACCAATGAAGGGGTTGTGGAGTTTATTCCAGCAAGCCAGCTTTGACTCTTGGCTAACCTGTACTATGACTACAAGTAGTATCTTTGAGGTGGGATAGCACACACGAGTCCACGTATTCTCCAATCAATACACCACTATGGATCCACTTCCATCTCCCTACGAAAAGGCCATCCATAGCACTCAAGCTTATCTTGCGTATTTTAGAGTATCCACTTCAACTTATCTATGAACCACATAAGTTCTCCAAGTAGTCCATATCCGAGGACGCGGCTATTCGAATAGTTTATTTAACCCTGCAGGGGTATACTTCTTCACACACGCTCTCGCCACTTATCGCTATGTGCACATAAAAGGCACCTCGGCAACCTTCAAGCGGAAGCCCAGCGAAGGAGTCGGCCACGACCGTCAATCACACAAGACCCTAGTCCAGGTTTATCGCCTATTTGAGACTGAACCCGCACGGAAGTCCGACCGAAGTTTCCGCTACGGCCTCAAACGATGTGCGCAGGGTTCCCAAGCCCACCGTTCGGGTGCCACTTGGTACACCGTGCCACTGTGCCTATACCGCATCATAGTCCACCCCGTTAGGCAGTGCTATGCACGGCCGCCAACACTTTTCCTACAAACACTAGAAACTAGTTCTAACTCCTGGACAGAGGTCAAGGCAATTAATAGGCCGAGAGGGTCAATTAAGTATCCCAATGTGCGGTATATCTTGTCTTGGATAACATACGCATAACTTAGTTCTTAAGGACGGTCCCAATGAGACAACCAGCCATGTACTCCTACATGGCCTCTCCTCGCTACCTTTACCAAATCGTGTTCACACACTTAGCTCTCGCACAATAGGACATGAACACTGCCATTCCAATTCATCACCCAAATGGATCAGACCCGACACGACATGACTCTAAGCATAGCAGGCACAGAAATTAAGCAAGCATGGATGAGTAAGCACAACAAGGCTCAACTAGTTGCTACTCATGCTAAGTGGTTTCAACTATTTACTGTGGCAAAGACAGGTCATGCAGAGGAATGGGTTCAACTACCGATAGCATGTAATAGTTGAATCATGATTGTCCTAATGCAATAAAAGAGAGCAGGAGCAAGAGAGTGGGTTCGTATCAGTATGCTCATGGGGGGGGGTTGCTTGCCTCACAGTCTTGAAGATATTACTTCTCTTCTTTAGTGTCAACGTTCACATCGTCAGAACCATCGTCTACCGAGAGGGAACAAACACCGACAAACAAGAAAGGAACACATTCAATGTGATGCAACAATCGTGATGCATGTAATGGCATGTTAAGTTACTGAATTGACCTAGTGCTATAGGTAGTCATATTAAGTGAAGTGGAATTCAAACTTATACTAAATTCCAACTCCAACACTATTTATTAAATTATCCTAATCATGAAATGTCCTACTTGGTGATGTTAACTTGCTCAAACATGCATGATCATGGCATAAACAGATTCATTGGATTTTTCTGATCATTTTTCATATATAAATTATTTTCATCTGACTTACAGATTATTTCCTATGATTTTTAGAAGTTTTAAACATTTTTTGGAATTTCTGAATTATTTTTATTATAAAAATTGATTACCGCGTCAGCCTAACGTCATCATGATGTCAACAGGTCGGCTGACCTGGTCTAGGTCAAACCTGACCTGTGGGGACCACTGGTCAGTGACCCAGGGTCAACCAGTGTGGCAGATGAGTGGGCCCAGTCAACTGCTGACTCAGTGGTCAACAAGAGACCCAGTCAGTCACTGACTGGTGGGTCCGGTCAACGGCCACGTCGGCAAGGCCGGGGTTAGTCATCGGCGATGAGCTGAGATGGCAGGGGTCGCCGGAAATCCTTCTCCCGCGACCATTTGGGCGGCGGAAGGCACCTACGGGCAGGTGGGGTTCGCGCGCATCCATCTGAGGCAACGGGAGGACGCGGGGACGCCGGAGACGATGGCCACAACGACTTTGGCAGTGACCGGAGTTCGGGCAACAACGGCAACAATGCTACGGGGCACGGGAGGACCATCTACTGGGCGCGTTTGACTCCTGGGAGCATCACGAGCACGATGACACGCTGAGGCGCAGGCCGTTGTGGTTGTAGCCATGGCCACATGCCCCACCGGCGGCGAGAAGCTTCGGCTTTGATGGGGATGCTAGCTAGGGGGCGCCCGAGATGGCAGAAAGAGAGGAGAGATGAAGAGAGGCTCACGGGGTTCGTCTGGAGTCGATGGCGAGGTCGGAGAAGCTTTGGAGCCCGCGAATTTTGCGACGGTGTCCGGCGGCCGAGCTCGGAGAAGACAGGTCGATGGCGACGACGTGGTGCTCCTCCGATTGCTTGGCTCGGTGATGAGGTTGGCATCGACGTCACAACTCTTCTGGGCATGCGGATAGGGCAAGGGGGTGGCGGCAGCAAGGCGGCGATGGCTTCGGCCATGGCTGCGGCGGGCATCAGAGAGGGGCAAAGGCAGAGGAGGGCAAGGGAAGAGAGATGGAGAGGGGGGATGGATCCGGACGGCTCTAGGGGTCGTGTGTCTCTCTTAGGCGACCTCCGGGCAAGAAGGCATGCTGGAGGTGGCCGGGCACACGGCGACCACACGCCTCGCGTCCTTCTGGCGCGAGGTGGGAGACGACTAGCAAGGGGGGTTGGTGGGCTGGGCCACCAACTGGGCCGGCCAGGTAAGTCCTTCTCCCCTCTGCTTTCCTTTTTTTATTATATGCAATATGTTTTATAATGTTTGGGCAAAACCACTAAAGTTAAAAATCCTGACATAATTTTTGGGGTTTATACATATTATTTCCAGTCCCCACAATAATTTCAGAATTTTTGAAACAACGAAAATATTTATAGTGCTTTATTGGTCATTTTCAGAACTTTGCTGATTTATTAAATTTTCCAAAATATTTGTGAAAATATAGTTCACCCCTGGTATGTTGTTGCCAACATTTATCAGAGAGGTGGAACATGTTTAGAAAGCATTTTGAATCATTGAAAATTCAATTGTTAGAATTTTGTTTATTCAATGAGGTGCTAGGGCTTGACATCCCCATTTCAAATTCAGGTGAATTTAAACGTGATGACATGATGCACATGCTGATGTTGATGCAAACAACTTCGAGCAAATTCTAGGGTTGTGACAACTCACCCCCACTAAACAAGAATCTCATCCTGAGATTCAAGCGTAGGGTAAGGGGACAGGAGGGCACACAATACTAACACAATCTTCATGATCTAGTTGCCCTTCTCGAAGATGTTGATTCATTGCATCATGCTGATCTTGACACTTTTGCCTTCGGGATCTTCATCCAACAAAAAGACAACATGGATAGAAAGCTCTACAAGAATTGATCTTTACGAAGATCAAGTGACTCATGACCAACTCGTAGAATGAGACGTAATAACATCTCTCGAGCTGAGACACAAAACACACATTGAGAATAAAGAATGAGGCAGATGACGGAGATTCAATTGGTAGACAACAATTCCACGCTAAAAGAGATGGTGAAGAGGTTTGAAAGTAGCGAGGAGTTAATTGCCATAATACCATTACGGGGCACCTTAAGGGAGGTGACTCGTAGGATTATCCCTTAAGTGGAAAACAGAATTACTTTTGATACATAGATCATTGAATTTTTTTACACCAGCCTAAGGCAATTCACAATGACCGTTGGACGGAATTCAAAGAATGGCATACTCAGATTGGAATGGAAACTAGAGCTATAAAACAACTCGGCAATGGAAGGCACATTCCAATTAATACCGAGGGTATAACCCAGTGTGTGAGCGTGCTCTCAAGAACTTGAGCATCTCCATATTCATCAAAGTTTTGCCAACCTCCATGCCAAGGATCCTTGGAACACCTCATACTACCATGATGAGTAATGATGGAGGATGCAGATGCAAAGGAAGACAACACTTCTCTCAGGTTTCCCCTTAGCTATGCCAAGGAAGCGAAATCTGGATGATCGACCGAGAGACATTTAGCACTCCACTTCTAATGTTATCCTTGATGTACTAGTGTAACCCCAATCGTAGGTCAGGTTTGCAATCTTGAACATCAAATAAAGGTCAGACTTCGGGCTCTCAAAGGGGTCCATGAGGAATAACTTCTAGAGCAAGTCATACAAGGTCCTCATGGGGAGGTGGCCAAGTCGCTGAAACAGGATATTATAACAGTAGGTTTTCCAGATAGGTATGTTAGCCACAGCATCCCTTTGCCGGTTACAACGAGACCAATATTATAATTCTTGGGAAATGTTCCAACCATCATATCTTCCTGAGATTCAGATATGGTTGGTGTCAGGATGTTCCAGACTCAGCATGTCTGAAAGTGAAAGGTTGCAACACAAATCAAAGAGATGACGTTGCGAGATTCTCAGGAGATGAACTGCGGAAGCCAACTCTGAAACATGAGTTGGGTTGCAAGACACATGTGAACACATTGTCCAAGACAATTGTGACTACATAGAAATCTTACAACAAAACACTACCGAGTTCTGGATGAAATCATCATTGGAAGATAGTGAAATCCTTGCATAATTCATGATCTTAAGAAGGACTTCTTTTCCTTGAACAACTCAATCAGTGGCTTGATGTGCTAGGAAATTCATACGGAATGGAGGTAGCGAGCCTATCACGCCATAGAATACTTCGCACATGCATGATTGACTTTGGATGATTCCAGAGAAGACAAAATAACTTTCCCTGAAGTCACGATGGCAACTTGCACCAAATGCACATGAACTTTGGGTAAGTCACTTCTTACACCATGGATATGCTTCATGTACAGGACACGAAGATATTACCTACAAGGTTTCCAACACTAGCTCAATGTTCATCATGAATCGTGGAACAGATGAAAATGTTGTCGATGGGCCCAACAACAATTCATAGATGTATCCAAATGGATGGAATTCCTCAACTATGAGAACAAGGTGATAGCATTGGTCAGACCAAAGGAGATAATGGTGAATCTGGATTATGTATCACTCACATGACTTGAGGGATGTCATTTTGAGTGGGAGCTTTGGTAATTTGATTAACTAAACTCATTATCTTGAACAATAGTCTAAGTAACCTTTGCATATTTATATTGTAGATCAATGGCTCGCGTAGTAGCACCCCTGAATTTTAATGCGTTCCTAGAGAAAGCTAAGTTGAAAGATGATGGAAGTAACTTTGTGGACTGGGCCCGTAATCTGAGGATTATTCTCGCGGCTTCCCAGAAGGCTTATGTCCTTGATGCACCGCTTGGTGATCAACCACTGACCTGTCATCCGAAGACGTTAAGAACGCTTGGGAGACATGTTCTAGAGATTACTCAATAGTTCAATGTGCAATGTTGTATGGCTTAGAACCAGGACTTCAAAGATGTTTCGAACGTCATGGAGCATGTGAGATGTTCCAAGAGTTGGAGTTTATCTTTAAGAAGAATGCCCAGATCGAGAGGTATGAGACCTCCGATAAATTATATGCTTGCAAAATGGAGGAGAACGGGTCTGTCAGTGAACATATACTCAGAATGTCTGGGTATTCGACCCGTCTGGCAGAGTTAGGGATGCCCCTTCCGCCGGAGGCAATCACTGACAGAGTTCTTGAATCATTGCCACCTAGCTACAAGAGCTTTGTGATGAACTATAACATGCACGGGATGAACAAGTTAGTCGCCGAGCTGTTTGCGATGCTGAAAGTCGCTGAGTCTGAAATCCAGAAAGAACATCAAGTGTTGATGGTCAATAAAACCACTAGTTTCAAGAAGAATGGCAATGGCAAGAAGGGTAAATCTAAGAAGGGTGGCAAAGTAGTTGCTACTCCAGTGAAGAAACCTAAGGCTAGACCCAAGCCAGAAACTGAGTGCTTTCATTGCAAGGGAACTGGTCACTGGAAGCGGAACTGCCCCAAGTATCTGGCTGACAAGAAGGTGGCCAACAACAAATAAGGTATACATGATATACATGTTATTGATGTGTTCCTTACCAACTCTCGTTGTAGTGCCTGGGTATTTGATACTGGTTCGGTTGCTCACATTTGCAACTCAAAGCAGGAACTACGGAATAGACAAAGACTGGCAAAGGACGAAGTGACGATGAGCGTGGGAAATGGTTCCAAGGTTGATGTGATCGCTGTCGACATGCTCTCTCTTCGATTACCTTCGGGATTAGTGATGAACCTGGATATTTTTTATTTAGTGCCTGCGTTAAGCATGAACATTATATCTGGATCTTGTTTATTGCGAGACGGTTACTCATTTAAATTTGAGAATAATGGTTGTTCTATTTATATGAGTGATATATTTTATGGTCATGCACCCAATATGAGGGGTTTATTCATGCTGAATCTTGATAGTGATGATACACATGTTTATAATATTGATTCCAAAAGATGTAGAGTTGATAGTGATAGTACCACTTTCTTGTGGCACTGCCGTTTGGGTCATATTAGTGTAAAGCTCATGAGGAAGCTACATGCTGATGGAATTTTAGAGTCACTTGATTTTGAATCACTTGACACATGTGAACCATGCCTCATGGGCAAGATGACTAAAACACCATTCTCTGAAACAATGGAACGGGCGAGTGACTTATTGTAAATCATACATACTGATGTGTGCGGTCCGATGAGCGTTGAGGCGCACGGTGGATATCGTTATTTTCTCACCTTCACTAATGACTTAAGTAGATATGGATATATTTACTTAATGAAGCACAAGTCTGAAACATTTGAAAAGTTCAAACAATTTCAGAGTGAAGTTGAGAATAATTGTAACAAGAAGTTTAAATTCCTGCGATCTGATCGAGGAGGTGAATATCTGAGTTATGAGTTTGGCAGTCACTTAAGACAGTGTGGAATTGTTTCACAGTTGACACCGCCTAGAACACCACAGCGTAATGGTGTGTCCGAACGTCGTAATCGAACCTTATTAGATATGGTGCATTCTACGATGTCTCTTACCGATCTGCCACTATTGTTTTGGGGTTATGCATTAGAGACATCCACATTCACTTTAAATAGGGCACCATCGAAATCCGTTGAGACGATGCCATATGAACTGTGGTTTGGCAAGAAGCCAAAGTTGTCGTTTCTTAAAGTTTGGGGATGTGATGCTTATGTCAAAAAGCTTCAGCCTTAAAAGCTGGAACCCAAAGCGGAGAAATGCGTCTTCATAGGATACCCAAAAGAGACAGTTGGGTATACCTTCTATCTCAGATCCGAAGGCAAAGTGTTTGTCGCAAAGAACGGAACATTTGTGGAGAAAGAGTTTCTCTCGAAAGAATTGAGTGGGAGGAAAATAGAACTTGATGAGGTTATTGAACCCTTAATTCAACATGAGAGTAGCGCAGCGCAGAAACATGTTTTTGTGGAGCCTACGATAGTTGAGAAGGAAGTTGATGATGGTGATCATGAAACTTCAGATCAAGTTACTATTGAACATCGTAGGTCGACAAAGGCGCGTAATGCTCCTGAGTGGTATGACAACCCTGTCTTGGAGGTCATGTTGTTAGACAACGATGAACCTACGAGCTATGGAGAAGCGATGATGGGCCCAGATTTCGAGAAATGGTTAGAGGCCATGAAATCCGAGATGAGATCCATGTATGAAAACAAAGTATGGACTTTGGAAGTATTACCTGAAGGGCGAAAGGCCATTCAAAACAAATGGATCTTTAAGAGGAAGACGAACACGGACGGTAATGCCACCATTTATAAAGCTCAACTTGTGGCAAAGGGTTTTTCACAAGTTCAAGGAGTTGACTACGATGAGACTTTCTCACCCGTAGCGATGCTTAAGTCCGTCATAATCATGTTGGCAATAGCTGCATATTTCGACTATGAAATTTGACAGATGGATGTCAAAACAATGTTACTTAATGGTTTTCTAAGGAAGAGTTGTATATGATACAACCAGAAGGTTTTGTCTATCCACAGAATGCTGACAAAGTTTGCAAACTCCAGCGATCCATTTATGGACTGGTGCAAGCATCTCGGAGTTGGAATCTGTGTTTTGACGAGGTGATCAAAGCGTTCGGGTTTATACAAGTTTACGGAGAAGCTTGTATTTACAAGAAAGTGAGTGGGAGCTCTATAGCGTTTCTAATATTATATGTGGATGACATATTACTGACTGGAAACAATATAGAAATGCTGGAAAGCATGAAGGAATATTTGAATATGAGTTTTTCAATGAAGGACCTGGGAGAAGCTGCTTTCATATTAGGCATCAAGATCTATAGAGATAGATCGAGACGCTTAATAGGACTTTCACAAAGCACATACCTTGATAAAGTTTTGAAGAAGTTCAAAATGGATCAGTCCAAGAAGGGGTTCTTGCCTGTGTTACAAGGTGTGAAGTTGAGTAAGCCTCAATGCCAAGTGACTCCACAAGATAGAGATACGATGAGTGTCATCCCCTATGCTTTAGCCATAGGCTCTATCATGTATGCAATGCTGTGCACAAGACCCGATGTCAGCCTTGCCATAAGTATGGCCAGAAGGTTTTAAAGTAATCCTGGAATGGAGCACTAAGGAAATGTATCTCGTTTATGGAGGTGATCAAGAGCTCATCGTAAAGGGTTACATCGATGCAAGCTTTGGCACTGATCCAGATGACTCTAAGTCGCAAACCGGATACATATTTATTCTTAATGGGGGTGCGGTAAGCTGGTGCAGTTCCAAGAAGAGCGTGGTAGCCGATTCTACATGCGAAGCGGAGTACATCGCAGCCTCGGAGGTAGCGAAGGAAGGTGTCTAGATGAAGGAGTTCATGACAGATCTTGGAGTAGTGCCTAGTGCACTAAACCCAGTAGATCTGTTCTGTGATAACACTGGTGCCATTGCACTGACCAAGGAACCGAGGTTTCACAAGAGGACCAGACACATAAAGCGACGCTTCAATTCCATCCGCGAGTACATCAAGGAGGAGGACATAAATATTTGCAAAGTGCACACGAATCTGAATGTTGCAGACCCGTTGACTAAACCTCTTCCAAGGGCTAAACATGATCAACACCAGAACTGTATGGGTGTTCAATTCATTACAATGTAAATCACATAGTGATGTGAGCTAGATTATTGATTCTAGTGCAAGTGGGAGACCGTTGGAAATATTCCCTAGAGGCAATAATAAAATAGTTATTATTATATTTCCTTGTTCATGATAATCATTTATTATCCATGCTATAATTGTATTGATTGGATACACGTTGCATATGTGGATACATAGACATAACTATGTCCCTAGCAGGCCTCTAGTAAACTAGCTCGTTGATCAAAGATGGTCAAGGTTTCCTAGCCATTGGAATGAGATGTCATTTGATAATGGGATCACACCATTAGGAGAATGATGGGATGGACAAGACCCAAACTATAAACGTAGCATATGATCGTGTCAGTTTATTGCTACAGTTTTCTGCATGTCAAGTATATGTTCCTATGACCATGAGATCGTACAACTCACGG
The DNA here is from genome assembly GCA_022496015.1 of Hordeum marinum. Classification (NCBI taxonomy): domain Eukaryota; kingdom Viridiplantae; phylum Streptophyta; class Magnoliopsida; order Poales; family Poaceae; genus Hordeum; species Hordeum marinum. Next base: position 151,603,703 of record CM039678.1, read on the forward strand.
ACACCGGAGGAGTGCCTTGTGTGTATCAAACGTCGCAACGTAACTGGGTGACTATAAAGGTACTCTAGAGGTATCTCCGAGGGTGTCTACTGGGTTGGCATGGATCAACATTAGGATTTGTTACTCCGTGTGACGGAGAGGTATCTCAGGGCCCACTCGGTAATACAACATCACAATAAGGCTTGCAAGCAATGTGACTAAGTGTTATTCATGGTATCTTGTATTACGGAATGAGTAAAGAGACTTTCCGGTAACGAGGTTGAACTAGGTATGCAGATACCAACGATCGAATCTCGGGCAAGTAAAATACCGATAAACAAAGGGAGCATCATACGGGATTAACTGAATCCTTGACATAGAGGTTCGGTCGATAAAGATCTTCGTAGAATATGTAGGAACCAATATGGGCATCTAGGTCCCGCTATTGGTTATTGATAGTAGAGGTGCCTCGGTCATGTCTACATAGTTCTCGAACTCGCAGGGTCTGCACACTGAAGGTTCGGTGATGTTTCGGTAGTATAGAGTTATGTATGGTGGTGACCGAAGGTTGTTCGGAGTCCCAGATGAGATCCCGGACGTCATGAGGAGCTCCATAATGGCCCGGAGGTAAAGATTGATATATAGGAAGTCCTATTTTGGTCACCAAAAAAGTTTCGGGCTCATCGGTAGTGTACCGGGAGTGCCGGTAGTGTACTGGGGGACCATCGGGAGGGGTATTTCGACCCAAGAGGCTACATGGGCTGTGGGAGGATGAATGCCAGCCCTTAGTGGCCTGGTGGAAGTCCCACAAAGGGCCCATGTGACTGGGAAGAAAAGCCCAGGGAGAAAAAGGTGGGAAAAGGCAAAAAAGGCAAAAAAGGAAGGAGTCCTAGTCTTACTAGGATTGGAAGAGGATTCCTCCTCTCCTATCCACTTCGGCCGAAGCCTCCTAGGGCTGGCCCTTGGGCCAATCCTCCTCCTCTCTTCCTCTTATATATACTAGAGGTTTTAGGGTTTTTGCACATAGATTTCAGCCACATGCTACCCTCTCTTCTAGATCGTAGTTTCTCCTGTAGATCGGTTTTAGCGGTGCTTAGGCGAAGCACTGCTGGTATAGCTCCACCACCACCGCCGCAACATCGTCGCGCTAACGGAGAACTCTTCTACCTCTCCACTCCCACTTGCTAGATCAAGAAGGCGGAGATCATCATCAAGCCATACGTGTGCTGAACGCGGAGGTGCCGTCCGTTCAGTGCTAGATCGGGACGGATCGTGATTGGATCGCGGGACGCTTGGCAATTTGGATCGCGAAGACGTACGACTACATCAACTGCGTTTCTTAATGCTTACCGCTTAGCGATCTACAAGGGTATGCATATCCACTCTCCCTCTCATAGATGCTCATCTCCTAGATTGATCTTGGTGAAAGCGTAGGAAATTTTTTGTTTCCCATGCAACGTTCCCCAACATCATGATCATCATCATTGACTTCCTCTTCAACTGACGTAGGCTCCGTAGAAACATCTTTTTGCATTATGCTACTCAATGGCTGAAACAAAGGTTCAACAACCTCATCAAGTTCTATCTTCCTCCCACTCAATTCTTTTGAGAGAAACTCTTTCTTGAGAAAGGACTTGTTTTAGCAACAAACACTTTGTGCTTGGATCTGAGATAGAAGGTATTCCAACTATTAGGGTATTCTATGAATATGAATTTGTCCGTTTTGGGTTCGAGCTCATTAGGTGAAAACCTTTTTCACATAAGCGTCGTCGCCCCAAACATTAAGAAATGATAGCTTAGGTTTCTATCAAACCATAATTCATATGGTGTCATCTCAACGGATTTAGATGGTGCCCCTTTTAAAGTGAATGTAGTTGTCTCTAATGCATAACCCCAAAAACGATAGTGGCAAAACGATAAGAGACATCATAGTTCGCACCATATCCAATAGAGCACGACTATGACATTCGAACACACCATCGCACTATGGTGTTCCAGGTGGTGTGAGTTGTGAAACAACTTTCACATTGTCTAAAGTTGTATGCCAAACTCGTAACTCAGATATTCACCTCCACGATCATATCGTAGACATTTTATCTTCTCGTCACGATGATCTCAAACTTCACTCTGATTCTGCTTGAACTTTTCAAAAGATTCAGACCTGTGTTTCATTAAGTAAACATACACTATATCTACTCAAATCATCAGTGAAGGTAAGAAAATAATGATATCCACCGCAAGCTACAACACTTATTATACTATACACATCAACATGTATCATTTCCAATAAGTAACTTGCCCGTTCCATCAAGCCGGAAAACAGGGTTTAAGTCATCTTGCCCAAGAGGCATGGTCCGCATGTCTCAACCGATTCAAAATCGTATAAGTCAAAAGATCCATCAGCATGGAGCTTTCTTCATGCGTTTTATACCAATATGACATTTAGCGGCAGTGCCACAAGTATGTGGTACTATCATTATTGACTTTGTATCTTTTGGTATCTATGTTATAAACATGTGTATTACTACGATCAAGATTCAACAAACCATTCATTGGGTGCACGACCATTGAAGGCATTATTCATGTAAATGGAATAACCATTATTCTCTGACTTAAATGAATAACCGTATTGCAATAAACACGATCTAATCACGTTCATGCTCAACACAAACACCAAATAACATTTATTCAGGTTTGTCACTAATCCCGAAGGTAGAGAGAGCGTGCGATGTTGATCACATCAACCTTGGAAACATTTCCAACACATCGTCACCTCACACTTAGCTAGTCTCCGCTTATTCCGTAGCTTTTGTTTTGAGTTACTAACATTTAGCAATCGAACCGGTATCCAATACCCTGGTGCTATTAGGAATACTAGCAAGGTACACATTAATAACACATATATCAAATATACTTCTATCGACGTTGCCAGCCTTCTTATCTACCAAGTATCTAAGGTTGTTCCGCTTCAGTGACCTTTCTCCTCATAATAGAAGCACATAGTCTCGGGTTTGGGTTCAACTTTGGGTTGCTTCACTAGAGCAGCAATTGTCTTGCCATCCATGAAGTTTCCCTCCTTTCCCTTGCCCTTCTTGAAACTAGTGGTTTTACTAACCATCAACACTTGATGCTCCTTCTTGATTTCTACCTTTGCGGTGTCAAACATCGCGAATAGCTTAGGGATCATCATTTCTATCCCTGGCATTTCATAGTTCATCACGAAGCTCTAGCAGCTTTAGTGACAGTGACTTGGAGAACTATATCAATCACTATCTTATCTGGAAGATCAACTCCCACTCGATTCAAGCGATTGTAGTACCCAGACAATCTGAGCACATGCTCAACGATTGAGCTATTCTCCTTGATCATGGAGGCAAATAATCTTGTTGGAGATCTCGTATCTTACAACACGGGCACAAGCCTAAGATCACAATTTCAGCTCTTAGAACATATCATATGTTTCGTGATGTTCAAAACGTTTTGGAGCCTCAATTCTATGCCGTAATGCATGACGCACTACACTATCAAGTAGTCATCGGAACGTGCCTGTCAGATGTTCACAACATCTACAAACGACGCTAAAGGGGGTGGCGCACCGAGAGGTAAATTAAGGACATAAGCCTTCTATGCAGCAACGAGGACAATCCCCAGATCATGGACCCAGTCCGCAATATTGCTACCATTATCTTTCAACTCTATTTCTCTAGGAACATATAAAAAATCAAGGGAGCTACAACGTGAGCTAGTAATCTACAATATAATTTGCGAAGACACTACTGACTATGTTCCTGATAATGAGTTCAATTAATCATATTACCTAAGAACTCCCACTCAAATTGACACCCCTCAGGCCATCTGAGTGACACATGATCCAAATTCACCAACTCAAGTCCGATCATCACGTGAGTTGAGGTGGTTTCAATGGTGAACATCATCATGTTGATCATATCTACTATATGACTCATGTTCGACCTTTCGGTCTCTTGTGTTCCAAGGCCATGTCTGTATACGCTAGGCTCGTCAAGTTTAACCCGAGTGTTCTGCATGTGCAACACTGGCTTGCACCCGTTCTATGTGAACGCAGAGTCTATCACACCCGATCATCACGTGGTGTCTCGACACGACAAACTTTCGCAACGGTGCACACTCGGGGAGAACACAATTTATCTTGAAATTTTAGTGAGGGATCACCTTATAATGCTACCGTCGTCCTAAGCAAAACAAGGTGCATAAAAGGATTAACATCACATGCAAATCATAAGTGACATGATATGGCCATGAACTTGTGCTCTTGATCTGCATCTAGAAAGCATCGACATGATCTCCATCGTCACCGGCATAACACCATGATCTCCATCATGTTGATCTCCATCAACGTGTCGCCATCGGGATTGTCGTGCCCACCATGCTCATACTACTATAGCTACCATTTAGCGATAAAGTAAAGCATTACATAGCGCTTAATGATTGACACGCAGGTCATACAATAATTAAAGACAACCCTATGGCTCCTGCCGGTTGCCGTACTCATCGACAGGCAAGTCGTGATATTCTATACAACACATGATCATCTCATACATCACATATATCTCATCATGTAATTGGCCATATCACATCACAACATACCCTGCAAAAACAAGTTAGACGTCCTCTAATTGTTGTTGCAAGTTTTACGTGGCTGCTACGGGTATCTAGCAAGAACAATTCTCACCTACGCAAAACCACAACGGTGATACATAAATTGCTTTTCAACCTTCTCAAGGACCGCCTTTGTTGAATCCGATCCAACTAAAGTGGGTGAGACAGACACCCGCTAGCCATCTTCGTGCAACGAAGTTACACGTCACTCGATGGAACCAATCTCTCGTAAGCGTACACGTAAGGTTGGTCCGGGCCGCTTCATCCCACAATACCGCTGAACCAAAACACGACCAAGGGAGTGTAACACCCCCAGTGGTTAGCTACAGTAATATCACATGTTAATGCCAAGTCATCATGATTATGCCCTAAGAAAAACAATTAATACCTCAATCTCAATTTCAAATTTAAACTAAAGTCAAAATATTAATTATTCTAACAGTAAAAACAAAAGTGTTCATGATATTGCAAAAATTCCCTAAGCTATTATAAAAATGAAACCAACATTTTATAAAGTGATTAAGTGCCCTAAAATAATTAAAACAGGGGCCAATGCAATAATTTAAATGCCTTTTAAATTGTGAAAATAGCAAACTATTTTATTTAAGTGCCAAACTTATTGTGGCAGTGGCCTAATATATGTCACAAATTGTGGTGCAAGCTTTGTATTTTATAAAACTAAAATTATTGAAAAGAATTATAAAATAGAACAAATAAAATAAAAAGAAAAGGAAAAGGCCTAAACTACTGGTGGACTGGCCTCTAGGTCAACACTGGGAGCCCAGCCGGCCTCGCCACCTCCTCCCACCTCCTGTACTGCTCCTCCCCGCGCGCACGCACCGCGCTCGCCGGCCATCCCCCCCTTTTCCTTGCTGCTCGACAGCACGCGCCGCGCCCTCCGTGAAGGATAAGGGCAGAGCCCGTGCACCCCGAGATCTCTCCCTCGCCACACTCCCCTGTTCCCGTCATCACCGAGCCGCCGCCGCCGTGCCTCGTCGTGGCCGTGGCCAGTCGCCTCCCTGACGCCCAGAAAAGCGCCAGGAAGCTCCCCCTCGTTGCTCTCGTCCTCTCGGTGCCAGGACAAGCCCACGGTTGCCTCAAAGCCCCGCCATCGACGCCATCCCCGCCACCTCTGTCCGGTGGTCGTCCTCGTCGGATTCACGCTATGTCGAGCAGCCCCGTCCCCTCGAGCCACTCTACCGCATCGCTATGAGCTCGCGTACCCCTGCGTCTTCTCCTGGCCTCATCCCCTTCCCCTAGCTGCCGTCTCGTCGCGCGCAACCCATAGTTGCGCCGCCGCTACCATTGTCGATGGTGTGCTCGCTCCTGGGCACCACCGTGCGTGCCGTCGCCACCCATCGACGCGGCACATCCTCATGGTCACGTAGGACCAAACCGCGTCTCAAATGGTCGCCGGAATCGACCGGACGGTCGTCGTCGGCGCTCGGCCTTGCCAGCATCGATGGCGCTGACGTGGCCGTCATTAGCATTAGCCTAACCCCTAATTAGTACTAACTAAATTACCCTAACACTCACTAACAGTGGGCCCCAGGCCACTAACTAATTCTGTTAGAATATATTAAAAAAACGGTTAAATGACCAAGTGTCACTGACATGCGGGTCCCACTTGACCCGCTGACCAGTCAAAGGTTGACCAGTCAACTGTTGCGTCAGCAATTGACTGGCCCCACCTGTCATACACTATGGCTAGCTGCTGCCGTGTATAAAAAGGATTTGGCACTGTTTCGGATAATTAGAATTCAAGTAATTAAAATAATTCCAGAAATTAATAAAAACTTTAGAAAATCATATCTTTTAAACCGTAACTCGGATGAAAATAATTTATATATGAAAGTTGATCAGAAAAATCTCACGAATCTAACCGTGCTACCTGTTTCCATGTCGGGACCCTCTACGTAGGTGAACCCGCAAATTTTTGCCTATTTTCGGCACATGAATAGTGCATAACTACCGACTATTAATCCTGACTTTAATCCTAAAATAGCTAAAATGGTTTAGACATGATTTTAGGCAACCCTGCACTGCATCCTAGCTGTCCCATGCCTCTAACACCACCAACCTGCAACTGTTCCCCTCCAGTCATCTGTCCGACATTTGTCCGGAACCGGGAAAACTTTCCCGGATGGGTTCCCCCTTTCTCGGTATCGTGTAGCACAGCGTTAGGGCACACCCGACACTGCGTATCGCCATGTCGTACTTTGTGTAGCATTATTTGCTTGGTATTTACTATTTCTTCCCCCTCCTTCTCTCTCTTGATAGAAGCTGAGATTGCCGATGATACTGCTGTGTATGACTACGTCATCGACGACCCTTCCCTCTCAAATGGAGCAACAAGGCAAGCAAAAACCCCTTGAGCATTCCGATATCACCCATCTCTCTCCCTTTTATTATTGCATTAGAATTTTGCTACTGTTTTAGTTACCTCCTATTCCGATGCATAGCCTGTTTTTGGTGAACTGCTACTATACCTGCAATAATGTCAACTGCTTAGTATAGGTTGATCAATGAATCCCCAATGACCCCTTAGCCCTAGTTGCCCCAGCTTCTTCATCAATGACTCGACGACTCGAAGACCCAAAGACTCGGTCAACCGACCGACGAACCAAGCCCCTCACATCACTACACACCCCTTTAGTATGGCACTGCAGAGCTACTACCGTGTGTCGAGGGTGATACCTCACTTAGCACTCTCGGTGTTAATTCTGTAGCGTAGCTAATCGATCGTGGGTATTGAGGGTGATTCCTCCTTCCCACTTATCGATAGCGACTCTTGTCATACACATACCTCGAGTGGGATCCATCGACGGTGATTCCTCGGATATCCACTTGGTGTATAAACACATAGTCACTTCTACTTGACTCTGTTTATATGTGAAAGACGGGACTGGAGGGACAGGCGGTACCACTTTGTTGAGGTGGACCTGAGTTCTAGACAGCTCCGAGATGGGTCGGCCCCAAGGGTACCCGTGTGATAAAGATTTGGTGGGATGCGCCGCAAGGCATCCGAAGACTTGGTGGGGGTGCGCCGGTAAGGCACCCGAGAGTTACTAGCGGGGCGACGGACTGCATTATGGTTCGCGCTCACCCTGCACTAATAACTTACTAACGGGTTGAGTATTTGATCTGAGTTGGTCGTTTGACCTTTTTTGCACTAAACCTTCACGTGGGAATAGTTATGGGTACTCAGCATCGTTGTATCAGCCGAAGCTCTTCGGACATCAGCAATGGAGTGGCGCGCGCCGGATTGGTCTGGAACGCATCGCGCTTGTTATTAAGGGGTGCTTGGACTGTTTCTGGTCGCGTGCGCATCATGCAGGAGTGCAAGGGAAAGTGGGCCCACGAACCTACACGCTTAGGACTTAGACCGGCAGGCTGGCCTCTTCGTTGAGCCTAGGTGGGGCGACGACATTTTGGATCCCGAGGCCGGCCATTACCCCGGAAAGTGTGTCCGGCCGAAGGTGATCAAGCATGTTGGAAATGCGGTGCACCCCTACAGGGAAGAACTTATCTATTCAAATAGCCCTGTCCATGGTAACAGGACGACTTGGAGTTGTCCCTTGACCTTATACAACTATAATTGTGATTTAATTTGAAGTGAAATGTGGCTCCGGGATTGCTTCCTCGCAGGGAGTCGAGGAAGGATCTCTCGGCATGGTTACTTAATAAAATTGTTATAATAATATGATTATATGTGAGTACCTGTCTACTCTCTTCTTATGCTGCAAGATGCTGAAGATGCTAGTCTTCGATAGGACTAGGCCTTCCCCTTATTCTTGCTTTCTGCTGTTAGTCCAGATATAACCCCACTCCTTGATAATGATGCATATTAAGCATAGATCTAAAGTAAGTCTTGTGAGTACTTTGGATGAGTACTCACCGTTGCTTTGCTCCCCTTTTCCCTTTCGATACGGTTCTGCGTTCAGACGATGGAGTCCAGGAGATGGTATGCCGGAGACGACTACTACACCACCGCTGGAGCCTACTACTATGTGGAGAACGCCGACACTCAGGAGTAGTTAGGAGGTTCCCAGGCAGGAGGCCTCGCCTCTTTTGATCCGCTGTTTATGTTTGTGCTCGCCTTCTGAAGGCAAAACTTGTTTAACTTATGTCTGTACTCAGATATCATTTGCTTCCGCTGACTTGTGCTTGTCGAGCTTTGTATTCGAGCCTTCGAGTCTACTGGCTTGTAATATGAAGTCGTATGACTTTAAATTGTGTCCAGAGTTGTGTTGTGATATTGATTAGTGAGTCCCTAATCTTGATCGTACGCATTGTGTGCATGATTAGCGTACGGTAGAAATTGGGGGCGTCACAAGTTGGTATCAGCGCCGTCTGCCTGTATATAGGCCCCTTTCCAACTCCTTGGCCAAAGTTGAGTCTAGTACTTGAAAAACTTTTACTAACATAGTTGTGTGGCTTACGGGCCCACATCTCAATCGGGTGGTATTAGGATCTTTTATTCCTCATCTATACTCTCGGTTCTGATCTCTCTTCTCTTTTGGGTTAAAGATTTTGCTAACTCTAACTCTAGGTTCTCGTAACTACTTCCTCCCGGAGAGCCCCTCATTCCAGATGACGGCTTGATTCATCTGTAGACTCCGAAGATACTCTATGATGTTCTCCAAATAACTTGTGTTCATCGCTCTTACGATTACCTTCTACCATCAACCCCCTACGCTTATCAGGGATTCGTTCATCCTCAGTTGTCATGGGTTTCACAAAATCCTTTGAATTGCTATTCAATATTCCAAATCCTCAATAGCCTTTGACTCTTGACCTGTCTCATCTGCTTGCATTATGGTTAATTCCATCTGGCTAGCAATATTTATTAAATCCTTTGTGATTGTCATTTGATTTTATTGATTCCACTTGTGTGTGAATGCATGTAGTCGCCAGTTGTCTCTCATAAATTATATTTCCTGCTCAGACATCTTTCCAAACATGGGTTGGTTCTTGACAAATCAACCTTGATTGATTGGCCATCTAAGTCCTTTCATCTTACTTCTATTTGATTGGAGCATCAATTTCCGATACACCAATTTGGAAATCTTAAGTCCTTGGGTTATTTAACCATCAGATTATTTGGATGTTCTATGACCCGATGCCTTGCATTATTTCTCCCTCTGATTTGGTACCGATACTCACATCAGGTCCTTTGTGGACCGCCAGACCCATTGTTGGGTTATTATCCGATAGCATCCTTCATTTTCAAACTATTGTGATGTTCTTCCCGAGGTACATGATGCCATTAGTAAATTGTGGCTTCTCCCTCTAGTAAGTTGTATCCTATTAATTTGTTAGCCATGCTCTGTTGTCAAGCATGTGTTAATTGCTCTTGAAATTTGTGGTATATGTTCCTAAGATGCCCCGATGGATTGAACCTATGCCTTCCTTAATCTGTGTGGACCCGACGGTTTTCACGAGTCATACTTTTCTGGTGTTTTGCCAGATAATCTTTAAAAACTATAATTTCACCAAAGGCGAGGAGTAAATGGAAGGTGATGCATTGATGAAGTGGGAGTCGACCTTGAACTTTGTGCTCATGCCCATGGAAGCAATGTTGATCTTATCATAGAAGCTTCTCGTAACGATGAATTTTTCTTGGTATAATTTGATCCGATATCTGTGATCTTGTCCTTTACAATCGCGGCTCCGCCCATGATGATCTACTTTTTTTCGTTCTTGGACAAGTTAAGGTGCTTGTCCTCCACAGGTCAATAAGCTAGTCTAACATCTATTGTGATCTAGCTCCGAGTATTATCCCTGGTATCTCGAAAATATCACAGAGCTATATAACTTCTTATGAGCTCCTCATGAGCTATGTTTTCTTTCACTGATTCCATTTTCCTCACGTTCTGAGTTGTGGGACACTCAAGGGCACCGATATTCAAATCGAGTCCGCATTGCGATTCAACAACTCTTAGTAATCATCTTTGCTTATGAGTTTGTGCTCGATCATGTCTTTCCAAGCTGTTTGGCTACATCATCATCGTCATGCTAAGGCTTGACCATGCTATTTATATCCTTCATCACCGAAACACAATTCCAACAGCGCTCTAATCTTACATCGAGTTTTCAACGTCATGTTGGTTGTCTTGAAAGGATATTTTGATTTTGAGCTAGCACCCTCATTGGTGGTTCCGACAACTTTTCGCTTCACCATTTCTTTGTTTGATGTCGTCGCTGATTACATCTTCATGAAACTTCTCGACGGTTGTGTCGAGATCATCATCAGCATTCGGAACTCTCCTAGGATATCAATTAAATTCTTGATGGGAAGTAGCATCCTTGCCTTCCTTTCAAACGCATGCTTGTCTTTCTTTGGTTGAACCTTAAGTTCCTCGTTAGTCGTCTTGTGATATGTACTATCTTGGAGTATTACCATCTTTTTCAAGAACGACATGAAATTTGCACATGTCCTAAAATAATTCTTCATATGGTGATACTTCTTGCCATCACCTTTCATCTCTTAGTTTCCGTGTTGTTTCTAACCGGAATACCAACAAATGGATTGTGATGTGTAAATTCAACACATATGGAATAGCAACTCTATTACCTTCGAGTTAATAAACAATAAGTCCATTCTTAGTGTGTTGGTTGTTGAATCAACATTCTAAGATTGGTGGTGCTACCTAGTCCAGATCTCGGGTGCACCTTTTGATTAATTTTTAACTGTGGATGTTCCCCTCGGGCATACCTCAATATATCATCTGGTTTGACCAATGCTATCACCTTATTCACACAATCGTGGGAATCCTTTTTTTGTGTGGATTTCTCGATGAGTTTTTGCTGAGTCCACCAACCACCTCCCATTCTTCTTTGTGGTTCATGATGAACCTTTAAGCTAGTGTTGTAAAATTTTGAAGGCTTTATCTTCATAACTAGCTCATGAAGAATATGGTTGGTAAAGAAGTGTTTTTCTCTAAGTTCACGTGCATCTTGTCGCTGTGATTATGAGAAAAATTTGTTTCGCTTCCTCCGGAATCATTCCAATTCATTCATGCATGTGCGAAGTATTTTATGGTTTGATAGGTTTGCTACCTTCACTCCATATGTATTTCCTAGCACGTCAAGCCACTGATTGATTTGATCTGGGGAAAGGAAGTTCTTCATAAGAGCTATCCGGGCTTATACACGGAACTTTGATATCCTCTATGATGGTTCCCAACCACAGCTTGATTGCATTCCATCCTAAAAACTTCTATGTGGACACAAATGTCTTGACATTGTGTTCATATGTCTTGCATTCCAACTCATGATTCGGGGATTGCTTCCATTGTTCATTCCGAGATTCTTGCAAATCATCTCGTAGATATGTGATGCATCCTTTTCTTCTCGGGCCTTCTATGTCTGAAGTATCCTGACACCAACCAGATCTGAACCTCAGCGGATACGATGGTTGGAACTTTTTCCAAGGATTATGAAAATGGTCTTTATGTAACCCGATAAGGTGATATGGCTAACACACCTGCCCGGAAGACTATTGTTATAGTATCATGTTCAACAAGATTCTCCTTTTTCTCGCAAGACTTTTTTATAAGTTGTTCCTGATGGATCCTTTAAGTCCTTGAAGTCCGACCTTTATCTAGTGACCATGTTGACGCTTCCCCGAAGCATGGCTGCGATACTCCGATCACCAACAAGAACGTTGGAAGCACAATGCTAAATGTTTCTTGATCAATTATCCAAACGACATTGTATGGGTAATATCATGAATCCCTCCCCCCTTACCTAAATGGTTATGTACTTGATGTCATGTCATGTATATCGTGCTCTGTTTGTCTTTGGGAAAGGTATACTCAAATACTCGTGTATACACATTTTCCTTTCCATTGGTCTGTTTAATGTGATAATCACATTTTTCTTTCCATTGGTCTCTTTAACCTTTCTTAAGATTTTTTTGATCTGAGCAGTGATAATTCCTTGCTTAGGTAAATACCTCGGTGTACTACTCTGTCAGTAAGACCCTGTTACTATTGTTGTTAACATTTTGGTAACCGCCGGTGGACGAGAACTTTGCCTATTGGTCCTCCTCGTTTCGACAAGCAGGAAGATGGTTCTCTTCATGCCCCACCCTTGGTATCGATGTTGTTGCCGATATAGTTGACAGACTATCCTCTGACATGTCTTGCTAGCATGACCGTGCATGATGTCACCGCTCTTCCTATTCTTAATCCACATGATTGGCCCATAACCCATAGTTCCACAGGATCGAAACCTGAATCTCCTGTACCACTTTTATTCCAAGGTATCTTTTCACTTGGCTTCGAATGTAATTCCCGAGCCACCACCTAAGATATGATCTATTCTTGTGTGAGATGCAATATTTATTTCATTGCTCTGAACCCCTTTTCACCTTATGATTAGGCATCGAATGATTGCCTACCCGTTTGAAACTTTTGAGCCATCGCATATTGCTCTCAATAACTTCCCTGAGTAACAACTCAAGGAATAATTCATGTCTTCTTCCTTGAAGTTCACTGTAAGGTGCCCAACTTGGTGGAGGTACGTTCTACAAGAGTTTTTCCCTCTTATTGCATTCGTAGGATGATGAAGATCCCAAAGAAAGGATGACAACTTCATCTAAAGGGATCAACCTCTTCGATGAAGGCAACAAGAACAAGAAGATCCGTTAGAATTTCGTAACCAAAACTTTTTCCCTTACTCTACCTCTAAATTCTCGGGACGAGAATTCTTGTTAGACGAGGAGAGTTGTAACACCCCTAGTGGTTAGCTACAGTAATCTCACATGTTAATGCCAAGTCATCATGATTATGCCCTAAGAAAAACAATTAAGAATACCTCGATCTCAATTTCAAATTTAAACTAAAGTCAAAATATTAATTATACTAACAGCAAAAACAAAAGTGTTCATGATGTTGCAAAAATTCCCTAAGCTATTATAAAAATGAAACCAACATTTTATAAAGTGTTTAGGTGCCCTAAAATAATTAAAATAGGGCCAATGCAATAATTTAAATGCTTTTTAAATTGTGAAAATCGCAAACTATTTTATTTAAGTGCCAAACTTATTGTGGTAGTTGCCTAATATATGTCCCAAATTGTGGTGCAAGCTTTGTATTTTACAAAACTGAAATCAATTGAAAAGAATTATAAAACAGAACAAATAAAATAAAAAGAAAAGGAAAAGGCCTAAACTACTGGTGGACTGGGCTCTAGGTCAACAGTGGGAGCCGAGCCCACCTCGCCACCTCTTCCCACCTCATGTACCGCTCCTCCTCGCGCGCGCGCACTGCACTTGCCGGCCAGCCCCCCCTTTTCCTCGCTACTCGACAGCACGCGCCGCGCCCTCCGTGGAGGATAAGGGCAGAGCCCGTGCCCCCCGAGCTCTCTCCCTCGCCACACTCTCCCCCTCTCTCCCTTGCTCTCCCTGCCCTCTTCCCGTCACCACCGAGCCGCCGCCGCCGTGCCTTGTCGTGGCCGTGGCCAGCCGCCTCCCTAACACCTAGAACCGTGCCAGGAAGCTCCCCCTCATCGCCCTCGTCCTCTCGGTGCTAGGACAAGCCCACGGTTGCCTCGAAGCCTCGCCATCGACGCCATCCCCACCGCCTATGTCAGGTAGTTGTCCTTGTCGAATTCGCGCCACCTCGAGCAGTCCCGTCCCCTCGAGCCACTCTACCGCATTGCTGTGAGCTCACGTACCCCTGCGCCTTCTCCTGGCCTCGCCCCTTCCCCTAGCTGCCGTTTTGTCGCATGCCACCCGTAGCTGCGCCGCCTCCGCCATTGTTGATGGTCTGCTCGCTCCCGGGCACCATCGTGCCTACCATCGCCACCCATCGACGCGACTCATCCTCATGGTCACAAAGGACCAAACCCTGTCTCAAATGGTCGCCGGAATCGACCGGACGGTCGTCACCGGCGCTCGGCCTCGCCGGCATCGATGGCGCTACCGTGGCCATCATTAGCATTAGCCTAACCCCTAATTAGTACTAACTAAATCACCCTAACACTCACTAACAGTGGGCCCCAGGCCACTAACTAATTCTGTTAGAATATATTTAAAAAACTGTTAAATGACCCCGTGTCACTAACATGCGGGTCTCACTGGACCTGCTGACCAGTCAAAGGTTGACCAGTCAACTATTGCGTCAGCAGTTGACTGGCCCCACCTGTCATACACTGTGGCTAGCTGTTGCTGTGTATAAAAAGGATTTGGCACTATTTCGGATAATTAGAATTTAAGTAATTAAAATAATTCCAGAAATTAATAAAAACTTTAGAAAATCATATCTTTTAAACCGTAATTCAGATGATAATAATTTATATATGAAAGTTGATCAGAAAAATCCCACGAATCTAACCGTGCTACCTGTTTCCATGTCAGGGCCCTCTACGTAGGTGAACCCACAACTTTTTGCCTGTTTTCGGCAGATGAATAGTGCATGACTATTGACTATTAATCCCGACTTTAATCCTAAAATAGCTAAAATGGTTTAGACATAATTTTAGGCAACCCTGCACTGCATCCTAGCTGTCCCATGCCTCTAACACCGCCAACCCGCAACCGTTCCCCTCCAGTCATCTGTCCGACATTTGTCTGGAACCGGGAAAACTTTCCCGGATGGGTTCCCCCTTTCTCTGTATCGTGTAGCACAACGTTAGGACACACCAGGCACTGAGTATCGCCATGTAATACTTTGTGTAGCATTATTTTCTTGGTATTTACTGTTTCTCCCCCTCCTTCTCTCTCTCGATAGACGCTGAGACTGTCGATGATACTGTTGTGTATGACTACATCATCGACGACCCTTCCCGCTCAAATAGAGCAACAAGGCAAGCAAAAACCCCTTGAGCATTCCGATATCACCCATCTCTCTCCCTTTTATTCTTGCATTAGAAATTTGCTATTGTTTTAGTTAGCCCCTATTCTGATGCATAGCCTGTTTTTGGTGAACTGCTACTATACCTGCAATAATATCAACTGCTTAGTATAGGTTGATCAATGAATCCCCAATGACCCCTGAGCCCCAGTTGCCCCTGCTTCTTCATTGACGACACGAAGACCCGAAGACTCGGTCAACCGACTGACGAGCCAGGCCCCTCACATCACTACACACCCCTTTAGTATGGCATTGCAGAGCTAGTACCGTGTGCTGAGGGTGATACCTCACTTAGCACTCCCGGTGTTCATTCTGTAGCGTAGCTAATCGATCGTGGGTATCGAGGGTGATTCCTCCTTCCCACTTATTGATAGCGACTCTTGTCATACACATACCTCGAGTGGGATCCATCGAGGGTGATTCCTCGGATATCCACTTGGTGTATAAACACAGAGTCACTTCTACTTGACTTTGTTTATATGTAAAAGACGGGACTGGAGGGACAGGCGGTACCACTCTATTGAGGTGGACCTAAGACGGGTCGGCCCCAAGGGTACTCGTGTGAGAAAGATTTGGTGGGATGCGTCGCAAGGCATCCGAAGACTTGGTGGGGTGTGCCAGTAAGGCACCCGAGAATTACTGGCGGGGCGATGGACTGCATTATGGTTTGCGCTCTCCCCGCACTAATAAATTACTAACGGCTTGGATATTTGATCTGAGTTGGTCGTTTGACCTTTTTCACACTAAATCTTCACGTGGGAGTAGTTATGGGTACTCAGCGTCGTTATATCAGCCGAAGCTCTTCGGATGTCAGCAATGGAGTGGCGCTCGCCGGATTGGTTTGGAACGCATCGCGCTTGTTATTAAGGGGTGCTAGGACTGTTTCCAACCGCGTGCGCATCGTGCAGGAGTGCAAGGGCAAGTGGGCCCACGAACCTGCGCTTAGGACTTAGACCGGTGGGCTGGCCTCTTCGTTGAGCCTAGGTGGGGCGATGATGTTTTGCATCCCGAGGCTGGGCATTACCCCGGAAAGTGTGTTCGGCCGGAGGTGATCAAGCATGTTGGAAATGCGGTGCACCCCTGCAGGGAAGAACTTATCTATTCGAATAGCCGTGTCCACGGTAATAGGACGACTTGGAGTTGCACCTTGACCTTATACAACTATAATTGTGATTTAATTTGAAATGAAATGTGGCTCCGGGATTGCTTCCTCGCAGGGAGTCGAGGAAGGATCTCTGGGCGTGGTTACTTAATAAAATTGTTACAATAACATGATTATATGTGAGTACCTGTCTACTCTCTTCTTATGCTGCAAGATGCTGAAGATGCTAGTCTTCGATAGGACTAGGCCTTCCCATTATTCTTGCTTTCTACTGTCAGTCCAGATATAACCCCACTCCTTGATAATGATGCATATTTAGCATAGATCTGAAGTAAGTCTTGCAAGTACTTTGGATGAGTAGTCACTGTTGCTTTGCTCCCCTTTTCCCCTTCGATACGGTTCTGCGTTCAGACGATGGAGTCCAGGAGATGGCGTATGCCGGAGGCGACTACTACACCACCGCTGGAGCCTACTACTACGTGGAGAACACCGACGCTAAGGACTAGTTAGGAGGTTCCCAGGCAGGAGGCCTCGCCTCTTTCGATCCGCTGTTTATGTTTGAGCTCACCTTCTGAAGGCAAAACTTGTTTAACTTATGTCTGTACTCGGGTATCATTTGCTTCCGCTGACTCGTGCTTGTCGAGCTTTGTATTCGAGCCCTCGAGGCCCCTGGCTTGTAATATGAAGCTGTATGACTTTAAATTGTGTCTAGAGTTGTATTGTGATATTTATTAGTGAGTCCCTAATGTTGATCGTACGCATTGTGTGCATGATTAGATTACGGTTGAAATTGGGGGCGTCATAGGGAGCAAGCAATCTAAGCATCAATGCCCACAAACTCTTTGTGTTCTACTCGAGATCTCATCTACACATTGACCTAGCTCATGATGCCACTGTTGGGGAACGTTGCATGGGAAATAAAAAAAATCCTACACGCACACAAGATCTATCCATGGTGATGAGCATCTACGAGAGGGATAGTGGATCTACATACCCTTGTAGATCGCTAAGCGGGAAGCATTAAGAAACGCGGTTGATGTAGTCTAACGTCTTCGCGATCCAAATCGCCGAGCGTCCCGTGATCCCATCACGATCCGTCCCGTGATCTCATCATGATCTGTATCGCGATCAAATCATGAATCGTCTCGCGATCTTGATCACGGTCCTTCCAATCCAGCGCCGAACGGACGACACCTCCACGTTCGGCACACGTACAGGTCGATGACGATCTCCACCTTCTTGATCCAGCAAGAGGGAGCGGATAGGTAGATGAGTTCTTTGGTAGCACAACATTGTGGTGGCGGTGGTGGTGAACTAATCCTGCAGGGCTTCGCCTAAGCACCGCAGAACTAATCTTGAGGAGAAACAAATCTACAGGAAGAAGAGTGCAACACATGGCAATTAGGGTTAGCTTTACCCACTAAATCCTCTAGTATATATAGGAGGGAGGGAGGGGAGGAGGCAGCTTCAAATCCTCAAGAGTTGACCAAAATTGGAGGTGGAGGAGTCCTACTCCAATCCTATTAGGAGTAGGATTCCTCCTTTCCACTTGGAAACTCTTTCCACCTCTCCACCTTTCGATTTTTTCCTTCTCAAACCTCATGGGCTTTAGTGGAGGCTTCGTCTAGCCCACTACGGTCTGGTTTGTCTCCTCCCACAGCCCATGAGGCCCCTCGAGGCATGACACCCCTCCCGATGGTCCCTCGGTACCCTCCCGACACTCCTGGTTCACTACCGATGAGCCTGAAACTTTTCCGGTGACCAAAACATGACTTCCTATATATCAACCTTTATCTCCAGACCATTCCGGAGCTCCTCGTGATGTCCAAGATCTCATCCGGGACTCTGAACAACTTTCGGTCACCACCATACATAACTCTATACTACCGAAACATCATCGAACCTTAAGTGTGCAGACCCCGTGGGTTCGAGAACTATGTAGACATGACTGAGACACCTCTATGGACAATAACCAATAGCAGGACCTAGATGCCCATACTGGCTCCTACATATTCTACGAAGATCTTTATCAGTTGAACCTCTATGTCAATGATTCAGTTAATCCCGTATGCTATTCCCTTTGTTCTTCGGTATGTTACTTGCCCGAGATTCGATCGTCGATATTTCTATACCTAGTTCAATCTCATTACCGGCAAGTCTCTTTTCTCGTTCCGTAATTCAAGATCCTATGGGTAACACTTAGTCACATTGCTGGCAAGGCTTATTTTGATGTTGTATTACCGAGTGGGCCCTGAGATACCTCTCCGTCACACGGAGTAACAAATCCCAGTCTTGATCCATGACAACCCAACAGACACCCTCGAAGATACCTGTAGAGCACCTTTATAGTCACCCAGTTACGTTGCGACATTTGATACACACAAGGTACTCCTCTGGTGCCAGTGAGTTGCATGATCTCATGGTCATAGGAACAGATACTTGACATGCAGAAAACTGTAGCAATAAACTAACACAATCATATGCTACGTTTATAGTTTGGGTGTTGTCCATCACATCATTCTCCTAATGATGTGATCCCGTTAACAAATGTCATCTCATGCCCATGGCTAGGAAACCTTAACCATCTTTGATCAACGAGCTAGTCCATCAAAGGCATACTAGGGACATGGTGTTGTCTATGTATCCACACATGTATCCGAGTTTCCGATCAATACAATTCTAGCATGGATAATAAACGATTATCATGAACAAGGAAATGTGATAATAACTAATTTATTATTGCCTCTAGAGCATATTTTCAACAGAAACGTCACTGAACCTTAAGTGTGAAGACCCTGCGGGTTCGAGAACTATGTAGACATGACCGAGACACCTCTACGGTCAATAACCAATAGCGGGACCTGGATGCCCATATTGGTTCCTACATATTCTACGAAGATCTTTATCGATTGAACCTCTATGTCAAGTATTCAGTTAATCCCGTATGTTGTTCCCTTTGTTCTTTGGTATGTTACTTGCCCGAGGTTCGATCATCGGTATCTCTATACCTAGTTCAATCTCGTTACCGACAAGTCTCTTTACTCGTTACGTAATACAAGATCCCGTGGGTAACACTTAGTCACATTTCTTGCAAGGATTGTTGTGATGTTGTATTACCGAGTGGGCCCTAACATACCTCTCCGTCACACGGAGTAATAAATCCTAGTCTTGATCCATGCCAACCCAACAAAAACCCTCGGAGATACCTATAGAGCACCTTTATAGTCACCCAGTTACGTTGCGACATTTGATACACACAAGGTACTCCTCCGATGTCAGTGAGTTGCATGATCTCATGGTCATAGGAACAGATACTTGACATGCAGAAAACTATAGCAAGAAACTGACACAATCATATGCTACGTTTATAGTTTGGGTCTTGTCCATCACATCATTCTCCTAATGATGTGATCCCGTTATCAAATGACATCTCATGTCCATGGCTAGGAAACCTTAACCATCTTTGATCAATGAGCTAGTCTATTATAGGCATACTAGGGACATGGTGTTTTCTATGTATCCACACATGTATCTGAGTTTCCGATCAATACAATTCTAGCATGGATAATAAAAGATTATCATGAACAAGGAAATATGATAACAACTAATTTATTATTGCCTCTAGGTCATATTTCCAATAGTCGAGGTGCTCCTGCTTCACCACCTTCGACTGGCATGGAGGAGGTGGCTGCGAGGAGGTGAGGGCTCACGCCGGCGACCCTCATTGATGGTGATGCCCCCGACGCTGCGACCACTGCGCCAGAGTGGGGTCGAGCCGGACTCGGTCTTCATGGTGACGTGAGGTGTGCGTGTTGTGCCGGAGGAGTGGGAGGAGTGGGACGTCGAGGAGGACGGTGTCTCCATGCGTCGTGGGATCCACGACGAGCCGCGTCGACGGGAGATGGAGGTCGGCTCCGTCGGGTACTCGAGGCGCGGCACATTGCCGCCCTCGGTGTGCTCGAGGACGGCATCGATCGTGCACCGAGGGATGCTCCACCAAAGGCGACGACCCTCGTTGTTGAAGCGGCCGCGCGCAGGGCCGCCGTTGGTGGAGGCGAGCCGCTCCTCGCGACGGTGCTCGAAGTACGCCGTCCAGAGGTCCGTGCTATCCGGGGCGTACCTCGGCTGCCCGTGCACTTCCTCGGAGAGGGAATACCGGATCTAGGCGATTCGGCCCGCTGCTCAGCTCCGGTGGGCACCGGCGGCACGAGGACGTCGTCGGCGCTGAGCCTCCATGCACCCAACGCCCGCATGTCGGGCGGTGTTGGGTACTCCACCTCGTACAAAAGGCGAGCCTCATCCTCGTGGAGGCTCCGGTGGTCGAAACCGTTGCGGGTTGTGTCGTCGCCTATGTAGCGCTCCGCCATCGGGGGTAGGGGGAGACAGGGGAGAGTAGATCGCCGCGAGGGAGAGAAGGGCATCGGCGGCGGATTTGGAGCAGGTGAAGGTGTGGCAGGGCACCGACGAGGGGGTCGGCTTTTATAGGGCACGTGGAGAGGCACGGTGTGGACGCCCATCGCCCGTACTGGCGGCACCGCTCGTGAACGCCGCCTCGTGAACCCGCCGCATCAATGGAAGGCCGATCGGCGGCAGCCTTGCAGCCTTGCATTGATTCCCCGCGGGAAATCAAGGCGATGAGGACGACGACGACGCGCGGTCACTGACTCGGCGGACCCACTCCTTTTCATGCCAAAAACGTTTCCCCCGGCGCGCCCAGGCGCTCCCTAGCGCGTCGGGTTCAGGCTGGGTACGCCGGTGCAAAAATCGGCCCGAACCGGCGAAAATGGGCTCCTGGGGGCGCGACTGGGCCGATTTTGCCCGCCGGGGATAAAAATTGCCCTGGTGGGGGGCCTCTTGGGCGGGCGGTTGGAGATGCTCTAAGGTCACGATTACACAAACTTCACATGTGCAGCCTCTTTTTGCTTCTTGTGTTTTGGGAAGGACTGTCTGGTGGTCCCGCATTTGCAACTCGAATATGCATGGGAGACGAAACAGATCCACCTACAAAACCTTCAGTTGCGGTACAAACTTCATTTTGCATATCGTTCCTTTTCCTAGTGTTCTTCTCTATTTTCTTCACACTTGTTTTCCTCACAATTTTTTTGGAGCTGTACAGAAGTTAGTCAGGTTGCAAAAAAGAATGGAAATAGATGTTAGAAATACATATAGAAAACACATGTTCTTTTGGTGTTACCTAGCAGAACTTGCAACCATGGATAGCTCAGGGTCGCCTTCTCCTGCCACAAAAGGGGCTTCGCTAGCTTGGAGGCCAGCCTCATCTTCTCCAAATGTCGGGTCAACTAGATTTTTGCACATTCTAGCAATGTACCCAAAGCCTCTGCATTGCTTGCACTTCCTTTTTCCTAGCGCGCACACCAGCACCTTTAGCACTAGATCTAATTCTAGTCTTCCTTGGTCGTCCTTTTGGCCTCCTCAACACTGGAGCATGTAGTTTGAAGCCAGGCTCAATAATGTCCATTGTTGCTTGCCTACCATTGCTGGTATGTTGTCCGCATATGCAGCCTTAAATTTTGCAACGGAGTAGAACTCATGTTACATAAGGTTCAATTTCTGATACCGGAACTCAGAGTGAAGTAATAAAGTACAGGGCATGAAGTACATGGCACACCCTTGACCTGCCATTTCCTACAGCTACATGTTTCCTTTGCGATGTCAATAGGTTACCTCCATTCCCTGTTCTGTTTGTCCACTGTAGTAATTTCTGCCTGAACGTCACAGCGTCTCAGATACCATTAAAAGGCCTACCAATAGCGTAAAGCTCATCCACAATTCGGCGACTTCTCAAGACCTTGTTTGCAAGATTCGTCCGCCGACCAGTACCACCCATCGAGGTGCACCAAAGAGCAGGAGTCGACTAGAGACAGGGCACATCAAAGACGTAATGTCACTAATCGAAGACCCCAAGTACAACCACTCCTGTATATTTTCTCTTTTTTCCAAAACCCGTAACCAGTTGCTTCGGCAATCCGAGCTATAAGAGTTGTTGAAAAAAATATAACAGTATTACACATGTTTGTCTCGTCTGTCCTTTTCGGCACATATTTTCCCTTTTCTCCCTCTTCTCGTGAATCTGTTCGGTATGTTGCGATGCAACCGGCTAAAAGACCAGGGGCTCGGGTTTAATAACAAATCACCTTATGTAAATCTTATTATGCGTTTGGCGTCTTGGAATTCACTTTATATGCATTGGTTCCGAACTATGTCTTGGGTCAATAGTTGGGTTGCCCGGCTCCTGTGCTTGCCCCTTTACGTTCCGCTCGTTCGGCTAAAAGGCAAAGGGAGAACCCCTGCGATTGTGTTTTCGGATAGTATGGTCAAACACCTGAGGGGAGAAAGCCGAAAACTGACTGTTATAGTATGCGAGAGCCGGTCTGTGAGTCCGAGATTGAAGTATTATACTTCGATCCTCGTAAGCGGATATTCCGTGTTATACGAGGGGTTTGTTATTTATACAAACCATGTGATACCGGCCTTAGTCGCGGTTCATCCGAACATCACAACACTCTGATGGCCAATCGTAAGCCCCCCCCCCCCCCCCCGCACTCCTTTTCACGCCCCTATGGCTAAGTGAAAGAAATAAAGCACTATGGTCTGATTGCCTGGTCTGTCATACTCTACCGCCTTCGGGTTCCGATAACTCGGCTAAGGGATATAGTGCATTGCCAAAGACACCCCATGTAGTATCTACATAGGGGCTGAAGTCGATGACTCGCATCTTTCAGTTTCAAGCGGCCACACAGGAGTTATAAAGGAATGCAAAAATATTAAAAGCATGATAACTTATAACATTAAAACTTCGAAATGTCTTTGGACAGATTACAACTTATTCAAACATGTTATTGCCTGAACACTGCGACGCTACAGCCCGAGCAACTTCCATTACTCCGGCGAAATACAGCTCAGGGCACCGATGTTCCTTTCCAGGCGACGGAGCCGCGGTAGCTATCTTCATCGGATCCAGCCCTAGCCAATGCACCTTGGACTTTGCAAAGGCCATCCGAGATCCCTCGATGCAGGAGGAGCGCCTTAACACGTCGAGACGGGGCGACACGTCAATCATGCTCTACAAAAGGCTGAAGTAGCTGCCTGGTAGTGGCTCATTGGGCCACAACCGGAGGCTGAGGTCCTTCATGGACGGCTCCGCCATCTAGCGAATCTCCATCAGCTGCTCGGCAAGAAGAGGAGCGCGCTCGGGGGCTTCAAATTGCACCTATAATAGATGAGCTTCGTCTCCTTCCCGCGACGCATACAACTGATTGGCGTCCACTATGCTCTTATGGAGGTCAGAGGAGGCGCTTGAGGAACGCCACACCTGGGTAAGCAATTTGAACTTGCTATCCCCGAAGACACACTGTAGTAAGTATGGCTTACCATCCGTTATATCCTTCGCTTGGCAGATCTGCTCCTCAACAAATCGCCTTTCCACCAGCTCCTTCTGGAGTTTGGTCTTCAGGGTGGATAGTTCGGCCGTGCTCTCCTTGCCCTTCTGCTGAAGGACCTCGCACTTCTGGCCGGCGTCCTTGAGCTCCTCGTGAATTTCTGCCACACGAGCCTCATGCTTGTCGCTGGTGGCTTGTAGGGCAGAGAGTGCGATAGCCACTTCTTTGGTCGCCACCCTCTCAACGGCTACCTCATCCTTCACCCGCAGAAGCTCGGCCTTGAGCTTCTCCATCTCCTTCGCCGAGACAGTGAATCATTAACACTATGAAAATATGCATTGACAGTATTCGGGCAAACATATTCAGATTTTATTCAGACTTACCTTGTGCCTCGTCGAATCTCTTGTTGAGGTCATCAACTTCATCCTCGGAGCATTTGAGCTTCCGATTCAGTTTGTCCAACTCGGCGCCATTCACGGCCGTCACCGTTGATGAAGCCTGTAACACACAAATACGTGTCAGGATACATGAGCTCGATACTTCTGAACTATCGACAATCCGATCTTATGTCCGGCCCTTTGAGGGGCTATTCTGACGTTTCGAACATAAATTTCTATATAGTTCATAATCGTACTCATTGGTTGACCCCTAGGTAAGTTTTCAAACTCACCTAGGGCTCGGGGGCTGCCATGAATATAATACTAAAAATCAATATTTGGCAAATAGAATGTTGCTTGGTTTACCTGAAAGCCCGTTAGGAGACCTTTAAAGGCTGCCTTCAGTCTGTTGTCGATGGACTGAATGCTCTGCAATACCGCACCCATAAGGGTGCAGTGCTCTTTGGAGATGGAGGCGCTTGATAGAGCCTCCTCCATGACTGGCCACCCATTGGTTGGTGGCACCGGTGATGTTCGCATATCCCGATCACCAACCGGGGTTTGAACCATTGCCTCTAGAGGAATGGGGCGCTCCAAAGATGTCCTCGGAGGGGACTGAGCAGCCGCTCGTCTAGCCTCCTCAGTATCCGGGTGGGGTTTTGCCCCTCGGTCTTCGGCGGCCGAGGCATCAGCCTTGGACATGAAGTTTCCTCGCCCGCCGCTGGTGCCCAGCTCCATAGGAGCATGTTGGGATGACACCTCCACTGCGTCCTTCATGGTGTCCAGAGTAGCGGGATGCGATGCGTTCCTGCTCTCCGCTAGTTCGGCGGGCGGAGTTTCCCCGCCCGATATTTGATCGGTGGGAAGCACACGCGGGGGCTGCAAAGTTAACGAGTGACTGCATGTTAGTCAACTTTAAACCTATTAATGACAAATAAGGGAGTTTTCGGATCATAACCTTCGAGCAGGGCCCTTCACCCTTAGGCTCCTTTGTGGTACCATCTCGAGGTCTTCGGACTCAGTGCCTGAGTCCAAACTATCGTGGGACAGGATCACCTATGCCCGATGCGCCCTCTTCTGGCCAGGAGGGGGTACCTCCTCCGAGCCGTCCGATGACGCCGCCCTCTTTCTTGCGAGGGGGAAATTCTCCTCCCTCTCGACCTCTTCTTCTTCTTCTTCTTCTTCCTCTTCCTCTTCCTCTTCCACAATCTCCTCTTGATTTGAGGAGGCATGGGTGTCCCCGGACAGAGCTTCTGACTGGTCCCTGATGCGAAGGCCAGCTTGGCTTGGTTTCTTCTGCTTCTCATTCTTCACGGGGGCCTCGTAAGGCTTCACCACGAGCATTTTTGTCAATAGCCCGGACCTTGCGTCTTCGGGCTGAGGTGCCACACTGCTATTGTTCACGGCTTTCTTCAGCCATGTCTGCAAAGGATGATCGAAAAGGATGTTAAAGATCCCTTCTATGGAAAGTAAAGCCGACCAAGCAAAAATTTACCGTACCTCGGAGGCGGCCTTGGCAGCGTGTAGACCCTTATATTCCTCCTTGGATGGCCAACTCTTTTGCGACTTGAAGAGCGCCTTCCACAGCTTCTCGCGTGTGGTGTGGAAGACATTCAGAATCGTGGGCGCGTCATCGAGCTAACGAGCGCACAAGGGAGTATCCCGGCGCTAGCAGGGGAGGATGCGTCTCTAGAGCATGACCTGGACCACATTGGTCAGCTTGATGTCCGTCTTGATCATGGAGCCGATGCGCTTTTGCAGGTCGCTCACCTTGTTGCTCGATCCCCAGCTGAGGCCCTTTTCGAGCCATGAAGCCAACCTGGTGGGGGACCGGATCTGAATTCGGCAGGGGGATTCTGACCTTCTTCCTGTGGCTCGGTGATGTTGAACCACTCCTTCTGCCACACCTTGATGGTGTCGATGAAGGTGCCCGACGGCCAGACGACGTGGGTGAGCTTTCTAATGACAGCCCCGCCATAGTCTGCGTGCTTGCCACCAACGCACTTGGGCTTGACATTGAACACTTGGAGCCAGAGCCCGAAGTGTTACTCGACCCGTAGAAAAGCCTCGCAAACGAGGATGAATGCTGATACATGCATAAAAGATTTCGGGGGAAGGTCGTGGAAGTCGAGGACGTAGAGAAACATCAGCCCCCTGACAAAGGGGTGGAGCAAGAAGCTCAGCCCCCGGATGAAGTGGGGGAGGAAGACCACCCTTTCACCCAGCCTGAGAGTGTGGATCACTTGGCCCTTCTCCGGTGTGCGGTGAGGGATGTCGTCGGGGAGGTAGCCGGCCTTCTTGAGGTCCTAGATATCCTTGTTGGTGACCGTGGAGGCCTCCCACTATCCATTGGAGCCAGAGCCCGCCATTGGTGAGCTTGGAGGTGGGTGGCAGAAAATCTAGATGTGGGTTTCGAAGGCTCAGAGGAATGGGAAGCAAAGGAGGCGAATGGGGAGCATGAATAGGATTTGGGGGTTTTCTTCCCCTTTTTATGAGGCTTATAGTTTGGTTTCCCTTTGCTGTGAATCCCTCCACTTCCCGAGACATGTGTGCCGTTGCACGTGCATGATTAAACATATCCCGTGTAAGATGAGGCACGATCTTCACATTGATAGAAAGTGTTGATGGGAACGACCTCGAACCGCGAATCGAGTTTCTATAATTGGCCTAGCAGTCGTGGCGGGTTGTGACCTTTCGTCGGAAAGGTCATCAGGAGACATTAGTTCTCTCCTTGACGTTTGGCCTTTAGTGCCAACTTACTCACAGTATTCGGCCGCGCCACTATTTGGAAAATTACATGTCATCGGAGGTCGAATTCAATTCGGCGGGAAGAACTCACCTCGCAAGCTGAAGACTCTGATCGCGTGGAGCAATTGAAGCTAAGACCCTTGGCGTTGGAGACAAGTTTGGGGGCTATTGAGGAAGTCCTGGATTAAGGGGTCCAAGAGAGGCCAACCTATTTCTATGGGCCAGACTATATGGGCCACTTACCGAACACAGGAATAATTGACGACCCTATCTCCAAGATGGAAGGTTCGAGAAGCACGACTTGTACTCCATGTTTGATGTAGCGAATAGGCATGTTTATCTCTTCGGCGTGTAAACCGACCATGTGTAAACCATAGGCACCCTCGGCACCTATATAAGCCGGAGGGTTTTAGGTTGTAGCCATAGAACAACTCATCTAGGGTTAGCTATACGATCTCGAGGTAGATCAACTCTGTAAACCCCCATATCATCAATACAACCAAGAAGGATGTAGGGTATTACCTCCATAGGGGGGCCCAAACCTAGGTAAATCTGTGCCCCCTTCGTCTCCTGTTACCATCGGTTCTAGTCTCACAGTTCGGGACCCCCTACCCAAGATCCGCCGGTTTTGACACCGACAGTCATCTCGCGCCTCGTTCTCATGGATACATACAACGGCGTTCTCATAGTGCAAAATAACATCCATTAGGGTCATTTCACCATCTAGGTGGAGGTGAAGGCATGAGTTCAAACTTTCACTCCTCTAGTTGCTTTTCATGCCAAGCCAAAACTCCTTTGGCAGATAAGCTGCGGCCCACGGTCTCCATTTATTATACATCCTTCTCAACCAAGTTACTGTTTTTTCTGACTGCCATCTTTTCACAAAGGCGTGCCATCTCTCCTAAGATGTGGCCGTGGACGTGGTGTAGTATAGAAGAGTTCGAAAATGGTTCAAGGACTTGTGACTGAGGTGAATCTTCTTATTTTTTTTCTATACGCCATGTACATATACGATGCCACACATCTGGCAAGACTTCGCAGATTGCCCTGATCATCGCAACATGATCGTTCGTGATTACACTCTTCGGCAGCTTCAGACACATGGACCTCAAAAAGGTTTGCAAAAGCCAGCCATATGTATCTTCGGTCTCGTCCAAAACTATGGCACAAGCAAAAAACAGTAGTCTTCCGATGATTGTTAAGACCAACAAAAGGAATGAATGGCATACCATAGAGATTCATCTTGGACATGTTGTCAAATACAACCACATCTCTGAAGTCCTTGTAGTCCCGACGAGACTGGGAGTCACACCAGAACATTATACTCATATGTCCTTTATCTAGCATGTACTCAAAAAAGAAGCTAGGATCCCTATCTTTCCTACTGGCCATGATGCCTATGGCTGTGGTAGCATCTCCTTTTGAAAGTAGCTTCTTCTTCTCCCTGGAGCAAAGGTTGTATATATCACACCTTGTAAAACCAACAATTTTATATGGTTTTGGTATGATTTGATTAGAACAAATCCGGATTGACGTTGTTTTCAGCAGAACTACCATGGTGTCGTTTTTGCGCAGAAATAAAAGTTCTTGGAATGGGCTGAAAATTTACGGTGATTTTTTATGGACCAAAAGAGACACGCGAAGCAGAAGAGCCGGGCTAGGAAGTGGACGAGGAGGCCACAAGCCCTCTACGAGCGCCCTACCCCCACGGAGGGTGCTCCGGGCTTGTGGGCACCTCGGGGACCCCCTTGACGTGAGACCAACGCTAAAAATTCTTATAAATACGCAAACCTTCGAAAAGAACCTTAGATCAGAAGTTCCACTGCCGCAAGTCTCTATAGCCACGAAAAATCAATCTTGGCCCTCTTCGGCACCCTCCTAGAGGGGGTCACCATCACGGGAGACCATGTAGGAGGAAGACGGATGGGCCATCATCACCATGGAGGCCAAGGACCAGAGGAGAACCTCTCCCCACCTAGGGGAGGCCATGGAGGAGGAAGCAGAAGGGGATACCGTCTCCCCCTCTCTCTCGGTGGCGCCGGAGTGCCGTCAGGGGAAGCATCGCCGCGGTGATCGTCTTCATCAACATCACCTTCTTCATCACCATCCTCATATCTTTTCAGCGGTCCACTCTCCCGCATCTCGCTATAATCTCCTTCTTGAACATGGTGCTTTATGCCACATATTATGATCCAATGATGTGTTGCCATCCTAGGATGTTTTGAGTAGATTTCTTTTGTCTTATGGGTTGATTGATGATCTAGATTGGTTTGAGTTGTATGTTTATTTTGGTTCTATCCTATAGTGCCTTCCGTGCCACGCACACGTGAAGGATTCCCGCTGTAGGGTGTTGCAATATGTTCACGATTTCCTTATAGTGGGTTGCTACAATGACACGAGCTTAAACCCGAGTAAGGGGGTTGTTGCGTATGGGATAAAGGGGACTTGATGCTTTAATGTTATGGTTGGGTTTTACCTTAATGATCTTTAGTAGTTGCGGATGATTGCTAGAGTTCCAATCATAAGTGCATATGATCCAAGTAGAGAAAGTATGTTATCTTATGCCTCTCCCTCATATAAAATTGCAATAATGATTACCGATCTTGTTAACAATTGCCTAGGACAATTCCGCACACCGACCCACACTCTCTATTTGTAATATATTGTAATATATTCTAAATTTATGATAACAACAACTATTTTCATATTTTATTTCTCTGATATCATGCAAAGCTATACTCTTCATACCCACAACGTAGTTTTATTTCTCGTTTCTAGTTGGAAGCAAACGTTCGGCGTACGTAGAGTCGTATCGGTGGCAAATAGGACTTGAGAGAATATTGATCTTACCTTTAGCTCCTTGTGGGTTCGACACTCCATAATTATCACTTCCACCTTTGGAAATTGCTACGATGATTCCTTGCACTTCGGGATTATCAACTTTTTTCTGGCGCCGTTGCCGGGGAGCAATAGCGTGGGGTCTATATTCTCGTGTGTGCTTGTTGGCTTTTTCACCTAGTAGATTTTGTTTTTGTTTTATTTATTTGTGGGTTAAACAAACAAAAATAAATAAAATAAAAATATTTTTTTGCCTCTTATGCCTAATTTTGTTTTCAAAAAGAGAAGTGATTGAAAGGTTATGCATTGGAGAAGTGAGGGTCGACGTTGAACACTTGTGAGAAACAATGTATAATTTTTCATGGAATTTTCTCAAAAATAATTATACCCTTGTATGTATCCATTTTATTATTAAAAAATGTGCTAAGATTGTCTTTAGGATGATTATATTGCTTTTTTCTATGTGTGGTGCAAAATCAGAAACTTTGGCTATAGTGATTTGCTTTATTATACTAACGAATCTCACGAGGGTTTTGCTAAGTTTGTGTGGATGAAGTGTTCGAAGCTCGAGTAGTTATCAATATAATAGGAAAAAGGAGAGGAAAAAGTTCAAGCTTGGGGATGCCCAAGGCACACCAAGTAAATATTTTCAGGGATACTCAAGCATCTAAGCTTGGGGATGCCCCGGTTGGCATCCCATCTTTCTTCTTCAACAATTATCGGTATATCTCGATTTTTGTTTTGTTCACATGATATGCGTCTTTTGTGTTTGTTTGTTTTTTATTTTCATTTATGCACCATGATACTATGAGATAGTCCTTCATTGATTTATATAATTCTTCATGCACTTCCCTTAAATCTTTTGAGTATGGCTTTATACAATGCTCTTTGTGCTTCACTTAAATCTTTTGAGTATGGCTTTATAGAATGCCTTGTGTGCTACACTTATATATTTTGAGCTTGGATATTGGTCAATCTATATTAATTTTATAATTATATATAAACTTCACTTATATCTTGTAGAGTATGAATAAAATTATCATCGAAATTGGGTTTGGAAGAGTATCATTAAAATATCATGCCTAGCTAAAAAGGCATTACAAAAAAGCGCTTGTTGGGAGACAACCCAATATTTAAACCTACTTTTTTTGTGTGTTATCATGATTATTATACTGTATTAATCATGTTTTATAGCTTATTTTTCAATAAAGTGCCAAGTAAGACCTTTGGGATGATCTATGGTGATAGTTGACTTGATTCTGTGCAAAAACGGAAACTTTTGCGCTCATTGCCAGAATTTAAAAAAATAACAGAAGCGTTCTTTTGATCTGAATTTTTGACATAAGATTGACATACAAATTTCCTAGGTTGTCATAATTTTTCATAAGTTTTGTAGTAACATAAGTTTGGCTAGTATTCACATCATTTTAGACTGTTCTGTTTTGACAGATTCTGCCCTT
Source organism: Hordeum marinum (assembly GCA_022496015.1). Taxonomy (NCBI): domain Eukaryota; kingdom Viridiplantae; phylum Streptophyta; class Magnoliopsida; order Poales; family Poaceae; genus Hordeum; species Hordeum marinum. Next base: position 151,635,107 of record CM039678.1, read on the forward strand.
AATGCATAGTTTGCTTGTTTCATAGTTTCTATGGCTTATATTGCTTAATATAAATTTTGGAAATTATATATTACAGTAGTAAATATGTGTAAAAAATTATGAATCTTAACAGTACCAAAATGAATGATTTGTCTTTATCATACTAACCCATCTCACGAAGTTCCGTTATGTTTTGTGTGATTGAAATTTTCAAGTTTTGAGTGAGATGTCGATATGAGAAGAATGAGGAGTGGAAAGACCCTAATATTGGGGATGCCCAAGGAACCTCAATGCAATGTTCAAGCAACACTCAAGCACCTAAGCTTGGGGATGCCCCGAAAGGCATTCCCTCTTTCGTCTTCAAAATTATCAGTATACCTTACTTGGAGCTATATTTTTATTCGTCACATGATGTGTGTTTTTCTTGGAGCTTACTTTCATTTTACTAGTTGTTTGAATAAAATCATTGGATCTGAAATCTTGAATTAGAGAGAGTCCTCGCATGGCTATTTAACTACTTGACTACACATTGGTCTTCACTTATATCTTTTTGGAGCAGTTTTGTCATTTACTCTCGTGCTTCACTTATAACTTTTCGGAGTAGTTTTGTCATTTACTCTCGTGCTTCACTTATATCCTATGAGTAAATGGTTGAATTAATTGAATATCATAAATCTGAAATTATATATGTTTTATATGCTTATCCCATGGGGAGTAATGACTTCACATATAAGAAGTATATGTGGTAAAATTTGTTAAAAGTTAGCAAACACCGCATTGGTCACTTGAACAATTCATGAAATAATATTGAAGGAAGAGAGATTTCACATATAAATATACTATCTTGTACATATTATATGATTCTGAGCCCCATTAATTATTTTCAAACTTGAGAATATTACTTGAAGTTGGACAAGGAAGACAACGTAATGAGTTATGTTTGGGTATATTTCTATAGAAGTTATATTGCTATGGATCATCTAACATGTGGTGCTTGCTTAGGATCTTTTGCTAACCAAAAAATTGTACTAAGTAGAGATACTACTTGTGCATCTAAAACCCTTAAACTCAGTTTCTTGCCATGAGTGTCCACCATATCTACCTATGGATTGAATAAGATTCTTCAAGTAAGTTTTCATCGGTGCAAAAAGCAATAAAAATTTCTCCTAAATATGTATGATCTTTTATTGTAAGAGAAAACAAGCATTGTACGAACTTGTGATGGTAAAGAAATAAAAGCGACAGACTGCATAATAAAGGTTGATATCACAAAGGGAAATACAACGTGACATTCCTTTATATTAAGGGTTTGCACATCCAAAATTAAAAGGCACGTGACAACCTTTGCTTCCCTCTGCGGAGGGCCTATCTTTTACTTTCATGTATTTACTTTTATGCAAGTGTCAATAGTATTCCTTCTTAGTTCAACCTCAATTATTATTTAGTTGGTAAGCATCATGTGGTGGGGAAATATCCAAGCATATATGGACATTCAAATATATCTGATCATGAATTATAATTATTGACAATTATCTATATGATAAATAAGTTGGGAGGCGAAACATTAAGTCCTGATCTTTCTCTGTGTTCGACGGATGCTATTTGTTCCAAAAATATGTTTTGAGTGTTAGAAATCATGGAAGACTATATGATAGTTTTGTATGTGGAATTTGCTAAATCAAAGTTCTTACATAGACCCTTCCTGAAAATAAGATGAATTGCAATTGTTTGGTGACTGAAAGCATAGTTTGTTAGTTTTCCAGAAACTTTATGGTCTATACTTTAACATGTGAATAGCTTGTTACTTGATCATGAGAAGTTTTATGAGATGAGCTACTATTTATGATATATGATGATACTAGAAAAAGTGTTTGGAACTATCATTGATAAAATTTATGCACTATGGTAGCATTCACACTTCATAAATTATTTCTTTTATCATTTACCTACTCGAGGACGAGCATGAATTAAGATTGGGGATGCTGATACGTCTCCAACATATCTATAATTTATGAAGTATTCATGCCATGTTTACAACAATTTTATATGGTTTTGGTATGATTTGATTAGAAGTAATCTAGACTGGCACTGCTTTCAGCAAAACTACCGTGGTGTCGTTTTTTGTGCAGAAATAAAAGTTCTCGAAATGGGCTGAAAATTTACGGTGATTTTTTATGGACCAAAAGAGACACCCGAAGCACAAGAGCTGGTCCAGGAAGTGGACGAGGAGTCCACAAGCCCTCTAGGCGCGCCCTACCCCCAAGGAGGGTGCTCCGGGCTTGTGGTCCCCTCGAGGACCCCCTTGACATGAGACCAACGCCAAAAATTCTTATAAATACGCAAACCTCCAAAAAGAACCCTAGATCAAAAGTTCCGCCACCGTAAGTCTCTATAGCCATGACAAATCAATCTTGGCCCTCTCCAGCACCCTGTCGGAGGGGTCACTATCACCGGAGACCATGGAGGAGGAAGACAGAGGGGCCATCATCACCATGGAGTCCAAGGACGAGAGGAAGAACCTCTCCCACCTAGGAGGGAGGCCATGGAGGAGGAAGCACAAGGGGGAGACCCTTTCCCCCTCTCTCTTGGTGGTGCTGGAGTGCCATCGGGGGAACCATCGTCGTGGTGATCGTCTTCATCAACATCAGCTTCTTCATCACCGTCCTCATATCTTTTCAGTGGTCCACTCTCCCGCATCCCGCTATAATACTCTACTTGAACATGGTGCTTTCTGAAAGCACATTTGCTCCCTTGGTGGTTTTGGTAATTCATAACAACATATAAGTCATTGAACTAATGTTTCCATCAAGTATATTTCAGGAAAAGTTCAATGATGGGTTGGCAAAGAGATTGTGGAACACCCCAAGATGAAAGAAAATGGATTGGCAAAGCTTCAAGCAAGAGGACTCAATATTTTATATTTGTGAGAAATCACCTTGAGTCCATAGGAAAGCCAATACTATTAAAAGGGGGTAAAGTGTTGTTGGTGAACAAAAAGCTCATACGTGCACAAGTGATACTCACCAAAGGCACCCACAAACCCTCCCACCAAAGTCTGCTCTAAGCCAAACACTCAAATCGGTACAACCAACATTCCCATCCCGGTGCCATCGATTCTAAACCCTAGACAGACTTAGCCAAACCCTAACCCTTTGGTGTAGCCGACTGCGTTCCGTGCCACTGAGTTGGGATGCCAAGTTTCTATTACGCAAGTTCACATTTTCGGTCCGTCCGAGAATGTTGAATCGGCGTCAACGTTATTGGGCATTCTGACCGTTGGTCACCTTGTTGGTGTAACCGAGATTCGTATATCGGTCCCTCTGACATTCAAAAGTTGCCACCTTTTGGTCACTTCGGCACCACTGATATTAACACATCGGTGTCACCGAGTTGGTCATTTTGTGTGTAACGGTTGGATTTTTGGGGATGCCTATATATACCCCTTCACCACCACCTACTCAAAAGATAAGCACTCAGAACCATTCCATACCTATCCTATCAGTTTTCTGAGAGAGAACCACCTATCCTTGTGTTAAGGTCAAGATCTTCCACTCCAACCATATGGATCTTTATTTCTAGCCTCCCCAAGTTGCTTTCCACCAATCCCATCTCTTCTACCAAGCCATATCTATGAGAGGGTGATTGTGTGTTGAGGAGTCTATCATCTTGAAGCACAAGAGCAAGGAGTTCATCGACATTACCGAGCCTATTACCTTTTGGAGGGTGATGCCTCCTAGATTTGTTAGGTGTCTCTTGGGAGCCTCCTACTTCGTGTTGTGGAGTTGAACCAAGAAGTTTGTAAGGGCAAGGAGATCGCCTACTTCGTGAAGATCTACCCCGAGTAAGACTAGCCCTCCGTGGATGTAGGTCGTCATGGTATAGTCAAGGTTGCTTCTTCGTGGAACCCTCTGTGGGTAGAACCCTCCGTGGGTAGAGCCCTCTGTGGACTCTTGCGACCGTTACCCTTCGTGGGTTGAAGACTCCATGAACGTGGACGTACGATAGCACCACCTATCAGAACCATGGGAAAAATCTTTGTGTCACCAATTGTGTTTGCTTTCCTTACCCTCTCTTTACTTACATGTGCAATGTCTTTAATTTCTGCTGCTATACTCTTAGACATGCATGTGTAGAGTGTACTTGACATACTATGGATGCTAAAACTTGCCAAGAATTAAAATTGGGAAAACATAGTTTTATTTAGCCAAGTAGTCTAATCACACCCCTCTAGACCTACTTTCGATCCTACAAGTGGTATCAAAGCTTTGGTCTCCATTGCGTTGGTTTCACAACCTAGGAGAAGTATGGCATCTAGTGAGGGAAACTATCACTGTAGAGGTCCATACATTGATGGCACAAATTTTGCTAGTTGGACGCACAAGATGAAAATGCATTTGCTTGGTCATAATCTTGTCATTTGGGCTGTTGTTCGTGTTGGCTTGCAAGGTGAATTCTTTGCGGAGGAAAAGGAACCCAATCGTTAAGAAACTGCGGATGAATTGAAGAGTTACAAATCAATGCTCAAGCATGTGACATTATCTTCAACTGCATATGTCCCAAAGAATTCAATAAGATCAGCCGTCTCGAGCACGCAAAAGAGATTTGGGATACTTTGGTTGATATGCATGAAGGAACTAAGTCCGTGAGAGAATCAAAGTTAGATATTCTTCAAGGACAACTTGACAAGTTCAAGATGAAGGAGTCTCTGAGATGTACTCTAGGCTAGCTCTCATCACGAATGAGATTGCCGGCTTAGGAAGCAAAGAAATGACTGACAAATTCATCATCAAGAAGATACTTCGAGCTTTGGATGATCGATATGACACCGTTTGCACATTGATCCAAATGATGCCCAACTACAAAGATCTCAAACCAAAGGAAGTGATTGTTAGAATTGTTGCTCATGAGATGACACTCAAAGACAAGGAAGAGCTTCATCACAAGTCTAGCGGTGCTTACAAAGCCACAAGCGATGCTCCCGCTACCTCAAGCGACAACCTTGTCACAAATGAAGAGATAAGCCTCATGGTCAAGAAATTCAACAAGTTCTACAAGAATAGAAGCAAAGATCGAAGCTCCAACTCAATACATGAAGAGAAGCGTTCGTCAAGTCGTGACCGAAACTGCTACAATTGTGGGAAGCCCGGACACTACTCCAATGAGTGCACGGCTTCTTACAAACGAAGAGAAGAGTCATCAAGAAGACGAAGCTCAAGAGACGAGTCACCTTGAAGAGAGAAGGAGTAGAGATGATCGTTATGAATGAAGATCCTCAAGGAGAAGTAGAGACTTGGAGAAGAAGGACAAGTACACCAAGAGATACTCCAGAAGGAAACATCAAGCTCATGTTGATGAATGGGTTTCCAGCTCCGACTCTGACAACCACTCCGAGAGAAGCTATCACTCCAACTACGACTATAGTTAAGATGAAGGTGTTTCCGGAATTGCACTAGTGACAACCAACTCCTATGATCTATTTGATTCACCAAATGAAGGGAGTGGAAGTTGCTTCATGGCTAAAGGCCCCAAGGTATCACACCCCGAGTATCTTGATTTCAATAGTGATGAAGATGACTTGTTAATTGAAGATGACTTGCTTTTTGACAAAACTAGTAATGATAGTCAAAATGAACTTGCTAGTACTCACTCTAGTAAAGATAAGTCGTGTGATGATGGTAAGTTGTAAATAGAATGACTAACTCAAGAACTAAAAACTCTTAAGTTAGCTCATGAGTCAACTCTAGAAGATCATAGAGAGCTTGTAAGGACACATGAGAAGCTATGCTTCAAGAAGATAAATTTAGAGCAAGAGCATGAGTTCCTTAAAGCTATCAATGACGATCTTCGAAAGAAGACTTCCTCTTATCTAGCCAAACGACTTCTCTTATCTACATTCATGCCTCAAGTTAAGTCTAAGCAAGCTAGTAACAAAGGAAAGAAAGGTTCTTCAACTAGTAGCAATAAAAATGATAAACCCAATGATATTGCTTCTAGTAGTTCTCTTGATCCCACTAACTCTTCTATTAGCCAAGTTACACTTGAGCAAGAAAATGAACTCTTGAAAGGGATTATAGAGAAAGGTATCTAGAAAAGTCTTGAAGGGTGCAAACAATTTGATGAGATTGTATGCAAGCATGGAGGATACCGGAAGAATCATGGTGTTGGCTACTTCAATGCTAATGGAGTTGAATGGGAAGAAGGTCAATACCCCAATCCCAAGTTTTTTCCTCAAAAGTAGAAGTATGAAAATACTCTCCCCAAGGGAACAAAGTTGCAACATGACCTTCCACCACAAGACACCAAGCTCAAGGCAAGAACAAGCTTCAAGAGGACATTGACTCATATGAAGATGAATCCCAAGCTTTAGTGAAGTGGGTTCCCAAGGCTACTACAAGCTCAAATTCTACAAGTGATACTTCAACATCAAGGATCCCCATCAACTTGATGTGGGTCCCCAAGAAGAAGAACTAGAGAGTTCTTGAGGGGTGACTTCGCCAATGAAATTCACTTATATTCATTGTTGGCAAGGACTATTTGCAATCAACATCAACTCTGTGCAATAGTTCAAGGAGTCACACATTCCCTCAAAGGTAAGCAAGGGACAAGGTAATCAACAAATCAATGGACATCCTCACATATATATTGCACTCCATTTCCATAGATATACTTGTATTTATCTCTTGTGTGTTGGGACTGACCCATGTAGGTGAGAAGAGTAATGAAACAACAAGGATGCTCCCAACTCTTGTTGATCTTCATCAACTTTAAGCATCCATCACTACCTCACCAGCATGAAGTCTTCGTCGACAAAACCCAAGGTTAGTTTATCGCTCTTATGGGGGGATGTCACATCTAGGGGGAGCTTTACTCTAAGACTTGAGCTAAAGCATTGCAAAAGAATGTGACAACATTAAATGCTTTATGTGAAAGTGGTAACCCCACTTGTGCTTAAAGATGAGTATGACCTATGATCAAGTATTCTTACTTGGCTCCTAAGTCAATATAGTCATATATAGATGACTCCGTCATCGCCAAAGTGCTTGTTAGATGCTATAGTGTTTGTGCATGTTTGTCATGATTTCTTTTCACATCGTATTGTGTGAGCATGTTGGTCTGCATTTATTTACTCATTCGAGGATATCCAATTGTTGCTATTTGGCTTTTGATTTATATTTTGCCAATTGGATATACAAGAATGCCTAGGACCACTTCCTTAGCTATCTATGCTTTCTCACCTCATACTCTATTCATGTTGCATCAAAAAATTTGAACAAGTGCTTTTCGATCCCTCTGTGTGTGGAGCACTCGGAGTTCCGTATCGACAAGGACTGACCATTAAAGCCTCCCAAGAGCATCTCGGTGGAACCAACACCAAAATCTTGATCACACCAAATGCCTAGGGTTGATCTGGATTTCTTGCCTCGGTACTACCGATTCCATATTCTCGGTTACACCGAGTGTCCCTATCAGCTGACAGTTGAGGCACTCGGTGACACCGAAAATTTAGAATCGGTGTCACCGACATTAAAGGGTATATATTCGGTGGTCCCGACGGTTCGAAATTTCGCTCCTCAAACCGTCGCACCCCAAGCCCTAAGCTGCCGCAGAAGGACCCCTTGGTCGTTGCCCTTGTCTTTCCGTGCTCCTCCGTCGTTGGAATCGCCGTTGTCGACGAAATCTTCACCGCCGTCGCCACCATAGCGGATCCGTCGCCAAGCTAGGGTATGAATGCGGCCCCCTCTTGCGCTGCAATCTCCAATCTTGCACATTTGGGTTTCTACATTATCTTGCCATAGATTGAAAGCCTTCCATCCTCAAAGAAAATCTCGTAGAGTAGAGAATCATGGATTTTTAGGGTTTTGTCGTCCGCCCAATGAAACTCGGCAGAACCGAAGCAAGCAAATCAGTGTCACCTATTTGTATGTCTATGTTATTGAGAACTATCTTGGTGAAACCGAGTGCACCTTTCGGTCTCACCGAAAGGGGTGCCATGTTTCGTCTAAGGAGATAGTCAATCTCAGTAGCTCCGATATTTTTGCTTCAGCCGTACCGATGTTTATTTGACAGAATGCAAATCTTTGAAAATCTTTTGTTCAGACTTCCAAAAAAACAACTGAATATTTTGTGATGACTCAACCTATTCCGCTCTTCTACACTCTATTCACAGGGTCAGCATGTCAGAGTCAGGCAGTCAGAATCTGCTAGAGCAGGGAGTTGACTGTGATAGCCTGGCTTATTAGGGTTGATAGACTACTCATATCAATAAGGAATTCCTTCTTTTCCGGAAGCCCATTCGAACAGAACTCCCAGGTTAAGCGTGCTTGGCTTGGAGTAGTTCTAGGATGGGTGACCGACCGGGAAGTTGGTCCCGGGTGCGCGTGAGTGAGGACAAAGTGCGCAGAAAAGACTAGTATTGATCTGTGAGGTCAGTCTAGATCTTGCCAGGAGTAACGACTACCGGCGGGTGTGTCCGGGGTGTTACAAGTTGGTATCAGAGTCGACCCTCGCAGTTACACGGATGTTTGCCGACAGGTGCCCGGTCATGTTGTTCACAAAGTTGGTGACCCGTCGTGGCACACGGAATGACACATGTATCGGACTGGAAGCACAGACGTTTGTGCCAAGAGGGAATGTTCCTATGACCCGACGATGACGTCGGTTCCTCTGAGTGGTGGTGTATGTTATAGGCACCCCCAGCTCCCATGGGTTGCCCAAGGCTGCCACTAGGGCCAGGAAGAAGCTGAATTCAGATGAGGAAGATTCAGACTTCGTGCCAGAGGAAGTTCTTTCCAAGAAGCAAGAGAAAGCTGCCAAGAAGACAACAAATGAGGCCACCTCATCTAGGAGGGTGGTCAGCAAAATTTATGCACCTGTTGAAACTATCAAAGCACATGGGAATGCTAGGGCAACAGTGACCATTGATCCCCCAAGTAAGTCAATGGCTAAAAAGGCAGGGAAGAAGAAAGCCAGAAAGAGAATTATCCATATGACTGGCAGGCCTACATCCATGTATGAAGATCCATATGAAGCAGCTGCTGCTGAAGAGGAGGATGAGCCAGCTGCAAAGGCCCCTCCCAAGAAGAAGGCCAAGAAACTTCTAGCTAATGTTATGCCTAAGACTGGTACATCCAAGAGCACCAAGTCTACATCCAAAAAGGCTGCTGCTGAAAAGCCTAAGAGGACATCCAGGCAAATTCCAGCTTTTGAAAAGAACAAAGGAACTGCTTCCAGAGTTGAAGATGATGATGACTTTACAACCTTGATGAAGCTTAGACCACATCTTCTAGTATATGATGCCAGCCATCTAGTTCCTGAAGATATGAAGAAGAGGAAAGACTCAGGTTTGAGGGCATGGAGAGTTGTTGATCCATATGCCGAGAGGAGGAAGACTGCTGTTGATTACAGATTCTACACCAAGGAGCAACAAGACTTCTATGAGACAGTCCTGCTAGACAAGAGCCCAGCAGTTAGTGATATGAGATATGTAGACTGGAAATTTATTAAGGAGAATGAGGACTACTTTCCAAGTGTCCAAGATAATTTCCACTGCATTGGTTTGGATGAATTTGTTGGCAGAGAATTTACTGCATGGAATGATGAAATGATCATGCAATTCTACTCCACTGCACATTTCTATGGACATGGTAGGACTGTATGGATGACAGAAGGAGCAAGATATGAGTCCACTGTTGATGAATGGGCTGCAATTCTAGGAATTCCAGAGGCATAGGATGGTGATTTGGATGTCTACTCAGAGTCCAAGGAGAGCCACAATGCTATGTCCAAAATATACAAGGATATCCCTGCTGCTAATGTGATGTCTCACAAGCTAGGATCCACCTACTTTCTTCAGGCTGGCCCAAGTCAGGCGATGACAAGATGACCCGAGGATATTCCATCAACATGTTGATCCACCTTGACAGACACACCAGGATCAGAGTCATGGACTTAATTGTTGAGACAGTTAAGAGGGTTGCTGGTGATTAGAAGCTGTGGGGACCCCGACTCATAAGTCGTGATCACCGAATGCACGTAAACAGTGATCCCAGAGATCAATGCTCACTGAACACACAAAAGCTGAATAACAAGAGTCTTACATCCACATTTAGCGTCTTACACAAATAAAGACCATGAAGGTCTAGTCTTACATAGGTAGGGACACAAGGCCAAATACATAAACTCAACAAGCAGCGGAAATCTTGATCGAAAGTATGAACCCATGCCATCTGCCTTAAACCTACATGCATTCTGACTGGGAAGCGTCCTAGTTCGCATGATCGCACCAACGAACTCTTCACCATACTCCTGTTCTTCCATACCTGGCCAATTAAATAACTAGTGGCAAGCCAATGAGTACTTTGAATGTACTCGCAAGCAACCCAAGTTGTGGAACGAGGTGTAACAATGCATGTTATAGCACTAAGTAGGTAAGTTTTTGCAGAAAGCTGGTTTTTAATTGCAATGACATGATCAAATAACTTGAGTAAGCATGCATCAACTGCTAACAGGTACTTAGGTGAGTAAATCCCAGTTATCATCATAAGCAGGGGTTGAACATCTCATTTTCGTCATCATGCTAAGTCATCGGACTTAGCCCAATCATCATCCAATCGTCATGCTAAGTCATCGGACTTAGCTCAAGTACCATCTTTGTCACCAACACACTCACACGCCAGTTGTGAAAACATTTGGACGTAGCACAAGAGCGGTCATCCAACTATCCTTGACCGTGGACACGGCTATGCGAATAGTTTTACACTCTGCAGAGGTTGCACACTTTACCCACAAGACTCGGGGAACTTCCGTGTCATCCACGACTCGCGGTATATTACATACCCGAGGTAAACACCCGAACAATGCCTTTCCCATGGTGATACTAAACAAAGAGTCCACTCATTGGTGCCATCCCTCATGATATACATCACACGTATCATCCATGAGGGCACGCAACGGTGTGTCCGGTGCCTATAAAGACAGCGCATGGCCTTCCACTTCCGGGAGGACCCCGTCTCAAGAGTGACCACTTCACTCTTGCCACTAGTAATGCGGGCTCCCGTCTAGCACCAACCATAGTAATCAACAAATCCCTGTCCCATAAGGGGTATCGTGGTCGTACATGCAAGTTTGTAATAACGATCACAACTTACACCAATCCGTTTTCGAAAACCACACACACTCACTTGCTCCGGTACACTACTTCTTTCTCAAGTGGTCACCCAACTCATCATCATCTCCCTCGGGCATTAGTGGCACCCGACGGGGTTTTCGGAAAGTCTTTGAAATCATCTCTTCCTTTCCATCACTATGCATAAATCCCAAACCCACTTGCATAGCATCTACTAGCATCCTATCTACACCCACCAGCATAACCCTCATAAGGTGGTAGAGTCATGCACGATGCAAGTGACAATGGTAAAAGTGTCGGAAGCAACCCACCGAAGTGGTCACTACTCCACATGATCATGTATAATGAAAGTAAAGTGCTATATGAAATGCAATGAAAATTGTTTCTTAATATGGTCAAAGGGCTGCTTGCCTGGCTCAACAACGTCTTCGGGGTCTTCAAAGTCTTCGGGTCCAACTCCCTCATTAATAGCGCAATCCATCGTCGCGATACGAAGCGATAAAAATAAGCATCACACAAAAACAAAGCACACAAAGATAATATTAAAAGATGCTACCCTACTCTGATAAATACTAAAAACTATACTAAAAATATTTGTTTAAGATTTGTTATGGAAAACATTTTTGAAAACTATTTAACAGAGGCAAAAAGATGCCTAAAATAGGTTTCAAAATAAAACAGTGCATAAAAGATTTTCAAAAATTTATACAAAAGGCACTATTAAATTCTATGGAATATTCTAAGATTTTAGGTGGAAACATTATTGTCATTGGATTTATTTTCTGGTATGTGGGATATTTGAAAAGCAAGGGGAAAGGAAAAATAAAAATGGCACTATGCCTTTTTGGGCCGAAAGCGTCGCAGCCGAGCCAGCCCAAAGGGGAACTGGCCCAGGGCGAGACGACGCGCGCGACAGGTTTATTTTTAAACCTGCCCGCGGGCCCAACCTGGCAGCGAGAGAGGGGAGGGTGAGGGTATGACAGGTGGGCCCCACCTGTCATCCCTCACCTCGCGATAGGGAGTAGAGGGGAGCTCACCGGCGGGGGCCCAGGCCACGGCGGCTCAAGTGGAGGGCACCGGCATGCTCAGGGTCGTCCCACGCATCGATGGGTGGCCGAGGGGGTCACCAGCGTTGAGGGAATCACCGGTGAGGAGGAACCCACACGGCGGTGAGGGTTTCGGCTCGGGTTCGAGCTCCCGACCACGGAAACGAGGGAGGCTGGGTACGGGAGAGCGACTGAGGGGAGGCGGGAGCGAGAGGAGAGCAGGAGGAGCTCGGGGGAGGGCGTTTTATAGCCGGGCGCCGATGCACCATGGTCACGGTTGCCGGGGCTAGCTGGAATGGGCAAGGGGGGCACGGGGGTAGGTCCATGAGCTAGGGAAGGAGAGAGGGAGAGCAGGACGTGCACGCATGCGATCCCCATGGTTGGCCGACTCGGGCGGCCGCGACGCGTGTGAGGGGAGCCGATGGAGGGAGAGAGAGGAGGGGGGGAAATGGCGGCGTGTTGCGGACGCCGAGGTCCCTCGGTAGGCATGCTAGGGAGGCCCGAGGTGGTCGGGAGGCACTGGGCAGGGGCGGCTATAGTGCTCTAGTGCACTATAGCGTGCTCTAGAGCGCCCATTTGGCGTGCTATGGCATAAAAATTCCTACCAGCAGGTCCTCTAGTGTCTTGGGTGTTCTGGACATGCCCATGGGCTCGGAGGAGCTAGGGGATAGGCAAGGGTGAAGAAATGGAGTAGGGGAGAGGTAGAAATGTTGCTGCCTTTGCTGTCCAGGGGTGAAAATGGGCGGTTTTACCCCATCTATTATTGAGCTGAGAGTGTAGGATTTTTACTGGAGGTGTAAGAGGTGAGTGAGTAACCGTGGTAAAAAAATTAGAGCAAGAGGAATAGTAAAAATGGTGAAAACAATAACTTTACCATTTCACCAGAAGGTGTTTGATGGCTGTTTGGGCAAGATAAATTAACCCACTGACTGTGATATCCAACAGGATCAAATGGTGGGTAAAAATGAGGTGGATCACCAGGTTTGAGCTCAAATGAGCAAAGTTGACAATAGAAACTTTGTGAACCCTAGAAACTAACAGAATTAGGTTTCTGTAGATCCAGTCATGCTAAGCTAATACCCTTGATTCACCACTTAGTGTAGCATCATTATTTGGTGATTAGATCATGTCCACAAAGTTTGGGGTCAAGGGAAGAAACTTCACAATGTAAAGTTATTCAAATTTGAATCTGGACAGGGAGGGGTTTGGAATAGTTTGATGAATCAAATCAACTTGGATTGAGATGAAACTTTGCAAGATCATCACCTATGATAGTGTTGACTTGCTGGAATTTTCCTGGAATCTATTGACAATATTTCTTACAGAAATATTCCAAAAGTTTGATTTGGACATAAAGGGTTTTGAGGGGTTTTGCCCATGAATTTGAACATGACCATGTGTTGAAACTCATATATATGGAAAATATATGTCCATTGAGTTTCCCTAAATTTTCTCAAATATTTTGAAAGCATTTAAATATTTTTTTCCTATGAAAAACCATTTCTGGTCTTAAGAAAAAGCCTTTAACTAAAATATAAAAATAATCTTTAAAGTTAATATTTGGTGGTCTTGGGAAGTAATATATATAGTAGGGTTTAAGTAAAGCCTTTGGGGAAAAAACATCCACCCAATTTGAGGACTTGCAGTGCAAACCTCAACTTAACGGTTTTTGAAAACCTAGTTTGAATAAATCCTTTTTGGTCAAAATAAAATTTGATAAAAATAGTTTTTGGCACTACTCACATGGCATGATCATTGGGCAAGAGGTTTGGGTCAAGGAAGGTGATTATGGAGAGGAAAAGAATATGAGAGTGCCATACACAACAATCAACAAGCAAGCATGCAATAATTTAAACAAGCACAAGCACTAAAAAAGTTTTAATTGGTTCCAAATTTTATAAATCCAAGCATAACAAGGTTATACAAACACAGGATGTGACATAAGCGCTCTTGCTGCTATGCACCCTACATCCAGATGCTCATCAACTCCAAGTTGGAAAAGCACATATTTGCTCTAGATCGTCCCCATTTGCCCCTACAGCCAGATCTCGAGAATAATGATGTGGTGATGGACCCAGATCATCCCACATCAGCTACAGTTCAGGCAGAGGCAGAGGCAGTTCGAGCCACTAGTGCCCAAGTTCCTAGATCCAGAAGTGAGCAAATGGATGTGTTGATTTCATCAGTTCGGAACATGCAGAAGGACATTAAGGGGATTCTGGACAACCAGAACAGTCTTGTAAGGATCTTTGAAACAAGGATCAAGAATCTAAATGATAAGGTGGACAGGGTGACTAAGACAGTCATAGAGCTTCAAAAGGGAGTTGATTCAGTGCACATACCTCATGCTTCTTCTTCTGATGATGATGAGGATGCATCACCTCTCACGACAGGCACGTAGATTCCTACTCAGGCCATATCAGCCACAGTGCCAGCTCCAGACTTGAGGCCCTCTTCATCAGCTCCTGCTACTGTCAGCTCAGCTCCTGCTCTATCAGATCCAGTTCCTCTAGTATCTACTCCAGCTCCATCCACAACATCTGCAGAGATCTTCGCCGATGCTGTTCTCTCGACTCCTTCATCAACAACCGGAGGAGATCAACCCAAGAACGCTTAGATATATGCCTTTGAACTTGTTGGTAACTTGTTTCCAAAGGGGAGTAAGTGTATATAGATCTTTAGGATTCGAGTGAGAGAGAGTTTTGGTGTTTATTGATTTTCAAAAGAAACTATTGTCTTTTGGTTGCTTGTTGAAAGGACGTGGATGTCGCCTAGAGGGGGGGTGAATAGGCGCTTTAAAATAATTACAGTTTAGGCTTGAACAAATGCGGAATAAAACTTTCGTTTAATTAGTCAAGCACAAAACCTAAAACAACTAGGCTCACCTATCTGCACCAACAACTTATGCTAAGCAAGGTATACAACTAGGTGATAGCAAGATATATAACATAAACAATGTGGCTATCACAAAGTAAAGTGCATAAGTAAAGGGGCTCGGGTAAGAGATAACCGAGGCACGCGGAGACGACGATGTATCCCGAAGTTCACACCCTTGCGGATGCTAATCTCCATTCGGAGCGGTGTGGAGGCACAATGCTCCCCAAGAAGCCACTAGGGCCACCGTAATCTCCTCACGCCCTCGCACAATGCAAGATGCCGTGGTTCCACTAAGGGACCCTTGAGGGTGGTCACCGAACCCGTACAAACAAGGTTGGGGCAATCTCCACAACTTGATTGGAGGCTCCCAACGACACCACGAAGCTTCACCACAATGGAATGTGGCTCTGAGGTGACCTCAAATGCTCGAGGCAATCTCCACAACCTAATTGGAGACCCCGAAGCTTGCCCAGAGCTTTGCACCACAATGATTGAGCTCCAAGGCACCACCAACCGTCTAGGGCGCCAAAGCACCCAAGAGGAACAAGCTCTAGGGTGCACAAACACCCAAGAGTAATAGCTTCTCAACTTATCACTTCCACGTATCACCGTGGAGAACTCAAACCTATGCACCAAATGCAATGGCAAGGGAACACGGAGTGCCCAAGTCCTTCTCTCCCAAATCCTAACAAAGCAACTAATGCTAGGGAGGAAATGAGAGGAAGAACGAAGAAGAACACGAAGAACTCCAAGATCTAGATCCAAGGGGTTCCCCTCACTTAGAGGAGAAAGTGATTGGTGGAAATGTGGATCTAGATCTCCTCTCTCTTTTCCCTCAAAAAGGAGCAAGAATCATTGGAGCGATTGAGAGATAGCAAGCTCAAAGAAGGTCAATAATGGGGAAAGAACACGAGCTCCAAGGATAAGGTTCAATGGGGAAGAAGACCCCCTTTTATAGGTGGGGAAAAATCCAACCGTTACCCACTTGCCAGCCCCGCACATTACGGTAGTACCGCAGAACCCACAGTACTACCATGATGGCTTATGGTACTACCGCAGGGCAGTGCGGTACTACCGCTTGTGCGGAAGTACCTGGCTCTATCCAAATAGCACTACGGCGCTAGCGGTAGGACCGCCACAGCGGTACTACCGCGATCCCATGCGGTACTACCGCACGGCTCGGCAGAGGCAGGTACTGGAGGCGCACGGAAGTAAAAAATCACTTCCGTGCCAACCTCTGCATAGGAAACTGTGCGAAAAAAGTCCGCACGGTAGTACCGTGCAGGAATCACGGTACTACCACAGCAGGGCGGATGTAAAAAATTACATCCGTGCAACATGCGGTACTACCGCCCTCGGGGCGGAAGTAAAAAAATTACTTCCGTGCCACTTGGGGTACTACCGCTCGGGGGAGCGGTACTACCGCTCGGAGGAGCGGTACTACCGCAAACCTCAGAACAGCAACACCAGAACTGTCACAACTTCTGCAAGCGAGCTCCGAATTGAGCAAACTCAAGCTTGTTGGATTCAGGCTAACAAGAGCTATCCAACAGCGAAGGAGAAGAGATGAGAAACCTCTTACAATGAAGAATCGGCAATAACTCCAACATCGAAAACATCATAGAATATGCATATGGACTCCGTTTTCGATGAACTTGAGCTAGTCATGAAGTTGACCATAAGCTCAAGAAACCTCAAAGAGAAAAACCAACCAAGAACCAAGAAAGATGATGATGCCAAGAATGCAATGGTCTGAGCTCTCAACAAACGATATGATCAAGCTACTCACTTGAGAGCCCCCTTGATAGCACGGTTACCTACCCTATAACCCAGTCTCCCAACTACCACTATGAGACCGGTAAAATAGAAAACCCTATCAAGGTCAAACCTTAGCCTTGAGCATAGTCCACTTGATCTAGATGATGATGATCCTGACTTCCTCAAGATGGACCACCTTTCTTGATTGCGTTGGCTTGATGAAGACTGGATGATTGCTCCCCCATACTCCACTATGGGTGAGCTACTATGCGACACATCTTCACAAGTCCATTGTCACCACAATGGACGGCAAGCTTCAAGTCTGATCTCTCCGTGATGCTTCACTTGAACTTGCACACCGCAACCTTGATAATGATCACCACTTGATGTCATCTTCCATGGGTTGTATGGGATCTTCCTCTTGATGCAATCCCATGGAAATATGCCTAACCCCACAAGGAACTCTCACAAGGAAATGGGTTAGTACACAAAGCGTAATGGACAATGCTTACCATACCATGGGATCACTTGATCCCTCTCGGTACATCTTGTACGCTTTGTGTGTTGATCACTTGATTCACTCTTTGACTTATTCTTGATCAACCTTGTATCTTATATTCTCTCTTCATAAAGATGATGTCTTGAAGGTAATCATGAATGCTCACACTATCTTCTTCTTCAAGACATGATTGCAATAAGCTCAACTCTCACATGACCAAACTTAGGATAAACCTTGAATACCACCTTGGTCATCATATAAACTCCTTGAAACCCAACAGATGGACTTCAAGAAGTGCCTATGGACAAATCCTTCGAATATAACTCAAGGCAACCATTAGTCCATAGGAGTGTCATCAATTACCAAAACCACACATGGAGAAATGTGCTCTTACACTTGTGATACACTTTTGTGTGATGCTACTATTTCCTATCACCTTATTACAAAGGGTGAGAAGTATGCTTCATGAAATGATCTTTCTGCATTGCTTGATTATGTTGTGCTATTATGTTCACTCTAATTATTATCTCACACCACCAAGATGTATGTGACATGGAAGAAGTGTCCCATGTACCTAATCGATTGTGCATTTGCATTCAAACACAAATTTAAAATAATGCACAAATTTAGGGGGAGCTCTTGCTTGTCACATACTTCTCAAAGCGATGAGTATATCCATTGATTATATCACATGTCGAAGCTTTGATCTATATGTTGTCATCAATTACCAAAAAGGGGGAGATTGAAAGCACATTTGCTCCCTTGGTGGTTTTGGTAATTCATAACAACATATAAGTCATTGAACTAATGTTTCCATCAAGTATATTTCAGGAAAAGTTCAATGATGGGTTGGCAAAGAGATTGTGGAACACCCCAAGATGAAAGGAAATGGATTGTCAAAGCTTCAAGCAAGAAGACTCTACATTTTATATTTGTGAGAAATCACCTTGAGTCCATAAGAAAGCCAATACTATTAAAAGGGGGTAAAGTGTTGTTGGTGAACAAAAATCTCATACGTGCACAAGTGATACTCACCAAAGGCACCCACAAACCCTCCCACCAAAGTCTGCTCTAAGACAAACACTCAAATCGGTACAACCAACATTCCCATCCTGGTGCCATCGATTCTAAACCCTAGACAGACTCATCCAAACCCTAACCCTTCGGTGTAGCCGACACTGCGTTCCGTGCCACTGAGTTGGGATCCCAAGTTTCTGTTACGCAATTTCACATTTTCGGTCCGTCCGAGAATGTTGAATCGGCGTCAACAAGATTGGGCATTCTGACCGTTGGTCACCTTGTCGGTGCAACCGAGATTCGTATATCTGTCCCTCTGACATTCAAAAGTTGCCACCTTTTGGTCACTTCGACACCACCGAGATTAACACATCGGTGTCACCGAGTTGGTCATTTTGTGTGTAACGGTTGGATTTTTGGGGATGCCTATATATACCCCTTCACCACCACCTACTCGAAAGAGAAGCACTCAGAACCATTCCATACATATCCTATCAGTTTTCTGAGAGAGAACCACCTATCCTTGTGTTAAGGTCAAGATCTTCCACTCCAACCATATGGATCTTGATTTCTAGCCTCCCCAAGTTGCTTTCCACCAATCCCATCTCTTCTACTAAGCCATATCTGTGAGAGGGTGATTGTGTGTTGAGGAGTCTATCATCTTGAAGCACAAGAGGAAGGAGTTCATCGACATTACCGAGCCTATTACCTTTTGGAGGGTGGTGCCTCCTAGATTTGTTAGGTGTCTCTTGGGAGCCTCCTACTTCGTGTTGTGGAGTTGAACCAAGAAGTTTGTAAGGGCAAGGAGATCGCCTACTTCGTGAAGATCTATCCCGAGTAAGGCTAGTCCTTCGTGGACGTAGGTCGTCATGGTATAGTCAAGGTTGCTTCTTCGTGCAACTCTCCGTGGGTAGAGCCCTCCGTGGACTCTTGCGAACGTTACCCTCATGGGTTGAAGACTGCATGAACGTGGACGTACGATAGCACCACCTATCGGAACCACGGGAAAAATCTTTGTGTCACCAATTGTGTTTGCTTTCCTTACCCTTTCTTTACTTACATGTGCAATGTCTTTACTTTCCGCTGCTATACTCTTAGACATGCCTGTGTAGGGTGTACTTGACATACTATGAATGCTAAAACTTGCCAAGAATGAAAATTGGGAAAAACATAGTTTTATTTGGTCAAGTAGTCTAATCACCCCCCTCTAGACCTACTTTCAATCCCACACTTTATGCCACATATTATGATCCAATGATGTGTTGCCATCCTATGATGTTTTGAGTAGATTTCTTTTGTCCTATTGATTGATTGATGATCTAGATTGGTTTGAGTTGTATATTTATTTTAGTGTTGTCCTATGGTGCCTTCCGTGATGCGCACACGTGAAGGATTTCCATTGTAGGATGTTGCAATACATTCATGATTCGCTTATAGTGGGTTACTGGAGTGACAAAAGCTTAAACCTGAGTAAGGGGGTCGTTGCGTATGGGATAAAGAGGATTTGATGCTTTAATGCTATGGTTGGGTTTTTACCTTAATGATCTTTAGTAGTTGCGGATGCTTGCTAGAGTTCCAATCATAAGTACATATGATCCAAGTAGACAAAATATGTTAGCTTATGTCTCTCCCTCATATAAAATTGCAATAATGATTACCGATCTTGTTAACAATTATCTAGGACAATTCCGCATACCGACCCATCATTATTCCACACTCGCTATTTGTAATATATTGCAATATATTCTAACTTTATGATAACAACACCTATTTTTTATATTTCAGTTCTCCGATATCATGCAAAGTTATTCTGTTCATACCCACAACGTAGTTTTATTTCTCGTTTCTAGTTGGAAGCAAATATTCTGTGTACGTAAAGTCGTATCAGTGGCAGATAGGACTTGAGAGAATATTGATCTTACCTTTAGCTCCTTGTGGGTTCGACACTCCATACTTATCACTTTCACCTTTGGAAATTGCTACGATGATTCCTTGCACTTGGGGATTATCACATTTACTGACGAAAGAATCCATAATAGTGTGAATTCTTATCCCTGCGGCACCCATGGAAATTATCTCAGCTTTGTGGTACTCTTTGATTTTTCTGTGAGACCAAAGAAAAGGTACTTGGTCCGGTCTTGCTAATATATGGCTATGCTTGTCCTCGAAACTTTCAACATACCAAACCCCACGCTTTTCGTCAAGCTTCACGGTCAGTTGCGCTTCGCAGCTACAGCGTGACTCGGGTCTGAGCCTACGGCTACGTCCTTCCTCGGTTAGCAATCTGCGGTCACGTTTCCCTTCTCTGGAACAAACATACCGCCGCAAACGCATATGATGTGACTCTGTTTTGCTATACCTGACCTTATCCTTTCTAATGCTAAAACCATTATCTTTAGCATAGTTGTTGTACAAGACGAACACAACTTCTGCAGACATAAAAGTCATTTCTCTTATCTTCATGAACATATCCCTCTGATCATCTGCATGTGTAACATCTTGGACATTCTCTTTCCCCTCATCTTCTGGCACCTAAACAATCAAAACATAGCCATGAGTTTTTACATGGTTTAACATTACTTTCATACAATATTGAGCTTATACATACCTCACTCATGTTGACCAACGACTGCGACTCCTCAAAATCAGGTGCATCTACTGATTCGTCTTCAAGGCCTGTCTCCGCGTCGGATTCACCATAATAATCATACGCGTTATGAGATCCTGAAATTAGCTGAAATAATGAACAGAAATACATAATTAATTATTATATAATATTCCACAAAATATCCGTTTTGCATGCCCAAACAAAAAATTCCACTTTCCCACCTGACTAATGTAATCTTCATTCGAGACCTCGGAGTTGTTTCCTCAATATCATCATCCACGTCCATCTATAAATTTTCAATACAGAAATTTGATGTTGTTGGATGCCACAAAAGAAATTTACAACATGATAATGCCACTCACATTAACATCTTCCCCTACGTTCCCATTCTCTGCCCAATCTCCATGATATGAATTTTCATCATCTGAGAAATCATGTATCCAATCTTTCAACAGTTCTCCAAACTCTATATCTACCATGATAAAAGTTAACTCATTGTCCGTCATTTTTCCTACAACAAATAATAAGTATCATCATAAGGTATGTGAACCTTAGTTAGGAATATGCCCACGGCACCCGTCCTGATCACTTTGGATCGCGAGGAGAAGCACTACCGAAAGTAGATAAGTGATAGCCTGCCCGCCGTATACCTAGGTTAGCTGCCGCAGCAAATAAGATAGCTGTCGTGCACACAGCCGACGACAACCGACACTATGTTAACCCTAGATAGAAAGAACCCACTTTAGCCGGCGTGATCACTTTGTAAGACGAGGCGTAGTTCTACAGGAACAAGATTCGTGATCGCGTGTGCCTCCCAGTAGCCAGGTTACTCGCTACCACGAAAACCACGACAGTTCATTCCATGCTGCCGCCGCGAGCGAGAGAAATGTGTGTGTTGGTGGGGTGAGGGGGAGGAGGTTGCGAGCGAGATGTGGTACCTGGGAGCACTGGAGGTTGGCGACGGTGCCGCGCGCTGTCGGCCGAGATCGCTGCCGACGAAATCGCCGCCACCGATATTCAAAAGACCTCAACTAGGATAACACGTGAATGATGGACCTGCGTGATTGAGGGAGCTCGGTTAATGATGAAGATAGTGATGGAGTGGCAGGTCGTACGTGGTTGTGAGATATTTTTCGGGAAAGAATACTGTACCTATATAGTATGGATTCTACAGGTTATACGGGACTTGGATCTGGGTTCTACGGAGCTTGAATATTGGCTACGACGGGCTGAACAAAATAAAACTAGGGGGGTTAAGAATTCCCGTCGGAAACCGAGCGAGGGGGAGCAGGGAAGCAGGTCTCGTGTGTCGGAGTCTCGAAGCTCGCCCTTACCGGCTGGTGGTGGCAGCGGTGGAGGCAGGTGAAGGAGGGAGTCGAGCGGCAGCAGCCCATCCTCGGCCGCGTTTTCGCCTTCGCCAGAGAGCAGCATCTCCGCGACCCTGGCGGCGTCGGCCCGCCCCTTATCGCAGCGGCGCATCTGAGGAAGAGTGCTAGCTCCTTGTTCATCTCCCTGATGACCACCACTCCGCCATCGCTCATCCACTCCCACGCGTCACCCCGCCACCTGCGAGATTTCGCCGCCTACCACAACATCGTAGGTTCGGTGGGGGATAGAAGCTAGCTGGCGTGCGCCCCGCAGGCTATTCACCAGGAAAGACCCTCCAGGCAGTACTTATTAACAGGGCCCACCCGGGAGACCGCTCTGCGTAGCCAACAACAGTGACCAAGTCAAAATCGAGCGATGGAACCAAATCAACGACCTCAATTGATTCCCAGTGCTCCAATCCCAGGGAGATTGGTATTATAGAATATAAAAAACATCTTGATCACATGGTTGCAGCTACTCTTATTCATATAGAAATATAAATCCAATTGACATAAATATTTAAAACTTGACACACCAATATCATGTATACAAACCTCACAAGTAAAGATTGTACTACTTCAAATGAAAGAATTAAGACTTAAAATACTAATAATACACCCTCTTATACGACATAGCTATTATACAATGGTTGTCACATATAGGTCTTGCCTTTTAAAGGTCTTTAGCAGGCATGACAAAAAGGGAAGAGGCACAATAACATTTTCCAAGCTTTATCAATCTTACCGAATCCAAAATAAAGAAGCCCATTGCAAGAATTATATAGCAAGTGTCACATCTGGAAAAATGTCAGGAGGCCCCAATATGCACATAGATCTTGACCCAGTGGCATCATACTCACCTCGAATATGGACAACTTGTTTTATTTAAAAAATGCTGCAAGTGCTCATGACTTCAAACACCAACAAGAATAAGCATGGCCTGCATTTTGCCTTTTAATGAAGTCAAGCAATTCATCGGGGATGTATGTTTCGATTCACACAAAAAACACTGAAATAATGCCTACATGTATATTGTCAAATAGCTTTATACATATTTATCTTAAAAATATATATAACCATCCATGATAAATATATCATTATATCACAAAAATGCAAAACAGTGAAAATGGACAATATGAATCTACCTGTCACATCTGGAGCGTCAAACATTTCTGCAAAACACACACAATAATCAGCATGGTTAGAACTTGTATCAGGAAACTAACATAACCTGCTGCGAGTGAATGTAACATTTGGAGTTGGGATAAAAACAGTAATGAGAAAGTAGGTTTATGATTTTCTCGAGGGTACAATCCATGAAGGGTTTGAGGCACAAACTGTATTGCTGCATAAATGCGCGGTCATTCCACATCCTACAATTCTTATATTCTAATAATTTAGTCAGAGGTTGAGTCACTAAGAAAGCAAGAACCACTCTCAAAAGTGTTGGGGTTATGCTCACAAAAAAATACTTCACTAAACACATAGTAACTAAGTACAGAGATCACTGCACTAGGTTCTTTGATAGTTAGATTAGTTGAGCTAATTCTGTCAATCTATATGGTAAGAAGATGCCACTCCTAACTAACACATCCTCTAATATAGTTGCTAGCGCTTCAAGTGAAAAAGCAGTGTCACTAAAGAACTGCAAAATGTACCTTTTTCACATATATGCACAATACTAACAGTGATATGAATATTAGTTTGTATACACTAACACAGTTAAACTCTTACAAAAGTTGGCCCGTGATGTTTGTTAGTTTAGTGAACATAAGCTCTGGTAGTTGTCAACTTACACCTAGAAATTAACAACATATCTAGATGCTCTTTCATGCTTTCTACATAACCTTGTCCAGTATTCACAAAGGAATATTCTCACTAAGATGCAAGAGACAGTGACTTGATCGGCAAACACTATCGATTTTAATTTCCATATTTTCGTATTTATCACAAGCACATGATCATATATAATTATATATAAGCACGAAATAGGCGAATATTGTCTTTGGAGGCCGACCTCCATGGAGCTCGATTTTAAAAAAAAAAATCGAATTTTGTCAAATTTCATATTTTCTACGTTCCAAAAAATTCTGAAAAAACACAGATATACATGAAGCCATAACATACATGTGTGTAAATTTTCAGGGAAAAATGCATTGAAATGAGGGTTGTGCAAAAAAGACAAATCTGAGGCTTTTTAACACATGATACTATTCATCCTCCCAGGCCATGAATTTGTCTTTTTTGTATAGGTCGCGTTTCAACATTTTTCATTCTGAAATTTTACACACATACACATAACATCCTTGTTTACTTGCACAATTTTTTTTTCAGATTTTTTTGAAACCAAAAAGTTAGATTTTTTATTTTTTTGAAAAAAGGCCTCCATGGTGGCCGAGTGCCAAACATCCATTCTCCGAAATAGGCATAATACTTAATATAATCTATCACACTGTACAAAATGAAAAGAAAGGGGATAATAAACATATAGATTGATTACTTACCAAAGCTGTTAGGTTTCTTTTGGCAACCAAATTGACATCCTTTATGATGTGGGTCAACGATACAATGATTATTGCCAAGTAATAACTGTAGAAACATAACTTGATAGGAAAATCTAATAAATCACATAATGAGGATGTCTTGCTTTGTAGTAGCAAATAAGTACAACCAAGATATAAAAAGTAATTTCTTAATAGGAAAATTTCTGATCTTAAACCTGAAGAACCAGAAAATAAACTATCTCATATGCATGCTTTCAATGAAAAAACACCAGATATGAATTGGAAATATGAACTTCTCTTTCCTGCTTGTAAGTCCAATTAGCTACAGCCAAGATTTGTTTAAACTGCAGAAAATAAAAGAACAATATGTCTACAACAAAAAATTGTGATGGTTTTTCTGATGTTTATATGCCTTCTCCCTTGTACATCCTCCCAATGGTACTGGAAAGTGCAGGCCTAAAGGGAACGGCATGACCTCATAGTTCAATGTATGGCAAAGTACGCACAGCCGCAGCACATACGCACCAAACACACAACACGTACGCCGGCTGCACGCACGCACAAATTGCTCGCCTCCTCGCACGGCTGGTTGCCCTCATGACCTCGCCGCCGTCACGGCCTGTTCGTAGCGCCACCAAATCCGGCGGGCCGCCCGAGACACAGAAGATGCGAGAGAAGGGAGGGGAATGGCTAGAGGGAGATAGGGAGATTCAAGGGCTCGCCGCACCGATAATAATGGATGGCACCGTAGGGATGAATTTTGAGTGTCGGTAGGGGACGACCATTGCGAGCAGTGTGGCCCGCGATTGTTGGTGTGCTAAAGTTAGGGTCTTTAGTATCCCTTACTTGTGTATGGGCAGTTGTAGCCACATGTAAGGTTTGTCAAGAAAACGTTCAAGACAACAATCAGAAGACAGAAAGCCAAAAGCTGGGATCCCGGGAAGGTGTCAGAGCCCTGGCAAGATCTCACCATCGTGCCAGCGCAGAGAACATGTGTCATCCCTCCTGGATACGTGTCAAGACACTAGCGATGGTGGAGGTTAAGCGGTGCCGATTTCCGTAGAAGGTCAGGGACGCCTGACGAAGCATTTAATGCATTTGTCCTATACCGTCAATATTAGGTATGATAACGCTGTAGCAATTGCACACCCCGTGTGTCTACTGTACACCGCTGTTGAAGACCCCTTAGTCATATAAAAGGAGGCTCAAGGCGTAGCTACATGGGGACCTTTTTCTGGAGGACCTTCTGGGTTGGATGCATGCGTAGCAGCAGCGTGTTGTTCACCACATAGCGCTCCTGTAACCAAAGCTCAGACACTCACAATACACTAAAGCATGAGTAGGCTTTTACGCTTCTCAGCGGCCCAAACCTGGGTAAAAGTCCCTCGCGTTGCTCCTTCGATCTGCTCTTTATGCACACCTTCTCCTTGCCGAACCGTAAAGGGATCCACGCGATCCCATAGGTGTCGTATCCCAACATCTTTGACGTGCCAGGTAGGAGAGAGGGTTGCATGAGCCTAATCTAACGATTAGTGCACCAGTTTCTTCATCATCTCCATCGCTATGGCCCCCAAGAAGGAGGGCTTTACGACGGTTGATCCATCCACGTCCGGTGTGCCTGTAGCTACTCGGACGGGCGACGGTGTGGATGTGGGTGGAGGAGGCGGAGATCTTGAGATTCAAGGCCAAGTGAGCAGCGACGTCCACAGCGGCAACGGCAACCCACGTGCCGCTGGGTCTCAGGACGAAGCTGTACTGCCTACGGGCGGCATAGTGAACTCCAAGGGCGGAAGGGCGCCTTCCAAGGCACCCATGCAGGCGCATGCGCCGCGGCCTTCTCAGGTCTCACGCAATGAACAACGCCGTGACGTTGGTGGTTCTAAGCGTCCCCATGGAAAGACTCCTGAGCATCACTCCCGAGATGCGCGGGACCAGCATGCACGCCAAAATGCTGGTGGAAGTGGCGCGCGGTCGCGAGACCGTGATGGAGCTCCTTCTAACACGGTTAGGAGTCAGAGCACCTCACGTTCTTTGCACTTTTCGCTGCCGACTACATCAGAAGAGGCGATGGCACAAGCACAACTACTCCTGAATTTTCCTCGTGCTGCGGAGAAGCTTGAAGAGTGGAGAGCTACTATTCAGAGCCTCCTTAGCCTCGCTGATAGATATGGCCCGCGGCGGGCGGAGCCTTCGCGACGACGGTCCATCGAGCCAGCACGCACCAATGGCGAAAAGGTTGGAGGTGGCACGACTACGATGCAGTCTCCTCCGCAGCGGCAACAGTGGTCGCCGACTCGACAGATCGGCGCATGTGATAACGATTCAACGGCGTCGTCTGATCCGCGAACTCGCCGCAATCAACGTCAAGTTCTTCGGGAGTGAAGCAAAGAAGACGCCTGGACTACCATCGAGCGGCGACGGGAAGCGCGCTATCAATCTGATAGGCGCGCAGGGCCCACTACAAACAAGCCTGCGCCAGGGTCCTGTTGATCTACCTTATGAGGTGGGTTGCCCAACTTTTACCCATGAGTTGCGGCGAGTCGAGTGGCCCAATTCCCGAATGTTCAAATCGGAGGTCCCAGAGAAATACGACGACAAGACTCACCCGTCGGAGTTCTTGAGCATCTACACCATTGCGGTGCAGGCTGCCGGGGCTCGCGACGACAAGATACTCGCCAACTAATTCCCGTTAGTACTTAAACCCAACATCAGGTCATGGTTGATGTATCTGCCGGAGAATTCCTTTTCTTCCTAGGCAGATCTATGTCATGAGTTTGTTGGAGCCTTTACCGGAGGCCACCAAGCTCGTGGCCGGGAAAGTGATTTGCATCTCATCCCCCATCCCCCAGCAAGAAGGCGAAACTTTGTGCAAGTACATTCAGAGATTCAGCCGTATACATCACAACATCCCGGACGTTCATCCTGCCGATGTTACTAGCGCATTCCATCAGCACATGTGCAACCATAGGATGCACGAAGAGCTGGTGATGAACAAAATAAGGGATGTCGCAGAGCTCTATGCTCTGGCTGATAAATGTGCTTGAGCTGAGGAAGGAAGGAGACTCCCCGGCGAGGATGCTGGCGCTAGAGTTGACTCTGAAGACAAAGACGCCGCCTTTCAGGCAAAGAAAGGTCGATGGCGAAATGGGAAACGCAAGGGCAAGGCCGTGCTTGCCGTTGAGGGATCCAACAACCTCGACACCGCCAAGAAGGCTAAGGTTGACGGCCCCGACAAGGAGGTTACTGGGTGCTCCTCCTGTCAGGCCTTGGCGGCTGCCGACAAGCCGGAGGGCTCCGACAAGCAGTACTGCAAGATCCATCGCACCAAGGGTCACGATCTCCAAAACTACCGACAAGTTGAGCAGCTTGTCGAGAAGCAAAAAGCTGAATATGTGAGGTGAGATAAGGAGAAGGCCCAAGATGGTGGAGAGTGGTCCGGCAAGAAAAGCGGTGGCCGAAGAGGTTGCCGTGGCAAGGCCAAGCCACAGAAGGAGAGGCCCGCTCGTGGCAGCGACAAGGAAGAGGGGGGTGACGATGGTGACGAGGAGGACGACGAGTCCAGCGAGCACGGAATTCAAAAAGCTACAAACATCATGTGCATTGACGAGGGCGCCTTGTTGCATTCTTCTCACTACCAATTTAAACAGTGGCGCGCGATATTAATGCGACAGTGCCATCTATCGACGCCCGAAAACCATTGAAATGGTCCAACACGCCTATCATTTTTAACGCCGAGGATCACCCTGATCGCATAACTGCGGTCGGGTATCTGCCATTGTTGGTTGCCCCAACAATTTGCAACCTCAAGGTGACAAAAATGTTAGTGGACGGTGGGGCCTGTTTGAACTTTATTTCACTAGATGTGATCAAAAGGTTGCAAATTCCTGATGAAGATCTCGAGAAAATGGGCACGTTTCAAGGGATCAATCCAGGGAGGAGCCAGCCAAAGGGCAAGATCACACTGCCGGTAACATTTGGTAGTGACCTAAACTTCAGGACAGAGAAGATTGTTTTCGACGTCGTCAAGATTCCATTACCATATAGTGGGATCCTTGGCCGTCCAGCGCTGGCCAAGTTCATGGCGGCATCACACTACGCTTACAATGTATTGAAGATGCTCGGACCAATGATCGTCATCACTGTCAACTCCGAAAAGAAATATGCGCTCATCTGCGTCGACCAATTGTACCGGGAGGCAATTGCAGCATCTATCGCCAAGGCACTTGCTCTTGCCGCTGAAGCTCCCGAGGGGGAAGAAGACCGACAAGACCTCTGGTACACATTCCGGCAAGCGCACCTCTTCGGAGTGCTACGCTCTTGTTGACGATGTGCCAGAGAGCTCCACCAGCAAGAGCAAGAAATCCAAGGCGGCTCCACCGGAAACTAAGAAGGTGCCTCCCAAGGAGGATGGTATGGGAGGAACTTTCACCATAAGTTCCACCCTCGACGACAAATAGGAAAGCGCGCTCATTGCCTTCCTGCGGGCGAATGTCGATGTGTTTGCATGGCAACCATCTGATATCCCCGGTGTTCCCAGGGAGGTAATTGAACACCATCTTGTTGTCTGCCCTCATGCGTGGCCCGTCAAGCAGAAAGTTAGGAAGCAATCCTTGGAGCAGCAAGAATTTATTGCCGAGGAAATTAGGAAGTTAGAAGCGGCAGGTTTGGTCAGAGGAGTGCTCCATCCAACATGGTTGGCCAATCTAGTTGTAGTGTGCAACGCGAATGGAAAATGGAGGCTGTGTATTGATTATACAGATATCAATAAAGCCTGTCCAAAAGATCCTTTTCCCTTGCCGTGCATCGACCAGATCATGGACTCCACTTCCAACTGCGATTTGCTGTCATTTCTTGACGCTTATTCAGGATATCATCAAATCTTCATGTATAAGGAAGACGAAGAGAAGACCGCATTTATCACCCCGTGTGGTACGTATTGCTTCGTACATATGCCTTTCGGGTTGAAAAGTGTTGGTTCAACATTTGCAAGAGCAGTCCAGATTGGTTTGGAGCCCCAGCTACATAGAAATATGAAAGCTTATATGGATGACATAGTGGTCAAAACCAATGACAAAGCAACACTCATACAAGATCTAGAAGAGACGTTTGCAATTCTGCGAAAGATCAATTTGAAGCTCAATCCTGAGAAGTGTGTGTTTGCCATTCCGTCTGGCAAGATTCTCGGATTCCCGAGGCGAACCCTGACAAGATCAAGACAATTGAGCAGATTGAAGCACCAAGACGCGTCAAAGATGTGCGTTGTCTTGCTGGCTGTGTTGTGGTTCTGAGTAGGTTCATCTCCAAATCTGCTGAGCGCGCCCTGCCTTTTTCAAAATCTTGAAAAAGGAAGGTCCAATGAAGTGGACTCCGAAAGCGGAGGCAGCGCTGCAGGATTTGAAGAGGTACATCTCCTCTCTGCCAACACTAGTCGCACCTAAACCGCAAGAGCCGTTGTTGCTATGTCGGGCGACAACGAATCAGGTGGTTAGTGTTGCATTAGTGGCGCAGAGAGAAGTCGATGAAGAAGCAGCCGCAGAGGCAGGACCGCCAAGCGACGAGCCAGGGTCTTCCCCAGCAGAGTCTGGTGCCGACAAGGCAGGGTCTGCGCAGATAAATGAAGCGACACGGAGGAAGAAGATGGTGCAGCGCCTAGTTTATTTTGTCAGCTCCCTCTTGCAGGGGCTAGGTCAGGATACTCTAGCGTGCAAAAGTTGCTCTTCGGCCTCCTCATGGCCTTGAGGAAGCTGCACCATTATTTCTAGGCACATGAGATCACCATCCTCACCCGCTTTCCGCTGCAACGAATTTTATGTAATCCTGATGCGACCAGTAGGATTGTGGAGTGGGCTTTGGAATTGTCAAGTTGTGGTCACAAATTTGAGAGTACTTCAACTATTCAGAGCAGAGCCTTGGCGGAGTTCATTGCAGAATGGACCCCAACGCCAGACAAAGAGATCCAAGAAACAACTCTCCCCGGCAAGGAAACGAATCAGGAATGGATTATGTATTTTGATGGGGCTTTTTCCCTGTAAGGCGCCGGTGCTGGCGTGATGCTTGTTGCACCCACCGAAGAGCACCTCAAATATGTCATTCAGATGCACTTTCCCCGAGAGAGGTCGACAAACAACACTACAGAATATCGAGGGCTGCTTGCTAGTATCAGGATCGTGACAGACCTTGGAATTAAGAAGCTCATCATCAGAGGTGATTCACAACTTGTCATCAAGCAAGTCAACAAAGATTATCAGAGCCCATTGATGGAATCCTACATAGATGAAGTGAGGAAGTTGGAGGAGCGCTTTGACGGTCTGCAAACAGAGCATGTTCCTCATGTAGAGAACAGCATTGCCGACGAGCTGTCAAAGCGTGCTGCCCACAAGTTACCTGTGGAATCAGGAAATTTTGTGCTACAATTGACTTAGCCATCCGTAGCACCATCAGCGAGGCAATATAAGAGAAGGAAGTTGAATTCTGGCCAGTACTTTCCCACAGAGCTGCCAGAAGCTGCCAGCAAGGAAGTTGTCGGGAACAACGCCAAGCCTGCCGGGGGGCAACAGGCTCCGGCAGGACCTCGAGTCCTTGCCGTAGAGACAAACGCTCCCACGATAGAAGGCATGCCTTTAGTCCTTACTGTCGAGCCCCAGGCTCCAGCATGGGCACAACACATTGTTCAGTTCCTCCAAACAGGAGAACTCCCTGAAGAACAGGAAGAAGTGGAGAAAGTAGCCCGTCAGTCTAATATGTACCAGTTTGTGGACAATGTCCTGTACAGAAAGAGACCAAACGTTGTGAAATTGAAGTGCATTCCTTGGGAGGATGGACTGGAGCTGTTGGCAGAGATACATGCAGGCATATGTGGCTCCCACATAGGATCAAGAGCTCTTGCTGGTAAGTTATTCCAGCAAGGTTTCTTTTGGTCCACCGCTCTCCAGGATGCAACTGCACTAGTAACCAAGTGTGAAACGTGCTAGTTCCATTCAAAGAAATTGCATCAACCAGCTAAAGGTCTTCAGACAATCCCTCTCTCCTGGCCATTTTCGGTCTGGGGGCTCTACATCTTGGGCCCCTTTCCCCGTGCTACCCGGGGCTTTGAGTACTTGTACGTCGCAATCGACAAGTTTACAAAGTGGCCAGAAGTGGAAGCAGTGAGGAAGGTGACAGCACAGTCAATCGTCAAGTTCTTCAAAGGACTAGTTTGCTGTTTTGGTGTACCAGACAGGATCATCACTAACAACGGCAGACAGTTCACAAGCCGCACCTTCAGGCAATATGTCCAAGACCTTGGCGGCAAAATCTGTTTTGCTTCTGTCGCTCATCCAAGGAGCAACGGCCAAGCGGAAAGGGCAAATGCTGAAGTGTTGCGAGGTCTTAAGACAAGAACTTTCGACAAGCTGCGCAAGTGCAGAAGACGCTGGACTGATGACCTACCAGCGGTTCTTTGGTCAATCAAAACGACACCAAATCGAGCCACCGGCCAGACACCCTTCTCCCTAGTATATGGGGTGGACGCAGTTCTCCCCACGGAAGTCATATACGTGTCACCTCGAGTGCTCGTTTATGATGATCTTGAGCAAGAGTAGTTGCGCCAAGATGATGTAACGCTCCTTGAGGAAGATCGTCTTCAGGCTGCTGTTCGAGCTGCACGCTACCAGCAAGCTTTGCGCCTCTACCATAGCCACAAAGTTCATGCCCGAAGCCTTGAGGAAGGTGACCTTGTTCTTCGGCACGTTCAGTCGGCCAGGAGGCGCAGATGGCCCCGAAGGGGACTGCGCAACTTGATGAAGAATTCCAGTGCTATCCCCTCAGCATGGGTCACTACTGGAATCAGGAAATTTCTCGTCTGCCAGTTCTTTGCCGTCAGCGAGCGAACGAAAAATAAGGTCATTACCGTCTGCTGGCAAAAAGCGGACGACAAAGAAAGGCGATATGGCAAAGATTGTGTTTGCCGTAGGCCAGATGTTTTCCGTCTGCCAGCGGACGGCAAAGAAAGTCTGTCGTTCGCTGGCAGACGGCAAAGGAGCCAGCTGTGCCCACTGCGCCCTAGTCAAGCTTTAGGTCAGATGGGTTACCCCTTTGCCGTTTGCTGGCTGACGGCAGAATGTATGTCGTCCGCTGGCAGACGACAAAGGGAACGGACTAGTAACGGTCTGGCCCCGCCCCCACTCCACTCTTTCTCACTCCCTCTTCCTGCAACGCCACCTCTCGCCGCCGCCACCCTTGCGCCCACTGCCGCCACCACCAGCGCCCGGTGCGCCGCCGCTAGCCCCCTCTCCGCCCATTCGTTGCCCCTGCTGCCAACATCCCCTGCCCCTCCCTCCCCGCGGGGCTCCTCCACCACCGCGCCCCCTCCTCGCGCCCCCTTGCCGCTGCCGCCACCCCTGCTCTCGCCACCGCCACCACCGCGCCCCCTCCCCGTGGCCCTCTTGTCGTCGCCACCCCCTTGCTGCCGCCACCGTGCCCCCTCCCCACGCCCCCCTCGTCCCCGCGACCCCGTGCTCTCATCGCGGACACCATCACGACTCCCTCCCCGCGGTGAGCCCACCCTGACGGTGGCGAGCACCCCCTCCCCGCAGCCAATCTCCACCACCGGGGCATCCTCCCTGCGCCGGCCCTCCGCCCTGCGCCGACCCTCCTCCATCGACCCTCCTTCGGTGAGTTCTTGCGTCTTTTTTTTGGTTTCATTTCATTGCATTTATTAGTTTAGATTACTGTTATAGTTAATTGGGTTATTGTTATTCGTTTAATTAGGTTAGTGCAAAAAAATAAGAAAATAAGAATAAGTAGAAAAGGATAAAGGAAAAAAGGAAGAAGAGGAAGAAGAAGAAGAAGAGGAGGAGGAGGAGGATAAGAGGAAAAGAAAAAGAAGAAGTAGAATAGGAGGAGAAGAATAGGAAAAATGAAAAGAAGAAAGAAGAATAAGAAGAATAGGAGGAGGAGGAGGAGGAGAATAATAATAATAATAAGAAGACGACGAAGAAGAAGACCCCCGACCCCCGATGCCCGATGCCACTAACCCCCACTGACCCAGACCCCCGACGCCACTGACCCCCTACCCCCGACGCGTTCGTGGATGAGCACAAATGACATCTCCTCCCTCCCTTAATTTTCTTTGTTCCAGTCTTCGTGCCAATGAAACTTGCTAGCTATAGGTGTCTTCAATCATCAGTATGTGTGACCAGTATGCGTCTCCCATTTGAAAGGGCGGCATCTATAAATATGCATGTCTTTGCATATTTATAACAGCCATCCTTTCGAATTCTCCAACGTTATCCATATACATCCCGAGTATGTGTAGATTGGGTTCATTTTCCCGTATGCTCTGCTCCGGATCCGATGTAGAATTTCGTCAGTGCCTCCCTGTTGTTCTCCGGGTACACATCCTCTCTGCTTATTGCCGAGACGTGTATCAAGAGAACAGCGGGGAGGTGCTGCCAAAATTCTGCATCGGATCTGGAGCAGAACATGAGAAAACGAACCCAATATACACATACTCGGGTGGGATTAGGACTTATCTCTACCTATTAGCGTGTAGGTTGCATGGACGTAATAAAACTGACAAATTTGATTAACAGATGAATATAGATGATGAATTATATGTATATTTCTTGTGTGTTTAGTAGGTAGGCAAGATGAGTGATCGTACTTGGATGTACACCAGTCACCCTAGTCAGAAAGAAATGACCATTGAATGGTTAACAAAAACCAAGGGGTTTCTGAGCGCCGCATTTGCAAATGGCGAGGAAGTAACCTGGTGCCCCTATGTCCGGTGCGACAACCATAGAAAGTGGACACGGGATGAAATGGTTAAATACTTGTAGAAGTGGGGTTTTGTGCCTGATTATACGGTGTGGAGATTTCATGGTGAGTCTGCCCAACATGATAGATGTGAGGTTGTTCTTCGTCGCACCGACGAGCATGGTACTGGGATCGAAGACATGGTGCAAGACTTTGATGATCTCGGGATTTGAACGATGAGATGGAGGAATCTGCAAAGGCCTTCTATGAAATGTTGGAGTCTTCAAAACGTCCTCTCCACGAGCACACTGAGCTTTGTCAGCTGGATGCCATCGCAAAAATAATGGCTCTAAAGGCTCAGTTAAACCTAGGCAGAGAATTCTAAGACGCGATGATGACGATATTTGGACGCTTTCTACCCAAAGGCCATGTATTGCCAGCAATCCTGTACCAGTCGGACAAAATCCTACGTACGCTTAAGATGCACTATGAAAAGATAGATGCCTGTGAGCATGGATGTGCCTTATTTAGGCCTGAGTATGCGGGCTTGAACTATTATCCTATTTGCAAGTCTTCCAGGTATGTTGTGGTAGACAACGGTATGGGCGAAAAGAGTCAGACCAAAATTCCAGTTAATGTTCTTCGGTATCTGCCAATCATACCAAGACTTCAACGTCTTTTCATGGCCGAAGAGACGACCAGATAGATGATGTGGCATAAATTGGGCAAAAGAACCGAACTAGATGCAGATGGAAATCCGATGTTGGGACACACTTCAGACGCTTTTGCGTGGAAGCACTTCGATGCATTACATAAGGATAAAGCGGCAGATCCAAGGCATCCTCCAGTCGCCATAAACACGGATGGGTTCCAAGCGTTTGGTATGACGGCAATCTAATACAGTTGCTGGCCTGTATTTGTCATTCCACTCAATCTTCCCCCGGAGAGATTATGAAAAGAAAGAATATTTTCTTGACGTTGATAATTCTTGGGCCCAACTATCCGGAAAAGAATATGAATGTGTGCATGCAGCCGCTTAAGGATGAATTACAAGAAG
Source organism: Hordeum marinum (assembly GCA_022496015.1). Classification (NCBI taxonomy): domain Eukaryota; kingdom Viridiplantae; phylum Streptophyta; class Magnoliopsida; order Poales; family Poaceae; genus Hordeum; species Hordeum marinum. The sequence goes on from CM039678.1 coordinate 151,670,679, forward strand.
CTTAGGATAATGGGATCAAGACATATGATGCCTTTTAAGGATGAATTGCAAGAAGCTTGGGATAATGGGATCAAGAGCTGCTCAGATGTTCAAATGCTACAAAAATTAAAACGAACCTCACGCATGAAATTATGTACCACCCAATTTTTTTGGGGAATTTTTAGAATTTTTTTAGTATTTGTTTTGATTTTTTACTCAGCGGGGTGCAGATGAGCCTAGGCTCAGAAATGGATTTTAGCTCATAAGTAGGTATACACATCTTTATCTTCGTTCTACTAAGTGCACTCTGTTCTCAAGGGAAAGGATGCTATCAAGCTCAGCCCAAAGGCTGTGCTCAATGCTGTTCTTGCTGATGATATGCTCTGCTCACCATCCCTCTCTCTGACCGCTGCAGGTCACCAACGTTGTGGAGCTGGACGAGGTTTCTGAGCAGTTCGACACATAGCTTACACAGTCCAGGTCGCTGACATATTTGAGTTCTAGGTCACTGACTCAATTTGCAATTATTTGGTTGCCAATTTCTTGCTTTAGTTGTGTTTTTATGTGCTTAGTTGCCATTCTCACACTCTGGACTTCTGCCGTGCTAAGTGGGAGTATAATGGACATTAGTAGCAGTAGAATGGATATTAGTGGTAGCTGATCCCACTCCTGTCTTTCAGTCGAAACCGAAAGAAAGTTAATAAGTAGATCTGTTTCCTGATTCCTGGGGGCCTCTGCTAAACTATGTGTGCAGAATCTTCTGCACTGCCTCTTCTTCTTCTGTACCCCATCATTTTACTGCGCACACAGTCGCTATTTTCTTCTTCGGATTTTTTCACGGAAGAAGAGAACATCACTGTCATCTTTTTTTCTTCTAATTGTTCACTAATCTGATCTATGGCATGTGCACTGTTTTAGATGACAGTGTGGTGATCATGATGGCGTTCCAGGATCTCCGGCCTTGTTGGCAGCGGCCTCAACGAACGGCCTACTGACTGGTCTGACGTGACGAGGTACTCCCCTCCACTCCATGAGCTGTTCCTTCCTCTCACCTTTGCTAGCTGTCGAGGTCCACCTCCACACAACCATTTCAGGCTGCTGTTCCTCAAGCATATGTTGGATGAAAATAATTTTCTTATATTCCTTATATGCTAGAGTTTCATGAGCAAAGAGTGACAACTTTGCTAGCTGTCGTGTTCTACACCAACAACGAATTTTTCTTGCAGGCATGCCTTCGTTCCCTCATTTACCATATGCAAATCTTGGTCCGCAGTTTGTTTGAATAATTTGCATAGATATAAACGCTATTTTTAATACACATTTCATCATTCTTTTTGTTTTTCGGATTGTTGTTTGTAATTCGGAAACTTTTGCTCATCGTTATCTCCATAGCTCTGAAGGCAGATTTTGAATACATATAACATAACCATCTTCTTATTTATCTTTGAACTACTATTTATGCCATATGATAAACCATAGAGCTGACAAGCTACTTGCGTATATATTCAAAAAAGGCAGAGGTTCAGATGACCATAGGGGTTTTCCAATTGTTCTTGCCAGTGACATCAAGGAAGTTTTTGCATTGTCATCTGCTTGAAAGGATCTAATTTTAGCTAGCTTCACACAGGGTCTTCTAATTGTCTGATATTTGCAGATTCTTAATTGTGCCCCTGTTTAGTTGCTCAACAACTTAGCAAATTTTTGAGTTTGTCCCACATTATGTTTGTCCCCCTTTTGCATTGAACCTGATTCCTTGCTTTCAGATTATATGCAACTAATGTTAGGTTGCCATTTTTTCTTTATAACTGCGTTAAATGGGTAGCTACTATGCACAACTTCCTGTGTAATTCTGAGACTTTTGGGCACCGTCATCTCCATAGGTGTGAAAGAAGATTTTGATTACATATAAGAAAATCATCATGTTTGTTGTTGATCTGCATCCAAGCGGCCATACCGCCTGCAAGATATACTACCTCGCCTCTAAGCATCACATCGGCAGGTCAATTCCTCATGTGGATTCTCAGCACAGCATGCCACCATAGACACTTCCAAGTGAAACTTGAGCGACGGCATGGTATGTTTTCCCAAACAACTAATCTACTTTAACCAAACCACCGTTCATTATTGATTATATGGTTCTTCCTCTGCACCTGAATAGACGATTGCTACATTGATGTTTGTTTCCACGTTTTCTGTTTTCCTGGTTACTTGAAAGACAGTATATGCATGTGTCCTACTTTAGCTTGAACGAGCTGAAATTCCTATTATTCTCATTTTTATTATCATTTATCAATGTATGCAGATATAATAATGGAATATGCATTGATGACTCTGCCTAATGTTAACGACTCGATGCCTATGGTACCTGCAGCGATGGCTCTCCTTGATGACCTTCACCTCATAACCACAACCATCTACATGATGCCTATTGGCTATATACTATGCTCATTGTAAATAATCTATTATCAACTTACAACAATATGTACCAAAGCTAAGTTTCTATCTGCTTATGCTCATTGTAAACTTCTTAGAACGTTGTGTATCAACACTAGGTTCTCTTAGAATACTATGTCGGCACTCAAATTATATTTTCTTATGGTATGCAGTTATCAAGTGATGCCATTATTTCCTTTTGATGAATCATGATGCCATGTAATCAGATAAAAGTATATCTATTAGACTGTCACATGCACATGCTTACAGTATATCTATTAGACTGTCACATATAGATGCTTACAATACTTGGCTCGCTAATGCTTTTTGCGCCATGGGCGCAACGGGTCATCTAGTTTCATGAAAGGTAGAGTTGTCAAAAACTCTGCACCACCTGCATTGACAGGCCAACAGACCCTAGAAGAGATAGGATTGAAATCGGAGCACTACTTGGCTGCCCCGGCCCCGCCGGAGGAGATGATCGACGGTGTGTTGTGCCACACGAGGTCCGACATGGTCATCAGAAAGTTCTGGGTAATTTCTCCTTTACACTATTAAAAATCAATAATAGCTAGCTATTGTACTAATCGGTGTTGTCTCTTTTGATTGCAGACCTTCTATAGGTGTGAGGAGGGATACATGGAGGCCGCGACAAAGCTTATCGATTACGAGTGCAGGCGCGTACTACAGAATTTACGACACGAGGCTCGGGTACAGGATGTTCGAGACTACTACGCCTCGCAGCATATTAAGAAGGCCAAGTCGTCGTCCCGTCGAAAGTTTCTGGACGAGGAGCAGTATAGGAAGGTAATTACCTATTCTTAAGGCCTTGTAGTTAGTTTCCTTTGCTTTGATTCGTAGACGTAGCTCTCAAATTTCTGTTTACTAACTTAGGTACCCCCGAGATGGTGTGCGGATAAGATGGGTTGTTGGAGGCGTTGGTGAATGAATGGTGCTCTGACCAATGGCGAGTCGTCCACGATGATGCCAAGGCACGACGTGCCCAAATAGAAGGTGTGCCACACCATCAAGGCAGTGCCAACATTTATCAATTCGGGCGGAACTGGGTATGTGGTTTGCTTCATGATTCCTGCAAGTAGTGCTAGGTTTATCCATTATTAATACTTTGTTCCTCTCTTGTAGGCTCATCACAATAAGATAGAGGTGCCAGAGGTGTACGATCTCTATGTCATGTCCCATACTGCCTTGTACAAGAAGGTCAAGGCATTCTCTAAGTCTGACCTCGATAATCCGAAGAACTTCACCAATATCTCCTCCCACAACAAGCTCGTGAGATACAGAGATGTGGGAAAGGCGATGAATGGGGAGGACTTCAACCCGAGCCAATAACCACTTGATCCATACCTGGTGATGTTAGCTTGCCACGGGAGGCCCCATGGATCGATGGCCATTGGAGATGGACATATACGGTCTTCGAGCACTTTCCGACAGATCAAGGCATGCCGAACGATCTCCTGTCCTAGGATGCCGCCTCGTCCACGGCTAGTCCAACTAGCCATCAAGGTTAGTCATACGGACTCAGATAGCTTTCCTCCATTACATTGTCTGTGCAAACAAAGATGATTACAATGCTAACGAGGAGGTGTGTTGCAGGCTGCTCTTCAGAAAGAGAGAGACAAACAACCCAGGCGCTTCTGGCGGAACAGACCAAGAAGGTGGAGGAGGAGAAGAGGGATCTGGAGGAGAAGACGACTAAGTTGTTGGAGGAGGAGAGGGCACGGAACGATGCGTCTCACCGGGCCATATACGAGCTCATCGTGGTAAGTTTCTTCTTCATATTAGCCAAATCATGCACTACATGTTCTATTTATTAATAACCAATATGATTGACTTGGCAAAACCAAATGTGCAGACTTTGTGCGAGAAGACCGGCCAGACCCCTCCGCCGATGCCAGTCATTACCACGGCTGGAACGGTGAGTTTCATTTTCAATGTTCATTAGTTACTAGTCTTAACATTTCAGCGTCATCATGCTAACGCAAATGATCTTTGGTACAACATAACTCCCAAGCCGCATCGCACGACCCGAGCAACCCCAGTGCTTCACCTCCATGATGATGAGGAGGGTAAGCCCTAATATGCCATTTACTTGGCTCATTTTCTTAAACAAAGACAAACATAGCACTTAGACAAATGTCATATTTTACGTAAGTTAGCTTTGTTTCCTGTAAAATGACATAGTAAGCTTACCTCCAAAATGACATATTGTACCTAAGTTAGCTCTGAAATAACATATTATACCTAAGTTAGCTCTAAAATGACCTATACTTAGCATTGTTTCCTCCATACTGACATATTAAGCTTAGTTAACTCAACAATGACATAATAGACTTGGTAATCTCATAGATACCATGGACTTAGCTTATTTTATTGCAAAATGACACAATAAGCTTAGTTAGGTAAAAATGTGATAATTATCTAGGTTAGCTCTAAAATGACACAAATAAGAAATAATAAGAAGAAAAACAAGAGGAGAAAGAGAAACAGAAGAAAAAAGCTTCTTCTTCTTCTTCTTCTTCTTCTTCTTCTAGATCTTCTTCTAGATCTTCTTCTAGATCTTCTTCTTGGTAACCTTATAGATGCCATAGACTTAGCTTATTTTCTTGCAAAATGACACAATAAGCTTAGTTAGGTAAAAATGTGTTAATTACCTAGGTTAGATCTAAAATGACACAAATAAGCAATAAGAAGAAGAAAAACAAGAGGAGAAAGAGAAAGAGAAGAAAAACGCTTCTTCTTCTTCTTCTAGATATTCTTCTTCTTCTTCTTCTTCTTCTTGGTAACCTCATAGATGCCATAGACTTACCTTATTTTCTTGCAAAATGACACAATAAGCTTAGTTAGGTAAAAAATGGCATAATTACCTAGGTTAGCTCTAAAATGGCACAAATAAGCAATAATAATAAGAAAAACAAGAGGATAAAGAGAAAGAAGAAAAACTCTTCTTCTTCTTCCTCCTCCTCTTCTTCTTCTAGATCTTCTTCTTCTTCTTCTTCTAGTATTCTTCTTCTAACTTTCTTATTTCCCATTTTGCAGATTTGATTCACTTCATGGAAGCTTGCATTGATGGAGTTATTGTGTTTAATTTGTGTTTTGATTTTGTATCGATCAACATTGTGAAACTTGATACCTATGGATGATACTATGCATGTATGGATGGAACTTGCACTTTTAATTTGGTATGTTTGTTGGATGATCATATATATGTGCTTGTGATATGGCAGGGATGTAGTTTCTGTCAATTATATATATATATATATATCATATATGTGCTTGTGAAAATGATTGGATATAACAAACAACAAAATAAAAAGGGATAATATAGGCTCTTTGTCGTCTGCCAATGACGGCAAAGGGCCCTTTGCCGTCTGCCCCGGATGGCAAAGGTGCCACATGTTGGCCACCTGTGCAACATGGGAAGACCAGGCTAGGGACATTTGGTCTCTTTGCCGTCTGCGGCAGATGGCAAAGGGGGAGGAGGCAGATGGCAAAGAAGTTAGAGGGCGGCCACCAGATTGGGGACATTTTGTCTCTTTACCGTTTGTGGCAGACGACAAAGGTGGGGGGTTAGAGACAGACAACAAAGGGAGGGTGTGCGGCAGATGGCAAAGAGAGGGTGTGCGGCAGACGACAAAGGGGAAGGGAGGCAGACGACAAAGCGGCGGGGTCCATTAGCCACCCCTAACGGCGACGCTGTTAGTAGTTGTTGTCCACGCCCTTTGTCGTCTGCAAGATGATGGCAAAGAATCTTTGCCGTCTGCTAGGCCGAAGTAGACGACAAAGTACCCCTTCGCCGGAGCTAGCTGGGCCCAAATATGTGCCCTCCGCTAGTGGACGGCAAAGTCATTTGTCGTCCGCCTTTGTGCCTTTGCCGTCTGCCATGGCAGACGGCAAAGTGCCTGATTCCTGTAGGAAGGGTCTAGCGTTGGAGGAAGGGGTGGAAAGGCGCTCCGCCTCCCCCGACCACGGGCTGCACGTAGACCACGACCCCTCGTAGCTCTTCCACCATGCGCGCTCGAGCCATCCTCCGCCTCCGTAGCTAAAGCGGTGGCATGATCCCGACGGGAACCCCTCGTCGTTTGGGCGGAGGACAGTGGCTGCCCTTACCCCCAGCCATGGCAAAGGGCGAGCACAACTCAAGATAGGAAAGGTGTAGAAGGGCAAGCTCTGGATGTTCGCACTCAAGGAGGAAGCAAGGATGGATGAGCATTGCCCCTTGCTACCCCCCAATTTATAGGGAGAGGCGCGGGGGCTGGCTCTCCTCCGCTCCAAGAGTCACGCCCATCTCCACCAATCCCGTCGCCCACAATCACGGGCGAACAGGTAACCACCCAGTTACCCCAATCCATGGCGCTGTGGTTTCTGCCACGATCAGGACTTTAAGTCATGGGCGCCCATTGCCAACTCCCCGCTACACATGCGACGCACGTGGTGGAAACGGCGTCGCGTGGTAATTGAAATAATTACAACCGCAGACTCCTGCCATGCGTGCCCGTAGACTGTTTGGGCCTAGCCCAACAATGCCTCGCACCCGTATATGGCCTAGGCCCGGAGGCTCCTATCGGTGTACTAAAGTTTGGGTCTTTAGTACCCCTTACTTGTGCATGGGCAGTTGTAGCCACACGAGCGGCAAGGCCTGCCAGGGGACTGCTGGATGCAAGTACGAAGATGTCAAGAAAACATTCACCCGGCAAGATCTCACCATCGTGCCAGCGTAGAGACCATGTGTCATCCCTCCTGGATACGTGTAAAGACACTAGCGTTGGTGGAGGTTAAGCGGTGCCGATGGGACGGGCTCCTGTCCCGTCCCGTAGAAGGTCAGGGACGCCTAACAGAGTATTTAATGTGTTTGTCCTACACCGTTAGTATTAGGTATAATAACGCTGTAGAGACTGTACACCCCGTGTGTGTACTGTACGTCGTTGTTGGAGACCCCTTAATCATATAAAAGGAGGCCCAAGGCGTAGCTACAGGGGGACTTTTTTCCGGAGGACCTTCTAGGATGGATGTATGCGTAGCAGCTGTGTGCTATTCACCAAATAGTGCTCCTATAACTAAAGCTCAGACACTCACAATACACTAAAGCAGGAGTAGGGTTTTACGCTTCTCAGCGGCCCGAACCTGGGTAAAAATCCCTCGCGTTGCTCGTTTGATCTGCTCTTTGTGCACAACTTCTCCCTGCCAAACCGTAAAGGGATCCACGCGATACCATAGGTGTCATACCCTGGCAAGGATGGAGGAGGAGGAGGCTGTCTAGGGGAAGGATGATGAGGTGGTTGGTGGCAACCGATTTCTAATGGGGAAGGTGTCTTGGCGACGAACGGAGGTGGAGGTGAAGGTGGAGGATGCAGGCAAGGAGCTAGGACTTGGGAGCAATACATGTGAGCGAGATGTGCACAACACCACAATCTAGATTTTTCTCGAGGCCCGCCACCCGCTCGCACCCTAGCGGCTGACCCGGTCAAAATCGAGAACAACCAGCCAAATTGTTTGCCTCGAGCGCTCCTAGGCGATTTTGCCCCATGGAGATTAGTGATAAAAAATAGATAAATAGATAAATAGATAAATATTGCTATAAAAACACTAAAACTAATGAAAAGCGAATGTAATCTTATAAAAAATAAAATAGAAAGCATATAAAAAATAGTGAAAAATATAGTTGAAAAATGTAATTTATAACAGAATATGGATGATGGACTCTAATGCAAAAAAAACTAGTTATGACTAATATGCATGAATTGATGAAATATGGAAAATGAACTCTAATGCAAAAAAACTACTTATGGAAAGTGAATGTAAGCTTAAAAACAATAAAATACAAAGCATAAAAAAGAGTGAAAATTATAGTTGAAAAATGTAATTTCTAACAAAATATGGATGATGAACTCTAATGCAAAAAACTACTAATGATTAATATGCATGAATTGATGAAATATGAAAGATGAACTCTAATGCGAAAAACTACTTATGACTAATATACATGAATTGATGATGTGACACTACTGCATTTGTAGAGTAATGCAAAATATGTTATTTATGTCTTACTTCTTCTGTTTCGAAATGTAAGTCGTTGGAGCATTCCTAATAGAAAATTTGTCACGTTACGCATTTTTTCAACTTTCCAAAACTACCCTCGCACAGACGAGTCGTTCCCCACTCGCTCCCCACTCTCGCCCTCACCGCCCTTTCCCCATCGTCGTCGTGTCACTCCGTCGTCGCCACCTTGTCTCCGCTTCCGCTGTGTCGCTCCGTCATCACCGCCCTCTTCCTCCCCGTAGCTGCCTCGATCACCATTACCTGCACCCACCCTGACAGCCCCCAACCCTAGTTCTCTCACACCCCGGGTCAAAGGTCCAATTTTTATCCACAGCTGATGGTGCTGCTGGGCGAGGAGGCACTTGACCTACGTTCACCGGCGCTAGATCTGCGTGCGATGGCGCTAGATCTGCTCTCTGGAGCGGCACCAAAATCTGTACTGGCTCCGGCGACCTTACCCCGTGGCTTCGGGATAGGAAAGCTACCCCGATGACATCCAGGTCCGCTCCCTTGTCCTCTCCTCTTGGATTTCCTCTGATTCTCCTTCCCTTCCCTGAGATTTCTTCTCCTTTCCTGCCTCACGCACGCAGCACCTCGACTCGATGCCATGAAGAAGCCATCGACTTTGAGCAGCAACAACTGGGCTCCACACACGAAGAGGAGGATGAAGACGCTGTGTTGGTGTTCGGTGCTGGGATGCAGGAGACCTGCTGTGTACTCAAGGATTTTTGAAAGGTGTGCTCATTTTGATCGAGGAGGTTGCCATTGGGGATGAATAGGTACAAACTGTTGCTGATAAATTATTTCTTTTCTGTGATCTTACTGTGTACTGTAATTCAATTGTGCAGTAGTGATCCTCTTTGTACTCAAATTGTGGAGCATAAAGTTTACTTCAGCGGTACTCCTGGGTGTATTCATTTCCTAACAGATTACTCCTAGATTCTGTTCTTAAATTGGAGTAGGCAAATGTTCATTATCTCCTACAGCAAATGTTAGGAGTAAATCCAATTGTTAATGTTAGTAGTCCTTTGTTACTCTGTTAGGAATAATTTTGCAAGTGAGCATGCTTAATTCTTTGTTAACTGAAAAAGAAAAGAAAAGTGGATTGTTGGCTAGAAACACTACTGTTGTTCTCTACTTCATCAATGAAACTCAGCGTATAACACTACTATGCGAGCACTATTTTGAGCAGCAGAATGGTACTGGTAGCTTGCCTGATGCACCTCCTGTCTTCCAGTCGAAAGCGAAAGAAACGCTTAGTTTTGGTTCCTGAATCCTAGGGGCCTCTACTGTAACTATCTGTCAGTCTGTCACTGCTACTACATTTGGAGAATCTACTAGGAGTACTAGTGCTTAGCTCTTCTACTTTTGTGCTCCATGATTTTAGTGTGCACATTGCTAGTATTGTCTTCTTCGGATTTTTCACCAGAAGAAGAGAACATCACTGCTATCTTTCTTCTTCTCTCATTGTTTACTGGTATTATCTATGGCTGTCTCCACTGTTGCCAGATGACAGCATGGCGATCATGATGGTGTTCCGGGCGTCGGGCGTCGAGGTCCTAGGGCTCACCACCATCTTCGGCAACTGCACCACCGCATACGCCACCCGTAACGCGTTGATATTGGCAAGTAGCACGCCATTTACATGTTGAATTTCTAGTGATAACTCTGCTGAAAAGGTAAACGCTGCTTAATTGGCTTTATAGTGTGAGAAGGCAGGCCGTCCTGATGTGCCACTGGCGGAGGGCAGCGCCGAGCCTCTCAAGGTATACCCACTCGTCAAATCTGTCGTTTCAAAGCTTGTTACTGCATTTGCCAAACATTCGGAGACAACAATTCACAGAGACTAGGCAATGTATGGATCAACATGTTGGAAATATGCCCTAGAGGAAATAATAAATTAGCTATTTATAATATTTTCTTGTTCATGATAATCATTTATTATCCACGCTAGAATTGTATTGATCGGAAACTCAGATACATGTGTGGATACATAGACAACACCATGTCCCTAGTATGTCTCTAATAGACTAGCTCGTTGATCAAAGATGGTTAAGGTTTCCTAGTCATGGACATGAGATGTCATTTGATAACGGGATCATATCATTAGGAGAATGATGTGATGGACAAGACCCAAATTATAAATGTAGCATATGATCGTGTCAGTTTATTGCTACTGTTTTCTCCATGTCAAGTATCTGTTTCTACGACCATGAGATCATGCAACTCACCAACACCGGAGGGGTGCCTTGTGTGTATCAAACGTCGCAACGTAACTGGGTGACTATAAAAGTGCTCTACAGGTATCTCCAAGGGTGTCTGTTGGGTTGGCATGGATCAAGACTGGGATTTGTTACTCCGTGTGACGGAGAGGTATCTCAGGGCCCACTTGGTAATACAACATCATAATAAGCCTTGCAAACAATGTGACTAAGTGTTAGCCACGAGATCTTCTATTTCGGAACGAGTAAAGAGACTTGTCGGTAACGAGGTTGAACTATGTATACAGATACCGACGTTTTCTCAGGCAAGTAACATATCGAAGAACAAAGGAAACATCATACGAGATTAACTGAATCATTGACACAAAGGTTCGACCGATAAAGATCTTCGTAGAATATGTAGGAATCAATATGAGCATCCAGGTCCCACTATTAGTTATTGACCGTAGAAGTGTCTCGGTCATGTCTACATAGTTCTCGAACCCGCAGGGTCTGCACACTTAAGGTTCGGTGACGTTTCGGTAGTATAGAGTTATGTATGGTGGTGACCGAAGGTTGTTTGGATTACCGAATGAGATCCCAGACATCACAAGGAGCTCCGGAATGGTCCGGAGGTAGAGATTGATATATAGGAAGTCCTGTTTTGGTCACCGGAAAAGTTTCGGGCTCATCGGTAGTGTACCGGGAATGCCGGGAGGGTGTCAGGGGACCATCGGGAGGGGTATTTCGACCCAAGAAGCTACATGGGCTGTGTGAAGAGGTATACCAACCCTTAGTGGGCTGGCCTAAGTCCCACAAGAGGCCCATGCGGCTAGAGTGGAAGGAGAAGGAAAAAGGCCAAGGTGGAAAGGGTTTCCATGTAAGAAAGGAGGAATCCTAGTCCTACTAGGATTGGAGGAGGATTCCTCCTCTCTCCCTTGCGCCAAAGGCCAAGGGCTGGATCCTTGTGCGCTAGCCTCCTCCCTCCATCCTCCTATATATACTAGAGGTTTGGGGGTTTTGAGACACAGAAAAAAAGCCACGTGCTGCCCTCTTCTTCCTCTAGATCTGTTTCTCCTCTAGATTAGTTCTGCGGTGCTTAGGCGAAGCCCTGCAGAATTAGTTCACTACCACCGCCATCACGTCGTTGTGCTGCCGAAGAACTCATCTATCTCTCCGCTCCCTCTTTCTGGATCAAGAAGGCAGAGATCGTCATCGAGCTGTACGTTTCCTGAACGCGGAGGTGCCATCCGTTTGGCGCTACATCGGAAGGACCGTGATCAAGATCGCGAGACGATCCGTGATTGGATCGCGGGACAGATCGTGATGAAATCGCGGGACGGATCGTGATTGGATCGCGGGATGCTCGGCGATTTGGATCGCAAAGACGTTTGACTACATCAACTGCGTTTCTTAAACGCTTGCGGCTTAGCGATCTACAAAGGTATGTAGATCTACTCTCCCTCTCGTAGATGCTTATCACCATGCAACGTTCCCCAACAGTGGCATCATGAGCTAGGTGTATGTGTAGATGAGATCTCGAGTAGAACATAAAGAGTTTATGGGCATTGATGCTTAGATTGCTTCCTTCCTTGGTCGTGTTTTGGTTCATCGGTATTGTTGGATGAAGCGGCCCGGACCAACCTTATTCGTACGCTTACGAGAGACCGATTTCATCGACTGACGTGTGACTTCGTTGCACAAAGATGACTGGCGGATGTTTGTCTCTCCTACTTTAGTTGGATCAGATTCGACAAAGGCGGTCCTTGAGAAGGTTGAAAAGAAACTTATGTATTACCGTTGTGGTTTTGCGTAGGTGAGAATTGTTCTTGCTAGATACCCGTAGCAGCCACGTAAAACTTGCAACAACACTTAGTGGACGTCTAACTTGTTTTTGCAGGGTATGTTGTGATGTGATATGGCCAATTACATGATAAGATATATGTGATGTATGAGATGATCATGTGTTGTATAGAGTATCACGACTCGCATGTCGATGAGTATGGCAACCGGCAGGAGCCATAGGGTTGTATTTAATTATTGTATGACCTGCGTGTCAATCATTAAGCGTTATGTAATGCTTTATTTTATCGCTAAACGGTAACAATAGTAATAGAAGCATGGTGGGCGCGATAACCCCGATGGAGACACGTTGATGGAGATCATGGTGTCATGCCAGTGATGATGGAGATCATGCCAGTGCTTTCAACATCGAGATCAAAAGCACATGTTCATGGTCATATCATGTCACTTATGATTTGCATGCGATGTTAATCCTTTTGTGCACCTTGTTTTGCTTAGGATGACGGTAGCATTATAAGGTGACCCCTTACTTAAATTTCAAGATGAATTATGTCACCCCGAGTGTGCACTGTTGCAAAAGTTCGTCGTGTTGAGATACCACGTGATGATCGGGTGTGATAGACTCTACGTTCACATACAACGGGTGCAAGCCAGTGTTGCACATGCAGAACACTCGGGTTAAACTTGACGAGCCTAGGATGTACAGACATGGCCTCGGAGCACAAGAGTCCGAAAGGTCGAACATGAGTCATATAGTAGATATGATCAACATGATGATGTTCAGCATTGAAACCACCTCAATCCACCTGAAGATCGGACTTGAGTTGGTGAATTTGTATCATGTATCACTCGAATGACCGGAGGGATGTCAATTTGAGTGGGAGGTCTTAAGTAATATGATTAATTGAACTCATTATCATGAACATAGTCCAAGTGTCTTTGCAAATTATGTTGTAGATAGCTCGCGGTGTAGCTTCCCTGTTTTATTGATACGTTCCTAGAGAAAAGTAAGTTGAAAGATAATGATAGCAATATTGCGGACTGGGTCTGTGATCTGAGGATTGTCCTCATTGCTGCACAGAAGGCTTATGTCCTTAATGCACCGCTCAGTGCGCCACCCCCTCTAGCGTCGTTTGTAGATGTTGTGAACATCTGACAGGCACGTTCTGATGACTACTTGATAGTTCCGTGCGTCATGCATTACGGCTTAGAATTGAGGCTCCAAAATGTTTTGAATGTCACGGAACATATGAGGTGTTCTAAGAGATGAAATTGTGATCTCAGTCTCATGCCCGTGTTGTGAGATATGAGATCTCCAACAAGATTCTTTGCCTGCAAGATGAAGGAGAATAGCTCAATCGTTGAGCATGTGCTTAGATTTTCTGGGTGCTACAATCACTTGAAGCGAGTGGGAGTTTATCTTCCAGATAAGATAGTGATTGATATAGTTCTGCAAGTCACTGTCACTAAGTTACTAGAACTTCGTGATGAACTATGATTATGCCAGGGATGGAAATGATGATCCCTGAGTTGTTCGTGATGTTTTGACACCGCGAAGGTAGAAATCGAGAAGGAGCATCAAGTGTTGATGGTTAGTAAAACCACTAGTTTCGAGAAGGGCAAGGGCAAGGAGGGAAACTTCATGAATGGCAAGTCAGTTGCTGCTCCAGTGAAGCAACCCAAAGTTAAACCCAAACCCGAGACTAAGTGCTTCTATTATGAGGAGAGCGGTCGCTGAAGTGAAATAACCCTAGATACTTGATAGATAAGAAGGCTGGCAACTTCGATAGAAGTATATTTGATATATGTGTTATTGATGTGTACCTTGCTAATACTCCTGGTAGCACCTAGGTATTGGATAACGGTTCGGTTGCTAAATGTCAGTAACTCGAAATAAAAGCTACGGAATAAACGGAGACTAGCTAAGGGTGAGGTGACGATGTGTGTTGGAAATGTCTCCAAGGTTGATGTGATCAACATCGCACGTTCTCTCTACCTTCGAGATTAGTGACGAACCTAAATAAATGTCATTTGGTGTTTGCTTTAAGCATGAACATGATTAGATCTTGTTTATTGCAATATGGTTATTCATTTAAAGTGAGATAATAATGGTTATTCTGTTTACATGAATAAAACCTTCAAATGGTCATGCATTCAATGAGAATGGTGTGTTGAATCTTGATCGTAGTGATACACATGTTCATAACATAGATGCCAAAAGATGCAAAAGTTAATAATGATAGTACCACATACTTGTGGCACTGCGGATAAATGTCATATTTGTGTAAAATCGCATGAAGAAACTCCATGCTAATGGATCTTTGGATTCATTCGATTTCGAATCGGCTGAGACATGCGGCCCAAGCCTCGTGGGCAAGATGACTAAAACCCCGTTTTCAATATGATAGAGCGGGGCAAGTAACTTATTGGAAATGATACATGTTGATGTATATGGTTCAATAAGTGTTGTGGCATGCGGTGGATATCTTTATTTTCTTACCTTCACTTATGATTTGAGTAGATATAGTATATATTTACTTAATAAAACACAAGTCTAAATCATTTGAAAGAGTTCAAACAAATTCAAAGTGAAGTTTAAGATCATCGTGACAAGAAGATAAAAATGTGTACGATATGATCGTGGAGGCGAATATCGGAGTTATGAGTTTGACATACAACTTTAGACAATGTGGAAGTTGTTTCACAACTCACGCCACCTGAAACATCATAGTGTGATGGTGTGTACGAACGTCGTAGTCGTGTTCTATTGGATATGGTGCGAATTATGATGTCTCTTATCATTTTGCCACTATTGTTTTGGTTTATGCATTAGAGACGACTACATTCACTTTAAATAGGACACCATCTAAATCCGTTGAGATGACACCATATGGTTTGATAGAAACCTAAGCTGTCATTTCTTAGAGTTTGGGAATGCGACACTTAATTCTGATAAGCTCGAACCCAAAGCGGAAAAATGAATCTTCATAGAATACCCTAAGATCAGTTGGGTATACCTTCTATCTCAGATCCGAGCACAAAGTGTTTATTGCTAAAATGGGTCCTTTTTCGAGAAAGAGTTTCTATTGAAAGAATTGAGTGGGAGGAAGCTAGAACTTGATGAGGTTGTTGAACCTTTGTTTCAACCAGAGTGTAGTGCAACGCAGAAAGATGTTTCTGTGGAGCCTACGTTAGTTGAAGAAGAAGTTAGTGATGATGATCATGAAACTTCGGATCAAGTTACTATCGAACCTCGTAGGTTGACAAGGACGCGTACTACTCCTGAGTGGTACGGCAACCCTGTCTTAGAGGTCATGTTGTTGGACAATGATGAACCTACAAACTATGGATAAGCGATGATGGGACCGGATTCCGACAAATGGTTAGAGGCCATGAAATCCGAGAAAGGATCCATGTATGAAAACCAAGTATAGACTTTGGTAGACTTGCTCGTTGGATGACAGGTCGTTGAGTACAAATGGATCTTTAAGATGAGGACAAACACTGATGGTGAATGTCACCATTTATAAAGTTCGACTTGTTGCAAATAAGTTTTTGCCAAGTTCAAAGAGTTGACTACGATGAGACTTTCTCACTCGTACCGATGGTAAAGTATGTTGGAATTATGTTAGCAACTGCTATGTTTTTCAATTATGAAATCTGGTAGATGGATGCCAAAATATCCTTTCATTCCTTGAGGAAAGGTTGTATGAGATACAACCAGAAAGTTTTGTCAGTCCTAAGGATGCTAAAAGGTGTGCATGCTTCAGTGATCCTTCTATGGACTGAAGCAAGCATCTCGGAGTTGGAATATATGCTTTGATGAGGTGATCAAAGTTGTTGGGTTTATATAAAGTTCACGAGAAACTTGTATTTACAAGAAATTGAGTGGGAGCACTATAGAATTTCTGATAAGTATATGTGGTTGACATATTGTTGATCGGAAATGATGTAGAATTTCTGGAAAGCATGAACGGTTGTTTGAAAAGAATTTTTCAATGGAAGACCTGGATAAAGCTACCTAATTGTTGGGCATCAAGATCTATAGAGATAGATAAAGATGCTTGATGAGACTTTCAATGAGTACATACCTAGACAAGATTTTGAAAGAGTTCAAAATGGATAAGTCAAAGAAAGAGTTCTTGCCTGATTTGTAAGGTGTGAAGTTGAGTGAGACTCAAAGCTCTACCACGACAGAAGAAAGAGAAAGGACGAAGGTCGTCCCCTGTGCCTTATCCATAGGCTCTGTATAGTATGCCATGCTATGTACCGCACCTGTGTGTGCCTTGCCATGAGTCCGTCAAGGGGTAGAAGAGTGAACCAGGAGTGGATCACAGGACAGCGGTCAAAATTATCCTTAGTAACCAGAGGACTAAGGAGATGTTTCTCGATTATGGAGGTGATAAAGGGTTCGTCGTAAAGAGTTACGTCGATGCAAGCTTTAACACCGATCAGGATGACTCTTAGTAGCAATCTGGATACGTATAGTGGAGTAGCCATTTGGAATAGCTCCAAGTGGAGTGTGGTAGCAGTGTCTACAGTAAGACAGAGATTTGCAAAGTACACACGGATCTGAATGTCCAGACCCGTTCACTAAAAGACCTCTCTCACATGCAAAGCATGATCGAGCCCTAGAACTCATTGGGTGTTAGATTCATAACAATACCAATCACATGGTGATGTGAACTAGATTATTGACTCTAGTGCAAGTGGGAGACTGTTGGAAATATGCCCTGGAGGCAATAATAAATTAGTTATTATCATATTTCCTTGTTCATGATAATCGTTTATTATCCATGCTACAATTGTATTGATCAAAAACTCAAATACATGTGTGAATACATATACAACACCATGTCCCTAGTATGCCTCTAATAGACTAGCTCGTTGATCAAAGATGGTTAAGGTTTCCTAGCCATGGACATGAGATGTCATTTGATAACAGGATCACATCATTAGGAGAATGATGTAATGGACAAGACCCAAACTATAAACATAGCATATGATCGTGTCAGCTTATTGCTACTATTTTCTACATGTCAAGTATCTATTCGTATGACCATGAGATCATGCAACTCACTGACACCGGAGGAGCGCCCTTTGTGTATCAAACATCGCAACGTAACTAGGTGACTATAAAAGTGCTCTACAGGTATCTCCAAGGGTGTCTGTTGGGTTGGCATGGATCAAGACTTGAATTTTTACTCCGTGTGTCGGAGAGGTATCTCAGGGCCCACTCGGTAATACAACATCACAATAAGCCTTGGAAGCAATGTGACTAAGTGTTAGCCACAAGATCTTGTATTGCGGAATGAGTAAAGAGACTTGTCAGTAACGAGGTTGAACTATGTATACAGATACCGACGATCGAATCTCAGGCAAGTAACATACCGAAGAACAAAGGGAACATCATACGGGATTAAATGAATCCTTGACATAGAGGTTCGACCAATAAAGATCTTCGTAGAATATGTAGGAATCAATATGGGCATCCAGGTCCCTCTATTGGTTATTGACTGTAGAGGTGTCTCGGTCATGTCTACATAGTTCTCGAACCCGCAGGGTCTGCACACTTAAGGTTCAATGACGTTTCGGTAGTATAGAGTTATGTATGGTGGTGACCGAAGGTTGTTCGGAGTCCCGGATGAGATCCTGGACATCACGAGGAGGTCCAGAGGTAAAGATTGATATATAGGAAGTCCTTTTTTGGTCACCGGAAAAGTTTCAGGCTCATCAGTAGTGTACCGGGAGTGCCGGGAGGGTGCCGGGGGACCATCGGGAGGGGTATTTCGACCCAAGAGGCTACATGGGCTGTGGGAATAGGTATACCATCCCTTAGTGGGCTGGCCTAAGTCCCACAATAGGCCCATGCGGCTGGAGTGGACGGAGAAGGAAAAAGGCCAAGGTGGAAAGAGTTTCAAGTAGGAAAGGAGGAATCCTAGTCCTACTAGGATTGGAGGAGGATTCCTCCTCTCCTCCTTCGCCAAAGGCCAAGGGATGGATCCTTGTGCGCCAGCCTCCTCCCTCCCTCCTCCTATATATACTAGAGGTTTTGAGGGTTTTGAGACACAGAAAAACAACCACGTGCTGCCCTCTTCTTCCTCTAGATCTGTTTCTCCTCTAGATTAGTTCTGCGGTGCTTAGGCGAAGCCCTGCAGGATTAGTTCACCACCACTGCCACCACGCTATTGTGCTGTCGGAGAACTCATCTACCTCTCTGCTCCCTCTTTCTTGATCAAGAAGGTGGAGATCATCATCGAGCTGTACATGTGCTGAACGCGGAGGT
Source organism: Hordeum marinum (assembly GCA_022496015.1). Lineage (NCBI taxonomy): Eukaryota > Viridiplantae > Streptophyta > Magnoliopsida > Poales > Poaceae > Hordeum > Hordeum marinum. The sequence continues at coordinate 151,689,438 of CM039678.1, forward strand.
GCCATCCGTTCGGTGCTAGATCGGAAGGACCGTGATCAAGATCGTGAGATGATTCATGATTGGATCGCGGGACGGTCGTGATGAGATCGCGGGACGGATCTTGATTGGATCGCGGGATTAATTGTGATGGGATCGCGGGACGCTCGGCGATTTGGATCGCGAAGACGTTCGACTACATCAACCACGTTTCTTAAACGCTTCCCACGTAGCGATCTACAAGGGTATGTAGATCTACTCTCCCTCTCGTAGATGCTCATCACCATGGATAGATCTTGCATGTGCGTAGGAATTTTTTTGTTTCCCATGCAACATTCCCCAACACAACACACATTTACTACTCCTCGGAATGGACTCAAGATCACAAACAAATGTTTACAGTCAACTATGGAACTTTGGTTTGTTATGCAAATATGAAAAACCTTCCTATTTTGTCTGTACCATTTATCTTCAGTATCCAAAGCGCACCATCTCCTGATCTTTTATTGACGAAAAATCAGCCTAGGCTGGGATTCATTGATGAAGTAGAGAAAACAATAGTGTTACAGGCGGAGTAGTATTTAGGCTGGATTCTTTGCTCAATTCTTTGTGATTCTTTGGAATTGTTGGCTAGAAACACCTGAATATTCATTGTTCAAAAATGTGGTGCAGAAATCTGAATTTTAGCATGAACCAACAGTAGTACTCCTTGTGTTTGTTCAGAATTGTGGAGTAAATCCACAATGAGTACTCCCAGTTCAGAATTTTTGCGTCCAAGTGTAGTGTCCCGCCTGACATATCTCTTAGGTTGATGTAGCGTGATACTTTCATTCAATGAAAACCTTTTCTGTTAATTAAAAAAATTCAGTAGATGAAAGTTTTCATCAAACCTTTTCTGTTATTTTAAATTAGGAGTAGGAGTAGGAGTAGGAGTTAAAATGAGCATACAAATAAAAAATCAAAAACTTATCACAACAAGGAGTTACAAAAATGATCATACCCATGAGGAGTTAAAATGATCATACAAATAAAAAAAATCAAAAAGTTATCACAATAAGGAGTTACACGAACGATCATACTCCACACATGTCAAGCCTAATCTCAAGCATATCAACAAGTCTCATCTCAAGCCTCATCTCAAGTATCCCAAGCCTCATCTCAAGCATCCCAAGCGTCCTCTCAAGCATATCAACAACCCTCATCCAAGCCTCATCTCAAGTATCCCAAGCCTCATCTCAAGCATATCAACAAGCCTCAAATCCTCAAGCAACTCCTCAAGCATCTCCTCAAGCATCGCCTCCAGCAACACTTCTTCCATCAGTGAACTCTTGATGTATACTACACAACCTTCTTCTTGTAGACTCGTGTTGGGCCTCCAAGCGCAGAGTTTTGTAGGACAGTAGCAAATTTCCCTCAAGTGGATGACCTAAGATTTATCAATCCGTGGGAGGCGTAGGATGAAGATGGTCTCTCTCAAACAACCCTGCAATCAAATAAGAAAGAGTCTCTTGTGTCCCCAACACACCCAATACAATGGTAAATTATATAGGTGCACTAGTTCCGCGAAGAGATGGTGTTACAAGTGTAATATGGATGGTAGATATAGTTTTTTGTAATCTGAAAATATAAAAACAGCAAGGTCACAAATAGTAAACGGCGAGCAAAACCTTGTATAAATGCTTGGAAACAAGGCATAGGGTCCATACTTTCACTAGTGCAAGTTCTCTCAACAATACTAACATAGTTGAATCATATGGAAATACCTCTCGTGCGACAAAGAGTTCACTCCAAAGTCACAAATAGTGGAGAACTAACGAAGAAATTATTGTAGGGGACGAAACCACCTCAAAGTTATCTTTTCTGGTCAATCTTATGAGCTATCCCTATAAGTGTCACGAGCAGCCCTATAGTTCGTACTAAAATAACACCTTAAGATACACATCAACCAAAACCCTAATGTCACCTAGATACTCCAATGTCACAACAAGTACCCATGGGCTTGATTATACGATATGCATCACATAATTTCAGATTCATCATGTTCAATCCAACACAAAGAACTTCAAAGAGTGCCCCAAAGTTTCTACCAGAAAGTCAAGACGAAAACACGTGCCAACCCCTCTGCATAGATTCCCAAGGTCACGGAACCCGGACGTTGATCACCAAAACATACATCAAGTGTATCAGTAGAACATCCCATTGTCACCACATATATCCCATCGCAAGACATACTTCAAGTGTTCTCAAATCCTTAATGACTAAATCCGATAAGTAAACTTCAAAGGGAAAACTCTATTCATCACAACTAGATAGAGAGCGGAAACACTCCATATGATTCATCTATATTAATAAAGCTCGCGGTACATCAAGATAGTGTCATCTCAAGAACACGAGAGAGAGAGATCAAACACATAGATACTGGTACATACCCTCAGCCCCGAGGGTGAACTACTCCCGCCCCGTCATGGAGAGCGTCGGGATGATGAAGATGGCCTCTGGTGATGATTTCCCCCTACGACAGGGTGCCGAAATGGGCTCCCGATTGGTTTTTCGTGGCTCTGGAGGCTTGCGGCGGCGGAACTCCCGATCTAGGTTCTGCGTTGTTTTTTTTGGAATATTTGAGGATTTATAGAGCTAAGAGGGAGGTCGGTGGACTCCCGAGGGGCCCACAAGCCTGGTGGGCGTGCCCAGGGGGGTGGCCGCGCCCCTAAGGCTTGTGTCCTCCTCGAGAATCTTCTATCTTCATCTCCAAGCTCCGTGGGTGTCTTCTGGTCCATAAAAAATCACCGTAAATTTTTATTCCGTTTGGACTCCGTTTGATATTCCTTTTCTGTAGAACTCAAAAACAAGGAAAAAATAGAAACTGTCACTGGGCTCTGGGTTAATAGGTTAGTCCCAAAAATAATATAAATTTGTGGTAAAATGATTGTAAAACATCCAAGAATGATAATATAACAACATGAAACAAGCAAAAATTATAGATACATTGGAGACGTATCAACTCTCTCCATTAGTTGTAGGTTGTGTAGGGCATTTGCATAAACATCTTGAGGGCATGTAAGTCTTGGTGTTAGAATCCCAAGAGCCTCAAGTCTTTCCTTGTTCACATGTGGTATTCTATAGCCATTGCCACCTGCATGGTTCAAAATTTCAATCATGCAAGCCTGTAGGGATAAGAAAACTCTGTTGAGCTTGTAAACCTCATAGTTTTCAAATTCTTCCAACACACCCTTAATAAGGTCTTGAAGGGTTCTCGGGCTTAGACAATATTTCATAGATTGCAACGAACTGAAGAATCCAAGATCAAGTCCATTCAAATCAGGGGTATTGGCAGGCTGCTGAATTAGTCTGATGTCGAGTCCTATGCTTTTGACGACTGCTAAGAATTGCGGGTCATTAGGCAAGATATGCGGATTTGCGTTGTCCTGTTGTATGAAGATTGTTTGCCCAGCATCATTCTCAGGCCAAGCGGATTGTATTGTTGGTAGCATATTATCTATCATGAACTCTCTCATCACTTGCCTATTATCCTTGATGGACTTTATCTCCATTGTTCCTATAGGCCTATTGTCGCTTCTCCTTTGAGCGGGAAGTTCTTCCACAAACGGCCAAATTCCCATTTTGCCAGAGAATGTCACATTTCCTTCACTGTCCCACCTTGGCCTGACAACGACAGTCAAGAACATGACCTTTCCAATGCTACTGCCGCTTTGTAAAGTTCTTGTAGGCTCTTCCTCCTCATCTAGCAGGTAATAGTTAGTGTTTTTATTGGTCATATAGAACCATTTTTCGTCAATATGCACAATGTTGTGCATGGTCTTGAATTTAGGCCTTGCACTTTCTATTGTTATGTCATTGAGCATTTACAAGCAAAATATCATTCTATCCTTCTTGTTCTTTTCCTTTAGAATTGGCTTCACACAGTTTGAATGCCTCTTTATCAAATTCAACACGAACTTCCTATGGTGTGTGGTGGGGCTGCATCCGAGTTGCCAAGCAAGTGACCTGATCGTAGACCTTCTGTTTGGAGGGATTGTAGGGATTTGGTCTAGGTTGATGTCCTTTGCCTTTCTTCCACAGTTTCCTTTTCTCTCACGAGAAACATCAACCTCCAAACCTTGTGCAATCTACCTCATCGCTTTCTTCCAAATTCTTTGAATATTCTAGACACCTACTCCAAAAAAGTCAGCAATGTTTTTTCTATGATATCTGTTAAGGTTTTCCCCTCCACTCATACAAAACACATGCAGTGCAACATAAGCAGCATATTTTGCTTGTCATCAAGGATTTTCCTTTTATAAACTGCTTGCTCAACACCTACAAAAATATTAGAACAAAAACATGTTAGCCTACTCCATGATGTTGTATCATTTGTTAATTGAAAATATTTTGATAAATCATTAGCATATTGTACAAGCATTATCAAGCGTACTCCTGATGGATTTACTTAATTTTTCAGTTAAATATTACCAACCATTATCAAGCATTAGAATATTGTACTTCAGTTAAATATTCAGTTAACAACAATAGTTTTGGTGTTTTGGAGCATTGTCTTCAGTTCGTTTTGGTGTCCAAGCCATGTTGCTTTGGTCATTGTCCTATGCACAGAGGTTTCCCTCTACTCACTACTATGGTAAATCCACATGCTACCGTTCCAAATTCTAATAGAGTCCATGGACGTATGATACTGAGATTTGATCCTTTTTGATTTTGTGGCCGAACTACAAGTACTAATAAAAGGAAAGAAAAAAACTACTCACTACAAGTTCCACCTAATCAATCATATCTTCATCTAGTCCACCTAAATAAGAACAACAACATAATATCTGAACTAGAAGGAGAACAAGATAATATCCTTTTGACTTGTACACATTGACAGTGCACATTCATAGTGCATTCACTGGATTAGAATATTTGACTAGTTTCTGTGCAACCTGTATATCAAAACGGCAGATTCACACACAACAAACATTCAGATTCATTCTAGTTCGGAGAAAGTTGCTTCAGTGCAAACATCACAACTTTCAGATTCATTCTAGTTTAGAAATAGTCGCTTCACTTCTGCAAACATCACAACATTCAGGTTCATTCTAGTTCAGAGAAATTCGCTTCATCGCAAACATCACAACATTTAGATTCATTCTAGTTCAGAGAAAGCCGCTTTACTGCAAAAATGACAACATTCATCAACAATTTTTCAGTTAATAAACGGTTGCTTCTTCATCTTGTGAAGTAGAATAGTGAAAATTGTTTGAAACACGTTCTTGGATTACTCATCACCTGCTTCTTGAACAGGATCGATGCCCTCTTCTTTCATGTTGAAATCACCATCTTGATCCACATGGCCTCCTCCAAGTATGTCCTCTTCGTCGAGTGGAGTTCAATTTAGATCAAAGTCCATGTGTGATTGCTGCTGTGAAACTATGAAGTTATTGCTTCTGTCAAATTTTTGCTGGCATACTTGTTGTGAAACTGTCAAATTGGTGTTGGCATACTTGCTGTGAAACTGTCAAATTGGTGTTTTCATACTTGTTGCTTCTGCCAATTTGTAATAGTTGTTCCTTTTGCAAACTTGCTGCTGCTTCTTCTACTGCTACTATTGTCACATTTCAACCTTAGAGTAGTCAAATTGCTGCTGCTACTTCTGGCACATTTTCAACTTAGAGCAGTCAAATTGCAGACTTAGAGCCCTGGAATTGCTATTGTTGCATGACAAGGTACACACCCAGGAGATGGCCGCAGATGTTGTTGTTTCTAGAAAAAGGAGCACGCCTAGAGGTAAACCATGATGTCCATCTTCTTCAAAACCATATGCTTCTGCTAATCTTCTATTGCTGCCAATCATTTGCTGATATGCTGCTATTGTTGGTCCCTTGCTAGTGGTGGTTATCCGCTAGCGAGCAAAGGTGGAGGGAGATCTCCAGGTCCTCTGCTGCTACTGCTAGTGATCTTCCCCTGCAGCTGGTGAGCCTCTGCAGAAATCTGTCTACCAAGGGACTAAAAGGTGGAGGAAGATCTCCAGGTCCTGTGATGTTACTACTAGTGATCTTCCTCTGTAGTTGGTGAGTTATTGTTGGTGATCTGCAGACGCTCCTGGTGATCTCCCACTATAGCTGGTGAGCTATCGCTGCTGGTGATCTGCCACTAGATTTGGAGGACCTGGGCAGAGGACCTGGGGGCAGAGGTGGGGCAGAGGTGGTGGGAGAGGTGGGGGGAGAGGCGGAGCGGATCGGGCAGAGGTGGAGCGCACATATCGGGCGGAGGTGGGAGACGATTCAAATTGGGGAGGGGTAATCTGGCCTTTTTGGCGTTTTCAGCTGGTCGGGATTGTTTCCCTAGCGACTTATATTTCGGGACGGAGGGAGTGCATGCATACTTGCTTATGTGTCATGGTTGCATGGCTAGAAAAATTAGATAGTGGGTTATAGCTATTTAGGAATAGACGATACTCCGTAGAAGATTAGAGGAAGAACATTAACAAAGAAGATGATATTTTAACAACGTAATGCAAGTTGTTCGAGAAGCTCTCTAAGAATGTTGTGGAAACCCAAGGATACAAAAATGAGTGAATAGAAATTTTGCAGCACATATAATATCGATGAGGTGGGAGGACAATGACAAGGCACGAGATTAGGCAACTCCAAGGGCTGGTTATTGTTAGAGTTATATTAGTGGTGTCTTTTGACCTTTTACATTCTAGTCTCTTGGCATCCTCTTGTAGCCTTTTGGCTTTCACATGTATGTGTATATATAATGGGTTTTGCCTCATAATAATCCAAGTTGCTATTCCAACATGGTATCAAGTCCACTGTTCAAGGTCTCCACCGCACGTTGCAACTTGTGCTGATCTTCTGTACATTTTTTCCCTCTTTCTCGATCTTCACTCCTTCTCTACATGGATTTCTTCTTGGATCAGCCTAGAGCTATTGCTGTTTGCCCATGCTCTCCACGGTGCTGATCTGCTGCTATAAATCAGGCTACCATTGCTCGTATTTCGCCAAGTCAATTGTTCGTGCGTCTCCTTAGCACCGGTGGCCTGCCCCTGCTACTTCTCCTTTTGGCGTCGCGCTTTCTGTGCCACTCCAAGGCCGCCGGTCCACCTCCTACTTGGGCTTCACCTCCATCAGCGAGGGAAACTGCTGAAGGTGCTCCTAATTCGTCCCGTCGCTCGCTAGATCGTGTCGCCGGTCATCGGATCATGCCATCGCTCGCCGGATCGTGCCATTTCTTGTCGGATCGCGCCGTCGGTTGCTGGATCATGCAGTCGCTCGCCGGATCGTGCTGCTGCTTGTTGGATCGCGCTGTCGCTCGATGGATCATGCCGTCGCTCGCGGGATCCCGCCGTCAGCTGGGCCATCGGATCCACGACGTCTGACGCGCTTGCCGTACGCAGTTGGCCGCTGCTGCTCGCCGTTCACAGTTGTCCTCTGCATCTCTGTTTCTTCTATGATGCTCCCCGATTCAGATCGAGTGTTGTTGCCTGTATTGGGCCACTGTTGTTCACTATAACTTCGACTATTGCTGCTTCAGGCGCATCGGGTGTTGGTGCGTGTATTAGCCATCTTGGAGATTGGATCATTCAAAAAAAACATAGAGAAACAGAAAAGGAGCACCATGTCTTCGCTGTCATCGGGCTATGTTGTCATCCCGTGCTACCAGGTGATATTTGATGGGGCCAACTACTCTGAGTTCGCTGCCTTTATGCGCATTCACATGCGTGACATTCCTCTTTGGGGTGTTTTTTCCGGCAAGGTCCCTTGTCCTCCACGCCCAGTTCTTCCTGTGACTCCTACCCCACCACCGACGCTATTGGATCTTGCTGTAGATGCTTCTGATGCTGATAGGAATGTAGCCAGGATTGCTGCCGATGATGCGGAGGCTATTTATAATTAGTAAGTCTTGGATTATTCGGATGCTCTTTCTATTTACCGGGATGATCTGGCTGCCTACACCCAGTGGTGTGCTGATAATGCTCGTGCCGCAGCTGTCCTCACTTCCAGTGTTTTACCTCAGTTTGCTTTTGAGTTTATGGGGTTCACTACTGCCTTCGAGATGTGAACTCATCTTTGCCAGCGCTATCAACCCTCTGGTGATGGTCTTCATCTATCGGTGGTCCATTAGGAGCATGTTCTTCAACAGGGAGACTCTACTATTGATGAGTTCTACACTCAGAGTTTTACTATCTGGCGTCAACTTGACTCTCTCCGCTCTGCTGTTTGTGGTAATTGCCCATGCTACTAGACTATCAGGTCATACTTGGAGTTCCATCGTATCTATGAGTTTTTGTCCCGGCTTCGTGGAGAGTTTGAGCCTCGTCGTGCTCAGTTGTTTGCTCGTGGTCGTGTGCCTATATCTAAAGTGCTTTCTGAGCTTCGTGCTGGGAAGACTCGCCTCCGTGGTGATGGTTTGCTTCAGGTTCCCTCTGTGCTTGCTGCTCGAGCTGCTGCTCCACCAGTGTTTCCTCGCACCAGTGCTCCGCCGTTACTTCCCACTCCTTCTGGTAGCGAGGGAAACTCTCGTGAGGGCCACTCTCGTCCTCGTACCCATTGTGGCTACTGCAACAGGGATGGTCACCCCGAGTCTGATTGCTTCAAGAAGAAGAGTGATATGCATAATAGGGAGGGCAATTATTCTTCTGGGACTCGTGCTTCTTCCTCAATGTCGTCTACTGTCTCCTTGACTGAGGAGGATATTGTGAAACTTATGCGTCTACTTGTCTCTTCAGGTTCCTCGGCAGATACTGCAGGTTCTGTGACTCATGCTTCTAGTGTTGAGCAACCGCCATCTACACAGTCAGGTACATCCCCATGGGTTCTGGATTACGGAGCTTCATTCCATATGTCTTCCAATTCTTCTGTCTTGTCCTCTCTTAGACCTCTTGATCATCCTATTAATGTTCTTACTGCTGATGGCACTCCTCTTCCTGTTGCTAATCAAGGCATTCTTTCCAATTCTTCATTTTATGTTCCAGATGTTTCTCATGTTCCGCGCCTTACCATGAACCTATTTTTTGCAAGTCAGCTTATTGATGCTGGTTGTCACGTCATTCTTGACGCTGATTCTTGTACTGTCCAGGATCGTCACACGAAGGCTCTGGTTGGGGCTGGCCCTTGCCGCCTTGATTCCCAGGGGCTTTGGGAGCTAGACTAGCTTCATGTTCCTTCCGCTTCCACCACACTCGTCAGTACACTTGCCTTCGGTGCTACATGTACCAGCTCCTTCTAGCAGCGGCATCATTGACTTGGTCACCTTTGTGGTTCTTGACTATTGTCTTTAGTTCGTCGTGGTCTTCTGGGGCCTTTCTTAGGAGATGTCTCTTTGCAGTGTCAGGGTTGTAGGCTTGGTCAACAGGTTCAGTTACCTTATCCTACTAGCGAGTCGGTGTCTCAACGCCCTTTTGATATAGTTCATTCTGATGTGTGGGGACCGTCTCCTTTTTCATCCATAGGGGGACATCGATACTACATTATTTTTATAGACGATTTCTCTCGCTACACTTGGCTTTACTTTATGTCTTCTCGTAGCGAGGTTCTCTCTATTTATAAGCGTTTTGCCACCATGGTCCACACTCAGTTCTCTACACCTATTCGGGTGTTTCGTGCTGATTCTGCTCGTGAGTATATCTCCAAAATATTGTGTGGTTTTCTTGTTGAGAGGGATACTCTTGCTCAGTTCTCTTGTCCCGATGCTCACACTCAGGACGGCGTGGACGAGCGCAAGCATCATCACCTTCTTGAGATAGCTCATGCGATGATGATTGCCACCTCTCTTCTGCCTCATTTTTGGGCCGAGGCAATCTCCACCGCCACTTATCTCATAAACATTCAAGCCTCATCTGCTCTACACAGAGGTATCCCTCTAGAGCGTCTTTTTGATCATTCTCCTGATTATTCTATTCTTCAGTTGTTTGGTTGTGTTTGTTTTGTTCTCCTTGCCCCCCCGAGAATGCACCAAACTCACTGCTGAGTCCGTCAAGTGTGTTTTTCTGGGCTACAGTGATGAGCATAAGGGTTATCGGTGTTGGGAACATGTCGGTCGTCGGATGCGTATTTCTAGGGATGTGACTTTTGATGAGTCTCGTCCATTCTACCCACGACCATTCTCTTTGACCTTTTCAGTAGAGAATATCTCTTTTCTCACGTTTTCTGATACACCTCCATCAGTGCCTCATATTGCTACTCCTCCTTCTCGTCCCGCTATTGCAGATCTAGCACCGTCTTCTCCTACTGTTTCTTCTCCTCCCTTATTGCATGACACTCCACCTTCATCACTGATGTCTTCTCCATCTCCATAACCTCTGGTGGTTCCTTCTCATCCCACTTTTCCTTTTCATTATACCCATCATCGACGTGTTATGGATGAATCTACTGACATTCCATCTACTCCTGGTGCACCGTCTTTCTCGTCCCAGCCGACTTATGGTCTTCGGGCTCGGCCTTGCCCTCCCCGTGAACGCTATTCTCCTCCAAGTACGTGTTTAGTTCTTGTTCCATTTTCCGGCTCCATATGTGATTGCTCGACAAACCCTGCGCGGGTGTATGCAGACTGTCATTTTTTGCATCCTGTTTTGTTCTCTGTATGCCCCTTTTCTGCATGATAAAAAAACAAAAGCATGGTATTTGGTTTGTTTCTTTGGGTGTGGCTAATGCAATGACTCATCTTTGGTTGTGTGCAAGACGTGTGGTGTGGTAACCTGTGTCACAAGTAATGTAGGAGGAACACTTAGCATAATTGACTTAAATAAGCATAATAATTACTAAAGTAGCAGCAATAGCATTAAGCCACATTTATAATAATACACCACACACTCATAATAACGAATAAAGATTAATAAGACCTCACTCATCTCATCAATCAGGGCAAGGGATGGCTTGTGCTCGGAGCGCTTAATGGCAACCTCTGAACACAAATATTTGAAGGTGGTGGCCTTGTAAACATCCTCGTGCATGACCTTGAAGCTCAAGAAGTAACCGATCTGCATCCTTTAGCCTCACCATATAGTTGCATCTAGTGTTCATTGATGGATTGAGAACCTGTGATATTTTTCGAGTGATTCTTCGTTTATTTTTCCACGAATCTTTATTACTTCTTGATTATTTCTAATGCTAATCCTTCAAAAGAGAAAAAAAATGTTTTTCCATTGTTTGGCGGGAAATGTCATATATGGAAGGAAACCAGGGAGAATTGTTGCGAATCAAGTCAAATGGAGCAAGTTCAAGCCAACCGCAAGAACTCATATGAGCGATCGTATGGAGTGCCAACAACACCATCACGTCTATAAAAGACACTTTCGTGAAGGGACCTGGTGGAGAAGAGAACCCTAGCCGCCACCACTACCACAACCCCAACAGAAGAAGAGGAGTTTCAAAGAACCTTTGGAGATCTTAGTTTTGGTCCTTTCATATCCATCACCATCTCATACTTCACTATTGTATGAGGAATTCCAAGTTGCGAGGACAATTTTAACTCCATTTCAATCTCATATGGAGATCAAACTATTTGGATCATCCATTTTATCTTATTATGGATCTTCATGGTATTATCGATATGGTTTTCATTGTGTTTATCTCTGATGTGATTGATTTCTGTAACATCCTAAAATTCTAAATTTTGGAATGTTATTTAAATAAATGATTATGGTTGTTTGTTTGATTGTTGTGTGATAGATTGTGTGAAAATTTGAAACTTTTTGAAAATTTAATGAGGGGGAATAAAAGGACTTCCCCAAAAGTTTCCATTTTAAATCCCTATTCAATTTTGAGTTTGAATCCTTTCAAATTCCTCTGATAAACAAATAAAATGAGAGGAGGAAAATGACACTCCAAATTGAGAGACAATGTTTTGTTTGAGGTTCAATTTTGAAAACCGAAACTATTTCCAAAATTTATTACAAAAATGTAAAATTTATTACTTATTTGAAATCCAAAATTCTTTTCATTTTGGAGTTATTGCAAAAAAAAGATTTTTTAAATCATTTTATTTGGCCTTGAAAATATGTTCATGATTTAGAAAATTTCATTCTTAAATTTTTGATATATAATATGCTTATAAAAATGTATATTTATTTTAATTTTTCTGTTATTTTCTGTTTTTTCAAAAAAAATAAACACTGGCCAAGCCAACCGGCCCAGCCGGCGGCAGCGCTACACACAGTTCCTGCGCGCAGTCGTCCGAATGCTTATCTGGACCATGCGCTGCCTCTGCTTTGCCTTATTTCATACATGTTTTCTCACCCCGCCAAGCCTTAGATTTTTAGAATTTCCATCCACCTATAAATATGGACCGTAAGAGCATTTAAAAATCATCGGTTACAGGTTACTTCAATCTGTTGATTTGTCTATGTTTATAAAATAAAAATATTATTTCTTCTCTCCGGCTGGATTTTTAGAAGTCGTCTCCTGTATGAAGTTATCTCTTCTTTACATTCCGAAGGCATTTTCCTTCGTATTTTTTCTTTTATACTCATGTGGTTTATTATTCCCAAACTAGCATGCGGCAGAGTAACTAGACTGTTAGTTAGTCTCCGTGTTTACACATTAGTTATAGATTTTTTTAAGAAACAACTCATTTTCTTTCGTAAAACAGTTTGATCATGATTTTTCAAATAGCCATAACTTTTTACTCGTTCAACCAAATTAGATGAAACCAACGCCTAGATTTTCATATTGAGATCACCTCTAGTGAACATATAAAATCATTTTTTTACAATTTAAAAATTTAGAATTTAGTTCAGATTCATATTCAAACTTCTTTTGATCATATATTTTTATTCGTAGTTCCGTTTTGATGAATCCAATTGTGTTGGATTCGTATCGAAGTAATATTTCGATTCATATAATTAATGTTATCTTTTCAACATATAATTTGATCATAGATAGATTACTCACCTAGTCCACAAAAGTGTTGCCACACAACTGTGGGAAATATGCCCTAGAGGCAATAATAAGTTAGTTATTATCATATTTCCTTGTTCATGATAATCGTTTATTATCCATGTTATAGTTGTATTGATTGGAAACTCAAATACATGTGTGGATACATAGACAACAAAGTGTCCCTTGTAAGCCTCTACTAGACTAGCTCGTTGATCAAAGATGGTCAAGGTTTCCTGACCATCGACATGAGTTGTCATTTGATAACGGGATCACATCACTAGGAGAATGATGTGATGGACAAGACCCAACCATAAGCATAGCATATGATTGTGTCAGTTCATTGCTACTGGTTTATCCATGTCAAGTATCCGTTCCTACGACCATGAGATCACACAACTCCCTGACACCGGAGGATTGCCTTGTGTGTATCAAATGTCATAACGTAGCTGGGTGACTATAAAGGTGATCTACATGTATCTCCGAGGGTGTCTATTGGGTTGGCGTGGATCAAGACTGTGATTTGTCACTCCGTATGACGGAGAGGTATCTCTAGGCCCACTCGGTAATACAACATCATAATAAGCTTGCGAGCAATGTTCTAAGGAGTTAGTCACGAGATCTTGTATTACGGAACGAGTAAAGAGACTTGCCGGTAACGAGATTGAACTAGGTTTGGACATACCGACGATCGAATCTCGGGCAAGTAACATACCGATGGACAAAGGGAACTGCATACAGGATTGATTAAATCCTTGACATCGTGGTTTGACTGATAAAGATCTTCGTAGAATATGTAGGAGGCAATATGGGCATCCAGGTCCCCCTATTGGCTATTGACCGTAGAGGTGTATCGGTCATGTCTGCATAGTTCTTGAACCCGTAGGGTCTGCACACTTAACGTTCGGTGCAGATATAGTGTTGATGAGTTATATATGTTGGTGACTGAAAGTTGTTCGGAGTCCCGTATGAGATCTTGGAATTCATGAGGAGCTCCAGAATGGTCCGGAGGTAAAGATTTATATATGGGAAGTCATATTTTGTCTCCCAAAAAAGTTTCGGGTTTTTCCGGTATTGTACCCGTAAGCTTCTAGAAGGTTCCGAATACTTCCAAGGGTTCCACCACATTCCAAGGGTTTACATGGGCTGAGGAGAGACACCGTGGCCTTATTGGGCCAAGCGCACAAGTCCCTCAAGGCCCATGCAGTTGGGAAAGGTGGAAAGTCCACCTTTATATGGAAGGAAAGGAGGGGGACTAGGATTCCACCTCCTCCCCCTTGGTTGTGCACTAGGACTTGGAGGGGCTATTGCCCATGCCCCTCCACCTATATATAGAGGGGAGGGTGCGCCCCCAAGAGGACACACGAAGCCCTTGGCGCCCCTCTCTCTCCCTAGATCATTTTCTTCTCCGTTCGCAGTTTCTGTAACACTAGGCGTAGCCCTACCGGGATTGCACCACCACCGCCACCACCACACCATCGTGTTGCGGAGAACTCATGTACTACTCTGCCCTCGCTCGCTGGATCGAGGAGGCAGAGAAGTTATCGAGCTATACGTGTGCTGAACATGGAGGTGCTGTCCGTTTGGCACTAGATCGGGACGGATCGTGATTGGATCGCGGGACGGATTGTGATTGGATCACGAAGATGTTCCACTACATCAACTGTGTTTATTAATGCTGCCGCTTAGAGATCTACAAGGGTATGTAGACACACTCACCCTCTCGTAGCTATGCATCTCCATGGATATATCTTGCGTGTGCGTAGAATTTTTTGTTTCTCATGCAACGTTCCCCAAAAGTGGTATCAGAGCTAGGTCTATGTAGATGATATGCATGAGTAGAACACAAAGGATTTTGTGGGTGTTGATATTCAGATTTCTTACTCCCTTAGTATTTTCTTGATTCAGTGGAATTGTGGGATGAAGCGGCTCGGACCAATCTTACTCGTCCACGTACGAGAAACCGGTTCCATCGACTGACATGTGACTTTGTTGCATAAAGATGGCTGGCGTGAGTGTAGGATCAAAAGTAGTCCTAGAGGGGGGGGGGGGTTATTAGACTACTTGACCAGTTAAAGATCTACCTTTTCCCAAATTTATGTCTCGGCAGATTTTAGCATTCATAGCATGTCAAGTACACCCTACACATGGATGTCTAAGAGTATAGCAGCGGAAAGTAAAGACAAGCATGTAAGTAAAGGAAAGGTAGGAAGATTAAACACAATTGGTGACACGATGATTTTTCCCATGGTTCCGATAGGTGGCGCTATCGTACAACCACATTTATGGAGTCTTCAACCCACGCAGGGTAACGGTTGCGGTAGTCAACGAAGGGCTCTACCCACGGAGGGTTCCACAAAGAAGCAACCTTGACTATACCATGATGGCCTATGTCCACGGAGGACTAGCCTAACTTGGGGTAGATCTTCATGAAGTAGGCGATCTCCTTGCCCTTACAAACTTCTTGGTTCACTCCATAACACAAAGTAGGAGGCTCCCAAGTGACACTTAACCAATCTAGGAGGCACAACCCTCCAAAAGGTAAAAGGCTTGATTGTGTCGATGAACTCCTTGCTCTTTGATGACCCACAAGTATAGGGGATCTATCATAGTCCTTTCGATAAGTAGGAGTGTCGAACCCAACAAGGAGCAGAAGGAAATGACAAGCAGTTTCCAGTAAGGTATTCTCCGCAAGCACTAAAATTATCGGTAACAGATAGTTTTGTGATAAGATAATTCGTAACAAGTAACATGTAACAAGTGTAGCAAAGGTGCAGATAGGTAGCCCAATCCTTTTTGTAGCAAAGGATAGGCCTGGACAAACTCTTATATGAAGCAAAGCGCTCCCGAGGACACATGGGAATTTCTGTCAAGCTACTTTTCATCATGCTCATTTGATTCACGTTCGTTACTTTGATAATTTGATATGTGGGTGGACCGGTGCTTGGTTGCTTCCCTTACTTGGACAAACTTCCCACTTATGATTAACCCCTATAGCAAGCATCCGCAACTATGAAAGAAGAATTAAGGTAAACCTAACCATAGCATGAAACATATGGATCCAAATCAGCCCCTTATGAAGCAACACATAAACTAGGGTTTAAGCTTCTGTCACTCTAGCAACCCATCATCTACTTATTACTTCCCAATTCCTTCCCCTAGGACTAAATAATGGTGAAGTGTCATGTAGTTTACGTTCACATAACAACACTAGAGAAGAGACAACATACATCTTATCAAAATATCGAACGAATACCAAATTCACATGATTACTTATAACAAGACTTATCGCATGTCCTCAGGAACAAACGTAACTACTCACAAAGCATGTTCATGTTAATAATCAGAGGAGTATTAATTATCATAAAGGATTTGAACATATGATCTTCCACCAACTAAACCAACTAGCATCAACTACAAGGAGTAATCAACACTACTAGCAACCCACATGTACCAATCTGAGGTGTTGAGACAGAGATCAGATACAAGAGATGAACTATTGTTTGGAGAGGAGATGGTGCTGGTGAAGATGTTGATGGAGATTGAACCCCTCTCGATGAGAGGATCGTTGGTGATGACGATGTCTTCGATTTCCCCCTCCGGGAGGGAAGTTTCCCCGGCAGAACAGCCCTGACAGAGCACTAGATTGGTTTTGTCCAAGTTCCACCTCGAGACAGCGGCGCTTTGTCCCGAAATATCTCTTCTGATTTTTCCAGGTGAAAACCCAACATATAGGAGAAGATGGGCATCGGGGACCAGCCAGGTGGTCCACAAGCCTGCTAGGTGCGGCTAGGGAGTTGGCTGCGCCTGGCAGGCTTGTCGCCTCCTAGTGGCCCCCTCCGGTATCTGTTTGGCCCAGTATTTTTTATATATTCCAAAATAATTCTCCGTAAATTTTTAGGACTTTTGGAGTTGTGTAGAATAGGTATCTCGGATTTCCTCCTTTCCAGTCCAGAATTCCAGCTGCCTGCATTGTCCCTCTTCATGTCAACCTTGTAAAATAAGAGAGAAAAGGCATAAGTATCGTACCATAACATGTGATAACAGCCCATAATGCAATAAATATCAATATAAAAGCATGGTGCAAAATGGACGTATCAACTCCCCCAAGCTTAGACCTCGCTTGCCCTCAAGCGAAAGCCGAGATCGATAAATATGTCCACATGTTTAGAGATAGAGGTGTCGATAAGATAAAATACGGACATGAGGACATCATGAAATTCTTTAGAACAACAATACTTATTGTATAAGATCTCTTATGCTAGAGTAACAGTTCATTCACAAGATAAAGTATGAACCAAGAACTCTATTGATAACCAACAAACTATGAACTCGGTCAATGAAGCAATTGGCAATTTATCATAACATCGGAAAGAGTCAATATAAGAGCTTGTAAAGCAAATCCACATACTCAATCACCTTTTAGTCTTTCACAATTGCTAGCACTTATGCGGTACCCACGAGATCAAAGCTTTAATCGAACAGAGAGGAAGATTGGGGCTTATAGTTTTTCCTCCCAACTATTCGCCTCAAGGGCGATGTCAACAATAATAACTCATGATCACCCACATCCGAGTGAATATATGAGTCTAGATCATTCCCCAACACATAATGCTTGCCAAGAGAGATGGAATATAGGAAGTGGTGAAGACCACCATGACTCTCGCATAAAGGTAAGTACTTAAAAAGTAGAAGTAACAGATAGGCCCTTCGCAGAGGGAAGGAGAGGTTGTCATGCGCTTTTTGTTTTTAGATGCACATACCCTTAGTGCAGAGGAATGCCATGTTGTATTGCCCTTTGTGATAGCAACCTTTATTATGTAGTCTGTCGCTTTTATTTCTTCTCTATCACAAATTCATACAATGCTTATTTCCCTTACAATAAATGATCACACATATGTGGGAGCAATTTTTATTTCTTTTTGCACCGATGACAACTTACTGGAAGGATTTTATTCAATCCATAGGTAGGTATGGTGGACTCTCATGGTAAAACTGGGTTGAGGTGTTTGGATGCACAAGTAGTATTCTACTTAGTGCGGAGGTTTTGGCTATTATGAGGTGGAAGCAAGCACTACATGTTGAAGGACCTAAAACTATATAACTTCTATCCGGAGGCAAGCAAACGTAACCCATTATGTTGTCTTCCTTGTCCAACATCAACTTCTTGGCATGTAATATTTTAATGAGTGGTCACAATCATAAAATATGTCAAAGATAATGTATTTATATGTGAATCTCTCTTTATTTATCACTTCCTTTCCAATTGCACCAATGACCAATTACTATGTTTGCTAACTCCCAACAAATATCAATCAACATACTTCTTATATGTGAAGTCATCATTCCCCATAAGATCATTATGTATACTCTTTGCTTTTATTCTATTATTCTTTATTCATCACTCTCAAGAGCATAGTATTCTAGAAAAGCCCTCTCATCAAAACTACTTTTTATTATACAACTCTTGGGCTTTCTTACATAAGGGGACCAAAAGAAAAAAACTAAAAGGTAGATCATACTAACACTTTTTTCTACTAGATCAAAAGAAAATAAAAAAGGATCGAACTAAGAAAAACAAGAAAAAGGAAAAAGGAAAAAAGGTGTAATGGTGATATGATACCGGGGCGCCTCGCCCAAGCTTGGGCACAAGCCAAAGGGAGTGCCCATACCCATGTGCTCAGGTGTCCTTCTTCGGGGGTGATGGTGCGATATTCTTGGTGATGATACCCTTCAGAATGCGATTCTCCTCTTCAAGCTTGTTATTTTACTGTTTGAGATCCATTAACTCCTTGTGCAGTTTTCCATTGAGATTTTAATATCCCTTCACCCATGGATGTTTCATTGCTGCGGGTGAAAAGACAACACTCTTTTTCAAGTTTTCATAACTAAGAAATTTAGCATTGGGAGGAATGACCGAATTTGGGATTGCTGAGCTCAGAAGTTCTTCCAACATAGCTCCAGGTTGTGAATGAGAGTAACTTGTTGATCTTCCTCCATGGCATCAACCCTTTTTAAGTCAACCTCCATATCCTCCTCCGTGGTTCGCCCAAAGTGATTAGCTTCAATGTATGCCTCGGGCTCCTGTGCCGGTTGAGAAACACGACTCTCCCTGGTCGACTCTTGCGAAGACATCTTGCTCTAAATCTGCTATAGAAACAACTCAAAACGAAAGTAGGAGGTATTGTCGTGATACAGAAGTCGAAAACTTGGGGAGATTATATAATGAATTTTTGCCGACCCGAAAGGGTGTTCCACAAGAAAACAGAGTCCGGGGGGCGCACAGGGTGGTGACAAGCCCCCTAGGCACGAGCAGGGGGTGGCCGCGCTTAGGAGGCTTGTCGCCTCCCCGTGCGTCCTTTGGACTAGTTTTCATTTTCCTATTTTTTTAAATAGCCCAAAACTGATTAAAATTTATATTTGGAAAATTTTGGAGTTGGTTTACTTACCTTACCACGTACTTATTCCTTTTCGGAGTCTAAAACATTCCGGTAGGTCTCCCTAATATGCTCTTCCGGAGTTATTGTATTGATGACATTGGTTTCAACATTAATGGGAGTACCTGAAATATAATGTTTTATTCTTTACCCATTTACCACCTTCGGATTTGTGCCTTCGGCATTCTTGATCTTGATGGCACCGAAACGATATACTTCCTCGACGATGTAAGGCCCTTCCCATTTGGAGAGAAGTTTACCTGCAAAAAATGTTAAACAATAATTGTATAGCAAGACATGATCACCTACATTGAATTCACGCTTTTGTATCCTTTATCATGCCATCTCTTAACTTTTTCTTTACATGACTTGGCATTCTCGTAGGCCTGGGTTCTCCATTCATCAAATGAGCTAATATCAAATAACCTCTTCTCACCAGCAAGTTTGAAATCATAGTTGAGCTCTTTGATTGCCCAATAAGCTTTGTGCTCTAGCTCTAGAGGTAAGTGACATGCTTTACCATAAACCATTTTATATGGAGACATAGCCATAGGATTCTTCTAGGCAATTTTGTAAGCCCATAATGCATCGTCAAGTTTCTTAGAAAAATTCTTCCTAGATCTATTAATCGTCTTTTGCAGGATCAATTTCATTTATCTATTTCTTGATTCTACTTGACCACTAGACTGAGGATGATAAGGGAATGCAATTCTATGACTAACATCATACTTAGAAAGCAATTTACATAAAGCACCATGAAGAAAATGTGAACAACCATCAGTCATTAAATATCTTGGGACTCCAAATCTAGGGAAAATAACTTATTTAAGCATCTTAATAGAGGTGCTATGATCAACACTACTAGTTGGAATAGCTTCTACCAACTTAGTAACATAATCAACAGCAACTAAAATATGAGTATAACCGTTGGACGTTGGAAAAGGTCCCATATAATCAAAACCCCAAACATCAAATGGTTCAATAACAAGAGAGTAATTCATAGGCATTTCCTGGCGTCTGCTAACATTTCCAATTCTTTGACATTCATCACATGACGAGACAAACTTACGAGCATCCTTGAAGAGAGTAGGCCAATAAAAACCAGATTGTAATACCTTATGTGCAGTCCTATCTCCATCCTGACACTTCCGTAAGATCTATTCCTGTTCATGCTCAGATACACAATGTCTAATAACACCATCTACTCCTTCTTTATAAAGGTGTGGGTCATCCTAGAAGTAATGTCTTAAATCATAGAAGAAATTTTCTTTTGTTGGTATGTGAAACTAGGTGGTATAAATTTAGCGACAATGTAATTAGCAAAATCAGCATACCAAGGAGTATTACGAGAAGCATTTATGACAGCCAATTGTTCATCAGGAAAGCTATCATCAATAGGTAGTGGGTCATGAAAAACGTTCTGTAACGTAGACAAGTTATCTGCTACAGGGTTATCAATACCCTTTCTATCAACAATATGCAAACAAATTCTTTTAGCAGAAGAACCCACCTGATAAGTCTAGGTTTAGCATCTTTCTTTTCCATAAGATATTTAATAGCAGCATGATCAGTGTGAACAGTTACTTTAGAATCAACAATATATGGTCTAAACTTATCTCAAGCGAACACAACTGCTAAAAATTCCTTTTCAGTGGTAGCATAGTTTCTTTGAGGACTGTCTAGAGTTTTGCTAGCATAATGAATAACATTTAATTTCTTATCAACTCTTGGTCCTAGAATAGCACCAACGACACAATCACTAGTATCACACATAATTTCGAAGGGTAGGTTCCAGTCAGGTGGTTAAACAACAGGTGCAGAAATCAAGGCAATCTTAAGAATTTCAAAAGCTTCTACACAATCATCATCAAAAACGAATGGAACATCTTTTTGCAAGAGATTAGTGAGCGGCCTAGAAATATTGGAGAAGTCTTTAATGAAGTTCCTATAGAAACCAGCATGGCCAAGGAAACTTCTTATACCTCTGATATCCGTAGGACACGACATTTTTTCAATAGCATCAACTTTAGACTTGTCAACTTCAATACCTCTTTCGAAAACTTTATGTCCCAAGACAATGCCTTCATTCACCATAAAGTGGCACTTCTCCCAAATCAAGACAAGATTAGTTTCTTCACATCTCTGCAAAACTCGATCAAGGTTGCTCAAACAATCATCAAAAGAAGTTCCGTAAACGGAAAAATCATCCATGAAAACCTCAACAATCCTTTCACAAAAATCAGAGAATATAATAGTCATGCATATTTGAAAGGTAGCATTTGCATTGCATAAACCATAAGGCATACGTCTATATGCAAAGGTACCAAGAGGGCATGTAAAGGTGGTCTTCTCTTGGTCCTCTTTTGACAGAGGTATTTGAGAGAAACCAAAATAACCATCTAGAAAGCAGAAATGTGCGTGTTTGGATAATCTTTCTAGCATTTGATCAATGAAAGGTAGAGGGTAATGATCTTTTCTAGTAGCATTATTCAATTTCCTAAAATCAATTACCATTCTATAAACTGTAACAATTCTCTGCGGAATCAATTCATTTTTATCATTAGGAACGACGATAATACCTCCTTTCTTAGGGACAGAATGAATGGGACTAACCCATCTACTATCAACAATAGGGTAAATGATACCTGCCTCCAGAAGCTTTAATATTTCATTTCTTACCACTTCCTTCATTTTAGGATTCAACCGTCGTTGGTGATCAACAATTGGTTTAGCATCAGGCTCCATTTTAATTTTGTGCTGACATAGAGTGGGACTAATGCCCTTAAGATCATGAAGAGTGTATCAATAGCAGCACGGTGCTTCCTCAGAGTTATCAATAGTCTCTGTTCTTCATGCTCTAAAAGGTTAGCACTAATAATAACATGATATATCTTGTTTTCATCAAGATAAGCATATTTCAGAATGTCTTGTAATTGTTTAAGCTCAAACACGGGATCACCCTTGGGTGGAGGAGGATCCCCAAGTGTTTCAACAGGCAAGTTGTGTTTCAGAATAGGATGCTGATTAAAGAAAATCCTATCTATTTCATTTCTTTCATTCATATGCATGTCATTTTCATGGTCCAGCAAATATTGCTATAAAGGATCAGTAGGAGGAATAACAATAGAAGCAAGACCAATAATTTCATCCTTACTAGGCAATTATTTATCATGGGGTTGACTACCAAATTTAGAGAAGTTAAACTCATGAGATGTATCCCCTAAACTTACAGTAACTATTTCCTTCTCACAATCTATCTGTAACGACCCGAACCTGATAAGATTCGATGTCTCTGTGCTTACTGTGCTAGTCCCTGGATCAATAGCTAGCACACACAGTACAAAATGAAATACCAAGAATAATCCACATGTCATAAGTATTACATCGCAGATCCAGAGTACAATTTATTACATAGTGCTTAGCTCGAAGGCTAGCTCAAAATAAAACACAACGGAAAGCATAAAAGGCAACTGTGGAGTCCCAACAACACCACTGGCAAAGATGAGTGTAGTCATCGTAACCCTATGCGCATCACTCACACATCATATAAAAATCCTGCAACATAAAACGTTGCAGCCACAAAGGGTCAATACTTTGAATGTATTGGCAAATCACACCAAAATTGTTATAACAGACCTACCATATCTATATGCAAGAGTAGGACAAAGGAAAGGCTTATGGTTTGTTTTTGCAGAAAGCTTATTTTATCTTACTTCTATCTACTAATCAAGTATTTAATATTTACTACACTTTAGTTCATTAATTGTTAAACTGGACCGCCTCCAATTTAACCCGCCTATGAGATCCTCCGAGGATCATAGGTATAACTAAGCCCACTTCACATTTAATTGTATTGAGGTGATAAGATCTTCCAGAGGTTTCAAGTCTAGCTGCTAAAAATTTTCCATAACCGGGGACACGGCTAATCATGATTAGTTTTTACACTGCAGAGGTTAGTACGCTTTACCCACTGGACTCAACCCGAAGATTGAGACGAAGTCTTTCAGAAGCAGTCACCTCCACCCAACGGAGGCCCGTACCAACTATCCCGCTACATCTGCTGGCACATCCGGGTAAGGTTTCCACAACTGATCAACTAAGCCAGAGCCCATAATAGCCAGTGGTCGCACATGGAAGTTACTTGATATGAAACATGTTCAACCTTTTTAAACCTGGGTGGCATACCCCACCGTTCCTGAGTCATGTAGAGCCTCCCGGAGGATACATACTTGTCGATTGGTCCCAACATACCAATCCGCCCAGATGATTCATTAATTAAATATTAATATTGCAGAGCCTCCCGGAGGATACAATAAAATACATGTTGTTATATTAATCATTACTTAAGTTCGCTCACAACTTCCATGTGACACACAAAACCCAATCCACGTCTACCATAGCAAGGCTAAGCAATAACTGCAATATAACGGTACCCAATATGGCGACAAGGATATCAAGGTCAGACTAAGCATATGGCTATCCTAACTGGGTTTAGCATATCATACCAACATAACAATTCCTACACATGCAATATAATAGTGTGACATAGAACTACATGCATAGAAAATAATAGGATGAAGGATGATCAAAGGTGTAACTTGCCTTATTCTTGGTTCTCAAACTCGCACTCTTGGCAATAGTTTGCCTCGCACTCCGGACAATCTACACGTTTCAAACAACACAACAAATCAATCATCACACTCAAATAACATCAAATAAAACCAACAGCAAGAAATCATTTTTTTTCATTCTAACAACAGTAGCATAACAGTAGGTGAAAATCAACTACAACCTAATAGGATCATAATGCAAAAATAATCACTTGAATTGGATCAACGGTTTGAAAGATATGACCTCCGGAAGTTTAAATTCAAATTTAAGCAAATTCAATTTTAAATAGTTCAAAAGTGTGAATTTTGGTTCTGCTGGATTCTACTAATAAATATGAGCATGTAGGAAAAAGAATCGATGAATTTGGAGTTGCGGATCTCAAGTTATAAGCAAAACAAAATTTGATTTGAATCTGCCAAAATTTCTGGAGCTGTTGCTGTGGTGCTGCCACGTGGCGCACTTTGATTGGCTGGAGTTTGTTCGCTGCTTTGGCTAACCGACGGACTACCGGGTCTTAGAGCATACCGGTTTGGTAATAATGATAAAATGACCGATCTAATCTCAGCCGTACATGACAGATTGGGCGATTGTCCTTCGCTCACCGGAGACAACAGAGCTGGGAGGCTGCCGGACTTGGAGACGAGCGGCGACGACGGCTCGGACGTCAGTCGTGGCGGTCCTCCGATAACTCCTCGAAGACGTAGAGGCTATGGGAGGATGCGGAGTTCTGTGGCGGTGATCTAGGTGGAGTCAGAAGCGACGGGGACGTCCTTTGCCGGCTCCGGTGACGGTGAGAACTCCGGCGCGCTCAGGTGCTTCGTCTCAGCGTCGGGTGGTGCTCCTCCGGTGGCTCTCCGGAGAAGTGGAGGTGGGGTTTGGATGCGGCGGACTGCGGGGGTCACTCCGGTGGCGAGAACGGCGACGAGGCTGTCCTCTATGGCCGGCGGCGACGACAGGAGCTCCGGCGAGATCCAATCGGGCTCCAAGGCACGAGACGATCTCGTTTTCACGAAAAACCGGACGAGGGGAGGACGGGCAATATTTATAGGTAGTCTCCTGTGCGGGGGTGCAAGATCAAGGCCGAATCGACGCGGATGGGATCGGTCTTCGTGTCCAGGAAGAACACGAGCAGAGGACAAATGAGAGAGATGACAGGTGGGCCAGCCTCGTCAGCGAGAGGCAGGAGAAGTAAAAAAACAACAACTAGAACTGGGGTGGGCTGTGGTCTGCGATGCTGCTGCTGCCGCGTGCGCGCGGGCGAGAGATAGAGAAGGCCGAGGCAGTGGAGGCCCATATGAACCGTGAACACTGTGACTAGATAATACCGAACAGAAAATAAAAACCATTGTGGCTAAGAAATAAAATAGCACACTAATTTCTAAAAAAAATACCATAATCACATAGAGAAATATAGTAGAAAATTTATAAAACAGTAAACATTTTTTTCCAAGTCGAATAATACTTTGCAAAATATTTTGTGCAATCGGTGCTAATAAAAAGCACTAAAACGAACTCAAAATAAATAAATTAGAGTTTGTAAAATCTCAAAATAAATACTGTGAACTCCAAATAATATTCTTAGCATTTCCCAACTATAGCTAACAGGGAAGAAGTCATATTATCTCCACTCCAAATATTTTGGCTTGAATTGGAAAACACCTTGAATACTCAGACAATTTAAAATATGCAGTTGAATCATGAAGAAAAAGAATGATTCCTATTAACATTCCAAATCTAAAAATTTGGGATGTTACAAATCTACCCCCCTTAAAATGAATCTCGTCCTCGAGATTCGAGTTGGCTAGCAAAGGTTTTAGATGAGAAGTTGACAAATTCCACATTCCAAGGTTTTCAGGTTCACTCAATGCATAAATCCAAAGCTCCATTGACATGCATAAATATGATGCACCAATATTGATAGAACTGTCATGATATTGGAACTTAATTAAGATCTTACTGAAGACTGGTGCATTATTAGCTCTTCCCACCATCATGTGGTTAACATGGCTCTTGTTGAAAGGGTTTGGCTTCTTCTCTCCAGAGCTCCTATCCTCGCTCCTTGGCTCGATGCAATCTCGTGCAAAATGCCCTTGCTTCTTGCAATTAAAACATGTTATGTCGCTCATGTCCTTCCTAGGTGTCGAAGGGTTTGATGTGTGACTCCTATTTCCCCCATTGTTGTTGCCATGATTATGACCACCATGGTTATGCCCGTTGCCATTATGATGATTGTCACCATTATGAAAATCCACTGCAGAGTTATAGTACCCAAATGTTGAGGAAGTATGAGGCTTCTGGTGAGCACCTGAATTGTACCTGTTGTTGTGCTTCCTCTTGCGGTTCTCCACCTCTTGATGCTTCCCTTCAAGGACAACTGATTTATCAATAAGTTCCTGACAATTATTAAAGGTGGCCACTGTCAACTGAACACCCAAGTCGTCATTTAGGCCCTCCAAGAATTTCTCCTGTCTAGCTGCATCAGTGTTAACATCATTAGGAGCATATCGTGCAAGCTTATTAAATTCCTCCACATATTCATTCACCGTGTGACCCCCCTGACGCAAGCTGTGAAACTCCTTCTTTTTCAGACTCATGGCTCCAGCAGACACATGGGCAGCATGAAAACCTGCTTGAAATTGCGCCCAGGTGATAGTAGCAATAGGGTATGTGACCAAGTAGTTGTCCCACCAAGCTGCGGCAGGACCCTCCAACAAATGTGAGGCAAACCTCACTCTCTCTGCATCAGTGCAGCCAACAGTCTCAAGTTCCTATTAACTGAGCGAAGCCAACCATCAGCCACAATAGGTTCAGGGCTGCTAGAAAACCTCTGAGGTTTCAACCTCAAGAAACGAGTAAGTGCATCCACTGGTGGTGGTGGAGGTGGATTGTTGTTGTTGTTGTTGTTCCCCATGTTCTGAGTGAGCAGCCGGATCAACTGGGCCTGTCCTTGAAGAAATTGTTGCATGTATGGTGGAACATCATTGTTGTCGTTGTTGTCTCCTGATCTATTGGCTCTAGTATGTCTCGACGACATCTGGTGGGTAAGCATAGATGAGGTATAGACAGAATGAGGCCTAAGGGGAAAACACTACCCACATGCTAGCAACAAACTCCAAATCAAACAAATCACACAAGTCACACCACACAAGCAAAACCTACAGGTAAGGTCATATCCACAAGATATATGATCTCATCATACTACACGTGAAACGTTTATAAAGCTCAACATAATAGTGGTGGTCGGCTAACTAAAACTAGTCAAAGGATACTAACACAACTACAAGGGACATCTACATTTGAAAAGAGAAGGTATAAGCACGAGAGTAAAACTAACAAGCAGAGTAGGTTTGCAAAATATGTTTTCACTCCTATGGCTCTTACTAGTCCGTTTTCTAGGGTCACGACCTACAGTCAACATGGGCTCTGATACCATCTGTAACGACCCGAACCTGATAAGATTCAATGTCTTTGTGCTTACTGTGCTAGTCCCTGGATCAATAGCTAGCACACACAGTACAAAATGAAATACCAAGAATAATCCACATGTCATAAGCATTACATCGCAGATCCAGAGTACAATTTATTACATAGTGCTTAGCTCGAAGGCTAGCTCAAAATAAAACACAACGGAAAGCATAAAATACAACTGTGGAGTCCCAAAAACACCACTGGCAAAGCTGAGTGTAGTCATCGTAACCCTATGCGCATCACTCACACGTCATATAAAAATCCTGCAACATAAAACATTGCAGCCACAAAGGGACAATACTTTGAATGTATTGGCAAATCACACCAAATTTTTTATAACAGACCTACCATATCTATATGTAAGAGTAGGACAAAGGAAAGGCTTACGGTTTGTTTTTGCAGAAAGCTTATTTTATCTTACTTCTATCTACTAATCAAGTATTTAATATTTACTACACTTTAGTTCATTAATTGTTAAACTGGACCGCCTCCAATTTAACCCGCCTATGAGAGCCTCCGAGGATCATAGGTATAACTAAGCCCACTTCACATTTAATTGTATTGAGGTGATAAGATCTTCCAGAGGTTTCAAGTCTAGCTGCTAAAAATTGTCCATAACCGGGGACATGGCTAATCATGATTAGTTTTTACACTCTGCAGAGGTTAGTACGCTTTACCCACTGGACTCAACCCGAAGATTGAGACGAAGTCTTTCAGAAGCAGTCACCTCCACCCAACGGAGGCCCGTACCAACTATCCCGCTACATCTGCTAGCACATCCGGGTAAGGTTTCCACAACTGATCAACTAAGCCAGAGCCCATAATAGCCAGTGGTCGCACATGGAAGTTACTTGATATGAAACATGTTCAACCTTTTTAAACCTGGGCGGCATTCCCCACCGTTCCTGAGTCATGTAGAGCCTCCCGGAGGATACATACTTGTCGACTGGTCCCAACATACCAATCCGCCCAGATGATTCATTAATTAAATATTAGCCTCCCGGAGGATACAATAAAATACATGTTGTTATATTAATCATTATTTAACTTCACTCACAACTTCCATGTGACACAAAAAAACCAATCCACGTCTACCATAGCAAGGCTAAGCAATAACTGCAATATAACGGTACCCAATATGGCGACAAGGATATCAAGGTCAGACTAAGCATATGGCTATCCTAACTGGGTTTAGCCTATCATACCAACATAACAATTCCTACACATGCAATATAATAGTGTGACATAGAACTACATGCATAGAAAATAATAGGATGATGGATGATCAAAGGTGTAACTTGCCTTATTCTTGGTTCTCAAACTCGCACTCTTGGCAATAGTTTTCCTCGCACTCCGGACAATCTACACGTTTCAAACAACACAACAAATCAATCATCACACTCAAATAACATCAAATAAAACCAACAGCAAGAAATCATTTTTTTCATTCTAACAACAGTAGCATAACAGTAGGTGAAAATCAGCTACAACCTAATAGGATCATAATGCAAAAATAATCACTTGAATTGGATCAACAGTTTGAAAGATATGAGCTCCGGAAGTTTAAATTCAAATTTAAGAAAATTCAAATTTAAATAGTTCAAAAGTGTGAAATTTTGGTTCTGCTGGATTCTACTGATAAATATGAGCATGTAGGAAAAAGAATCGATGAATTTGGAGTTGCAGATCTCAAGTTATAAGCAAAACAAAATTTGATTTGAATCTGCCAAAATTTCTGGAGCTGTTGCTGTGACACTGCCACGTGGCGCACTTCGATTGGCTGGAGTCTGTTCGCTGCTTTGGCTAACCGACGGATGACCGGGTCTTAGAGCATACCGGTTCGGTAATAATGATAAAATGACCGATCTAATCTCAGCCGTACATGATAGATCGGGCGGTTGTCCTTCGCTCACCGAAGACAACAGAGCTGGGAGGCTGCCGGACTTGGAGATGAGCGGCGACGACGACTCGGACGTCGGTCGTGGCGGTCCTCCGATAACTCCCCGGAGATGAAGAGGCTATGGGAGGATGCGGAGTTCTGTGGCGGTGAT
Source organism: Hordeum marinum (assembly GCA_022496015.1). Lineage (NCBI taxonomy): Eukaryota > Viridiplantae > Streptophyta > Magnoliopsida > Poales > Poaceae > Hordeum > Hordeum marinum. The sequence continues at coordinate 151,718,853 of CM039678.1, forward strand.
CTAGGTGGAGTTAGAAGTGACGGGGACGTCCTTTGCCGGCTCCGGTGACGGTGAGAACTCCGGCGCGCTCAGATGCTTCGTCTCAGCGTCGGGTGGTGCTCCTCCGGCGGCTCTCCGGCGAAGTGGATGTGGGGATTGGATGCGGCGGACTGCGGGGGTCACTCTAGTGGCAAGAACTGCGATGGGGCTGTCCTCTGTGGCCGGCGGCGACGACAGGAGCTCCGGCGAGATCCAATCGGGCTCCAAGGCACGGGACAATCTCGTTTTCGCAAAAAATCAGATGAAGGGAGGACGGGCAATATTTATAGGTAGTCTCCTTTGCGGGGGTGCAAGATAAAGGCCGAATCGACCCGGATGGGATAGGTCTTCGTGTCCAGGAAGAACACGAGCAGAGGACAAACGAGAGAGATGACAGGTGAGCCAGCCTCGCCAGCGAGAGACAGGAGAAGTAAAAAAACAACTAGAACTCGGGTGGGCTGTGGTCTGTGGTGCTGCTGCTGCTGCGTGCGTGCGGGCGAGGGATAGAGAAGGCCGAGGCAGTGGAGGCCCATATGAACCGTGAACACTGTGACTAGATAATACTGAATAGAAAATAAAAACCATTCTGGCTAAGAAATAAAATAGCACACTAATTTCTAAAAAAATACCATAATCACATAGAGAAATATAGTAGCAAATTTATAAAACAGTAAACATTTTTTCCCAAGTCGAATAATACTTTGCAAAATATTTTGTGCAATCGGTGCTAATAAAAAGCACTAAAACCAACTCAAAAATAAATAAATTAGAGTTTGTAAAATCTCAAAATAAATACTGTGAACTCCAAATAATATTCTTAGCATTTTCCAACTATAGCTAACAGGGAAGAAGTCATATTATCTCCACTCCAAATATTTTGCCTTGAATTGGAAAACACCTTGAATACTCAGACAATTTAAAATATGCAGTTGAATCATGAAGAAAAAGAATGATTCCTATTAACATTCCAAATCTAAAAATTTGGGATGTTACAAATTCTATCCTGGCATTAACGGTATTCAAGAAGGGTATACCAAATATAATCGGAAAAAATCATCTTGTGGCGAGCCTAGAACAACAAAATTAGTAGGATATTTTATTTTCCAACACAAGACTTCAACATCTCTAATAATCCCAACCGGTAATATAGTGTCTCTATTAGCAAGCTTAATTGTGACATCAATTTCCTCTAACTCAGTTGGTGCAATATCATTCATAATCTCGTTATATAAGGAAAAGGGAATTGCACTCACACCAATATCACATAAGCCACGATAACAATGATCTCCTATTTTAAAAAAAACAATAGGCGTGCCAACAATGGTTCTATGTTTATCTTAACCATCAGGTTTAGCAATTCTAGCGGCTTCTTCACAAAATTGAATAACATGCCCATCAATATTATCAACCAAGAGATCCTTAACCATAACTATACTAGGCTCAACTTTAATTTGCTCAGTAGGTGTAGGTGTTCTAGCATAGCTCTTACGAACCACAGTTGAAGCTTTAGCATGTTCCTTTATTCTAACAGGAAAAGGTGGTTTCTCAATATAAGCAGTGGGAATAACAGGATCAACATTATAAGTAATAGTTTTCTCCTCAACTTTGATAGGTTCAACTACTTTCCCTTCAATGGGAGGATGATATTTAAACCACTTCTCCTTGGGGAGATCAACATGAGGAGCAAAAGATTTACAAAAAATAAGCTACCATCTCAGAGTCAAGTCCATATTTAGTGCTAAATTTACGAAAATCATCGGTGTCTATGAAGGATTTAACACAATCAAACTTAAGGTTCATACCTGACTCCTTACCTTCGTCGAGTTCCCAATCTTCAGAGTTGCGTTTAATTCTTTCCAATAAATCCCATTTGAAATCAATATATTTCTTCATATAGGAACCATCAAGAGAAGTATCGAGCATGCATTGATCATTATGAGAAAGCCGAGCATAAAAATTCTGAATAATAATATCTCTCGAGAGCTCATGATTGGGGCATGAATATAACATTGACTTAAGCCTCCCCCAAGATTGAGCGATTCTTTCTCCTTCACAAGGCTAAACATTATAAATATAATTCCGATCACGATGAACTAGATGCATAGGGTAGAACTTCTGATGAAATTCCATTTTCAATCAGTTGTAGCTCCATGATCCAATATCATCACTTAGCTTATACCATGTCAATGCCTTCTCCTTCAAAGATAAAGGAAATACCTTATTCTAACGTGATCCTTAGGCAGACCTGCAATCTTAAATAATCCACAAACTTCATCCACATAGATTAGATGCAAATCAGGATGTAGTGTTCCATCTCCTGCATAAGGATTAGCCAGCAGTTTCTCTATCATACTCAAAGGAATTTCACAATAAATATTTTCAGTAGGTTCAGTAGGTTAAGGGACAACTCTTTATGTTTCCACTCGAGGTGAAGATTGTAGGATCGAAAGTATGTCTAGAGGGGGGGGTGATTAGACTACTTGACCAAATAAAAGTTTTGCCTATACCATTTTTTAGGGTTGATAGTTTTTAGCATCTCATTGCAAGTCAAGTACACCCTACACATGCAAGTCTAAGAGTATATAGCAGCGGAAAGTAACAACAAGCATGTATAGAAGGGATAGGGTAGGAAGATCAAACGCAATTGTAGACAAGATGATTTTTCCCGTGGTTCAGATAGGTGGTGCTATCGTACATCCACGTTTATGGAGTCTTCAACCCACGGAGGGTAACAGTCACGAGAGTCCACAGAGGGTCCACCCAAAAGGGTCCACGAAGTAGCAACCTTGTCTATTCCATATGACTTCCGTCCATGAAGGATTAGCCTCACTATGGGGTAGATCTTCACGAAGTAGACGATCTCCTTGCCCTTACAAACTTCTTGGTTCACTCCACAACACGAAGTAGGAGGCTCCCAAGCGACACCTAACCAATCTAGGAGGCACCACCCTCCAAAAGGTAATAGGTTCGGTAATGACAATGAACTCCTTGCTCTTGTGCTTCAAGATGATAGACTCCTCAACACAGAATCTCTCTCTCACAGGTTTGGCTTGGTAGAAGAGATAGGATTGGTGGAAAGCAACTTGGGGAGGCTAGAGATCAAGATCAATATGATTGGAGTGGAATATCTTGACCTCAACACAAGGGTAGGTGGTTCTCTCTCAGAAAATCTGATAGGATAGGTATGGAATAGTTCTGAGTGCTTCTCTTTCGAGTGAGTGGTGGTGAAGGGGTATATATAGCCATACCCAAAAATCCAACCGTTACACACAATAAGTCAGACTCGGTGACACCGATGTGTAAATATCGGTGGTACCGAAGTGACTTAAAGTTAGCAACTTTTGAATCTCGGTGAGACCGATATAGAAATCTCGGTTGCACCGATAAGACAACCAACAGTCAGATTTCCGATCTCGGTGATGCCGATCTGACATTCTTGGTGGGACCAAAAAACTGAATTTGTGTAACAAAAAGTTGGCAACCTAAACTCGGTGGCACCGGTATGGAATCGATTGCACCAAAGTAGCTAGGCTTTGGCTTGAGTCTGTCTAGGTTCTGGAATCGATGGCACCAAAGTGGGAAAGTTGGTTGCACCAATTTTGAGTGTTGGGTATAGAACATAATTGGGTGGGAGAGTTTTGTGGATGTTTTTGGCGACTATCACTTGTGCACATTTGAGCATATTGTTCACCAACAACACCTTACCCCCTTTTAATAGTATTGGCTTTCCTATGACTCAAAGTGATTTCTCACAAATATAAAATGTAGAGTCCTCTTGCTTGAAGCTTGGCCAACCTATTTCCTTGCATCTTGGGGTTTCTCCAAAATCTCTTTTTGCCAATCCTATCATTGAACATTTCCTGAAATATACTTGGTGGAAACATTAGTTCAATGACTTATATGTTGTTATTAATTACCAAAACCACCAAGGGAGCAAATGTGCTTTCAATCTCCCCCATTTGGTAATTGATGACAACATATAGATCAAAGCTTTGACATATGATAAAATCAATGAATATAATCGTCGCTTTGAGAAGTATGTGATAAGCAAGAGCTCCCCCTAAATTTGTGCATTAATTTGAATTTGCGTTTGAATGCAGCACAATCGATTAGGTATATGGGGCACTTCTTCCATGTCACATACAACTTGGTGGTGTGCGAGAATAATTAGAGTGAATAACATGGCACAACACACATAATTAAGGGTGAATGATGATAGGAAATAGTAGCATCACCCATAACATAGTAGCATAACACAAAATACTTTTGTGTTTGTGTCAAACGAAAAGAACCAAATGTTTTTGAAAAACAAGTAAAAAGACAAATCTCTCTCTCGCTCGAAGCCTATAGATCTACATACACTTCTCCCCCTTTGGCAACAAGTTACCAAAAAGTTCAAAGACATATATCTAAGCGTTCTTGGGCACATCTCCTCCGGTTGTTGATGAAGGAGTCGAGATGACGGTGTCGGCGAAGATCTCTGTAGATGTCATAGATGGAGCTGGAGTGGTCACTGATGGAGCTGATGGAGCTGTTGGAGCTGGCACTATGGCTGATCTGGCCTGAGTAGTGAACTGAGTGCCTGGCCCTGGAGGTAAATCCTCCTCGTCCTCCTCCTCCTCCTCATCCTCATTTGAAGTAGAAGAGACCCGAGGGATTTCCACGGAGTCAACTTCATGCAGAAGTTCTGTGACTATCTTCGTCAGCCCGTCCACCTTATATGTAAGGGTTTTGATTCTGGTCTCAAAGATTCTAACAAGACTGTTTTGGTTGTCCAGAATCCCCTTAATGTCCTTTTCCATGCTCTGAACAAATGATATCAGTAGATCCATTTGCTCGTTCCTGGATCTAGGGCCTTGAGCACTAGTGGCTCTCACTGCCTCTGCTTCCTCCCGAGCTGCAGCAGAAGTGGGATGATCTGCATCCATCACCACAACATTGTCCTCGAGATCTGGCTATAGGGGCAAATGTGGGTGATCCAGGGCAAAGATGTGCTTCTCTAGTCTAGAGTTTATGAGCATTTGGATGTAGGGTGCATAACAGCATGAGCGCTTCTGATCAGCAACAACCCTCTTGATTGTCTCAACAATCAAATCCATGACTCTGATCCTGGTGTGTCTGTCAAGATGGATCAACATATTGATGGAGTGGCCTCGGATCATCTTGTCATCTCCGGACTTGGGCATCAAGGTATGCCTCAGAATGGTGTTCATTGTGCGGAGGCCAGCCTCGAGAAAGTAGATAGATCCTAGCCTGTGAGACTTCACATTTGCAGCAGGGATCTCCTTGTAAATATTTGCCATAGAATTGTGGCTTTCCTTGGATTCTGAGTATACATCCAAGTCACCATCCTGTGCTTCAGGATCCTAAGATAGCAGCCCATTCCTCAGCAGTTGATTCATATCTCGCACCTTCAGTCATCCATACAATTCTACCATCTCCAAAGAAGTGTGAAGTGGAGTAGAATTGCATGATCATTTCATCGTTCCACGTTGTGAATTCTCTGCCAACGAACTCATCAAGACCTATGTAGTGGAAGTTGCCTTGAACACTTGGAAAGTACTCCTCATTTTCTTTGATGAACTTCCAATCCACATAGCGCATATCACTGATAGCTGGACTCTTTTCAAAGAGCACAATCTCATAGAAGTCCTGCTGCTCCTTGGTATAAAATATGTAGTCCACATCTGTTTTCTTCCTCTGGGCATAAGGATCAATAGCTCTCCATGCCCTCAGTCCAGAATCCTTCCTCTTCTTCATGTCCTCAGCTAGTGGGAAGCTGGCATTATGAACTGGGAGGTGTGGTCTAAGCTTCATTAAAGTTGTCAAGTCATCATCATCTTCAACTCTAGAAGCCGTTCCTTTGTTCTTTTCAGAAGCTAGAATCTGCCTAGTGGTCCTCTTAGATTTCTCAGCATCCTTCTTGGATGTGCTAGACTTAGGCATGTCATCGTACATGAGCTTCTTTGCCTTTTTCTTGGGAGGATCCTTTGTAGCTGGCTCAACCTCCTCCTCAACAGCAACAACAACATCCTCTAGATCTTCATACATAGAAGTGGGTGTGCCAGTCACATGAATGATCCTCTTCCTTGACTTCTTCTCACCTGCCTTCTTAGGCATAGCCCTCTTGGGGATCTCAACAGACATTGTTGCTCTGGCTGTCTCATGAGCCTTGAAGGTAGAAACAGGAGCATATATCTTGCTGACAACTCTTCGAGACGAAGTGGCCTCAGTTGCAGCTTTCTCTTGCTTCTTAGCAAGAATCTCTTCTGGTACAAAGTCTGAATCCTCTTCGTCTAAGTTCAACCTCTTTCTGGTTCTGGTGGTAGCCTTGGGCAACCCATGAGAGCTGGGGGTGCCTGGGTTTGAGAAAAAACTGGCTTCTAGGCTTGTTCCAGAACTCATATCAACTCCCTGCTCTGGCACATTCTGACTATGCTCTGAGCTTGACATACTGACCCTGTGAATAGAGTATAGATGAGAAGAAGTAGATGAGTCATCAAAAAATGAGGCTGATTTTTAAAAATTGAGCAATGAGTTTTCAAAAGTTTTGCAATCTGTCAAATATATATCGGTGCAGCCGAAAAGAATTTTTCGGTGAGACCGAGATTGACTAACTCATTAACAGAAACTTGTCACCCTTTTCGGTAGGACCGAAAAGTTCTACTCGGTTCCATCGAGTCAGTTCTCGCCCTCACAGAAAAGCATATCGGTGAGACCGATATTTCTGTTCAGTTCCACCGAGATATATCGTGCGGACGACAAAACCCTAAAAAATCCATCTAACTTGAGATTTTGCAGAATTAAGTGGATAGATACCTAAGCAAAGGGTTCAAAGGTGATAATCTAGAACCTAATGCGCAAGAATCAGATGGGGAGCGCACTAGAGATCGAATCCGTACCCCATCTTGGCACGGATCCTCTACGGCGGCGATGTTGGTGTAGATTATGTCAACGATGGTGATTTCTAGCGGTGGAGAGGCGCAGGAGAACAAGGGCGATGACTAGGGGTCTCGAGGGGGCAACTTAGGGTTCTGAGGCGCGACGTTGAAGATTGAATTTCAAAGCGTCGGGGTCCACAACATATATACCCTTCACTATCGGTGATACCGATTTTATGTTTTCGGTGTCACCGAGTTCCACAACTGTCAGCTGACAGGGAAACTCGGTGTAACCAAGAATATGAAATCGGTGTTACCGACATTGAAAAGCAGATCAACCCTAGGCAATCGGTGAGACCGAGTATTTGGGATTGGTTCCACCGAGTTGCACTTGGGAGGTTTTAATGGTCAGTCCTTGTCGATACGGAACTCCGAGTGCTCCACACACAGAGGGATCGAAAAGTACTTGTTCAAATTTTGTGATGCAGCATGAATGGAATATGAGATGAGAAATCATAGATAGCTAAAGAGTGGTCCTAGGCATTCTTGTCCATCCAATTGGCAAAATATAAATCAAAAGCCAAATAGCAACAATTGGATGTCCTCGAATGAGAAAATAAATGCAGACCAACATGCTCACACAATAAGATGTCAAAAGAAATCATGTCAAACATGCACAAACATACTAGCATCTAACAAGCACTTGGGCGATGACGAAGTCATCTATATATGAGTATTTGACTTAGGAGCCAAGTAAGAGTACTTGATCATAGGGATACTCATCGTTTAAGCACAAGTGGGGTTACCACTTTTACATAAAGCATTTAATGTTGTCACATGCTAAGAGATGCTTTGGATCAAGTTTTAGAGTAAAGCTCCCCCTTAATGTGACATCCCCCCATAGGAGGGATAAAATAACCTTGGGTTTTTGTCGATGAAGACTTCATGTTGGTGAGGTAGTTGTGGATGCTCAATGTTGATGAGGATCACCAAGAGTTTGGAGCATCCTTGTTGTTTCCTTACTCCTCTCACCTTCATGGGTTAGTCCCAACATATAAGAGACAAATACAAGGGTATCTATGGACATGGAGTGCAAAGCATATGTTATGATGTCCATTGATGAGTTGATTACCTTGTCCCTTGCTTACCTTTGAGGGAATTTGTGACTCCTTGAACTATTGCATTGAGTTGATGTTGAGTGCAAAAAGTTCTTGCCAATAATGAATATGAGTGAATTTCATTGGCGGAGTCACCCCTCAAGAACTTACTAGTTCTTCTTCTTGGGAACCCACATCAAGTTGATGGGGATCCTTGGTGTTGAAGTAGCCTTTGTAGTAGTTGAGCTTGAAGTAGCCTTGGGAACCCACTCCACCAAAGCTAGGGTTTCATCTTCATATGAGTCAATGTCCTCTTGAAGCTTGTTCTTGCCCTTGAGCTTGTGGTCTTGTGGTGGAAGGTCATCTTGAGTGTTTGTCCCCTTGGGAAGAGTATTTTCATACTTCTCCTTTTGAGGAACAAACTTGGACTTGGGATATTGACCTTCTTCCCACTCAACTCCATTAGCGTTGAAGTAGCCAACAGCACGATTCTTCCGGTACCCTCCGTGCTTGCATACAATTTCCTCAAATTGCTGACATCCGGCAAGACTCTTGTAGATACCTTTTTCTATAATTCCTTTCAATAAAGCATTTTCTTGCTCAAGTGTAACTTGGCTAAGAGAAACATCATTAGTGGAATCAATAGACTTACTAGAAGAAACTTCATTTGGTTTAGCATTTTTATTGTTGCTACTAGATGAAGAATCTTTATTGCCTTTGTTACTAGATTGATTAGTGCTAACTTGAGGCATGAAAGTAGACAAGAGTAGTCGTTTGGCTAGATAAGATGAGGTCTTCTCTTGGAGATCGTCATTGATAACTTTGAGAAACTCATGCTCTTGCTCCAAGTTGAGCTTCTCGAAGCGTAGCTTCTTATGAGTTCTCACAAGCTCTCTATGATCTTTGAGAGTAGATTCATGAGATAACTTAAGAGTGTTTAGTTCTTTAGTTAGTTGTTCTATTTTCATCTTATCATCATCAATTGACTTATGTTGACTAGCATGAGAATTATCAAGTTCATTTTGATCAATATCACTAGTTTTATCACAAAGCAAGTCATCGTCACAAAGTAGATCATCTTCATCACTATCAAAATCAAGATATTCGGGGTGTGATACCTTGGGACCTTTAGCCATGAAGCAACTTCCACTCCCTTCATTTGGTGAATCAAATAGATCGTAGGAGTTGGTAGTCACTATAGCAATTCCGACAACACCATCATCTTGACTATAGTCGGAGTCGGAGTGATAACTTCTCTCAGAGTTGTTGTCGGAGTCGGAGCTGGAAACCCATTCACCAACGTGAGCTTGATGTTTTCTTCTTGTGTAGCACTTGGTGTACTTGTCCTTCTTCTCTGAATCTTTACTTCTCATTGAGTGTCTTTGTTCATAACGATCATCTCTACTCCTTCTCTCTCTTTGTGGTGATTCATTCCTTGAGCTTCGTCTTCGAGGTGACTCTTCTCTTCTTTCGTAAGGAGCCGTGCACTCAGTTGAGTAGTGTCTGGGCTTCCCACAATTGTAGCAATTGCGGTCATGACTTGACGAACGCTTCTCTTCGTATCTTGAGTTGGAGTTTCTTTCGTTGCTTCTATTCTTGTAGAACTTGTTGAATCTCTTGACCATGAGGCTTATTTCTTCATTGGTGACAAGGTTGTTACTTGAAGTTGCGGGAGCATCACTTGTGGCTTTGTAAGCACTGCTAGACTTTTGATGAAGCTCTTCTTTATCTCTGAGTGTCATCTCATGAGCAACAATCCTTCCAATGACTTCCATAGGCTTGAGATCTTTGTTGTTTGGCATCATTTGGATCAATGTGCACACGGTGTTGTATCGCTCCTCCAAAGATTTAAGTGTCTTGTTGATGATGAATTTGTCGGTCATTTCTTCGCTTCCTAAGCCATCAATATCATTGGTGATGAGAGCTAGCCTAGAGTATATCTCTGCGACTCCTTCACCATCCTTCATCTTGAATTGTCAAGCTGACCTTGAAGAACATCTAACTTGGATTCTCTCACGGACTCGGTTCCTTCGTGCACCAAAGTATCCCAAATCTCTTTTGCATTCTCAAGACGGCTGATTTTGTTGATTTCTTTGGGGCATAAGCAGTTGAAGAGAATGTCACATGCTTGAGCATTGTATTGCAACATCTTCAATTCATCCGCGGTCGCTTCACGATCCGGTTCCTATCCATCCGCAAAGAACTCACCTTGCAAGCCAACACGAACAACAACCCAAATGGCAGGGTTATGACCAAGAATATGCATTTTCATTTTATGCTTCCAACTAGAAAAATTAGTGCCATCAAAGTACGAACCTCTACGGTGATAACTTCCCTCACTAGACGCCATACTTCTCCTAGGTTGTGAGACCTAAGCAATGGAGACCAAGGCTTTGATACCACTTGTAGGATCGAAAGTATGTCCAGAGGGGGGTGACTAGACTACTTGACCAAATAAAAGTTTTGCCTATACCAATTTCTAGGGTTGACAGTTTTTAGCATTTCATGGCAAGTCAAGTACACCCAACACATGCAAGTCTAAGAGTATATAGCAGCAGAAAGTAACAACAAGCATGTATAGAAGGGATAGGGTAGGAAGATCAAACACAATTATAGACACGATGATTTTTCCGGTGGTTCCGATAGGTGGCACTATCGTACATCCACGTTTATGGAGTCTTCAACCCACGGAGGGTAACGGTCGCGAGAGTCCATGGAGGGCTCCACCCAAAAGGGTCCACGAAGTAGCAACCTTGACTATTCCATACGGCTTCCGTCCACGAAGGACTAGCCTCACTATGGGGTAGATCTTCACAAAGTAGGCGATCTCCTTGCCCTTACAAACTTCTTGGTTCACTCCACAACACGAAGTAGGAGGCTCCCAAGCGACACCTAACAAATCTAGGAGGCACCACCCTCCAAAAGGTAATAGGCTCGGTAATGACCATGAACTCCTTGCTCTTGTGCTTCAAGATGATAGACTCCTCAACATACAATCTCTCTCTCAAAGGTTTGGCTTGGTAGAAGAGATAGGATTGGTGGAAAGCAACTTGGCGAGGCTAGAGATCAAGATCCATATGATTGGAGTGGAATATCTTGACCGCAACACAAGGGTAGGTGGTTCTCTCTCAGAAAATCTGATAGGATAGGTATGGAATAGTTTTGAGTGGTTATCTTTCGAGTGAGTGGTGGTGAAGGGGTATATATAGGCATCCCCAAAAATCCAACCGTTACACACAATAAGTCAAACTCGGTCACACCGATGTGTAAATCTCGGTGGTACTGAAGTGACTTAAAGTTAGCAACTTTTGAATCTCGGTGAGACCGATATAGAAATCTCGGTTGCACCGATAAGGCGACGAACGGTCAGATTTCCATTCTCGGTGACGCCGATCCAACATTCTCGGTGGGACCGAAAAAGTGAATTTGCATAACAGAAAGTTGGCAACCTAAACTCGGTGGCACTGCTAGGGAATCGGTTGCACCGAAGTGGTTAGGGTTTGGCTTGAGTGTGTCTAGGTTCTGGAATCGGTGGCACCGAAGTGGGAAAGTTGGTTGCACCGATTTTGAGTGTTGGGTATAGAACAGACATGGGTGGGAGAGTTTTGTGGATGTTTTTGGCGACTATCACTTTTGCACGTTTGAGCATATTGTTCACCAACAACACCTTACCCCCATTTAATAGTATTGGCTTTCCTATGACTCAAAGTGATTTCTCACAAATTTAAAATGTAGAGTCCTCTTGCTTGAAGCTTGGCCAACCTATTTCCTTGCATCTTGGGGTTTATCCACAATATCCTTTTGCCAAGCCTATCATTGAACATTTCCTGAAATATACTTGGTGGAAACATTAGTTCAATGACTTATATGTTGTTATTAATTACCAAAACCACCAAGGGAGCAAATGTGCTTTCAATCTCCCCCTTTTTGGTAATTGATGACAACATATAGATCAAAGCTTCGACATATGATAAAATCAATGAATATAATCGTCGCTTTGAGAAGTATGTGATAAGCAAGAGCTGCCCCTAAATTTGTGCATTATTTTGAATTTGTGGTTGAATGCAAATGCACAATCGATTAGGTATATGGGGCACTTCTTCCATGTCACATACAACTTGGTGGTGTGCGAGAATAATTAAAGTGAATAACATGGCACAACACACATAAGTAAGGGTGAATTATGATAGGAAATAGTAGCATCACCGATAACATAGTAGCATAACACAAAATACTTTTGTGTTTGTGTCAAACCAAAAGAACCAAATGTTTTTGAAAAACAAGTAAAAAGACAAATCTCTCTCTCGCTCGAAGTCTATAGATCTATATACACTTCTCCCCCTTTGGCAACAAGTTACCAGAAAGTTCAAAGGCATATATCTAAGCGTTCTTGGGCACATCTCCTCCGGTTGTTGATGAAGGAGTCGAGATGATGATGTCGGCGAAGATCTCTACAGATGTCGTAGATGGAGCTGGAGTGGTCACTGATGGAGCTGATGGAGCTGTTGGAGCTGGCACTGTGGATGATCTGGCCTGAGTAGTGAACTGAGTGCCTGGCCCTGGAGGTGAATCATCCTCATCATCCTCCTCCTCATCATCATCCTTATCTGAAGTAGAAGAGACCCGAGGGATTTCCATGGAGTCAACTTCATGCTGAAGTTCTGTGACTATCTTCGTCATCCCGTCCACCTTATCTGTACGGGTTTTGATTCTGGTCTCAAAGATTCTAACAAGACTGTTCTGGTTGTCCAGAATCCCCTTAATGTCCTTTTGCATGCCCTGAATAGATGCTATCAGTAGGTCCATTTGCTCGTTCCTGGATCTAGGGGCTTGAGCACTAGTGGCTCTCACTGCCTCTGCTTCCTCCTGAGTTGCAGCAGAAGTGGGATGATCTGCATCGATCACCAAAACATTGTCCTCGAGATCTGGCTCTAGGGGCAAATGTTGGTGATCCAGGGCAAAGATGTGCTTCTCCAGTATAGAGTTTATGAGCATCTGGATGTAGGGTGCATAATAGCATGAGCTCTTCTGATCAGCAGCAACCCTCTTGATTGTCTCAACAATCAAATCCATCACTCTGATCCTGGTGTGTCTGTCATGATGGATCAACATATTGATGGAGTGGCCTCGGATCATCTTGTTATCCCCGGACTTGGGCATCAGGTATGCCTGAGAATGGTGTTCATTGTGTGGAGGCCAGCCTGGAGAAAGTAGATAGATCCTAGCCTGTGAGACTTCACATTTGTAGCAAGGATCTCCTTGTACATATTTCCCATATCATTGTGGCTCGCCTTGGATTCTGAGTATACATCCAAGTCACCATCCTGTGCTTCAGGAACTCCTAGGATAGCATCCCATTCGTCAACATTTGATTCACATCTCGCACCTTCAGTCATCCATACAATTCTACCATCTTCGTAGAAGTGTGCAGTGGAGTAGAATTGCACGATCATTTCATCGTTCCACGCTGTGAATTCTCTGCCAACGAACTCATCAAGACCTATGTAGTGGAAGTTGTGTTGAACACTTGGAAAGTAGTCCTCATTTTCTTTGATGAACTTCCAATCCACGTAGCGCATATCACTGACAGCTGGACTCTTGTCAAATTTATGTCTTGGCAGATTTTAGCATTCATAGCATGTCAAGTACACCCTACACATGGATATCTAAGAGTATAGCAGTGGAAAGTAAAGACAAGCATGTAAGTAAAGGAAAGGTAGGAAGATCAAACACAATTGGTGACACGATGATTTTTCCCGTGGTTCCGATAGGTGGCGCTATCGTACAACCACGTTTATGGAGTCTTCAAACCACGGAGGGTAATGGTTGGGGGATTCAACGGAGGGCTCTACCCATGGAGGGTTCCACAAAGAAGCAACCTTGACTATACCATGATGGCCTATGTCCACGGAGGACTAGCCTAACTCGGGGTAGATTTTCATGAAGTAGGCGATCTCCTTGCCCTTACAAACTTGTTGGTTCACTCCACAACACAAAGTAGGAGGCTCCCAAGTGACACTTAACCAATCTAGGAGGCACCACCCTCCAAAAGGTAAAAGGCTCGATTGTGTCGATGAACTCCTTGCTCTTTGATGACCCACAAGTATAGGGGATCTATCGTAGTCCTTTCGATAAGTGGGAGTGTCGAACCCAACAAGGAGCAGAAGGAAATGACAAGCGGTTTCTAGTAAGGTATTCTCTGCAAGCACTAAAATTATCGGTAATAGATAGTTTTGTGATAAGATAATTCGTAACAACTAACAAGTAACAAGTGTAGAAAAGGTGCAGCAAGGTATCCCAATACTTTTTGTAGCAAAGGACAGGCCTCGACAAACTCTTATATAAAGAAAAGTGCTCCCAAGGGCACATGGGAATTTCTATCAAGCTAGTTTTCATCATGCTCATTTGGTTCGCGTTCGTTACTTTAATAATTTGATATGTGGGTAGACCGGTGCTTGGGTGCTGCCCTTAATTGGACAAACTTCTCACTTACGATTAACCCCTATCGCAAGCATCCGCAACTACGAAAGATGAATTAAGGTAAACCTAAACATAGCATGAAACATATGGATCCAAATCAACGCCTTACGAAGCAACGCATAAACTACAATTTAAGCTTTTGTCACTATAGCAACCCATCATCTACTTATTACTTCCCAATGCCTTCCCCTGGGCCCAAATAATGGTGAAGTGTTATGTAGTCGACGTTCACATAACACCACTAGAGGAGAGACAACATACATCTCATCAAAATATCGAACGAATAACAAATTTACATGATTACTTATAACAAGACTTATCCCATGTCCTCAGGAACAAACATAACTACTCACAAAGCATGTTCATGTTCATAATCAGAGGAGTATTAATTATCATAAAGGATCTGAACATATGATCTTTGATACGTCTCCAATGTATCTATAATTTTTGATTGTTCCATGCTATTATATTATATGTTTTCGAAGTTTTATATGCATTAAAATGCTATTTTATATTATTTTTGGGACTAACCTATTAATCTAGAGCCTAGTGCCACTTTTTGTTTTTTCCTTGTTTTTGAGAATTGCAGAGAAGAAATATTAAATGGAGTCCAAACGGAAATAAACCTTCGGAATGGTTTTTTCTGGACCAGAAGGAAACCACCAAGTTTGGATACCAAGGCAGGAGAGCCACTGTGGGGCCGCAAGCCCTAGGGGCGTGCCAAGGGGGGTAGGGCGTGCCCTGCAAGCTTGTGGGCCTACGGCAGCCCTCCTAACCCTAATCTTTGGCCTATAAATACCCAAATATTCCCTGTATATCAGAACGAGCCATGAAAACACTTTTCCGCCTCCATAAGCTTCCGTTCCCGAGAGATCCAATCATGGAGCCTTTTCAGTAATCTGCCGGAGGGGGATTCGATCACGGAGGGCATCTACATAAACTCCATTGCCCCTCCGATGATGCGTGAGTAGTTCACCATAGACCTTCGGGTCGATAGCTAGTAGCTAGATGGATTCTTCTCTCTCTTTGCTCTTCAATACCATGTTCTTCATGATCTTCATGGAGATCTACCCGATGTAATACTCTTTTGCGGTGTGTTTGTCGAGATCCATTGAATTGTGGGTTTATGTTCAGATTATCCATGAATACAAGTTGAGTCTTTTCTGAATTCTTATATGCATGATTTCATATCTTCGCAAGTCTCGTCGAGTTATTGGTTTGTTTTGGCTAACTAGATTGGTAATTCTTGCAATGGGAGAAGTGCTTAGTTTTGGGTTCAATCTTGCGGTGTCCTGACCATGTGATAAAGTAGGGGTAGCGAGGCACGTATTGTATTGTTACCATCAAGGATAACAAGATTTGTTTTTCATCATATTGCTTGAGTTTATACCTCTACATCATGTCATCTTACCTAATGCCTTACTCTGTTCTTCATGCACTTAATACTCTAGATGCAGGCAGGAGTCGGTCGATGTGTGGAGTAATAGTAGTAGATGCAAAATCGTTTTGGTCTACTTGACACAGACGTGATGCCTATATGCATAATCATTGCCTTGGATATCTTCATAATTATTCACTTTTCTATCAATTGCTCGACAGTAATTTGTTCACCTATCGTAATACCTGCCATCATGAGAGAAGCCTCTAGTGAAACCTATGGCCCCCGGGTCTATTTTCCATATTATACTTTCAGATATAAAACCAAAAATACCAAAAATACTTTGCTGCATTACTTTTACCTTTTGTTTTACTTTTCGTTCAAGCAATCTATCTCTATTAGATCTCATCCTTGCAAGTAATCGTGAAGGGATTGACAACCCGTTTATAAAGTTGGGTGCAAGAGTTTGATTCTATGTGTAGGTAAACCTATTGGGTACTTGCTTGTATATCCTACTGGAATGATACCTTTGTTCTAACAGCTAAGGAAAATACTTATCTACTTTGCTGCATCGCCCGTTCCTCTTCACGGAAACCAACACATGCTCGAGAAGTAGCAAGAAGGATTTCTGGCGCCGTTGCCTGGGAGATCTACATCAAGCCTACCAAGTACCTATTACAAACTCATCTCTTGCTTTTACATTATTTGCCATTTGCCTCTTGTTTTCCTCTCCCCCACTTCTAAAACGATTTTCAGAAAATACCAAAAAGATTTGTCTTTTTATTCGCCATTTTCGTTCGTCTTTTAATTTGCTTTTTGCTTGCTTGTGTGCTAGATTGCTTGCTTTGTCACGATGACTCAAGATGATGCCAAGTTGTGTGATTTTTCCAATACTAATAATAATGATTTTATTAGTACTCTAATTGCTCCCACCACTAGTGCAAAATCTTATGAAATTAATGTTGCTTTGCTCAATCTTGTTTTGAAAGAACTATTTTCCGGCCTTGCTAATGACGATGCCGCATCCCATCTAAATACTTTCGTTGAGTTGTGTGATATGCAAAAGAAGAAATATGTGGATAATGATATCGTTAAATTGAAGCTATTCCCATTCTCACTACGAGATCGTGCTAAAACTTGGTTTTCATCTTTGCCTAAAAATAGTATATTCATGGAATAAGTGTAAAGATGCTTTTATTTCCATGTACTTTCCGGCCGCTAAAATCATCTCCCTTAGGAACGATATAATGAACTTTAAGAAACTTGATCATGAGCATGTTGCACAATCTTGGGAAAGTATGAAACTTATGATTAGGAATTGCCCCACGCATGGTTTGAGTTTATGGATGATTATACAAATTTTCTATGCTGGATTGAATTTTGCTTCTAGGAATCTCTTAGATTCCGCCACGGGTGGTACTTTTATGGAAATCACATTAGGAGAAGCTACTAAACTCCTAGATAATATTATGGCAAATTACTCTCAATGGCACACCGAAAGATCTCCTACTAGTAAAAAAGTGCATGCTGTTAAAGAGATTAATACTTTGAGTGAAAAGATGGATGAATTGATGATTTTTTTGCTAGTAAGAGTGCTCCTATTGATCCTAATGATATTCCTTTGTCTTCTTTGATTGGAAATAATAATGAATCTATGGATGTGAATTTTGTTGGTAAGAACAGTTTTGGTAATAACACTTATAGAGGTAATTTCAATGCTAGGCTATTTCCTAGTAATTCCTCTAATAATTATGGTAATTCCTAAAGCAATTCTTATGGAAATTATAATAAGATGCCCTCTGATCTTGAGAAAAATATTAAAGAATTCATTACTACGCAAAAAGGTTACAATGCTATGATTGAAGAAAAATTACTCAAGATTGATGATTTGGCTAGGAACATTGATAGAATTTCTCTTGAGATTGATTCTTTAAAAATTAGATCTATTCCACACAAGCATGATATTAATGAGTCTTAAAAATCTATGAGAATTTCTATTGACGAGTGTAAGGAAAGAACCGCTAGAATACGTGCTAAGCGTGAATGGCTTGAAAAAGTGTGTTCTCATGGCAATATTGAATCTTTGTTTTCCAATGTTAATCTTGGTAAAGATGGGACTGGAGATGAGTCAACTTTAGTAAAAAGGCGTCCCAATAATTCGGAGTTTATAGATCTTGCTAATAAAAGTGGGATTGAAGAGGTCAAAACTTTAAAAAGCAATGAACCCACTCTTTTGGATTTCAAGGACTTTAATCATGATAGCTGAGCTTTGATTGATTGTATTTCCTTGTTGCAGTCCATGTTGAATTATCCTCATGATTATAATCAAAACAAAGCTTTTACTAAACATATTGTTGATGCTATGATGAAAGCTTTTGAAGAAAAACTTGAGTTGGAAGTTTATATACCTAGAAAGCTATATGATGAGTGGGAACCTACTATTAAGATTAAGATTAAAGATTATGGGTGCCATGCTTTGTGTGATTTGGGTACTAGCGATTCCACAATTCCAAAAAATTTATGTGATGTGTTAGGTTTCCGTGAATTTGATGATTGTTCCTTAAATTTGCATCTTGCAGATTCCACTATAAAGAAACCTATGGGAAGGATTAATGATTTTCTTATTGTTGCAAATAGGAATTATGTGCTGGTAGATTTCATTGTTCTTGATATATATTGCAATCCTACATGTCCTATTAATCATGGCAGACCTTTCCTTAGAACGATTGGTGCAATTATTGATATGAAGGAAGGGAATATTAGATTCCAATTTCCATTAAGGAAGGTCATGGAACACTTTCCTAGAAATAAAATAAAATTACCTCTATGAATCTATCATGAGAGCTACTTATGGATTGCATACCAAAGATGACAATACCTAGATCTATTGCGTTTTGCCTAGCTAGGGGCGTTAAACAAAAATGTTGTTGGGAGGCAACCCAATTTTATTTTGTTTTCTGTTTTGTTGCTTCGATTTTAGTGTGTTTTGCACATTATTGCTTCTGTAGTAATTGTGTTTTGGTTTTTTAATTAGTGTTTGATCCAAGTAAAACCTTTGGGGTGATCTATGGTAGTTGTTGATTTGATCTTCACTACTGGAATCAACAACTTTGCCGTCTGCCAAGGCTGACGACAAAGGCATGCATGATGGACGGCAAAGGCCTTTGCCGTCAGCCAGCAGATGGCCCCAAATCCGGCTGAACAGGCTACAGTAAAGGGCACTTTGCCATCTGCTGGCGGACGACAAAGATCCAAAAGTCTTTGCCGTCTGCTAGCAGACTGCAAAGGGCTTCACCTAGGTAGCTGCCATGTGGAAGCTTTGCCGTCTGCTAGCAGACGGCAAAGATGCAAAGTTCTTTGCCGTCTGCCAGCGGACGGCAAAGCATTCACATAGGTCAGCCCACTGCCCACCCAGGTTGCACATGTAGCTGCCACGTGGTAGCTTTGCCGTCTGCTGGCGGACGGCAAAGAGCCTGCATTGCCCCTGTTTTTTTCTGTTTTTTCTTAAATTCATTCAACTTCACAGAATTTCATATATATATATATACAAATTTGAAAATACTTTCAACAAGCATACCAACACATATCAGACAACAAGTTTCCAACAACATATCCAACAAGTTTCCAACAACATATGCAACAACAAAGTTCATCGTACAAAATCAAAACAAAAAGGAAGCACAAGGAGAAGAGTAGACTCCATCAACACAAGCTTCCTCATCTAAAGCAAATCTGCAAATTGGGAAAGAAGAAAGTTAGAAGAAGAAGAAGAATACTATCTAGAAGAAGAAGAAGAAAACGAAGAAAAAGAAGAAAAAGAAGAATAAGAAGTTTTCTTCCCTTTCTTTTTCTCCTCTACTCTTCTTTATCTTCTTCTTCTTCTAACTAAGGTAGGTAAAAATGCCATTTTTTAGCTAAGCTAGGTAAAAATGCTAACGAAGTCATGCTTAAGTTAGGTAAAAAAGACTTGTTGTTGTGACTTGTCATTGTGACTTACTATATCCACTTCGAAGGTCTCATCTAGCATGATGCTGAAGCGCCTACCACCAACTAGGTGAGGCTTCTCGCACAGGCCGCGCTCGTCTTCGTAGTATTCGCACATAACGAATTCCCTTTCGTAGTCATACATTTCCTATGTTCATAGTTGACATCCATATATCTAATATTCCTAGGTTATAACAGTCGCCGTCCTTCCTTCTTGAACATACCAAAAGTCACTCAAGGAGCCCCGACAGACTGAAAGTCAACCTGTTACAAATTTGAGATACAACATCAAAATGTTTTTAATACATGGTCCGCTTTTTCCTATGCAAATTTATTCTATGCAAAAATTCAGCATTCTTAATATATGTTTGCGTGGCATCACTAAACAAGTTTCTTGATATATGTTCGCAAATACATCACTTAATATATGTCGGGGGTCGGTGGTGTCGATGGTCGGGGGGCGACGGCGTCGGTGGTCGGGGGTTGGGGGTCCGGGGCGTCAGGGGTCGGTGGCATCGGGGGTTGGGGGTCGGTGGCGTCGGGGGTTGAGGGTCGGTGGCGTTGGAGGTTGGGGGTTAGTGGCGTCGGGGATTAGGGGATCTTCTCTTCTTCTTCTTCTTCTTCTTCTTCTTCTTCTTCTCCTCCTCCTCCTTCTTCTTGTTCTTCTTCTCCTCTCCTCCTCCTCCTCCTCTTCTTCTTCTTCTTCTTCTTCTTCTTCTTCTTCCTCTTCTTCCTTCTTTTACTTTTTCCTCTTCTTCTCCTCTTCTCCTCTTCTCCTCTTTTCTTCTTCTTCTTCTTCTTCTTCTTCTTCTTATCCTCCTCCTCCTCTTCTTCTTTTTCTTCCTCATTTTCTTTTTTTTCATCTTTCTTATTTCTTATTCTAATTATGTAAATCTAATCTAAACTAAACCTAAACTAAACCTAAACCTAAACCTAAACTAAATCTAAATTAAACCTAAACCTAAAAAAACAAAAAAAAACAAAAGAGTAGAAGAAGCTCACCTTGGAGGGGAGGAGGGGGCCAATGGAGGAGGGGGCGTGTGGAGGAGGGCCGTCGTAAAGGAGGGGGGCGCCGCCGTGGCCTACCTCATGGCGGGGCTCGGGCGGCCGCCGTAGGGGAGGGGGGTCAGGGGCAGCAGGGGCGGTGGCCGGCGGGTGTGGCCGAGGAGGTGGCAGGGGCGGTGGGGGTCGAGGGAGGCGGCTGGCGGGTGCGGTGGGGGCGCAAGGGGCGGCGGGCGGCGGGTGTGGGGGTCAGGGGTGGCAGGGGTAGCGGCGGGCGGCGGTGGGGGTCGGGGAGGATAGAGGCAGAGAGAGAAGGGAGAGAGGAGGTCACGACGTTAATTCGGTAGCATTTTCTTTGCCGTCATCTAGCAGACGGCAAAGAAGCTTTGCCATCTGCTAGCAGACGGCAAAGAAAGTGGCCGTTAGCTGGTTCTCGTCAGTGGGCCCACCTCCCTCTTTGCCGTCCGCTAGCTGACGGCAAACCTCCTTTGCCGTTTGCTAGCGGACGACAAAGAAGTGGCTGCTGGGAAAGAACTTCTTTGTCGTCAGCTAGTTGTTTGCCGTCATTTTTCTAGAAACGGATGACAAACAGCTTCTTTGCCGTCCTCCAGCTGACGGCAAACATCTGGTAGACGGCAAATTTGCTGATTCGAGTAGTGCTTGTTGAAAAACAGAAATTTCTGCGATTAGTCCAGGAATTTTCTCATTTGTTTAGAGCGTCTAATGGATCTGAAATTTTTACACAATATTTATATAAAAATGTCGCCCAATTTCCTAAGTTTTCAGAATTTTTAGTGTTTCAGAAGTATTTGAAGTGTACAGATTGCTACATACTGTTCTTTTTTTGACAGATTCTGTTTTCTATGTGTTGTTTGCTTATTTTGATGTATCTATGGGTCGTATCGGGGGGTATGAGCCATGGATAAGTTAGAATACATTAGGTATTACAAAAATATAAATAAATAATGAGTTCACAACAGTACCTAAAGTGGTAATTTATTTTTCTTATACTAACGGATCTCATGAGTTTTCTGTTGAGTTTTGTGTTGTGAAGTTTTCAAGTTTTGGGTGAAGATTTGATGGACTACGGAATAAAGAGTGGCAAGATCCTAATCTTGGGGATTCCCAAGGCACCCCAAGCCATATTGAAGGACAACAAAAAACCTAAGCTTGGGGATGCCCCGGAAGGCATCCCCTCTTTCGTCTTCAATCCATCGGTAAATTTACTTGAGGCTATATTTTTATTCACCACATGATATGTGTTTCGTTTGGAGCGTCTTGTATGATATGAGTATTTTATTTTTTAGTTTGCCACAATCATCCTTGCTTCACACATCTTTTTAGAGACACACGCTGAATCGTGAATTTGTTAGAATACTCTATGTGCTTCACTTATATCTTTTGAGCTAGGCAATGTTGCTCTAGTGCTTCACTTATATGTTTATAGAGCATGATGGTGTTATATTTTATAGAAATTAATGAACTCTCATTCCTCACTTATATTCTTTTGAGAGTTTCTTAAAACATCATGGTAATTTGTTTAGGTTATGAATTTAGTCCTAATATAATGGGCAACCAAGAGGGATATAGTAAAAACTTTCATATTAAGTGCATTGAATACCATGAGAAGTTTGATTCCCTGCATATAGTTTTGAGACAATAGAGATGGTAATATGAGAGTCATGCTAGTGAGTAGTTGTGAATTGGAAGAGATACTTGTGTTAAAGTTTGTGATTCCCGTAGCATGCACGTATGGTGAACCATTATGTAACGAAGTCGGAGCATGACTTGTTTAATGATTGTCAACCATTGTGTGAGGGTCGGGAGCGTGCGATGGTTAAATCCTACCAAATTATCCACTAGGAGCATGCGTCTAATGCTTTGTTTGATAAATAATAAACTTTTGCAATAAGTATGTGAGTTCTTTATGACTAATGTTGAGTCCATGGACTATACGCACTCCCACCCTTCCACCTTTGCTAGCCTCTCTAGTACCGCGCAACTTTCACCGGTACATCAACCCTCCTTCCTCAAAATAGCCACCATATGTTCCACAAAAAAGCCACCATACCTACCTATTATGGCATTTCCATAGCCATTCCGAGATATATTGCCATGCAACTTCCACCATGTAGTTTTTTTCATGACATGCACCACAACTTCATCTTGCATATAGTCATACTTTGTCATAGGTATCGAGTTGTAGTTTTATTATTGAGTTATAAGTAAATAAAGGTGTGATGATATTCATTAATAAAGCATTGTCTCGTGAGAGAAAAGGATGATGGTAGCCATGACTCCCTCACAAGTTGGGATGAGTATCCGGACTTTACAAAAAATAAAATAGGCCAGCGAAGCCCAAACATAAAAATAAAAGAGGCCAAAGATGCCCACCAAAATAAAAAAATTGAGAAAGAGAGAAGGGACAATTGCTACTATATTTTTCCACACTTGTGCTTCAAAATAGCACCATGATCTTCATGATAGAGAGTCTCCTATTTTGTCACTTTCATATAACTAGTGGATATTCATCTTGCACGACCACTTAGTTTTCTTTTTGAGATTTCATACACTTATAGCTCTAAGTGCATTTGTTGCATGGCAATCCCTACTCACTCACATTGATATCTATTGATGGGCATCTCCATAGCCCAATGATACGCCTATTTGATGTGAGACTATCTTCTCCCTTTTTCCTTGCACCTCCTCCATATTCTATTCCACCTATAGTGCTATATCCATGGATCACACTCATGTATTGCGTGAGAGTTGAAAATGTTTGAGAATACCAAAGTGTGAAACAATTGCTTGACTTGTTCATCGGGGTTGTGCATGATTTAGATACGTTGTGTGGGGAAGATGGAGCATAGCCAGACCATATTATTTTGTAGGGATAACTTTCTAAAGCCATGTTATTTCGAAAGGACACGACTGCCTTGTTGGTGTGCTCGAAGTATTACTGTTTTTATGTCAATATTAGACTATTGTTTTGAATCTTATGAATCTGAATATTCATGCCACAATAAAGAATATTACAAGATAAATATGTTAGGTAGCATTCCACATAAAAAAATCTGTTTTTATCATTTACCTAATCGAGGACGAGCAGGAATTAAGCTTGGGGATGCTGATACGTCTCCAACGTATCTATAATTTTTGATTGTTCCATGCTATTATATTATCTGTGTTGGATGTTTTATATGCATTAATATGTTATTTTATATTATATTTGGGACTAACCTATTAATCTAGAGCCAAGCGCGAGTTTCTATTTTTCGTTGTTTTTGAGAATTGCAGATAAGGAATATTAAACGGAGTCCAAAGGGAATAAAACCTTCAGAATGATTTTTTCTATATCGGAAGAAAACCACCAAGCTTGGAGACAAAGGCAGGAGATCCACCATGGGGCCACAAGCCCTAGGGGCGCGCCCAGGGGGTAGGGCGCGCCCTATAGGCTTGTGGGCCCACGGCAGCCCTCCTAAGCCTAATCTTCGGCCTATAAATTCCCAAATATTACCTGTATATCAGAATGAGCCACGAAAACACTTTTCCGCTGCAAGAAGCCACTGTTCCCGAGAGATACAATCTTGGAGCCTTTTCCGGTAATCTGTCGGAGGGGGATTCGATCATGGAGGGCATCTACATCAACTCTATTTCCCCTCCGATGATGTGTGAGTAGTTCACCATAGAACCTCAGGTCCATGGCTAGTAGCTAGATGGATTCTTGTCTCTCTTTTCTCTTCAATACCATGTTCTTCATGATCTTCATGGAGATCTATCCAATGTAATACTCTTTTGCGGTGTCTTTGTCAAGATCTGATGAATTGTGGGTTTATGTAAAGATTCTCCATGAATATTATTTGAGTCTTTTCTGAATTCTTATATGAATGATTTCATATATTTGCAAGTCTCTTCGAGTTATTGGTTTAGTTTGG
Source organism: Hordeum marinum (assembly GCA_022496015.1). NCBI lineage: Eukaryota > Viridiplantae > Streptophyta > Magnoliopsida > Poales > Poaceae > Hordeum > Hordeum marinum. Next base: position 151,743,628 of record CM039678.1, read on the forward strand.
CCAACTAGATTGGTAATTCTTGCAATGGGAGAAGTGCTTAGTTTTGGGTTCAATCTTGCGGTGTCCTCACCAAGTGACGAAGTATGGGTAGCGAGGCATGTATTGTATGGTTGCCATCAAGGATAACATGATGGGGTTTTCATCATATTGCTTGAGTTTATACCTCTACATCATGTCATCTTACCTAATGCGCTACTCTGTTCTTCATGAACTTAATACTCTAGATGCAGGCAGGAGTCGGTCGATGTGTGGAGTAATAGTAGTAGATGCATAATCGTTTTGGTCTACTTGACACAGACGTGATGCCTATATGCATAATCTTTGCCTTGGATATCTTCATAATTATTCGCTTTTCTATCGATTGCTCGACAGTAATTTGTTCACCCACCGTAATACTTGCCATCATGAGAGAAGCCTCTAGTGAAACCTATGGCCCTGGGGTCTATTTTCCATCTTATACTTCCATATATAAAACCAAAAATACCAAAAATACTTTGCTGCATTACTTTTACCTTTTGTTTTACTTTTCGTTAAAACAATCTATCTCTATCAGATCTCATCCTTGCAAGTAACCGTGAAGGGATTGACAACCCCTTTATAGCGTTGGTGCAAGAGGTTGATTCTTTGTGTAGGTAGACCTATTGCGGACTTGCTTGTATCTCCTACTGGATTGATACATTGGTTCTCAACAACTGAGGGAAATACTTATCTACTTCGCTGCATCACCTGTTCCTCTTCACGGAAACCAACGCATGCTTGAGAAGTAGCAACCTTCCACCAAGTAAACCAACTAGCATCAACTACAAGTAGTAATCAACACTACTAGCAACCCACAGGTACCAATCTGAGGTGTTGAGACAAAGATCGGATACAAGAGATGAACTAGGGTTTGGAGACGAGATGGTGCTGCTGAAGTTGTTGATGGAGATTGACCCCCTCTTGATGAGAGGATCGTTGGTGATGACGATGGCTTCGATTTCCACCTCCGAGAGGGAAGTTTCCCTAGCAGAACAGCCCTGCCGGAGCTCTAGATTGGTTATGTCCAAGTTCCGCCTTGAGACGATGGTGCTTCGTCCCAAAAGCTTTGTTCTCATTTTTCCAGGTCAAAAGCCAACATATAGGAGAAGTTGGGCGTCAGGGGCCAGTCAGGTGGGCCACAAGCCTACTAGGCATGGCCAGGGGGCGCTGTTGGCGAACATTGCATGGGAAACAAAAATTTTCCTACGCGCACGCAAGATCTATCCATGGTGATGAGCATCTAGGAGAGGGAGAGTGGATCTACATACCCTTGTAGATCGCTAAGCGGGAAGCGTCAAGAAACACGGTCGATGTAGTCGAACGTCTTCGCGATCCAAATCGCCAAGAGTCCTGTGATACCATCACGATCCATCCCATGATCTCATCACGATCCGTTCCACGATCTCATCACAATCCGTCCCGCGATCCAATCACAAATCTTCTCGCGATCTTGATCACAGTTCTTCCGATCTAGCACCGAACGGATGACACCTCCGCGTTCAGCACACGTATAGCTCGATGACGATCTCTGCCTTCTTGATGTAGCAAGAGGGAGAGGAGAGGTAGATGTGTTCTCCAGCAACACGACGACATTGCGGCGATGGTGGTGGATCTATTCCAGCAGGGCTTCGCCTAAGCACCGCTGAAAACCGATCTAGAGGAGAAACTATGATCTAGAGGAGAGGCAACACGTGGCTTTTTCCTATGTCTCAAAACCCTCAAAACCTCTAGTATATATAGGAGGAGATAGGGAAGAGGCTAGCGCACGAGGGCCAGCCCTTTGGCCTTTGGCGCAAGGAGGAGAGGAGTCCTCCTCCTCCACTCCTAGTCAGATTAGGACTCCTTCCTTATTTAGCCTTTTTGCCTTTTCCACCTTTTTCTCCTTGGGCTTTTCTTCCCAGCCGCATGGGCCCTTTGTGGGCCTTCCACCAGCCCACTAAGGGCTGTTATTCATCCTCACACAGCCCATGTAGCCTCTTGGGTCAGAATACCCCTCCTGATGGTCCCCCGGTACACTACCGGCACTCCCGGTACACTACCGATGAGCCGAAACTTTTTTGGTGACCAAAACAGGACTTCCTATATATAAATCTTTACCTCCGGACCATTCCATAGCTCCTCGTGACGGCCGGGATATCATCTAGGACTCCTAACAACCTTCGGTCACCACCATACATAACTCTATACTACCGAAACGTCACCGAACCTTAAGTGTGCAGACCCTGCGGGTTCGAGAACAATGTAGACATGACCGAGACACCTCGACGGTCAATAACCAATAGCGGGACATGGATTCCCATATTGGTTCCTACATATTATATGAAGATCTTTATCGGTCGAACATCTATGTCAAGGATTCAGTCAATCCCGTATGTTGTTCCATTTGTTCTTCGGTATTTCACTTGCCCGAGATTCGATCGTCGGTATCTGTATACCTAGTTCAACCTCATTATCGGCAAGTCTCTTTACTCATTCCGTAATACAAGATCCCGTGGCTAACACTTAGTCACATTGCTTGCAATGCTTATTGTGATTTTGTATTACCGAGTGGGCCCTGAGATACCTCTCCGTCACACGGAGTAACAAATCGCAGTCTTGATCCATGCCAATCCAACAGACACCCTCGGAGATACCTGTAGAGCACCTTTATAGTCACCAAGTTACGTTGCGACATTTGATACACAGAAGTCACTCCTCTGGTGTCAGTGAGTTGCATGATCTCATGGTCATAGGAACAGATACTTGACATGCAGAAAACAGTAGCAATAAACTGACTCGATCATATGCTACGTTTATATTTTGGGTCTTGTCCATCACATCATTCTCCTAATGATGTGATCCCATTTTAAAATGACATCTCATGTCCATGGCTAGGAACCCTTAACCATCTTTGATCAACGAGCTAGTCCATCAGAGGCATACTAGGGACATGGTGTTATCTATGTATCCACACATGTATCTGAGTTTCCGATCAATACAATTCTAGCATGGATAACAAACTATTATCATGAACAAGGAAATATATTAATAACCATTTTATTATTGCCGCTAGGGCATATTTCCAACAGTCTCCCACTTGCACTAGAGTCAATAATCTAGTTCACATCACCATGTGATTCGCATTGTTATGAATCTAACACCCAATGAGTTCTGGGTCTCGATCATGCTTTGCATGTGAGAGAGGTCCTCTTAGTCAACGCGTCTGTGACATACAGATCTGTGTGTACTTTGCAAATCTCTATGTCTTACTGATGACACTGCTACCACACTCCACTTGGAGCTATTCCAAATGGCTACTTCGCTATACGTATCCGGATTGCTACTAATAGTCATCCGGATTAGTGTTAAATCTTGCATCGACGTAACTCTTTACGACGAACTCTTTATCACCTCCATAATCGAGAAACATTTCCTTAGTCCTTTAGTTACTAAGGATAATCTTGACCGCTGTCCAGTGATCCACTCCTGGATCACTTTTGTACCCCTTGATAGACTCATGGCAAGGCACAAACCAGGTGCAGTACACAGCATGACATAATATAGAGCCTATGGCTAAGGCATAGGGGACAACCTTCGTCCTTTCTCTTACTTCTGCCGTGGTTGACCTTTGAGTCTCACTCAACTTCACACCTGTCAAATCAGGCAAGAACTCTTTCTTTGACTGATGCATTTTGAACTCTTTCAAAATCTTGTCAAGGTATGTACTCATTGAAAGTCTTATCGGACGTCTTGATCTATCTCTATAGATCTCGATGCCTAACAATTAAATAGCTTTATCCAGGTTTTCCGTTGAAAAACTTATTTCAAACGTCCCTTTATGCTTTCCAGAAATTCTACATCATTTCCGATCAACAATATGTCATCCACATATGCTTATCAGAAATTCTATAGTGCTCCAACTCACTTTATTGTAAATACAAGTTTCTCATAAACTTTGTATACACTCTAAAACTTTGATCACCTCATCAAATCGTATATTCCAACTCCGAGATGCTTGCTTCAGTCAATAGAAGGATCACTAAAGCTTGTACACGTTTTAGCATCCTTAGGACTAACAAAACCTTTTGGTTGTATCTCATACATCCTTTCCTCAAGGAAGGAAATGATGTTTTGACATCCTTTTGCCAGTTTTCATAATTGAAAAATGCAGCAACTGCTAACATAATTCCAATAGACTTCAACATTGCTACGAGTGAGAAAGTCTCATCGCAGTTAACTCCTTGAACTTGTCTGAAACTTCTTTGCGACAAGTCGAGCTTTCTAAATGGTGACATTCACCATCAGCGTCTGTCTTCATCTTAAAGATCCATTTGTACTCAACGACCTGCCGTCCAATGAGCAAGTATACCAAAGTCTATACTTGGTTTTCATACATGGATCCTATCTCGGATTTCATGGCCTCTAACCATTTGTCGGAATCCGGGCCCATCATCGCTTCTCCATAATTTGTAGGTTCATCGTTGCCCAACAACATGACCTCTAAGACAGGGTTGCCGTACCACTCAGGAGCAGTACGCGTCCTTGTCGACCTACGAGGTTTCATAGTAACTTGATCCAAAGCTTTATGACCATCATCATTTACTTCCTCTTCAACTAACGTAGGCTCCACAAAAACATCTTTTTGCGTTGCACTACTCTCTAGTTGAAACAAAGGTTCAACAACCTCATCAAGTTCTATCTTCCTCCCACTCAATTCTTTCGAGAGAAACTCTTTCTTGAGAAAGGACACATTTTAGCAACAAGCACTTTGTGCTCGGATCTGAGATAGAAGGTTTACACAATTGTTAAGTTAGGGTATTCTATGAATATGCATTTGTCCGCTTTGGGTTCGAGCTCATTAGGTGAAAACCTTTTTCACATAAGCGTCGTAGCCCCAAACATTAAGAAATGATAGCTTAGATTTCTATCAAACCATAATTCATATGGTGTCATCTCAACGGATTTAGATGGTGCCCTATTGAAAATGAATGTAGTTGTCTCTAATGCATAACCCAAAATGACAGTGGTAAACTGATAAGAGACATCATAATTCGCACCATATCCAACAGAGCACGACTACAACGTTCGGACTCACCATCACACTATGGTGTTCCAGGTGGCGTGAGTTGTGAAACAATTTTCATATTGTCTAAAGTTGTATGCCAAACTTGTAACTCAGATATTCACCTCCACGATCGTATCGTAGACATTTTATCTTCTCGTCATGATGATCTCAAACTTCACTCTGAATTTGTTTGAACTTTTCAAATGATTCAGACTTGTGTTTCATTAAGTAAATATACACTATGTCTACTCAAATCATCAGTGAAGGTAAGAAAATAACGATATCCACCGCACGCTACAACACTTATTGGATCGCCTACATCAACATGTATCATTTCCAATAAGTTACTAGCCCGCTCCATCATACTGAAAACGGGGTCTTTAGTCATCTTGCCCATGAGGCATGGTCCGCATGTCTCAAGCGATTCAAAATCGAAAGAGTCCAAAGAGCCATCAACATGGAGTTTCTTCATGCACTTTACACCAATATGACATTCAGCGGCAGTGCTACAAGCATGTGGTACTATCATTATTAACTTTGTATCTTTTGGCATCTATGTTATGAACATGTGTACTACTATGATCAAGATACAACAAACCATTCATTGGGTGCATGACCATTGAAGGTATTATTCATAGAATAACCATTATTCTCTAACTTAAATGAATAACCGTCTTGCAATAAGCACGATCTAATCACGTTCATTCTCAACGCAAACACCAAATAACATTTATTTAGGTTCGTCACTAATCCTGAATGTAGAGAGAGCGTGCTATGTTGATCACATCAACCTTGGAAACATTTCCAACACACATCGTCACCTCACCCTTAGTTAGTCTCCGTTTATTCCGTAGCTTTTATTTCAAGTTACTAACATTTAGCAACCGGACCGTTATCCAATACCCAGGTGCTACTAGGAGTAACAACAAGGTACACATCAATAACACATATATCAAATATACTTCTGTCGATGTTGCCAGCCTTCTTATCTACCAGGTATCTAAGGTTGTTCCGCTTCAGCGACCTTTCTCCTCATAATAGAAGCACTTAGTCTCGGGTTTGGGTTCAACCTTGGGTTGCTTCACTGGAGCAACAATTGTCTTGCCATCCATGAAGTTTCCCTCTTTTCCCTTGCCCCTCTCAAAACTAGTGGTTTTACTAACCATCAACACTTGATGCCCTAGTTTTGCGGTGTCAAACATCGCGAATAGCTCAGGGATCATCAATTCTATTCCTGGCATTTCATAGTTCATCACGAAGCTCTAGTAGCTTAGTGACAGTGACTTGGAGAACTATATCACTCATTATCTTATTTGGAAGATCAACTCCCACTCGATTCAAGCAATCATAGTACCTAGACAATCTGAGCACATGCTCAACGATTGAGCTATTTTCCTCCATCTTGCAGGCAAAGAATCTTGTTGGAGATCTCATATCTCACAACATGGGCACAAGCCTGAGATAAGAATTTCAGCACTTAGAACATATCATATGTTTCATGATGTTCAAAACGTTTTGGAGCCTCAATTCTAAGCCGTAATGCATGACACACTAAACTATCAAGTAGACATCAAAACATGCGTGTCAGATGTTCACAACATCTACAAATGATGCTAGAGGGGGTGGCGCACCGAGCGGTGCATTATGGAGTAAGCCTTCTCTGCAGCAATGAGGACAATCCTCAGATCACGAACTCAGTCCGCAATATTGCTACAATTATCTTTCAACTTACTTTTCTCAAGGAACGTATCAATAAAACAGGGGAGCTACACCGCGAGCTATGTACAACATAATTTGCAGATACTTTGACTATGTTCATGATAATGAGTTCAATTAATCATATTACCTAAGAACTCCCACTCAAATTGACATCCCTTTGGTCATTCGAGTGATACATGATCCAAATTCACCATCTCAAGACCGATCATCACGTGAGTTGAGGTGGTTTCAATGGTGAACATCGTCATGTTGATCATATCTACTACATGACTCATGTTTGACCTTTCGGTCTCTTGTGTTCCGAGGCCATGTCTATACATGCTAGGATCGTCAAGTTTAACCCGAGTGTTATGCATGTGCAACACTGGCTTGCACCCGTTGTATGTGAACGTAGAGTCAATCACACCTGATCATCACATGGTGTCTCGACATGACGAACTTTCACAATGGTGCACACTCGGAGAGAACACAATTGATCTTGAAATTTAAGTGAGGGATCACCTTGTAATGCTACCATCATCCTAAGCAAAACAAGGTGCATAAAAGGATTAACATCACATGCAAATCATAAGTGACATGATATGGCCATGAACTTGTGCTTTTGATCTCCATCTCAAAAGCACCGGCATGATCTCCATCGTCACCAGCATGACACCATGATCTCCATCAACATGTCGCCATCGGGGTTGTCACGCCACCATGCTCATACTAATATAGCTATCATTTAGCGATAAAGTAAAGCATTACATTGTGCTTAATGATTGACACGCATGTCATACAATAATTAAAGACAACCCTATGGCTCCTGCCGGTTGCCGTACTCATCGACATGCAAGTCGTGATATTCTATACAACACATGATCATCTCATACATCACATATATCTCATCATGTAATTGGCCATATCACATCATAACATACCCTGCAAAACAAGTTAGATATCGTCTAATTGTTGTTGCAAGTTTTAAGTGGCTGCTATGGGTATCTAGCAAGAACGATTCTCACCTGCGCAAAACCACAACGGTGATAGATAAGTTGCTTGTCAACCTTCTCAAGGACCGCCTTTGTCGAATCCGATCCAACTAAAGTAGGAGAGACAAACACCCGCTAGCCATCTTTGTGCAACAAAGTTACACGTGAGTCGATGGAATCGGTCTTTCGTAAGCATACGAGTAAGGTTGGTCTGGGCCGCTTCATCCCACAATACCGCTGAACCAAAACACGACCAAAGGAGGAAGGAATCTAAGCATCAACGCCCACAAACTCCTTTGTGTTCTACTCGAGATCTCATCTACACATAGACCTAGCTCATGATCCCCCACTGTTGGGGAACGTTGCATGGGAAACAAAAAATTTCCTACGTGCACACAAGATCTATTCATGGTGATGAGCATCTACGAGAGGGAGAGTGAATCTACATACCCTTGTAGATCGCTAAGCGGGAAGCGTTAAGAAACGTGGTTGATGTAGTCGAACGTCTTCGCGATCCAAATCGCTGAGAGTCCCGCGATCCCGTCACGATCCGTCCCACGATCTCATCATGATCCATCCCACGATCTCATCACGATCCGTCTTGCAATCCAATCACAATTCGTCTCACGATCTTGATCACGGTCCTTCCGATCTAGGACCGAACGGACGACACCTCCGTATTCAGCACACGTACAGCTCGATGACGATCTCCGCCTTTTTGATACGGCAAGAGGGAGCAGAGAGGTAGATGAGTTCTCCGGTAGCGCGACGGCGTTGCGGCGATGGTGGTGGAGCTATTCCAGTAGGGCTTTGCCGAAGCACCGCTGAAAACCGATCTAGAGGAGAAACTACGATCTAGAGGAGAGGCAACACGTGGCTGTCTTTCTGTGTCTCAAAACCCTCAAAACCGAATATATACCCATCGCTATCGGTGACAACGATTTGATATTTTCGGTGTCACCGATTTTCACAACTGACAGCTGACAGGGAAACTCGGTGTAACCGAGAATATGAAATCAGCGGTACTGAGATTGGGAAACCAGATCAACCTAAGGAATTCAGCGAGACCAAGAATTTAGAGTTGGTTCCACCGAGATGCACTTGGGAGGTTTTAATGGTCAGTCCTTGACGATGCGGAACTCTGAGTGCTCCTCACACAGAGAGATCGAAAAGCACTTGTTCAAATTTTGTGATGCAACATGAATAGAATATGAGGTGAGAAAGCATAGATAGCTAGAAAAGTGGTCCTAGGCATTTTTGTATATCCAATTGGCAAAAGTAAAATAAAAAGCCAAATAGCAACAATTCGATATACTCGAATGAGTAAATAAATGCAGACCAACATGCTCACACAATAAAATGTCAAATGAAATCATGGAAAACGTGCACAGACACAATAGCATCTAACATGCACTTTGGCGATGACGGAGTCATCTATATATGAGTATATTGACTTAGGAGCCAAGTAAGAACACTTGATAATAGGTCATACTCATCATCTAAGCACAAGTGGGGCTACCACTTTTACATAAAGTAATATGGTCACATTCTATGAGATGCTTTGACTCAAGTCTTAGAGTAAAGCTCCGCCTTGATGTGACATCCCCCCATAGGAGGGATAAACTAACCTTGGGTTTTGTCGATGAAGACTTCATGTAGGTGAAGTAGTGGTGGATGCTCAAAGTTGATGAAGATCACCAAGAGTTGGGAGCATCCTTGTTGTTTCAATACTCTTCTCACCTACATGGGTTAGTCAAAACACACAAGAGACAAATACAAGGATATCTATGGACATGGAGTGTAAAGCATATGTGACGATTTCCATTGATTTGTTGATTACCTTGTCCCTTACTTACATGTGAGGGAATGTGTGACTCCTTGAACTAATCCATGATGTTGATGTTGATTGCAACTAGTTCTTGCCAACAATGAATGTGAGTGGATTTCATTGGCGGAGTCACCCCTCAAGAACTTATCTAGTTCTTCTTCTTGGGTACCCACATCAAGTTGATGGGGATCCTTGGTGTTGAGGTAGCACTTGTAGAAGTTGATCTTGTAGTAGTTTTGGGAGCCCACTTCACCAAAGCTTAGGAATCATCTTCATATGAGTCAATGTCCTCTTGAAGCTTGTTCTTGTCCTTGAGCTTGGGGTCTTGTGGTGGAAGGTCATATTGAGCTTTTTTTCCCGTGGGGAGATTATTTTCATACTTCTCCTTTTGAGGAACAAACTTGGGATTGGGATATTGACCTTCTTCCCATTCAAATCCATTAGCGTTGAAGTAGCCAACACCACGATTCTTCCGGTATCCTCCGTGCTTGCGTACAATCTCCTCAAATTGTTTGCACCCTTCAAGGCTCTTGTAGATACCTTTCTCTATAATCCCTTTCAAGAGTTCATTTTCTTGCTCAAGTGTAACTTGGCTAAGAGAAGAGTTAGTGGGATCAAGATAACTACTAGAAGCAATATCATTGGATTTATCATTTTTATTGCTACTAGTTGAAGAACCTTTCTTTCCTTTGTTACTAGCTTTCTTATGCTTAACTTGTGGCATGAATGTAGATAAGAGAAGTCGCTTGGCTAGATTAGAGGAAGTCTTGTTTCGAAGATCATCATTGATATCTTTAAGGAACTCATGCTCTTGCTCTAAATTGAGCTTCTCGAAGCATAGCTTCTCATGAGTACTTACAAGCTCTCTATGATCTTCTAGAGTTGACTCGTGAGCTAACTTAAGAGTTTTTAGTTCTTGAGTTAGTCGTTCTATTTCCACCTTATCATCATCGCACGGCTTATCTACACTAGAGTGAGTACTATCAAGTTTATTTTGACTAACATCACTAGATTTTTCAAATAGCAAGTCATCTTCAATTAACAAGTCATCGTCATCACTATTGAAATCAAGATACTCGGGGTGTGATACCTTGGGGCCATTACCCCTGAAGCAACATCCACTCCCTTCATTTGGTGAATCAAATATGTTGTAGGAGTCAGTTTTCACTAGTGCATGTCCGACAAGACCTTCATCTTGACTATAGTAGGAGTTGGAGTGATAGCTTCTCTCCGAGTGGTTTTCAGATTCGGAGCCCGAAACCCAGTCAACAACATGATCTTCATGTTTCCTTCTTGAGTACCTCTGGGTGTACTTGTCCTTCTTCTCCAAGTCCCTACTTCTCCTTGAGGGTCTTCATTCATAACGATCATCTCTACTCCTTCTCTCTCTTCGAGGTGACTCGTCTCTTGACCTTCTTCTTCTTGGTAACTCTTCTTTTATTTTGTAAGGAGCCATCACTCATTGGAGTAGTGTCCGGGCTTCCCACAATTGTAGCAGTAACGGTCATGACTTGACGAATGGTTCTCTTCATATCTTGAGTTGGAGCTTGGATCTTTGCTTCTATTCTTGTAGAACTTGTTGAATTTCTTGACCATGAGGCCTATCTCTTCATTTGTGACAAGGTTGTCGCTTGAGGTAGCAGGAGCATCACTTGTGGCTTTGTAATCACGGCTAGACTTGTGGTGAAGATCTTCCTTGTCTTTGAGTGTCATCTCATGAGCAACAATCTTACCAATCACTTCCGTTGGCTTTAGATCTTTGTAGTTGGGCGTCATTTAGATCAATGTGCATACAGTGTCATATCGATCATCCAAAGCTCGACGTATCTTCTTGATGATGAATTTGTCAGTCATTTCTTCACTTCCTAAGCTGGCAATCTCATTGGTGATGAGAGCTATCCTAGAGTACATCTTAGCGACTCCTTCACCATCCTTCATCTTGAACTTGTCAAGTTGACTTTGAAGAACATCCAACTTGGATTCTCTCACAGATTCTGTACATTCATGCATATCATTCAAAGAATCTCAAATCTCTTTTGCATTCTCAAGATGGCTGATTTTGTTGAATTCCTCGAGGCATAGGAGTTGAAGAGAATGTCACATGCTTGAGCATTGAGTTGCAACATCTTCAATTCATCCGCAGTCGCTTCGCGATCGGGTTCCCTTCCTTCCGCAAAGAATTCACCTTGCATACCAACACAAACAACAGCCCAAACGGAGGGTTATGACCAAATGCATTTTCATTTTGTGCTTCCAACTAGCAAAATTTGTGCCATCAAAGTACGGACCTCTACGGTGATAATTTCCATCACTAGACGCCATACTCTCCTAGGTTGTGAGACCAATGCAATGGAGACCAAAGCTTTGATACCACTTGTAGGATCAAAAGTAGTGCTTGAGGGGGGGGGGGTGATTAGACTGCTTGACCAATTAAAAATCTACCTTTTCCTAATTTTTTGTCTTGGCAGATTTTAGCATTCATAGTATGTCAAGTACACCCTACACATGCATGTCTAAGAGTATAGCAGCGGAAAGTAAAGACAAGAATGTAAGTAAAAGAAGGGTAGGAAGATCAAATGCAATTGGTGACACGATGATTTTTCCTGTGGTTTCGATAGGTGAGACTATCGTACATCCACGTTTATGGAGTCTTCAACCCACGGAGGGTAACTGTCGCGAGAGTCCTCGGAGGGCTCTACCCACGGAGCGTTCCATGAAGAAGCAACTTTGACTATACCATGATAGCCTACGTCCATGGAGGACTAGCCTAACTCGGGGTAGATCTTCACGAAGTAGGCGATGTCCTTGCCCTTTAAAAAGTTCTTGGTTCACTCCACAACACAAATTAGGAGGCTCCCAAGAGACACCTAACCAATCTAGGAGGCACCACCCTCCAAAAGGCAAAAGGCTCGATTGTGTCGATAAACTCCTTGTTCTTGTGCTTCAAGATGAGAGACTCCTCAACACACAATCACTCTCTCACATATTTGTCTTTGTAGAAGAGATTTATTGGGTGGAAAGCAACTTGGGGAGGCTATATATCAAGATTCCTATGGTAGGAATGGAATGGCATGTTCTCAACACATGATTAGGTGGCTCTCTCTCAGAAAATCAGTAGGTACGAGTGGGGAACTGTTCTCAGTGCTTCTCTCTCGAGTGAGTGGTGGTGGATGGGTATATATAGGCATCTCCAAAAATCCAACCATTACACACATTAAGTCAGTCTTGGTGGAACCGATGTGTGAAAATCGGTTGTATGGAAGTGACCAAAAAGTGGCAACTTTTGAATCTCGGTGAGACTGATATAGGAAACTCGGTTGCACCGATAATGTGACCAACGGTCAGATTGCGAATCTCGGAGACGCCGATTCACAAAACATAGAGGGACCAATTTTGTAAACTTGCATAACAGGATGTTGGCAGCCTAACTCGGAGGCACCGAAGCAGAATCGGTTGCACCAAAAAACTAGGGTTTTGGCTGAGTCTGTCTAGTGTTTGGAATCGGTGGCACCGAGTGGAATGTGTTGGTTGCACCGATTTTGAGTATTTGGCTTTGTAAAGACTTTTGTGGAAGAGCTTGTGGGTGTATGTGGTGACTACCACATGTGCACGTATGAGCATTTTGTTCACCAATAAAACCTTACCCCCTTTTAATAGTATTGTCTTTCCTATGGACTCAAAGTGATTTCTCATAAAAGGTAAAATGTAGAGTCCTTTGCTTGAAGCTTTGCCAATCTATTTCCTTGCATCTTGGGGTATTCCACAATCCTTATGCGAACCCATCATTGAACTTTTCCTGAAACATACTTAGTGGAAACATTAGTTCAATGACATATATGCTGTTATTAATAACCAAAACCACCAAGGGGGCAAATGTGCTTTCAATTTCCCCCTTTTTGGTAATTGATGACAACATATAGATCAAAGCTACAACATATGATATAATTAATGAATATAATCTTCGCTTTGAGAAGTATGTGAAAAGTAAGATCTCCCCCTAAATTTGTGCATTATTTTTAAATTTGCATTTGGATGCAAATGCACAATTGATTAGGTACATGGGGCACTTCTTCCATGTCACATAGAACTTGGTGGTGTGCGAGGATAATAAGGGTTAATAACATAGCATAACGCATCAAGCAAAGTGAATGATCATCAAAGGATAGGAAATAGTAGCAAAGTGAATGAATCCATATGCTAGAATTAGGAAGTTCAAGATGTATTTTGGTTAAAAAACAATAGATGTATGTGGCATGTTAGGTTGAGACTCCCAGTAAGGTTTATGTTACGCAGATCGAACGGCCATGATTTTTTAACTTTTGTAGGTCCACCAAATAAATGGTTTATATTTTCCGATTAATGTGGGATTTTCTAGCTCATTTATTTATTATCAGTCCGTATTTTTCTTTTAGTAGATAATAGATAATACCTTCAACGTTCATGCACCCAATGTGAATGGTTTATTGAATCTCGATCGTAGTGATACATATGTTCATAATATTGATGCCAAAAGATTCAAAGTTAATAATGATAGTTGTACATACTTGTGGCACTGCCGCCAAGGTCATATTGGTGTAAAGCGCATGAAGAAACTCCATGCTGATGGATCTTTTGACTCACTCGATTTGGAATTGGTTGAGACATGCGGACCATGCCTCATGGGCAAGATGATTAAGAGCCCGTTTTCCAGTATAATGGAGCGGGCAAGTGACTTATTGGAAATGATACAAGTTGATGTATGCGTTCCAATGACTGTTGAAGCATGCGGTGGATATCATTATTTTCTTACCTTCACTGGCGATTTGAGTGGATATGGCTATATTTGCTTAATGAAACACAAGTCTGAAATGTTTAAAAAGTTCAAGCAATTTTAGAGTGAAGTTGAAAATCATTGTGACAAGAAGATAAAATGTCTACGATGTGATCGTGGATGTAAATATCTGAGTTACAAGTTTGGTATGCAACTTAAGACAAATGTGGAAGTTATTTCACAACTCACGCCGTCTGGAATACCATAGTGTGATGGTGTGTCCGTATGTCGTAGTCATGCTCTATTGGATATGGTGCGTACTATGATGGCTGTTACAGATTTGCCACTATCGTTTTGTGGTTATGCATTAGACACAATCATAGTCACTTTCAATAGGGCATCATCTAAATCGGTTGAGATGACACCGTTTGGCAGGAACCTTAGCTGCCATTTCTTAGATTTTGGGAATGCGATGCTTATGTAAAAATATTTCAACATGATAAGCTCGAACCCAAAGCGGACAAACACATCTTCATGGACTATCCTAAGTAAATAGTTGGGTATACCTTCTATCCCAGATCCAAGGACAAAGTGTTTGTTGCTAAAAATGGGTCCTTTCTTGGGAAAGAGTTTCTCTCGAAAGAATTGAGTGGGAGGAAAGTAGAAGTGATGAGGTTATTAAACCGTCACCTCAGTTGGATGGTAGCACGGCGCAGAAAGATGTTTCTGTGGTGCCTACACCAAATGAAGAGGACGCTAATGATGATGATCATGAAACTTCGGATCAAGTTACTACCGAACCTCGTAGGATGACAAGGACACATACTACCCCTGAGTACTGTGGTGATCCTGTCTTGGAAATCATGTTGTTAGACAACAATGAGCCTACGAACTATGAAGAAGTGATGGTGGGCCCGAATTCCAACAAATGGATAGGAGCCATGAAATCCGAGATTGGATCCATTTATGAAAACCAAGTATGGACTTTGGTAGACTTGCTTGTTGAATGACAAGTCGCCAATTACAAATGGATCTTTAAATGAAAGACAAACAATGATGGTAAATGTCACCATTAATAAAAGTTCGACTTGTAGCAAAGAGGTTTCCGACAAGTTCAAGGAGTTAACTATGATGGGACTGTCTCACCTGTAGCGATGCTAAAGTCTGTTGGAATTATGTTAGTAGTTGCTGCATTTTTTGATTATGAAATCTGGTAGATGGATGTCAAAACAGAGTTTCCTTAACGGTTTCCATGAGGAAAGGTTGTATGTGATACAACTAGAAGATTTTGTCGGTCCTAAAGATGCTAAAAAGTGTGCAAGCTCCACTGATCCTTCTATGGACTGGAGCAAGCATGTCGGAGTTGGAATATGTGCTTTGATGAGGTGATCAAATCTTTTGGATTTCTACAAAGTCTATGAGAAACTTGTATTTACAAGAAAGTGAGTGGGAGCACTATAGAATTTTTGATATGCATATGTGGTTGACATATTGTTGATCGGAAATAATGTAGAATTTCTGGAAAGCATAACGGGTTGTTTGAAATATGTTTTTCAAAGGAAGACCCGGATAAAGCTACTTAAATATTGGGCATAAAGATCTATAGAGATAGATCAAGACACTTGATAAGACTTTTAATGAGTACATACCTTTACAAGATTTTGAAAGAGTTCAAATTGCACCAGTCAACGAAGGAGTCCTTACCTGATTTACAAGGTGTGAAATTGAGTTAGACTCAAAACTCGACCATGGCAGTAGAAAGAGAAAGGACGTAGGTTCCCAATATCCGTAGGCTCCATAATGTATGCCATCCTGTACCGCATGTGATGTGTGCCTTTCTATTAGTCTGGCAAGGGGTACAAGAGTGATCCAGGAGTGATCACTGGTCAGTGGTCAAAATTTTCCTTAGCAACTAGAGGACTAAGGAAATGTTTCTCGATTATGGAGGTGACAAAGAGTTCGTCATAAAGGGTTATGTAGATGCAAGCTTTGACACCCATCCGGAAGACTCTAAGTAGCAAACCGGATACGTTTAGTGGAGCAACAGTTTGGAATAGCTCCAAGTGGAGCGTGGTAGCAGCATCTACAATATAGAGAGTTGCAAAGAATACACGGATCTGAATGTTATAGACCCATTGACTCAAACCTCTCTCACGAGCAAAACATGATCAAACCCCAAAACTCATTGGGTGTTAATCACATGGTGATTTGAGTGTTAATCACATGGTGATGTGAACTAGATTATTGACTCTAGTGCAAGTGGGAGATTGTAGGAAATATGCCCTAGAGGCAATAATAAGTTAGTTATTCTCATATTTCCTTGTTCATGATAATAGTTTATTATCCATGCTATAATTGCATTGATTGGAAACTCAAATACATGTGTGGATACATAGACAACAAAGTGTCCCTAGTAAGTCTATACTAGACTAGCTCGTTGATCACAGATGGTCAAGGTTTCCTGACCATAGACATGAGTTGTCATTTGATAACGGGATCTCATCATTAGGAGAATGATGTAATGGACAAGACCCAGCTATAAGCATAGCATATGATCATGTCAGTTTATTGGTACTTCTTTATCCATGTCAAGTATCCATTCCTACGGTCATGAGATCACACAACTCCCTGACACCGGAGAAATGCCTTGTGTCTACCAAACGTCACAACGTAACTGGGTGACTATAAAGGTTCTCTACCGGTATCTTTGAGGGTGTCTGTTGGGTTGGCGTGGATCAAGACTGGGATTTGTCACTCCGTATGACAAAGAGGTATCTCTAGGCCCAGTTGGTAATACAACATCACAAGAAGCTTGCAAGCAATGTGACTAAGGAGTTAGTCACGAGATCCTGTATTACGAAATGATTAAAGAGACTTGACGATAACGAGACTGAACTAGGTATGGACTTACCAACGATCGAATCTGGGGCAAGTAACATACCGATGGACAAAGGGAAGTGCATACGGGATTGATTGAATCCTTGACATCGTGGATTGACCGATAAAGATCTTTGTAGAATATGTAGGAGCCAATATGGGCATCCAGGTCCCGCTATTGCTTATTGACCACAGAGGTGTCTCGGTCATGTTTGCATAGTTCTCGAACCCACAGGGTCTGCACCTTAACATTGGGTTATGATATAATGTTGATGAGTTATATATGTTGGTGACCTAAAGTTGTCCGGAGTGCCAAATTAGATCTCGGACTTCACGAGGAGCTCCGGAAGGGTCCGGAGGTAAAGATTTATATATGGGAAGTCATATTTTGGCTATCGGAAAAGTTTCGGGTTTTCCGATATTGTACCGGGAAGCTTCTAGAAGGTTTTAGAAACTTCTATAGGAGTCCGGAAGTCCACCAAGGGTTCCACCACGACCCAAGGGTTTGCATGGGCTGATGGGAAACATAGTGGCCTTATTGGGCCAAGCGCACAAGTCCTTCAAGGCCCATGCAGTTCGGAAAGGTGGATAGTCCACCTTTGTATGGAAGGGAAGGGGGGACTAGGGCTTGGAGGGGCTGTTCCCCACGGCCCTCCACCTATATATAGAGGGGAGGGGGTGCCCCAAGAGGACACACGAAGCCCTTGGCGCCCCTCTCTCTCCATAGATCGTTTTATCCTCCATTCACGGTTTCAGTAACGCTAGGTGTAGCCCTACCGGGATAGCACCACCACCACCGCCACCACACCGTCGTGCTTCCGGAGAACTCATCTACTACTATGCTCTCGCTCGCTGGATCGAGGAGGTGGATACGTCATCGAGCTGTACGGGTGCTGAACGCGGAGGTGTTGTCCGTTCGACACTAGATCGGGACAGATTGTGATTCGATCGCCGGACGTTTCGTGATTGGGTCGCGAAGACGTTCGACTACATCAACCACATTTATTAACGCTTCCACTTAGCAATCTACAAGGGAATGTAGACACACTCCCCCTCTCGTAGCTATGCAGCTCCATGGATAGATCTTGCGTGTGCGTAGGAATGTTTTTTATTCCCATGCAACGTTCCCCAACGGTGGTATCAGAGCTAGGTCTATGCATAGATGATATGCACGAGTAGAACACAAAGGAGTTTGTGGGCATTGATATTCATTTTTCTTCCTCCCTTAGTCTTTTCTTAATTCAGCAGTATTGTGGGATGAAGCGGCTCGGACCAACCTTACTCGTCCACGTACGAGAGACCGGTTAGATCGACTGACATATGACTTTGTTACATAAAGATGGCTGGAGGATGCCTATCTCTCCCACTCTAGTTGGATCGGATTCGACTAAGGAGGTCCTTATAGAAGGTTCAATAGCAACTTGTGTAGCACGGTTGTGGTTTTGCATAGGTAAGAATCGTTCTTGCTAGATACCCATAGCAGCCAGGTAAAACATGCAACAACAATTAGAGGACGTCTAACTTGTTTTTGTAGGGTATGTTGTGACATGATATGGCCAAAGACATGATGAGATAAAGGTGATTTATGCGATAATCATATGTTGTATAGATTATCACGACTTGCATGTCATTCCGTATGGCAACTGATAGGAGCCATAGGGTTGTCTTTAATTATTGTATGACCCATGTGTCAATCATTAAGCGCTATGTAATGCTTTATTTTAAGGCTAAACAGTAGAAAATAGTACTAGAAGCATGGTTGGCACAACAACCCCGATGGCGACACAATGATGGAGATCATGCTGTTATGCCGATGATGATGGAGATCATGCCGATGCTTTGGAGATGGAGATCAAAAGCACAAGTTCATGGCCATATCATGTCACTTATGATTTGTATGTGATGTTAATCCTTTTATGCACCTTGTTTTGCTTAGGACGACGGTAGCATTATGAGGTGATCCCTCACTAAAATTTCAAAATAAAATTGCGTTCTCCCCGAGTGTGCGCTGTTGCGAAAGTTCATCGTTTCGAAGCACCACGTGATGATCGGTTGTGATAGACTCTACATTCACATTCAACAGGTGCAAGCCAGTCTTTCACACGCAGAACACTTGGGTTAAACTTGACGAGCCTAACATGTACAGACATGACCTCGAAACACGGGATACCAAAAGGTGGAACATGAGTCATACTGTAGATATGATCAACATGGAGATGTTCACCATTGAAACCACCTCATCTCACGTGATGATCGGACTTGGGTTGGTGGATTTGGATCATGTTGCACTTAGATAACCTGAGGGATGTTGATTTCAGTGCGATTTCTTAAGTAATATGATTAATTGAACTCATTATCATGAACATAGTCAAAGTGTCTTTGCATATTATGCTGTAGATCAATAGCTCACATTGTAGCTCCCCAGAATTTTGATACGTTCCTATAGAAAAAGTAAGTTGAAAGATGATGGTAGCAATTATGCGGAGTGGGTCCGTAAACTGAGGATTGTCCTCATTGCTGCACAGAAGGCTTATGTCCTTGATGCACCGCTCGGTGCGCCACCCCCTCTAGCATCGTGATGTTGTGAACATGTGTCAGGAATGTTGTGATGACTACTTGATAGTTCAGTGCTTCATGCATTACGGCTTAGAATTGAGTTTCCAAAGATGTTTTGAATGTCACGGAGCATATGAGACGTTCCAAGAACTCGAGTTGAGATTTCAGGCTCGTGCCCATGTTGAGAGGTGTGAGACCTCCAACAAGATTCTTTTCCTGTAAGATGAAGGAGAATGGCTCAATCAGTGAGCATGGACTCATATTGTCTAGGTGCTGCAAATCGCTTGAATCGAGTGGGAGTTGATTTTCTAGATAAGTAGTGATTAACATAGTTCTCGAAGTCACTGCCACCAAGGTACTAGAGCTTCGTGATGAACCACTACAGGAAACAAGTACTTTGCCGTCCACCATCCCGGACGGCAAAGGCATGAAACAGGGATGGCAAAGGCTTTGCCGTCCGCCAGCGGATGACAAACCGTCCGGCTGAATAATCCACGGTAGAGGCTGCTTTGTCGTCCGCTGGCAGACGACAAAGACCTTAGGTTCTTTGTCGTCTGCCAGCGGACAGCAAAGAGCCTGGATGGCACACGTGGGCACTTAGCTCCGTTAGGGGTCTTAACGGCGTGCTTTGCCGTCCGCTGGCAGACGGCAAAGACCTTAGGTTCTTTGCCATCTGCCAGCGGACGGCAAAGAACCTAAGGTCTTTGCTGTCTGCCAGCGGACGGCAAAGTACCTTTTTTTATAGTTGGGGCTGGCCTAGGTGGGTTCTTTGCCATCCGCTGGCAGATGGCAAAGAGGGGGGGCGTTAGGTCAACTAGCAGGCTGGGTCGTGGGTGGGCCCCCCCTCTTTGCCGTCCGCTAGCGGACGACAAAGAGGTGGCTGATGGCAAAGCCACTCTTTGTCGTCTGCCACCTCTTTGCCGTCCGCATTCTCCTAGCTGATGGCAAAGCCATTTTTGTCGTCCGCTAGCTGACGGCAAAGAGGAGGCAGACGGCAAATCTTCTGATTCCAGTAGTGAACTATAACATGCTAGGGATAGATGGCTCCATGAGCTAGTCGCGATGTTCGATACCGCGAAGGTAGAAATCAAGAAGGCCAAGGGCAAGGGCAAAACCACCAGTTTTGAGAAGGGCAAGGGCAAGAAGGGAAACTTCATGAATGGCAAGCTAGTTGTTGCTCAGGTGAAGAAACCCAAAGTTGAACCCAAACTCGAGACTAAGTGTTTCTATTATGAGGAGAACGGTCACTGGATCGGAACTGCCCTAGATGCTTGGTAAATCAGAAGGCTGACAACGTCAACAGAAGTATATTTGATATACAAGTTATTGATGTGTACCTTACTAGTACTCCTAGTAGCTCTTGGGTATTAGATACTGGTTCAGTTGCTAAATGTTGGTAACTCGAAACAAAAGTTATGGAATAAAAGGAGACTAGCTAAGGGCGAGGTGACGATGTGTGTTGGAAGTGTTTCCAAGGTTGAGGTGATCACCATCACACGCTCTCTCTACCTTCGGGATTAGTGATGAACCTAAATAAAATTTATTTGGTGTTTTCATTGAGCATGAACATGATTAGATCGTGTTTATTGCAATACGATTATTCATTAAAGTTAGAGAATAATGGTTATTCTATTTACATGAATAATACCTTCAATGGTCACGCACCCAATGTGAATGGTTTATTGAATCTCGGTCTTAGTGATACACATGTTCATAATATTGATGCCAAAAGATGGAAGGTTAATAATTATAGTACCACATACTTGTGGCACTGCCACCAAGGTCATATTGGTGTAAAGCGCATGAAGAAACTCCATGCTGAAGGATATTTTGAATCGCTCGATTTCGAATCAGTTGAGACATTGATACGTCTCCATCGTATCCACTTTTACAAACTCTTTTGCCCTTGTTTCAGACTCTAATTTGCATGATTTGAATGAAACTAACCCGAACTGATGCTGTTTTCAGCAGAATTGCCTTGGTGCTATTTTCGTGCACAAATAAAAGTTCTCGGATGGACCTGAAAATTTACGAAGATTATTTTTGGAATTGATAAAAAATACTGGCGAAAGAATCAACCGGAGGGGGCCATCCACAGGTCACAAGCCCACAGGGTGCGGCCACCCTCCTAGCCGCGCTTAGCAGACTTGTGGGCGCCCTGGATCTCCAGTGACCTCAATTCCAACTCCATATATTCACATCCACAGAGAAAAAAACGCAAGGAGAATAGATCATCATGTTTCATGATATGGATCCGCCGCCACCTTCTATTCTTCCTCGGGAGGCCAGATCTGGAGTCCGTTTTGGGCTCCGGAAAGGGGAAATCGATGCCATTGTCATCACCAACCATCCTTCATCACCAATTCCATGATGCTCTCCGCCGTTCATGAGTAATCCCATCAAAGGCTTGTTGTACGGTGATGGATTGGATGAGATTTATCATGTAATCGAGTTAGTTTTGTTAGGGTTTGATCCCTAGTATCCACTATGCTCTGAGATTGATGTTGCTATGACTTTGCTATGCTTAATGCTTGTCACTATGGCTCGAGTGCCATGATTTCAGATTTGAACCTATTATGTTTTCTTGAATATAGATGTGTTCTTGATCCTATCTTGCAAGTTGTAGATACCTATTACGAGTTATGATCCGCATCCCCTAGGGTGACAATAACTGGGATTCTTTCCAGTGATTACCATAGTTTGAGGAGTTCATTTATTCACTAAGTGCTAATGATTTGGTCCAGTTCTATATTAAAAGGAGGCCTTAATATCCCCTAGTTTCCATTAGGACCCCACTGCCACGGGAGGGTTGGACAAAAGATGGCATGCGAGTTCTTTTCCATAAGCACATATGACTATATACGGAATACATGCCTACATTACATTGATGAATTGGATCTAGTTCTGTGTCTCCCTATGTTATAACTATTGCATGATGAGTGCCATCCGACATAATCATCCATCACCGATCCATTGCCTACGAGATTTTCACATATTTGTCCTTGCTAAGTTATTTTTCCGTTGCTACTGTTACAATCACTACAAAACTGCTACTCTCACTTTTGCCATCGTTACTGTTACTTCCATACTACTTTGCTACTAAATACTTTGCTGCAGATATTAAGTCTTTCAGGTGTTGTTGAATTGACACCTCAACTGCTAATACTCGAGAATATTCTTTAGCTCCCCATGTGTCGAATCAATAAATTTGGGTTAAATACTCTACCCTCGAAAACTGTTGCGATCCCCTATACTTGTGGGTTATCAAGACCTTTTTCTGGCGCCGTTGCCGGGGAATATAGCTCTATTCTCTGAGTCACTTGAGAATTATATCTGTTGATCACTATGATGAATATGAAAGACTTAAAAACCAAGATCTATCCGTCTAGTACTTGGGGAGGTAAGGAACTGCCATCTAGCTCTGCACTTGATTAGCCTTTTGTTATGAGTAAATTTTTGACACCACCACCTGATATTGATTCTGATATGTCGCAAGTAATTGATGATGCCACTTCTGCTATGCATGATGCTTATGATGATACTTTGCTGGATAATATTGTGCCACTAGGTGAATTTCTTGATGAACAAATTGCTAGAGTTAATAGTGAAACTGATGATATTTCTAAAACTGATGAAATTATTGAAACTGAACACTATGAGACACCTGCTAGACCTAGCTCTACTAGATATGAATTGCCTTATATACCCAAGGGTTATGTTATGGAGGGAGAGGTAGCTAGGGACTTTCTTGCTTGTAAGGATAGAGATGATCTTAAGAAATTGCTATGCAAGTGGAAGGAAAAATCTTTGAATGCTAGAATGCAATATGATCCTAAGTTTGCTACTTCACATATCTTTGTTACTGATAAGGATTATGAATTCTCTATCGGTCGTGAGTTAATTACTTTGGTTGAATCTGATCCTTTCCATGGTTATGACTCTGAAACTGTTATGGCACATCTTACTAAATTGAATGATATAGCCACCCTATTTCCTCATGAGGAAAAAAATCATTCTTACTATATTCTTAAATTGTTTCCTTTCTCATTAAATGGTGATGCTAAGATATGGTTTAATTCTCTTGTTCCTGGTTGTGTGCGTAGTCCCCATGATATGATATATTACTTCTCTGAAAAATACTTTCCTGTGTATAAGAAACAAGCTGCCTTACAGAAAATATTTAACTTTGTGCAAATTAAAAAAGAGATTCTCCCACAAGCTTGGGGGAGGCTTCTCCAATTACTTAATTCTTTGCGTGATCATCCTCTCAATAAAAACGAAATACTTGATATCTTTTATAATGGACTAACTGATGCTTGTAGGGACCACTTAGATAGTTGTGATGGTTGTGTTTTCAGGGAACAAACTGTTGAACAAGCTGAACTTCTATTGAATAATATATTGAGCAATGATAATGATTGGACTATTCCCGGACCACCTCCAAAGCCAACTCCGAAGAAAATGGGTATTCTATTTCTTAGTCCTAAAGATATGCAAGAGGCAAAGAAATCTATGAAAGAAAAAGGTATTAAAGCTGAAGACGTTAAGAATCTACCACCTATTGAGGAAATACATGGTCTTGATAACCTGACATAGGTAGTAGAGGTAAATTATCTTCGAAGATTTGATGAAGGTGATATTCCTCATAATAAGTATGCTAGCCAATGCTTGGATGAGTTTGATACCTTTATTATTAAGCAACAAAATTTCAATGCTTATGTTAGTAGACAATTGAAACATAATGCTTACATGCTTGATTGCTTAGGTGATTATATGAGTAGAAATATCAATGATCTTAATCTTATTAGTAAACATGCTTCGATGGTAACTACTCAAGTAAAACAAGTACTTAAGGCACCGAATGATTTGCTTAATGAGATGAATAGTAAGAACAATGATCATTCTGTTAGAGTTGTGACTAGAGGTGGTAAAATAACTCAGGGACCTTTGTATCCTGAGGGCCATCCTAAGATAATTGAGCAAGATTCTCATGGAATTAATACTGATGCACCTAGTCGTTCCAGCAATAAGAGGAAAAAGAATGATGACAGAACCTTGCATGCTGCTAGTGAACCTATTATAGATACACCTGAAAACCCAAATGATATTTCTGTTTCTGATGTTGAGACACGATCTGGTGATGAACATGATCCTAGTGATAATATTAATAATGATGTTCATGTTGATGCTCAACCTAGTAATGATAATGATGTGGAGATTGAACCTGTTGTTGATCTTGACAACCCACAACCTAAGAATAAAAGATTTGACAAAAGAGATTTTGTAGCTAGGAAGCATGGTAAAGAAAGATAACCATGGGTTTAGCAACCCATGCCCTTCCCTCCTAAACCATCCAAGAAAAAGGACAATGAGTATTTTGAGCGCTTTGTTGAAATGCTTAGATCTTTCTGTTGGGGAACGTTGCATGGGAAACAAAAAATTTCCTTCGCTTCACCAAGATCAATCTAGGAGATGAGCATCTACGAGAGGAGAGATTGGATCTACGTACCCTTGTAGATCGCTAAGCGGAAGCGTTAAAGAACGCGGTTGATGTAGTGTTACGTCTCCGCGATCCAAATCGCAAGCTGTCCCACAAACTCCCGATCAAGTACCGAACGGACGGCACCTCCGCGTTCAGCACACATGCAGCTCGGTGAAGATCTCCGCTTTCTTGATCCAGCAAGAGAGAAGAGAGGTAGACGAGTTCTCCGGCAGTGCGAGGACGTTGTGGCGATGGTGGTGGAGAAATTCCAGCAGGGCTTCGACTAAGCACTGCTGAAACCGATCTAGAGGAGAAAACGAACTAGAGGAAGAAGAGGGCAACACTTGGCAGAATTAGGGTTGGGGATGCCCTCAAAATCCTTTAGTATATATAGGAGGGAGGGGAAAGGAGGCAACCCTAGCCTCTCCTCCAAGGAGAGGTTCGGCTGAACCAAAGAGGGAGAGTCCACCTCCCACAAGGGAGGTGGATTCCAAGTGGGACTCTCTCCCAAACTTGGAATCTACTCTAGCTCCTCCTTCCCTGCGCATAGGCCTATTGGGCTGGCTTGCCCAGGGGCTGGTGCGCCACCTCTAAGGCCCATGTGGCCCCTTGGGGCATGTGGGCCTATGACAACCCGGGATCGACGTTCCAGAAGACCCGAGAAGATTCCCCTTTTATTTCCGTTCTCGTCTATGTTTGTCTGGTTGTCACATTCATCATTGCATCATTCGCATCATCTGCATAGCATCATCACTCGTTTTCAAAACTTGCATCCGTTCGTAGTTGCCTGTTCTCTCCGTTCTTGCTGTTGCCCGTTTCGAGACCAACCACACACGCACGCGCCCGCGACATCATTTAAAATAAAACCTTTTTTAGGCGCGCTAAAAATATTCTTGGATTGGGTCGAAACTTGGCGCATGGTCTTGTTATAGTCTAGGTAGACCGCCTGTCGAATTTCGTCGCGTTCCGAGTTTGTTTGATATCCCGTCGGTCAATCGTAGCACTGAGGTTATCGGTATTCCGTCAGACGTTGTCGGTGTTTTAAAACTTCATGTCACGAGCCGCACTTCCTCTCATCTCTCCCTAGTCCCTCTACACAGCCCGCTAGCCCAACCTAGCCACTCCCTACGTTCGTGGTCGTCGGATCTCGATCGGACGGACGTTGTCCAGCCACCCCTAGTGCCTTCCCTATATAAAGCTATGGAGAGAGCTCTCACTCTCTCTAGGGTTTCCCCCTTGCCAAATTGCAGCCACACACCTAGAGAAACCCCACCTGCTAGCCCTCCTCCTTCAGATCCCGCAGCCCCATCCATCTGCCCATTTTCGGCCCTCGGATTGCGATCTAGGGGCTGAAAAATCGCCAGATTCCCACCTATCGGACATGTCCGGCGGCCAACCCGGACGTGTCCGGCGACCGCAGTGCAGCCCGAGCCTCCCATGGCGCCCGAGCGCCTCGTCCCCGCAGCTGCCCGAGCAGTGCGCCCGTCCCCGCCGCTGCCAGCCTCGCCAGAGTCCTCGCCGGAACCTCTCTCTCCTTCTCCCTCCTTCCTCTCCCTCTCCCTCTCTCACCCAGCCGGCCTCTCTCTCTCTCTGCAGGACCTCTTGCCATGGTCGCCGGTCGTCGAGCTCGCACCGGAGCTCCCTCGCCCCAGCCGCCGCCGGGTATGGCCGGATCTGGGCCGGCGCCGCCCATCCCCGCCTCCGCCGGCCTACCCCAGCGCCGCCCCGCGCCGGTGCCAGCCGCCGCCGCCATGGCCTCCCGCTCGGGACGAGAGGAGGACGACGCCGCAGCGCCCCCGTTGACCGCGCCCGATCGGATTGGGTGGGCTAGGCCCATCTCCCCTCCAGGCCATTGGCCCAGGGTGAGCCCAGCTCCCCTCTGCGCGTTTTCTTTTTTTTTCTTTTTCGTTAGGCCCAATTGCTTTTTTTAAACATTAATATATAATTATCCGTAAGTCATATAAAAATGTTTTGAATATGAAAAATGATTAGAAAAATGTGTAGATTAATAATATGCCATTTTCTTCCATGTTTAAATATTGAACATGTCTTTTTCTATGATTCTGCATAATTACCATTAATTGCATTGTCAAATTATTTCACGTGCATCGGAATTAATCCAAAATCATATTTAAGAAATGTTCATATCATCGGCATCGCATTTTCGTGCATGATAAAAATATTGACATGATGTTTGCATTTTAGTTGCATATATGACTTGCTATAAGATGATTAGGCCATAGGATTGCATAATTAATTGTGATTAATTTTCCTTATGAACCTATTTTTATTATATATGTTTTCGGGGTAGAAAAATTCATAGGAATTATCTGTGCATTTAGTTTTTTCATTTGAGCATTTTGTGTGCATGTCATTTTTGCTATGACGCCCTTTTTTCTTTTTCGTGTGATTTATTAGGGGCATGATATGAAATAATTTTGAACATGAGATATGCTCTTTGATATGTGTCCTAGCCCTTGGACATTTTGTTTGTATTAGAAATGCATGTGTAGGTGTTGTTTTGTTGTTGTCAACTTGCTATAAAATTCTTCTGTTTTGAGATGCTAAAATATTTCCAAGTCTGCAATCTGTAATATTTTGTTGCTATCTTGCCATGTGATTTGCTAGTGATCTAGAACCCTTTTGTGGTTGGTGTAATGGAGTTATTTGTAGTTGATATTGTCCTTTAGTATGCTGTTAAGTTTAATGCCATAATATGATCTATAGCATATAGTTTCACTGCTATCAACATGCCTTCGTGATAAAAACTGCACTGTCTAAAACTGCTATTTTCACTAAGTCTGAAACTATTTTCAAGTAGCCACCTTGTGAGCTTCCTACCAAGTGATCCATGCATGTTTTGAATAGGATATGCGAAGATAAAATAAAGTGCGTGTTATATGCTACTGCCCCATGCTTAGTTTATGCATTTTAGAACAATGTAACTTGTTGTTTTCATGTGTGCAAAATGCTAAGTTGCTATTTTGGGCAGATTTCAACTAAAACTTGTTTTGGTGTTTGTGGTTGAACCGTAGCTCCGTTTTGAACATGTTGGATATGAAACTTGCTTAGAATCTCATGTAGTTTCATAATAACTTGCTGTATTCATGATTTGAGATGTTTGTGATTGTATTTTCCATGCATTTGCATTCATGACATGTGCATCTTGTGTTGCTCATATCTTTTAGACCGTAGCTCCGTTTGAGATGTTCTTTATATGTATATAGACTAGAATGATGTGTAGAATCACATTGTGACATTTATTTTGCTGTTTAACCACTCTAAAATGTTGTTAGTACAGATCTGGACCAAATTCATAATATGCATGTGGGGTCATTTTGGAAATGCTATATGTGGTTTCCGGCCTCATTTAAAATGCCTAGATAGATAGTTTACTTATGCTTCACCTATTGCCATGTTGAACAACATTTAATATTGTCTTGTACCTAACAAGAGTGAACTAAATAATTCAAACGTGGAGTTTCGTCAATATGCAACCCGTTACATATGGAGCTTCACTTCAATGTGTAGAAGTTGATTGTTGTGATTTGACACGCCTTGCATATTTAAACCGGACATGCATCATATTTGTTTGCGCATTGTGCCATGCATATGTTGTGGTGTATCTTGTGTTGATTGTTTGTTCTGGATTGCTTTTTCTCGATAGAGTTTTGAAAGCGTTCGGAGTGTGAGGATTCGTTCGACTTCGTTGGCTCGTCTTCTTCATGGACTCGTTCTTCTTCCGAGCGGGATCTCAGGCGAGATGACTCATTTCCTTGGATACCATTACTATCATTGCCATGCTAGTTGTCTCGTCTTTATATCGCCATGTCGCGCTACCTACCACTGTTTGATAAGCCTCCCAACATTGCAATGAAAAGCCTCTAACCCTCCACTGTCCCAGCAAACCTTTGTTTGGCTAAGTTACCGCTTGCTCAGCCCTTCTTATAGCGTTTCTAGTTGCAGGTGCAATTGCTTCCATGTGCCAACATGCACATTCTTTTGTTATATCACAATATTGCTGCTATTTAATTTAATGCACATATATACTTGGTAAAGGTGGAAGGCTTGGCCTTATGCTCAGTGTTTTGTTCCACTCTTGCCACCCCTAGTTACTTGTGCACCGGTGTTATGTTCCATAAATGAGCACTCCTAAGATGCTCAGGGTTGTTATGGGGACCCCCTTGATTTTCGGGTTAGAATAAAGCTGGTCTGGCAAGGCCCAACATTGGTACTACATTTGCCTAATAACTAATGAACTTGCATAGGGGCTTTCAGGACCACGTGGATAATTAATCAACAACCCGGGGCAGTGCTCCTCATGAGTGTTGGTCCAAAACTAGAGCACTGTGCGGGGCCAACCCAGGGCAACTTGGGAGATTTCTATCAGGCCACTGTACGCGTTGCTTATCCGCCGTGTCCTGAGAACGAGATACGCGGCTCCTATCGGGATCGTCGACACGTCGGGAGGCCTTGCTGGATTTGTTTTACCTTCCTCAAACGTCTTGAGTGAGGAATTCTGATCTTCTTCGGGGTATCTCGAGGTGTCGGATTTCCTTTGGAATTGCCTAGGATGATCACGAGATCAGTGGTTGAGGTTATTCCCGCTGCGTGTGGTTAATTTATGATGGATGAGTTGGAGCACCCCTACAGGGTTAAATCTTTTCGAGAAGCCGTGCCCGCGGTTATGTGGCAAACTTGGATACTTTGTTTAACACCCGGTCATAGCAAACTTGAAGTAAACTCTAATAAAATACACCAACTGTGTGCGTAACCATGACTGTCTCTTTTCATGAGTTCTTATCCGAAAGAGAACACGGTGGGGTTATGTTTGACGTAAGTAGGTGTTCAGGATCAGTTAGTGATCATTGCTAGTTCACGTCCGTTATGCGTAGACCATCATACTTTACTTTCTGTACTCGTAAGTTAACCACTCAAATAAATGCTTAGTTGCTTGCTACAGCCTCACCACTTAACCATACCTCACCTATTAAGCTTTAATAGTCTTCATACCCTTGGATATGAGATTGCTAAGTCGCTGTGGCTCACAGATTACTACAACAACAGTTGCAGGGACAGGAAATGCGATGATTTGACGTGAGCGCGTTGCTTGCTTGATTTGGAGTTCTTCTTCTTCTTCTTCAATCTTGGATGGGTTCTAGGCGGTAGCCTGGGATAGCAAGGATGGATGTCATTTTTATCGTTTGATTTCGTCCGTAGTCGGACCCTGCTCTTCTGTATGATGTTTGAGTATGTTGTTGTATTGATGTGACTCTGATGTAGCTTGTGGCGAGTGTAAGCCAATTCCATATACTCATCTCTTCTGTACATGTACTTGTGATGATATCCATTCTTGCGAACGCATCGAGATGCGCTTCTATCCCTTGCGAGGCCCTCGTGCCTTAATATGGATAGGTGCGCATCTTGGGCGTGACAGGGGCCCTCTTGGTGGTCCCAGAACCCATTCGTCACTCCCGGTACACTGCTGGAAATGCCCGAAACCTTTCCGGAGTTCAAACACCACTTTCCTATATATCAATCATTACCTCCGGACCATTCCGGAGCTCCTCGTGACGTCCGTGATCTCATCTGGGACTCTGAACAACCTTTGGTCACCACCATACATAACTCTATACTACCGAAACGCCACCAAACCTTAAGTGTGCAGACCCTGCGGGTTCGAGAACTATGTTGACATGATCAAGACACCTCTATGGTCAATAACCAATAGCGGGACCTGGATGCCCATATTGATTCCTACATATTCTACGAAGATCTTTACCAGTCGAACCTCTGTGTCAAGGATTCAATTAATCCCGTATGATGTTCCCTCGTCGGTATCTCCATACCTAGTTAAACCTCGTTACCGACAAGTCTCTTTACTCGTTCCGTAATACATGATCCCGTGACTAACACTTAGTCACATTGCTTGCAAGGCTTGTTGTGATGTTGTATTACCGAGTGGGCCCTGAGATACCTCTCCGTCACATGGAGTAACAAATCCCAGTATTGATCCATGCCAACATAGTAGACACCCTCGGAGATACCTGTAGAGCACCTCTATAGTCACCCAGTGACGTTGCAACGTTTGATGCACACAAGGCACTCTTGCGGTGTCCATGAGTTGCATGATCTCATGGTCATAGGAACATATACTTGACATCCAGAAAACTGTAGTAATAAACAGACACGATCATATCCTACGTTTATAGTTTGGGTATTGTCCATCACATCATTGTCCCGATGATGTGATCCCGCTATCAAATGACATCTCATGTCAATGGCTAGGAAACCTTGACCATCTTTGTTCAACGAGCTAGTCCACTAGAGGCACACTAGGGACCAAGTGTTGTATATATATCCACGCATGCAATGTGTTTCCAATCAATACAATTATAGCATGGATAATAAACAATTATCATGAACAAGGAAATATAATAATAACCATTTTATTTATTGCCTCTAGGGCATATTTCCAACACTGTCTTTTTGCCTGTGCGCTTGACTGATATTTTGAAAATGTCTCCTTATGCTAAGTATATGAAAGATATTATGACAAATAAAAGAAAGATACCAAAAGCTGAGATCTCCACCATGCTTGCTAATTATACCTTTAAGGGTGGAATACCAAAGAAACTAGGAGCCCAGAGTACCTACTATACCATGCTCTATTAAGAAAAAATATGTTAAATTATGTGATCTTGGAGCTGGTGTTAGTGTTATACCTTTTTATTTATATCGTAGACTTGATTTGAATAAGTTGACACCTATTGAAATCTCTTTGCAAATGGTTGATAAATCAACTACTTTACCCATCGGTATTTGTGAGGATGTACCTATCATAGTTGCAAATGTTACTATCCTAACGGACTTTGTTATTCTTGATATTCCCCAGGATGATAGTATGTAGATCATCCTTGGTAAACCTTTTTTGTACACTACAGGGGCTTTGATTCACTGCAACAAGGGCAATGCCACTTTTCATGTTAATGGTAATGAGCATAAGGTACACTTTCTGAAGAAACAACCTCAAGTTCATAGTATGAACTCCATTGAAAAAACTCAACGATTATTATTGGAGGTTTTGAATTCCCTCTCCCTACTCTCAAGAAGAAATATGATATACTTATTGTTGGGGATATGCATATCCCCATTGAGGTAACTTCGTTTTATTCAAAAATTTTCCGGTTTCATGTTACTCGAAAGAAGTTTGTTAATAAGACTTGATCAACCTTATTGATCGATTTATTTTGTTGAGAATGAGATGGTTGAATTTAGAAAGCAGAACTTTCTGTACCCGACTTTTACTTTCTGTTAGTTAGAGTAAATAAAGAAAAAATACTATTATTTTTCTCGTTTTTGAGTTTTCCGTGCAATAGAAAAATGACCTAAAAATAAAAGTTTTTCAAATGCCCTAAAAATGTAGTATGTTTTTTCTGGAATATTTAAGAATATGCGGCACTGAGTACATATCAAGGGGCTGCACCAGTGGGTCACAAGCCCATAGGGCGCGGCCACCCCCTAGTCGTGCCCAGGTGGCTTGTGGGTCCCACGTAGGCCCCATTCACTTATTCCAGCACCCATCCACTTCTTCTTCCTCCAGAAAAAATCCCACCATTTCTCAAACCCGTGTTCTAGCTCATTTTGCTGCCATTTTCGATCTCCTTGTGCAAAGCTCCAATTTACAAAACTGTTTTGGCGGATTGATCTTGGTATGTGCCCCTCCAATGGTCCAATTAGTTTTTGTTCTAGTGCTTTATTTATTGCAAACTATTGTTGTGGTGACCTTGTTCTTGAGCTTGCACATCAAATTTGTATGCTCCCAAGTAGTTTTGATGCATGATATAGCCTCTAGGCACTTGTGGGAGTAGTTGCTATAAGTTTTGTTGAGTTTTGTTCGCCTTTCTTTTGAGTCACTAAAAATTTCAGAAATTTTTTAGAGCAAGAAAAATGATGAGATGAATATACCAAGGGGGTTCCTCAAACAAGAAGGTCCCGATACTCGTGGAACGTGAGCCCAACCTTGAACCACCGAGGGAAGCTCAAGTGCAGCCCTGTGAATGGCCATCAGATCAATTCATGGTTGATGCCGGTTTCAAGGAAGAATTTTAGGCGTACGCACAAAATGTTGGCCTTGAAGATTTCTTTTCAGACCAATGCAATCAGTATTATCATCTCACTAATTTTATTTTGTGCGGAGGGTTGTATTTTCATCGAGGCGTAATAAGCATTCTGTTTTATTAAATCTTTATGATGAATCTTATACCATGGACCTAGGGGATTTTAACCGTGCTTGCAAAATTCCACAATGGGGCAGCCATACTGATCCTCACAAAACTAAATATAATGATTTTCTTGCTAGCATCACTGTGGGAGAAACTAGAAATATTACACAGGCTACCTTGGGGAGCATTCACTTTCCTGCTATACATTATTTTGCTCTTTTCATATGTAGATGTATTAATGGTAAATTTGATCATAGCCACCTTTCTGTACCTGATCTTAGTATTCTTAAGAGTGCGGTATGATAGACGATATAAATTGGGGGCCTATTATTGCTAGGAGGCTGCATAATAATGCTAAGGATGGAGATTTCTTTGGTGGGATTTATGCCACCAGTGTAGCTAATTATCTTGGGGTACCCATACGGGGAAATGATATTGAGTTACCACCTGCTTTTCTTGATTATGAGGATTTGGTGCGCTATCAGTTTCTTGAGTGGAACGATCAGTCCCTCCTATACCGACTAATTTTTTACAGACAACGTGCTGTCCATATTACCCTTCCTACTCCTGCCTTCCTTAACTTTCTAGAAAAACGAAGACATTTTATAACCAGAGAGGAGGAAAACGAGTACGAGAGAAAAGCGGAGGCCACTCGCCTTCACGCTGGAGCCGTTCAGGCGGTCGCCGCCGTAGCCCAGTACAACCCCAACTATGACTTTGGATATCATCCGGGCCAACCATGGCCCTAGACCAACTTAGGCCAAAATCCTAAGCTTGGGGGAGTATGTATTTCTCACCGACTTTAAATTCATGTTCACACACTCATCTTAGTAGTCGGTGTTCATACTTTTTCATTGTACCATCCATGGTAGTTTATGTCTTCTTTCCACTTTCTTCTTGTTTGCTTAATTAACCTTGAGAAAATAAAAAAAATGTTATAGCTTTACCTTCTAGTCTTATTAGTTGTAGCATTAAAACAAAACCCAAAAATATTTTGTGTTCTTCTTTTGCTTGTTGGGAGCTTTCCCATGTAAATAGTATTTCTCGTTCTTGTTTTGAATTTTCTTTCTTTGTGTCGTAAGGAGAGGACTACAATGAAAATGTTGAGTGGCTCTCATATGCTTTGTTTTTTATCTATCAGAGAGCCCATATTACCTTGGCTTCTCCTTTGAGTTATTGTTTGCGGATTCCAGATTAGTCCAATGCACGTGAACTTTTATTATTATTCACACCGTTCGGTCGTGCAAGTGAAAGACAATAATGACAATATACGATGAAAAGATTGAGATGGAGAAAAGATGGTACGAAGTCGACCTATTTTGCTGTTGTAAATATGATTTGCTCATCGTTCTAAATTCAGCTCATTACGGGTAAATCACATTTGCAATGACCCTTAGAGATTATAGTTACTCATGCCATGCTTAATTAGCTAAGAGTGGATAATGGTTTGTTTTGAGTGCCAACATGCATATTAAAATGGTTTTGATGTAGTATGATAGGATGGTATCCTCATTTGAATGATTCAAGTGGCTTGACTTGGCACATATTCATGCATGTAGTTGAAACAAAATCAACATAGCCTCCACGATATTTATGTTCATGGTGATTTATATCCTACTGATGCTTGCATTCGATGTTGGTTAATCTCAAAGCATGTTGATGACTATTGTCGCTCTCTAGTTGGTCGCTCCACAGTCTTTTGCTAGCCTTCACTTGTACTAAGAGGGAATACTGCCTTTGCATCCACTTCCTTAAACCCAAAATTGTTCCATATGAGTCCACCATACCTACCTATATGGGGTATATACCTGCCGTTCCAAGTAAATTTGCATGTGCCAAACTCTAAACCTTCAAATAATATTCTGTTTTTATGCCCGAATCGCTCATGTAGCGACTGGGGGCGGTCAGTATCTTCCATGCTAGGTGGGTTATTTTCACGATACGTGTTGATTCACTATCAATCACGAGAAAGTGGCTAGTATTCAGGATGCCCAGTCCCATGTTCAAAATCAAATCAAAATATAATGAAACAAAACTCCCCCAGGACTGTGTTTGTATGGACGGTACCCGTGGACTTTGCTCGCCGTGGAGTGTGATTGATTAGTGGAGGGGGAGTAAAAGCTTTATCATTCTATTTGGGAACCGCCTATAATATATCTAGCATGGAATGTGGTGAAATCTCTCGGTCGTTATGTCGCCAACGAAAGCATATCGCTCAAAATTGTTATTCATCCATGTTTTAAAAGCTCGAGCTCTGGCACCTTTGGAAATCAATGCTTCCCTCTACGAAGGGCCTATCTATTTTACTTTACTATCGAGCTCTGGCACCAGTTAGAGAGAGCCACCATCATTTGTATGCTTTGCTATTAATTGATATTGAGTATGAGTATGACTGAATCTCTTTTACCTTCAATTACAAAGTCGAGTCAGTCCTTGTCTTCAGGGGTGCTCTGCATTTATGTTTTGCGGCCTCAGAAAGGGCTAGCGAGATACCATTATATCATATTGAATCATGATTGTTTTGATAAAAGTGTTGTCATCCGAGAGTTATTATTATTGCTTGCTACTTGATTATGCCATTGATATGAGTAAATGTGAGGGCTAAATTTTATTGTGAACGTGGTTAGTCGATAATCTTTGCTGGAAATATGAACATCAGTTAGACATATTTACAACAACAAGATCAAAAAAAGTTTGCAATTTTTTTTCTTTATCACTTTCAGTTTATCAACTGAATTTCTTGAGGACAAGCAACGGGTTAATCTTGGGGGAGTTGATACGTCTCCATCGTATCCACTTTTCCAAACTCTTTTGCCCTTGTTTTGGATTCTAATTTGCATGGTTTGAATGGAACAAACTACCTTGGTGTTATTTTCGTGCAGAAATAAAAGTTCTCGGATGGACCTAAAAATTTACGAAGATTATTTTTGGAATTAATAAAAATACTAGCGAAAGAATCAACCGGAGGGGGGCTACCCACAGGTCACAAGCCCACAGGGCATGGCCACCCCCTGGCCGTGCCTTGCAGGCTTGTGGGCCCCCTGGAGCTCCACCGACCTCAATTCCAACTCAATATATTCACATCCATGGAGAAAAAAATCAAGGATAAGAGTTCATCGCGTTTCATGATACATAGCCACCGCCACCTCCTGTTCTTCCTTGGGTGGCCAGATCTGGAGTCCGTTTTGGGCTCCAGAGAGGAGAAATCCACGACATCGTCATCACCAACCATCCTTCATCACCAATTCCATGAGAGCATCAGCCGTTCATGAGTAATCCCATTATAGGCTTGTTGGACGGTGATGGGTGGGATGAGATTTAATATGTAATAGAGTTAGTTTTGTTAGGGTTTGATCCCTAGTATCCACTATGTTCTGAGATTGATGTTGCTATGACTTTGCTATGCTTAATGCTTGCCACTATGGCCCGAGTGCCATGATTTCAGATCTGAA
The DNA here is from genome assembly GCA_022496015.1 of Hordeum marinum. Lineage (NCBI taxonomy): Eukaryota > Viridiplantae > Streptophyta > Magnoliopsida > Poales > Poaceae > Hordeum > Hordeum marinum. Next base: position 151,780,550 of record CM039678.1, read on the forward strand.
CCTATTATGTTTTCATGAATATATATGTGTTCTTGATGCTATCTTGCAAGCTGTAGACAACTATTACGCGTTATGATCTGCCTCCCCCAGGGTGACAATAACTGGGATTCTTTCTGGTGATTACCATAGTTTGAGGAGTTCATGTATTCACTAAGTGCTAATGCTTTGGTCAGGTTCTCTATTAAAAGGAGGCCTTAATATCCCTTAGTTTCTATTTGGACCCCCTTGCCACGGGAGGGTTGGACAAAAGATGGCATGCAAGTTCTTTTCCATAAGCTCGTATGACTATATATGGAATACATGCCTACATTGATGAATTGGAGCTAGTTCTGTGTCACCCTATGTTATAACTGTTGCATGATGAATGCCATCCGACATAATTATCCATCACTGATCCATCCTATGAGCTTTTCACGTATTGATCCTTGCTAAGTTACTTTTCTGTTGCTAGTGTTACAATCACAACAAAATTGCTCCTGTCACTTTTTCTATCGTTACCGTTACTTCCATGCTACTTTGCTACTAAATACTTTGCTGTAGATATTAAGTCTTTCACGTGTGGTTGAGTTGATGACTCAGGTGCTAATACTCGAGAATATTCTTTGGCACCCCTTGTGTCAAATCAATAAATTTGGGTTGAATACTCTTCCCTCGAAAACTGTTGTGATCCCCTATACTTGTGGGTTATCACACATTTGTACCATGACTCATGGGCAAGATGACTAAGACCTTGTTTTCCGGTATAATGGAGCAGGCAAGTGACTTACTGGAAATGATATATGTTGATGTATGCAGTCCAATGAGTATTGAAGCATGCGATGGATATCGCTATTTTCATACCTTCAGTTATTATTTGAGTGGATATGGCTATATTTGCTTAATGAAACACGCGTCTAATTTTTCTTAAAGTTGATGCAATTTCAGAGTGAAGTTGAAAATCATCATGAGAAGAAGATAAAATGTCTATGATATGATCGTGGATGTAAATATCTGAGTTACGAGTTTGGTATGCAACTTAAGACAAATGTGGAGGTTGTTTCACAACTCACGCCGCCTGGAACACCATAGTGTGATGGTGTGTCTGTACGTCGTAGTCGTGCTCTATTGGATATGGTGCGTACTATGATGTGTATTACTTATTTGCCATTATCGTTTTGGGGTTATGCATTGGGGACAATCAGATTCACTTTAAATAGGGCACTATCTAAATCCATTGAGATGACACCGTTTGGCAGAAACCTAAGCTGTCATTTCTTAGAGTTTGAGAATGCGATGCTTATGTGAAAATATTTCAACATGATAAGCTCGAACCCAAAGTGGACAAATGCATCTTCATGGAATACCCTAAGTAAATAATTAGGCATACCTTCTATCTCAGATCCAAGGACAAGGTGTTTTTCCTAGAAATGGGTCATTTCTTGAGAAAGAGTTTCTCTCGAAAGAATTGAATGGGAGAAAAGTAGAACTTAATGAGGTTATTGAACCGCCACTTCAGTTGGATGGTAGCATGATGCAGAAAGATGTTTCTGCGGTGCTTATGCCAAATGAAGAGGAAGCTAATGATGATGATCACAAAACTTGGGATCAAGTTACTACCGAACCTCATAGGATGACAAGGACACATACTGCCCCTGAGTAGTGTGGTGATCCTGTCTTGGGAATCATGTTGTTAGACAACAATGAGCCTACGAACTATGAAGAAGCGATGGTGGGCCCAAATTCCAACAAATGGCTTGGAGCCATGAAGTCCTAGATTGGATCCATGTGTGAAAACCAAGTATGGACATTGGTATACTTTCCCATTGAATGGCAGGTCATTAATTACAAATGGATCTTTAAGAGGAAGACATACGATCATGGTAAATGTCACCATTGATAAAGCTCGACTTGTCTCACCCGTAGCGATGTTAAAGTCCGTTGGAATTATGTTAGCAGTTGCTGCATATTTTCATTATGAAATCTCGCAGATGGATGTCAAAACAGAGTTTCCTTGACGGTTTCCATGAGGAAAGGTTTTATGTGATATAGCTAGAAGATTTTGTCGGTCCTAAGGATGTTAAAAGGTGTGCAAGCTCCAGTGATCCTTCTATGGACTGGTGCAAGGATCTCGGAGCTGGAATATGTGCTTTGATGATGTGATCAAAGCTTTTGGGTTTATACAAAGTTTATCAGAAATTTGTATTTACATGAAAGTGAGTGGGAGCACTATAGAATTTCTGATATGTATATGTGGTTGACATATTGTTGATCTGAAACAATGTAAAATATCTGATATGTATGTGTGGTTGACATATTGTTGATCGGAAATAATGTAGAATTTCTGGAAAGCATAAATGGTTGTTTGAAAAATGTTTTTCAAAGGAAGACCTAGATAAAGCTACTTAAATATTGGGCATCAAGATCTATAGACATAGATCAAGACACTTGATAAGACTTTCAATGAGTACATACCTTGACAAGATTTTGAAAGAGTTCAAAATGGACCAGTCAAAGAGGAGTTGTTGCCTGATTTGCATGGTGTGAAGTTGAGCAATACTCAAAACTTGACCATGGCAGAAGAAAGAGAAAGGACGAAGGTCGACCCCTATGCCTTAGCCCTATGCTCTATACTTTATGTCATGCTGTGTACCGCATGTGATGTGTGCCTTGCCATTAGTTCTGGCAAGGGGTTTAAGAGTGATCCAGGAGAGGATCACTGGTCAATGGTCAAAATTATCCTTCGCAACTAGAGGACTAAGGAAATGTTTCTCGATTATGGATGTGAAAAAGAGATCATCATAAAGGGTTACACCGACGCAAGCTTTGACACCGATCCGGATGACTCTAAGTAGAAAAACGGATATGTATAGTGGAGCTGCCGTTTGGAATAGCTCCAAGTGGAGAGTGGTAGCAGCATCTATAGTAAAGAGAGTTGCAAATAATAAATGGATCAGAACGTTACAAACCCATTGACTAAAACCTCTCTCACAAGCAAAACATGATCAAACCCCAAAACTCATCGGGTGTTAATCACATGGTGATGTGAGTGTTAATCACATGGTGACGTGAACTAGAGTATTGACTCTAGTGCAAGTGGGAGACTATAGGAAATATGCCCTAGAGGCAATAATAAGTTAGTTATTATCATATTACCTTGTTCATGATAATCGTTTATTATCCATGCTAAAATTATATTGATTGGAAACACAAATATATGTGTGGATACATAGACAACAAAGTGTCCCTAATAAGCCTCTACTAGACTAGCTCGTTGATCAAAGATGGTCAAGGTTTCCTGACCATAGACATGAGTTGTCATTTGATAGCGGGATCACATCATTAGGAGAATGATGTGATGGACAAGACCCAGCCATAAGCATAGCATATGATCATGTCAGTTTATTTCTACTACTTTATCCATGTCAAGTATCCGTTCCTATGACCATGAGATCGCACAACCCCCCAACATCATAGGAATGCCTTGTGTGTACTAAACGTCACAACGTAACTGGGTGACTATAAAGGTGCTCTACCAATATCTTGGAGGGTTTGTGTTGCGTTGGCGTGGATCAAGACTGGGATTTGTCACTCCATATGACGGAGAGGTATATCTGGGCCCACTTGGTAATACAACATCACAATAAGATTGCAAGCAATGTGACTAAGGAGTTAGTCATGGGATCTTGTATTACATAACGAGTAAATAGACTTTCTGGTAATGAGATTGAACTAGGTATGGACATACTGACGATCGAATCTCGGGCAAGTAACATACCGATGGACAAAGGGATTTGCATACGTGATTGATTGAATCCTTGACATCGTGGTTCGATCGATAAAGATCTTCATAGAATATGTAGGATCCAATATGGTCATCTAGGTCCCGCTATTGGTTCTTGACCATAGAGGTGTCTCGGTCATGTCTGCATAGTTCTCGAACCCGCAGGGTCTGCACACTTAACATTCAGTGACGATATAGTGTTGATGAGTTATATATGTTGGTGACTAAAAGTTGTTCGGGGTGCCGTATGAGATCCCAGAAGTCACGAGGATCTCCGGAATGGTCCAGAGGGAAATATTTATATATGCGAAGTCAGATTTTGGCTACCGGAAAAGTTTCGGGTTTTTCTGGTATTGTAAAGGGGAGATTATAGAAGGTTCCAGAAACTCCCGAAGGAGTCCGGAAGTCCACCAAGGGTTCCACCAGGTCCCAAGGGTTTTCATGGTCTAAGGGGAGACACCATAGCCTTATTGGGACAAGCGCACAAGTCCCTCAAGGCCCATGCAGTTGGGTAAGGTGGAAAGTCCACCTTTGTATGGGAGGGAAGGAGGCAGACTAGGATTCCACCTCCTCACCCCTTGGCTGCGCCCTAGGTCTTGGAGGGGCTGTTCCCCATGCTCCTCCACCAATATATAGAGTGGAGGGGTGCCCCAAGAGGACACACAAATCCCTTGGTGCCCCTCTCTCTCCCTAGATGATTTTCTCCTCCGTTCGCGGTTTCCGTAGCGCTAGGTGTAGCCCTACCGGCATAGCACCACCACCGCCACCACACCGTCATGTTGCCGGAGAACCCATCTACTACTCCACCCTCGCTCGCTAGATCGAGGAGGTTGAGATGTCATCGATCTGTACCTGTGCTGAACACGGAGGTGTCGTCCGTTCGACACTAGATCATGGCAGATCGTGGCTGGATCGCGGGACATATCGTGATTGGATCACAAAGACGGTCGACTACATCAACCGCGTTTATTAACGCTTCCGCTTAGCGATCTACAAGGGTATGTACACACACTCCCCCTCTCGTGGCTATGCATCTCCACGGATAGATCTTGCGTGTGCGTAGAATTTTTTTGTTTCCCATACAATATTCCCCAACAACAACGTTTTAAGCAGATTCAATGTCATATCAAATTAAAACTATGTTTTATTCCGTTATTCCGAATTTAGTTATTATTTTTCCTACAAATTCATATTGACTTCTATATCTAGTATCATCATTTGTTTCAACCTTTGAACCTTTCAAATATGAGTGATTCAAATTTGAATTTGAATCTTCATTTGATCATATCTTGCAAACAGTAGCACCTTTTCATTTGATTCTCTTTGCAAAAAAATTCTGATATTATAGGCTATCTGTCAAGAACTTCCATTTTGTAATCTCTACACTTTTGATCATATTCCATAGCATGTAAAATGTGAGCTTATACATCAATAATTCATCATCCATTAACTCTTTTGAGTTGATTCCTTCACCTTTCACTGTACAACGCCATCAGAACCTATATTTTTCTTATTAAACTTTAGTATGTTACTATTTTGTGCTAGAAATATTGTTGCTCTTGCGTTAGTTTGGTTCGTCCTTTTTTTCATGGTTATTTATTGAATTTTATTTTCTTACGATAGATTGCTCAGAGCATGACGAGTAGAATTTTTAGGATTTTGAGTGCGGCGACTTCACCAACTACACCAGGCAAGTCACTTTGATCATCTCCTTAAAATTCCTATGTTTTATTGCATTAGTGCCACCTTCCACCTTGCATTAAGTAGGTAAAATGAATGTAGTTCTTGAGTAGTACCATGAGGTAGGAACCCAATATTATGGGCTCATCCCCAGTATCAATGACATCAACTTTGTAGTAAGTTTTGATTAATTTCAAGTTAGGAAAAAACAACTTTTATGCAACAATTCAGACATAGAGTCTCCACTTCCATATTGCATATAGTAACGGACTTATTTGTTTCATCTGACTTCATATGCGATCTTTCCAGTACATTCAATGTACTGACCTAAACGGTTACAACTTGTCATGCTGTAGGATTTCTACGACGAGTAAGAGTTAGGTTGTAGGGTTATGGTCTACACTGAACTCACCGTTAGTGTTGATGGGACTCCACACCCTTAATGATTTGTTTCTAGTGTGATTTAAGGTATACTATGGATCTATGGTATTTATTTTACATTTGATGTTATGGTATTTCATCAAAGTACTGTGTGTGCTAACATATTGATCCAGGCATGGCATAGAAAGCACAGAGGCACCGATCAATTTTGGTCAGGTTGCTACAATTTCCCTCTTACAATGCATGAGTAATTCCCCATATGTATGGGAGGTGTAGGTGAGTGGTAAGATTTATTTGTGCCTAATCTATATGTCATCATTCGTATTTGTAGTAGTATGATTTGCCTAGTAAGTTGTTATACTTTGGTGAACTCTATGCGTGTTATCCAATTGAAGGGCCCAGGCAACATGACCTCAATACCTACACAGGTAACACATATTGTTTAGGGAATCTATGACCTCTGACGTGATGGTTGGAAAAATCTATTGAGGACCGAAGACAATATGAGATAACGGTGAACCACAAAACTTAATGGTTGGTTCCGGCCCAAGGAGTTTAATTGTCAAGACGACCACTCTATGGCAATCAAGAAATACAACCATAGAATGAAACATAATCCCTCGATGAGGAGTTTCGTAACTTTAGGGTGAACTACTATGGAACACACATGCCAAATACTATGAGTATGATACAAGGTAATACGTATTACCGCTGCACTAACACACTTGATATACATATATTCTTAACATGCCTGAATTCTCTCCGCGCCTAATATCTTCATTGCAAGAAACGCAATGCTACTTCTAATTTTATGTAGGTTATTTATCTTTAATAGTTGTTATTGTTATCACAATAAATCGTTTATCCCTTGTACTTCGGTTTATTCCTTTATTGTGGGAAGTAACAATATTTGGAGAAGCTCAAGAAGTTACTTCACACAAGAATTGTGGCACCTTGTGTGTGACAGAAGGGACAATATAAATACTCTCCACTGCTCTGCATTGGGAGGATAACTAATTGGGATACTTCCACGAAAGTGCTACAATAATGGTAACCCACAAGTATAGGGAATCGGAACAGTCTTTGGAGGTAGTATTACACCCTAGTTTATTGATTTGACAGAAGGGGAGACAAAGAATACTTATTGGTCTTAGAAATTAAGTTGTCAATTCCACCACCTGGGATGTCTCTCTGTAGCAAAAGTATTACTAGCAAGGCAAAATAGCACTAGTAATAGTAACAGTGATAGCAACAATTATGTAGTGATTGTAATAGTAGTAGCAAGATTCAGTATATCAATAGTGTAGGCACCTGGACTGGTGATGGATAATGATCTAGATGACATTTATCATGTAATAGTTACACACTAGAGCGACACGGAACTAGCTTCAATTCATCAATGTAATGTAGGCATGTATTCCATATATAGTCATACGTGCTTGCAATAAGAACTTGCATGACATCTTTTGTCCTACCTTCCCGTGGCAGCGGGGTCCATAAGGAAATCTAAGGGATATTAAGGACTCTGTTTAATAGAGAACCGAAACAAAGCATTAACACATGGTGAATACATGAACTCCTCAAACTACGACAATCACCGGAATGAATCCCAATTATTGTCACCTTTGGGGTATGTGGATCATGACACATAACAGGTGCATATAGATTGTAAGATAGGATCCATAACACTCTCATATTTGTGAAAACATAATCGGTTCAGATCTGAAATCATGGCACTTGGGCCCTAGTGACAAGCATTAAGAATAGCAAAGTCATATCGGCATGAATCTCAGAACATGGTGGATACTTGGGATCAAGTCGTATCAAAATAACTCAATTACATGATCAATCTCATCAAGATCCCATCACCGTCTAGCAAGCCTACAAAGGAATTACTCACTCCTGGTGGTGAGCATCATGGAATTGTTGATGGAGAAGGATTGGTGATGACAATGTCGACGAACCCCCCTCTCCGGAGCCCCAAACAGACTCCAAATCAGCCTCCCAAAGAATAATAGGAGGTGGTGGTGGCTCCGTCTCGTAAAACGTGATGAGAACTTCTCCCCTATTATTTTCTCTGGAAATAGGAATTTATAGGACTGGAATTATGGTCGGAGGAGCCACAAGGTGGCCCCAAGCCATTAGGGAGCGCCCTATTGGTCTGGCCCCAGCAGGTGGCACCCCTCTGGTGGGTCTCCACTCCTTTCTTTTTTATATATTCCAAAAAAATCCAAAAAAAATTCGACCAATTCTAAGAAATTTTATTTCTGCACAAAAACAACATCATGACAGTTTTGCTAAAAAACAATGTCAGGATGGGTTAGTTTCATTCAAATCATGCAAATTAGAGTCCAAAACAAGAACAAAAGTGTTTGGAAAAGTAGATACACGTGAGATGTATAAAGTCACCCAAGCATAACTCATTTCCTGTCCTCAAGCAATTCAGTTGATAAACTGAAAGTGATAAAGAAAACTTTTGCAAACTCTTTTTGTTCTCGTTGCTATATATAGAAACTCTATTCGTCACCCACGGTGCAGAATAAGTTATTCTTCACCCGAGATAATCTTACGATCAATTTATAAATTAATTACGTTCGGAATGCAAAAAATTACATTTATATTGAATCACGACGTAAAATTTGACATAATAAAACAAAAATATAGGTCACAAGACCAAAAAAATGAATTTATTGTATATTTTTCACTATTTTTGTATGTTCATAATTTTACCTGACATTAAATATTTTTTAGGCTGACTATAAATTTTCTTAGTTCTCTTTTTACGTATGCAATGAGAGAAAAATTACGGAACGTAAAATTACGGTGCATTGATGTTAAAATTCAGGGGGGTGAAGAATAACTATTCCTCACCCAGGGTGAAGAATAGCGTGACCCTATATATATATATATATATATATATATATATATATATATATATATATATATATGCTTAGCTAGTGTTCATGTTTTCAACATAAATCATAAATAACCATATCGATGATAAAACTTAGCTATTATATTCAATCATGGAAATAACATAACCAATAAGCGAGCAATAATAAATTATGTCACATGCGAATAATTTGTTAAAACAACCATGATATTGTTGGGTAACGTTGCATGGGAAACAAAAAAATCCTATGCACACACAAAATTTATCCATGGAGATGCATAGATACGAGAGGAGGAGTGCATCCACATACCCTTGTGGATCGCTAAGCGGAAGCATATATAACGTGGTTGATGTAGTCGTACTCTTCACGATCCAATCGCGATCCGATCCGATCTAGCACCGAACGGACAAGACCTCAACGTTCAGCATACGTGTGGCTCGATGACGTCTCCGCCTCCTCGGTACAACGAGCGAGGGTGGATTCATAGATGGTTTCTCAGACAGCACGATGGTATGGTGGAGGTGGTGGTGGAGCTAGTCCAGCAGGGCTTCGCCAAGCACTACTAAAACGACGAACGTCTAATATCTCATCTGGGACTCTGAACAATATTTGGTCACAAACATACATAACCCTATAGTACTATATCGTCACCGAATGTTAGGCGTGCGAACCCTACGGGTTCGAGAATCATTTGGACATGACCGAGACACCTCTCCAGTCAATAATGCATAGCGGGAAATAGATTCCCATATTAGTTCCCACATATTTCATGAAGATCTTTATCAGTGGAACCATGATGCCAAGGATTCAATCAATGTCGTATGCAGTTCCCTTTCTCCAGTTGTATGTTACTTGCCCGAGATTCGATCGTCGATATGTCCATACCTAGATCAATCTTGTTACCAGCAAGTCTCTTTACTCGTTCCATATTACAAGATCCTGTGCCTAACTCCTTAGTCACATTGCTTGCAAGCTTCTTGTGATATTGTATTATCGAGAGGGCCCAGAGATACCTCTCCGTCGCATTGAGTGACAAATCCCAGTCTCGATCCATGCCAACCCAACAGACACCCTTGGAGGTACCTGTAGAGTACCTTTATGATCACCCAGTTATGAAGTGACATTTTATACAAACACGGCATTCCTCTGATGTCAGGTAGTTGCACGATCTCATGGTCTTAGGAACAGATACTTGACATGAAGAAAGCAGTAGCAATAGACTAAGTGATATGATTAAATGATATGCTTACGGTTGGGTCTTGTCCATCACATCATTCTCATAATGATGTGATCCCATTATCAAATGACAACTCATGTATATGGTTAGGAAACCTTAACCATCTTCGATCAACGAGCCAGTTTAGTACAGGCTCACTAGGGACACGGTGTTGTTTAGATATCCACACATGTATTTAAGTTTCTGATCAATAACATTATAGCATGGATAATAAATGATTATCATGAATAAGGAAATATGATAATAACCACTTTATTATTGCCTCTAGGGCATATTTCCAACAGTCTCCTACTTGCACTAGAGTCATTAATCTAGTTCACATCACCATGTGATTCACACCCAATGAGTTCTGGGATTTGATCATATTTTGCTTGTGAGAGAGGTTTTAGTCAACGAATCCACAATGTTCAGATCTGTATGTACTTTGCAAATCCTTATGGCATACTGTAAATGTTGCTATCATGCTCCACTTGGAGCTAATCCAAATTACTGCTCCACTATACGTATCCGGTTTGCTACTCATAGTCATCCGGATTGGTGTCAAAGCTTGCATCGACGTAACCCTTTACGATAAACTCTTTATCACCTCCATAATTGAGAAACATTTCCTTAGTCCTCTAGTTACTAAGAATAATTTTGACCGTTGTCCAGTGATCCACTCCTGGATCACTCTTGTACCCCCTTGCCAGACTCATGGCAAGGCACAAATCAGGTGTGGTACATAGCATGTCATACACTTTAGAGACTACGGCTAAGGAATATGGGCGACCTTCGTCCTTTATCTTTGTTCTGTCGTGGTCGAGCTTTGAGTCTTACTCAACTTCACACCTTACAATACAGGGAAGAACTCCTTCTTTGAATAATCCATTTTGAACTCCTTCAAAATCTTGTGAAGGTATGTACTGATTGAAAGTCTTATCAGGCGTCTTGATCTATCTTTATAGATCTTGATGCCCAATATTTAAGCAACTTTATCTAGGTCTCCTTCAAAAAACTCCTTTCAAACAACCCTTTATGCTTTCCAGAAATTCTGTATCATTTTGGACCAAAAATATGTCATCCACATATAATTATCAGAAATTCTATACTGCTCCCACTCACTTTATTGTAAATACAAGTTTCTTCATAAAGTTGGTATAAACCCAAAAGCTTTGATCACCTCATCGAAGCGCATATTCCAACTCTGAGATGTCTGCACCATTCCATAGAAGTATCACTGGACCTTGCATACCTTTTAGCATCCTTAGGATCGACAAAACTTTTTGGTTGTATCACATACAACCTTTCCTTAAGGAAACCATTAAGGAAACAATGTTTTGACATCCAATTGCCTGATTTCATGATCGAAAAATGCAGCAACTGCTAACATAACGCTAGCAGACTTTAGCATTGCTACGGGTGAGAAAGTCTCATCGTAGTGAACTCCTTGAACTTGTCAAAAACCTCTTTGCAACAAGTCGAGCTTTATAGATAGTGACATTACTACCAGCACCTGTATTCTTAAAGATGCATTCATCCTCAATGGCCTCGGTCATCGAGAAAGTCTAAAGTCCACCAAAGTCCATACTTGGTTATCATACATGGATCCTATGTCGGATTACATGGCCTTTAGCCATTTGTCGAAATTGGGGCCCATCATTGCTTCCTTGTAGTTCGTAGGCTCATCATTGTCTAACAACATGACTTCCAAGACATGATCACTGTATAACTCAGGGTAGTACATGTACTTGTCGACCTATGAGGTTCGGTAGTCACTTGGTTCAAAATTCCATGATCATCAACATTACCTTCTACTTCAATTGGTGTAGCCATTACAGGAACACCTTTCTATGTTGCACTAATTTTCAATTAAGGTGAAGGTTCGATAACTTATCAAGTTCTACCTTCCTCCCGCTCACTTCTTTCGAGAGAACTTCCTTCTATGGAAAGGACCCATTCTTGGCCACAAAGACCTTGCCTTCGGATCTGTGGTAACTTATGAATATGCACCTTTCCATTTTGGGTTCGAGCTTATCAGACATAAGGTTTGCATTCCCAAACTCTAAGAAATGACAACTTAGGTTTCTCGCCAAACCATAATTCAGACAGTGTCGTCTCAACGGATTTAGATGGTGCCCTATTTGAAGTGATTGTAATTGTTTCTAACGCATAACCCCAAAACGGTAATGGAAAATTGATAAGATACATCTAGAACCACCATATACAAGAGAGTACGGTTATGACGTTCAGACACACCATTACACTGAGGTGTTCCAGGTTGCATGAGCTGTGAAACAATTTCCACATTGTCTTAAATGCATACAAACTCATAACTTAGATATTCACGTCCTCGATCATATCGTAGACTTTTTATCTTCTTGTCACAATGATCTTCAACTTCACTCTGAAATTTCTTGAACTTCTGAAAAGTCCCAGACTTGTGTTTCATCAAGTAAATATACCCATATCAACTCAAATCATTTGTGAAGGTAAGATAATAACGATATCCACCGCATTCTTTAACACTCATTGGACTGCATACATCAGTATATATTATTTCTAGTAAGTCACTTGCCCGCTCCATCAGACCGGAAAACGGGGTCTTAGTCATCTTTCCATGAGGCATGGTTCACATGTCTCAAGCGATTCAATATCGAGTGAGTACAAAGATCCATAAGCATGGAGTTTCTTCATACTCTTTACACCAATCTGACCTAAGCATCAGTGCCACAACTATGTGGTACTATCATAATTAACTTTGCATCTTTTGGCATCCATATTATGAACATGTGTATGTATCACTACGATCGAGATTCAATAAGCCATTCACATTCGGTGCATGATCATAAAAGATAGTATTCATGTAAATATAAAAACCATTGTTCTATTACTTAAATGAATAATCGTCTGGCAATAAACAAAATCAATGTAATGTTCTTGCTCAACGTAGGCACCAAATAACTTTTATTGAGGTTTAAAACTAATCCCGAAGGTAGAGCGAGCGTACCGATGGTGATCACATCAACCTTGGAGACACTTCCAATGCGCACCTCGTTCTTAGCCAGTCTTATTTATTCTACAACTCCTATTTCAAGTTACCAATATTAGCAACTAAACTGGTATCAAATACACATGCGCTACTACAAGTACTAGTAAGGTACACATCAATAACATGTATATCAAATATACTTTTTTTGACGTTGCTAGCCTTCTTATCTGCCAAGTACTTGGGGCAGTTCCGCTTCCAGTGACCGTTCCCCACATAATAGAAACACTCAGTCTCGGGTTTGGGGTCCAACCCTGGGTTTCTTCACTGGAGCGACAACTGGCTTTCCATTCTCAAAGTTTCCCTTCTTGCACTTGCCGTTCTTGAAACTAGTGGTCTTACTAACATCAACACTTCCATGGATCATCATATTAATAGCTTAGGGATCATCATATTGAATGATTTCATGTTATACTTCATGATAAAGCTCTAGTAGTTTGGTGATAGTCACTGGAGAACTCTTTCAATCACTATCTTATCTGTAATATTAACTCCCACTTGATTCAAGCAACTGTAGCACCCAGACATTGTAAGCACATGCTCACTGACTGAGCTATTCTCCTCCATCTTGTAGGCAAAGAACATGTCACAGGTCTCATACCTCTTGTAACCACCCTCTAATCCAGCTACAGTGATCACCATGATTAAGCTAATGCTTTTGCTAAATAGTGCATGATCAATCTTGGAATCAAACCTCATTTCAAAGTCCTTTCGAAATTCAAATCCAAATAATAAGTGGATTTGGCAAACATGAAAACAAAAATTATGGTTGGGTTGCAAATATTTAGTAATTAATGATCAATTTGGAACCGTTGTCATTTGAAGTATTTAAGTGCCTTAAGAAATTTATAACAGAGGCCAAAACAATCATTTGAATGCCTTTTAAATTATTGAAAATAGAAACTTATTCAAATGGCTATCAAACTTTCCGTGGCAGTGTCTAAACGTTCAATATAATTATTGGGCTAAACTCTATATTTTACAGAAGTCAAATAGTGTTTAAATACAACCAAAGCAGAAACTAATAAAAGAAAACATAAAAGAATATAAAAGAAAAGGGAGAAAAGGAAAAGTCCCCAGTGTGCACTAGGCCTCAAGTGCATAGTGAGGCCCATCTCACCTGGACCCCCATCGTCCTCCTGTATTCACCAGAGGAGACATGCTCACGATGATGCGTGCCAGCAATTGGGGCCGACTTCATGGCGGCCATCCCCCAGATCAAGGACAGTGATAAGGCCACCCCCGACCTCCCTGGAAGCCAAACTCTAAACCTAGCTCGCCCATTCCCTCCTCCTCGCTTGCTCTCTTCTCCCTCGCGACAAGCCGAGTCGCCGTTGCCATGGCCGTCGTCACCCGCGCGCCCACCACCGCTCCCCCGGGCTGAGGACGTGCCCTCCTATGCCGCCGCACTCCCCGTCGATTACAACCACTCGATCGAGCCGGAGCCACCACAGTGCCACAGTAGTCCTCTTCCTTCTCCTTGGGCGCCGTCGCCCGGCGTCGCGTTTAGCCACACCAAGCCCTCCCCGAGAATGCTTGAGCACACCTGTAGGGCCTAGTGAGACCCAACTCCTTCTTCCCTTTCTCCCTCGCATGATCCCGACCCCATAGCTCCCCTGACGCTGGAGCCGAAGCTCGCCACCGTCCCTGCTCGCCGTAGACATAGCCACAACCGCCGTATCTCACATCAGAGCCCGGGAACATGCTCAACACATTCCCAGCAAGCCGACACGCCCACACGCGCCTCCTCCCGAGTCTTGTAGCCCTGTTCTCGTTGTTGCCTAAATGCCGGTGTTTGCCCCGCTCGTCGCTGGCGACAATTTTGGCTGCCCTTGGCCCAACCACTGCCACCAGTCGACGCGACATTGAACACCGGGTCGAACGCCACCTGTCATGCCCGTTTTGGACACCTATAGCGCGATCCCAACGAGGTCTCGAGGCCCTCCATCGGGGATTTTGCCATGACGTGGGGCCACCCCCAAAGTCAATCCCAGTAGGCCAAGCCCCCCCATTGACCAGTTGAGCGCTTTGAACTAGCTGACTGGGCAGTGCCCAGTCACTTCCTTGGGGCCACACCCCCTTGAGCCACTAACATGTGGGTTGAGTGTCATTAGCCCTAATTAATCTGTTAAATTAATAAAAAAATTAAATTAAACTAATGTGAAACTGATAGGTGGGCCCAACAAGCTAATTAACCTAAGTAGTTAATTTAACCCCCTCTATTAACCACACTATCTATAACAGGTGGGGCCCAGTTGTCAGGTTGGACCCGAGACAGCTGCGTTGACTGTTGATGTCATGATGACATCATGATGAAGCATTAATTGCATTTTCAAATTAAAATAAATCTGTTAATTTCATAATTGTAACGCCCAAGAAGCGATCCTATCCTTATTTTCGCACGAGGGCCTCGACACGGATAGAAGTGCATCTCGTCGTTTTGCAAGAGTGGATATCATTACAAGTAGATATATAGAAGAGATGAGTATATGGAATTGGCTTACACTCGCCACAAGCTACATCAAGGTCACATATATTCAACAATATATTCAACCATCATACAAAAGAGTAGGGCCCGACTACGAACGAAATCAAACGATAAAATGACATCGATCCTTGCTATCCCAGGCTGCCGCCTGGAAGCCATCCTAGATCGATGAAGAAGAAATCCACATCAAAACAAGCATCGTGCTCATGTAAAATCATCGCATTACCTGTGCCTGCAACTGTTGTTGTAGTAATCTATTAGCCACAGGGACTTAGCAATCTCATTTCCAAGGGTCTCAAGAGTAACAAAGCTTAATGGGTGAGATATGTTTAAGTGGTGAGGCTGCAGCAAGCACTAAGCATTTATTTGAGTGGCTAACTTACTAATACAGAAAGTAAATTATGGTGGTCTATGCATAACAGACATGAACTAGTAATGATCACTAAGTGATCCTGAACACCTACTTACGTCACACATAACCCCACCGTGTTCTCTCTTGGATAAGCACTCACGAGAAGAGACAATCATGGTTACACACACAGTTGTTGTATTTTATTATAGTTTACTTCAAGTTTTATATGACCAGGTGTTAAACAAAGTTTCCAAGTTGCCACGTAACTGCGGGCCCGACTTTCGGAAAGATTTTACCCTGCAGGGGTGCTCCAACTCATCCATCACAAATTAACCACACGCCGCGGGAATAACCTTGACCACGAAACCCGTGATCTCCTTGGATATTCCATAGGAAAATCTCAACCTTGAGATAGCCTAAAGTATATTAGAAATTCCATGCACAAGACGTTCAAGAACGGTAAAAAAATCCAGCATGGCCTCCCGGCAGGCCAGATCCCGATAGGAGCCATGCGTCTCTCGTTCTCAGGCCACTACCAGACGGGCAAGACGTCAGGTTGGCTGAACTCTGGGTGACAAGGGGGCACCAGACATTGCCCGCTTTGGACCAACACTCACGAGGAGCACTGGCCCGGGGGTTGATTAATTATCCACGGGGTCCAAAAAGTCCCTATGCAATTTTATTAGTTATTACGAAAATGTAGTACCAATGTTGGGCCTTGCCAAAAGAGTTTTATCCTAAAACTAAAATCTAGGGGGTCCCCATAAAAACCCAAGCATGTTAGGAGCGCAAAATATGGAACATAACACCGGTACACAAGTAACTAGGGCGGCTAAAGTGGAACAAAAACATTGAGCAAAAGGCCAAGCCTTCCACCTTTTACCAAGTATATATGTGCATTAAATTAAATAGCAATAATAATGTGATACCAAAAGAATGTTCATGTTGTCACATGGTAGCAATTGCACCTACATCCAGAAACACTATAATAAGGGCTGAGCAAGCAGTAACATAGCCAATCAAAGGTTCGCTCGGATGTGGAGAGGTTAGAGGCTTATCATGGCATATTTGGGAGGCTTGTCAAAAAAGTGGTAGGTAGCATGACATAGCGATAGAAAACGACACAACTAGCATGGCAATGATAGTAGTGGTATTCAGGGAAATGATCATCTTACCTGAGATCCCGCTTGGCAGAAGAACGAGTCCATGAAGTAGACGATCCGTGAAGTAGATGAACAGGACGTAGTCGAACGAACCCTCACACTCTGAATGCTTTCGGAACTCTATCAAGAAGAAGCAATCTGGAACAAACAATCAACACACGATACACCACAACATATGCATAACATGATGCGCAAACAAACATGATGCATGTCTGGTTTAATTATGAAAGGCATGGCAATCAAAACAAACAACTACTACACATTAAGTGAAGCTCAATATGCAACGAGTTGCATATTGACGAAACTCCATATTTGAATCATTTTGTTCTCTCTCTTTTATTTACACATCAATACTAAATGTTGTTAAACATGGCAGGAGGTGAAGCCTAAAAAACTAATATATCTAGGCATGTTAAATGAGGTCGGAAGCAACACATAGCATTCCCGAAACGACCTCATAAGAATAATATGAATTTGGTCCAGAACTGAACTAGCCATATTTTACTTTGTTGAACAGAAAAATAAATCTCACCATGTTATTCTACACAGTTTTCTAGTCAAGTTGCATACGTGGAACATTTTAAACGGAGCTACGGTTAATTAGTTATGAAATAAACCATTTCAACATCGCAATTACGCAAATTACATGAGAACATCAAGTTAAACATTTGTAACATGCATGAAAGTTATACATTGTGAATCTACACAAAATTCTAGTCATTTTACATGTTTACAACATTTTAATCCGATGCACGGTTAAGAAGTTATTAAATGCATGCAAATGAGGGTCTAATTTTTAAAACATCAATCTCCTGGAAACTAGGAAAATTCACAGGACCAAAAAAGCCTACACGGGCCGAAACTGACTAGCCCAACAATATATAGGTGCGTGCAGTGTACTATGAAGCACACATGGGCATCGGGTAGTGGGCTCGGGGCGCTCACCAGATGGGCTTCGGCCTAGTGGAGAAGAGGCAGGAGCGAGACGGTCCGAGGCTGGGGCGTAGGCGAGCTGGTGCGCTAGGCCGGCGGTGGGCCTAGGGTGGCGCCAACCCATGAGGGCACGAGCGAGCGAGGCGCGGTGGCCGCGAGGCAGTCATCGTGTACCTCGCGTGCGTGCGTGCACTCCAGGTTAATGGGGCGGTTTCCGGAGTTGTTGCGGGTTGATGATGCGATGGCAGACCAGATCCGGTGCGGGGAAGTGTGGATCCGGTGGTAGGGAGTCAATTCCTAGCGAAGAACAGCGTCGAGCGATGGTTTTGAGCTCCAGCAAGCTGCTGCTTCCTACGGGGGAGAGAGATCATGGGAGATCAGCAAGTGGAGGAAAAAAAGAGACGGGTTGAGGGCGCGGGCATTGGCCTGGGCTCCTCCAGCAACGGGGCTCGCCGGCGCGGCTGCCTGGTGGCCAGACATGGCGGCGGGGTCGAAGTCGATAGGCGGCGATGACACAAGAGGCGCGGGTGCGCTCGGGTCTCGATCGGGGTTTGCTCCCTTGATACATAGCGGATCAAGGAGGCTATTACTGCAGGGCCTGCGGGGAGCTCCTCCTAGACACCGGATCTCGATTCGACAGTCAGGATGGATGGACCTGGTGGCTGGCTCATGATTGGCACGCACAGTAAACAAGGAGTGGCGGCGGCTGCTCGGGAATGGAGGCTAGGGGCTAGCTTTCAATTATTTAGCTAGGGTTCATCTTCTATAAATAGCAGGTAGCTAATAGGAGGGGATTTGTTACCGTTTTTGGGTCGTTTGAACACGATCGGACGGTCTGGAAGCACGGGATGGTTTGTTGGGCTACGATGGGCTGTGTATAGGGGCTTCGTCTAGAAGAGATATGGAATTGGCGGCCCGGCTAAAGGGTTTTTAAAACATCGAAAATGCCCGATAATAAACCGATGACGGTGCCTCTACGGTCGAGTGTTCCGGTATCAAATGAGCTATGAACATGACAAAATTTGGCAGGCAGTGTACCTACATTATAACAAGACCGCACGCCAACTTTCGACCCAATCCGAGAAAGTTTATTACGTACTTTAAAAACAATATTTTATCGATGTCGCAGGCGCGTGCATGTGTGGTTGGTCTCAAAACGATCAGCGACAAGAACGGAGAGAACCGACAACTAGGAACGGATGCTAATTTTAAAAACGAGTGACGATGCTATGCAGATGATGTGAATGATGCTATGATGAATGCGACAACGAGGCGAATCACATGACAAGAATGATATAAAAGGGGAATCTTCTGGAGTGTCGGACTCGAGCTATTACAATAATATTAATAAAACATTGAAAAATCATATAAATTAGTTTATAACTCGGCTGAAAATTATTTGTATATGAAAGTTTATCATAAAAATCCAATGAATCCAAATATGCAATCCATTCATCTGTTACATCCCTCTAGCATGATGAACATGGAACTTCCCCCCAGATTCATCTGTCCGATAAAAGCCCGAAACCCGGGAAATATCGTCAGATATTTTCCTGCTCCGCCTGCAACTCTTAGCACTGCATTAGCTCACCTCTAGCACTTCATGTTGTCATGTGATGCATCTAGATGCATCTTCTTGCTTTATATTTATTGTTTCTTCCCCCTCTACTCTTTGGTAGATACCAAGACTGACACTGTTGTCGTGTACAACGAGGCTGCTGACATTTAGCCACTTGCCACGGAGTATCCAAGCAAGAAAAACCCCCTTGATCATTCCTATATCGCCCATTCCTTCCCTCTCTTGCTTGCATTAGATTTTTTTGACTGAATACTGTAAGGGAAAGCCCCTCACAATCTTTTATTTATTAGAGCAACAATACAGATATATTACAAAGGTTACCTCGGTAACCCTTAAAAAAGAAAAGCTAAAAGGTCCTAAGAAAAAGACTAAATAGTACATTCAGGGGGGAGGAAGGATACCCACTTAAGAAGATCCTCTTGAAATTGTGGTTTGATCCTATGAGCTAACAAAGATACATCCGTCACAAAGCCAGCTCTACATGCTGCAAATCTAGGCCAAATGTTGTGGAAAACTGTGGCATTTCTCACTAGCCAAATATGCCAACATGAAGTGAACTCCACCTCAAATAAGAAAGGCTTCTGAAAATTCCTCTTTGCATGATTGGCAACTGCAGACATGTCATTTGAGACTCCCAAGTCAATTTGTAGATAATTCTACTCTTTGAGTGAATAAGCAAGTGAAGAATAAATGATCTCTATCTTCCCTGACATGTGTATGACATATCCTACAATTAATACCATCATCCAAATACCAATGTCTCCTCTCTACCATATCCTTAGTATTCAGCCTATCCATGATGAGCATCCAGGCGAACACCTTGATTTTCAAAGTGCAACAGCTAGCCCAAACCCAATTGAGTAGGGGATTAAAAGTGGGCTCTCTATAGGCATAAATATAGACAGATTTTTGTGTATAAGGCTTATTTGTTCCCTGCCAGGACAAAATATCACATTCATTGGGACTCAGGTCAAGCTCTCCCATGAAGTTTTGCAGGGTTGTAAGTTCTCCAAATGCCTATTCAGAGATTCGCAAGTTAAACTATGAAGTCAGGTCATTACACTGTAATCCAGCCTTCATCATTGTCCAGGGATCTCTTACATAGGAGAAAAGCCTTGGAAATCTTTCTCTGAATGGAACTATAGAATTTCTTATCTTCCATCTGTCTTCCCAAAATAGAGTTGTGTCCCCTTGATTAACTTGCACCCAAGTTACCTCTCTGAAGTTATCCAAATAAATTCAAGATGTTCCTCCACCAATAAGAACCACATGGCTCAGTACCCTGGGTACTCCTTCATGATAATATGTGTTCCAAATTAACTTAACCCAAGGCAAATCAACCTTGTTTAGGAACTTATTGGCATGCTTCATAAGGAGGGCATCATTTCGTAGACCAAGATTAAGGATTCCCAATCCCCTTTTTTCTTAGGTCTACAGATTAACTCTCAAGCAACTAACGATGGTGCATGCTCCATCCTATTTCTTCTCAAGAAACATTGTATTTGAATTCTTTCCAACTGCTTGAGAATGCCTAGTGGTATAGCCATACTACATAGAAAGAAAATGGGTAAGGAGGATAGAGCAGATTTTAAATATTGAAGCCTTTCGCCTTGATCAAGAAAATAATAACTGGAGGACATTCTCCTCTCCATACATGTGACTAGTAGCCTAAGATGCTCCATCTTAGGCTTGGAGGTACCTACTGGTAGACTAAGATAAGTGAATGGCATGGTGCCCACCTGACAGCCAAAAACCTGAGAAAGCCTTTCAGTTTCCTCTGGGGGTACATTAATTGGTACCATTAAAGATTTGTGGTAATTGATATTCAATCTAGTTGACTGGGAAAACACATTCATCATCTCCTTGAGGGCTACAAGTTGTCCCTCCTCAGCCTGAAAGATGATCAGAGTATCATCAGCATATTGAATAATATAAAAAATCCTTATCATGGCATGGAATTGGCAGATGAATTTGTCCCTTCTGTAACATATCATTAACCATTGATTGCAGCAGGTCAGCAGCTCAAACAAAGAGCAGAAGTGAAATCGAATCTCCTTGTCTAACCCCAGCTTTACAAGCAAATTGTTTCGCTGGCACCCCATTAACAAGAATGGATGATGTAACAGAAGATAGAAAATGTTGGATCCATCCTCTCCATTTGTAATTAAATCCCTTGTATTTTAGGATTTCCAAAATGACTTCATGTTCAATGGATTCAAAAGCCTTCTCAAAATCCAATTTAACTATAAGGTTTGGCCTCTTGGACTGATGACATTGATGTAGATATTCCAAGGTCCAGCCAATACAGTCTTGGATTGTTCCGGTCTTAATAAACCCATACTGATTCTTATGCACACAATCCAAGATAACCTCTTGCAATCTATTTGCAGTGATTTTGGTGAGAAACTTAATGCCCAGTCCAGTCAGTGAGATTGGCCTAAAGTGTAACTGCCCAGGACCGACGCTCCAGAAGATTCCAGAAGATTCCCCTTTCTTTCCGTGTTCGTCTGTGATTCATTTGGTTGTTGCATTCATCATTCGCATCATTTGCATCATCACCGTTACATCGGCACATTGTGGTTGTCATGGCTTTCAAACTTGCATCCGTTCGTAGTTTCCGGTTCTCTCCGTTCTTGCCGTTGCCCGTTTCGAGACCAACCACACACGCCCGCGCCCGCGACATCATTTAAAAAAATTGTTTTAAGGCGCGCAGAAAATATTCTTTGATTGGGTTGAAACTTGACGTGCGGTATTATTATAGTGTAGATAGACCGTCTGCCAAATTTCGTCGTGTTTCGAGTTCGTTTGATACCCCATCGGTCAACCGTAGCAGTGGGGTCATCGGTTTATTATCGGACGTTTCGGTGTTTCAACTCGTGTCACAGGCCACACAACCTCTCTCTCATCCCCACCTGGGCCAACTACAGAGCCCATTAACCCAACCTAACCACTCCCTCCGTTCGTGCTCGTTGGATCACGATCGGACGGACGAGATCCATTCCCCCCTTGTGCCAAACCCCTATACAAACCACCTCGTGGAGAGAGCCTCCCACTATCTAGGGTTTCCCCCTTGCCATTTTGCAGCCACCCTCGTACCAAACTCCACCTTCTAGCTCCACACCCCTCCAATCCCGAAATCCACTCCTCCCCTCCATTTTTCAGCCCTCAAATCTGCAATTAGACGCTAATTTCGTCCCTGCAGCCTACCGGACATGTCCGGCGGCCAACCCGGACATGTCCGGCCGACCACAGAGCCCCTCGTCCCCGAACTCCTGACCATGGCACCCGAGGGCCCGAGGCTCTGCGCCTCCCCTAGCGCCAGCCACCGCAAGCCGCCGATAGCCGCCGCCTGCTGCCGCTGCCACCCCGCACCGCCCTAGCGCCAGCCGCCGCCTGCTGCCGCTGCCGCCCTAGCGCCAGCCGCAGCCGCCGTCGCAAGCTGCTGCCGTCGGGCCTCCCCTCGTCGAGCTGCCGTGCCCGGCCTCCTGTCGCCGAATCCGGTGCCCCGCCGGCCGGATCTGTCCATCGCCGTCCTTGCCGCCCCTTGCCCTGCCTCGCTGGAGTACGAGCCGCGCCGCCGCCTCTGGATCGAGGAGATCGAGCGCCGCTCGGTCCCTCGCGTTGACCGCCTCGTCGCTCGCCTGCATGATGGGGCCAGTCGACCTCTAGAGCACCAAGGCCCAGTAGCTCCAGATTCAGCCCATGTAATGTTTTTTTTTCACAGGACGAATTTCTTAATTAATCACAACATTTCATAAATTGTGGAAATTCCATTAATTTACTTTGCTCACAATTAAACAATCGTGCATCATATTAAAATGTTGTGAATTTGAATAATCTCCAAAATTTTGCATAGATTAATAATATGACTTTTTCATCCAAGTCAAAATAACTAAACTTGTTGTTTGCATTTATTTCGCATAAATGACTTGCTAATAAATTATGGCATAAACTTGCGTAATTAATGTGACATAATTCCCTACATGAACCTATCATATTGTATATGATTACGCGGTAGAAAAATCCATATAATTTATCTATGCATTTAGTTTTGTCATTTGATCATTTTTGTGTGCATGTTGATGTGATGCCCTTTTGTCCTTTTCGTGTGATTTAACCCAAGCTTGATATGAAATAATTTTGAACCTGAGTTATGCTCTTGGATATGTGTCCTAACCCCTGAACATTTTGCTTGCCATAGTAATGCATGTTTACGTGTTATTTTCTTATTGACAACATGCTATAAAATATTGCTGTTGTGAGGGTCCAAAATATTTCCATGTCTGGAATCTGCAATATTTTGTTGCTGTCTTGCCATGTGTTTTGCTAGTGATCTAGAAGCCTTTTGTGATAGGTGTTATGGAGTTATTTGTATTAGATAATGTCCTTTACTATGCTGTTAAGTTTCATGCCATAATATGACCTGTAGCATGTAGTTTTACTGCTGTCAATATGCTTTCGTGATAAAAACTACACCGTCAAAATTTGCTATTTTCACAAAGTCTGAAACTGTTTTCAAGTAGCCACCTTGAGAGCTTCCTCCCATGTGATCCATGCATGTTTTGAATATGATATGTGAAGATGAAACGAAATGTGTGTTATATGCTACTGCCCCATGCTTAGCTTGTGCATTTTAGACTCTTGTAGCTTGTTGTTTTCATGCGTGCAAAATGCCATGTTGCTGTTTTGGACAGATTTCTTATAAAACTTGTGTTGGTTGTTGTGGTTGAACCGTAGCTCCGTTTTGGACGAACTATATATGAAACTTGATTAGAATTTCATGTAGTATCATAATATCT
Organism: Hordeum marinum; assembly: GCA_022496015.1. Classification (NCBI taxonomy): domain Eukaryota; kingdom Viridiplantae; phylum Streptophyta; class Magnoliopsida; order Poales; family Poaceae; genus Hordeum; species Hordeum marinum. Next base: position 151,804,841 of record CM039678.1, read on the forward strand.
AGCTGCATTCTTCATTTGAAGCGTTGAGGTTGTCATTTTCATGCATTTTGCAATCATGTCATGTTCATCTAGTGATTGTCATATCTTTTAGACCGTAGCTCTGTTTGAGATGTTCCACACATGTAACTTGACTAGAAAAACGTGTAGAATATCATGCCACACTGTATTTTCATGTTTAATAAATATAAAATATGGTTAGTTCAGATCTGGACCAATCTCTAAATTAACATATGGGGTCATTTTGGAAATGCTATAAGATGTTTCCGGCCTCATTTAAAATGCCTAGATGTTGTAGTTATTTGTGCTTCACCATTTGCCATGTTTAACAACATTTAATGTTGCCGAGTAAATAATTAAGACTCAACTAAATATTTGATCGTGGAGTTTCGTCAATATGCAACCCGTTGCATATTGAGCTTCACTGAATGTGTAGTAGTTGATTGATGTGTGTTGCCATGTCATGCCTTGCATAATTAAACCGGACATGCATCATATTTGTTTGCGCATCCTGTCATGCATATGTTGTGGTGTTTCTCGTGTGTTGATTGTTTGGTTCGGTTGCTTCTTCTTGATAGAGTTCCGAAAGCATTCGGAGTGCGAGGATTCGTTCGACTACGTTGGCTCGTCTTCTTCATGGACTCGTTCTTCTTCTAAGCGGGATCTCAGGCAAGATGACATATTTCCTTGGATGCCACTACTATCATTGCTATGCTAGTTGTCTCGTTTTTATCGTTATGTCTCGCTACCTACCACTTGTTTGCCAAGCCTCCCAATATTGCCACGAAAAGCCTCTAACCCTCCACCTTCCTAGCAAACCTTTGTTTGGCCATGTTATTGCTTCCTCATCCCTAGTTATAGCGTTCCTAGTTGCAAGTGCAATTGCTTCCATGTGGCAACATGGACATTCTTTTGTTATCACAATACTGTTGCTATTTAATTTAATGCACTTATATGCTGGGTAAAGAGTGGAAGACTTGGCCTTTTGCTGGGTGTTTTGTTCTACTTTGGTCGCCCTTAGTTACTTGTGAACCGATGTTATGTTCCATAATTGAGCGCTCCTAACATGCTCGGGGTTGTTATGGGGACCCCCTTGATTTTTATTTTAGGATAAAGCTTGTCTCGCAAGGCCCAACATTGGTACTACATTTGCCTAATAACTAATAAACTTGCATAGCGACTTTCTGGACCCCATGGATAATTAATCAACAACCCGGGCCAGTGCTCCTCATGAGTGTTGGTCCAAACTAGAGCACTGTGCGGGGCCAACCCGGGGCAACTCGGGATATTTCTATCAGGCCACTGTACGCGTCGCTCATCTGCCGTGCCTTGAGAACGAGATACGTGGCTCCTATCGGGATTGTCGGCACGTCGAGCGGCCTTGCTGGACTTGTTTTACCCTTTCTCGAATGTCTTGCGTGAAGAACTTTGATCTTCTTCGGGCTATCTCGAGGTGTCGGATTTCCTTTGGAATTGCCTAGGATGAGCACTAGATCCGTGATCGAGGTTATTCCCGCGGCGTGTGGTTAATTTATGATGGACTAGTTGGAGCACCCCTGTAGGGTTAAATCTTTTCGGAAAGCCTTGCCCACGGTTATGTGGCAAACTTGGATATTTTGTTTAACACCCGATCATAGTAAACTTGAAGTAAACTCTAATAAAATACACCAACTGTGTGTGTAACCGTGACTGTCTCTTCTCGTGAGTCCTTATCCGAGATAGAACACGTGGTGTTATGTTTGACGTAAGTAGGTGTTCAGGATCTTTTAAAGATCATTACTAGTTCATGACCATTATTCGTAGACCACCATACTATACTTCTGTATTCGTAATTTAGCCACTCAAATAAATGCTTAGTCGCCTGCTACAGCCTCACCACTTAACCATACCACACCCATTAAGCTTTAATAGTCTTGATACCCTTGGAAATGAGATTGCTGAGTCCCTGTGGCTCACAGATTACTCCAACAACAGTTGCAGGTATAGGTAATGTGATGAGTTGACGTGAGCGCGATCTTGTTTGGTTTGGAGTTCTTCTTCTTCATCAATCTAGGATGTGTTCTAGGCGGCAGCCTGGGATAGCAAGGATGGATGTCATTTTATCGTTTGGGTTTCGTTCGTAGTCGGACTCTGCTCTTCTGTATGATGTTTGAATATGTTGTTGTATTGATGTGACTCTGATGTAGCTTGTGGCGATTGTAAGCCAATTCCGTATACTCATCTCTTCTGTACATGTAGTTGTAATGATATCCATTCTTGCAACACGACAAGATGCGCTTCTATCCCTGTCAAGGCCCTCGTGCCGAAATAAGGATAGGATAGCATCTTGGGCATGACAAGGTGGTATCAGAGCGTGGAACGACCTAGGAGCCCTCTTGATTGATTAAACTTGGCCGAGTCGAGTCTAGTGAAAAACTGTTTTGAGTCTAGTTATATCGAAGAGTTGGATTATTTTTACTTCTCTTCTATGCTCTGGTGAGGTTATCGACTTAGGAATTTTGTTTCTACTCCTCTTCTCGCTCAAAATTGTTTTAGGATCACGCGGGTATTTTGGAAACTATATGATACCGATGTGACGGAGTTCTGTCTTGGTGCCTCCTGTCTGACTTGATTTCTTCCGGGGAGTTGAGCTCCAGGGGATTCTTGGCACATCGTTATCATTCAGTTTTCTTAGTATCTCTAGACGGAGGATGTTCGAAATTGCTTCAATACTTATCATGGTGAGATAAGGTCGGAGTCACCCAGTACTGGGAGGCGTCCGGGGTACCGCCATGATTGGTATCGTTGTGCTTTCGAGGATTCGAGTAGATGGATTTGCAAAAGACTCTGGTTATGTGTTGAAGGATGGATACAATTGGGGTGTAGGTTTGTTAGTTGTGTGAGACATTTCCTCCTTGTATCCCCCACATCGGATTGCATAACCAGAAAGTTTTCAAAAGTTCTTAGGTGGGAATTCAACTAGTTACCTAGGCTATCTTCCAACAGGTCTTGATGTTTTCGGAAGCCTCATCCTTTGTTTTGTTTTCGATTGTGGTAATTCAAGTTGCTTCGATGTCAAGTGGAGATTTCATATCTTTCCTAAGAAGTGTTCTCATATTTCTGTGAGAATGATAATTCTTTTGCCAATCAAGTTGTCATATCAATTCTTTTCATCCGGTGTGCTTCTCTTCACGACAATTCTATCCTCTTCAAATTTGCAAGATCAATCCTCATATTTCTTTCCGGAGTTCATCTCATCTATTCCAAGTTGTCTTTGTTTTTACCCACCCTCCCGCCCTTTTTCTTTAATGATTAAATTCTCATCCAAGTGCCTCTTCCATTCATGTGAAGCTTCCGCGGTGATTCCTTGTGGATATTCTCAGGAGTTCCAATTTTCAGGATCTATCCCCATATTATTTGTTCTTGTTGTTGTTTTTCTCCGGTGGATTCTTTTCAAGCTTCGGTGTTCATCATATCCCTTTTCATTCCTTCAATGCATTCCATGTTGAAAATTCTTATCCAAGCCTCCCTCGTTCATTCCCTCTTTCTATTCTATCCAGAGTGCTCAATGTATCTCAGAAGATTCGTGTTTTATTTCAATCCTTCCAAATTATTTCGAGGTTCTCACCTCATCAAGCTCTTAATTTGTACCAGTGCAATCTCTCTTCTAAGCAATCGTTTCAATGGAATTGTCTTTCAGTGGGCCCATAACCCATAGGTTTTCCCCAGGATCTTACCTGGCTCTTCTATTCTTTCCGGAGATGTCGTGAAGTTCTTTCTTATGATGTAAGAATGTTTTCATCAGTCATATTCATTATCCAAGATCGCTTAGATTTAATTTCATCATTGTTTCAACTGTTCTTTATTCGTTATTCCGGAGTGTTTCAATAATTCATGGTGTTGCTTCTCGTCATTACTCTCAGTATTGAAGACCGAAGGAGAGTTCACTTCAATCGTTGTTCGTTCTTTCAAAGATTCATGGTTTCAGCTTGTTGCTATCATCTCAAATTGTTTCCATTCATGAGAAATTTCTCCCATATCTATCCTGTGCATTTGATAATTATTTTCATTTCTCGATCCTCCGAAGGTCATCATTTCAGAAGATTTCTTCGTTCTCAGCTTTCAGCTTTCGTTCTCAAATTCTTCTCAATTGTTGTCTCTTTGTTTGTATCTCAATTATTTGTGAAGTCTTCTATTAGGTGGATCGTGATCTCTTTGTTCCCATGTATCTTCGTTCAATCGTAGTATCCTCATTCGTTGTGAATTCTTACCGGTGTTCTCGTGCAAGACTTCTTCCATTTGTGAGCTATCTTCTCTTTCTCTTCAAGTCTTTGCAACAAGAATAAGTGGTGTGCGAAATCCGTTGCTTGTCATCAATTTAATTTGATTAAGGATAGGCATATCATAATTCTTATTCTTATTTCATCAAGGTGTTTTCAATCCTTCTTTCAGAGGTTGTCCATGATATCAAATTCCTTATCCGAAGTGGCATCTTTCTTTTCTAGAGTTCCTAGTTTTGCTCAAGTATCTTGTCCCGAAGCATCATCTAAATCATTGGAAGACCTCAATCTTGTTCTTTGCATCCTTCAATTCTTTCCATCATGCTTTCGTTTCAGAGTTCTTCCGGAGGTTCTTCGTGGTGGTTCATCAAGATTTCTCTCATTTTCAAGTATTCTTCAAGATTCTTGTTGGAGGTGCTCAAGTGTTCTTTATCATGGATTTCTAAGTTCAATTCCTTTTCCATTGTGTTTTGAGATGGTGTTATTAAATTCTTGATTATGGGAGTCTCGAAGGAAAATTTGTTAAGAATGAGATAAGTAAGCCCATCATTTCTTTCTCGGAGTTATCTTGGATCGGGTGTCACCTAAAGTATTTCCTATTGATTGTTGCTATCATGGTGTCATAAATGATTCAAGTGTCTCCTCCTCTTTTTGGTGAAAGAAGTTTTTCATCCTTTTGCTCCCAAGCAATCATTTGTTTCTATTGTGGAAGGAAGTCACCTCATAATTGTGAGATGTTTACCATAAGCCCATAACAAGATATTCTTTTCATCGTTGATTCTTCATCAACTCTGTTCAACCAAGCTTTTCAATTCATTGGTGGTAGAAATTGTAATTTTCTTCTCCGTTCTCTTTTCTCCAAGGATCTAGCTTCATTCTTTTGTTCCGGAGGCATTGTGGTGTTGTTCTTTTCAACTCACATCTAGTTGATTACGATCATGTTTTCTTGCTTATTCATTTAACCGGAGTGATGTGAAATCTTTTCATTATCCTTTCATCTGATGAAGTTTTGATTCTAACCCAACCGAAGTTTTGTGGCCCTCTTATCAATTTCTTGCCATCATGGCAGTTTTCTTCTCTTCTCTCTTGAGTGTTGTGTCGTTGTTTTATCTTCTTTCCATCTCATCAGAATTCTTTTCCCCCTTCCTGTCCTAATGAAGTGCTGCCGAAATTTTCCGTGAATTGTTGCCGTTTCTTTCGCCATTCGTCATCTCTTTGAAACCTTCAAGATCTTTGGTTTCACTTGTTTGTCAGAGAAGCAACTAAATTTACCTCTTGCTCTTTCTCTTCCCCTTCTCATTCTAGATCTCGGGATGAGATCCTCTTGTAGTGGAGGAGAGTTGTAACAGCCCGGGACCGACGCTCCAGAAGATTCCAGAAGATTCCCCTTTCTTTCCGTGTTCGTCTGTGATTTGTTTGATTGTTGCATTCAATTCGCATCATTTGCATCATCGGCATTACATCGGCACTTTGTGGTTTTCATGGTTTTCAAACTTGCATCCGTTCGTAGTTGCCGGTTCTCTCTGTTCTTGCCGTTACCCGTTTCGAGACCAACCACACACGCATGCGCCCGCGACATCGTTTAAAAAAACGATTTTTAAGGCGCGCGGAAAATATTCTATGATTGGGTTGAAACTTGACGTGGGTCTTATTATAGTGTAGATAGACCGCCTGCCAAATTTCGTCGCGTTCCGAGTTCATTTGATACCCCATTGGTTAAGAGTAGCAGTGCGGTCATCGGTTTATTATCGGGCGTTTCGGTGTTTCAACTCGTGTCACGGGCCGCACAACCTCTCTCTCATCCCCACCTGTCCCAACTACACAGCCCATTAGCCCAACCTAGCCACTCCCTCCGTTTGCGGTCGTCGGATCGCGATCGGACGGACGAGGTCCATCCCCCCTTGTGCCAAACCCCTACATAAACCACCTCGTGGAGAGAGCCTCCCACTATCTAGGGTTTCCCCCTTGCCATTTTGCAGCCACCGCCCTACCAAACTCCACCTTCTAGCTCCACACCCCTCCAATCCCGGGATGCACTCCGCCCCCTCCATTTTCAGCCCTCAAATCTCCAATTAGAGGCCAATTTCGTCCCTGCAGCCTACCGGACATGTCCGGTGGCCAACCCGGACATGTCCGGCCGACCACAGAGCCCCTCGTCCATGAACTCCTAACCATGGCGCCTGAGGGCCCGAGCCTCTATGCCTCCCCTAGCGCCAGCCGCCGCCTGCTACCGCTGCCGCCTCGCGCCGCCGTAGCTCTAGCCGCCGCTAGTCGTCGCCTGATGCCGCTGCCGTCCCGCGCCGCCCTAGCGCCAGCCGCCGCCGAGCCTCCCCTCGTAGAGATGCCGCACCCGGCCTCTTATCGCCGGATCCGGTGCCCCGCTGGCCGGATCTCTCCAGCCCCGTCCTCGCCGCCCCCTGCCTTGCCTCGCCAGAGTTCGAGTCGCGTCGCCGCCTCTGGATCGAGTAGATCGAGCGCCGATCGGTCCCTCGCGTTGACCGCCTCCTCGCTCGCCTGCATGATGGGGTCCAGTCGGCCTGTGGAGCGCCAAGGCCCAGTAGCTCCAGATTCGGCCCATGTAATGTTTTTCGCAGGACGAATTTCTTAATTAACCACAACATTTCATAAATTGTGGAAATGCCATTAATTTACTTTGCTCACAATTAAACAACCGTGCACCGTATTAAAATGTTGTAAATTTGAATAATCTCCAGAATTTTGCATAGATTAGTAATATGCCTTTTTCATCCATGTCAAAATTACTAAACTTGTTGTTTGCATTTATTTCGCATAAGTGACTTGCTAATAAATTATGCCATAAACTTGCGTAATTAATGTGACATAATTCCCTACATGAACATATCATATTATATATGATTACGGGGTAAAAAAATCCATAGAATTTATCTTTGCATTTAGTTTTGTCATTTGATCATTTTTGTGTGCATGTCAGTTTTGCTGTGATGCCTTTTTGTCCTTTTCGTGTGATTTAATCCATGCTTGATATGAAATAATTTTGAACATGAGTTATGCTCTTGGATATGTGTCCTAGCCCCTGGACATTTTGCTTGCCATAGAAGTGCATGTTTAGGTGTTATTTTCTCGTTGACAACATGCTATAAAATACAGCTGTTTTGAGGGTCCAAAATATTTCGAAGTCTGGAATCTGTAATATTTTGTTGCTGTCTTGCCATGTGTTTTGCTAGTGATCTAGAACCCTTTTGTGATAGGTGTTATGGAGTTATTTGTATTAGATAATGTCCTTTAGTATGCTGTTAAGTTTCATGCCATAATATGACCTTTAGCATATAGTTTTACTGCTATCAATATGCCTTCGTGATAAAAACTGCACTGTCAAAAACTGCTATTTTCACAAAGTCTGAAACTGTTTTCAAGTAGCCACCTTGAGAGCTTCCTACCACGTGATCCATGAATGTTTTGAATATGATATGTGAAGATGAAATGAAATGTGTGTTATATGCTACTGCCCCATGCTTAGTTTGTGCATTTTAGACTCTTGTAGCTTGTTGTTTTCATGCTTGCAAAATGCCATGTTGCTGTTTTGGACAGTTTTCTTATAAAACTTGTGTTGGTTGTTGTGGTTGAACCGTAGCTCCGTTTTGGATGACCAATATATGAAACTTGATTATAATTTCATGTAGTATAATAATATCTTTCTGAATTATTGATTTGAATTGTTTATGTTGTCATTTTCATGCATTTTGCAATCATGTCATGTTCATCTTGTGATTGTCATATCTTTTAGACCGTAGCTTTGTTTGAGATGTTCCACATATGTAACTTGACTAGAAAAACATATAGAATATCATGCCACACTGTATTTTCATGTTTAATAAATATAAAATATGGTTAGTTCAGATCTGGACCAATCTCTAAATTAACATATGGGGTCATTTCGGAAATGCTATAAGATGTTTCCGGCCTCATTTAAAATGCCTAGATGTTGTAGTTGTTTGTGCGTCACCATTTGCCATGTTTAACAAAATTTAATGTTGCCGAGTAAATAATCGAGACTCAACTAAATATTTGATCGTGGAGTTTCGTCAATATGCAACCCGTTGCATATTGAGCTTCACTTAATGAGTAGTAGTTGATTGATGTGTTTTGCCATGTAATGCCTTGCATAATTAAACCGGACATGCATCATATTTGTTTGCGCATCCTTTCATGCATATGTTGTGGTGTTTCTCATGTGTTGATTGTTTGTTTTGGTTTGCTTCTTCTCGATAGAGTTCTGAAAGCGTTCGGAGTGTGAGGATTCGTTTGACTACGTTGGCTCGTCTTCTTCATGGACTCGTTCTTCTTCTGAGCAGGATCTTAGGCAAGATGACACATTTCCCTGGATACCACTACTATCATTTCTATGCTCGCTGTCTCGCTTTTATCGTTATGTCTCGCTACCTACCACTTGTTTGTCAAGCCTCCCAACATTGCCACAAAAAGCCTCTAACCCTCCACCTTCCTAGCAAACCTTTGTTTGGCCATGTTATTGCTTGCTCATCCCTACTTATAGCGTTCCTAGTTGCAGGTGCAATTGCTTCCATGTGGCAACAGGGACATTCTTTTGTTATCACAATACTGTTGCTATTTAATTTTATGCACTTATACACTGGGTAAAGAGTGGAAGGCTTGGCCTTTTGCTGGATGTTTTGTTCTACTCTTGCCGCCCCTAGTTACTAGTGAACCGGTGTTATGTTCCATAATTGAGCGCTCCTAACATGCTCAGGGTTGTTATGGGGACCCCCTTGATTTTCGTTTTAGGATAAAGCTTGTCTGGCAAGGCCCAACATTGGTATTACATTTGCCTAATAATTAATAAACTTGCATAGGGACTTTCCAGACCCCGTGGATAATTAATCAACAACCCGGGCCAGTGCTCCTGATGAGTGTTGGTCCAAACTAGAGCACTTTGCGGGGACAACCTGGGGCAACTCGGGAGATTTCTATCAGGCCATTGTACGCGTCGCTCATCTACCGTGCCCTGATAACGAGATACGCGACTCCTATCAGGATTGTCGGCACGTCGGGCGGCCTTGCTGGACTTGTTTTACCCTTTCTCGAATGTCTTGCGTGAGGAACTCTGATCTTCTTCGGGCTATCTCGAGGTGTCGGATTTTCTTTGGAATTGCCTAGGATGATCACGAGATCCGTGATCGAGGTTATTCCCGCGGCATGTGGTTAATTTATGATGGACTAGTTGGAGCACCCCTGAAGGGTTAAATCTTTTTGGAAAGCAGTGCCCGCGGTTATGTGACAAACTTGGATATTTTGTTTAACACCCGGTCATAGTAAACTTGAAGTAAACTCTAATAAAATACACCAACTGTGTGCGTAACCGTGATTGTCTCTTCTCGTGAGTCCTTATCTGAGAGAGAACACGGTGGGGTTATGTTTGACGTAAGTAGGTGTGTGACAGCCCAAGTGCTGTCCCTACCTTATTTGGCATGTAACCCATTGTATGGACCTTGTGTCATGAGCTATGATATGTTTTGCAACTTGCCATCCATATGTTGTTTGCATTCATGCATCATATCATCCATCATTGCATCCATCTTGCCATGCTTGCTTTCATGTGTCTTGGAATGGTGTGATGCTTGTGAGTGTGACTTGTATGTAGTGTGAGTTGTTTGTGGTTTGTTTGTGGTTGGTGCAAGTGAGCAACTTCAACTCTTCCCCTCTCTTGTCTTCCTACTAAAACATCACTATAATGCCTTTCTTCCCATATTATTTCACAACAGATTTGACTTGTTTATTATTATGATTAAATATGCTCAAGAGGTAGCCCTAGTAACATTATGAATTTAGAATATGGTGCTCTTGTTGTTTGGGGGTTGTTTGATTTTGGGCTTTATGAAACAGGAGCTGTTATTTTAAGATTATTAAAAATTATTTGTCCAATAAATCAATTTGATAATGTTATTAAATAGTGCATAATATTTCCTCCACAAAGCTATTTTTGTTTTGTGCAAAACCTTTTAAAAAAAGATCTGGGGATTTATTCTTGAGTGGCTTGACTTTATGAAGGGAAACCTTTTCAGTGTTCTTTTAATTTAGAGAGAGAGAGTGGGTGGGCTTCCTTCCAACGCGGCCCAGCAAGGCCCAGGCTTCCCGCGCGCGTCGTCGTCTCCCTCCTTTCCAGCGAGGCAGCGCCTGGGCCCACTCGTTAGCCTTGCCGTTCCCCCTCCTTTTTCTTCCTCCGGCGCGTTCCTCCTCTGTGGAGAGGCGCACATGGCCACCGTGGCCACACCAAGCCTCGCCTCCCCCTCCTATTTAACCCTGGGCATCCGTGCCCCACTAGGGTTCCTCCTCGCCTCCGCTTCCTTCCCCTTCCCCTCTGCTTCCTCTCTTTTCTCTCCCTCCGTCAAGTAAGTTTAGAGTAGGCACTATGTTTTAGAGGACTTCGCCGGTGTTCTCTGGTCGCCTCCGTCGACCTCGTCTTCGGCCATGGCGTCTAGGAGCGCAGGAGTCCTCCCCGCGATCCATTTTCACCGCTAGGAGCCGCGGAGGGGCTCTGTGGCGACGACCTCTTCATCATCTTCGTCGGAGACGTCCACGCCATCGTCTCCTCTGCTTCCTCTCCGACATCCGTCTTCGACCGCCTCCGTCATCGTCTTTGCCTTCGGTAGGCCTGCGGTGAGATTCTGGTACCCCCCCATAGATGCCTCTTCCCCCGTTCCGTTCTCCCTCGCCGGTGAGGCAGTGGAGCGCCAGAGTTTGTCGCCGTCGTGCTGTCGTGTGTGTGTGCTTTCCGTCAGTTTCATCAGTTAGGGAGCACATGTGTGTATTAGAGCCGCGGGTTTCCCCTCTGGTTAAGTGCCGTGTTCGCCCAGTGGTAGTGTGTGCGGGAGGAGACCAGGAGGTATCGGGTTCGAATCCGAACCCCTCCCCATTTTTGTTTTTTGTTTTTCTTTTCTTTTTTCTTTCTTGTTTTGTTTCTTTGTTACTCCACTGCATTGCATGTATGTATAGATAAATGAACATGAGTAGGGGTTTTTATTTATGTTGTTGCATGTTGTATGTGTAGATTTTACCCGTTTTCCTTTGTGATTGTAGTGTGTGTGCTAAGTGCATACACATGTATGTATGTGTGCATGTGTAGGGCAGTATTCATGTTCTTGTTTGTAGTGTGTGTGAATGCTATGCTCACACCCAGGTGTGTGTAGTGAGTGGGTATGCGTTTGTATGTGTATATGCCTAAGACATATATGCAAGTGTATGAGTGTGTGGGCAGATTACACCATTTGGTGTTTGTGCTTGTGTGTGTATGTGCCACATGGTGTGGTGCATACATACGCATGTGTGTATGTGTGTTTGGGAGCGTGCATGAGCATATGAGTATGACTGTAGGGTTCCTGTAGCTCAAGTTGTCAGCTGTGAAAGTTGCTATGTTGCTGTTTTGTGGCAGATTGTGGGTTTTATTGTTTTGTGGCTTGTGGGAGCTATGCTCCATGGCATTGATTGATTCTTGAGGCTATTGTGATTGGGTTTTCATAACCTATCCATTGGCTACCTTGGAATGCCAAGAATTAGCCCATGGCTTGGTGGTCTTGTGATTTTGCCTCCGTACATTGTCGTGAGCGTATCGTGAGAACCGTAACTCCGTTTCTTGCGTTCTTTATATGCATTTCTATCGATTTTGCATGATGCATCCATATTTTCCATGATCGTGCATGTTTAAATAACTTAACATGAGGTTCTGTCCAGATTCATTAATGAAAAAACTTTGCATGTGAAACATGAGTAGTTTTGGATTGCCATGTTAATTCTTCATAAATGAATCATGCATCATCTTGGTTGTGCATTGCACCTTTGTTGGATGTTTATTGTTGCTGTTTATCTTGGGTAGACGCGAGTGTGGATACTGAATACGAGGACCCAGGAGAGTACCACTACGAGGATCCCGCTACTTGTTCCGCTGAAGAACCAACAGGTAAGATGATCGTACCCGGATCCTGATACTATTTTTGCTTGCTAGTTTCTCGCTCTTATCATTACAATTGCGCTACCTACCACTTGATATCAGCCCCCATGTTTCCATGACAGCCTCTAACCTCCATATCCTAGCAAACCTTTGATTGGCTAAGTTACTGCTGCTCAGCCCCTCTTATAGCATTGTAGTTGCAGGTGCAGGTTGTTCCATGTGATAACATGGGTTTGGATATCACAATATTATCTGTTATTTAATTTAATGCACATAAATATCTTGGTTTTGGTGGAAGTCTTGGCCTTTTTCTAAGTGATTTGTTCCGCTGTTGCCGCCATTAGTTCCTTGTTACCGGTGTTATGTTTTCCATATTTTGCGCTCCTAACATGCTCGGGGTTGTTATGGGGACCCCCTGGTTTATTCGGTTGAGATTAAAACTTGTCTGGCAAGACCCAACATTGGTACTACATTTGCTTAAAAACTTAATAAAATTTGCATAGGGTCTTGCAAACTCGTGGATAATTTAATCACCCCCGGGCCAGTGCTCCGCATGAGTGTTGGTCCAACCCAGAGCAGCTTATTAACGCCGCCCGGGGCAACTCGGTGATTGGCATGGTAACCATCGCTCATCCGTCGTGTCCTGAGAATGAGATACGCGACTCTTATCGGGTTCGTCGACATGTCGGGAGGTCTTGCTGGATTTGTTTTACCTTTATCGAATGTCTTGCATGTGGAGTCTGACTTTCTTCGGGTTTGCTCGAGGTGTTGGAATTCCTTTGGAATTACCTATGATGACCGCGAGATCCATGGTCGAGGCTATTCCCATGGAGTGTGGTTAATTTGTGATGGATTAGTTGGAGCACCCTTGTAGGGTTAAATCTTTCGGAAAGCCATGCCCGCGGTTATTTGGCAACTTGGATATTTGTTTAACACCCGGTTATAGTAAACTTGAAGTAAACTCTAATTAAAATACACCAACTGTGTGAGTAACCGTGATCGTCTCCTCTTGTGAACCTGTTCCGAGAGAGAACACGATGGGGTTATGATTGACGTAAGTAAGTGTTCAGGATCTCATAGAGGTCATACTAGATTCGATCGTTCATCGTAGGCCACTCATATTTTTTTTCATTTTGCATAAGTTAGCCACCTTAAATGCTTAGTGCTGCTGCAAACTAAACACTTATCCCATCCCAACCTTTAAGCTGGAATAGTCTTGGTACCCGGGTACATGATAGCTGAGTCCTTGTGGCTCACAATTTACTACAACACTCGAGGTACAGGTTCAGATGAGTTCATGCAGGATGATCTCACCCAGCTCCAGTGGGAATATGATGAGGAAAGAGGCAGGATGTACGCGACGTATCCGTATGAGTAGAGGACCTTGTTGTGATCTTTGGGATAGCTTGATAGTATCTCTTGCAACTGTTTTACCATTTTATTTCGTCCGTAGTCGGACCCTGTGTTCAACTTGATGATATGAATTTGAGTGACATTGTAAGTTAGCATGTGGCAAGTGTAAGACAATCTGGTATACTCATCTCTTTCAGTATTGTATGTTGTGATGATACTATTCTTGCTAACGGCAAGATGCGCATCTATCCCTTGCGAGGCCCTCGTGCCTTAAAACGGATAGGCATGCATCTTGGGCGTGACAAGGTGTTCAGGATCTTTTAGAGATCATTACTAGTTAACGACTGTTATTTGTAGACCACCATACTTTACTTCTGTATTCGTAAGTTAGCCACTCAAATAAATGTTTAGTCGCCTGCTGCAGCCTCACCACTTAACCATACCTCACCCATTAAGCTTTAATAGGCTTGATACCCTTGGAAATGAGATTGCTGAGTCCCTGTGGCTCACAGATTACTACAACAACAATTGCAGGTACAGGTAATGCGATGATTTGACGTGAGCGCGATACTTGTCTGATTTGGAGTTCTTCTTCTTCTTCTTCATCAATCTAGGATGGGTTCCAGGCGGCAACCTGTGATAGCAAGGATGGATGTCATTTTATCGTTTGGGTTTCGTCCTTAGTCGGACTCTGCTCTTTTGTATGATGTTTGAATATGTTGTTGTATTGATGTGACTTTGATGTAGCTTGTGGCGAGTGTAAGCCAATTCCATATGCTCATATCTTCTATACATGTACTTGTAATGATATCCATTCTTGCAACATGACGAGATGCGCTTCTATCCCTGTCGAGGCCCTCATGCCGAAATAAGGATAGGATCGCATCTTGGGCGTGACATAAAGTCTCCCACTTTCTCAGGAGAAGGGTTTTTGGGAACTAGGGTAATGTATGATCCATTGATACTTTACAGCATTGCCTTTCCTTCATGAAAGTGATTGGCCATATTTTAAAATTCCTGAGAAACAATTGACCAACATTTCTTAAGAAACAACCCATTAAAGCAATTTGGACCTGGCGCTTTATCAATAGGCATACATTTGACCACCTAATCCATTTCCTCTTGGGTGAATTGTTTGGTCAACTCCTCCAATACTTTCACAAGCTTAATCAGACCTTGCAAATCAAACCCCATTACAATTCCTTTAGCAGTACCCATTCCCCCCTTAAATGATGTCCATAAGATTCCTTCCATCTGACTATGTTCAGATATTACACTACATCATCCAGCCTCAAGTTAGCAGTGGAATTCCTTCTATATCTTTCTGAAGCCATTGCATGAAAGAACTTTGTGTTTTGTTCCCACACTTTAATGAATCTGATTGTACACCTCTTCTTCCAATATAGGTATTGCAGATGTAGCAGATGTTCTAAGTGGGATTTCAGTATCTTTCTGAAATTCTTTTCATGTCTGAATAGAGCTCTGAGTTCTTCCATGTTATCAATCCATTCAATCACCTTATTACATTTATGGATTGCAATTTTCATTTTAGAGATTCCTATTTGCCATCTTTTGAGATCCTACCACAAAGTTTAGACTTATCAGCCAAAATTGTTGCAGGGTTGGTTTTATATCAGTGCTTCTTCCACGAGTTGGTGATACACTCCATAAAACCATCAACCTTAGTCCAGAAGTTTTCAAACCTAAATATGTTAACCTTACGGATGGAAGTGATTATAACCACCACACATGGGACATGATCTGAAGCAGTCCTGGCCAGTGGCAAGACTTCTAAGAGTGGATAACATGTGACCCAATTAGTTGAAGTAAAGAACCAATCAAGTTGTTCCAAGAGAGGATTGTCTTGCATATTTTACCAAGTATAAGTCCTGCCTTTGATTGGTAATTCAACTAGTCCAAAATGCCCAATAATTTCATTGAAAATGAACATATCATTAACATCTCCTCCTGGCAAATTTCTGTTATCTAAATATCTTATAAAGTTAAAGTCTACCAGGAGTAACCAATTTTCCTCATATGGAATTTGTACATTGTAAAGCCAATCCACAAAACCAGATTTTGCTACTGTTATAGATAGCTCCTATTGTGATGCATATCATATTTTTGTTAAACTATTGTTGCACCTTACTGTTATACTAAATGCTTAGTATAGGTTGATTAGTGACCCCTAGTGACCCCACTTTGTTCCCGTTGCCCCCGCTTCATCATCGATGACTCGATCAACGTGATCGACGTCCGGAGACTGACACATCACCTCACCCCCTTAGTTGTATGGCTCTGTGGAGCTACCATCAAGTATCAAGGGTGACACCTCGTGACGTACTCCTGATTCTAACTCTGTAGTGTAGCTACTCTGTCGTGGGTATCGAGGGGGTTTCCTCCTTCACAACTTCCAATAAATGTTTTGTCATGGAACACCTGAAGCGTGAACCATCGAGGGTGATTTCTCTCTAGTCACCATGACAGTTACATCGAGTGCGATCCATTGAGGGTTATTCCTTGGGTTTCCCCTTGATATTATGGACATGTGGTTATTTCAACTTAATACAAAACCATATTGAGGTCAGGATGACCTGGAGGGTGCTTGTGAAATAATGACGAGGTACAACTGGGTATTCTTGGCCCTTGTCGTAAGTCCTCGAGACGGGGCGATGGGACCACATATCATGGGTCATTGATCGTCACCGTAGTTAACAAAACATTAATGGATTTGGATATGTGATCTGAGAAGGCCTCTAGCATATTTGGCACTAACCACCACATGGGAATCAGTATGAGCACTCTACGTCATACATTTGCTTGGAAGTTCTTCACACGTCACAATTGAGCAGCACGCGCCAAGGTGGCCCGCATAAGCACCATATTTCTATTAAGAGGTTCCAGGACTAACATGGACCATCCTCGCAAGATGCAGGATTGTATAAAGAGATTGGCCCATGACCCCTTCACATTTAGGATGTAGACCGGCTTGTGGCCTCTCTGTTGAGCCTAGGTAGCACTATGGCATGTGGATCAACCGAGGCAGGGCATGACCTGAAGAAGTGTTTATGGCAAGAGTTAATCGAGCGTGTTGGGTAATTTTGTGCACCCATGCAGATAAGCATATCTATCCGAATAGCCATGTCCATGGTAACGGGTGCTCGGAGTTGTATCTCGATCGAATATAACTAGAATGGTGACTTAGATCTCGCAGGGAGTCAAGCAAGAATCTTTGGGCGGTAATTAAATAACGTGCTACTTATAATATGCTAATCTACACTCTTCTAATGTTGTAAGATGATTCAAGATGCTAGTCTTCTATAGGCTAGGCTTTCCCCCTCTATTATGGCATTTATGCTGCCAGTCCAAAGATATAGCCCCATTCCTTTGATAATGTTGCATACGTAGCATACATATGATGTAAGTCTTACAAGTACTTTGGATGAGTGCTCATGGTTGCTTTGCTCCCCCTTTCTCCTTTGATACAGTTACTGTGTTCACATGATGGATCCTAGTAGACAGTTGATCCTGCCGCTAACTACTACTACATCGACGGAGTCTACTACTACGTGGAGGCTTCCGTCGACTAGCAGTAGGATAGGAGGCTCCCAGGCAGGAGGCCTTGCCTTTTCGATCCGATGCTTATGTTTGTGCTAGCCTTCTTAAGGAAAACTTGTTTACTTATGTCTATACTTAGATATTATTGCTTCCGTTGACTCGTTTGTATTCGAGCCCTCGAGGCCCCAGGCTTGTAATCTGAACGTCGTATGACTTTAACTTGCGTCTAGAGTTGTGTTGTGATATCTTCTCATGAGTCCCTGATATCGATCGTGTGCATTTGCATGCATGATTAGTGTACGATCAAAATGGGGCATCACAAGTTGGTGTCAGAGCCAGGTTTTCGATCCTGGGACATGTGTGTTATGGGACCACATCTCAATTGGGTGGTATTTGGATCTTTTATTCCTCTTCTATACTCTGGGTTCTGATCTCTCTTCTACTTTGGGTTAAATAATTTGCTAACTCTAACATTAAGTTCTCGTGATCACATCCACCTAGAGGACCGTATTATCGACAATTGTTTCCTTAGAAAATATGATGCGTATGCTGTCATTTGACATCATCGAACCTCCTTGTTTCAGATGTGTCCTGCATGGCAGCTCGTACGCTAGACTATGGTTGTCGATGCGACTGGGTTCCTAGCCATTTTGGTCGACCTCTTGACCAGGCTAGGATATCGTTGGTACCCCGAGTACACTATTTAAGAGGACTACTGCGAGATGAACCAGGAGTTGTACACCGCTATGGTTCATATCTTCGATCGGCCGAACATCTCCATCATTGAGTTGCACATCATCATGGTGTTGGAGTGACTGTTCACATGGCAGTCCATGATGCTTCCTATACTGCTACCACCCATCTCCATGGAGAGCACACAAACTTGGAGGAGACTGGATTCAAATACACCCCGTATGCTTCCGTTGGGGGTGAGACTGGATACTATGCCGCCATCTGCACTCCTTACGTGCGACATCGTTACGACCAGTAGGTTCTGGTGCAGTACACTAAGACTCTGGATCGGATTGTCTGACCTCTTGCTATCGAGTTGCACGCCACCCGTACTCGCCTTGAGGTTGCTCTGACACATTTAATGCCAGTAGTCAGTGCAAGAATGCATTCCAAGCGCGTCCTTTACCCAAGAAGGATAGAGTTTCCACCAGATATAGAGTGGCGTGTTGTTGGAGGTCGCACTCCACTACGTGGTCCTTTGCTCCCCTTACGAGATCGGTTTCTGCATCCGAGTTTTCATAGAGCGTAGAACCCTTACATAGGGTTCCATGCGTCCTCACCTGCAGTTACCCAGCTTCAGTGGTTGTCCTCGATGTTGATGTAGCATATCACTATGTCTCTTTGTTGTATCTCTCTACCACATACATGTGTGCTGCCTAGTTGTCTAGGTTATTTGCCTTTCCGAACTTGAAATCGTTGGCTTGTAATAGACCCATGTATGGATATGTATGTTGTGTTTGACTACTATGATGTATCTATTGCACTTCTTTCTTTGTGCATATTACCTCATAAATTAGTCATTGTTCTTGCTTTTACTCAATGCTAAACTACCCCTGTTAAAATTTGACAAAATAGTTAGACCAGCTGGACGTGGCCATGGTGCCAACGCTCCACCGGCACCACCCGAATACATGGTTGGAATGGTACAACAATTTGAGCTGAACCGCAAATTTATGCAAGGGCTTATGGATCAATTCCCGAGGCTAAACAAGAATCACCAGCCAACCCCAATAACTTTGCAGGATTTTGTGCGCCTCAACCCTACTATCTACTGCAGCTGAACTTAGCCCCTTGATGCTGATGACTAGTTCTGTGACATCACTTATGAGCTGTAGTCTACTAAAGCCCCACTTTCCCACTATGTCACCTTTGCATCCTACTTCTTGAAGAGCCCCGCTGCTCAATGGTGGGACATTCACACGCGTTCACAGCAAGTTGGAACCATCTTCACCTGGCAGGAGTTCCAAGCTGCTTTCTGTGCCTGCTACATTCCTCACGAAATTATGGAAATGAAGAAGTGAGAGTTCCCCAACCTCATCCAGGGCAATAAGACTGTGGATTCTTATCAGACGGAGTTCCTTGACTTGTCCCACTATGATGAAGAAGATATCACTACTTATGCCCATGGACAGGAGAAGTTTCATAAAGGACTCCACCCTGATATCAAGCTCATGCTCCTTGTTTAGTACTATGTTGATTTCGCCACCATGGTGAACAAGGCCATCCAGCTTGAAACTGGTTTGCAGGAATACAAGGATGGCAACAAGCGCAACCATGACATGGGGGCATCTTTGGGCTCATCAACTCAAAAGCGCCGGATTTGGATTCCCCACAACATGTACCATGCACCCACTCCTGCTCCAAGGACGTCCTATGTTGCACCTTGAGTGCCTCCACCACCTAGGCAGCCAAGACTTCCAGCTTCCACCACCCCGAGCTCCTCCTTCCCGTCTCGGGGACGGGTCGTGCTTCAAGTGTGGTCGTCTAGGGCATCGTGCTAGATAGTGTAGGCAGAATCAGAATCAGCTTGCACTGCCTTCAACTAGAAGCCATAACAACTAGCCCCGCAACAACAATACGAGACCTTCTTATGGTCGTGGTTAGGCTAACAACATTGAACTGAATGAAGCTCAAGACCAGCCTGCTAATGTGATGGGTAGTCTTCTTGTTAACTTAGTGCCATCTTTTGTGTTATTTGATTTGGGAGCATCACATTCTTTCATGTCGGAAGATTTTGCATACATGCATGGCACATCACAATAATGGTAAACACCCCCGCGGGCCAATGTGGAACCTCCATGGTTAGACATAATGTCATAATTGAAATTTAAGGGTTGGAATTCTATTCCTCTCCCATTATGTTGAAGTCTTTCATTACTAACCTCATTCTAGGAATGGACTTGTTGAAAACTCATACCGCTTCTATCGTTTGTGCCACCAAAACCGTCCATATCCTACACACTTCTAATGAGATAGTAAACTACCAAGATCATCTTTTCTGAGATTCCAAAGCATGACTTTACCTCTTGAATGCATTGAATGTGTCACCTCTTGAGGGGATTGAAAGCATTCCAGTTGTCCGTGACTTCCAATATGTCTTTCTAGAAGAACTTCCAGGAATTCCCCCTGCCAGAGGTGTCGAGTTTGTCATCGACTTAGTACCAGGCACCACTCCTATCTCCAAACAACCTTATAAGATGACTCCTCATGAACTCCTTGAGCTTAAGGAAGAAATCGACCATTCACTTTGTCAAGGCTTCATTCACCCAAGTTGCTTTGCTCGGGGAGCACCTTCCCTCTTTGTCAAAAAGAAGGATGGTACAAACCGTTTGGTCCAAGATTACCGATCCATCAACCAAGCAATAATCCAGAACAAATATCCACTTCCTCGGATCAACAATCTTTATGATCAACTTGTTGGTTCCTTAGTATTTTATAAAATCAACTTGAGATTCGGTTACCATCAGATCCTAGTTAATGAAGAAGACATTCCAAAGACCGCCTTTGTTACTCGCTATGGTTCATACGAGTACATCGTCATGTCTTTCGGATTAACCAATGCGCCAGCAACATTCTCTTGTCTAGTAAACTATATCTTCATGGAATACCTTGAAAATTTCATCGTGGTTTATCTATATGATGACTTGGTATTCTCCAAGAATAAAGAAGAGCATGGTGAACATCTTCATCTTGTAATGGAAAAGCTTCGACAACTATATGCCAAGTACTCCCAAGTGTGAGTTCTAGTTTGACGAAGTGACTTACCTTGGTCATGTGATCTCCAAGGCTGGTATTACGGTCAACGTAGAACAAGTTAGGCCATTATTGATAGGACTCCCCAAAGAATGTTAAACAAGTTAGAAGTTTCCTCGGACTCGCTAGCTATTGTCGGCCGTTTGTAGAGAACATGTCCAAGATTACCAAATCCTGGACCAATCTACTTCACAAATGCATTAAGTTTGAGTGGACAGACAAATGCAAGGAAAGTTTCCAGGCACCCAAGGACAAGATGACATCCACTTCAGTACTTGCTCCTCCATATACTCATAAGGACTTCATCATTTATCGTGACGCATCCCATCAAGGATTAGGATGTGTCCTAATGCAAGAGCACAGAGTGATTGCTTATGCCTCACAGCAGTTGCATCCTCATGAAGATAACTATCTAGTTCATGACCTAGAACTTGCTACAGTTATCTATGCATTGTTACAATGGAGATATTACCTCCTTGGTAATTATTGTGAGATCTACACTGACCATCAAAGTCTGAAGTATTTGTTTACTCAGCCAGACCTAAATCTCCGTCAGTGAGGATGGATGGAAGCTATTACTGACTATGACCGCATTATGTCTTATACCCCTGGCAAGGCTAATGTCATGGACGATGCCTTGAGTCGGAAAGCTTATTGCAACAACCACATGGTTCAGAAGGCTAACCCCCATATTCGCAAAGAGCTTCGCAAATCGAACATTCGCATTATTCCACAAGGTTCTCTTAATAACGATGTCATGGAACCAACTCTTCTGAAGTCTATTAAGTCTATGCAAGCCAAAGATGCTCATGTCGATGAGATGAAAAGGGATCTTGACTTAGAAAAATCTAGAGATTTCTCGCTTGCTGAAGATGGAACCTTGTACTTCAAGGATCACATTGTGGTACCCTGATTCGAGCTTATGACAGAGAACGTAATGAAAGAAGCACATGATACCCCTCTCTCTATTCATCCGGTAAGTACCAATATGTATTTGGACATCCGTTAGAAGTAGTGGTGGTCTAAGATGAAGCTAGACATTGCTCGATATATCGAAGAATCTGATGTTTGTCGTCGCATCAAAGCAGAACATCAGAAACCGGATGGACTTATGCAACCACTCCTTATTCCCAAATGAAAATGGGATAAGATTTGGATGCACTTCGTCACTGGTTTTCCCAAGTCACAGAAAGGTAACATCAACCAATTCTTGAAACTCGCACATTTGTGCCAGTCAAGGAGACAATCACTTCTAGTCAATTAGCAAACTTATATATCTCTAGCATTGTTTCACTCCATGGATTCCGAAGGAAATCAGTTTAGACCGTGGCAGTATTTTCACTTCTAAGTTCTAGGATGGTTTCCAAGAGGCAATGGGAACTCATATAACCTGGAGCATTGCTTATCATCCCCAATCCCAAGGCCAAGTCGAGTGAGTCAATCAAATTCTTGAAGACATGCTACGGGCTTGTGTTATCTCTTTTGGTAGGAAAATGGGAAGAATCTCTCCCTTATGTTGAGTTCTCTAATAACAACAGCTATGAAGCCAGCTTGAAAATGGCTCCCTTTGAGGTGTTATATGGAAGTAAGTGCAGAACTGATATGTCTCCAACGTATCTATAATATTTGATTGTTCCATGCTATTATATTATCAATCTTGGATGTTTTAAAATCATTTTATGGCTACTTTATATCATTTTTTGGGACTAACCTATTGACATAGTGCCAAGTGCCAGTAGTTGTTTTTTTATTTTTTTTACTTCGCAGAATATCAGTACCAACGAAGACCAAACACCGTGAAACTTTTTGGAGATTTTTCTGGGCCAGAAGACACCTGGAGGACCAGAGAAGTGCCAGAGAGGAGGGCCCATCAAGGGAGTCCTAGACTAAGGGGTCCTCGGGCTGCTATCTTATCTCTCAATAGGCCGGCTTGTGATACGTCTCCAACGTATCTACAATTTTTGCTTGTTTCATGCTGCTATATTATCATTCTTGGATGTTACAATCATTTTACTACAACTTTATATTATTTTGGGACTAACCTATTAACCTAGAGCATAGTGCCAGTTCCTGTTTTTTCTGTGTTTTGGGTTTACGGAAAAGGAATATCAAATGGAGTCCAAACGGAATAAAACTTTATGGTGACTTTTTTTGGACCAGAAGAGACCCACGGAGCATCACAGTTGGGACAGAAGACCCACGAGGCAGTCACAAGCCTCAGCGGCGCGGCCACCGCCCTTGGGCGCGCCCTGCAGGCTTGTGACTCCCTCGTGGCCCATCCTGAATTATTTCCACCACCATAAATTCCTATAAATACCAAAAAAAACAACGCAGAACCTAGATCGGGAGTTCCGCCACCGCAAACCTCCAGAGCCACGAAAATCCAATCGGGAGCCCGTTCTAGCACACTGTCGGAGGGGGAAACCATCACCGGAGGCCATATTCATCATCCCGACGCTCTCCATGATGAGGAGGGAGTAGTACACCCTCGGGGCTGAGGGTATGTACATGTAGCTATAAGAGTCAAAACTTTCTGAAATTTATAGACAAACTTTATATGAAAATTCCTTGAGTTTTCCTAATTTTTAATAATTGTTAGAGTCAGGGAAGTATGGTTACACTACAGATCTTCATAGACAGTTCTGTTTTTGACAGATTCTGTTTTGCATGCATAGTTTGCTTGTTTTAGTGTTCCAATAGCTAATATTCAATGGTATAAATTATGTAAATGGTATAATACAGTAGGTATCATGTGGGAACAATTATGAATCTTCTCTTGATAGTACCAAAGTGAATGATCTTTGTGTATTTTACTAACCCATCTCATGAAGTTCTGTTAAGTTTTGTGTGATTGAAGTTTTCAAGTTTTGGGCGAGATACCGATATGAGAAGAATAAGGAGTGACAATAACCTAAGATTGGGGATTCCCAAGGCATCCCCATGGTAATATCCAAGGAATACTCAAGCGCCTAAGCTTGGGGATGCCCCGGAAGGCATCCCCTCTTTCGTCTTCAACACTATCGGTATATGTTACTTGGAGCTATATTTTTATTTGTCACATAATATGAGTTTTGCTTGGAGGGTCATTTTATTTTGTTTTTATTTATAATCTTGTTTTTCAATAAAAATTTCCAAGAATTGCCTTTAGGATGCTTGCATTGCATGTTTTTATGAGTGCTGTGTAAAAACAGAAACTTTGGCTGTAGTGTTTTAATTTTCATATTTTGCTGGAACATGGAAAGTTTCTGAAAATTTTACAATGTATGGTAATATAAATTTTATAGCATTTCCTATATTTTCATAATTATTTGAGTTACATAGGTACACTATTTTCATAAATTTCTACAGACTGTTCTGTTGGGACAGATTGCTTTCATAGTTTCGTTATCTACTTATCCTATAGTTTCCATAGCCTATATTGGTAGATATGAATTGTGGACATGATAGTATACAGTACCTAATGTTTGAAAATTATTATGCAACTTGTCTTGGCAGTACACAAAGAGTTGATTTATTATTATGTGTACTAACCTATCTCATGAGTTCTTTTTGAGTTTTGTGTGGATGATGTTTTTGAGAATAGGTGAAACCGTGGTATGAGTGGATTGAACAAGATACGAAGGCTCAAGCTTGTGTATGCCCAAGGAACCGAAAGTAAATATTTCAAGAAGTCTCAAGCATCTAAGCTTGGGGATGCTATGCATCCCACCTCTCTTCATCAACAATTATCGGTTAGCTTATGTTGAGCCTAAATTTTTATTCGTTCACATAATGCATGCTATTCTTGGAGTGCTATTTTTATTTTGCTTGATGATTGAATGAAGTAATTAAGATCTTAAAATATTTATTGAGGGAGAGAGAGTCCTCACATAGCTACTTCATTGTTTAACTACTCATTAATCTTCACTTATATCTTTTGAGAGTAGCTTGTCATTTGCTCTGGTGCTTCACTTAAATTTGTTTGAGCTTGTCGAAAAAACAATGGCAATACATGAAAGTAGTCCCAAAGTGATAGATATACAAGGAAGATGTAATAAAAACTTTCATGAAGATCATGGGAAAAATTAAAGTTGTTTCTTTGTAATAGTTTTGAAACATGATGATAGTAATATGTGAGTCATGTTAGTGAGTAATTATGCTTAGTAAGAATATTGGTGTTAAGGTTTGTGATTCCCTATGCATGCACGAAAGTCAATAGTTATGCAATGAAATTACATCCTACTTGTGGTGCATTAATCGGTGTTAGTTATGACTCAATGCTCACTTATGTGATTTTCATTCCTCGGTTGGATTGCTTCCCAATCTATTTGCTATACTTCATTTGTACTAAGTAGAAATACTACTTGTGCATCAAAAATCCTTAAACCAAGTTTTTCCTTATGAGTCCATCATACCTACCTATATGCGGTATTTCCATGCCGCTCCAAGCAAATTTGTATGTGCCATCTCTAAATCTTCAAAATAAATTTTCTCTTTTGTGTGCCCATACCTCTCATGAAACGGTGGGGAGTATCCAATATTTTCCCATGCTAGGTATGTTATTCTCACGATATGTGTTGATCCACCATCATTCGCAAGAAAGTGGCTAGTATTTGAGATGCCCAGTCCCATGCTCAAAAATCAAATCAAAATATAATGAACCAAAACTCCCCCCAGGAATGTTGTTGGTACGAACGGTACCCGTGGATTCGGCTCGCCGTGGAGTGTGATTGATTGGTGGCGGGGGAGTAAAAACTTTACTATTCTATGTGGGAACCACCTATAATGTATCTAGCATGGAAAGTATTGTGATCTACTTCGTCATTTTCGTTGACAGGAAAAGCATGCCACTCAAAATATTTTTCTCTCTCAATATAAACCTTCAGCTGTGGCACCTCTACAAATCCCTACTTCCCTCTATGAAGGGCCTATCTATTTACTTTATGCAATTTTTATTTTTGCTTTGAGTCTCCATCTTCTGTTATAAGCACCAACTAGGGGGCACTATGATCGTACTTGAGCATTGGGCATAGCTGATATTTGAGTGTGTTTCATGAATGGATCAATGATTGAGCATGATGGGCTAGGGATAACTTTCTTTAATGCTGATATTTTGAAAGACATGGTTGCTTGTTGACATGCTTGAGTATTGAAGTCATTATTTTAAAACTAGACTATTGCTTTGAATCATTTACAAGTCCAAATGTCCATACTGTACATAGAAGAAAAGAATATGATGAACATGCTAGGCAGCATTCCACATCAAAAATTCTGTTTTTATCATTTACCTACTCGAGGACGAGCATGAATTAAGCTTGGGGATGTTGATACGTATCCAATGTATCTATAATTTTTGCTTGTTTCATGCTTCTATATTATCATTCTTGGATGTTTTACAATTATTTTACTACAACTTTATATTATTTTTGGGACTAACCTATTAACCTAGAGCTCAGTGCGAGTTCCTGTTTTTTCCATGTTTTTGGGTTTTACTAAAAAGGAATATCAAACGGAGTCCAAACGGAATAAAACTTTAAAGTGATTTTTTTGGACCAGAGGAGACCCATGGAGCATCGGAGTTGGGCCAGAAGACCCACGAGGCAGTCACAAGCCTCAAGGGCGCTGCCACCCCCCCTGGGCGCGCCCTGCAGGCTTGTGACTCCCTCGTGGCCCATCCTGACTTATTTCCACCGCCATAAATTCCTATAAATACAAAAATCCCCAACGCAGAACCTAGATCGGGAGTTCCGCCGCCGCAGACATTCAGAGCCACGAAAAACCAATCGGGAGCCTGTTCCGGCACCCTGCCGGAGGGGGAAACCATCACCGGAGGCCATCTTCATCATCCTGGCGCTCCATATGAGGAGGGAGTAGTCCACCCTCGGGGCTGAGGGTTTTGTACTAGTAGCTATGTGTTTGATCTCTCTCTCTCTCTATCTCGTGCTCTTTCGATGTCACGATCTTGATGTACCACAAGATTTATTGATATAGATTGAATCATATGGAGTTTTTCCCTCTATATCTTGTTGTGATGAATTGAGTTTTTCCTTTTAAGTTTTCTTATCAGATTGAGTCTTTAAGGATTTGAGAACACTTGATGTATGTATTGTGATGGTATATCCGTGGTGACAATGGGATGTTCTATTGATCCACTTGATGTATGTTTTGGTGATCAATTTGTGGGTTCCGTGACCTTGGGAATCTATGCATAGGTGTTGGCACATGTTTTCGTCTTGACTTTCCGATAGAAACTTTGGGGCACACTTTGAAGTTGTTTGTGTTGGATTAATGAATCTGAAATTATGTGATGCATATCGTATAATCAAGCCCACGGGTACTTGTGGTGACATTGCAGTATCTAGGTGACATTAGGGTTTTGGTTGATGTGTATCTTAAGGTGTTATTTTAGTACGAACTCTTGGGCTGTTAGTGACACTTATAGGGATAGCTCATATGATTGATAAGAAATGATAACTTTGAGGTGGTTTCGTACCCTACAATAATTTCTACATTTGTTCTCCGCTATTTGCAACTTTGGAGTGAACTCTTTGTCGCACGTGAGGGATTTACATATGATTCAACTATGTTAGTATTGTTGAGAGAACTTGCACTAGTGAAAGTATGAACCCTATGCCTTGTTTCTAAGCATTTCAATTCCGTTTGTGCTCACTTTTGTTACTTGTTACCTTGATTTTTTTATATTTTTACATTACAAAAATATATATCTACCATCCATATTGCACTTGTATCACCATCTCTTCGCCAAACTAGTGCACTTATAAAATTTACCATTGTATTGGGTGTGTTGGGGACACAAGAGACTCTTTGTTATTTGGTTGTAGGGTTGCTTGAAATAGAACATCTTCATCCTTCACCTCTCATGGATTTATAAACCTTAGGTCATCGACTTGAGGCAAAATTGCTACTGTCCTACAAAACTCTGTATTTGGAGGCCCAGCACGAGTCTACAAGAAGAAGGTTCTGTAATAGACGTCAGCTTGGTGGGCTCCTCTCTGACTGTCGCAGGAAGGGCCAGATACATCGAGACCCTGTGTTCTAGAAGGAAGTCATGAAGGCGCATCGTGTACACCAAGTCAAGATGAGGCAATCAACATCTCCATCCCATGCAGGAGATCTATGATGTGTAAACCCTAGGTACCCCTCGGTGTCTATATAAATCGGGAGGGGTTTAGATTATAGGGCAGAGAAACTCATCTAGGGTTTTAGCTATCTGATCTTGAGGTATATCATCTCTGTAACCTTCATACCATCAATACACTCGAGCAGGATGTTGGTTTGTACCTCCATAGGAGAGCCTGAACCTTGGTAAACATAGTCTCCTTGGTGCCCTTGTTACCATCAATCCTAGACTCACAACTCAGGACCCCCTACCCGAGATCCGCCGATTTTTACACCGACATTGGTATTTTCATCAAGAGTTCCATTGTGATCGCCAAAGGAATCGATGGCTCTCATTGCCATTAACGAAAAAGACCGGAACATGGACTCCTTCGTCCCTGGACTGATCTTCGCTTTCAGCAGCATTGTGCTTCACGTTGACTCGATCGACCGTCTTGGCCGGGTCGGGAGTTTCCTCCTCATCAAGAGGTCAGGTTTGGGAACCTAGAGTTCTCCGTAGACTCTTGGGGTGATATTTCTCTCACCGAGCTCACAGACTCATTCAACGCACCCGAGGACTCTGAGGCCTTAACCTCGTATTTCTCTTTCGATCCCACGCACAGGACCAACCCCGGTGATGATCCGGCTCTTAGTCCGGATCCGGTCATAGCGCCAGATGACCGGGTACCATCTCCTGCCGAACACACTTCTTGTGTGGACGCATCGGAGGTTAACTCCGAAAGCGCTAAGCAAATTGACCCGATCGAGCTCTCGACACTCAACGAAGCTCTGGATCGGATCTTATCGATGAAAATTACTAACGACCCAACCCCGACCCACATTTAGATCCGTCTTAAGGCGGGTCAAGAGGATTTTTTCATCCCATCCACCACCCAATTCGTAGCCACTAACGAAGGCTTAACTGATATGTTGGACTACGCCTCCGAGGAGGCAAAAGACATGGATGAATAGGATCATGCTCCCACCCCCATCAACACGGGGCGATGGACTGCCACCTCCACCTACGAGGTCTACATGGTGGATACTCCAGCCGATAACAACGAGCACACACCCGCAAACAATGGTGATAAATTGGGTGATGCCTCATCAAGGCGCTGGAAACCGCGCAAATGATCAAAGACAAAAAAGGGAAGGGAAGCTATTGCTGGCACCAAGGAAAATGATACCCCTAAAGACCTCGGCGATCCCGATATCCCCGAGCAGCCATTAGAGGACCAAGAAAGACCGAAGGAGTAGCATGACCCCAAAGATCCAAACAATTCCGAGGATGACAACTACCTCCCCCTTGTAAAGGAGGAGGATAGCCTAGAAGCCAAAGACTTCATCATCCTCGAAAACCTTGAGGATCAAGAATGATTTAGGCAACAACTTATAGCCACTACCCGAAGCCTAAAGGCAAAAGAACGACAACTTAAGGCTGAACAAGATACCCTCAATGATAGATGGACAAGGGTCCTATCTGCCAAGGAAGGATAGGGTATCGGTCTATTGGATCAACCCAAGAGCTATCCACGCCGACGGCTGCTATGACAATTCGATGACGAGCTCCCTAAAACACCATCCCCCAAGCACACTCCATACGACCACCCGGACTGCCCTCCCCGAGGACGAGATAGGCTGGCTAGCGATGCCGGTTATAGGCCGGCGATACCTTGCAGAAGTGGAAAAGAGCCAGTGGATTTTGAGGGCAGGTACGACCTATGACACGACCTGGATTATAGAACAGGCCGCATGAGATCCATCTACGGATCTAGAGGGTACTCCCCCGATAGACGGGGCAGATACCGGCCTTGGCTCGACCGTAACAATAGAGGCTGGGAACAAAACCGGGCCATAACAGACTCTGACTACCGGCGTGACATAGCCCGGGTCAGAGGCGCTGCCCACCCATTGTGCTTCACCGACGAGGTGATGCAACATCAGTTCTCGGAACAGTTCAACCCCATGAACATAGAGCAATTCGACGGAACAACTGACCCAACAGTGTGGATCGAGGATTTCCTCCTCCACATTCACATGGCATGAGGAGACAATCTCCACGCCATCAAGTATCTAGCCCTTAAACTTAAGGGGCCATCTCGGCACTTGTTAAACAGTCTCCCCAAAAATTCTATCAGGAGCTGGGAGGATCTCAAGGATGCATTCCGATCTATCTTCTAGGGCACCTATGTATGGCCTCCGGACTCCTCCGACCTAAGCAACATCGTCCAAAAGGCAGGAGAGTCCGCTAGACAATTCTGGAATCGGTTCTTGACCAACAAAAACCATATCATTGATTGCTCAGATGACGAGGCTATAGCCTCTTTCAGGAACAATTTTATGGACAAATGGCTGGCTCGCCAGCTCAATCAGGATAAACCTAGGACTATGTCCGCCCTTACAATACTCATGACCTGCTTTTGAGCAAGCTTGGATAACTGGCTAGCGAGACGAAGCCACAACCCCAAAGACCCCGGCACCACCGAAGTTTGGGATGAAAACGGGAAACCACAAAGCAACAAAAATAAATGTCAGCACAACAATAGTGACACCGACGACATGGTGTTAACGCCGGCTTCCACAACCCTCGATCCGGGCAGCGGAAGAAGCCTCCTAAGGCAATTGCGACGGACCCACCCTGGTGGACAAAATTATGGAGAGGCCTTGCCAGATCCATCGCACTCAAGAAAATCCCGCCAACCACACCAACCATAACTCCTGGGTGTTCAAACAAGCCAGCAAACTCGCATCCGAGGAGCAAGGCAAGGGCCCACGCAGTGAGGACAATGATGAGCCCCGCGGTCTGATCAATGGTGGATAAAGGAGTTCCCTCTAGATGTAAAAACTATGAACATTATATACACCACTCACATACCCAAAAAGGAGAGGAAGCATGCCCTTCGAGAGGTCTACACCGTAGAGCCCGTAGCCCAGAAGTATAACCCATGGTCGGCGTACCCGATCACCTTCGATCGACGAGACCATCGGACCAGTATCCGTCATGGGGCATCAGCTGCCCTCGTCCTAGAACCCATTATCGATGCGTATCACCTCACTAAAGTCCTAATGGACGGAGGAAGTATCCTCAATTTGATTTACTCAAATACGGTGAAATAGATGGGTATAGATCCATCAAGAATCAAACCCAGCAATACTACCTTTAAAGGAGTGTTCCCAGGCATCGAAGCCGGTGCACGGGCTTTGTGAGCCTCGAAGTGGCATTCGGTTTGCCTTATAACTTCCGTAGCGAGTACTTGATCTTCGACATCGTACCTTCCCATAGCGGTTATGATGCCCTACTGGGATGTATAGCGTTCGCTCGCTTTAACATTGTCCCACACTACGCATACCTCAAGCGCAAGATGCGTGGGCCCAATGGGGTCATCACTATCAATGGCAATACAGAGTGTTCCCTCCAAAATGAGGAACATGCATTGGCCCCGGCATTCGAATTACATTACGAGGACAATCAGCAAACACAGAAATCTACCATAAAGGCATGTAAGGTTGACAAACGAGCTCGGTTTCAACCTGAACTCCCAGAATCTTCTTCTCCCCAGAAATAGGGACACGCTTTGCATTGCACAGTCCTAATGTTCGTCAAGCACGTGCCGATAAGGCACAACTTTGCACTCAAGATTCCATGGGCAGCAGTGGGAAACAACCATTAAAGGGTAAGTATTCGGCTGGAGCAAACTACTACCAGTACACGTCCTCGAACATAACACAAGTACCATCAAGGACGTGCTAAAGCGTAAAGCCCATCCATAATTCATTGACTTCTCAAGATCTTCTTCCCAAGGTGTGCTCAACGACAGCATCACCCTTAAAGGAATACAACTCCCTAGGAGGCATAGGAGTAGACTGACGACATGGCACATCAAGGACGTCAAGCCACCAATCGTAGACCCCTGGTACAACTTCTCCTCTATACATTTTATATTTAATCTTCAAATACCTATAACCAGTTACTTCGGCGATCTGAGCTATAAGATTATTGAGAAAATACTAGACCATTATACATGGCCACTTCATTGTATTTAATACATACTCTGTTCTCCCCTCATCAATGCTTCTTGCGAAAACTATTCGGTATACATTATGATGCAACCGGCTAATACACCGGGGGATTGAATTTAAAATATCACCCTAAGCATCACTCCGACACACCTGATTGCGTGTTTGGCATCTTGCATTTTGCTTTATATGCATTAGATCCAAACTATGTCTTGGGTCAATATTTGGGTTACCCGGCTCCTATGTTTGCCCTCTTACGTTCTGCTTGTTCGTCTAAAGGAAAAAGGGAGAATCACAGTGATTGTATTTCTAGCTCGCCTTGTCAAGCACCTCAGGGGAGAAAGCTAAAAACTAACTGTCATAGTAAGCGAGAACCGGTCTGCAAATCCGAACATAAGTGTCATACTAAAAAATCGATAGATGTTATTCCGTGTTATACGATGGGTTTCGTACTTGTACAAACCATGTGATGCTGGCTTTCGCCCCAGTACATCCAAACATCACAAACACTATGGGCTGGCCATCAGCCCCCGCATTTTTTACACTCCTACGACGTGAAAGCAAGAAAGCATCATAGTACGATTTCCTTGTCCCCCTCGCACTACCGCCTTTGGGCACCAATACCTCGGCTAAGGGTCATAGTGTGGAGGCAGACACACCTCGTGTAGTATCTACGTGGGGGCTGAAGCCGATCACTCGCAACTTTCAGATAAAACGGCCACATGGGAGTCAAAATAAATACTATAGACTTATAAGACATGATAAACTATGCAACACTAATTATAAAGCATTAAAAGCCTTCGGACATATTACGACGCGCTCATTCATAAAAAACGTCTTTGGAGCATTGGGCCTCTATTGCCCGAGCACCCTCCATCACTACGGAGAAGTATCACTCGGGGTGCCTATACTCCTTTCTAGGGGTGGATGTGCGGTGGCCATCTCGGTTGGGTTGAGCTTCTGCCATTGCATCAAAGCCTTGGCAACGGCCATCCGAGCTCCCTCGATGCATGTGGACCACTTTACCGTGTCAACTCGAGAGGCAGCATCGCAAAGTTTTTGCACCAACACGAAGTAGGTGCCCGACAGTGGATCTTTAGGCCATAGCCGGATGCAGATATCCTTCATGGCCGGCTCCTCCATCCTATGAAGCTCCATAAGTTGCTTCATCTGCTCGATCAGAAGAGGAGAGCGCTCGGGGGCTTCAAACTGTTCCCAGAATAGCGGAGCCTTATCGTCTCCATCTCGCGAAGCATAGAACTTGTTCGCGTCCCCCGAACTCTTTTGGAGGTCCACACAGGTGATACGTCTCCAACGTATCTATAATTTTTGATTGTTCCATGCTATTATATTATCTGTTTTGGATGTTTTATATGCATTAATATGCTATTTTATATTATTTTTAGGACTAACCTATTAATCTAGAGCCTAGTGCCAGTTTCTGTTTTTTTCCTTGTTTTTGAGTATTGTAGATAAGGAATATTAAACGGAGTCGAAACGGAATAAAATCCTCGGAATAATTTTTCTTGGACCAGAAGCAAACCAGAAGACTTGGAGATGAAGTTTGGAGAGCCTCCATGTGGCTACAAGCCACAGGGGCGCGCCCAGGGGGCTAGGGCGCACCCCCTAGCTTGTGGGCCCACGACAGCTCCCCTAACCCTGTTTCTCGTCTTATAAATGCACAAAAATTCCCCATATACCATATAGAGCCACTAAAACACTTTTCCTCTGCTAGGAGCGTCGATTCTCGTGAGATCCAATCTTGGAGCCTTTTCCGGTAATCTGCCGGAGGGGGATTCGATCACGAAGGGCATCAACATCAACTCCATTGCCCCTCAGATGATGCGTGAGTAGTTCACCACAGACCTTCGGGTACATAGCTAGTAATTAGATGGATTCTTCTCTCTTTGCTCTTCAATACCATGTTCTTCATGATCTTCATGAAGATCTATCCGATGTAATAATCTTTTGCAGTGTGTTTGTCGAGATCCGATGAATTGTGGGTTTTTGTTCAGATTACCTATGAATATTATTTGAGTCTTTTCTGAATTCTTATATGCATGAATTCATATCTTTGCAAGTCTCTTCGAGTTACTGGTTTGGTTTGGCCAACTAGATTGCTTATTCTTGCAATGGGAGAAGTGCTTAGTTTGGGTTCAATCTTGCGGTGTCCTCACCCAGTGACATAGTAGGGGTAGCGAGGCACGTAGTGTATTGTTGCCATCAAGGATAAAAAGATGGGATATTCATCACATTGCTTGAATTTATCACTCTACATCATGTCATCTTACCTAATGTGTTACTCTGTTCTTCATGAACTTAATACTCTAGATGCAGGCAGGAGTCAGTCGATGTGTTGAGTAATAGTAGTAGATGCAAAATCGTTTCGGTCTACTTGACACAGACATGATCCCTATATGCATAATCACTGCCTTGGATATCTCCATAATTATTCGCTTTTCTATTAATTGCTCGACATTAATTTGTTCACCCACCGTAATACTTGCCATCGTGAGAGAAGCCTCTAGTGAAACCTATGGCCCCGGGGTCAATATTTTTAGATCCATAAACCAAAAATACCGAAAATACTTTGCTGCAATTAATTTACCTTTTACATTCCGTTCTCGTTTACGTCTATCTCTATCGGATCTAATCCTTGCAAATAACCGTGAAAGGATTGGCAAACCCTTTATTGCATTGGGTGCAAGAATTTGATTGTTTATGTAGGTGCATCCGTTGGTAACTTTCTTGTTTCTCCTACTAGATTGATACCTTGGTTCTCAAAAACTGAGGGAAATACTTATCTACTTTGCTGCATCACCCTTTCCTCTTCAAGGGAAAACCAACGCAAGCTCAAGAGGTAGCAAGAAGGATTTTTGGCACCGTTGCCAGGGAGGATCTACATCAAGCCTACCAAGTACCCATGACAAACTCATCTCTTGCATTTACATTATTTTCCATTTGCCTCTCGTTTTCCTCTCCCCCACTTCTAAAACGATTTTCAAAAAATACCAAAATGATTTGCCTTTTTTTGCCCTTCTTTCGTTTGCCTTTCGTTTGCTTGTGTGCTTGATTGATTGCTTTGTCACGATGTCTGAAAATACCTAGTTGTGTGACTTTTCCAATACTAATAATAACGATTTTATTAGTACTCCGATTGCTCCCGCCACTAGTGCGGAATCTTATGAAATTAATGTTGCTTTGCTAAATTTTGTTATGAAAGAACAATTTTCCGGCCTTGCTATAATGAAGATGATGCATCTCATCTAAATAGTTTCATTGAGTTGTGTGATTTGCAAAAGAAGAAAGATGTGGATAATGATATTGTTAAAGTGAAGCTATTCCCGTTCTCACCATGAGATCGTGCTAAAACTTGCTTTTCATCTTTGCCTAAAATAGTATAGATTCATGGAATAAGTGTAAAGATGCTTTTATTTCCAAGTACTTTCTGCCTGCTAAGATCATCTCCCTTAGGAACGATATAATGAATTTTAAGCAACTTGATCATGAGCATCTTGCACAATCTTGGGAGAGGATGAAATTAATGATTTGAAATTGCCCCCCACATGGTTTGGGTTTATGGATGATTATACAATTTTTTTATGCTGGATTGAATTTTGCTTCTAGGAATCTCTAAGATTTCGTCGCTGGTGGTACTTTTATGGAAAATACATTAGGAGAAGCTACAAAACCCTAGATAATATTATGGCAAATTACTCTCAATGGCATACTAAAAGATCTCCTACTAGTAAAAAGGTGCATGCTATTGAAGAGATTAATACCTTGAGTGAAAAGATGGATGAATTGATGAAATTGTTTGCTAGTAAGAGTTCTCCTATTGACCCTAATGATATGCCTTTGTCTTCTTTGATTGGAAATAATAATGAATCTATGGATGTGAACTTTGTTGGTAGGAACAAATTTTGTAATAACGCGTATAGAGGTAATTTCAATGCTAGGCTGTTTCCTAGTAATCCTCTAATAATTATGGTAATTCCTACAGCAATTCTTAAGGAAATTATAATAAGATGCCCTCTGATTTTGAGAATGATATTAAAGAATTTAGTAGTTCGCAAAAGGGTTTTAATGCTACGATTGAAGAAAATTTGCTCAAGATTGATGATTTGGCTAGGAATGTTGATAGAATTTATCTTGATATTGATTCTTTGAAAATTAGATCAATTCCACCCAAGAATGATATTAATGAGTCTTTAAAAGCTATGAGAATTTCTATTGATGAGTGTAAGGAAAGAGCCGCTACAATACATGCTAAGTGTGAATGGCTTGAAAAGTGTGCTCTCGTGATAATATTGATGAAGATCTTAAAGTGATTGATGTGAATCCTATTGAATATTTGTTTTCTAATGTAAATCTTGATAAATATGGGACTTAATATGGGTCAACTTTAGTTAAAAGTCGTCCCAATGATTCGGAGTTTATAAATCTTAATGCTAAAAATGATAAAAGTGGGATTGAAGAGGTCAAAACTTTAAATAGAAATGAACCCACTCTTTTGGATTTCAAGGACTTTAATTATGAAAGTTTCTGTTTGATTGATTGTATTTCCTTGTTGCAATCCATGTTGAATTCTCCTCATGCTTATAATCAAGACAAAGCTTCTACTAAGTATATTGTTGATGCTATGATGAAATATTTTGAAGAAAAAATTGAGTTTGAAGTTTCTATACCTAGAAAGATTTATGATGAGTGAGAACCTACTATTAAGATTAAAATTAAAGATTACGAGTGCCATGCTTTGTGTGATTTGGGTGCTAGCCTTTCCACGATTCCAAAAACTCTATGTGATGTGCTAGGTTTCCGTGAATTTGATGATTGTTCCTTAAATTTGCATCTTGCAAATTCCACTATAAAGAAACCTATGGGAAGGATTTGTGATGTTCTAACTGTTGCAAATAGGAATTTATGCCCGTAGATTTCATTGTTCTTGATATATATTGCAATCCTACATGTCCTATTATTCTTGGTAGACCTTTCCTTAGAACGATTGGTGCAATTATTGATATGAAGGAAGAAAATATTATATTCCAATTCCCATTAAGGAAAGGCATGGAAAACTTTTCTAGAAACAAATTAAAATTACCTTATTAATCTATTATGATAGCTACTTATGGATTGAATACCAAAGATGACAATACCAAATCTATTGTATTTTGCCTAGCTAGGAGCGTTAAACAATAGTGCTTGTTGGGTGGTAACCAATTTTATTTTGATTTATGTTTTTTGTTTATGTTTTGGTGTGTTTTGCACATTATTAATTATGTAAAAAATTGTTTTCTTGTTTAAATTAGTGTTTGAGCCAAGTAAGACCATTGGGATGGTCTATGCTGTTTGTAGTTTGATTTTGCTAAAAAACAGAAACTTTTGCTCTCAGTCCAGGAATTTTGTAAATTCACTGGAACGTATTTTTGATCTGAAATTTTAACACAATATTTATGTACAAATTTCCCCAATTTTACTAATTTCTAAGAATTTTTAGAGATGCATAAGTATTTTAGGTCTACATATTGCGACAGACTGTTCAGTTTTTGACACATTCTGTTTTCTTTGTGTTGTTTGCTTATTTTGATGTATCTACGGGTTGTATCAGGGGGTATGCACCATGGATATGTTAGAATAAATTAGGTATTAAAAAAATATAAATAAATAATGAGTTCACAACAGTACCTAACTGGTGATTTATTTTTCTTGTACTAACGAATCTCATGAGTTTTCTGCTAAGTTTTGTGTTGTGAAGTTTTCAAGTTTTGGGTGAAGATTTGATGGACTATGGAATAAAGAGTGGCAAGAGCCTAAGCTTGGGGATGCCCAAGGTACCCCAAGACATATTCAAGGATACCAAAAATCCTAAGATTGGGGATGCCCTGGAAGGCATCCCCTCTTTCGTCTTCAATACATCGGTAAATTTACTTGAGGCTATATTTTTATTCACCACACATTATGTGTTTTACTTGGAGCGTGTTGTATGATATGGGTCCTTGATTTTTATTTTTACAAAATCATACTTGCTGCACACATCTTTTTATAGGACACACTGAATCGTGAATTTATTAGAATATTCATTGTGCTTCACTTATATCTTTTGAGCTAAGCAATGTTGCTCTAGTGCTTCGCTTATATCTTTATAGAGCATGGTGGTGTTATATTTTGTAGAAATTGTTGAACTCTCATACCTCACATATACTATTTTAAGAGTTTCTTTAAAACAACATGGCAATTTGTTTATATTATGATTTTAGTCCTAATATAATGGGCATCCAAGAGGGATATAATAAAAACTTTCATATTGAGTGCATTGAATACTATGAGAAGTTTGATTCCTTGCATATATTTTTGAGATAATAGAGATGGTAATATGAGAGTCATGCTAGTGAGTAGTTGTGAATTGTAAGAGATACTTGTGTTGAAGTTTGTGATTCTCGTAGCATGCACGTATGGTGAACCATTATGTAACGAAGTCGGAGCATGATTTGTTTAATGATTGTCAACCTTTGTGTGAGGGTCGGGAGCGTGCGATGGTTAACTCCTACCAACCTCTCCGCTAGGAGCATGCGTCTAATTCTTTGTTTGATAACTAATAGAATTTTGCAATAAATATCTGAGTTATTTATGACTATTGTTGAGTCCATGGATTATACGCACTCTCACCCTTCCACCTTTGCTAGCCTCTCTAGTACAGCGCAACTTTCACCGGTACATCAAACCCACCTTCCTCAAAACAGACATTGTATATTTTCCTCAAAAAGCCACCATACCTACCTACTATAGCATTTCCATAGCCATCTCGATATATATTGCCATGCAACTTCCACTGTTCCGTTTTTCATGACATACACCATCACTTTGATCCTGCATATAGAGTCATATTTTGTTCTTGACATCGAGTTGTAATTTTATTTTTGAGTTGCAAGTAAATAAAAGTGTGATGATTTTCATTATTAGAGCATTGCCCCATGTGAGAAAAGGATGATGGAATCCATGACTCCCTCACAAGTTGGGA
Organism: Hordeum marinum; assembly: GCA_022496015.1. NCBI lineage: Eukaryota > Viridiplantae > Streptophyta > Magnoliopsida > Poales > Poaceae > Hordeum > Hordeum marinum. The sequence continues at coordinate 151,843,848 of CM039678.1, forward strand.
TTAGTATACGGACTTTAAAAAAAATAAAAGAGGCTAGCGAAGCCCAAATAAATAAATAAAAGAGGCCAAAGATGCCCACCAAAAAAAGAAACAAATGAGAGAAAGAGAGAAGGGATAATTCCTACTATCTTTTTCGACACTCGTGCTTCAAAGTAGCACCATGATCTTCATAATAGAGAGTCTACTATTTTGTCACTTTCATATAACTAGTGGAATTTCTTCTTGCACGACCACTTAGTTTTCTTTTTGAGCTTTGATACACGTATAGATCTAAGTGTATTTATTGCATGGCAATCCCTACTCACTCACATTGATATCTATTGGTGGGCATCTCCATAGCCCATTGATACGCCTAGTTGATGTGAGACTATCTTCTCCCTTTTCCGTGACAACCTCGACCAAATTATATTCCACCAATAGGGCTATATCCATGGCTCACGCTCATGTATTGCGTGAGAGTGGAAAAGGTTTGAGAACACCAAAAGTGTGAAACAATTGCTTGACTTGTTCATAGGGGTTGTGCATGATTTAAATACTTTGTGTGGGGAAGATGGAGCATAGCCAGACCATATGATTTTGTATGGATAACTTACTAAGGCCATATTATTTCGAAAGGACACGATTGCCTTGTTGGTGTGCTTGAAGTAATACTGTTTTTATGTCAATATTAGACTATTGTTTTGAATCTTATGGATCTGAATATTCATGCCACAATAAAGAATATTACATGGATAAATATGTTAGGTAGGATTACACATCAAAAATTCTGTTTTATCATTTACCTACTCGAGGACGAGTAGGAATTAAGCTTGGGGATGCTTGACAGTCTCCAACGTATCCATAATTATTCGCTTTTCAATCAATTGCTCGACAGTAATTTGTTCACCCACTGTAATACTTGCCATCATGAGAGAAGCCTCTAGTGAAACCTATGGCCCCCGGGTCTAATTTCCATAATATATTTTCATATCTATAAACCAAAAATACAAAAAATACTTTTCTCCAATTTATTTACCTTTTACTTTCTGTTCTCATTTACATCTATCTCTATCGGATCTAATCCTTGCAAATAATCGTGAAGGGATTGACAACCCCTTTATAGCGTTGGGTGCAAGAGTTTGATTGTTTGTGTAGGTGCATCCGTTGGTAACTTGCTTGTTCCTCCTATTGGATTGATACCTTGGTTCTCAACAACTGAGGGAAATACTTATCTACTTTGCTGCATCACCCTTTCCTCTTCAAGGGAAAACCAAAGCAAGCTCAAGAGGTAGCAATTGGTGCCTGAGGAATGCCACAACTGGGTGAGCAATGCGAACCTACTACCACCAAAGGCACACTGTAGTAAATATGGCTTACCATCTGCGATAGCTTTGACTTGGCGGATCTCTTCTTCAAATAACCGCCTATCCGCCCGATCCTTTTGGAGCTCGGATGTGAGCATGGACAGCTCGGTGGCTTGCTCTTTGCTTTTCTGTGCAAGGGCCTCACACTTCGTGTTGCCATCCTTGAGTTCCTCCCGCACCTTCCCCACTCGGGCCTCATGCTTAGCACTCGCAACTTTCAAAGTGCAGAGTGTGGATGCTTCTTGATTGGCATCTGCCTTCTCATGCGTGGCCTGTTGCTTCATCTTTTTGAGCTCGACCTTGAGTTTTGGGACCTTCGCAGCTGAAGTTGTGGAAGCAATAAACAAATCATTACACTGGGTTACCATTATGGATCACTAACAGTAAGCAGACCAAATATTACAATTCGGCTTACCTTGCGCTTCGTCGAACCTCTTGTTCAGGCTATCAAGATCCTCCTCGGAGATCTTGAGCTTCCGATTTAGCCTAGCAAGCTCAGCGGCATTAACGGCCACCGCCAATGACGAGGCCTACAAAAAATAATTAACTATCTGGTTATCTGCGTTCAAACCCCCAAACTATAAGGATATGGCCCTGTGCTCGGTCCTCTTAAGGGCTGTTCAACAGTGTAGGACCAATAGTGCCTTGTGCATCGTTGGTCACTCCCGAGTATTTGACCCCCGGGTGAGTTTTTCAAACCCACACAGGGCTCGGGGGATACTAGTATATAAAGATAGCATAAAACTAATAAAATTAAAATTGTTCAGGAAAAGGGTATTACGTGACTCACCTTGAAGCCCGTCAAGAGACCATTGATGGCCTCTTACAGTCCGCTATCGACGAACTGACTGCCTTGCAAAACATCCACCCATAAGAGTGCAGTTATCCTCGAAGATGGAGGCGCTTGATAGAGCCTCCTCCATGACCGCCCACCCAGTCGTCGGTGGTGCCAGTGATGACAGGCTAAACCGATCTATGACTGGGGATTGAGCCGGTAGCTCCGAAGGCACATTATGCTCCGGAGATGACCTCGGAGGGGACTGGAAATTCCTCTATCTTTCCTCCTCAGCGACCAGGAGGGGCTCCTCTCCCTGGTCTTCGGCGGTCGAGGCATTACCTCAGCCACGACGTCATCGCCCCCATCGTCTGTGTTTGGCCATAGGAGCCTGGCGAGACGACACCTCCATGACATCCTTTGTAGCCCCTGGAGTTGTGGGGTGTGACGCGATCACGCTCTCCGCCAGCTCGATATCTGATCGGCGGGGAGAACGTGTGGTGGACTGCAGATTGAAAGGCATCCATGCATTTAAAAACATTACAAACTTTGCATAAACAACCCAGGGAGTCTTTGGATTCACACCTTCGAGCTAGAGGCTTGACACTTAGGTTCGTTTGCGAAACCTTCTTAGAGTCCTCGGACTCGAAATCAGAGTCCGACCTGTCGTCGTCTAGGATCAACCTTGACTGACACGCCCTCTTCAGGGTAGGAGGAGGTACATCCTCTGTGGCGTCCGGCGATGCCGCCCTCTTTCTTGTAAGGGGGAATCACCTTCCCCCATCCTCCTGCCCTTCCTCATGGGTGGAGGAGGCAAGGGTTTCCTCTGGCATAGCGTCTGGCTGGTCCCTAATGCGGAGACCTTCTCTAGCCTTCTTCTTCTCCTTCTTCTCTGGCACCGTGTACGGCGCCATGACGAGCGTCTCTGTCAACAGCTCCGACCTGGGGTCTTGGGCTGTGGTGCTGGGCAGTTGATTCTCACGGCCTTGCTCAGCCATTTCTGTGAAGATGAGGGGGAAGGCGTTCGGTCTTTTCGTCAAACAATAGAACAAGTTGATTAAAATTATATCTTACATGGGTAGGAGGGTTATTAGCGCTCAGGCCCGAATCCTCCCCCTTGGGTAGCCAGCTCTTCCGCGGATTGAATAACGCCTTCCACAATTTCTTAGGGGTAGTGCTAAAGAGTTAGGGCATGGTAGGCTTGTCCTCAAGCTGATAAGCCCACATTGAGGAGGCCCAACGCTGGCAGGGAAGAATGCAGCGTTGGAGCATGACCTAGACCATGTTGACGACCTCGATCTTGGCCTTTATCACCGAGGTAATGCACTTCTGCAGCAATTTCACCTCTGCATCCGGCCCCCAGTCTAGGCCCTTCTCGAGCCAAGAAGTTAATCTCGTAGGGGGTCCAGATCTGAACTGAACATGTGTCGCCCAGCCCTCGTCCCTTGGTTCGGTGATGTAGAACCATTCGTTCTGCCAGATCCTGGTCGTGTCGATGAAGGTGCCAGTAGGCCACTCGACGCGGGGGAGCTTGCTCATTAGTGGCCCCTGCGGTCTGTGTGCTTGCCCGCGACGGTCTTTTGCTTGATGTTGAGGACCTTGAGCCACATGCCGAAGTGTGGCTCGACCCGCAGGAAGACTTCACAGACAATGATGAATGCCGAAATATGAATGAAGGAGTTCGGGGGGAGAACATGGAAGTCCAACCTGTAGAAGAACATGAGACCCCTGACGAAGGGGTTTAGTGGGAAGCTCAGTCCCCGGATGAAATAGGGGACGAACACCCCCCTCTTGCCTAGCTTGGGGGTGGGAACCACATGGTTCGCCTCTGGAGCACGGTGGACGATGTTGGAGTGGAGGTAGCCGGCGAGCTTTAAGTCCCTGATGTCCTTGTCGGTGACCGTGGAGGCCTCCCACTTGCCCATGGAGGCCAAACCCGCCATGGCTAAGATCGAAGGGGGAGTTGAGGAAGAACTAGATCTGGGCTATCGAAGCTTGGGAGGATTGGGAAAGCAGAGGATGCGAATGGGAAGCGTGCATAGGCCTTGGTTTTTTTCCCTTTTAATGAGGCATGACGCCAATTAGCCTCCCATTACTGTGCCGCAAGTCTCTCCGCTTCCCAAGGTGCCCGTGCCGTTATACACGCGTGAAGTAACCCAGGATGTTAATCATATCCCGTGTGAAACAGAGCATGATTTGTGCATTGATGAGTCATGCCAATGTAAAAACAGCCTCGAACAACAAATCGAGTTTTCATAACTGATTCAGTGGTCATGGTAGGACATGACCCTTCGTTGGAAAGGTCGTCAGAAAGCACTATTTACACTTTGACGTTTGTCCTACGGAGCTAAAGCAACTCATGGTGTCCGGACGATCGTATGATCGGAAAAATTACGCATCGTTTGAAGCCGGACTAGTCTCAACCGATCATTAATGGGAAGAAGAACTCACCCCGGAAGCTGAAGACTCTAATCACATGGAGCTACCAGAGCTGAGATCCTTGACATTGGGGGCTAGTTTGGGAGCTAATGAGGGAGTCCTGGACTAAGGGGTCTACGGGCTGCTGGCTTATCTTTCAATAGCCCGGCTTGGTGGGCCGGTCTATGGCTGTCGCAGGAAGGGCCAAATACATCGAGACCCTGTTTCTAGAAGGAAGTCCCAAAGGCGCATCGTGTACTCCAAGTCAAGATGAGGCAATCAACATCTCCATCCCCGACAGTAGACCTGTCATGTGTAAACCCTAGGTACCCCCCGGTGTCTATATAAGCTAGTAGGGTTTTAGATTGTAGGGCCGAGAAACTCATCTAGGGTTTTAGCTATCTAATCTCGAGGTAGATCAACTCTGTAACCTTCATACTATCAATATAATGAGCAGGATGTAGGGTTATACCTCCATAGGAGGGCCCAAACCTGGGTAAACATCATCTCCTTGTCCCCTTGTTACCATCGATCCTAGACTCACATCTCGGGACCCCCTACCCGAGATCCGCCGGTTTTGACACCGACGCCCAAGAGGCCACAACCCACCAGGGCACAGTAGATGCCCCTAGAGCGGCTTGATGGGTTGTGCCCTCCTCGGGACGCTTCTACACCACCTATCAACTCTGTAATTACCCAAATATTCCAAAAACCCTCGGGGAGTCGACGAAACACAATTCCAGCCGCCGCAAGTTCCAAAACCGCGGGATACAATCTAACACCATCACGGAGGGGTGCATCGTCTTCATGGGTGCCTCTCTGATGATGTGTGAGCAGTCCACCATAGACCTACGGGTCTGTAGGCAGTAGCTAGATGGCTTCCACTCTCTCTTTTGATTCTCAATACAATGGTCTCTTGGAGATCTATTTCATGTAATAACTTTTTGCGGTGTGTTTGTTGGGATCCGATGAATTTGAGTTCATGCTCAGTTTCTATCCATTAATATTATTTGAGTCTTCTTTGATCTCTTATGTGCATGATTACTTATATCCTCGTATGTATTCTTCGTATCTTGGGTTTAGTTAGGCCAACTAGATCGATTTTTCTTTCCATGGGAAGAGGTGCTTTGTGATGGGTTTAATCTTGCGGTGTCCTCTCCCAATGACAGAAGGGGCGCAAGGCACGCATGTACCATTGCTATTAAGGATAACAAGATGGGGTCTATTCCTACATGTATATCTTGTCTACATCATTTCATCGTTCTTATTGCATTACTCCATTTTCCCATGAACTTAATACACTAGATACATGCTGGATAGCGGTCGATGTGTGGAGTAATAGTAGTAGATGCAAAATCGTTTCAGTCTATTTATCTTGGACATGATGCCTATATAATAATCATTTCCTTGGATATCGTCATGATTATTTGATCTTCCATCAATTTCCCAACATGATATTTGTTTACCCACCTATGCTTTCCGATCTATCTTGTTGCCGCTTTAGTTTTCAGATCTATTATTCCAAAACCCCAAAAAGATCTTGATGCACTTTTTATTTGCTACATTTATTTTGTGTTCTTGTGAGATCTATTTATCCAATCTACTATACCTAACCCATCCTTTTACTGTTGAGAGACTGACAACCTCTCTTACTCGTCGGGTTGCAAGTATTTGTTCTTTGTGTGCAAGTACCGTTTACATAGCGTTGTGTGGTCTTCCTCCTAGGTTCGATACCTCTATTTCATAAATTAGGGATATACTTACCATAGCTGTGCTGAATCATCCCTTCCTCCTTGGGAAAATACCGACACAGTCTCAAGCTACGTCAAAGGAATTTCTCGCACCGTTGCCGGGGAGGAGGTACGAAAGTAGTCTCCCATCAGCTTGCCAATTTCTGGCACCGTTGCCAGGTAGACATCATCAACATCTATCAGGTTCCTAATCACAAATCTCATCTCCTTGAAATTTACATTATTTTCCATTTGCCTCTCATTTTCCTCTCCCCACTTCACAAAATTTGTCGTTTTATTCGCCCTCTTTTTCGTTTGCCTTTTTCCTGTCAGACGTCTTGTTTGTTTACCCGTCTACTATCGCTAGTTCTTCCACTATTACGTGTACCCCCAAGAATGAGGATCTTAACTTTAAAGGGGAGAATCTAAAATATTTTATAGGCTTTTCAATGCTAATAATATATATATTCGTAATCAATCTACCGTTGTAACGCCGAAGATGCGCTCCTATCCTTATTAAGGCATGAGGGCCTCGACAGGGATAGGGGCTCATCTCGTCGTTTCGTAAGTGTAGTAAACATTGCATACATGTATGAATAGACGAGTATATGAGTTGGCTTACACTTGCCACAAGATAAATTACAAGTTCACACAATTATTAAAGCATCATACAAAAGACAAGGTCCATCTACGAACGAAATCAAACGAAGAAAAGAAGCAATGTAACACTGCCTTGCTATCCCAAAGATCACGACCATGGCATCTCTACTCATTGGGGTAAGTGACATACATTCAGCCACGTTCTTCATCGTACTCCCACTGGAGCTGAGTCACATCTTCTAGCACATACTCCTCAACACCTGCACATGTATTGTTGTAATCTGTGAGCCACAAGGACTCAATAATCATGTAACCCAGGTACCAAAACTATGTAAGATTTTGGGTTTGGAAGTGGTAAGTGTTGAGGTTGCAGCAACACTAAGCATGTATTTGGTGGCTATCATATGAGAAAATGAATGTAAATATGGTGGTCTATGAAAGACGGTCGAGAACTACCATGATCCTAAGTGATCCTGAACACCTACTTACGTCAAACGTAACCCCACTGTGTTCTATCTCGGTTCATGTTCACGAGTAGAGACCATCATGGTTATGCACACAGTTGGTGTATTTTATTGGAGTTTACTTCAAGTTGGCTATAACCGGGTGTTAAAAAATCCAAGTTTCCACATAACCGCGGGCACAGCTTTCCGAAAGATTTAACCCTCCAGGGGTGCTCCAACTAATCCATCACAAATTAACCACATGCCGCGGGAATAACCTTGAGCACGGATCTCGTGATCTTCTCTAGGCAATTCCAAAGGAAAACTAACACCTCGAGATAGCCCGAAGAAGATTGAAGTTCCTCACGCAAGACATTCGAGAAAGGTAAAACAAGTCCAATAAGACCGCCCGACGTGTCGACAAAACCGATAGGAGTCGCGTATCTCGTTCTTAGGACACGTCCGGGTTGTCCAAACTTCCGGTAGGCCAAACACAGAGTTGCCTCTTGTCATGCCCAAAATGCGAGCCTATCCTTATTTTGGCTTGAGGGCCTCGACAGGGATACGAGCGCATCTTGTCGTGTTGCAAGAATCAATATCATTACAAGTACATGTACAAAAGAGACGAGTATATGGAATTAGCTTACACTCGCCACAAGCTACATCCGAGTCACAGCAATACAGCAACATACTCAAACATCATATAGAAGAGCAGGGTCCGACTACGGGCGAAGTCAAACGATAAAATGACATCCATGCTTGCTATCCCAGGCTGCCGCCTGGAACCCATCCTAGATTGATGATGAAGAAGAATAACTCCAAATCAAAAAAACACCACGCTCATGTCAAATCATCGCATTACCTGTACCTGCAACTATTGTTGTAGTAATCTGTGAGCCACAAGGACTCAGCAATCTCATTTCCAGGGGTATCAAGACTATTAAAGCTTAATGGGTGAGGTATGGTTAAGTGGTGAGGCTGCAGCAAGCATCTAAACAGTTGGTTGAGTGGCTAACTTACGAATAAAGAAAGTAAAGTATGGTGGTCTAGGCATAATGAACGTGAACTAGTGATGATCACTAACTGATCCTGAACACCTACTTACGTCAAACACAACCCCACCGTGTTCTCTCTTGGATAAGGACTCACAAGAAGAGATAGTCACGGTTACGCACACATTTGGTGTATTTTATTTGAGTTTACTTCAAGTTTGCCATGACCGGGTGTTAAACAAACTTTTCCAAGTTTGCCACATAACCGCGGGCACGGCTTTCCAAAAGATTTAACCCTGCAGGGGTGCTCCAACTCATCCATCACAAATTAACCACACGCAGTGGGAATAACATCGACCACGGATCTCGTGATCTTCCTAGGCAATTTCACAGGAAATCCACCACCTCGAGATAGCCTGAAGAAAAATCAGAATTCCTCACTCAAGACGTTCGAGAAAGGTAAAACAAATCCAGCAAGGCCGCCCGGCATGTCGACGATCCCGATAGGATCCGCGTATCTTGTTCTGAGGACACAATGGATTATCCAAACTTCCGATAGGCCAGTCGCAGATTTGCCCTTGGTAGCCACCGGCGGTTGATGGGTTGGACCAACACCCATGAGGAGCACTGGCCTGGGGGGTTGATTAAAGATCCGCGGGTGCCGGTGGGTCCCTATGCAATTTATTAGCTTTTAGGCAAATGTAGTACCAATATTGGGCCTTGCCAGACAAGATTTATCCTAAAACAAAAATCAAGGGGGTCCCCATAACAACCCCGAGCATGTTAGGAGCGCTCAATTATGGAACATAACACCGGTTCACATGTAACTAGGGGCAGCAAAAGTGGAACAAAACACCGAGCAAAAGGCCAAGTCTTCCACCTTTTACCAAGTATATATGTGCATTAAATTAAATAGCAATAATATTATGATAACAAAAGAATGTCCATGTTGACACATGGAAGCAATTGCACCTACAGCTAGAAACGCTATAAGGAGGGCTGAGCAAGCGGTAACATAGCCAAACAAAGGTTTGCTAGGATGTGGAGGGGTTAGAGGCTTATCATGGCAATCTTGGGAGGCATGTCAAACAAGTGGTAGGTAGCATGACATAGCGATAGAAAACAAGACATCTAGCAAGGCAATGATAGTAGTGCTATCCAGGGAAATGTGTCATCTTTCCTGAGATCCCGCTTGGAAGAAGAACGAGTCCATGAAGAAGACGAGCCAACGTAGTCAATCGAATCCTCCCACTCCGAACGCCATCAGAACTCTATCGAGAAGGAACAATCCGGAAACAACAATCAACACACGATAACACCACAACATATGCATGACATGATGCACAAACACATTGATGCTTGTCCCGTTTAAATATGCAAGGCATGGCAATTCACCTCAAACAACTACTACACATTAAAGTGAAGCTCAATATGCAACGAGTTGCATATTGACGAAACTCCAGATTCGAATTATTTAGTTCACTCTCGTTTAGGTACTCATCAATATTAAATGTTGTTAAACACGACAAGAAGTGAAACATGAACAACTATATTATCTAGGCATTTTAAATGATTCCGAAAACAACTTATAGTATTCCCGAAATGTCCTCATAAGCATAATATGGATTTGGTGCAGATCTATCCTAACACAATTTTATATTTGTTAAACGTGGAAATAAAGTGTGGCATGAGATTCTACACATTTTTTCTAGTCAAGTTACATATATAAAACAATTGCATCGGAGCTACGGTTTATTTGTTATGAATAAGTCATTTTAGCATGGCATTCACGCAAATTAATGCAAACAGTAAGTTTAAGTATTTGGACCATGTGTGAAATTTGGAAATTATGAATCTACATGAAATTCCAAGCATTTTTCATATATTAAGTTTTTACATATGATGCACGGTTAATTATATATGAGCATTCTTAAAACATGGTTTTTTTCTGTAATTCTGAAATCTCTGGAAAAACAGATAAATTCGCTGGACAGGAAAAAACCATCATTGGGCCGAAAGCAGTGGCTTTGGATAACTATGATGCACGCTGGGTGTCAAATAGTCACAGCCAGACAAATCGATGGTGCGGTTGGGCCGGCTGAGGCCGTCACAGAGCTGCGGCTGGGCACTGCTGGGCCGGTCTGTGTGGCCCATGTGGCCGAGCATGCGGGGCCGATGATGGGAGTCGTCCTCCCATCCACGCACAAATAGGAGGGAGGCAACATGGCAGATGGAGGTCATGGACATAGCGAGGCTCGCCGGATCCAAGTGCACAGGCGACGGCGAGCCACGAGACGTGTGGATCTGGGCGGGGATGCCCGGATCCTTCTGTTCCTGGTGGTGGGGCGACGAACGACGATGGGATTCGGTGGGGCACGGCCAAGGCAGATGCTTGTAGCGGCTCTGGCAGGGCGAGGCATGGCGCATCACGAAAGGGAGTCGGGGTCGTGCGGGGAGAGGGCTATGACGGCAGCTCAGGGCACCGAGGACCTGGGGTGCGGCAGCGGCAGCCTCTAGCGGGGTCCCGAAGGTGGGGCAGCGGCTGACGGGCGGCACGGCGCCGTGGTAGGAGCTCCCGTTGCGGCTTGCGGGCGGTGCCGGCGGTTCCGGGCCCGGGCGGGCCTCAAATGGGCTCGGTGGGGCCTGTGTGCGGGAGGAGGAGGCTGGCGGTGGCTGAGGACTGGAGGTGCATGGAAAACGAGGCAATCGGCCAGGGTTGCCCAAAATGGAAAGCTAGGGGTCTATTTATAGCAGTTTGGGGCTAGGATTAGGGGGTTTTGCACCGATTCGATCCGTGTGATCGCAATCGGACGGCTCCGGTCACGGGGTTGGCTTAGGTGGGCTAGGATGGGCTGGTTGGACTGTGAAGAGGTGGTTGTCCAAGGAAATAGGGAGGTGGTGGCCCGTGACAAAAAAATTGAAAACACCAAAAACGTCCGACAAATAACCGATGACTGCACTGCTACGGTTGATCGTTCGGGTATCAAATGACCTCTGATTGCGACGAAATTTGGCAGACGGTCCACCTACAATATAACAAGACTGCATGCCAACTTCCGACCCAATCTGAGAATGTTTTATACGCATTTAAAAAATATTTTATCGGTGTCGCGGGCGCGTACATGTGTGGTTGGTCTCGAAATGATCAACGACACGGATAGAGAGAATCGGCAACTCCAAACGAATGCATGTTTTAAAAAACAAGTGACAATGCCATGAAGATGATGCAGATGATGCGATGATGATGGAATAAAAGGGGAATCTTCTGGAGCGTCGGTCCCGGGCTGTTACACCCCTGGTGGTCATCGGCTGTTAACGTTTTGTACCAACACTCATGCGAGCACTGGCCCGGGTTGTTGATCAATTATCCATGGGGTTGCAAAGCCCTATGTATTTTTATTAAGTTGTTCATCAAATGTAGTACCAAAATTGGGTCTTGCCAAACAATCTTTAATCTCAAACGAATAATAAAGGGGTCCCCATAACAACCCTGAGCATGTTAGGAGCGCAAAATATGGAACATAACACCAGTAACAAGTAGCTATGGCGGTAAAAGTGGAAGAAAACACCAAGCAAATGGCCAAGCCTTCCACCTTACTAAGATATATATGTGCATTAAATTAAATATAGAAAAATATTGTGATACCAGATATCCATGTTATCACATGGAAACAAGCTACACCTGCATCTAAGAACACTATAAGAGGGGCTGAGCAGTGGTAACTTAGCCAAACAAGGTTTGCTAGGTAGTGGAGGGGGTTAGAGGCTATCATGGCCATGTAGGAGGCTTGACATTCAGGTGGTAGGTAACACAAGTGTAACGATAAGAGCGAGACATCTAGCAAGAAAAAATAGTGTCGGGATCCGGGTACGATCATCTTGCCTATTGGTTCTTCAGAGGGACAATGATCTAGGTCCTCGTAGTTGTACTCTCCTGGATCCTCGTGCTTAGGTTCATCACTCGCAAATAGAAACAACACCAATAAACAAACAACCAAGGTGCAATGCACAACCAATATGATGCATGATTCATTTGACGTATTTAACATGGCAATCCTAAGCTAGTCGTATTTCTCATGCAATAGTTAAGTTATTAGAATTCTGGACAGAACCACATGTTAATTTGTTTGAACATGCATGATCATGGCAAATATCGATGCTTCATGCAAAATCGAGGCAAATGCATATGTAAAACGTAGGAAACGGAGTAACGGTTCTCAGGCTATGCTCACGGCAAGGTGCGAAGACAAAACACAAGACAAGGAAGGCCATGGGATACTCCTTGGTATTCCAAGGATGCAACTGGTTAGGAAATGAAAAACTAACCATACTAGAGCCAAATATCAAGGAAAACTATGGAGCATAGCTCCCGCAAGTCACAAGACAACACCACACACATTCTACCCAAAACAACAACATAGCAACTTGCACAACAATTATCTAGAGCTATGGGAGGTTTCCAACCACAAACAAAGTATGTACAGAAACTACATAACAAGATTACAAAATCATTCAACTACACAGAATTGAAAGGAAGCAAGTATCACTAAGCATGAAGGTCACAAAATGGCATAATGAAACATATTCTAGGGACTTGGTGAAAATAGAGTTTTCTAGAATCTGAGTTATTCTTATAGCAATTTGATAGCAGAAACAATGATACTAGAGACCACCTCATGGCATGAAAATTAACAGGATAGTAGAGGACAATATCTACTACAAAACACTAGCACTGAGCTTGAACTAAAACACAACAAGCTACTTGGTAGCATCTACAAAACACTAGCACTGCGCTTGAGCTAAAACACAACAGAACACTTGGTAGCATCCACTAAACATGGCATAAAAATAATTACAGCATCTCAGACTTGGAAATATTTAACATGTTGAAAACAAAAACATTTTATTAGCTACTTTGGAGAAATAAACCCACTTACATACAAGCTTATCATGTCAAAAGAAAATACTAGGGCATAATACTCACAAAACTCTACTACTTACATGTTGACACAATTATCATGGCATGCATGGATTTATTCATACAAAAATGACAAAATGGCATATTGGAACAAAATGACATTTTGCAAAACTTGCTCAAAAGCCAAAACAAAATATACCAATGGATTCCTGGGATTGTTCTACCCCAAATCCATATATCACACTCATATGTTTGCATTTGAAAACTGCACAAAACCTATCTCGTATCTAAGCATGCATCACATATAAGTTAAAACATACTATAAACGAACGCTGCTAAAAATGCCTAGCCCATATCTGGACTTTTCCATAAATGGAATTATTCCTATTAACAAAAATAAAACAAGCAAAACAAGAAATAAAAAACAAATAATTAGGAGGGACCCACCTAGCAGTGTGCCAGGGCCCCTCTCTAGGTATGACAAGTGGGGCCAGGGTCCACTTGTCACACACACACACACACTGCACAGAGGACACACACAGCCACACACAGGCACACGGGATCCTGTCGTGGCCACACCAGATACCACGCCACAGTCACCGAAAATAAAAAGGCGCCGGGAGGGGGGAATCGAACCCATGACCTCCTGGTCGCTTCCCTGGCCCTCTACGCAGGCTAGGCACGGACACACGACAGAAAGGGGGAAGTTTTCCTGTTATCTACGCACAGGCAGGCATCTGACGAAACTGAAGACACAGGATATCGGCGACAGAGACAAGGCGGTGACGAGATTCCAAGCAAGGCGACAACCATTGAATGCAGTGAGGACTGGCGGGGACTACGCGCACGAAGGGGAACCCATACCCGCACTCCACTTAGTTATACGTGGCGCCAGCGAGTAGCTCGGGTACGAGCAGAAGCTTTGCTCGATAGTGGCGGCAACAGCGAATCGAGCCCAACGATGGCGAGGCTATCGGAACGCGCGGGAAAGGTTGGCGGTCGACTGCTCACCGAGAGGGGGCGAAGACGGACTCGACGCAATGAAGGGTAAGCGGATCCACGACGGGGATACGGGGGCGCGACGGAGCAGAGGAATAAGCCGTCGAGGGAGACGGGGACGGGCCTGTCAGTTTGGAGGCGATCTCCTCCCCTAGAGACGGGAATGAGTCGCGGGCGCGACTCACGACCTCTTTGACATCGGAGATGGGGCGGACGCGGCCACCGGAGGAGACGCCGACGGCGAAGAAGGGCGGCGCTGCCTTCTAAAGACTCCCTCTCTCTGCTCTTACCTAACGAAGAAGAAGCAGAGAGGAAGGAGGAGGGAGAGCTGGCGGCGGAAACGAGGGGAAGCGCGGAATCCTAGGGGGTTAAATAGGCAGCGGGGAATGGGTTCTCTACGTCCTGAGCTCATGGAGGGAGCCCTCTCTCTCTCGCGCGCGCTCTTTGCCTGACGGAAGGAGGGAGACAGAGTAGGTGTCCATCTGCAGCATCTGGGCCGCGGGAGCCCGTGCTAGTTGGGCCAGGAGGAGGCCCACTGACTCCTCTCTCTCTCTCTCTCGCAACTAGAAAAAACAACAACACCGTTTTGTTTTATTTTAAAAGCCACAAACAAAACTAAATCAGAGGTTAGAGAGCGAAGTTTTGAAACAAAAGAAATACATTTCTGGGTTCAGTAAAATGCCAACAATTTAATAAAATGAGTTGGGCATTTTGAAAGCAAGGAAATTAATTCACATAATTATATTTGTAGGCACTGCGGCAAAATATTATTAAAAGGGAAAACTCCAAGCATGGCAGAGGAATATTTTATAAATCCTAACAGATTATTTAGGAGATATTCAACAATTTAAAGAGATAAAACATCAAGGAAAATATTATCATGTGAAATATTGAATGAGAGGGAAGAGGTGATGGTTTGGAAAGGAGAGGGATTAGAGGAACACTTCAACCAAGCAACACTTGCATGCACACCCAAACACATACACTCACAACACCACCACAATCACACCACGAAACCTTGGTGCACACAAAACCAAATGATGATGAATGATTATGATGCCCTGATGCAAGAACGACATGAAGCAAAATATATTTATCACAAAACATGGAAGGTCCACATAGATACATTACAAGAATGCAAGGGGTGCACTTGGGCTGTTACAACCGTTGTACTTCTGCACAGTTTTCATGTGGGCATCACCACTTCATATAGAATCATCCTTGATACGAATACCGGTGGAAATTTCTTGTTATGCCCTACTTTGGATGCTTTTAATGCTATGGGAGATTTAGTGGGTGCACCACCGATCACTGTCAATGAAACAATTTTAACTCTTGAGCATGTTATGCAAAGATTGGATGCTTTGAAAAGAAAATGCTGACCGAAGAAAATATTTTAAAAATAGATAAAAGGATGCATAATCTTGCTAATAAAACTGGATCAAAAGCGGTAGACGCTCTTAAAATGCTAAAGGAAAAAGAACCTGAAATAAACAAAAGAATGGAAGAGAGCCCCACTAGAATTGATAAGTTGGAAGAAATCTTTAGTAACTTAAGTTCAACTTTTTTCTGTCGTTAAGATTATTGAAAAAACTCCTATTAGTAAAGATTACAAGTCTACACATGTTCCTAAGAACAAGGTGACACTTCTAGTAGAAACAATGAGGATTGTAAATGATTAGTATTCACCCCAATTTTACTTTTCCTAACACTTTTGCTCTTGTTTTGGACTCTAATTTGCATGATTTGAATGAAACTAACCCGGACTGACGCTGTTTTCAGCAGAACTAGCATGGTATTATTTTTGTGCAGAAATAAAAGTTCTCGGAATCGAACGAAACTTTTTGGAAAATTTTGTTTTTGCCACTCTAGCTTTTACGAGTTTTCCTTATGTCACTCTATATTTTGACATTTCACTTTTGCCACTCTTAGCTTTTGACAACTATCACAATTGCCATTCGGTGGCATAAACAAAAAAATTTGAGGGTCAATTGTGATACATTGTCAAAGTTAAGAGTGGCAAAAGTGAAATAAAATTATTTTGGTTTTGCGACATAATGCCAATTATGATAATTTTCAAAAGCTAAGAGTGGCCAAAGTGAAATCTCAAAATCTAGAGTGGCATAAGAAAATTGGCAAAATCTAGAGTGGCAAAATCAAAATTTTCTTATTTATTTCACAATAAATGAAAAAACTAAAGCCAAAAACCACCGGAGGAGGGGCCTGGCTGGGCACAAGACACCAGGGCGCGCCAACCCCCCCAGGCACGCCCTGGTGGGTTGTTCCCACCTCAGGGCCCCGCTGACCCTAATTTCGGCACTATAAATTCCTATTTCCGAAGAAAAAAATCAGGGAAAAAGTTTTATCGCATTTCACAAGACGGAGCCGCGCCACCTCCCGTTCTTCATCTAGAGTCCGTTTGGGGCTTTGGAGAGGGGAATCTTCAGTCTTCGTCATCATCAACCCTCTTTCATCGCCAATTCCATGATGCTCCCCACCGGGAGTGATTAATTCCTTCATAGCCTCGCTACTCTATGGGGACCCCGACTCATAAGTCGTGATCAACGAATGCACGTGTACAGTGATCGTAGAGATAAATGCTCACTGAACACACAAAAGCTGAATAACAGGTGTCTTACATCCATAGTTAACGCCTTACACAAATAAAGACCATGAAGGTCAAGTCTTACATAGATAGGGCCATGGAAGGCCAAGTAGCAAACATAACTAGCAGAAGAAATCTTGCTCGAAAGCGTAGACCCATGACATTCTCCTTAACCTACGGCATTCTGAGTGCGAAGCGTGCTAGATCGCATGTTCGTCACCAATGAACTCTTCACCATATTCCTTCTCTTCCATGCCTGGCCAATTAAATAACCAGTGGCAAGCCAATGAGTACTTTGAATGTACTCGCAAGAAACCCATGTTTGGAACGGGGTACAACAATGCATGATATAGCACTAAGTAGGTAAGTTTGCGGAAAGCTAATTTTCAATGCAAAGACATGATCAACTAACTAGCAAAAACATGCATCATGAAATAGCAGGTATCCATGTGAACAGGTTATAGATATAAATATAAACAGGGGTTGAACATCTCATGTTCCATGATGGCGCCAAGTTATCGGACTTAGCTCAACCATCATCCTTGTTACCAACACACACACACACGCCAAGTCTAGTAAACACTAGACATAGCACAAGAGCGGTCATCCAACTGTCCTTGACCGTGGACATGGCTATTCAAATAGTTTTGCACTCTATAGAGGTTGCACACTTTACCCACAAGACTTGGGGAAACTTCTGTGTCAAGCCAGGACTCGCGATATTATTCATACCCGAGGTAAGTACCCGAACAATGCCTTTCCAATAGAGGTACTAAACAAAGAATCCACTCATTGGTGTCATCCCTCATTGATGGGGGGATAACCCTGGGGTAGCCTCAAATGCCCCCTTTGCTCCGGCCTTCTAACATAGCCAACGGGCGGGCCGCCTCCCCGTGCGGTCCGGCTACGACCCGCTGGAGACGCCTCTCCGGTCAGGGTTTGCCGGCTACGCCTCGCCGGCTACGACATGCCGGCCGGCTGGGGGCGCTGCCACCTAGCCCCCCCCAGCCGGCTGGGCATTGGATACCATCGACAAGGGGCGCGTGGTGACTATGGCCCCGTCCCGTCGGGGGTCAGCATCGGAGCGGCCACAATAAAGGTATCAGAGCAGCTAGCCCTGGCGGACGGTGACCAGGCCTCCAACATTGCCGGCAGGCCCCAACCACTCCATTACCTGCTCCGGCATGGCTACAGGGCGGCCATCCGGACCACTGACCTAGACCAGCTGCCGCAAGACGACGCCACAAGGGGCGACCCGTGCGATGACGTGACCGGCGTCGGGACCCGCTGCACGGGACCCGCGATCTCCTGATGGGACC
Source organism: Hordeum marinum (assembly GCA_022496015.1). NCBI lineage: Eukaryota > Viridiplantae > Streptophyta > Magnoliopsida > Poales > Poaceae > Hordeum > Hordeum marinum. The sequence continues at coordinate 151,861,990 of CM039678.1, forward strand.
TTTCAGGCGGCCGAGCCTACCGGCGACGGGACTCCGCAGCCGGTGGCCCCCGTAGCCGGCCGGAGAGGCTGCCAGCTGGGGCCCCCTTCGGCCTTCTATGTGCATTGTATTCCGGGGGGTTGGCCTATAAAACCCCCCGGGTTGCCCCCATGCAAAGGGAGGACGATCGACGGGATGACCGATCTCCTAGCTCTCCTCACATTCATTCCACCAACACACATGTAGGGAGGCGGAAGAGCCGGCTAGCTCCTTCTCCCCCTCGATCCATACAACTCACGGAGCATCGTTGTAATCCTACCATCGTCTCAACTAGATCGAGCAGGACTAGGGGTGTTATCTCCCACGGAGAGCCCTGAACCTGGGTACATCGCGTGTCCACCACCGCTTGTGCTTAATCCCGCTCCCGGAGCCTGCCGGTGCCCTTTGGCCCCTCTCGATAAGCCTACCCATGGCATCTGCCGTGACGAAACAACGACAGTTGGCGCTCACCGTGGAGCCGTCAGCGGTGCCAACCGGAGTCACGATCCAGGCAGTACCCTTCACCACCTCCCCCGGCCACCTCGCGTCCGGGCGGTGCCGCTTGTTCGTGGGGCTTGCTCCAGTAGGCCTTGCGGGCAGCGCGAGAAGCATCTCTGACAAACACCTCGGCCGCGACCTCGCGCTCGATGTCGCCGCGCTCGCTAGGCAGCTCAGCAAGCTGAGCCTCATCGAAGAACCGGCGGCCGACGAATACCCTAGCAGGGTGTTCGACTGCACCGACCCTCCCTCATCCGTGAGCACGCTCGCCACGGGCGAGGCCATCGGCTCCTGCGCCCGCGTGGCAGTGATGGTCACCGCCTCCTCCGCCACTTCGAGCCGTGTGCGGGCGGCCGAGGCCGCCGCCGCCGCCGCTCACGCCGGCGCCTCCGACCCGCTTGCCACCACCCTCCAGGGTCTGGGCGCTCCCATCACCACGACGGCAGACCCCACCATCGCCAGAGCCAAGCTGGAAGCGGTCCGCCGCCTGCTGTTCAAAGATGCCTGCGCCCTCGTTGCCGAGCGGCGCCGGATGGAGGCCGCGCAGCGGGAATACAAATCCGTGTACGGTCTCACCCCGGCTGTCCCCGAACACAGCCGCGTGGTGTTCTGCGCGAATGCGGCCACGTGGTCGCAGAAATCCTTGGTGGCCGTTTCCCCGTCTACGACACCCCTCTGGCCAACCTGCGCGCTGCCAAGGTTGCCTACAAGGATTTGGCAACTTTGGCGGGCGAGGAGCGGGCCGCACGCGAGCGGCACATCAAAGAACTCATAGACGCCGCCAACGCGTAATAGGACGCCCTCACTCCCGGTGGGGCCGTCTCCGTGTTCCCCCGTCCCGAGGCCGAGGGCGCTGGGGCTGGTGACCGTCAGCCTCAGCACTCCAGCACCCCTCGTCCCTCCAGAAAAAACGCCCGGGGGAGCAGCGCTCAGCGACCCCCATCGCGCAAAAGCGAGCAGCAGGCTGTGAACAGCCAGCGCAGCTACAATCTGGCTAGCAGCCACCGCCGTAGCGAAGCACCAGCGGGCGGCAGCCGGCACACCCGCGGGCATACTCCTCTGCGGCAGGAACCGGCGCAGTTCATACCGCCGGCCGTCCGTCCCGAGCTTGCGGCTAGGCTCGGACCGCGCATCCCCCACAGCGACAACGACACCCAGCTCCGTCTCGACTAGCTGGCGCAGTCGGCTCTCCTCGAGGAGGAGGGCTCGATTGGGTCGGCCTGCTTCGGCCCACGGATCCGCAACGAGCCTCTTCCGCCCGGCTTCACGCTCCCCCGTGACACCCCGAAGTACACTGGGGCTGCCAAGCCGGAGGACTGGCTGATCGACTACACCACTGCCGTCGGCATCACCATGGGGGAACAAGTGCGTAGCCGTCCGGTACGCCACCCTCATGCTGATCGGCTCGGCCCGCACCTGGCTGAATAGCCTGGCTGTCGGCAGCATCAACACCTAGACGGACTTCGAGGAGGCCTTCGTCCGCAAGTTCACCGGCACCTACAAACGGCCTGGCCGGCCCCGCGAGCTGGCCATGTGCGTCCAGGGGCCGGAAGAACCCCTCTGTGACTACCTCACGCGCTGGACCGAGCTCCGCAACTCCTGCGAGGGAGTGCACGAGGTACGGGCCATCCAGTACTTCATCGAAGGCTGCTGCGATGGCACCCCCCTCAAGCACAAGCTCTTGTGCTCTGAGCCAACCTCCCTGGCGGACCTGATGTACAAAGCGGACAAATATGCCATGGCCAATTCCTCAATGAGGATGAAAGCTAAGGCACCGGCCAAGCCGGCCACCCCCCCCCCGCCGCGCCGCGGGCAGCAGCCGACAATCGGCAGCAGCAGAACGGCAAGCGCAAGAACGATCAGCCCAACTCCCGCTACAGGAGCCGGCTGGTCACCTCCATCGGGGAGGAGCAGCCGGTTAGCCAGACCTCCAGTCAGTGCCAGCGCACTGGCAAGGCCGCCTGGCAGCCCAAGCTGACCTTCTAGCAAGTGCTTGACCTCCCCTGGAAAAACCACTTCGCAGCCAAGCCGACCACGCACACGCTTCGGCAGTGCAGCTTCTCACAGCGGTTGGCCCGGGAGGACGGCCTCCCGGCTCCCCCCGCGTAGCCGACCCGTGCTCCGACACCAGCTCCAGCTCCGGCCCCGGTTTCCGGCCCGTTCCAGACAGATCCGGCCCTGGGTCGGAACGACGGCCGACTGCGTGACCGGTACGCCGAACATGACGACTACTACGTCGTCTTCACCAGCGAAGAGACGGACAAGCACACCCAGCACCGGCTCCACCGCGAGGTGAATGCCACCATGCCCGCAACTCCCCAGTTTGTGCATTGGTCCGAGAAGCCAGTCACCTGGAGCCGAGCGGACCACCCGGCCATAATGCCAAACCCTGGCAGCTACGCCCTCGTCCCCGATCCTACCATCGCCTCCGAGAAGCGCTCGTGCCGCTTCTCACGGGTGTTGGATTGATGGTGGCAGCAGCATCAACCTCCTCTACCTTGACACCCTGCTCAAGCTAGGGCTCAAGGTGGAGGACCTAAAAACAAGCCGAACCGTCTTGCACGACATCGTGCCGGGAAAGTCCTGCGCCGCTGTCGGCAAGATCAAGCTCGACGTCCTCTTCGGCGACGCCGGCCACTTCCGCCGCGAACCGGTCTTGTTCGAGGTAGTGGACCTCGACAGCCCCTACCACGCGTTGCTGGGCCGGCCGGCTCTTGCCAAGTTCATGGCAGTCCCCCACTATGCCTACCTCAAGATCAAGATGCCGTGCCCCAGGGGCATCATCACCGTCACCGACAAATACGAGATTTCAATCGCGTGCGCGCGAGACGGCAGCCGGCTGGCCGAAGCCCTGGAGATAGTGAAGGAAAAGTGGCAGCTCGACCGGCTGGTGGCCCTCGCCTCTACCCAGCTGGCCATGCCAGCACCTCCGTCCCAGTCGGTCGGCGAAGCCTCGTTCCAGCCATCCAAGGACACCAGGCAGGTACCACAAGATCCGGCCAACCCCACCCAGTGCGTGACCATCGGCTCCCGCCTCGACGGCAAATAGGAAAGCGAGATCGTCAACTTCCTCCGTGAGAGTCGGGACATCTTTGCATGGTCCCCCAAGGACATGCCTGGTGTTCCGAGGAAGTTCGCCGAGCACAAGCTACATGTACGACCGGATGCGAGGCCGGTCAAGCAACCCCTGCGCCGTTTCTCTGAAGAGAAGCGGCATACTATAGGAGAGGTGATCGCCCGGCTGCTCGCAGCCAGCTTCATCATGGAGGTATTCCACCCGGACTGGTTGGCCAATCCAGTCCTGGTGCTGAAGAAAAACAAGACCTGGCGCATGTGTATCGACTACACAAGCTTGAACAAGGCGTGCCGCAAGGACCCATTCGCCCTGCCACGGATCGACCAAGTCATCGACTCCACGGCCGGCTGCGACATGCTGTCTTTCCTGGACACCTACTCTGCCTATCACCAGATAAAGCTGGACCCGACCGACCGGCTCCAGACCTCCTTCATCACCCCCTTCGGGGCTTACTGCTACATCACCATGTCTTTCGGCCTGAAGAATGCAGGCGCTACCTTCCAGCGCTGCATGCAGAAGTGCCTCCTGCCTCAGATAGGCAGGAATGTCCACGTCCATGTGGACGGCATCCTCGTAAAATCCAGGAAGCATTTCAGCCTCCTCGACGACCTCCGGGAGACGTTCGCCAACTTGCGCAACTACAAGATCAAGCTCAACCCGGAGAAGTGTGTCTTCGACGTCCCAGCCGGCCAACTCCTTGGTTTCTTCATGTCTGCCCGCGACAGTGAAGCTAACCCCGAGAAGATCCACGCGATTGAGCGCATGCCCAAGCCGGTCTGGCTCCCCGATGTCCAGAAGTTCACCGGCTGCCTTGCCTCCCTCAGCCGGTTCATCAGCCGGCTGGGCGAGAAGGCCTTGCCCCTCTACGGGCTCCTGCGCAAGTCGCCCTAGTCGAGCCAGGCCGGGACCTCTCAAAGAAGCCGGCCCTGTTTGATTGGTCCGACGATGCGGACGCGGCTTTCCGCGGCCTCAAGCGGGCTCTCACCAGCGTGCCCATCTTGGTTGCGCTGGCTGACAAGGAGCCTTTGCTCGCCTACATTGCGGCGACCACACGCGTCGTCAGTGTCGTCCTGGTGGTGGAGCGGCTGGAGGAAGGCAAGGCGTTACTGACACAGCGTCCTGTCTACTACCTCAGCGAGGTCCTGCCCATCTCCAGGCAAAACTACCCCCACTACCAGAAGATGTGCTACGGCGTATACTTCGCCGCCCGGAAGCTCAAGCAGTACTTCCAAGAGCACGTCATCACCGTCGTGAGCACAGTGCCGTTGGGCAAAATCATGGCCAGCCGGGATGCCACCGACCGGATCGCCAAATGGGCCATTGCCCTGGCCGACTACGAAATAAGGTACGAGCCGCGCACCGCCATCAAATCCCTGGCAATGGCCGACTTCCTCGTCGACTGGGCCGAAACCCAGTTCATGCCACCCCCGCCCGACTCTACGCACTAGCGCATGCACTTCGACGGCTCAAAGATGCGAGCCAGCCTAGGAGCCGGCATTGTCTTGTCATCTCCTAGGGGGACCAGCTCCGCTACGCCGTCCAGATCCACTTTGCCGCCTCCAACAACGTGGCCGAATTCGAGGCCCTCGTCCACGGCCTCCGGCTCGCAAGGAGATCGGCACCCAACGCATCATTTGCTTCGGCGATACCGACCTCGTGGTGCAACAGGTCTCTCGCGAATGGGACGCCAGGGACGCCAATATGGCCAGCTACCGCTTCCTCGTCCAGCAGCTCACCGGCTCCTTCAAGGGCTGCGAGTTCCACCATGTCCCCCGTGCGGACAACGAGGCGGCCGATGCGCTGGCCAAGATCGGCTCCACCCGGCAGGCCATCCCAGCCGGTGTCTCCCTCTAGCGGCTGCTGAAGCCTTCAATCAAGCCTTCTCCCAAATCGGAGTCCATCTTTGTGCCGGCAGGCGCGGCCGGCACCTCGGCGGAGCCGGCTGCCCAACCAGCCCCGCCGGCTGTGGCTGCTCCGCCGGCTCCACCACCCCTAGCTGCCAGGCCGGCGCCGTCTGCCACGGCAATTGAGCCAACCATGTCTGCATGCGCCGGTGTTGGGACCATCGCCGTGATGACGACGGTTGACGCTCCAGCCGAGCTGGCCCTGGGGGCTGGCGGGCCGGCTCCGAAGGCTGATGAGCCGGTCCCGGGGGCTGGGCGAGCCCCTGTCTCGGCTCCCTCATGGGCCCAGCCCATCCTGGTGTTCCTTCAGCGCGGTGAGATCCCCTCCGATGAGGCCACTGCAAGGAAAATCTAGCGCCAGGCCCCGGCCGATAGCATCATCAACCGCGAGTTGGTTCATCGCAGCACTACCGGTGTCTTCCAACACTGCATCGAGCCAGAGAAAGGGCAAGAAATCCTCCTCGACATCCACTAGGGCGAGTACGGGCATCATGCCGCCTCCAGATCCCTGGTGGCTAAAGCATTTCGTCATGGTTTCTACTAGCCGACTGCTCTAGATGCGGCCAAGAAAGTGGTTGACGAGTGCGAGGGCTGCCAGCACTTCAGCGCGCAGAGCCATCTTCCAGCTAGCGCCCTCCAGACCATCCCCCTTTCGTGGCCCTTTGTCGTTTGGGGGCAGGACATGGTGGGACCCTTCAAGACCGTGCGAGGCGGCATGACACACTTGCTGGTAGCTGTGGACAAATTCACCAAGTGGATCGAGGCCCGGCCTATCAAGAAACTGGACGGCCCCACGGCCGTCCGGTTCGTCGAGGACATCACGGTACGCTACGACGTCCCCCACAGCGTCATCACCGACAACGGCACGAATTTCGCCAAGGGCGCGCTGGCACGTTTCTGCTCAAGGCAGGGCATCCGGCTCGACCTGGCGTCCGTCGCCCACCCATAGTCAAACGGCCAGGTCGAGAGGGCAAACGGCCTGCTCCTATCCGGCATCAAGCCCCGACTCATGACACCACTGGTTTGATCGGCCGGCTGCTGGGTCGAGGAGCTGCCGGCTGTCCTTTGGAGCCTCCAGACCACGCCCAACCGGTCGACCGGCTACACTCCATTCTTTCTCGTTTACGGCTTCGAGGCGATCATCCCAACCGACATCAAATTCGATTCTCCTCGAGTTACCCTGTACACCGAGAAGGATGCGAGGGAGGCAAGGAAGACGGTGTCGACCTCCTCGAGGAGGCCCACGAGCTGGCCTTGAGCCGTACGGCCATCTACCAGCAGAAGCTCCGGTACTACCATAGCAAGCGGATCCAGCCGCTCTCCTTCCGCGAAGGAGACCTAGTGCTCAGGCGGATCTAGCAAACCGCCGGCTAGCACAAGTTGTCCTCCCCATGGGAGGGCCCATTCATCGTCAGCCGGGCGCTGCACAACAACGCGTACTATCTAAAAGATGCCCAAAAGCCACAGAAGCGCAAGAGAGACGCCTCCGGCGAGGAAACGGAGCACCCGTGGAATGCGGTGCTCCTCCGTCCATTTTATTGCTGAAAACCAATGTATGTACCTCCTATCCAATGCAACGGGGACCCCAAGCCGGCACTTGGGGCGCGCCCCTTTACGATTCCTCCAAAGTTTTCCTGTATTTACGGCACGTCAACCGGGCCCGGCACCTAGGCCCGGGGGCTCGCCCGGCTCCCCCCCGAGGCGGACAAGTAGTGTGAGCGAGCAGTCCTTTGCCTCCCCCCTAACTAGCTACATACCGGCTCTCGGCTGTCCGGCTAAAGGGACCGCGGGAAGCAAAGGAACTTCTCACACTGTGGTCTGCCAACGCGCAGCGACCGGACCGGCCCAACCGAGCTTTGTTACATCTAATAACCGGCCTCTGTCGGCTGAACCTAGCCCTAGCCGGTTGACCCTAAGAGCCTGCTGGTTTTCCCCAAGGGTGAAGCCCCGTCCCTGTCCCAGACCGGCTCCCGGCTGGCTAGCAGGCGGGCCGGAAGCCGGAAGGAATCCTGGCGCACGAACAAGTCAAAAGGCAAAAGGCGAAAGAAGAGCTGGCACACACATTATTTTTAAACAAGACGGCGCAAAGTCATGACAATACGAGTTCATTACATATACATACACCCAGTGGGTGGAACTCCAGCCAAAAAACAAAAATGCAGAAAAGAAATCCTAAGGGACGGCAGCTTCGGGCCGGCCCTCCTCCGGTACCGGTGTCTCTGGAGCCAACGGTGCCGGCGCCTACGAGGTCGGTGCCTCCGGGGCGGTTGAGGTAGAAGCCCCCGCCCCCGCGTCCACGGATGGCTCGGACGCGGCGTAGTCGTCTGTGTCGGATTCGCCATCATCCGTCTCGGCGCCGCTTGCTTCTGGGTCGTCTACGAGAAGGCCGTACTGGTCCTCCGGCACCACCACATCGTCCGCCCCGCGCTCCGGGACGTACTCGTCCCACGCGGCAAAGGACGTGAGGTCGCTCGCCCTCACCAGCAGCTCGTCGTCCACCGCCTCCAACTCCGCGTCGGTGCCGGCACGTTGGGCCGTGAGCAGACCCAAGTCCAGCTCGGGGTACCACGACTTGGCAATGCCGAGCGCCATGCCCTCACCGGCGCGTGCCGCGGAGGCCCTCCAGGCTTCCACCCACGCGGTCCCGGACTCCAGCCACCTCGACGGCCGGTTCATGGAGCCCGGGTCTGCTGAGCCAGACCAAAGGGTGCACGCCACCGCCGTGCCGGCCGCCTGGAGCCGCTTCAAGGCACGGACCACCTCCATCAGACGTGCATTAGCGGCGGTACCCACCTCGTCCAGGCTCTAGGGGGCAAGCGGCCCAACGGTCTCTCCTTGCGCCCGCCAGGCCTCATGCTCAGCCTCCACGGCCGCCTCCGCGACATCCTCTGTGTCGGGGAAAAGCCCTAAGAAGAAGACAAGAGATAAGCGGGGAGAAAAGCCAGAAAATCCAGAAGGAAGGCGCGAGAAAAACAAGGCGGCAGAGGCTTACTGCGTAGCATACGGTCCACCTGGTGGCCTTGCTCCTGCAGGTGCACCTCCCTGGCCGACCACACCTGGCACCGGCGCTCGTGCTCGTCCCGAGCCGCCTGCGCCTCCTTCGCCGCCTTGGCTAGCGAGGCGTCCTTTGCCTCCAACCCTTCATGGAGAGCCCTCTCCCGCTCCTCCGCCTCCCGACGAAGGGCCCCTCTTGGTCCGCCAAAGCTTGGTGGTGGGCCACCTCGCGCCCCTCCCGCTCCGGCTTCGCCTGGTCCGCCTTCCCGCGAAACCGGTCGCGCTCCGCCGTCAGGAGGTCCCGCTCCTCGAAAAGGCGCACCACCTGGCGCTGGAGGCTGGCCGTCTCGACGTGGGTGGCTTCACGAGTCACCATCATCAGAAAGGATTCGGTCCGCCTCCGGGGCAGCCGGCATGACTCCCGAGGGCTACGCTGGAAGATCGCAAGAGCACATACCTCGCAAGTCTGCGGACATGACGGCCAGCCGGTTTTGGGCTTCCAGAATGACCCTTGCAGGGCGTCGTACGCAGCCTCCCGGCGGTCATGCGCCGCCTGCAGAACAACAATGCACAACTTTAGGCTCGACCTGCCTGCATGCCAGCCGGCTCGAGCCTCGGGGGCTACACCCAGTGGGTGCACTGGCGCGCTCCCACTGGAATAGACGGAAAATACCCAAGTCAGAAGAAGGAAAGAAGAGAACTCACCGCAACCGCCTGCTCCAAGCTCACCAGCCAGTGTTGGCGGCTCGAGCGTCCCGCGCCGTCTGGGCATGGCATGCGGCGAATGCGTCTGCAACGGCGGGCACCGTCGCCCCGGTGGCGCTCGACGGTCCGCCGGGGGCCGGGCTCCCGACCGTCGCCTAGGTCTGCTGCGTCCGGCCCCCGTATGAGGGTCCTCCCTCGTCGAGGATCACGATGGGGCCGGCCCCTCCTATCGCCATCGCGTCGGGAGCCGCCGTCGACGTGCCCACGACAGTCGTTTCCTCGGCCATCGCGACCCTCACCTCTGGCGTCCCACCTCCGGCGGCTCCGGGCCAACTCACCTCCGGTGTCGGTGCCTCCGGAGCCAGCGCCTCTGGAGTCGGCGCCTCCGGAACCGGCGCTTTCGGGGCTGGCATTTCCGGAGCCGGCACCTCTGCCCCCGGCGGCACGTCATCCGCCACCGGTAGAGTGGCGTCACAGTCCATCCCCACCACGTCCTCCGAGGCTTTCGCGCCCACCTCCGCCCGTTGCCCGGGACCACGGTGGTCCCTCGACCTCTTCTCCCGCCCGCGGGGGAACGGCTCCCACGCCCTGCCGGCGGCCCCCCCGGTGTCTCCTTGGAGGTGGGGGAACGGCTCCCACCTTCTGCTAGCGGCCTCCCCGCTGGCCCCACCCCGTTTCTCCACCGCCTTTTCCCGCAGGTGGAGCTCCTCGATGTGCCGCTCCTGCTCGGCTGCCTCGAGATGGAGCCACGCCTGGCGCTCCCTCTCCTTGGCGGCCGGCGGCGGCGCCGCCCTCTCCGTGCCACCACCTGAGGTCCTCCTCAGGGCGCGCGCCTCCCTGGTGGCGAAGAAATAAGGGACTAGGGGAAAGCCAAATGATCCAAGGAGGAGGGGCAAACGGACTTACCCGGCGACGACGGGGATCTCCCTCCTCACGGGTGCCGCCTGGGCGACCCTCCGCTTCTTGCCTCCACCTCCGCGGCTGCCGCCTGGCCGTGCGACCGCCACACGCTTGGGCACCGGCTTGGTTACTGCCAGCCGCTGCCCCTTGTCGACCGCGTCCGGGCCTCCCCGGCTGGAGCCGCCGCCGGCTCGAGGTTGACACCTCCGCGGCGCCGTGACCTCGTCCTCCGATTTTGCGGCCTTCGTCGGAGCCCCTGCAACATGCGACGTCCCCGCCTCAGCATCGTCACAGGTCCAGTCCCGTAGGTGCTTCCGGGGAGGAGACTCACCTGTCGATTCGGCCTCGTCGGCCTCCTCCTCCTCCGTCTCCGTGTCACCGGCTTCGGGCGCGTCGGCTCGCCCAGAGTCGGCCAACTCCATGACATCGGCGTCCTCAACCTCTTCGGGGTCCGACTCCGCGATGTCGGGGGCCGGCTCCCCGTAGTTTTGCAGCAGCAGGAAAACCTACGCATGGGCCAGGCGGCTCGCCGTCAGGCCGAATGGAGGAGGGGCGCCGTCTCTAAAAAAAGTGGGGGAAGAAGGTGGCCAGATACTTACCCGCGGTGCTGGCCGGCTCCGGCTATACGACCTCTTCCCCCACTCCCATTCGCCCTCCGCCATCTTTGCTGTCGAGATGGCGTTCACCCTTCTTGCCACGTGAACCGGTTTCATCTCCATGGTGGAGAGCCGACAGGGGTCGTGGCGACCTCCCATCTGGTAGATGAGGTGTGGCCGGTGCTGCAACGGCTGCACCCGGAGCGTCACCATCGCGGCCAACAGATCGGGGGCCATCAGCCCCTCCAATTGGGTTATCACGAGCAGGCACTCGCAGAGCCGGTCCACCGTCTCGTGCCCCGAAGGCGGAACGGCTTGCCAGTTCAACATGGCGGTCGGGGGGTGGTTGACGAAGTCGGGAAGATTGATGTAGTCCTCCTCCGGCTTCACGTTCTTCACGTAGAAGAACCCCCGCTGCCAGCGCTTCACCGACTCGTGCAGCGGGAGTTTCGGGAAGCCGGTTCCCTAGCGGATGTGGATCATGGCGCCTCCATAGGCGGTCATCACCATCTGCTGTGTTGCCGGATCCTTCATCGTTTGGCGCTTAAGAAAGAAGAGTCAGCACCAGAAGTCGAGCCTCGACTCAACCCCCAGATATCCCTCGCAGAGGGTGACGAACGCCGCCAGCTGTAGGACGGCGTTGGGGGCGACGTGGTGCGGTTGCAGGTCGAACCGCGTCAAGAAGCGATGGAGGAAGGTGCTCGCCGGCAACCCAAGCCCGCGAAGGAAGTGGTCAGCGATGACGACCACCTCGCCCTCCCGCGGTACCGGGGAGTTTTTCGGCCCGGCTGGGCGAGCCACGGAGTGTGCCTCCACCGGAAGCTTGCGGCGGTGGCGGAGGTGCTCGATGAAGGAGTCATCGACGTCGCTGCCGTCCTAGGCGCCCTTGCCTGCCATGGTCTCCAACGAGGCATGCGGTCGCAATGGCAGGCGCAGGGGCTCAGCAGCGGTCTAGGGTTTTCGACGGCGGCGGACGGTGGCGCTATTTGCCGACGCGTGCTTGGGCCTCCTACTCTCCCTTTCTCCTTTTTTTCTCTGTCTCTCCCTCTATCTCTCACGGCGGGGGGAGGAGGACGACGGCGACGAGGCGACAGCGACGGGGGATGCAAACGGGCCTCTCTGCCCCTTTCCCCTTGCTATTTATACACCGTGCGGGAGATCGTGGGGGCCGGATTCATTGCGCGCGACCCCCATGATTCCCGCGGCAGGCGGGGCGAACATCATGGCGCTCGGGAACGCCAACCGTCCGCCCGCGCCGTGCGACATCCCCGCGCGCATGGGTCGAGGCTGTGGTCGTGGGGGGGCCCGCCCCGCAGCCTGGTCTCTTCCGCCGTGTGGCGCGTCTTCTCTGCCTGGTGGGGGACCCGAGGCGGCGCGCGAGGCATTGGCCGGCTGCGGAGCCAGCCGTCGTTTGCCGGCGTCGCTCGGCCCCCATGGCACCTTGCGGCGCAAGGAAGCTCTTCAAGCCGGCGAGCCCCGTCTCGTTTCCTCGGCAGGCCTCCCCGGCTTCGGGGTCTACTGACGGGGGGATAACCCTGGGGTAGCCTCAAATGCCCCCTTTGCTCCGGCCTTCTAACATAGCCAAGGGACGAGCCGCCTCCCCCTGCGGTCCGGCTATGCCCCACCGGACACGCCTCTCTGGTCAGGGTTTGCCGGCTACGCCTCGCCGGCTATGCCTCGCCGGCTACAACATGTCGGCTGCCTGGGGGCGCTGCCGCCTAGCCCCCCCAGCTGGCCGGGCAATGGATACCATCGACAGGGGGCGCGTGGTGACTGTGGCCCCCGTCCCGTCGGGGGTCAGCGCCGGAGCAGCCACAGTAAAGTTGTTAGGGCTGCTGGCCCTGGCGGACGGTGACCAGGCCTCAAACAGTGTCGGCACGCCCCAACCACTCCATTACCTGCTCCAGCATGGCTATAGGGCTGCCGTCCGGAAAACTGACCTCGACCGGCTGCCACAAGACGATGCCACAAGGGGCAACCCATGCCGTGACGTGACCGGCGTCGGGACCCACTGCGCGGGCCCCGCCGTCTCCTGATGGGACCTTTCAGGTAGCCGGGCCTACCGGCGACGGGACTCCGCAGCCGGTGGCCCCCATAGCCGACCAGAGAGGCTGCTGGCTGGGGCCCCCCTCGGCCTTCTATGTGCATTGTATTCTGGGGGGTTGGCCTATAAAATCCCCCGGGCTGCCCCCATGCAAAGGGAGGACGCTCGACGGGACGAACGATCTCCCAGCTCTCCTCACATTCATTCCACCCACACACATGCAGGGAGGTGGAAGAGCCGGCTAGCTCCTTCTTCCCCCTCGATCCATACAACTCAGGGAGCATCGTTGTAATCCTACCACCGTCTCAACTAGATCGAGCAGGACTAGGGATGTTATCTCCCACGGAGAGGCCCAAACCTGGGTACATCGCGTGTCCACCACCGCTTGTACTTAATCCCGCTCCTGAAGCCCGCCGGCGCCCTTTGGCCCCCCTCGATAAGCCTACCCATGGCATCTGCCGTGACGAAACCACAACACTCATGATATACATCACAGGTATCATCCATGAGGGCATGCAACTGTGTGCTCGGTGCCTGCAAAGACAGCGCATGATCCTCCTTTCTGGTACGACCACATATTGAGAGTGACCACATCACTCCTTCCACTACTAATGCGGGCTCTTTTCTAGTGATCACCAAGGTAATCAACAAAAAACCCTCCCATAAGGGATATCGTGGTTGTACATGTAAGGATGGAATAATGGTCGCAACTTACACCAATCCGTTTTCGAAAACCACACACACTCAGTTGCTCGGGTACACCACATCTTTATCAAGTGGTTACCTAGCTCAACATCATCTCCCTCGGGCATTAATGTCACCCAATGGGGTTTTCGAAAAGTATTTGAAATCACTTTAGTTTTCATCACCATGCATATTCTCGACCCCGCTTGCATAGCATCTACTAAGCATCCTATCTACTCCCATCCGCACAACCCTCATAAGGACGTAGGGTCATGCACGATGCAAGTATCAACAATAAAAGTATTAGAGGCATCCCACTGTAGTGGTCACCACATCAAAATGATCAATCATTACGAAATTAAATGCTATATGCTATGCAAATAAAAGGGTTTCATAGTCATGGTGAAAGGGTTGCTTGTCTGTCTCAACAAAGTCTTCGGGTTCAACCCCCTCATCCACAGCGCAATCTATCGTTGTGATAAATTAAAGTAATAATAATCATCATCAAAGTATAGAGCACAAAAACCACTTCTAAAATGTTACCCTTCCTTGTAAAATACTATAATATACACTAAAATATTGGCCTAAGATTTTGTAGTGAAGAAGACTCTGAAAATTATTTGAACAAAGGCTAAAATTACCTAAAAAGGGGTTTTAAAATAAAACAATACATAACATGTTTTCAAATATTTTCACAAATAACACTGTTAAATTCTACATATTATTCTAAGATTTATGGTGGTGAAATTATTGGAAATGGACAAATATTTAACTGTCTGGGATTTTTGGAAAAAACTCATAGAAAAAGAAAAGGAAAAGGGCTCTGTTCTCTGGGCCACATGCGGCCAGTAGCTGGGCTAGCCCAAAGGCCAAGAAGCCCAAGCTGACCGGTGTCCCCCGCACGTGCTAGGTTCAAACCTGATAGGCGGGGCCCGGTGGCAATCTCACAGAGGGAGGAGAGAGGGGGAGGGGAGAATGTCACGTGGGGGCCACCTGTCATCTCCTTCCTCCTGACAAGGAGGAGGTGGTGCTCACCGGCTGCAAAGGAGGCCACGGCGAGGGGTGCTGAGGGCTGGAACAGGCTGAGGGCGCGGCCGCCGTTCGGGTGGTGCCGGAGTTGGTCGAAGTCGAGGCCTGAGTTGCCGGCGATGAGGTCCTACGGCGGAGGCGATTGGGGAGAAGATCGTCGGGGTTGTCTTGCATTGCAGACAAGGTGGGGAGGAGGGGGGAAAGGACAAGGGTGATCCCACAGTTCCAGAGGGGAGAAAAAGAGGACCGAGCAGGCCTGTAACCCGAGATCGACGGAGCCCCAACCCGGCAGCGCCTCGATCAATCTCGAGCACTAGTGCTCATGGAGGTGGAGTGGGAGGTGAAGGGGAGCCCAAGGATGCCTTTTATAGCCAGCCAACGGTCCATCGTGGACGTGGCCGCCGAAATTCGCCGCATAGGCTTTGGAAGCCACGGGAGCAAGGGGGTGAGTTTGGTGCCTTCCTTGAGGTGGTCTACGACTAGAGGAGGGAAGAAAGAGAGAGGGGAGGCGTGCACGTGTGAGCTCGGGCATTGGCTAAGAGGGGCGGCGACGGGCGCGTGTGTGGAGATCCGTTGTAGGGAGACAGATGAGGGGTGCCGGCAGTCCAGCATCTTGCGGATGCCAAGGCTCCTCGACTGGCGTGAGGAGGAGGCTCTAGGAGGTCACAACTATGGGCAAGATGCAGCGTCAACGCTCAGATGTTTGGCCGGCATGCCAAAGCTTTTGACGTGCTGTGGCATGCCCATTTGTGTCCCGGGGTTGCAGAAGGGAATAAACAACTTGCAAACGGTCTTGGATGCTTCGAGTGGCCATGAGTGAGAGAGTAAGTGAGAGAAAGGTGGGAATGGGGTTCTCAAGAGAGAGAGATGGGGATTTTACCCCATACATTCATGGACTATGGTGCCAGGAAACTTACTAGAGGTGTGGAGGGATTTCATTGAGTTGTGGTAAAAAGATGAGGTATAGGGGAATGGTGGAAGGGGTCAGAATGTGGCTTTTACCAAATCACCAGAAGATGTTTGATGTGTGTTTGGGCTTGCTAAGCTGATCTAATGGAGATGAAACATAACACCATGAATTGGTGGGTTAAAATAGAGTGGACCACCGAGTTTGAGATCACTTGAAGAAAGTTGGTAATGTAAACTTGGTAAACTCTAGAAATCAACAGAATCACGTCTCTGTACATCCAGGCATGCAATTAATTTCCCCCAAACACATCGCTTGGTGTAGTAGCACTATTTGGGGATTAGAACATGCCCACAAAGTTTGGGGTCAATAGGAGAAACTTGACAATGTAAAGTTGCTCAAATTTGATTCAGGACATGAATGGTTTTGGAATATTTAGGTGAATCATATCAATTGGTATTGAGATGAAAATTTGCAAGATCATCACATACAACATGTGTGACTTCCTGGATTTTATTGATAATATTTTTATAGAAATATTTCAAAAGCTTGATTTAAGTAGAAAGGGTTTTGGATGGTTTTGCCCACGATTTTGAACATGACCATGTGTTGAAACTCATATATATGGAAAATATATGTTCACTGAGATTCCCTAAATTTTCTCAAACATTTGTAAGTCATTTAAATAATTTTCCCTATAAAAGTCCATTTCTAACCTTTAAGAAAATTTCTTTAAATAAAATAGTGAAATAATCCTTAAAACAAATATTTGGTGGTTTTGGGAAGCCATATATATAGTAGGTTCGAATTAAAGTCCCTGCGGAAAAATGATTCACCCAATTTGAGGACTTGCAGTACAATTCTCAACTCATGGGTTTTTGAAAACCTAATTCGAATAAATCCTTTTTGGCCAAAAAAATTTTGATGAAAATATTTTGAGGTACTATACCCATGGTGTGATCATTGGACAAGAAGTTTGGATCAAGGAAGATGAGTATAGAGAGAAGTAGAACCTAAGAGTGCCAAACACCATCAACCAAACAAGCAAACATCAAACAAATCAAACAAGCATATGCACTCAAGTTTTAATTGGTTTCAAATTTTGTAAGTCCAAATCATTGTAAAGTGATACAAATACAGGGTGTGAAAGACCTGCCCCCCCTTACAAGAATCTCGTCCCCGAGGTTCCTAGGCTAAGCGCTAAAAATATAAGGGAACTCTGATCGAAGATAGTCTTCATGCTCCCAGGTTGCTTCTGCTTCAGTGTGGTTGCTCCATTGGACCTTGAAGTAGTTGATGGTTTGGATTCGGGTGGAATGCTCAGTTTCATCCAAAATGTGAACTAGCCTCTCACGATAAGTGAGGTCTGGCTAAAGGTCGATGGCTTGATGATCGATTTCCTTGTAGAGGTCGGGGCGGTTGGGAACTTGGAGACACTTCTGGAGTTGGGATACGTGGAACACGTTGTGCACATCTGATAGCTCGGAAGGTAGCTCTAGTTGGTAGGAAACTTCTCCTCGTTTGTTGGTGATCCTGAAGGGGCTGATGTATCTTGGTTCCAGATTTCCCTTGACGTGGAAACACTTGGTTCCTTTGAGAGGCGTAACTCGGAGGTAAATAGTGTCTCTAACACGGAAACTCATGTCCCGATGGCATGAGTCGGCATGACTCTTTTGTCTTATCTTGGCGGCCTTGAGACGCTCTCGGACGAGTTGAACTTGCTCTTCTCCTTCGCGGAGGGTGTCTGGTCCAAAGACTAGTCCTTCTCTGGTCTGTGACCAATTGAGGGAGGGTGCAGCACTTGCGTCCGTACAACACCTCAAATGGTGCCATCTGAAGACTCGACTGATAGTTCTTGTTGTAGGAGAACTCGGCAAATTGGAGGCAATCTTCCGACTTGGCTCCATATGCCAATACACAAGCATGGAGCATATCCTCGAGTATCTGATTTACTCATTCCATTTGTCCACCGGTGTGAGGGTGAAAAGTAGTGCTGAAGGAAAGCTTGGTTCCCAAGGCTTCTTGTAATCTATTCCAAAACCTTGAGGTGAAGTGGGTGCCTGGGTCTGATGCAATTTCCTTTGGAACTCTATGAAGGCTCATGATCCGGTTGATGTAGAGGTTGGCCAATTGGTTCCCATTAGAGGTCGTCTTGATGGGAATGAAATGGGCTACCTTGGTCAGGTGATCAACAATGACCCAAATGGAGTCATCTCCCCTGCTTGATCTTGGTAATCCGGTGATGAAGTCCATCCTGAATTTTTCCCACTTCCATTCAGGCACTTTGAGAGGTTGCAATAGTCCAGAGGGTCGCTAATGCTCTCCTTTGACTCTCTGGCATATGTCACACTTAGCAACAAAAGTGCCTATTTCCCATTTCATGTCATGCCACAAGAATCTTGCTTGGAGGTCTTTCTACATCTTGTTCCTCCAGGAAGGATGGAATATGGAGTGTCATGAGCTTCCTGAAAGATCAAGTTCTTGAGCTCAACCTTGTTGGGTAGGAAGATGCGCTTCCTGAACCATACAACTCCTTGTTCATCCACTTATAATCTTGGGGCTTTGCCTGCCTTCATTTTCCTCTTGATGCCTTTAATGCTCTCATGTCTCTTTTGAGCTTCTTTAATATCATCCATCAGAGTAGGCTTCGCTTCGAGTTTGGCTAGGAATCGAGGTGCAACTAGTTCGAAGCCAAAGCTTTGAGGCTCTTCATACAAGGCGGGGATCCTTTCCTTAATCATAACATTCAAGGAACAAGCATTTCTGCTTAAGGCGCCTGTTACCACGTTAGCCTTTCCGGGGTGGTATTGAACACTTAGGTCATAGTCCTTAATCAATTCCAACCATCTTCGTTGCCTCATGTTCAATTCCCTTGAGTGAAAATATATTTCAAACTCTTGTGGTATGTGTATATCTCACATCGCTTCCCCATAAGGTAATGCCGCCATGTCTTCAAGGCATGCACTATGGCTGGCAACTCAAGATCATGAGTAGAGTAGCTCTCTTCGTGAGGATGTAGCGGTATGGAAAGACATGCTAAGACTCTGCCATCTTGCATCAGGACACCTCCAAGCCCGGTTCTCGATGCATCACAATATACCACGAACTCCTTGTGAATGTCGGGGGTGGCCAAAATTGGGGTTCTGCTGTAGGATCGAAAGTAGTGCAAGAGGGGGGGGTTATTAGACTACTTGACCAAATAAAAATCTACTTTTTCCCAATTTTAATTCTTGTCATATTTTAGCATTCATAGTATATCAAGTACACCCTACACATGCATGTCTAAGAGTATAGCAGCGGAAAGTAAAGACAAGCATGTAAGTAAAGGAATGGTAGGAAGATCAAACGCAAATGGTACACCCTACACATGTTCTGATAGGTGGAGGTATCTTACATCCACATTCATGGAGTCTTCAACCCACTGAGGGTAATGGTCGCGAGAGTCCGTGAAGGGCTATACCTTGACTAGGTGTCCACAGAGGGTTCGACGAAGAGGCAACCTTGACTATACCATGACGACCTACGTCCAATGAGGACTAGCCTAACTGGGGGTAGATCTTAACAAGTAGGCGATCTCCTTGCCCTTACAACATTCTTGGTTCATCCACAACACAAAGTAGGAGGCTCCCAAGCGACACCTAACCAATCTAGGAGGCACCACCCTCCAAAAGGTAATAGGCTCGATTGTGTTGATGAACTCCTCGCTCTAGTGCTTCAAGATGATAGAGTCCTCAACACACAATAACTCTCTCATAGATTTGGCTTGGTAGAAGAGATTGATTGGGTGGAAAGCAACTTGGGGACGCTATAGATCAAGATTCATATGGTAGGCATGGAATGGCATGATCTAACACATGAGTAGGTTTCTCTCTCTCAGAAAATCAGTAGGTATGAGTGGGGAACCGTTCTTAGTGCTTCTCTTTCGAGTGAGTGGTGGTGGAGGGGTATATATAGGCATATCCAAAAATCCAACCATTACACATGGTAACTCAGACTCGGTGGAACCGATGTGTGAATCTTGGTTGTACCGAGTTTACCAGAAGGTGGCAACTTCTGATTCTCGGTGAGACCGATATAGGAAACACGGCTACACCGATAAGGTGACCAACGGTCAGATTGCCAATCTCGATGACGTCGATTCACAAAACTTGAAGGGGCCAGTTTTGTAAACTTGCGTAAAAGGAAGTTGGCAGCCTAACTCGATGGCACCGAAGCAGAATCAGTTGCACCGAAAAGCTAGGGTTTGGCTGAGTCTGTCTAGGGTTTGGAATCGGTGGCACCGAGTGGAATGTGTTGGTTGAACCAATTTTGAGTATTTGGCTTTGGACATACTTTTGTGGAAGAGCTTGTGGGTGTATGTGGTGACCATCACTTGTGCACATGTGAGCATATTGTTCACCAACAAAACCTTACCCCCTTTCAATAGTATTGGGTTTCCTATGGACTCAAAGTGATTTCTCACAAATGTAAAATGTAGAGTCCTTTGCTTGAATCTTTGCCAATCTATTTCCTTTCATCTTGAAGTTATCCCAGGTGATCGCACGATCGCCTTGTGTAACCTTAAATCCAGCCCACGAAGCTCTGGCGGTACCTCCAAGGCAGTGAGAGGCATACACCACCTTCTCATGATCCTCATTTCAATTGACCAATGCAAGCAGGTCCTCGATGGTGCGGATCCAGTCACCAGCATCTAGTGGTTCAGTAGTCTCAGTGAAGGTTGGGGGCGAATTCCACATGAACTCAGACAAAGTGGAGCGACCATTGTCATTCCTGCCTTGTTGCCGATTGCTCATTAGGACCTGATCCATCTGCTAGATAGTAGAAGTATTGGCTTGGAGTTCCACCCGGAGAACTTGGAGAAACTGAGCTATGGTCATGTTCTCTGGTGGAGGTGGTGGCGGGGAATGTTGCCTTGTGGATGCTTCGGGTGATCTCTAGCGTGAGTAGCCCTGCCGGTTCCCTGTTGCTGGCTGGAGTTGTCGGCTTCAGGGTTGGTGAAGCAGTTGTTGCGGATTGCAGACACCATCCTATTTGGAGCAGCCAAGTCAATTAACTGGGATAGATGAGAGGGAAAAGCAACAATGGAGAAAGCGCGCCTAAGGGGGTTGGTATAGTGCAAGTGTGGTCAAACAAAGGTCGAAAGACCAACACATACATTAAGATAAGATAGACGATGAAGTCGCTTACATGTTGCCTAAGGCAAAAGCACGACTTGCATCGAAGATAAACAACAAGAGAAAACAATAAGCACACATGGTTACATATGAACCATTACATGGACTCAACTTCGCATGCGGGGTACATGTCTGATCCTACCCTATGGGTTCTCGAACTCAGGTGGTGGAGTGCTCGGCCTTGTAGTCATGCTCCTCGGGGTCTTCCTCCTGATTGTCATCTGGATAGGCATCGCCTTCGGTCGAGGGAGTCAAAGAACGAGGAGGTCCATCCCGACGACGCTTCATCAGTGTGTAGGTGAAGAGCGCACGGTACTCCTTCGCACTCATGAGACGAGGTCATGTGGGTGCATCCCTATCTGGGGGTACTCCTCCTTCAAAAGCGATAGTTGGTGGTCCCTCGGGGGCTCCATCCTTTTTGATCTTGTTCGGCTTCGTCTTGGCTTGACGAAGTAGCTCTCGGGTGTGGTGAAGTTCCTCGCAGAGCTTCACGGACCCCTTAATCAGGTTGTGAGGCAGACTGCTGACGCAGAGGCTGAAGTAAGTCTGGAACCTGAGTGGTGTGCCATCCTCCTTCGATAGGATCATCATCCAGATCTCTCCAAGGTCATCCTTCCTGAAAGGTAGGTAGTGAATAGCTGGCTCGTCAGCCATCTCTAGAACGATGTCTGGAAGGTTTAGGAGTGCCTTGCGTGCAGCTATCTCGACTGTGAGTGTCAAGGTCACCATCTGTGGCCCTTCAAAAAACCAACTAGTCAGTGATTCGTTTTCCATCATGACCACATCAACGTGGCATTCCTTCAAGATAGCATCCAGTGCTCGTGGAAGAGGAAAATAGGTGGTCAGTGATACGTTTCCAACGTATCAATAATTTTTTATGATGGCTTGCTATTATATTATCTGTCTTGGATGTTTTATATGCATTAATATGCTATTTTATATTACTTTTGGGCCAAGTGCCAGTTTCTATTTTTCCTTGATTTTGAGTTTTGCAGATATCAAAGCTTAAACGAAGTCCAAACGGAATAAAACCTTTGGAATGAATTTTTTTGGAAGGAAACAAGTCATCTAAGCTTGGAGTGCACATCAAGGGAGGTGCCACGATGCCACAAGCCTCCTGGCAGGTCTCCTAACCTAAATTCATGGCCTATAAATACCCAAATATTCCCCCAACATCAAAAAGAGCCACGGAAATACTTTCCCGCCGCCGAAAGCATCCGTTCCGAAGAGATCCAATCTTGGAGCCTATTCCGATAATCTGCCGGAGGGGGTTTCATTCATGGAGGGCATCTACATCAACTCCATAGCCCCCCCAATGATGAGTGAGTATTCCACCATAGACCTATGGGTCCATAGCTAGTAGTTAGATGGCTTCTTCTCTCTCTTTGATCTTCAATACCATGTTCTTCATGATCTTCATGGAGATCTATCCGATGTAATCCTCTTTTGTGGTGTGTTTGTCAAGATCCAATGAATTGTGAGTTTATATTTAGATTATCCATGAATCTTATTTGAATCTCCTATGAATTCTTATTTGTATGATTTCATATCGTCGCAAGTTTCTTCGAGTTATTTGTTTGGTTTGGCCAACTAGATTGGTAATTCTTGCAATGGGAGAAGTGCTTGGTTTTGGGTTCAATCTTGCAGTGTTCTCACCCAATGACATAGTACGGGTAGCGAGGCATGTATTGTATTGTTTCCATCAAGGGTAATAAGATGGGGTTTTCCTAACATTGCTCGAGTTTATCCCTCTACATCGTGTCATCTTTCTTAATGCGTTACTCTGTTCTTCATGAACTTAATATTCTACATGTAGGCAAGAGTTGGTCGATGTGTGGAGTAATAGCAGTAGATGCAGAATTGTTTCTGTCTACTTTGTCACGGACATGATGCCTATATGCATGATCATTGCCTTGGATAACTACATGATTATTCGCTTTCGTATCAATTGCTTGACAATAATTTGTTTACCCACCATGATATTTTCCTTCAAGAGAGAAGCCTCTAGTGAAAACTAAGTCCCCAGGGGTCTATTTTCTATCTTATATTTTCAGATCTATACCTTGCTGCAATTTATTTATCTTTTACTTTTCGTACTTGCTTACATATTTCTCTATCAGATCTAATCCTTGCAAATAACCGTGAAGGGATTGACAACCCCTTTATAGTGTTGGGTGCAAGAGTTTTTTTTTGTGTAGGTGCATCCATTGGTGACTTGCTTGGTCCTCCTACTGGATTGATACCTTGTTTCTCAACAACTGAGGCAAATACTTATTGACTTCGCTGCATCACCCTTTCCACTTCAAGGGAAAACCAATGCATGGTCAAGAGGTAGCAAGAAGGATTTTTGGAGCTGTTGCCGGGGAGGATACATAGCAAGTCAAGAAAAGATCTCTCCCGTCAACTTGCCAATTTCTCGCACCGTTGCCGGGGAGAATACACATCAAGCCTACCAAGTACCTATCACAAACTCATCTCCTGCATTTACTTTATTTTCCATTTGCCTCTCGTTTTACTCTCCCCCACTTCTAAAACGATTTTCAGAAAATACCAAAAAGGTTTGCCTTTTTGTTCGCCCTTCTCTTGCTTGCCTTTTGTTTTCTTGGGTGTTAGATCGCTGCTCGTCTTAATGGCTCAGCCCAAAAGTTTTGATCCTTACCTTAGGAAGCTGGAAGATATTGAGGATAATGCTAAGAGATTCATGTCACTCCAATTTGACCATAATAATCTCTTTAGAAATGAGCTTAAAGAAGAAAAGAGTATGTTTGAATACATGAAAAAAGAACTTGATGATATGTCTAAAGAGTTTTTTGTATTAAAATCTCAGTTTGCCCATCTTGAAGATTTAGTAGGCCAAATTTCTAATAAACAACCTACCTTAGTCAAAAACATGGCTGCTAAGCCAGAATCCTTTAATAATGATGAAGATCTTAAAGTGATTGATGTGACTCCTATTGAATATTTGTTTTCCAATATAAATCTTGATAATGATGGGACTAGAGATGAGTCAACTTTAGTTAAAAGGCGTCCCAATGATTCAGAGTCTATAGATCTTAATGCTAAGATTGATAAAAGTGGGATTGAAGAGGTCAAAACTTCTAATAGCAATGAACCCACTCTTTTGGATTTCAAGGACTTTAATTATGATAGCTGCTCTTTGATTGATTAAATTTCCTTGCCTCAATCCTTGTTGAATTCGCCTCATGCTTATAGTCAAAATAAGGCTTTTACTAAACATATAGTTGATGCTGTGATGAACTCTTTTGAAGAAAAACTTGAGTTAGAAGTTTATATTCCTAGAAAGCATCATGATGAGTGGGAACCTACTATTAAGATTAAAATCAAAGATTATGAGTGTCATGCTTTGTGTTATTTGGGTGCTAGTGTTTCCACGATTCCGAAAACTTTATGTGAGGTGCTAGGTTACCACGATCTTGATGATTGCTCTTTAAATTTGCATCTTGCATATTCCACTATTAAGAAACCTATGGGAAGGATTAATTATGTTCTTATTGTTGCAAATAGGAATTATGTGACCGTAGATTTCATTGTTCTTGATATAGATTGCAATCCTACATGTCCTATTATTCTTGGTAGACCTTTCCTTAGAACGATTGGTGCACTTATTGACATGAACGAAGGAAACATTAGATTCCAATTTCCATTAAGGAAAGGCATGGAACACTTTCCTAGAAAGGAAATAACATTACCTGATGAATCTATTATGATAGCTACTTTTGTATTGCATACCAAAGATGATAATACCTAGATCTACTGTGTTTTGCCTAGCTAGGGGTGTTAAACAATAGCGCTTGTTGGGAGGCAACCTAGTTTTATTTTCGTGTCATGTTTTTTTCTTATGTTTTTGAGTGTTTCGCACATTATTACTTATTTAGTAATTGTATTTTGGTGTTTTAATTAGTGTTTGAGCCAAGTAAAACCTTTGGGGTGATCTATGGTAGTTGTTGATTTCATGTTGCTGAAAAACAGAAACTTTTGCACTTAGTCCAGCAATTTCCTAATTTTTTAAGAGTGTCTAATTTATCTGAAATTCTTACACAAGATTGATATATAAATTTCCCACGTTTTCCCAATTTTTCAGAATTGTTTGAGTTACAGAAGTACGAAGTTTTCAGTTTGCTACAGGTTGTTATGTTTTCGACAGATTCTGTTTTCTTTGAGTTGTTTGCCTATTTTGATAAATCTATGGGTTGTATCATGTGTTATGAGTCATGGAGAAGTTAGTTTAAAGAAGTTATAACACCAATATAAATAAATAATGAGTTCACAACAGTACCTGAAGTGGTGATTTTTTTTATACTAATGGATCTCATGAGTTTTCTGTTAAGTTTTGTGTTGTGAAGTTTCCAAGTTTTGGGTAAAGATTTGATGGACTATGGAATAAGGAGTGACAAGAGCATAAGCTTGGGGATTACCAAGGCACCCCAAGTCATCTTAAAGGATACCAAAGAGCCTAAGCTTGAGGATTCCCCAGAAGGCATCCCCTCTTTTGTCTTCAATCCATCGGTAAATTTACTTGAGGCTATATTTTTGTTCACCACATGATATGTGTTTTGCTTGGAGCGTCTTGTATGATATGAGTATTTGCTTGTTACTTTGACACAATCATCCTTTATGTACACACCTTTTGAGAGAGACACGCTGAATCAAGAATTTATTAGAATACTCTATGTGCTTCACCTATATCTTTTTAGTTGGGCAATTTTGCTCTATGTGCTTCACTTGTATCTTTTTAGTTGGGCAATTTTGCTCTATGTGCTTCACTTATATCTTTTAGAGAACGGTGGTGTTTTCGTTTTTATAGAAATACTTGAACTCTCGTACCTTAGTTATATTATTTTTAGAGTTTCTAAAACATCATGGTAATTGATCTAGGTTATGAATTTAGTCCTAATATGATAGGCATCCAAAAGGGATATAATAAAAACTTCCATATTAAGTGCATTGAGTATTTATGAGAAGTTTGATTCCTTGCATAAAGTTTTGAGATATAAAGATGGTAATGTTAAGAGACATGTTAGGAAGTAAATTGTGATTTGGTAAAAATAATTTTTTAAAGGTTTGTGATTCCCATAGTATACACGTATGGTGAACCGTTGTGTTAGGAAGTCGAAGCATGACTTGTTTATAGATTGTCGACCTTTGTGTGAGGGTCGGGGGCAAGCGATGGTTATATACTACCAACATCCCCCCTAGGAGCATGTGTTTAACGCCTTGGTTCAATGACTAATAGACTTTTGCAATAAGTTTGTCAGTTCTTTATGACCAATGTTGAGTCCATGGATTATACGCACTCTCACCCTTCCACTTTTGCTAGCCTTTCTAGTACCGCGCAACTTTTTCCGGTACACCACACACCTTCCTAAAAATAGCCACCATATACCTTCCTCAAAACATCCACCATGCCTACCTATTATGGAATTTCCATAGCCATTCCAAGATATATTGCCATGCAACTTCCACCGTTTCCTTTTATGGCATGCACCATCACTTCCATATTGCATATAGAGTCATATTTTGTCATAGGTTTCGAGTTGTGATTTTCTTTTGAGTTGTAAGTAAATAAAAGTGTGATGATTTTCATTATTAGACCATGTCCCATGTGAGGAAAGGACGATGGACGCCATGATTCCCTCACAAGTGGGGATGAGATTCCGGACTAAATAAAAAACTAAATAAAAGAGGCCTAAGATGCCCACATAAAAAAAGAAAAAAAAAAGAAAAAATGAGAGAAAAGAGAGAAGGGACATTGCTATTATCTTTTTCCACACTTGTGCTTCAAAGTAGCACCATGATCTTCATAATAGACAGACTCCTATTTTGTCACTTTCATATAGCTAGTGGAATTTTTCTTCATAATGCACGTCCATTTGGTTTCCTTTTGAGCTCTCATACACTTACAGCTCTAGTGCATATGTTGCATGGCAATCCCTATACACACATTGATATCTATTGATGGGCATCTCCATAGCCTATTGATACACCTAGTTGATGTGAGGCTATCTTCTCCCTTTCCTTGAAAACCTCCACCATATTTTATTCCACCTATAGTGCTATATCCATGGCTCGCGCTCATGTATTGCATGAGAGTTGAAAAAGTTTGAGAAAATATAGGTGTGAAAACAATTGCTTGACTTTTCATCGAGGTTGTGCATGATATAACTACTTTGTGTGTGGAATATGGAGCATGGACACACCATATGATATTGTAGGGATAACTTACTTTTGCCATTTTATTTTGAAGAGATACAATTGCTTTGCTAGTATGCTTAAAATGTTATTGTTTCTGTATCAATATTAAGCTTTTGTTTTGAGTCTTACGGATCTAAATATTCATGCCACAATAAAGAATATTACATGGATAAATATGTTAGGTAGCACTCCACATCAAAAATTCTGTTTTTATCATTTACCTATTCGAGGACGAGTAGGAACTAAGCTTGCGGATGCTGATACGTATCCAAAGTATCTATAATTTTTGATGATGGCATGCTATTATATTATCTGTTTTGGATGTTTATATGCATTAATATGCTATTTTATATTACTTTTGGGACTAACCTATTAATCCAGAGCCAGGTGCCAGTTTCTGTTTTTCCTTGTTTTTGAGTTTTGCAGATATGAAATATTAAACCGAGTCCAAATGGAATAAAGCCTTTGGAAGCAATTTTTTTGGAAGGAAACAAGTCATCCAAGCTTGGAGTGCATGTCAGGGGAGGTGCCAGGGCGCCACAAGCCGGCTAGGTGTAGGCCCCCCTGGCCGCGCCTTGCAGGCTTGTAGCCTTCTGGCAGGTCTCCTAACCCTAAGTCTTGGCCTATAAATACCCAAATATCCCCCAACATAAAAAGAGCCACAAAAATACTTTTGCGTTGTCGGAAGCCTCCGTTCCCAAGAGATCCAATCTTGGAGCCTTTTCCGGTAATCTGCTGGAAGGGGTTTCGTTCACGGAGGGCATCTACATGAACTCCATTACCCCTCTGATGATGCGTGTGTAGTCCATCACAGACCTATGGGTCCATATCTAGTACCTAGATGGTTTCTTCTCTCTCTCTCTGATCTTCAATACCATGTTCTTCATGATCTTCATGGAGATCTTTCAGATGTAATCCTCTTTCGTGGTGTGTTTTGTCAAGATCTAATGAATTGTGAGTTTATATTCAGATTATCCATGAATCTTATTTGAATCTCCTATGAATTATTATTTGTATGATTTCATATCCTTGCAAGTTTCTTCGAGTTATTTGTTTGGTTTGGCCAACTAGATTGGTAATTCTTGCAATGGGAGAAGTGCTTGGTCTTGGGTTCAATCTTGCAGTGTCCTCACCCAATGACATAGTACGGGTAGCGAGGCATGTATTGTATTGTTTCCATCAAGGGTAATAATATGGGGTTTTCCTAACATTGCTCTAGTTTATCCCTCTACATCATGTCATCTTTCTTAATGCGTTACTCTGTTCTTGATGAACTTAATACTCTAGATGCAGGCAGGAGTCGGTCGATGTGTGGACTAATAGTAGTAGATGCAGAATCGTTTCTGTCTACTTGTCACGGATGTGATGCCTATATGCATGATCATTTCCTTGGATAACTACATGATTATTCGCTTTTCTATCAATTGCTTGACAATAATTTGTTTACCCACCATGATATTTTCCTTCAAGAGAGAAGCCTCTAGTGAAACCTATGGCCCCCACATCTATTTTCCATCTTATATTTTCAGATATATACCTTGCTGCAATTTATTTATGTTTTTCTTTCCGTACTTGTTTACATCTATCTCTATTAGATTTAATCCTTTCAAATAACCGTGAAGGGATTAACAACCCCTTTATAGCGTTGGGTGCAAGAGTTTGATTGTTTGTGTAGGTGCATCCATTGGTGACTTGCTTCTTCCTCCTACTAGATTGATACCTTTGTTCTCAATGACTGAGGGAAATACTTATCTACTTTGCTGCATCAGCCATTCCTATTCAAGGGAAAACCAACGCATGCTCAAGAGGTAGCAGTCAGCGTTACTGGCACTTCTCCAGCCTATCCTCAAGGAGTAGGGGAAAGCCGGATGCAAGGAGGGATTCAGGTACGATGGCCATCTACAAAGGTTTGAAGGGAGGCGAGTGAGTAGAGTGTTGTGAGAAGACTAGAAGAGGTAAGAAGTGCAGAAACTTCTAAGTATAAGTGCTAGGTCCAGTTTTGAAAATGGTTTTACCATATCTAATGTCAATGCTAACTAAGGCTTCCTACAGTTAGGATGACTCTGATACCAGCTCTGTGGGGACCCCAACCCATAAGTCATGATCACCGAATGCACATCTACAGTGATCCCATAGATAAATTCTTATTGAACACATAGAAGCTCAATAACAAGAGTCTTACATCCATAATTAACGTCTTACACAAATAAAGACCATGAAGGTCATGTCTTACATAGCACTACTAGGGAAAACCTTATACACAGAACCTTAGCAGTAATGTTGGATAAAAGGAGGCGCTACCGCTACATATCAGTAGCACGTGTCCAGAAAAAGCGATGCTGCTAACTTCTTAGCAGTAGCGCGGCTTTTAGACACGCGCTACTACTAATATTTCCCCACCGTTGCCTTCAAGCTAGATTTAGTAGTAGCATGATTTTCGGACCAGCGCTACTGCTAACATAATATTAGTAGCGTGTGTTTCCCACCAACGCTAGTGCTAAGTGGGCTGTGCACTTATCCTCTTCGCTCTGCACGGCCCTCTCTGTCACTCTCTACCTATCCCTACGCCGCCGCCGCCTCCCCTCGCTCCCTCCCTCTCCCTACGCCACCGCCGCCTCGCCCCTCACTCCCTCCCTATCCCCCTGCTCACTCTCTCCCTCTCCACTCTACGCCGCCGCCGCCGTAGGTCCTCCCCGGCAACCTCGCCCTTGAACCCGACCCCGACCTCGACCTCGGCCCCGACCCCAACCTCGACCCCGGCCCCGACCCCGAGACCGACCCCGGGCTCTGGTGAGACATCCCATGCCTATAGGGTTCTTGCTAGGGACTAGATGATTCTCCAAACATTGTTGCAGGGATATATGCAATATATATATTGTGTTTTATTATTGTATATTTGCTTGATGAGGTGTCATACTTGCATGTTGAGAAAAATAGGTTAGTGGGCGCTAGCCAAATTGAAATGAGATGATTGCTATACAAATCGGTGAGGGAGTGTCCACCATATATGAGAGAAGAATGCCGAGTATTGTCGTGGGGGTCGCTTCTCCTTCTTATCCTTGTGCTACATATTTGTTATGCACTAGGGGAAGGAGGAGTAGCAACCATCATCGACGGTCGAAAAATAGGTGAGGGAGTGTCCACCATATACGTGTGATAAGAGTTTAGGAAGGAAGACTCGACGTCATTGATAGTAAGTGCTTAATAGAACTAATTTATTGATACTAAGTGCTTAACAGAACTAGTTTATTCATAGTAAGTCCTTAATAGAACTACTTTATTTAGTAAGTAGTTAATAGAACTAGTTTTTATATTGAGTAAGTACTTAGCATAACTAGTTTATTTAGTTTATTTAGTAAGTAAACATGGTGTCTCGTTGATGTCATTGATTTCGATGATGATGCATTCTGAATATAGAGGATTTCTTGGTGTTCTTGCTTGCAATGTACCTCTGAGTGGCCTATGTTTTGCCGAAATGTTGATTCGTTTCCGTTCCGGCAAATTTCAGGTGCTCGATATGTCCCGTTTTAAGCAAAGGTCATGCCAATTTTTTTTTCATGAATTTTAGCATGACTTGTGCTACAATGTAGGACATATCAAGTGCTTCCGATTTGCCACAATGGGAATTCACTGATATTCCGGTAAAACATAGGGCATTTTTCTATGTCATTGCTCGATATATGGAACGGGTTGACTTTAGGTCTGCTAAGTGTTTATTAATTTTATTTTCATAATTAAGAATTTTTTCTCGACGTCGACGATGCCTGGCCCGCATCCTTGTCGTGGACTCGGCGGAGGAGGCCTGCTTGATTATAGGGGCCACGTCCAGGACTGGGCTCCGCTGG
Source organism: Hordeum marinum (assembly GCA_022496015.1). Classification (NCBI taxonomy): domain Eukaryota; kingdom Viridiplantae; phylum Streptophyta; class Magnoliopsida; order Poales; family Poaceae; genus Hordeum; species Hordeum marinum. Next base: position 151,892,577 of record CM039678.1, read on the forward strand.
GCTGGTACTGGGAGGTCCTACCTTTCGGTGTGCACAACTTGGTGAGGAGACAGCCCCTCGTCGACGCGGAGGTTATTTGGTGGAGGCCGCGTGGGCCACAGTCGGTGCAGAGGGAGTCGGCCCCCAAAGAGGTGATACGTCGCCATGTTAGGTAGGGGACGAGCACGTCTGACGCTATATGGATGCGTTGGACGCTAGGTTCTCCAATACCTGGAAGGTTCTTCAGGGATCTCACCCGAGCAATGATCCTGTGATGGTCCCTTCTCTTTGGGTGTCCACCTTCCGTGCCGATACTTGTCGTTCACTATGGTTCTAATTGTATTAGTGATGTTATATGTATGATACTATTCGAGATGTGTTGGTGATACTATATGACGATGTACGGATGCAAGAGATGATTTAGTTTTGCATGCTAATTTTAATACTAATTTGTTTTAGGATTTAGTTTTTCTTATAGAATGCCCGTCTGTTTCAACTATGAACATAGGAAATGTCTAATGACAATAGAGAAAGGGATTTCGGTATGTTCGAATACTGCGAAGACGAGCGTCGTCTGTGTTACAGGCCTCACCTAGAAGATGGTAGGCGATTCAGCATCATGCTGGATGAGACCTTCGAAGTGGATACACTAAGTCACAATGACAAGTCTTTTTTCGTAATTAAGAATGACTTCTGCTTCTTTTCTTCAACTTATAATTTTAATTTTTTACAATTCTACTAGCGTATCCCCTGCCATGCAAGACATTATGTCTTGGATAAGATTGGTTTCTCAGATATGTGCAGTATGGAGGTAAAGAGAGTTCACTTGAGGACCGATCATGGTTATACTTTTGCCGTAAAATTGTACAATGCAGAAACCTACTTCTATTTTGAATGCAAAAGTTGGAGAGGACTATGCAAGGCTTATGCATTTGAGACTAATATGCTTATCACCTTTGATATTCGTTCGGAAGATGAAATTGAAGGTAATATCGACATCTGGGTCGATGTGCAGACGCCTCCAGTTCTACCATTATGTGAGTTTCTCAACCATATTTATTAAGTAATTTATATTGTTTATTCAAAAATAGTTGATAACTAATTTCTATTGGCAACATATTTCCATTCAATTAAAGATGTCCAACGCTTGGTAGACAACACGTACTGCTGTCCCGGGGTTGAACTAAACTGTGAGGAGATAGGTCCTTATGTTTCATGGCTTGAGGATCTTGATAATTTCAAGACATGTTATTTTCCTGGACTTCGAGATGTTAGTACTCAAAATGTGCGACCACTAGTGTGCGTATTGAACTACGGTCACATCTATTTAGGAAAAATGGTAAGATTTTTACTATTTGTCCTTAGTGCATCTTTTAAATACATTATTTTTAAGCTAAACTTCATTGCTAAGTATGTTACTACGATGTTCTTCAATAGGGACTCCCGATGAGTGTTGTGCCTTGTTGGATCAAGCCTAAAGGTCGCATGACAATGGTTAGCTTACGGCCAAGATATCCTACATTGCACATGAGTGCATTCATTATTTCTCGAAGCGAGAAAGTCTTAATAGTCAAAGACTGAAGGAGAATTGTGAAGGATCGCAAAGAAGTACTAGGGGCAGCAATCGGAAGCACAGACCACAATTAGGACACAGGTTCATCTCCATTCTCCACTCTGATGAAGTAGGAGTGCTACACATGTTTTATGCTATTTTACCTAAAAGAGAGAAGCAGGAGTAGGTCCTAGGTACTAAGAACAATTAGTTGGTGTTGATTATATATGAGTATGATGATGATGAAAGTTTTTATTATGTTCTACAATTTGTTAGAGTTGATGGTGACGCTGAGGAGGAGGAGTAGTGATTATGAGTACTATGATGATGAGGAGTTGTTAGAACTAGTGACCAAGTTGTTATATGATGTCTCATGGACGAAAATGACGATGATGAGGAGTTGTTATATGACAATGATGTATTATGATGATACTATATGAAAACTTGTATAATGGCGTATGAATATACGACATAAAAAAACAAATACGTAATAATAGTAGTAGCGCGGGCGGAGAGGCGCGCTGCTAGTAACTACCAGTAGCGCTTTCTACGAAAAGCGCTACTGCTAAGTAGGTATAGTAGTAGCATGGGCTAACACACGCTACTGCTATACTTTAGTTGTAGCGCCGTAACAGTAGCGCGCTTCCCCGCACTACTCCTATACCAAAAACCAGCGCTACTGCTAGGCTTTTCCCTAGTAGTGTAGATAGGCCCATGGAAGGCCAAATAGCAAACATAACTAGCAGCAAAAATCTTGCTCGAAAGAGTAGTCTCATGACATCCATCTTAACCTACAGCCATTCTGACTGGGAAGCATCCTAGATCGCATGTTCGTCACCAATGAACTCTTCACCATATTCCCGCTCTTCCATGCCTGGCCAATTAAATAACCAGTGGGAAGCCAATGAGTACTTTGAATGTACTCGCAAGCAACCCATGTTTGGAACTGGGTACAAAAATTCATGATATAGCACTAAGTAGGCAAGTTTGCGGAATGCTAATTTTGAGTGCAATGGCATGATCAATTAACTAGCAAAAACATGCATCATGAAATAGGAGGTATCCATGTGAACAGGTTACAGATATAAATATAAACAGGGGTTGAACATCTCATGTTCCATCATCATGCCAAGTCATCGGACTTTGGTCAACCATCATCCATTTCACCAACACACACACACACTAAGTCTAGTAAACACTGGACGTAGCGCAAGAGCGGTCATCCAACTGTCCTTGACCATGGACACAACTATTTGAATAGTTTTACACTCTAGAGAGATTGCACACTTTACCCACAAGACTCGGGGAAACTTCCTTGTCAAGCCACGACTTGTCGTATTATTCATACCCGAGGTAAGTACCCGAACAATGCCTTTCCCCTAGCGATACTAAACAAAGAGTCCACTCGTTGGTACCATCCCTCATGATATATGTCACACGTATCATCCATGAGGGCACACAACAGCGTGCCAGCGCCTGCGAAGACAACACTTCATCGTCCTTTCTGGTATGAACCCATATCGAGAGTGTCCATGTCACTCCCACCATTACTAATGCGTGCTCTTTGCTAGTATCCACCAAGGTAATCAACAAAGCCCCGTCCCATAAGGGGTATCGTGGTTGTACATCTAAGTTTCGAATAATGATCGCAACTTACACCAATCCATTTTCGCAAACAACACACACTCACTTGCTCCAGTACGCCACTTCTTTATCAAGTGGTTACCTAGCTCAACATCATCTCCCTCGGGCATTAGTGCCACCCGACGGGGTCTTTGAAAATTCTTTCAAATCACTTTAGTTTCCATCACCATGCATATTCCCAATCCCTCTTGCGTAGCATGTACTAGGCATCATATCTACAACAACCCGCACAATCCTCATAAGGAGATATGGTCATGCAAGATGCAGGTATCAACAATAAAAGTATCGGAGGCATCCCACCGTAGTGGTCACCACATCAACATGATCAATCGTTATGAAATACAATGTTATATGCCACCCAAATAAAAGAGTTTTATAGTCATGGTCAAAGGGTTGCTTGCCTATCTCAACAAAGTCTTCGGGGTCTTCAAAATCTTCGGGTTCAACTCCCTCGTCAATAGCGCAATCTATCGTCACGATAAATAATGGTAATAATAAGAATCATCATAGAAATATAGCAGAATACCTACTTCTAAAATGTTACCCTAGTCTGTAAAATACTATAATATACACTAAAATATTGGCCTGAGGTTTTTTAGTGAAAAAGACTCTGAAAATTATTTGAACAAAGGCTTAAATACCTAAAATGGGGTTTTAAAATAAAACAGTACATACGACGTTTTCAAATATTTTCACAAATGGCACTACTAAATTCTACATATTATTCTAAGATTTATGGTGGAGAAATTACTAGAAATGGACAAATATTTAACTTGGTGGGATTTTTGGAAAAACTCATAGAAAAAGAAAAGAAAAAGGGCTCTCTGCCCTGGGCCAAAGGGGGCCGGCCCAGAGGTCAGCCAGCCCAGGCGGACGGGTGTCCCCCGCGCTCGCCAGGTTCAAACTTGACGGGCAGCGTCCGATGGCAGCCTCACATAGGTAGGAGAGAGAGGGAAGGGAGGATGACAGGTGGGGGCCACCTATCATCTCCTTCCTCTCGTTAGGAAGGAGGCGCCGCTCATCGATGGCGAAGGAGGATACAATGAGGGGTGCTGAGGGAAGGAACAGGCTTAGGGCGTTGCCGCCGTTCGGGTGGTGCCGGAGTTGGTCGAAGGGGAGGCCTGAGTCACCGGTGACGAGGTCCCATGGCGGAGGGGATTCGGGAAAAGATCGTCAGGGTCATGTCACATTGCAAAAAAGGCTAAGAGGAGGGGGAAAAGACCAGGGTGATCCTAAAATTCCAAAGGGGGAAGAGGACCGAAGCAGGCCTGTAGGCCGAGATCGACGGGGCCCCGATGCAGTGGCGCCTCGAGCGATCTGGAGCACTGGTGCTCGAGGAGGTTGGGTGGGAGGTGAAGGAGGTCGATTGGGAGTGGGAGTCAGCCAGAGGAAGGGGAAAGGGAGCTTGGGGATGCCTTTTATAGCCAGCCCGCGGTCAACCATGGACGTGGCCGTCAGACTTTGCCGCAGAGGCTCTAGAGGCCACAGGAGCAAGCAGTGGTGAGTCTGGGGCCTTCGTGGAGGTGGTCTACGACCAGAGGAGGGAAGGAAGAGAGAGGGGAGGCGTGCGTGTCTGAGCTCAGGCATTGGCCAAGAGGGGTGGCGCCGGGCGCGCGTGTGGAGAGCCATTGTAGGGAGAAAGAGGGGGGCGGTAGTCCAGAGTGTTGTGGATGCCTAGGCGCCTCGACTGGCGGGATGGGGAGTCTTGAGGTGGTCGGAGGTATGGGCAAGGTGTGGCATCAATGCTCGGTCGTCCTGTATCGTGCTCCAGATCGCATTTTTGGCTGGCATGCCAGAGCTTTTGACACACTCTGGCATACCCACTTGTGTCCGGGGGTTGCAGAAGGGAATAAACAACTGGCAAAGGGCCTTGGATGGTCTGGAGTGGCCATGGGTGAGAGAGTGAAGTGAGAGAAAGGTGGGAAAGGGGCTATCGAGAGAGGACAATTGGGATTTTACCCCATGCAATCATGGGCTTTGGCACTAGGAAACTTACTCGAGGTGTGGAGGGATTGCACTGAGCTAAGGTAAAAAGATGAGGTGAAGGGGAATGGTGGAAGGGATTAGAATGTGGCTTTTACCAAATCACTAGAAGGTGTTTGACGTGTGTTTGGGCTTGCTAAGCTCATCTTCTGGAGATGAAACTTAACATGATGAATTAGTGGGTTAAAATAGAGTGGACCACCAAGTTTGAGATCACTTGAAGAAAGTTGGTAATGTAAACTTGGTAAACCCTAGAAATCAGGTTTCTGTAGATCTAAGCATGCAATTCATTTCCCCCAAATCCATCACTTGTCGTAGTAGCTCTATTTAGGGATTAGAACATGTTGACAAAGTTTGGGGTCAATAGGAGAAACTTGATAATGTAAAGTTGCTCAAATTTGATTCTAAACCATAATGTTTTAGGAATATTTAGGTGAATCAAATATTTTGGGATTGAGAAGAAACTTTGCAAGATCATCACATATAACATGTGTGACTTGCTGGAATATTCCTGGAGTTTATTGAGAATATTTCTTACAGAAATATTTCGAAAGCTTGATTTAAGCAGAAAGAGTTTTGGTGGGTTTTTCCCACGATTTTGAACATGACCATGTGTTCAAACTCATATATATGGAAAATATATGTTGACTGAGTTTCCCGAAATTTTCTCAAATAGTTTTAAGGCATTTAAATAATTTTCCCTATAAGAGACCATTTCTGGCCTTTAAGAAAAAGTCTTTAACTAAAATAGTGAAATAATCCTTAAAAATAATAGTTGGTGGTTTTGGGAAGTCATATATATTAGGGTCCAATTAATGTACTTGGGCGAAAATGATTCACCCAATTTGAGGACTTACAGTACAATTCTCCACTCAAGGTTTTTCGAAAACCTAGTTTTAATAAATTGTTTTTGGCCAAAAATAAATTTTGATGAAACTAGTTTTGGGTACCATACACATGGTATGATCGTTGTGGAGGAAGTTTGGATCAAGTAAAATTAGTATGGAGAGGAGTAGAACCTAAGAGTGCCAAACACGATCAACCAAACAAGCAAACATCAAACAAATCAAACAAGCATATCCACTCAAGTTTTAATTGGTTTGAAATTTTCTAAGTCCAAAGCATTGCAAAGTGATACAAACGCAGGGTGTGACAGACCTGCCCCCCTTACCAGAATCTCGTCCCCAAGATTCCTAGGCTAAGCGCTAAAAAGATAAGGGAACTCAGATCTATGATAGTCTTCATGCTCCCAGGTTGCTTTTGCTTCAGTGTAGTTGCTCCATTGGGCCTTGAAGTACTTGATGTTGCGGCTTCTGGTGCAATGCTCAGCTTCATCCAAAATGTGAACTAGCCTCTTAGGATAAGTGAGGTTTGGATGAAGGTCAATCGCTTGATGATCGATGTGTTTGTAGAGGTCAGGGTGGTTGGGAACTTGGAGATACTTCCGGAGTTGTGATACGTGGAACAAGTTGTGCACATCTGATAGCTCGGAAGGTAGCTCTAGTTGGTAGGCAACTTCTCCTCGATTGTCGGTGATCCTGAAGGGGCTGATGTATCTTGGTGCCAGATTTCCCTTGACGTGGAAACACTTGGTTCCTTTGAGAGGCATAACTCGGAGGCAAAGAAGGTCTCTAACACGGGAAGTCCTTTCCCGATAGCGTGAGTCGGGGTAGTTCTTCTATCTTATCTTGGTAGTCTTGAAACGCTCTCGGACGGGTTGAACTTGCTCTTCTGCTCCGCGGAGGATATCTGGTCCAAGGACTAGTCCTTCTTCGATCTCTGACCAATTGAGGGGGGTGCGGCACTTGCATCCATACAACAACTCAAATGGTGCCATCTGAAGACTCGACTGATAGTTCTTGTTGTAGGAGAACTCGGTGAATGGTAGGCAATCCTCCGACTTGGCTCCATATGCCAAAACACAAGCACGGAGCATATCCTCGAGTATCTGATTTACTAGTTCTGTTTGTCTGCCGGTCTGGGGGTGAAAAGCAGTGCTGAAGGAAAGCTTGGTTGCCAAGGCTTCTTGGAATCTATTCCAAAACCTTGAGGTGAACTGGTGGCTCGGTCTGATACAATTTCCTTAGGAACTCCGTGGAGGCTCACGATCCGGTTGATGTAGAGGTTGGCCAGTTGGTTCCCATTGTAGGTTGTCTTGACGGGAATAAAGTTGGCTACCTTTGTTAGACTAATCAACAATGACCCAAATGGAGTCATCTCCCCTGCTTTACCTTGGTAATCCGGTGATGAAGTCCATCCCGAATTTGTCCCACTTCTATTCAGGCACTTTGAGAGGTTCCAATAGTTCGGAGGGTCGCTAAAGCTCTGCTATGACTCTCCGGCATATGTCACACTTAGCAATAAAAGTGTCTATTTCCCATTTCATGCCATGCCACCAGAATCTCTCTTTGGGGTCTTGGTACATCTTGTTCCTCCAGGATGGATGGCATACAGAGTGTTATGAGCTTTCTACAAGATCAAGTTCTTGAGCTCAACCTTGTTGGGTACGTAGATGCGTTTCCCGAACCATACAACTCCTTGTTCATCCACTGAGAATCCTGGGGCCTTGCCTGCATTGATTTTCCCCTTGATGCCTTCAGTGCTCTCATGACCCTTCTGAGCTTCTTTAATATCATCCATCAAGGTAGGCTTCACTTCGAGGTTGTCTAGGAATCTAGGTGCAACTAGTTCTAAGCCAAAGCTTTCAAGCTCTTCATATAGGGCGGGTAGCCTATCCTTAATCATAGCATTCAAGGAACAAGCCTTTCTGCTTAAGGTGCCTGTTACCACATTAGCCTTTCCAGGGTGGTATTGAACACTGAGGTCATAGTCCTTAATTAGTTCCAACCATCTTCGCTGCCTCATGTTCAATTCCCTTTGAGTGAAAATATACTTCAAACTCTTGTGGACTGTGTATATCTCACATTGGTTCCCCATAAAGTAATGTCGCCACGTCTTCAAGGCATGCACTACGGCTACCAACTCAAGATCATGAGTAGAGATTTATCTTCATGAAGACGTAGCTGTCTAGAAAGATATGCTATGACTCTGCCTTCTTGCACCAGAACACCGCCAAGCCCGGTTCTTGATGCATCACAATATATCGCGAACTCCTTGTGAATGTCGGGGGTGGCCAAAACTGGGGTTGTGGTCAAACTCTTCTTTAGCTCTTGGAAGGTTTCCTTGCACTTCGGCATCCATTCGAACTTCTTCTCCTTCTTCAAGATCTGAGTCATGGGTCGTGCAATGTTTGAGAATCCTTCGATGAACTTGCGGTAATATCTCGTGAGTCTAAGGAAGCTTCTGACTTCCTTCACATTGGTTAGGGATTGCCATTCAGTCATGGCTTCGATCTTGGTAGGATCCACTCACAATCCTTCTACAGTCAACACATGACCCAAGAATCCAACCTCATGCAGCCAGAGTTCACACTTGCTAAACTTGGAATAAAGCTAGTGCTCCCGAAGCATGCCTTGGACCAATCTCAAGTGTTGCTCAGGATCTTCTTCGAACTTGGAGAAGAAGAGTATGTTCATGTACTCCAAGTACTCCATGAAGACTATGTTGATGAGGTACATGAAGTAGGCAGGGGCATTGATTAACCCGAATGACATGATCGTGTATTCATACAGGCCATACCGGGTTGCAAATGTCGTCTTCGGAATGTCTTGGGGTCTGATCTTCAACTAGTAGTACCCAGACCTAAGGTCGATCTTGGAGAACACCTTCGCTCCATTCAGCTGATCGAATAGGTCTTCAATCTTGGGGAGGGGGTACTTGTTCTTTATTGTGATCTCATTGAGAGAACGGTAATCGACATAGAGTCAGATAGTTCCGTCCCTCTTTGACACAAATAGAACAGATGATCCCCAAGGAGAGGCACTAGGGCGAATGAATCCTTTTCTGAGATCCTCTATCAGTTGCTTCTTCAATTCAGCCAACTCCTCGAATCCCATTCTAGAGGGCTTCTTATAGATGGGTCCTCCTTCGGGCATTAGCTCAATGATGAACTCAATGTCGCGGTAAGGAGGCATACCACTAGTACCACTAGTACTTGATCCAACTAGTACTTGATCCAACTCGATTCCCGACAGACAATTAACCCGAGGAGCTTGAGTGGAGGTACAGTCGGGGACATACTTGACTTCAGTTCCTCGGCTATTGGTTATGGTAACAATCCTCTTGGCACAGTCCAAGTAGCCCTGGTTCTTGGTTAGCCAATCCATGCCTAATACCACATCCAAGCCTGGCGATTCCAATAATATGAGATCTGCTAGGAACTCTACACCGTTGATGACAATCCCAACTCCCTTACATCCTATCTTGGACTTCATAACTAAACTCGGGGTTTGTATCAACATACGACTACCCAGGGGTGTAGGATTCATACCACTTGCTAGTGCAAATTTTTGAGTGAAAAAAGAATGTGAAGCTCCATAATCAAATAGTACAATAGCTGGCATTAAGTTAACGAGGAATGTACCCAGTATGACGTTCTGGTCTTCATGGGCTTCCTCAACAGTGGCGTTATTCACATGACCCTAGCCATTGTTGGGATGGTTGCGGGGAGCTGGGTTCCTTCATGGTGCTCCATGGCCTTGACCTTGGTTGGGCGCATTGGGGCGCGATGCATCTAGCTTCTTGTTGGGGCACTGCTTACAGATCTATCCAGGATGACCACACCCGAAGCAAGTGACCTGACCATAGTTGTTGTTGTTGTTTTAGTTCCAGCCGCTTTTGTTGTTATTGGGGTTGTTGTAAGCTGGCCTAGGATTGGCATACTGCTAAGGCTGGTATCTCGGATGAGGTGCAGGAGGTTTAGCCTGCTGTGGCTAATAGGTTGGCTTGGCTGGGGCTGGCTGCCAGGGACAAGGCTTCTGGTTGCTGAAACTACACTTGCTAATCATCTTGCGCTTGCCTAGTGTCGTCCATGGCACAACACTTGTATTAAAGCATGAGGGCCTTGTTCACTAGGTCGAAGAAGGTCTAACAATCATAGACGATGATTTGGTACTTCAGTGTTTGCTAGAGTCCTTCCATGAAGTGTTCCATCTTAGCAGCCTCTGTGTTGACATCTTTAGATGCATACATGGACAGGATGTTGAACTTTTGGATGTACTCCTTGACATAGCTACTTCCTTGCTTTAGCACTTAAAATTCTCTCTTTTTGATAGCCATGATCCCAGAAGGAATGTGGGCAGTGTGGAATCCTTCCTTGAAGTTATCCCAGGTGATCGCACGATCGCCTTGTGTAACCTTAAATCCAGCCCACGAAGCTCTGGCGGTACCTCCAAGGCAGTGAGAGGCATACACCACCTTCTCATGATCCTCATTTCAATTGACCAATGCAAGCAGGTCCTCGATGGTGCGGATCCAGTCACCAGCATCTAGTGGTTCAGTAGTCTCAGTGAAGGTTGGGGGCGAATTCCACATGAACTCAGACAAAGTGGAGCGACCATTGTCATTCCTGCCTTGTTGCCGATTGCTCATTAGGACCTGATCCATCTGCTGTATAGTAGAAGTATTGGCTTGGCGTTCCACCCGGAGAACTTGGAGAAACTGAGCTATGGTCATGTTCTCTGGTGGAGGTGGTGGCGGGGAATGTTGCCCTGTGGATGGTTCGGGTGATCTCTAGCGTGAGCAGCCCTGCTGGTTCCCTGTTGCTGGCTGGAGTTGTCGGCTTCAGGGTTGGTGAAGCAGTTGGTGCGGATTGCAGACACCATCCTATTTGGAGCAGCCAAGTCAATTAACTGGGATAGATGAGAGGGAAAAGCAACAATGGAGAAAGCGCGCCTAAGGGGGTTGGTATAGTACAAGTGTGGTCAAACAAAGGTCGAAAGACCAACACATACATTAAGATAAGATAGACGATGAAGTCGCTTACATGTTGCCTAAGGCAAAAGCACGACTTGCATCGAACATAAACAACAAGAGAAAACAATAAGCACACATGGTTACGTATGAACCATTACATGGACTCGACTTCGCATGCGGGGTACATGTCTGATCCTATCCTATGGGCTCTCGAACTCAAGTGGTGGAGTGCTCGGCCTTGTAGTCATGCTCCTCGGGATCTTCCTCCTGATTGTCATCTGGATAGGCATCGCCTTCGGTCGAGGGAGTCAGAGCGCACTGTACTCCTTCGCACTCATGCGACGACATCATGTGGGTGCATCCCTAGCTGGGGGTACTCCTCCTTTTTAAGCGGCAGTTGGTCGTCCCTCGGGGGCTCCATCCTTCTTGATCTTGTTTGGCTTCGTCTTGGCTCGAAGAAGTAGCTTCCGGGTGTGGTGAAGTTCCTCACAGAGCTTCACGGACTCCTTAATTAGGTTGTGAGCTAGACTGTCAACAGAGAGGCTAAAGTAGGTATGGAACCTGAGTGGTGTGCCATCCTCCTTGGATGGGATCATTGTCCAGCTCTCTCCAAGGTCATCCTTCCTGAATGGTAGGTAGAGAGTAGTTGGCTCGTCGGCCATCTCTGGAATGATGTCTCAAAGGTTTAGGAGTGCCTTGCGTGCAGCTATCTCGACTGCGAGTGCCAAGGTCTCCATCTGTGGCCCTACAAAGAACCAACTAGACGGGGAGTCATTTGCCTTCACGACCACATCAACGTGGCACTCCTTCATGATGGCATCTAGTGCTCTTGGTAGAGGAAAACGGGTGGTCAGCAGTACTAGCACTTCTGTAGGCTATCCTCAAGGAGTAGGGGAAATCCGGATGGAAGGAGGGCTTTAGGTACGACGGCCATCTACAAAGGTTTGAAGGGAGGAGAGTCAGTAGAGTGTTGTGATAAGACTAGAAGAGGTAAGAAGTACAGAAACTTCTAAGTATAAGTGCTAGGTGGAGTTTTGAAAATGGTTTTACCCTATCTAATGTCCATGCTAACTAAGGATTCCTACAGTCAAGATGGCTCTGATATTAGCTCTGTGGGGACCCCGACCCATAAGTCATGATCACGGAATCCACGTGTACAGTGATCAAAGAGATCAATGCTTACTGAACACATAGAAGATGAATAACAAGAGTCTTACATCCATAGTTAACGTCTTAGACAAATAAAGACCATGAAGGTCAAGTCTTACATAGATATGGCCATGGAAGGCCAAATATTAAACATAACTAGCAGCAGAAACCTTGCTCGAAAGCGTAGACCCATGCCATGCGCCTTAACCTATAGGAATTCTCACTAGGAAGCGTCCTAGATCGCATGTTCGTCACCAACGAACTCTTCACCATATTCCAACTCTTCCATGCCTGGCCAATTAAATAACCAGTGGCAAGACAATGAGTACTTTGAATGTACTCGCAAGCAACCCATGTTTGGAATAGGGTACAACAATGCATGATATAACACTAAGTAGGTAAGTCTGTGGAAAGCTAATTTTGAGTGCAATGACATGATCAATTAACTAGCAAAAACACGCATCATGAAATAGCAGGTATCCATGTGAACAGGTTATAGATATAAATATAAACAGGGGTTGAACATCTCATGTTCCATCATCACGCCAAGTCATCAGACTTAGCTAAACCATCATCCTTGTCACCACCATACACACACACACCAAGTCTAGTAAACACTGGACGTAGCACAAGAGCGGTCATCCAACATCCCTTGACCATGGACACGGCTATTCGAATAGTTTTACACTCTATAGAGGTTGCACACTTTACCAACAAGACTAGGGGAAACTTCCTTGTCAAGCCATGACTCGCTGTATTATTCATACCCGAGGTAAGTACCCGAACAATGCCTTTCCCCTAGCGATACTAAACAAAGAGTCCACTCGTTGGTACCATCCCTAATGATATACATCACACGTATCATCCATGAGGGCACTCAATGGTGTGTTGGTACCTGCGAAGACGTCACCTGATCGTCCTTCCCTGTAAGACCCCGCATCGAGAGTGACCATGTCACTCCCGCCACTACTAATGCAGGCTCTTTTCTAGTACCCACCAAGGTAATCAACAAATCCCCATCCCATAAGGTGTATCTTGGTTGTACATGTAAGTTTGGAATAACGGTGGCAACTTACACCAATCCGTTTTCGAAAACCACACACACTCAGTTTCTCCGTTACACCACTTATTTATCAAGTGGTTACCTAGCTCAACATCATCTCCCTCGGGCATTAGTGGCACCTGAAAGGGTTTTCGAAAAGTCTTTGAAATCACTTTACTTTCCATCACCATGCATATTCCCGATCCCTGTTGCTTAGCATCTACTAAGCATCCTATCTACTCCAACCCGCACAAACCTCATAAGGAGGTAGGGTCATGCACGATGCAAGTATCAACAAAAAAAGTATCGGAGGCATCCCATGATAGTGGTCACCACATCAACATGATCAATCATTACAAAATGAAATGCTATATGCCATGCAAATAAAAGGGTTTCATAGTCATGGTCAAAGGGTTGCTTGCCTGTCTCAACAAAGTCTTCGGGGTCTTCAAAATCTTCGTGTTTAACTCCCTCGTCAACAACGCAATCTATCTTTGCGATAAATAACGGTAAAAATAAGAATCATCACAAAAATAGATCACAAAACTCACTTCTAAAATGTTACCCTACTCGGTAAAATACTATAATATACACTAAAATATTGGCCTAAGGTTTTTTAGTGAAAATGACTCTGAAAATTATTTGAACACATGCTAAAAATACCTAAAAGGGGGTTTTAAGATAAAACAATACATAAGATGTTTTCAAATATTTTCACAGATGGCACTGTTAAATTTTACATATTATTCTAAGATGTATGGTGGAGAAATTATTGTAAATGGACAAATATTTAGCTATGTGGGATGTTTGGAAAAACTCATAGAAAAATAAAAGAAAAAGGGCTCTGTGCCCTGGGCCAGAGGCGACCAGCAGCTGGGCCGGCCTAGAGGCCAGCTAGCCCAGGCGGATGGGTGTCCCCCGTGCTCGCAAGGTTCAAACTTGATGGGCAGGGCCCGGTGGCAGCCTCACAGAGGGAGTACAGAGAGGGAGGGGAGGCTAACAGGTGGAGGCCACCTGTCATCTCCTTTCTCTCGACAGGGGGGAGGCGACGCTCACCGATGGCGAAGGAGGGCACATCGAGGGGTACTGAGGGAAGGAACAGGCTTAGGGCTCTTCCGCCGTTCGGGTGGTGCCAGAGTTGGTCGACGGGGAGGCCTGAGTCACCGGCGACGAGGTCCCATGGCGAAGGGGATTCGGGAAAAGATCATCGGGTTTGTCTCATTGCAAACAAGGCGAAGAGGAGGGGGAAACGACCAGGGTAATCCCAAAGTTCCAAAGGTGGGGGGGGGAATGAGGACCAGAGCAGGCCTGTAAGCCAAGATCAATGGTGCCCCACGTGACGGTGCCTCGGTCGATCTCGAGCACTAGTTCTCGGGGAGGAGGAATGGGAGGTGAAGGCAGTCGATTGGGAGTGGGAGACAAGCAGAGGAAGGGGAAGGGGAGCTTGGGGATGCCTTTTATAGCCAGCCCATAGTCCATTGTGGACGTGGTCGTCAGACTTTGCTACAGAGGCTTTCGAGGCCATGGGAGCAAGCGATGGTGAGCCTGGGCCTTCCTAGAGGTGGTCTACGACAAGAGAAGGGAAGAAAGAGAGAGGGGAGGCATGCACGTGTGATCTTAGGCATTGGCCAAGAGGGGCAGCGCTGGGCGCGCATGTGGAGAGCCGTTCTAGGGTGAAAGAGGAGGGGGCGGCAGTCCAGCTTGTTGCGGACACCAAGGCGCCTCGACTAGCGGAGGGGGAGGCTCGAGCTGGTCAGAGGTATGGGAAAGGTGCGGCATCAATGCTTGGACGTCCTGTAGCGAGCTCCAGATCGCGTTTTTGGCTGGCATGCCAGAGCTTTTGACACGCTCTGGCATACCCACTTGTGTCTGGGGGTTGCAGAAGGGAATAAACAACTTGCAAAGGGCCTTGGATGGTCTGGAAAGGCCATGAGTGGGAGAGTGAAGTGAGAGAAAGGTGGGAAAGGGGCAGTCCAGAGAGGGAAATGGGGCTTTTACCCCATGCAATCATGGGCTATGATGCCAGGAAACTTACTGGAGGTGTGGAGGGATTGCATTGAGCTGTGGTAAAAAGATGAGGTGAAGGGGAATGGTGGAAGGGTTTAGAATGTGACTTTTACCAAATCACCAGAAGGTGTTTGATGTGTGTTTGGGCTTGCTAAGCTCATCTTCTGGAGATGAAACTTAACAGGATGAATTTGTGGGTTAAAATAGAGTAAACCACCAAGTTTGAGATCACTTGAAGAAAGTTGGTCATGTAAGCTGGGTAAACCCTTGAAATAACAAAAATCAGGTTTCTGTAGATCTAGGGATGCAATTCATTTACCCCAAATCCATCACTTGTTGTAGTATCACTATTTAGGGATTAGAACATGTCCACAAAGTTTGGTGTCAATAGGAGAAATTGGACAATGTAAAGTTGCTCAAATTTGATTCTGGACAAGAATGGTTTAGGAATATTCAGGTGAATCAAATATTTTGGGATTGAGGTGAAACTCTGCAAGATTATTACATATAACATGTGGGACTTGCTATAATATTCCTGGATTTTATTGAGAACATTTCTTATAGAAATATTTCAAAAGCTTGATTTAAGCAGAAAGGGTTTTGGTGGGTTTTGCCCACGATTTTGAACATGACCATGTGTTGAAACTCGTATACACGGAAAATATATGTTCAGTGAGTTTCCCTAAATTTTCTCAACCTTTAAGAAAAAATATTTAAATAAAATAGTGAAATAATCCTTAAAAATAATATTTGGTGGTTTTGGGAAGTCATATATAAATTAGGGTCCAATTAAAGTCCTTGGGGGAAAAGGATTCACCCAATTTGAGGACCTGCAGTACAATTCTCAACTCAGGGTTTTTTGAAAACCTAGTTTGAATAAATTCTTTTTGGCCAAAAATTAATTTTTATGAAAATAGTTTTAGGTACTATACACATGGTATGATCATTGGGCAAGAAGTTTGGATCAAGGAAAATGAGTATGGAGAGGAGTAGAACTTAAGAGTGCCAAACACCATCAACCAAACAAGCAAAGATCGAACAAATGAAACACGCATATGCACTCAAGTTTTAATTGGTTTCAAATTTTGTAAGTCCAAAGCATTGCATAGTGATACAAAGACAGGGTGTGACATGGTCGGTGAGGAGTTGGATGAGACTCATCATGTAATCGAGCTAGTTTTGTTAGGGCTTGGTCCCTAGTATCCACTATGTTCTAAGATTGATGTTGCTATGACTTTGCCATGCTTAAAGATTGTCACTAGGGCCAGAGTGCCATGATTTCAGATCTAAACCGTTTATGTTATCATCATTATATCTATGTTATTGATTTGATCTTGCCTAGTCATATGCACCTATTACATGTTCTGATCCGTAAACCCCGAGGTGATAGTAATCTGGTCCATAAGCAAATAGGCCGACTCCTGCCTGACCTATCACTATTACTCCACTCACAGACCGCTATCCAGCAAGCATCTAGAGTATTAAGTAAAACAGAGTAGTGCTTGGTGAACGCTGACATGATGTAGACAAAGTAAACTCAATCAATATGAATAAACCCCATCGTTTTATCCTTAGTAGAAGCAACACAAAGACGCAACCTGACCCCTTCTGTCACTAGGATATAGAAACTCGTCAGGTTGAACCTACTACAATGCACCGCTCCCATCGGAGAAATATCATTCTAGTTGTCCAAACTCTCTCAATAGATCGGAGATCATTACGAAGCTATGATATTCATGCAAATAAGAATCTTAGTATTCAGGTTTGATTCAAATAATTTTCATGAATAATATGAACATAAACTATGAATTCATCGGATCCCAGCAAACACACCATACAAAGGGATTACATCGGATAGATCAAGTCCAAGATACGATGAACATTGTATTGAAGATCAAGAGAGAGAGATTGCCATCTAGGTACTACCTACGGACCCGTAGGTCTATGGTGAACTACTCACACATCATGGTGAGGGCAGCAAGGTTGATGAAGAGGCCCTCCACGATTGATCTCCCCTCTGGTATGGTGCCGGAACAGAGGTGTAGATGGGCTCCCGTAGGGTTTTTGGGATACTAGAGAATTTAGAGGCCACACTGGGGCATCGAGAGATTCCCGAGGGAAGCACAAGCTATCAGGGATATTAGGGCACACCATGTTGGCTTGTAGGGCCTCTGTGCGTCTCTTAGCCTCCTTTCGAAGCTTCCAGGTCTTTTTTTTGATCCAGAAAAAATCATCAAAAAGTTTCGTGGCAATTGGACTTTGTTTGGTACTGTAAATCTGAAGAGTCAAAAACATGTAGTAAACAGCAACTGGCACTAGGCACTGGGTCAATAGGTTACTGCTCAAAAATATTATAAATTGGTAAAGAAATGCCCAAAACATATCCTAGAATGATAATATATCAGCATGGAACAATAAAAAATTATAAATACGTTGGAGACGTATCACCTGGCAATGGCTTCAGCATTCATCGCCAAGTCTATGTTCGACCCTAAAGCCAATGGCCACGTCATCAACTCTGAGGCCAATGAAGATGAAGCTACTCCCACCTACTATTTTTGGGCAAAAGGCTCCAAGGTAGCTTCAAAATCTTCACGACATAACTTTGAATCTAAAGATGAATCTAATGGTGACTTGAAACCTAGCTATTCTAAACTTGTCAAGATTGCCACTAAACAACAAAATGCCATGGACAAAATGCAAAAATCACTAGAGAAAAGTGACGACCTGTTACATGACGAGATGAGTCCGAACAAAACTATGTTTGAAGATATGCAAAGTCTTTGTTCAAGGTTTGATGATCTCCAAAGTCAACATGATGCTCTCACAATTGATCCTGAGAAGCATTCTTATGAATAGCATCAAAGGAAGCAAGATCTAAAAATGTTGAGAGAGGCTCATGAAGACCTTCCGAAGGAAAATGATTCACTCCTAGCACAACACATGAGTATCTCTCATGATCAATTTAATTCTCCATGCTTAAAATTCCTTGCTCGTCAAGCTAATAATTCAAATGTTGAATGTTCAAATGCTTATGAAAATGCATTATCTTCAACTGTATATGTGTGGTATCTAACCCCTCATGTGAGGAAACCACTGCTATCACTGATGACAATGCTAGGTTGAAGACATTTATTGAGACAAACATGTACAAAAGTCTCAAAGGACATCAGATTCTTTGTTATGTCCTCAAATAGATGATATTGACTAAAAACCCTAGGAAAGTGGGTGTTGGTTTCGAAAGAGACATCAATGTTGATGGATCTTACTAGAAGCCTGAGTAGTACCCCAAAACCACATGGGTTGCTGCAAAAGATCCTAAAGCTTATCCATCCACATTATCTTGCTATAACTATGCTAACCCTATCACCATTGAAAAATCTTTCGACTCCAATTATAAACTGTTAAATAATTAGAATGGTGAAGTGTTTACTAGGTACATTAGAACTAACTACAAGAATGGTTCATCCATGAAGAGGATCTGGGTTCCCAAATGTCTTCTTGAGAAGCTTCCTATGAATGTCAGCATGACACCACCAAGGAAAAAGACAAACCCAGGGCCAAAGTCTTCATATGGACCAAAGTCTACATATGGACCAATGTCTTCATATGATCATTCTAACACCTGTGTTTTGTAGGGTAGAGCTGACTCATGAATATGAGAACTATGGCATGAACCGTTATGTCCATAAAACTAAGAATTTATCTGCATATTCGTTTGAATACTCTAACCCTCGTGTGAAGCGTACTGCTAGGGAAACATTTCTCTTATGCTTCTTTAAGACTCATTGTTTCTAAGCCATCCCTTTAGATGTGCCTGGTTAAGAAGAACTAATGTCTTCATGAAGCATCGGGTCTCTAGATGGGATGTTGCTTAACTGGAAGATTATCTCTAGAGACCCAAAAAAATTCTTGTCGAGATGAAAAATAACAAATGTAAATGCTTTTACCATTTTTATCGTCCAGTTCACTATTAACTATGTACTGCAACATCTTCATCAATGCATGTTAGTACTGCATGCCTTGGTGAATCAGACTAATTCTAATGCAGGGAGATAAATCTAGTTCCATTGAATGGATAATTGATAGTTGATGCACTAACCACAAGATGGTGACTAAAGCCTGTTAATGGATTCAACTCTTTCTCCTCCTACGAAAGATCACATCACCTTTGCCGACAAAAGCAGCAAAGTGTTGGGGCTAGGTAGAGTTTTTATCACAAACAACTTGCACCCAATGCTAGCAAGAGGGTTGTCAATCCCCTTGATCTCGTTATTTGCAAGCAAGTGAGTTGTGTATATAATTGTAAATTGAAAACAAAATAAATTCAAATAAATAACACCAAGGTAGTGATAGCGTTTGGGAATATATATAAGTGAATAGAGCCTGGGGCCGTAGAGTTCTCTAGTGGCCTCTCTTATAGAAATAGCATAGGGTGGGTAAACAAATTACTGTTGGGCAATTGATAAAAAAGCGAATAGTTATGCGATTTTCAAGGCAATGATCATCTCTATATAGGCATCACGTCCATAAGCAAATAGGTCGACTCCTACGTGCACCTATCGTTGTTACTCCACTCATTGACTGTTATCCAGCATGCATCTAGACTATTAAGTAAAACAGAGTAATGATTGGAGAACGATCACATGATGTGGACAAAGTAAATTCAATCAATATGAATAAACCCCCATCATTTTATCCTTAGTAGCACCAACACAATGACACAACTTGTCCCCTTCTATGACTGTGATATAGAAACTCGTCAGGTTGAACCTACTACAACTAACCACTCCCACCGAAGAAATATCAATCTATTTGGCCAACCTATCTCAGTAGATTGGAGAGCATTACGAAGCTATGATGATCATGCAAATAAGAATCTTAGTATTCCGGTTTGACTCAAATACTTTTCATGAATAATCGGAACATAAACTCATAATTCATCAGATCCCAACTAAGGGAGTCTTGGATTAAGGGGTCCTCGGGGCGTCGGCCTATCTCCTAATAGGCCGACTTGGGGGGCCGCATTCCGATCATCATAAGAGGGGCCAGATACATTGAGAGCCCACATTCTAGAAGGAAGTCCTGAAGGCGTGTCATCCATCCAAGTCAAGATGAGGAAATCGACATCTCCATCCTCGGGAGGAGACATACCATACGTAAACCCTAGTACCCCCGGGTGTCTATATAAACCGGCAAGGTTTTAGAGTATAGTGGAGAGAAACTCATCTAGGGTTTAGCTATTCGATCTCGAGGTAGATCAACTCTATAAACCTTCATACCATCAATATAATCAAGCAAGGCGTAGGGTTTTACCTCCCTAAGAGGGACCGAACCTAGGTAAACATCATCTCCTTCGTCCCCTATTACCAAAGATCCTAGTCTCACAGCTCGGGACCACCTACCTGAGATCCGATGGTTTTGACACCGAAATTTGTGCTTTCAATGAGAGTTCCGCTGTGATCGCCAAACGAATCGATGGCTCACGTTGTCATCGCTGAAGAAGTACGCAACATGAACACCTTTGTCCCTGGACAGATCTTCGCTTTCGGTGGCATTGTTCTGCACGCTGACCCGACCAGCCGTCTTGGCCAGGCCGGAAGTTTCGCCCGTGATCAAGAGGTATGATTCGGGAACCTAGAGTTCTCCGTAAATTCTCGGGGTGATCTTTCGCTAATCGGGATCACAATCTTGCCTATCATTCCCGAAGATTCCGTGGCCTTAACCTAAAATTCCGCTTTCGGTCCCGTCCACGGGATCCACCCGGCGATGACCTAACTTTTAGTCTAGATCCGTTAATAGTGCCAGACGTCTAGAGATCAGTTCCTGCCGAACACTCCCCTTGCGCGGACGCATCGGAGGTTAACTCCAAAAGCTCTGAGCAGGTTGACCCAATCGAGCTCTCGACACTTAACGAGGCCCTAGATCGGATCTTGTCAATGAACATTACCAACGACCCAACCCTGATCCATGCTCAGACCGGTCTTAAGGTGGGTCAATAAGAATTTTTCATCCCACCCAGCACCCACTTGGTAGCCACTATCGAAGACTTAACCGACATGTTAGACTATGCCTCTGAGGAGGTAGAAGACATGGATGGGGAAGATTGCGCTCCCACCCCCATTAACACAGGGCGGTGGGCCGCCACCTCCACCTACGCCGTCTACATGGTGGACACTCCAGCTGATAATGATGAGCACACACCTAAAAACAATGGTGACAAATCGAATGAAGCGTTGTAATGCATCGGAAGCCGCGGAAATGATCAAAGGAAAAAAGGGAAGAAAAGCTATCGCCGGCACCAGGAATGGAGATACCCCAAAAGACCTTGCGACTCCCGATATTCCTGAACATCCGCTAGAGGACCAGGAGAGGCCGGAAGATAAGCGCAACCCCGATGATCTAAAAGATTCTGAGGACAATAACTACCCCCCCCTGTCAAGGAGGTGGACATCCCGGAAGCCGAAGACTTTGCCATCCCCGAAAACCTTGAAGATCAGGAACAGTTCAAGAAACAGCTTATAGCAATAGCCTGTAGTCTGAAGGCAAAAGAACGACAGCTTAAGGCCGAACAGGAAAACCTCAATGATAGATGGATGAGGGTCGTATCACCTAAGGAAGGATATGGTACCGGCCTATTGGACTAACCCAAAATCTATCCATTCCGAACGCTGCTGCCACAATTTGATGACGAGCTTACTCATACGCCGTCTCCCAAACATACTCCATATGACAAGCCAGAGCGCCCTCCTCGAGGACGAGCTAGGACGGCTGACGACACCGGTTATAGGACGATAATACCCCGAAGACAGGGAAAAGAGCCAATAGAGACCGATGACAGGTTTGACCTGCGACACGGCCTGGACTATAGAGCGGGTCATACGAGATCCATCTACGAATCCAGATGGTACTCACCCAATAGACGGGAGGGGTACCGGCCTTGGATATATCGCAACAATAGAGGTCGGGAACGAAACCAGGCCAGAACAGACGCCGATTACCAGCACGACATAGCTCGGGTCTGAGGCGCTGCCCACCCACTATGCTTCACCGACAAGATGATGCAGCATCAGTCCCGAGAGGGATTTAAATCCGTGAACATAGAGCAATATGACAGAACAACTAACCCAACAGTATGGATCAAGGATTTCCTCCTCCACATCCACATGGCGCGAGGAGATGATCTCGACACCATCAAGTATCTACCCCTAAAACTTAAGGGGCCAACTCATCATTGGAGAAACAACCTCCCCGAAAATTGCATCTGTTGCTGGGAGGATCTAGATGATGCATTCTGATCTAACTTCCAAGGTACCGATGTTCGGCCGCCGGACTCCTCCAACCTAAGCAACGTCGTCCAGAAGGTAGGAGAGTCTGCTCGGCAATTCTGGAATCAGTTCTTGATCAAGAAAAACCAGATCATTGATTGCCCGGACACCAAGGCAATAACTAGCTCGCCATCTTGGTCAGGATAAACCTAGGACAATGTCCACCATGACATCACTCATGACTCGCTTTTGCACGGGCGAGGATAACTGGCTAGCAAGACGGACCCACAACCCCGAAGACCCCGGAACCTCCGAAGTTCAGGACAGAAACGAGAAACCAAAATGCAACAAGAACAAGAGCCATCACAACAATAGTGATGCCGATGACATGGCCATTAACGCCAACTTCCGCAATTCCCGACCCGGGCAACGGAAGTAGCCTCCTAAAGGCAATCGCGGAGGACTTACCCCGCTGTACAAAATCATCGAGAGGCCTTGCTAGTTCCATGGCACTCAAGATAAGCCGCCAACCAAACCAACTTTAATTGTTGGGTGCTCAAACAACATGACAAACTCGCAGTCGAGGATCAAGGCAAGGGCCCACGCAGCGAGGACAAAGATGAGCCCAGCGGTCCGATCAGTGGCGGACAGAAGCAGTTCCCTCCAGAGGTCAAAACCGTGAATATGATATACGCCACTCATATAACAAAAAATGAGATGAAGCGTGCCCTTCGAGAGGTCTACACCGCAGATCCTATAGCCCTGAAGTACAACCCATGGTCGGTCTTACCCAATCACCTTCGATCGACATGACCAACCAACCAGTATCCGTCGTGGGGGTTCGACCGCCCTTGTCCTAGACCCCATTATAGATGGGTACCACCTCACTAAAGTCCTAATGGACGGAAGAAGTAGCCCTAATTCTGATTTACTCAGACACGATAAAAAAGATGGGTATAGATCCGTCAAGGATCAAACCAAGCAACACTACCTTTAAAGGAGTGATCCCAGGCGTTGAAGCCTTGTGCACGGGCTGTGTGAGCCTGGAAGTACTGTTCAGTTTGCCCGATAACTTCCGAAGCGAGGACTTGACCTTCGACATTGTACCTTTCCGCAGTGGCTATCACGCCCTACTAGGCCATACAACGTTCGCTCGCTTCAACGTCGTCCCACACTACGCATACCTCAAGCTCAAGATGCCCGAGCCCAAGGGGGTCATTACTGTCAATGGCAACACAGAGCACTCCCTCCGAACTAAGGAACATGCATTGGCCCTGGTGGCCAAATTCCATTACAATGATGATCGGCAAATGCCAACATCTGCCGTAAAGGCACGTAAGGTTGAGAAGAGAGCTCGGTTTCATCCCGAACTCCCACTTCCTCTCCCCAGAAATAGGGACACACTCCCCATTGCACAGCTCTAATGCCAGAAAAACACATGCCAAGAAGGCACAACTTTGCACTTAAGATTCCATGGGAAGAAATGGGGAAGAACTATCAAAGCACAAGTATTCAGCTGGATCGAACTACTAGCAATATATGTATTCGGACATACAACAGGTACCATCAAGGACCTGCTAAAGTGTAAAGCTCATCAATACTCCGGCGACTTCACAAGATCCTCTTTCCAAGATCCGTTCGCCGACAGCATTACCCATGAAGGAATGCAACCCCCTAGGAGGCACAGGAGTGGACAGGTGACAGGGCATATCAAGGACGTCAGGCCACCCATCAAAGACCCCTGGTACAACCCCTCATGTAAACTTTATACTTCATCTTCAAGTACCTAAAACAATTGCTTTGGCAATTTGAGCTATAAAGGTTATTGAGCAAAATAGAAGCCAATTATGCATGGTCACTTCTCTATCTATTTTTGGTACATACTCTATTTCATCTCTCCTGAACGCTTCTTGCAAAACTGTTCGGTACACTTCACAACGCAACTGGCTAATAGATCAGAGGCTCGAATTTAAAATATCTCCCTAAGCACTATCGATCATGTGTTCCACATCTTGGAGTTTGCTTTATATGCATTGGTTCCGAAGTATGTCTTGGGTTAATAGTTGGGTTGCCCGGCTCCTGTGCTTGCCCCTTTACGTTCCGCTCGTTCGACTAAAAGGGCAAAGGGAGAACCACTGCGATTGTGTTTCCAGCTAGCCTAGTCAAGAACCTCGGGGAGAATGCAGAAAGCTGACTGTCATAGTATGCGAGAATCGGTCTGCGAATCTGAGCAAAAGTGTTGTACTAAAAACTTCGTCAGAGGTTATTCCATGTCATATGATGGGTTTTGTACTCGTACAAACCATGTGATATCGGCTTTAGCCACGGTTCATCCGAGAATTAGAAACCACTAGGGGCTAGTCATCATCCCCCGCGTTCCTTTTTCACGCTCCTACGGCTAAGTAAAAGAAATAAAGCATTAAAGTCTGATTGCGTTGTCCCCCTGACACTACCGCCTTCGGGTACCGATAGCTCGGCTAAGGGTCATAGTGTAGATGCAGAGACACCTCGCGTAGTATCGAGGCTGAAGTCGATGGCTCGCAACTTTCAGTTTAGACAGCCACAAGGGAGTCATAGCGAATGCAAAACATAAAAGACATGATAAACCATGCATCATAACCATAAAAGCGTTAACCGGTCTTTAGACATATTACAATGCGCTTACTCATAAAATTTATCTTTCGAGCACTGAGCCTCTATCGCCCGAGCACCCTCCATCATTGCGGAGAACTATCGCTCAGGGAACCTATGCTCCTTTCCAAGGGCGGAGGAGCAGTAGCTATCTTCATCGGATCAAGCCCCGGCCAATGCTCCTTCGCCCTTGCAAAATCCATCTGAGCTCCCTCGATGCAGGAAGAACGCCTTAGCGCGTCAATCCAAGGCGAAGCATTCAGCTTCCGCACCAGGCCGAAGTAACTACCCGACAGCATCTCGTCGGGTCATAGCTGGGTGCAGAGATCCTTCATGTCCGGCTCCGCCGTCCAGTGTAGCTCCATCAGCTGCTTCATCTGCTCGATGAGAGGAGAGCGCTCAAAGGCTTCAAATTGCACCCAAAAGAGCCGACCCTCATCTCCCTCTTCTCACAAAGCGTAGAACTAGTTCGCGTCTGATACACTCTTCAGGAGGCCCGATCTGGCGCCTGACGAACGGCACACCTGGGTGAGCAATGCGAACTTGCTATCACCGAAGGCACAATGTAGTAAATATGGCTTACCATTGGTGATAGCCTTGTCTTGGCGAATCTATTCTTCAAAGAAGTGGCTGTCCACCCGCTCCTTCTGGTGGTCGGATTTTAGCGTGGATAGCTCGATGGTTTCTTCCATGCCCTTTTGCTCAATGTTCTCGCATTTTTGGCTAGTGTCCTTGAGATCCTGCTGAACCTCCTCCACCCGAGTCTCACATTTTTCGCTCGCGGTTTTTAAGGCAGAGAGCGCGGCTTGCCGCCTCTTTGGTTGTTGCCTTCTTGTCTGCGGCCTCTTGTTTTATTTGCTGCAGCTCAGCCTTGAGCTTTTGACCTCCTTCGCCAAGGTTGTGTAAGAAATAAACATATAATTATACTAAGCCAACAGTGTGAATCGCTAATGATGAAAAATTCAGATATTACAATTCGGCTTACCTTGCGCCTTATCAAACCTCTTGTTCAGAGCATCAAGCTCTTCTTCAGAGCTCCTGAGATTCTGATTTAGCTCGTCAAGCTCTGCGGAATTCACGGCCACCGCTGATGACGAAGCCTGCAATAACACATATTTATCAGTTTATATGGGTTCAAACACCCGAACTATCAAGACCATGACCCTATGTTTAGTCCTGTTAAGGACTGTTAGAACATTATAGGATGATTAATGTTTCATACATTGTCTGGTCATTTCTTTGTATTTGAGCCCCGGGTGAATTTTTTTAAACTCACGCAGGGTCAAGGGCTGCTATATATAATTATAACACAAACCTAATAAATTAAAATTTCAGGAAAAGAACATTACATGGCTCACCTAGAAGCCCGTCAGGAGACCGTTGAAGGCATCTTTCAGTCCGCTATAAATGGACTGAATGCCTTGCAAAACCGCACCCATAAGGGTGTGATGATCCTCGGAGATGGAGGCTCTTGATAGAGCCTCCTCCATGATAGGCCACCCAGTCATCGGTGGCGCCGGTGGTGATCAGTTAGCCCGATCTCTAACCGGGGATTGAACCGGTGCCTCCGGAGGCATGGTGCGCTCCGGAGATGACATCAGAGGTTACTGGACATCCCTTTGTCCGGTCTCCTTAGTGGAGGGGAGGGGCTCCTCGTCCTGGTCTTTGGCGGCCGAGGCATTAACCTCGGCCATGATATCGTCTCCCCCGCCGCTTGTGTTCGTCTTCATAGGAGCCTCAGGATGACACCTATGCGGCATCCTTCATGACCGCTGGAGGTGTCGGATGCAACACAATCCCATTCTCCGCCAGCTCAGAGGGTGGAGTCTCCCCATCCGTAACTTGGTCAGTGGGGAGAACGCACAGTGGGCTTCGGATCAAAAGGCGCTCACATATTAAAAACATTGAAAACTTGGCATAAATAGCTTAGGGAGTCTTCGGATTCTTACCTTCAAGCTGGGGGCTTGACCCTTAGGTTCCTTTGAGGAACCTTCTCGCAATCCTCGGATCGATATCCGAGTCTGAATTGTTGTCGGGCAGGACCAACATCGGTCGGCGTGCACTTTTCAGGGCAGGAGGAGGTATCTCCTCCGTGGTGTCAAGTGACACCACCCTCTTTCTTGTGAGGGGGAATTCCCTCCTCCTCATCCTCGTGCTCTTACTCATGGTTAGAGGAGGCATGGGTTTCATCGAACGCGGCATCCGGCTAGTCCCTTATGCAGAGGCCTTCTCGAACCCTCTTCTTTTTCTTCTCCTTCTTCTCTGACGTCGTGTATGACGCGTCGACGAGCATCTTCGCCAACAGCTCTGACCTGGGGTCTTCGGGTTGTGGTGCCGGGCAGTTGATTACCTCGGCCTTGCTCAGCCATTTCTGGAAAAACGAGGGGTAAGGCGTTTAGTCCTTTTTGCGAATAAAACTGAACCAGAGAATTACGATTATATCGTACCTGGGTAGGAGGGTTATCAGTGCGTAGGCCCGAATCCTCCTTCTCGGCAGGCTAACTCTTCCAGGGCTTGAATAGCGCCTTCCACAGTTTCTCCGAAGTGGTGCGGAAGAGTTGACGTACGGTGGGCGCATCATCAAGCTGATAAGCCCACACGGGGGACTCCCGGCGCTGGCGGTGGAGGATGCGGCGTCGAAGCATGATTTGGATCATGTTAGGGAGCTTGATCTTGGCCTTGACCATTGAGGAGATTGCCTTTTGCAGCTTGTCCACCGCTGCATCCGACCCCCAGTCAAGACCCTTCTGGAGCCGTGAGGTCAATCTCGTGGGGGGTCCAGATCTAAACTCGGTCAGAGCAACCTGGCCTTCTGCCCTTGGCTCGATGATATAAAACCACTCCTTTTGCCAGATCTTGATGGTGTCGATGAAGGTGTCGTTCGGCCATCAGACGCGGGGGAGCTTGCTAATTACCGCCCCTCTGTAGTCCACGTGCTTGCCCATGACAATCTTCGTCTTGACGTTGAAAACCTTGGGACACAGGCCGAAGTGCGGTTTGACCCGCAGGAAAGCCTCGTAGACAAGGATAAAGGCCGATATGTGCATGAAAGAACATGAGACCCCTGAGACCCCTGACAAAGGGATGGAGTGGAAAGCTCGGTGCCTTGATGAAGTGGGGGACGAACACCACCCTCTCGCCTGACTTGGGGGTGGGAACCACTTGGTTCTTCTTTGCGGCGCAGTAGAAGACATTGGCGGGGAGGTAGCCGGCCTTCTTTAGGTCTCGGAAGTCCTGGTCGGTAACCGTGGAGGCCTCCCACTTCCCATTGGAGCCTGAACCTACCATGGCTGAGCTTGGAGGAGAAGTCGAGGGATAATCGGATTTTGGCTCTGGGATCTTGAAGAGATTGAGGAAGCAGAGGATGCGAATGGAAGCGTGATAATGCTTTGTTTTTTTCCTTTTTATGGGGCATGCTGCCGATTAGCCTCCCTTACGGGGCCGCAAATTTCTCCACTTGCCAAGATGTGCATACTGTTATACACGCGTGAAGTAAGTCGAGATATTTATCATATCCCATGTGAAATGGAGCACGATTTAAGCATCGATGAGTCGTACCAATCAAAACGGCCATGAACCGTGAATCGAGTTTTCATAACTGGATTAGCGGTCGTGGTAAGCCATGACCATTTGTCAGAAAGGTCGTCAGAAAACATTGTTTACACCTTGACATTTGGCCTTCCGGGTTGAGCTATTCTTGGTGTCCGGCCGGTCATATGATCGAAAACATTTTGCGTCATCGGAAGATGAACTGGTCTTGGCTGATCATTAGTAGGAAGAAGAACTCACCCCGCAAGCCGAAGATTCTGATCACATGAAGCTGCCAGAGCGGAGACCCTTGGTGTTGGCGGCCAGTTCGAGGGCTACTCAGGGATTCCTAGATTAAGGGGTCCTCGGGACGTTGGCCTATCCCCTAATAGTCCTTGGTGGGCCGCATTCCCATCATCGTAAGAGGGGCCAAATACATTGAGATACCACATTATAGAAGGAAGTCCCGAAGGCGCGTTGTGCACTCCAAGTCAAGATGAGGAAATGGACATCTCCATCCTCGGTAGGATACCAACCATATGTAAACCCTAGTAACCCCGGTGTCTATCTAAAACGGGAGGGTTTTAGCGTATAGGGCCAAGAAACTCGTCTAGGGTTTAGCTATTCGATCTCGAGGTAGATCAACTTTGTAAACCTTCATACCTTCAATACAATCAAGCAGGACGTAGGGTTTTACCTCCATAAGAGGGCCCGAACCTGGGTAAACATTGTCTCCTTTGTCCCCTATTACCGTCGATCCTAGTGTCACAGCTCGGGACCCCCTACCCGAGATCCGCCGGTTTTGACACCGACACCAACATACACACCATACAAAGGGATTACATCGGATAGATTAAGGCAAAGATGCGATGAAATTGTATTGAAGATCAAGAGAGAGAGATTGCCATCTAGGTACTACCTACAGACTCGTGGGTCTGTGGTGAACTACTCACACATCATGGTGAGGGCAGCAAGGTTAATGAAGAGGTCCTTCGTGATCGATCTCCCCTCCAACAGGGTGCTCGAATGGAGGTGTATGTTGTCTCCCATCAGAACAGAGACTTGCGGGGGCGGAAAAAGTGTTCGGGAGCTCCCTTAGGGTTTTTAGGATATTAGAGAATTTATAGGTGAGAGGGGCTTCAGCGGACGCCCGAGGGAGGCACAACTCATGCGGCTCCCGGCCTCCTTCTGAAGCTTCAAGGTTTTCTTTTGGTCCGGAAAAAATCATCCAAAAGTTTCATGGAAATTGGACTTCGTTTGGTACTATAAACCTGAAAATGAAAACCATGCTGAAAATAGCAACTGGCAGTGGGCACTATGTCAATAGGTTAGTGCTCAAAAATATTATAAATTGGTAAAGAAATTCCCCAAAAGTATCCTAGAACGATAATATATCAGCATGGAACAATAAAAATAATAGATACATTGGAGATGTATCAGCATCCCCAAGCTTAATTCCTGCTCGTCCTCGAGGAGGTAAATGATAAAAACAGAATTTTTTTTTGACATGATGTCCATTATGTAATCTTTCGTATGTGTGCTCATTGAGAAATGATGAATTCACAAAGAGAAGCATAGTAATATTTATAAGTATAAGAAACAAAATCATTGAGTTTCCAACTATACGATCCTAAAAGAATGTTTACCCCATTCCTCTTATTATATTAGCAAGGCATGACTGCGTATTCACCACATCAATACAAATGTCAAGCACCATAGTGTCCAAGTCAAGAAATTGGATCATACTTTTGCAATATGCATCAACTTTTTATTCTTCACGCAATACATGAGTGTGAACCATTGGACATAGCATATAGGTGGAATAGAATATGGTGGTATATATCAAAGGGGTAAAAGGTGGAGAAGATAGTCTTGCATCAACTAGGCGTACCAACGAGCTATGAAGATGCTCATAGATAGATATCAATGCAAGGAGTAGGTATTGCCATGCAAATGATGCACTAAAGTTATAAGTGTATGAAATCTCAACTGAAGCTAAGTGGGGTGTGCATCCAACTTGCTTGCTCATGAAGACCTGAGGCATTTGAGGAAGCCCGTCATCGGAATATACAAGCCAGGTTCATAATATGAAAAGGTAATTCCCACTAGCATACGGAAGTGGCAAAATAGGAGACTCTCTATATGAAGAACATGGTGCCACTTTGAGGCACAAGTGTGGTAAAGGATAGTAGCAAAGTCCCTTCTCTCGTTTTCTCTCATTTATTTGTTTATTTAATTTTTCATGGTGTGCTTTTCTTTTTCTTTTTATATATGGTTAGTTCATTTGGCCTCCCCCATTTTTATTTTGTATTTCGTCTGGAGTCTCATCCCAACTTGTGGGGGAATTATAGTCTCCATCATCCTTTCCTCACTAGGATAATTCTCTAATAAGGACAATCATCACACTTTTATTTACTTACAACTCAATATGAAGAACTGTTAGGAAGATATGACTCAATATGAATGCCTCTAGTAGTGTACCAGGATGTGCAATGATCTAGCATGACACGTATCAAAAAATATGATGAACGGCGGCTTTGACAAAATACTATTTCAGCTATATATGATTATGCAAAGCAATATGATGATGAATCAACTAGTTATGTGAAGTGACGATGGAATTTGCATGGAAATATATCTCGGAATGGCTATGGAAATGTTATAATATGTAGGTATGGTGGCTGTTTTGAGGAATATATAGTGAGGCTTATGTGCAATAGAGTGTATCATGTCACAAGGTGAGAATGGGCTATGCACGGTACAGAAGAAGCTATGAAATATGAGAAGGTGAGGATGCGTATGTCCATGGTGTCACATTAGTCATAAATAACTCATATACTTATTTCAAAGCTTTATTTGTTTTATCGCAAATCAAAGTACTCCTCGCATGCCCCATGGGAGGAGGTTAGTACGAATTAACCATAGCACGCCCCCGACTCGAAACAACACTAAGATTTCAACGAGGAATAAAAATGCTCACACATCATCACCATGCCTCTTAAATTTTTAGATGAATAACAAGTTAACACCTCTTAATCTCAACACGTCTACGAATCAATAATTTTGGACTCACACCTTTTTCATATTACCACATTAATTTCATTGACACAAAATTTACCTATATGTGCTATATGATGGCTTTGTTTATCACTCATTGAATATCTGTTATTTTGGACTAGTCTTATGACCCATGCAAATTACCATCACTATTAATTCATCTCTCAAAAAAATATAAGTGAAGAACAAGAGAATATTATTTCTATAAAATCTACACGCCACTATGCTCAAAAAGATATTAGTAAAGTTTTAGAGCAACTGCCAAGCTCTAAAGATATAAGTGAATGTCACAACCCTAGTAAGAGTCATAGGCTAGTAATGTGTTTGCATCATCATCATCATCTATGCATCAATATGAAATGGGGAGAAGAAGAAAACCCCACCCACTTAATGAATTATAGGATTTCTAGATAAATGAAATTTCAACAAATCCAAAATGCCCATCAAAAATGTCCCCTATGTCTGATAAATAGGGACATGGATATACCAGGGGACATTTGTATTATTTGAACATTTAAAATAATTTGAATTAATGGTTTACATCCCTGGAAAATGACAAATAAAGCAAATATCATTATCACTGTTTCCAAAATAATCTGAAACTATTATTATAAGTTTGGAATATTCAAACTACAATTTAGAAAATATGTGGGTCATTTTATAAAAGTCATTGGACCTGCAAAGGAAATAAATAAATATTAGAAAACAGAAATTAAAAAAAAAAGCCAGAAGGGGCTTACCTGGCCCAGGAAGGAGATGGCCCAGCCCACCAGGGCCAAGCGGTCATCTTCAACCTCTGCCAGTAGGCAGAGGCGAAGTGCCGCGCGGCGCCGGGAGGCCTCCACCTCCTCCCTGCCTGGTCGCCCGCCTGGAGGCCGCAGGGCGCGCCAGCTCGCCGTCGCCGAGGTCTTCTCCCTCTCTCCCTCGCGGTCGCCGGTCTCTCTCACTTCCCCCCCCTCTGCTCTCCTCCTTCCCCGGCAACCGACGTCGTTCTCGCCGTCGATTCGTCGCCCTTGACGCCTCCCCGACCCTTCCGTCGCCGCCAGAAGCACCGGGGTGAGTCCCCGGTTCGTTTCCCCCTCTCCCCGTTGCTCCTCCCCTCCTCTAGCCCTGCTAGCTGTCGACGCCCGAGGGGACCTCGCCGCCGGCCATGGCACGGCCGTGGCCACAGCAGCCGCAGCCCACACCCAAGCATGTGCCTTTGCTCAGTGCGTCCCCAGGAGCCGTAGCTGCCACAAGTTCCCCCCCCCCCCGCGTCCTAGTCGCCGTTTCCCCGTCGTCCCGAGCTCCGGCCGCCGCCAAAATGGACGTGGCCGTCGACTCCGGCGACCCCGAGACCTCTTGTGGCTCCGGATGGATGCGGCTGTGATCGGGCTACTCGCCAGTGGCCTTAGCTCGCTAGATAACCCCCTGTAGAAGAAACCCGACGGACGCCGCCGTCTCTGGAGGTCACCGGCGTCAAGCCGCCGGCCAACTCCGGTGGGTTTGACCCGGGTGGACCCCTGGCTTGACTCTGTGAGTCAATGACAGGTGGGGCCCCTATCCAGATTAGTTAAGTTAATCACGGATTACTTTAAATCATTTAGTTAAACTAATGTGACACTGACAAGTGGGCCCCGGTCTGCTAATTAGTTAGGATTAATTTTAATTAGTTAGTTAAACTAACCAGACACTGACATGTGGACCCCACATGTCAGGTTTGACTCTGGGCCGAGTCAGCTGACCAGCTGATGTCATCATGACATCATGCTTATGTCATAACTCATTTTCTTATTTTAAAATAATTCCACAAAATGTTTAAAACTTTGAAAAATCATATAAATTAATCTGTAAGTCAGATGAAAATAATTTATATATGAAAATTTATCAGAAAAATCCAATGAATCCAATGGTGCTACTCTCATGCATGATAGAGCAACCCAAATAGGTGAACTTGGACATTTTAGCATTAGGTCATTATATGGAATTTGAAATGAGGACAACTTGGAACCTATATTCAAATCTGAATTAAATAGACATGATCACCATTCACATTAGCTCACCCATGTATACCACTATGCCATGATCATGCATCATATTGTCGCATTTGCTTGTATTGATTGTTCTTATCTGCATTGCGGTAGGTCCGAATCCAGATGATACTACTCCGTACCCCGACGAAGGAGAGAACTCTTCCGCAACTCAGCAAGGCAAGCAACCCCATTGATCATTCCGATAACATCCCATTCTCTCGCTCCTGCTCTCATTATTGCATTAGGACAAACGATCACATGTCAGTCATACCCGGTAGATGATCCTATTCTTATGCATGACCTGATCTTGTCACAGTAAATAGCTACACCTTGCAACCTAGCATACCTGGTAGATGCTTGTGCCGTGATGTGCTTATCTTATCTTCATGCCATGCTGCTATGCTTAGAGTTGTGTCAGGTCTGATTCATCTGGGTGATGAGTTAGAGTGAAACTGTGATGTTCCGATGTGTTGAGCTCATAACGAATCCGTTTTGGTAAAAGGTGGCAATGAGAGGCTATGTAGGAGTACATAGTGGGTTGTCTCATTGAGACCGTTCTTAGGAACTGGGTTCCGTGTTTGAGATCCAAGACGAGATACTACCACATGCTGGGCCCTGAAATATGACCCCGCTCGACTTATCAGTCGCTTAGTCTTTGGTCCAGGTATTGCAAGTAGTTTCTGGTGTTTATAACTTGCTGGAGGCCGTGCGTAGCGCTGACCCTCGGTGTGGGTTACGACGCGGTAGGCAGTGGCACGGTGTACCAAGGGTCACCCGAATGGTGGGCTTGGGAACCCTGCGCACATCGTTTGGGACCGTAGTGGAAACTTCGGCCGGACTTCCATGCGGGTCAGTCTCAAATAGGCGGTAGCCTGGACTAGAGGTCTTATGTGATTGACGGTCATGGCCGACTCCCTCGCTGGGCATCCGCTTGAAGGTTGCCGAGGTGCATGGTTTATGGCACACAGCGATAAGTGGCGAGAGCGTGTGTGAAGAAGTACACCCCTGCAGGGTTATGAAACTATTCGAATAGCCGCGTCCGCGGATATGGACTACTTGGAGAACTTATGTTGTTCATAGATAATCAAATGGATACTTCTTAAAATCTCAGGACAAGTGTGAGTACCGTGGATGGCACTCTTCCGGGAGGGGAAGGTGAGTCCATGGTGGTGTATTGAGATGGAGTTAGTGGACTCGTGTGCGATAAGTAAAATTGTAACAAAGAGTTTAAAACTGAGTAGTGTAGGTTAGCCATGAGTCAAAGCTGGCTTTCTGCATAAACTCCTCCACCCCTTTGTTGGTACATGAGCATAACTAGAATAGGTCTGTTTTAAAGACTTGCTGAGTATGATTGTACTCATCCTTGCTTAATTAATGTTGCAGAGGAAAACCAGGACCCATCAGGTGGGTTCTATCTAGATGTTGACGATGCCGAATAGCTGGTGTCCCAGCTACGACCCTGTGCCGTGTGGCGTGCTGTAGATAGTTAGGCCATGTGCCCTCTTTTCATTTGACTATCCGTACTCAGATAGTTCTAAGTTTCCGCTGGCTTGTATGAACTTGTTTGTATAACTTGAGTGCCGGGTCATGTGACCCCTATCTGTAAGAACATATTATGCAAGGCTCTTCTGAGCCTTTTTAATAAAAGTCATGTTGTTGTATGGTTATGTTGTGATGCCATAGTTGTATCTATGCATAACGGGCATGTCGTGCGTACGTGCGGCGTGCAACGGTATGTATGGGATCCGACACCTAGTTGTGTGCCTTTAGCAGTACTCCTTACGGGAAACTGTCTTTTTGTGCTTCCACCGAGCCTTGGTAGCTTGCTACTGCTCCGGACACATTGATTGACCGGCATGTATCCTTCTTTGCTGCTGTGTCTGTCCCTTTGGGGAAATGTCTCGTAGTGTAATGGAGTCCCTGTAGCCTGTTACGACTCGTCTACGTGCAGCGATGACATTCGTGTCTCGCGATGTAATGGAGTCCTTGTAACTTGCTACGACTCGTCTACACACGCTTGAGACCGACACCTGCATCGCTGGGTTATGTATGCCTGTTTCCGTATGGATGTGCCACTTGGGTTCTATGACTAGTTATGTCGGCCCGGGTTCTTTGTTGTGTGATTGCCAGCGACATGTTCACATACGTGAGCCAAAAGACGCAAACGGTCCCGGCCAAGGTAAGGCTGCAGCCGTGGAGTACCGTGCGTGAGGCTGCAAAGTGATGTGGCTTGTTACAGTATGGAATCATATGACTTAGGATCGGGGTCCCGACAGCGTTGGTATCAGAGCCTGACTGACTGTAGGACTATCAAGCCAAACCGGTCGAAGTTGAGTCTAGAAACACTATAGATAAGTAGGGGAATTGATTGTGGAAGGGAACGTAAGACTCTTTTTACTCCTCTTCCCAAGTTATTCTATGCTGGGTCATTCTCATCTTATCTACGAGGATAGGTACTAGGATTGTCATCTATTGCCTAGGATGACGAGTTACTAGGCATGGACCAATAACTAGCTTGTTTGTGAGTAAGTGTGGTTATTTTAGTGTTGTTGATGTGACAAACAGATGGAGAAGAGATTTGAGTCTAGATAGTCGAGTGGTCATGCCTTTCCAATCTCCTTTAAATTGTCTCAAAAAATTTGTTGAGCAATTACAGCCGTTATGCTGCTCGATTTCCGTTAGGATCTCTAATGTCTTTGCATCATTCTCTGTTTCAGATGCCGTCTCGTCCTTTCCGTCAGGTGGTCCGTCTAACCAGGTGCATCGATGTGCCGGGTCACACGGCCATGTTGGTTTGAGTGATGATGGAGGCGGGATATCGTTGGTACCCGGAGTACACCGTGGAGGAGCAGTACCGAGATTTCAACCAGAGTCAGTATATGTGTACTGTTAGGATATACCCTTCATATCCTGGAGCTGCAGAGCCGCTTCACTGGACTCATGGATTGGGGGTTACCATAGATATGGCAGTTCAGGAAGCCGCCTATACTATGCTGACTATTATGAGGTTTCACCATGGTCTGCTTCAGAACACGGAGTTCTGCTATGTACCTGCTTCCATTGGAGGAGAGGATGGATATCTCAGTGCAGCCTATTCTGATCATTCCCATGAAGACCCTAGACTGCAGGTGACCGCGCAGATGTTGGAAACTAGGGACCGTGATGCACGTGCCCTACGCATGGAGCTCTATGCTACCCGTGCCCGTCTTTGGACAGCTTTGAAGCAGCTGGCACCTGTTGTGCAAACAGGTTATGGAGATATGGAGATGCTGACTCCATCGCGGACTCATTTGCCAGCACACGTAGACTGGCCTGATGTTGGAGGCATCACCCCTCTTCGAGGACCGATGTTGCCACCGACAAGGGGACCAAGGCCACACCCATGCCCTTATGGTTTCCAGGGATTCCAGGCTAGAGTGTTTCCAGATCCGCAGGTTCAGCTTCCAGGTCATGGGGGTAACCTGTACGAAGCATTCTACGGTGATGTTTGAGTGCGAGGATGCTAGACCTAGTAAGCTAGTAGACGTATCGCCACAGTCCTGTGTGTCTTGTGGGGTATGATCAAGGTTGAGAGTTGAGTTCCAGAGGTGTAGATAGATAATGTATAGGATGCTTGTGATGCCTCCGATGAGTTGTGTCATCTCTCCGTAGTTGTTTTCAGCTTGGGTTTGTACTGAACTAAGTCATGGTGTGTATGAAACCTAATGTTCATATGGTAGTTGTTTTACCATGTTGATTGGTGTTTATTCTACATACCATGCTGATCAGAGCATTTCCTAATTCTTGTCCTAGAGTTGTTGCTCGCTATGTCTAAGCTATGGATTGTTTTCCCCAGGATGGTGTCAACCAGGAACAACCCTGTGCATGCTCATGAGCAAGGCGAGAGTAGCCAGCCAAGGCAAGAAGAGCTGCCATGAGCACCATCTCTAGCAGAGGTGATGCTAGAAGCCGAAAGGAATAAGAGGGAGACCAACAGGCTGTTGGAGAGGATTGAACAGAACACCGCACGTGCTCCCCGCAGTGATCACCATGATGGAGTGTCACTTGGTGACTTCATTAAGCTGTGTCCGCCTAAGTACCATCACTCGATCGATCCCCTCGATGCGGATGATTGGCTAACCAGCATGTCACGCAAGATTCGAGCTGCAAATGTTTCAGAGGCCAACAAGGTGACCTTTGCAACATACTTCCTAGAGGGACCCGCCAACCTGTGGTGGGGAAGCTATGAAGCTATGCGTCCTCAAGGACCCGCGCCAACCTGGGCAGAGTTTAGCGCCGCATTTCGTCTCCATCACATCCCGGAAGGGCTGATGGACCGCAAGAGAGAGGAATTCTGTGCCTTCACCCAGGGCAGATTGTCAGTGGATGCATACAGCCGCGAGTTTGGAAACCTTGCTCGCTATGCTCCAGAGGAGGTCTCAACCGATGCCAAGAAGCAGGCTAGGTTCCGCAAGGGACTAAATGCTGAGCTTCGTCGAGATCTTCGTCTGCATGAGTGCGCCACCTTTCAAGCTCTCGTCAATAAAGCGATCAATGCTGAGTCCGGACAGACTGACTACGAGGCCACAAGGAGGCATAACCGTGACTTCAACCCTGCATCGGGTTCAGGACCCAACAAGCGCCGAATATGGGTACCCAATGCAGCTATGCCGGCAAGGTACACTGCGAGGCCATCCTTCCAGGCACCTCGTCCAGTTCAGTCCAACCCTCCACCCAGACCATTTGGAGGACCGCAAGCAAATGTTGCCCCTCGTGCTATAGTGGTATGCTATAAGTGTGGAGAACCGGGACATTATTCTCGTGAATGTCCCCAGAACAATGCCAAGCCCGCTGGACGCGGAAAACCAGGGAAAGCCTTCTATGTGAAGCCAACTCCTGCCCGTGGGCGAGTTAATTATGTGTCTGCTGAAGAAGCTCTTGAAGACCCTGATGTCATTCTAGGTACGCTTCTTGTTAATAGCCATCCAGCATCTGTTCTATTTGATACTGGGGCATCTCATTCATTCATCTCAGAAAGTTATGCACAGTTGTATAACATGTCTTTCTGTGACATGCCCACACATTTAGTAGTTCAGACTCCTGGATCAAAATGGCAAACTTCTAGAGTGAGCCATGACAATGAAATTCTGGTGGATAGACTAGTATTCCTAGCATCCTTGATAGCTCTTAAGTCTTCGGACATCAATATCATTCTAGGTATGGATTGGATGAAAACCCACTATGCCAAGATTGATACTCATTTTAGGAATGTTCAACTTACACATCCCTCGGGAGAGATAGTTAATGTCTCTACTCGAACAACCAAGCGCCAACTCTATTCTCTAAATGCTAGCCCTCTCCCTGATCTAGAAGATATTCCGGTAGTCCGTGATTTTCCGGATGTCTTTCCAGAAGAACTGCCAGGTATTCCACCTGTCAGAGATGTCGAGTTTGTAATAGAACTTATTCCAGGGACAGTTCCAATAGCCAGAAGACCCTATAAGATGGCACCCTTAGAACTAGCCGAGCTAAAAACCCAACTCGATGAAGCTTTGAAGAAAGGGTTCATTCGTCCTAGTTCTTCTCCTTGGGCTTGCCCCGTCCTTTTTGTTAAGAAGAAGGATGGCTCGAAACGGATGGTTGTGGATTACCGACCAGTGAACTTGGTCACTATCAAGAACAAGTATCCGCTCCCCAGGATCAACGATTTGTATGATCAGCTCGCTGGATCCTCTGTCTTTTCCAAAATGGATTTGAGGTTGGGATACCATCAAATCAGAATTAGAAACGGGGACATTCCAAAAACGGCTTTTGTCACTCGTTATGGCCAATACGAGTACACCGTTATGTCCTTCGGATTAACTAATGCCCCAGCCACCTTCTCTCGACTGATGAATTCGATCTTCATGGAGTATCTGGATAAATTCGTCATGGTTTATCTTGATGACATACTCATTTACTCGAAGAACGAACAAGAACATGCCGAGCATCTAAGGTTGGTATTGATGAAACTTCGAGAGCATCGTCTATATGCCAAATTCTCCAAGTGTGAATTCTGGTTGCCAGAAGTGACTTATCTGGGTCACGTAATCTCTGGCAAAGGTATTGCTGTCAATCCTGAGAGAGTTCAGGCCGTCCTTGATTGGACTCAACCTGAATCAGTTAAGCAAGTAAGGAGTTTCCTTGGCTTAGCGAGCTATTGTCGCCGCTTTGTTGAGAATTTCTCCAAGGTTGCGAAACCTCTAACTGAACTTCTCAAGAAAGATAAAAGGTTCGAGTGGACTCCACAATGCGAGCATAGTTTTCAGGAGTTGAAAAGACGACTGACCTCTGCTCCCGTTCTGGTGCCACCAGATTTATCTAAGGACTTTATTATCTATTGCGACGCCTCGCGACAAGGATTAGGTTGCATTCTCATGCAAGATCGTCATGTGATTGCTTACGCATCTCGACAGTTGCGTCCACATGAGGATAATTATCCCACACATGATCTTGAGCTTGCAGCTGTAGTCCATGCACTGAAAACATGGCGACATTATCTTCTGGGTAATCGTTGCGAGATATACACTGATCACCAAAGTCTAAAATATATCTTCACCCAGCCGGATTTGAATCTCAGGCAAAGACGGTGGGTAGAGTTGATCTCGGACTACGACTTAGGGATAACTTACACCCCAGGAAAAGCCAATGTCATGGCTGATGCACTGAGTCATAAGTCCTATTGTAACAACTTGATGTTACAACAAGGTCAACCACTTCTTCATGAGGAATTTCAGAAGTTGAATCTCCACATTGTTCCTCAAGGATTCCTATCCAACTTGGTGGCGAAACCTACTCTTAAGGATCAAATCATAGCTGGCCAAAAGCGTGATAAGGGAATTTCCCGGATCAAGGAGAACCTTGTTAGCGGTCTCGCTAAGGACTTCTCTATAGATGATCAAGGTGTAGTGCTCTTTCAGGGCCGTTTAGTGGTTCCTAAAAGCCAACATCTCAGGCAGCTGATTCTTAAGGAGGCTCATGATTCTCCTCTCACAATTCATCCGGGTAGTACCAAAATGTATCAGGACCTACGTCAGAGGTTCTGGTGGACTAGGATGAAGAGAGAAATTGCTCAGTATGTTGCTAACTGCGACGTTTGTCGTCGTGTGAAGGCAGAGCATCAAAGGCCTGCTGGCATCCTTCAACCCTTAGCTATTCCTGAATGGAAATGGGATAAGGTCGGTATGGATTTCATCACCGGTTTTCCCAGGACCAAGAGAGGGAACAATGCTATATTCGTAGTCATTGACCGCCTTTCCAAAGTGGCTCATTTTCTTCCTGTTCGGGAAAGCATTACTGCTAGTCAGCTAGCGGAGTTATATGTTTCTCGAATAGTTTCTCTTCATGGTGTTCCCTTGGAGATTAACTCAGACCGTGGAAGTATCTTTACCTCTCGATTTTGGGAAAGTTTTCAAACTGCCATGGGGACTCATCTATCTTTTAGTACCGCTTTCCATCCTCAATCAAGTGGTCAAGTTGAGCGAGTCAATCAAATTCTTGAAGATATGCTTCGAGCTTGTGTTATATCTTTCGGTATGAATTGGGAGAACTGCCTTCCATTTGCTGAATTCGCCTATAACAACAGTTATCAATCAAGCTTGG
Organism: Hordeum marinum; assembly: GCA_022496015.1. Lineage (NCBI taxonomy): Eukaryota > Viridiplantae > Streptophyta > Magnoliopsida > Poales > Poaceae > Hordeum > Hordeum marinum. The sequence continues at coordinate 151,933,863 of CM039678.1, forward strand.
GCAAAGCCCCTTTTGAAGTTCTCTATGGACGAAAATGCCGAACACCTCTTAACTGGTCAGAAGCCGGAGAGAGACAACTCTTTGGTCCGGATATGATCCAGGATGCAGAGGAGCAAGTTCGCATTATTCGTGAAAAGTTGAAAACAGCCCAATCCCGTCAAAAGAGTCAATATGATCGTCATCATAAGTCTGTGACTTACGAAGTTGACGAGAAGGCTTACCTTCGGGTTACACCTCTGAAGGGTACCCATCAATTCGGTATCAAAGGCAAGTTGGCTCCTCGTTACATTGGACCTTTTCGCATTCTTGCTAAACGAGGAGAGGTTGCCTACCAATTGGAACTTCCACCGCATCTTTCCAAAGTTCATGATGTCTTCCACGTCTCTCAACTCAGGCGTTGCTTTTCGGACCCTGTCCGAGAAGTGGACCACGAAACGCTTGATCTCCAAGATAACCTTTCATATCGGGAATACCCTGTTCGTATTCTTCATCAAGCTGAACGTACCACTCGACGCCGGAACATCAAGTTTCTTAAAGTTCAGTGGTCACATCATTCAGACAAAGAGGCGACATGGGAAAGAGAAGATCGTCTCCGACTAGAGTACCCCGCGCTCTTCCGATGACTTCAAATCTCGGGACGAGATTCTTTTGAGTGGGGGTGAGTTGTCACAACCCTAGTAAGAGTCATAGGCTAGTAATGTGTTTGCATCATCATCATCATCTATGCATCAATATGAAATGGGGAGAAGAAGAAAACCCCACCCACTTAATGAATTATAGGATTTCTAGATAAATGAAATTTCAACAAATCCAAAATGCCCATAAAAAATGTCCCCTATGTCTGATAAATAGGGACATGGATATACCAGGGGACATTTGTATTATTTGAACATTTAAAATAATTTGAATTAATGGTTTACATCCCTAGAAAATGACAAATAAAGCAAATATCATTATCACTGTTTCCAAAATAATCTGAAACTATTATTATAAGTTTGGAATATTCAAACTACAATTTAGAAAATATGTGGGTCATTTTATAAAAGTCATTGGACCTGCAAAGGAAATAAATAAATATTAGAAAACAGAAAACAGAAATTAAAAAAAAAGCCAGAAGGGGCTTACCTGGCCCAGGAAGGAGATGGCCCAGCCCACCAGGGCCAAGCGGTCATCTTCAACCTCTGCCAGTAGGCAGAGGCGAAGTGCCGCGCGGCGCCGGGAGGCCTCCACCTCCTCCCTGCCTGGTCGCCCGCCTGGAGGCCCCAGGGCGCGCCAGCTCGCCGTCGCCGAGGTCTTCTCCCTCTCTCCCTCGCGGTCGCCGCTCTCTCTCGCTTCCCCCCCCCTCTGCTCTCCTCCTTCCCCGGCAACCGACGTCGTTCTCGCCGTCGATTCGTCGCCCTCGACGCCTCCCCGACCCTTCCGTCGCCGCCAGAAGCACCGGGGTGAGTCCCCGGTTCGTTTCCCCCTCTCCCCGTTGCTCCTCCCCTCCTCTAGCCCTGCTAGCTGTCGACGCCCGAGGGGACCTCGCCGCCGGCCATGGCACGGCCGTGGCCACAGCAGCCGCAGCCCACACCCGAGCATGTGCCTGTGCTCAGTGCGTCGCCAGGAGCCGTAGCTGCCACAAGTTCCCCCCCCCCCCCCCCGCGCGTCCTGGTCGTCGTTTCCCCGTCGTCCCGAGCTCCAGCCGCCGCCAAAACGGACGTGGCCGTCGACTCCGGCGACCCCGCGACCTCCTGCGGCTCCGGATGGATGCGGCTGTGTGCGGGCTACTCGCCAGTGGCCTTAGCTCGTTAGATAACCCCCTGTAGAAGAAACCCGACGGACGCCGCCGTCTCTGGAGGTCACCGGCGTCAAGCCGCCGGCCAACTCCGGTGGGTTTGACCCGGGTGGACCCCTGGCTTGACTCTATGAGTCAATGACAGGTGGGGCCCCTGTCCAGATTAGTTACGTTAATCACAGATTACTTTAAATCATTTAGTTAAACTAATGTGACACTGACAAGTGGGCCCCGGTCTGCTAATTAGTTAGGATTAATTTTAATTAGTTAGTTAAACTAACCAGACACTGACATGTGGACCCCACATGTCAGGTTTGACTCTGGGCCGAGTCAGCTGACCAGCTGATGTCATCATGACATCATGCTTATGTCATAACTCATTTTCTTATTTTAAAATAATTCCACAAAATGTTTAAAACTTTGAAAAATCATATAAATTAATCTGTAAGTCAGATGAAAATAATTTATATATGAAAATTTATCAGAAAAATCCAATGAATCCAATGGTGCTACTCTCATGCATGATAGAGCAACCCAAATAGGTGAACTTGGACATTTTAGCATTAGGTCATTATATGGAATTTGAAATGAGGACAACTTGGAACCTATATTCAAATCTGAATTAAATAGACATGATCACCATTCACATTAGCTCACCCATGTATACCACTATGCCATGATCATGCATCATATTGTCGCATTTGCTTGTATTGATTGTTCTTATCTACATTGCGGTAGGTTCGAATCCAGACGATACTACTCCGTACCCCGACGAAGGAGAGAACTCTTCCGCAACTCAGCAAGGCAAGCAACCCCATTGATCATTCCGATAACATCCCATTCTCTCGCTCCTGCTCTCATTATTGCATTAGGACAAACGATCACATGTCAGTCATACCCGGTAGATGATCCTATTCTTATGCATGACCTGATCTTGTCACAGTAAATAGCTACACCTTGCAACCTAGCATACCTGGTAGATGCTTGTGCCGTGATGTGCTTAGCTTATCTTCATGCCATGCTGCTATGCTTAGAGTTGTGTCAGGTCTGATTCATCTGGGTGATGAGTTAGAGTGAAACTGTGATGTTCCGATGTGTTGAGCTCATAACGAATCCGTTTTGGTAAAAGGTGGCGATGAGAGGCTATGTAGGAGTACATAGTGGGTTGTCTCATTGAGACCGTTCTTAGGAACTGGGTTCCGTGTTTGAGATCCAAGACGAGATACTACCACATGCTGGGCCCTGAAATATGACCCCGCTCGACTTATCAGTCGCTTAGTCTTTGGTCCAGGTATTGCAAGTAGTTTCTGGTGTTTATAGCTTGCTGGAGGGCGTGCGTAGCGCTGACCCTCGGGGTGGGTTACGACGCGGTAGGCAGTGGCACGGTGTACCAAGGGTCACCCGAATGGTGGGCTTGGGAACCCTGCGCACATCGTTTGGGACCGTAGTGGAAACTTCGGCCGGACTTCCATGCGGGTCAGTCTCAAATAGGCGGTAGCCTGGACTAGAGGTCTTATGTGATTGACGGTCGTGGCCGACTCCCTCGCTGGGCATCCGCTTGAAGGTTGCCGAGGTGCATGGTTTATGGCACACAGCGATAAGTGGCGAGAGCGTGTGTGAAGAAGTACACCCCTGCAGGGTTATGAAACTATTCGAATAGCCGCGTCCACGGATATGGACTACTTGGAGAACTTATGCTGTTCATAGATAATCAAATGGATACTTCTAAAAATCTCAAGACAAGTGTGAGTACCGTGGATGGCACTCTTCCGGGAGGGGAAGGTGAGTCCATGGTGGTGTATTGAGATGGAGTTAGTGGACTCGTGTGCGATAAGTAAAATTGTAACAAAGAGTGTAAAACTGAGTAGTGTAGGTTAGCCATGAGTCAAAGCTGGCTTTCTGCATAAACTCCTCCACCCCTTTGTTGATACATGAGCATAACTAGACTAGGTCTGTTTTAAAGACTTGCTGAGTACGATTGTACTCATCCTTGCTTAATTAATGTTGCAGAGGAAAACCAGGACCCATCAGGTGGGTTCTATCTAGACGTTGACGATGCCGAATAGCTGGTGTCCCAGCTACGACCCTGTGCCGTGTGGCGTGCTGTAGATAGTCAGGCCGTGTGCCCTCTTTTCATTTCACTGTCCGTACTCGGATAGTTCTATGTTTCCGCTGGCTTGTATGAACTTGTTTGTATAACTTGAGTGCTGGGTCATGTGACCCCTATCTGTAAGAACATATTATGCAAGGCTCTTCTGAGCCTTTTAAATAAAAGTCATGTTGTTGTATGGTTATGTTGTGATGCCATAGTTGTATCTATGCATAACAGGCATGTCGTGCGTACGTGCGGCGTGCAACGGTATGTATGGGATCCGACACCTAGTTGTGTGCCTTTAGCAGTACTCCTTACGGGAAACTGTCTTTTTGTGCTTCCACCGAGCCTTGGTAGCTTGCTACTGCTCCGGACACATTGATTGACCGGCATGTATCCTTCTTTGCTGTTGTGTCTGTCCCTTTGGGGAAATGTCTCGCAGTGTAATGGAGTCCCTGTAGCCTGTTACGACTCGTCTACGTGCAGCGATGACATTCGTGTCTCGCGACGTAATGGAGTCCTTGTAACTTGCTACGACTCGTCTACACACGCTTGAGACCGACACCTGCATTGCTGGGTTATGTATGCCTGTTTCCGTACAGATGTGCCACTTGGGTTCTATGACTAGTTATGTCGGCCCGGGTTCTTTGTTGTGTGATTGCCAGCGACATGTTCACATACGTGAGCCAAAAGACGCAAACGGTCCCGGCCAAGGTAAGGCTGCAGCCGTGGAGTACCGTGCGTGAGGCCGCAAAGTGATGTGGCTTGTTACAGTATGGAATCATATGACTTAGGATCGGGGTCCCGACAGTGAAGCACATAGAGTATTCTAGAAAATTGTGATGAAGGTGTGTATCTCTCAAATAGGTGTGTCCAAAAACTGATGATTGTGACATATGAAAGTAAAAGCAAACGACGCTCCAAGCAAAACACATATCATGTGATGAATAAAAATGTAGCTCCAAGTGACATACCGATGGGTTGAGACGAAGAGGGGATGCCATTCGGGGAATCCCCAAGCTTAGACAGTTGAGTATTCCTTAGAATATTAATTGGGGTGACTTGGCAATCACCAAGCTTAGGCTCTTGATACACCAGAATAAGGTGTATCAAGAGCCTAAGCTTGGGGATCTCCATCGTGATGCTTCAATCACACAAAACTCAACAAAACTTCTTGAGATCCATTAGTATAAGAAACATATTACATACCTTAGGTACTGTTATAAATTGATTGTTGTCGGATTTCGGGCTCCACAAAACCCTTGAGCTTCAAACACATGGGCGTGTGCGAAGATCCCCTACAGCCTTGCCCGACCTAGCTTGCTACTCGATGAACACAGCAAAGAACTCACACGATGACGATGAAGAAGATGAACACGACAGTTTACCCATGTTCGGGCCACTGCGAAGTGTAATACCCTACTCCTGCTTTGGTGGATTGCCTCTTGGGGAGGTGAGGTGGATGAAGAAGTATAGTGTTTTGGGGGCCTCGTGAGGTTTGGCGAGTAGTGGAGTTGGTTGATTGGATTGGGATCTAACTGGCCCCCTACTACGAAGCAGCCTACCCTCTATATATAGCGGTGGCCCGACTCCTCTTCCCTTATCGCAATGGCGGGAAGGGATCCCACAACGGCCAATTTTGAAGGGGGACAGGGGTTCATGCTCGCCCTGCCCAAAGGCGGTCTTCGCCTGCAAAGTAGCTATCGACACCGCAGGGACAGGCTCAGCGATGACAACCGCCCTGCGAGATGGGTGGTTGTGGTCTTCTTGTACCGGAATGGAAACCTTTGGGGGCGCTTTGGGAACCAGCATACGTCATTGATCCCTTTGCACCAAAGGGGAAATTGTGCCGCCAGGCTTACTGGTTCTTTGCCACTCCGGAGAGGTCCTGAGGAGGCCCATCCTTTGCGAGTCTTGTCGTTGTCCTTCCTCGCGAGGCCAGGGCCCTCAGGAGGGCCTTGTCTTGAGTGGAGCCTCGCCTGGTCCCATTTGGTTGATATAGTGGGCCATGCCCTGGGCTGCAAGCAGGCAGGTCTGGGTACCTCCATTCCCAGAACACCCACAGTAGCCCCCGGTCCCAAGGTGCGCTAGAGCTGGCTTACGAGTGAAGCCTGGAGGACGGCCTGAAGAGCCGCGGGCCCCAATTGCCTACGGGCCAGGCTTGGCATGCGTTAGATGCCTCGGCGGCAATGACTCCGCTCCCTGAGGCCGTCCGGAACCGCACCCAGTTGGATTGACACGACGCCTGGGTGCAGCATAGGCATCATTGCTTCCCATCAAGTGTTGTCGCTGATGTAGGCCATGTGGACGCGACCCTTCAGAGGGCAGGGGAGGCGACGTGGATGGAACCACATTGATCGAACCGCGTTGCGCCGTTTGAGGGGCGCGTGACGCCTACCCTCCCACGACGCCTCGTGGCCGCGGTTCCACCTATAAAATCGTCCTGTCCCTGGCCAGGGAAGGGTATTGCAGCCTTGAGGCTTCCCCTTGTTTCCTTCATTCTGCCAACACAAAACCCTCTTTCCTTCTCGTCCCCCTACCCTTCATGGAGTCCGGAGGAAGTGGTGCAGGCGCAGGGAAGCGGCCAGTTCCTCTGGCTCCCTCGCCCTCCTCTGGAGCCAGCGGCGGGGCGCCCTCGGGGTCAACGCAAGTTCACCAGCAGTGGGCCCTAGCCGACGAGTAAGTATTCCGCCGCCTACTTCTTCTCTCTCTCTCTCTTCTGTCAATCATATGGTACTTCATCTCCTTCCCCTCCTTCCAGGACTCCCGTGGCCAAGAAGCGCAAACTTGGCGAGCTTCAAGAGGAAGTAGAGACGCTGCAGGCCCAGTTGACCATCTCCGAGGCGAGGCCGAGGCCCGGGCGGAACTGGCGTCCTTCCAATCCCAGGTTCAAGAGGCGGCCGACAACGTGCAGGTCACCAAGGACGAGCTAGCGCATGCCAGGCTGCTGGAGTCCCTCCGTGCCAAGCAGTTCGAGGACATTGCCTGTTGCGCGGCTACCGCGGTGAGCCGGTTCGTCGGCGATGCCCCTCGCTTCCGCACGTGCACGGCGATGGGGGTTACCTTGAGTTCTTCCGGAAGGTGGTGGAGGCGTTGGAGACCGGCATCTCTCACGTCGAGGCGGACAGCGCGTCCAATGCATGCGATCTTCTGGATCTTTCCTTGACGCTCGTCTACTCCAACCTGCGCCGCCTCGCCCTGCAGCTCGACCTCCGGCCCCTTGGAGAACAGGTGCTGGACGAGCTCCAGTGCCCCCTCCGGGACAAGACGCACCCGCTCGTGGAGGCCATGGTGGACCGGTTCATCCAGGTTCCCGCCTTAGGCGACGAGGACGACTCCGACGCCGAGCCGACCGATAGCGCGGGCGGCAACAACGACTCCTCCCCTTAGGTACCCTCCATTCCTATTTACAGGTACCTGTAATGCTCGAAAGAACCCTGCCTCGTGGAGCGTTAATCTTTCGCATGTTACCTTCGCCGTCTTGCTTTTCTTCCTCGATTTGCTGGTTGTGGTGTTGGTTGGCGCTGCCATGCTCATGGTCCTGCGTTGGCCCCCAATACTGCCCCCGCGAGGCTCTCCCCCTCTAGGGGAACTCGCACCTATTGCTCCTGTCGAGCCTTGGGCCTCGCAGCCCATCGTGATCGAGACTCTCCTCGCGTGTCTCCTCCTTTCCTGCTTCATCCCTCGGGGGCTTTGGTAAATGCACGTAGTAGCCGTAGTTCCTGCATTTTTAGGTTAGCATGTGCAGTCCTCATGTCATTCCCCTGGTCGTTATTAGGCCAGGAGGCTCCTGATGGTTTCGATAGTATACTTAGCTTTGTATGACGCTGGCAATTCTGTGTCTCGAGGTGAGACGGGCTATTCCGTCAAGCTGTGACTCCATCCGTGATATCTTCTTCTTACCTGCTGAACGGTTTGTGGGCCCTTTCAACATTCTGCGTCTATAGGTCCCAGTCCCGCACATTTCCCCACCACCGTTAGGTACGAGCGGAGAGGACTTACTTCACGAGGCGAGGCCCCGGTACCCCTGATACCAACTAGAAACCATGGACGGCACCAGGAAGTTGAGTGGCATTATGACCGGTAAGGCTCCCGAGGAACGATGCCCAGGAGCCCCCTTTTTCGACGCACAAAAACGCTCTACGTCGTCAGGTCCCAGTCCTGCGCATTTCCCCACCACCGTTAGGTACGATCGGAAACCAAGTACGCACTTCACGGGGCGAGGCTCCGACACCCCTGACGCCGACCAGAAACCAAGGATGACATCAGGGGGACGAGTGGCCTTATGACCGGTAAGTCTCCTGAGGCATGCTGTTGAGGAGCCCCTTTGACGCTCAAGCGATCCCCCATTCCATTCCTCCGGGTGTTGCCTCGGGAGGCTCTGGGGCCTCCCGAGGATCCATGTTGTGATGTCAAGATGCGGTTGGAGCTCCCGAGTGGGGGTATACACTTGAAAATTGCGTGCCCATGAGGCGGCGAGGCCTTGCTATCCAGATCCTGATGCCTTGGGGCACCAAAGCATTGGGCTCCTTCCGAAACACCATTCAGAAAGAGAGAATTCAAGTTTGGCAAAACGAGAAAACAAAGAAAGAGAAGTCCCTGCCCTTTTTATTTTAAAACATAGGATCACGAAATCTTCGAGCTTCTGACAGGCTCAAGCACAAAAAAGGGCCATCGAAGGCTGCAACTTGAAATACAAAAAAGAGCGAGAAAAGCGCCGCGTCCGGCTGTTAGAGTTGTCCTTCGTCTTCCCCCAACGCTAAGTGTAGGGCATCCATGTTGCATGGGCACAACTATTGATGGGTAGTGTTGTCTTCTCCGCCAGCTCCGGGCTGTGGCTGCCACATTGCGTAGGAGGAACCCCTCTGCGTCCTCGGGGGCCTCCAGGCGTATACAACCCGCCCATTGTTACATGAGAGTGTAACAGCCCTGGGCAAGCCCCCAGGCGCATGGCTTTGTGGCCCTTAGCCTCCTCAAGAATCATCCTGTGCATTTCTACCCGGTTGTGCGCCCTTATGACCCTAACCGAGTACATCGTTCCCCGCGCAACCACAGGATTGCACTCCCGCGGCCCAAACATGAGCATGATCCATTGACGCGGCCATAAGAGTGTTTTGTCGATGAAGTGTACCTCGTAAGGCACTTGTGCACCGTCTGGATAAGGTTCTGAGGGCCTCGGGAGGCCCATCCTCCTGAGGCCATGCTGGAGCCATAGTTGTCGCGGGTGGCCCGCGCTGCGTTTGTCCCGTTGCTCCCCCGGGCCATTACTCCTAAGTCCTGGGGCTTGGCCCATCATTGCTTTACCACGAGGGTACCTGCAGGTGCCACGCCCCACGGCCTGGGGATGCCCTCCTGCTCGCGTCGCCCGGGCCCGACGCTTCGCTGACGGGAGCGCCAGGCCCGGCTCGAGGAGGACGCCCAGAGTGCTTCTTACTCTTGGAGGGTGCTGGCGCCTCCAGTGGGCACTTGAACCTCCCCCCCCGCCAGGTGGGCCAGGAGGTATGACGTAGCATGGTACGTAGGGATCCACGTAGGTGCTTGGTCCGGCTCTTAAGTCGTCCACCGGTGCGCCGGGGACGGACCCTCACGGTGGCGGGGGGAGGTGGCCACGCGCGCGTCCGCCAACGCCGTTGGGTGGGCCTCGCGTCTATTGGTGTAGATTCCCTCCTTGGTACCCTGATGCGCCTCCGCCGTCATTGCTTGCTTGTCCGGATGCCTGCGCCGCCCGCTGACTGCGCTGGATGGAGTGCTCCCGTCTGGCCAAACCGGGCTGCTAAGGGCCTGCCGGGTTGCGCGGATGCGTGTCGGTGTGCGCACCGGGTGCCCCGCCATTTCCTCTCTGTGTTTGGTGGTTGTCGCTGGGCTGCGCACAAAAACTGGTCATCAGGATTCGAAGAAGAAGGAGCACAGCGTGTCGCGCGCCCCATTCGGCCCCATCTAGTGTGGGAGGGGCCTTTCCACCGGCAGGCCCGGGGGCGGGCTTTGCATGCGAGCCCCCGGCGCCTGGCGCCTGTGGTCTTAAAGAAGAGTGAGAAGGGATGGTATGCTAGGCGATGGCGACTAGCTCCGCAATGTGATCCTCCCATGCGTCCAAGCCCCCGTGTGTCGGTCGGTGGCGCAGCATCTCGCTCGCCAGTAGTAGCGCATCGTGCGTGTCGAGGTCTCCCACGTAGGTTTGGTGTGTTGCTAATGTCGGGGGCGCTGCCTGCTCGCCGTGTGCCTGATCTCGGGTTGGGGGTCCCGAACTGTGAGACTAGGATCGATGGTAACAGGAGACGAAGGGGACATGAGTTTACCGAGGTTCGGGCCCTCCTATGGAGGCAATACCCTACGTCTTGCTTGATTGTATTGATGGTGTAAGCGGTTACAGAGTTGATCTACCTCGAGATCGTATGTCTAACCCTAGATGAGTTGTTCTGCCTCTATACCCTAAAACTCTCCGACTTATATAGATGTCGAGGAGGCCTAGTGTTTACATATGGTCAGTTACATGTCCAAGAGATAAACATGCCTATTTACTACACCAAACGTGGAGCGCAAGCCGTGCTCCTTGAAGCTTCCAACCTGGTAACTGGGCCTTGAGATCATCATGTGTTCAGCAAGTGGTCCATACAGTTCGGCCCGTACACAACAGGTCAGCTATCCGAGGACCCGCTAATATAGGACTCCCTTAGTAGCCCCCAAGCTTTCCTCCAATGCCAAGAGTCTTCAACTCAAGTTGCTTCGCGAACACAGTCTTCGGCTTGCGAGGTGAGTTCCTTCCGCCGAACCATAGTTCGGCCTCCGATGACAAATAGTTTTCCGCATTACGACACGTACGAATTATGTGAGATGATTCGGCCCTTTTTTGAAGGCCAAGCGTCGGGAAAAAGGTAATGTTTCCTAACGATCTTTCTGATGAAAGGTCACAGCCCATGCCGACCGATAGGCTAGTTACATGTACTCGATCTCTCCACATGGCTCGTGTCCCGTTTTATATGGGATGTAGTTAATTATACGCCCACAATGGCTCATGCGTCTTGATAAGTGGAGATAATCACGGCCTCATTACAATCCATAGCATAATCAAAACAAGAAAACTATGCAAGCAAAACAGAATATGTTTAAAACAGAACAGTCTCTAGCAATCTATAAAGAGCTCATACTTATGTGACTCTAAAAATTATGAAAAATTAGTACAACGTGTAGATTTGTATATAAATACTGTGTAAAAATTTAAGATCATTACCGTGCTCCGGTAAAAACTGAAAATTCTTGTACTTGAGTCAAAGTTTATGTTATGATTCAACATCGTTTCTACTCATCTTGTGAGTCATCCCAAAGGTTGTACTTGGCACAAGAACTAATTAAAACATAAAAACATAATCATTATAGAGGCAATAATAATTTTATCACAAAATAAAAGATAAATATTGTGTTGCCTCCCAACGAGCGCTATTGTTTTATGCCCCTAGCTAGGCATAATGCATAGTTTCAAGTGTTGTCATCCTTGACATCAAGCTCCTCAATAACACAACTATGATTAATGGGAACAATGGGAGGCTTGAAATAGGATCCTTTATTAAGTTCACAAAATTGGGATGAACACTAATCATTTTGAGATTTGTTTTTAGAAGGAGCTGTACTAATGCTCTTAGGAATGTATATGAACTTGGGATTTTTGTCTCGTGAGGTACTAGCATTAGATTTATATGGTGTGAAAGCGGAACCCACTTTATAAATGACCTCCACCATTTTATCAATTCTACTCAAACCTTGTTCTACCCTCTTATCACTAATGGTGTCATTTTCCTTTACAGTTTTCAAAGTCATTCCTACCCGTGACCGAAATTGAGTGATATGATTATGAAGTTTTTTTATCTAATTCCTCAATTGGTTCACTAGTGATCATTTTCTTTACAATAGCATCAAACCTTTGCACAACATGTTCCAAGGTTAAATTGGTTTCATTAACGATAATGGGTGGTGTTCCAACAAGATTTTTAATTGCATTATAAGCATCCAATGTGTGACACATTAAGAATTTCCCACCAATGATGGTGTCAAGGAAAAACCTATACCAAGTTGTCAAACTAACATAAAAATTATGAAGCATAGTTGTAACGCTCAATATGCGATCCTATCCTTATTTTGGCTTGAGGGCCTCGATAGGGATAGAAGTGCATCTCGTCATTTCGCAAGAATGGATATCATTACAAGTATGTGTAAAGAAAAGATGAGTATATGGAATTGGCTTAGACTCGCCACAAGATAAATCATGATTACATTTATACGACAACATATTAAATCGTCATACATAAGAGTAGGGTCCGACTATGGATGAAATCAAACGATAAAAATGACATACATCCTTGCTATCACAGGCTGCCGGCATGGAACCCATCCTAGATTGAATAAGAAAAAGAAGAACAAGAAGAAGAAAAACTCCAAATCAAACAAGCATCATGCTCAAGTCAAAGCATCACATTACATGTACCTGCAATTGTTGTTGTAATAATCTGTGAGCCACAGGGACTCAACAATCTCATTTCCAAGCGTATCAAGACTAGCAGCAGCAAGCACTAAGCATTTATTTGAGTGACTAACTTACGAGTACAATAATAAGAGGGGTAATCTACGCATAATCAGACGTGAACTAGTAATGATCAAGAAGTGATCCTGAACACCTACTTACGAGTCAAACATAACCCCACCATGTTCTCTCTTGGATTCAAAACTCATAAGAAGAGACGGTCACGTTATGCAAACAGTTGGTGTATTTTATTTAAGTTTACTTCAAGTTTCTTATGGCCGGATGTTAAACAAATTTCCATGTTGCCACATAACCGCGGGCACGGCTCCAATAAAAGATTTAACCCTGCAGGGGTGCTCCAACTCATCCATCACAAACTAGCCACACGCTAAGTGGAACACCTCAACCACGAACAACCCGTAGTATCCTTAGAATTCTGGTGGAAAACCTCAACCTTGAGATGTCCCAAAGTATCCTTAGAATTCCGTGCACAAGACGTTCGAGAAAGGTAAAACCAATCCAGCAAGTCCCTTTTATCCCATACACAACAACCCCCTTACTCGGGTTTATGCTTCTGTCACTCAAGCAACCCACTATAAGGGAATCATGAACGTATTGCAAAACCCTACAGTGGGAATCCTTCACGTGTGCGCGGCACAGAAGGCACCATAGGACAGTACAAAAATAAACATACAACTCAAACCAATATAGATCATCAATCAACCCAAAGGACAAAAGAAATCTACTCAAAACATCATAAGATGGAAACACATCATTTGATCATAATATGTGGCATAAAACACCATGTTCAAGTAGGGGATTACAGTGAGGTGCGGGAGAGTGGACTGCTAAAATTAGATGACGATGGTGATGAAGAAGGTGATGTTGATGAAGATGATCACCGTGTCGATGGTTCCCCCGATGGCACTCCGGCACCACCATGAGAGAGGGGGAGATGGTCTCCCCCTTGTGATTCCTCCTCCATGGCCTCTCCCTCGATGGGGAGAGGTTCTGCCTCTGGTCCTTGGCCTCCATGGTGTTGATGGCCCCTCCGGGATGATGAAGTTGGCCTACGGTGATGGTGACCCCCACCGGCAGGGTGCCAGAGAGGGCCAAGATTTGGCTTTCGTGGCTCTGGAGGTTTGCGGAGGTGGAACTCCCGATCTAGATTTATTTTCGGAGGTTTCTTTATTTATAGGAATTTTTGGCATTGATCTCACTTCAAGGGGGCCACGAGGAAGTCACAAGCCAGGAGGGCGCAGCTACCCCCCTAGCCGCGCCTGGGTGGCTTGTCGCCTCCTCGTGGCTCTTCTCGCCCAACTCCAATGCTTTGGGGTCTCTTTTGGTCCATAAAAAATCACCGTAAAATTTCAGCCCATTCCGAGAACTTTTATTTATGCACAAAAAACGACACCATGGTAGTTCTGCTGAACACAGCATCAGTCCGGGTTAGTTCTAATAAATCATACCAAAATCATATAGAATTATTGTAAACATGGCATAAATACTTCATAAATTATAGATACGTTGGAGACGTATCAACATCCCAAAGCTTAATTCCTGCTCGTCCTCGAGTAGGTAAATGATAAAAGAAATAATTTATGAAGTGTGAATGCTAGCAAGTGCACAAGTTTGATCAATGATAGTTGCAAACACCTTTTCTATCATCATAAACAGTACGCCATCTGATAAACCTTCTCATGATGAATTAACAAGCTATTCACATGTTAAATATAGACCATAAAGTTTCTTGAAAACTAACAAACTATGCTTTCAGTCACCAAACAATTGCAATTCATTTTATTTTCTGGAAGGGTCTACGTAAGAGCTTTGATTTAGCAAATTCCACATACTCAACTATCATATAGTATTCCATGGTTGCTAACACTCAAAGCATATTTTTAGAGCAAATGGCATCCATCGAACACAGAGAAAGATAGGGGCTTAAAGTTTTGCCTCCCAACTTATTTATCTTATAGATAATTGTCAACAATAATAATTCATGATCAAATATATTTGAATGGACATATATGCCTAGATCATTCCCCAACACATGACTCTTGCCAAGAGAAAAAAGGCAAAATATAGGAAGTGGTGAAGATCACCATGACTCTTGTATAAAGGTAAGTACTAGAAAGTAAAAGATATGCCTTTCGCAAGGGGAAGCAGAGGTTGTCATGCACTTTATGTTTTTGGATATGCAAACCCTTAATGCAAAGGAATGTCACATTGTATTTCCCTTTGTGATAGCAACCTTTATTATGCAGTCTGTCGCTTTTATTTCTTTACCATCACAAGTTCGTACAACGCTTATTTTCCCTTACAATAAAAGATCATACATATTTAGGGGTAATTTTTATTGAATTTTGCACCAATGACAACTTAGTTGAATGATTTTACTAAATACATAGGTAGGTATAGTGGACTCTCACGTTAAAACTAGTTTAAGGGTTTTTGGATGCACGGGTAGTATTTCCACTTGGTGCGGAAGTTTTGGCTAGTATGAGGTGGAAGCAAGCACCACATGTTGGAGGATCCATAACAATATAACTTCTATACAAATATACCCAAGCATAACTCATTACGTTGTCTTCCTTGTCCAACTTCAACTAATTTGCTCATGTTTCAAAATAATTAATGGGGCTCACAATCATAGAAGATGTCCAAGATAGTATATTTATATGTGAAAACTCTCTTCCTTCAATATTCTTTCATGAATTTTTCAAGTGGCCAATGCGGTGTTTGCTAACTTTCAATGAATTTTACCACCTATAATTCTTATATGTGAAGTCATTACTCCCCATGGGATAAGTATATGAAGCATTTTTAATTTCAGATTTATGATATTCAATTCATCTAACCATTTACTCAAAGGATATAAGTGAAGCACGAGAGTGAATGACAAACTACTCCAAAAAGATAAAGTGAAGATCAATGCGTAGTCAATTAGTTAAATAGCCATGTGAGGACTCTCTCTTATTCAAAATTTCAGATCCAATGATTTTATTGAAACTGCAAATAAAATAAAATTGCACTCCAAGAATAGCACGCATCATGTGAACGAATAAATTTTTTGGCTCAACATAGGCTAACCAATAATTGTTGATGAAGAGAGGTGGGATGCGTAG
Source organism: Hordeum marinum (assembly GCA_022496015.1). NCBI lineage: Eukaryota > Viridiplantae > Streptophyta > Magnoliopsida > Poales > Poaceae > Hordeum > Hordeum marinum. The sequence continues at coordinate 151,949,372 of CM039678.1, forward strand.
CATCCCCAAGCTTAGATATTTGGGAGTTCTTGAAATATTTGTGTGGGGTTCCTTGAGAATCATCAAGCCTGAGCTTTTGTATCTTGTTCAATCCTCTCATATTCCGGTTTCACCTATTCTCAAAAACTTCATCCACACAAAACTCAAAAAAAACTCGTGAGATAGGTTAGTACACATAAGAACAAATCCACACTTCATGTACTGCCAAGGCAAGTTGCACAATAATTTTCAAACATTAGGTATTGTATACTATCATTTCCACTTTTTGTATCTACCAATATAGTCTATGGAAACTATAGGATACATAGATAACAAAACTATGACATCAATCTGTCTAAATAGAATAGTCTGTAGCAATTTATTAAACCAGTGTACCTCTGTAACTCGAAAAATCATCAAAATTTAGGAAATTCTAGCGAATTTATATGAAAACACTGTGTAAAACTTTCAGAAACTTTCCACGTCCAGTAAAATATGAAAATTCAAACACTACAACAAAAGTTTCTATGTTTTACACAACACACTCAAACATGCAATGCAAGCATCCTAAGGAAATTCTTGGTACTTTTTATTGAAAAACAAGATTATAAATAACACCTAACAAGGAACAACAAAATAAAATGACGACTCAAGCAAAACTCAAATTGTGTGACAAATAAAAATATAACTCCAAGTAAGATATACCGATAGTATTGAAGACTAAAGAGGGGATGCCTTCCGGGGCATCCCCAAGCTTAGACGCTTGAGTATTCCTCGAATAATACCTTGGGGTGCCTTGGGCATCCCCAAGATTGGGTTCTTGTCACTCCTTATTCTCCTCATATCGGTATCTCACCCAAAACTTGAAAACTTCAATCACACAAAACTTAAGGGAACTTTGTGAGAACGGTTAGTGTAATAAAGATAGATCATTCACTTAGGTACTGTCAAGACAAGATTCATAATTATTACCACATGATACCTAATGTATTTCATCATTACCACAATTTATATTAATCAGTATAATCTATAGGAACACTTGAAACAAGCAAACTATGCATGCAAAACAGAATCTGTCAAAAACAGAACAGTTTGTAAGATCTGGATGATCACCATACTTCCCTGACTCTAAAAATTCTGAAAAATTAGGATATTAGCAACCAATGTATATCTCTCGATCTATCACTCTCACATGCAAATTCTAGTAGCGATAGTGGTTATAATCACAGATACACGAATTGGGGAAGGAAGGAAGGGGAAGAACAGGGTGCCGCCACCGTCGGGTTCGTGATCCACTTGATAAACCGAATCTTGCCTTATTCCTTGTACTTGTAGTCTACGGTGCTCGATGGTCTCCTGATGGGCCAGGACCATGCACTGGTCCAAGGGCAAGCCCACGTACCAGTCAGTAGAGGGCTCCAGACATCCCTCCCTTCTTGAAATTCAGCTTGACCCCAAGCCGACAACACCCAGAACTGCCCGGATCCCATTGCAGTTGAGGATGCTTGACTTGGTTATAGCCATGATAGTAGCCGAAGCTGGGGTGGTCTTCAACTGAGTAGGAGCAGTAGTTGTGGCTGACGAGAACACCAACGAAGAAGGCATCAAAGGCAAAGCAATTGTCAGCACCTCTATGGCCGAAGCCGAGGTAGTACTCCAGGTCGGCGGAGCTTTGTGCGAAGACGGTGGCGACTATGATGACATGCCTCCCTTCTTGAAAATGCCCTTGATTGTAGCAGGTAGAGGGCACCACGCCATCCATTCCTCGTGCTCCCATGCCAGTTAGCTCTTCCATCATAGCCGTCGACGTTTGGAAATTAGACTCCACAGAAATAACCTTCTTAGCATCACCAGATGTACTCCCAGATGATGTTCTTGCCCTTTCATGTTCCGATCCAATCTCTATACAAACAGACTCACTGTTGCTATGCCCATAAGCATTAGATGTACTGGAAGATGCATCGTCGCCTCGGTTTTCATTCACACCATTTTTGAGGATTTTCATTATGAACCATTGGTATGTTACATGTTTCATCTCGAAGAGTCTCAGCGGAATGCTTGTCGCATGATCCAGCCTTGGTATCTTCGAGAAGGAACTTAGAGTCAACTTGAGACACCACTGCCCCCTCTTTCTCATCTTACTCTCCATCTGAACCATTGCTGCTTGCATCGATCTGATCTGCATTAGTGGATCCATCACTTCATGTGTCTTCTTCATGGGAAACATCATCCCTTGGAACATGCTTCTATCATCATGGGAAAGCTGGTCCTCGGTAGCATTGCAGTACTCGTTTTTCTTATCATAAGAATGCTGCACATGATAAACAAGCCAAACAGCCACACCCTTACGTAATGGCTGCTTAGTGAAACATAAATCTTCCTTGTACTGTCTCAAAGACCACCAGCACAATAACTGGCATGGGCGGATCTTCATGATTCTTCCAAGGGATTGGAGCACCGTCTCTGCGTACTGCCATTGTGAAAGATTAAAGCATGACCACTCCCTTGGAATTTTTCTTGGCTGAAAAGTATAAGGTGCACTGACATGGGCCTAGTATGAAGTATTCCATGCAATTTATCAGAAAGAGGAATGCCATCGATAACAGCATACGAAAATCCAAAACTTGATGCTCATAGTTTTTCCTCTGCTCCTGGCCTTTGTACGCAATATCTTTAATGCTCCAGAATTTGAGATCAAAGCACTCATACAACTGTCTGACTTGCTCTACAACTACAAACTGTTGCTCAACAATTTCTAACGAACCAGTGCCGGCGTCATATATAGTCATAGGTGAACCAACATTTTTAACACTAGCATAGTAGTTAGCAAGGAGCTCCACAATAGGTAGTTCCAACCATACCTGCACTGCTCGAGGCTTGTCGGGAAGTAAGAGAATTTGAAATATATGCATGAGGCAGAGCCTAGTAGCAGATGTTTTCCTCCAGGGACCAAATGGCCATGCCACTTCCCATTGGAATTGTCCAAAATAGCGAGGAAAAGCAGACTGGATGTTGGATTCAAGTCTCTTTGTTCCAACATGTTCACCATCACAACAATCTCTCTGCTCAAAGGAAACCAAGAAAGTAAGTTGCTCAACAGGCACTGATTGTTGCTCCACTGATGGTTCCATAAAAATATGCAACTGAGTGTCATGTACAAATTGCTGCAATGTGCTCCCCATTGTTGGATGGTGGTCAGGTGACCACCAAATAACGCTAGACTCATCACTTGTATGTATACCAAAGACCTTAATAGCAATGTTCACTGCCATCTCTACTTGTATAGGGGGAGGCCACGATTGCTACTTGATTTTATTCCATAACATTGGCAAAAGCAAGCCTTTGCTCTGGATCACAAGGTGAACACCATGCACTGCATGTGCAGTCAGTGCACGGTGCAGCAGAAGACCTGCAGAGTCGAGGTAGATAACGTCGGGCAGCGAACTAGGCCAAGAAATTTTCCACAAAACTGAACTGCTTGGGCCGTTGTTCTCTGATGTAGCTGTACGTATGAGCCCCCTGAATACTTCCACGGCAAGTAAACTATACCTCCTCTTTTGTTGAGGCGCAAACCAGTACTTGGTGCTTACCCGAAGACTAGAACTAGGAGCGGTACACATAATTTCAAGCAGCTTGTAGTGCCAGTGTAAAAGACACAAGCGGGATGCCCAACCGCACTGTGATTAACACATCGTCCTCACTAGTAATCGTATGATCACAGAATTAGCTCTTGCTACTATAAAGATTCAGCAAACAACCTTCTCAGAGGAATATAGTTTCAGGTGCACACTTAGTAGATACCTCCAGCTCGAGGATGCTCTGAGACAACTCAGATCACCAAATAAATTCGTCTTCACATAAGTAACTTGTGGTAGCAACCCATCTTGATTCAGAGTCATACTTTGATGAGAGCAAGCAAACGACGGCCACCGCAAAGATCGTACCTCATTTCCGTCAGCAAGATCCATCCAAAACGACAGCCACAGCGTTGGGCGTAGCATCAGCCCCTGATGCCTTGTGCATGGTAAGACGTCCAGGTCACGGTCCAGGAATGGCTGCATTGCAACCACAGTGTTGGTAGCCGTATGAACGAGGTCGGCATGGAGCACACGTGTGGCTGTTGGGAGCAACGATGCCGTCGTGACTGGAGGTGGAAGTGACTTGGCACCAACTTGGTTCGAGCATTGTGTCGAACAGATCCTGGGCGCAATGACGATGCAGTCAGGAGACCCATCACAGAGGACCTCAATGAACTTGTGCGTCCTTGCAGCGGGTGAATAGGTGTCGGGGAGGACTACAGGTGTGGTGATGGTCGTCATAGGGGTGGTGGAGCCGACGAACTTGTCGTCACAACCAGAGAATACCACGCCAGTGGTCGATGATGGGGTCAGCGCCACGGCCGCGAGGCGTGTATGGGGCATGACGGGAGTATCCAATGTGGTTGGGGTAGTGGATGAAGCAGCCGAATTTAGTCCTTCCTCACTAAGCGGCGCCGAAGAGGGGGCACGCTCCTGTTGCAGAGTAGTTACATGCATGTCGTCAAGCTTGGTGTTGTTTGACCTGATGGTGTCCGTGTTACTACGAAGCTCGACTCACAATTCCTCCATGCGGGAGATAATCTTCTCAAAATAATCCTTGATAAATGGATCCATGGCTCCTTCAACGATTGCCTCAGATGGTTGTGATGGAATATTTTTTTGGAAAATTATTGCTGGCTCTGAATACCAGATGTTAGCAACCAATGTATATCTCTCGATCTATCACTATCACACGCTAATTCTAGTAGCGATAGTGGTTATAATCACAGATACACGAATTGGGGAAGGAAGGAAGGAGAAGAACAGGGTGTCGCCGTCGCCGGGTTTATGATCCACTGGATAAGTCGAATCTTGCCTTCTTCCTTGTACTTGTAGTCTACAGTGCTCGATGGTCTCCTGATGGGCCAGGCCCATGCACTGGTCCGGGGGCAAGCCCACGTACCAGTCAGGACAGGGCTCATGACACAAAACTTAACAAAACTTTGTGAGAAGGGTTAGTGTAATAAAGATAGATCATTCATTTAGGTACTGTAAATAAAAGATTCATAATTATTCTCACATGATACCTACTGTATTTCATCATTTCCACAATTTATATTACTCAATATAAGCTATAGGAACACTTGAAACAAGCAAGTATCCACACTATCCCAAATGCTTTACTTGACACTTTATTGAAATAAAAGGAAAAAACATGATTACTACAGTATGTTAATCAAGTGAACACATCAAAATATAAAGTAAAAATGTTGGGTTGTCTCCCAACAAGCGCTTTTCTTTAATGTCTTTTTAGCTAGGCATGATATTTTAATGATACTCTTTCAAGCCAAATTACGATGATCTTTTTATTCATACGCTAAAAGATATAAATGAAGTTCATAGAGAATTCTACAATTAATATAGTTTAGCCAATATTCAAGCTCAAAATATGTAAGTGAAGCACACGAAGCATTCTATAAAGCCATACTCAAAAGATTTAAGTGAAGCACAAAGAGCATTCTACAAAGCCTTACTCAAAAGATTTAAGTGAAGTGCATGAAGCATTCTACAAATCAATGAAGGACTAACTCATATTATAAGGGTGCATAAAGGAAAAGAAAAACACAAAAGACGCATATCATGTGAACAAAACAAAAACCGCGGTATACCGATAATTGTTGAAGAATAAAGATGGGATGCCTTCCGTGGCATCCCCAAGCTTGGATGCTTGAATCTCCTTGAAATATTTACTTGGGGTGACTTGGGAATCCCAAAGCTTGAACTATTGTCTCTCCATATTCTTCTTATATCGATAACTCCTCGATCTTTGAACACTTCATTCACACAAAACATAACAAAACCCTCATGCGATCCATTAGTATAATAAAGCAAAATACTACTTTAATTACTGTTGTGAACTCATTAAAAATTCATATTAGCATTATATCTACTGTAGTCCAACTTCACCATGGTCCATACCCCCCGATACAACCCATAGATTCATCAAAATAAGAGAACAATGCATAGAAAACAGAATCTGTCAAAAACATGACAGTCTGTAATAATCTGGAAACTTCGTATACTTCTGTAACTCAAATAATTCAGAAAATTTAGGAAAAATAAAAACAATTGCATAGAAGTACTCTGTAAAAATTTGAGAAACTTTTGACGTTCCAGTAAAAAATGTAAATTCACGCACTACAGCCAAAGTTTCTGTTTTTGCACTGCACACACCACACAAGCAATCTAATCATCCTAAAAGCAAATCTTGGCACATTATTTTTATAATACAATGGATATATGCAAGGGGATAATTATGTTACAGAAGCTTCCATGAAAAATTCTACATTGTTTGCATGAGCATGAACCCACAAGGAGCTAAAGGTAATATCAACCCCACACTGAATGTTTGCTTCCATCTAGAAACGAGAGATAAAACTATGTTGTGGGTATGAATAGGATAGCTTTGCATGATAATGAAGAAATAAAATATCAAAATAGGTGTTGTTAACATAATATTGCAATATATTACAAATAGTGAGTGTGGAGTAATGATGGGTCGGTGTGCGAAATTATCCTAGGCAATAGTTAACAAGATCGGAAATCATTATTAAAATTTTATATGAGGGAGGGGCATAAGCTCACATACTTTCTCTACTTGGATCATATGAACTTATGATTGGAAATCTAGCAAGCATCCGCAACTACTAAATATCATTAAGGTAAAACCCAACCATGGCATTAAAGCATCAAGCCCCCTTTATCCCATACGCAACAACCCCCTTACTCGGGTTTATGCTTCTCTCACTCAAGCAGCCCACTATAAGCGAATCATGAACGTATTGCAAAACCATCCAGTGGGAATCCTTCATGTGTGCGCGGCACGGAAGGCACCATATGACAGCACCAAAATAAACATAAAACTCAAACCAATCTAGATCATCAATCAACCCAAAGGACAAAAGAAATCTACTCAACACATCATAGGATGGCAACACATCATTGGATCATAATATGTGGCATAAAGCACCATGTTCAAGTAGGGGATTACAGCGGGGTGCGGGAGAGTGGACCGCTAAAGGGAGATGAGGATGGTGATGAAGAAGGTGATGTTGATGAACACAATCGCCGGTGATGGTTCCCCCGGTGGCACTCCAGCACCACCAGGGAGAGGGGGAGATGGTATCCCCCTTGTGCTTCCTCCTTGTCGGTGTACTAAAGTATGGGCCTTTTAGTACCCTGTACTTGTGCACGGACAGTTGTAGCCATACCAGCGACAAGGCCTGCCAGGGAGCAACTGGGAACAAATACAACGACATCAAGGAAGCATTCAAGCCAACAATAGAGACCGAAGGCTGGGACTCGGCAAGATCTTGCCGAGATAGCCTACGGAGCCCGGCAAGGCGAAGCCCCGGCAAGACCCCGCCAGCGCAGAGGCCAGGTGTCGCCCCACCGGGGCACGTGTCAAGGTGTCGGCGATGGAAGGGCTAAGCGGTGTTGATGGGATGGGGTCCTGTCCCGTCCCGTGGATAGTCAGAGACATGAGACGCAACATTAAATGCGTCTGTCTTACACCATCAATGTTAGGTATGATTGCACTGTAGCACTGTACACCTCGTGTACGGACTGTACGCCACTGTCGGTGTTGATGAAGAAGGTGATGTTGATGAACACAATCACCGCGGTCATGGTTCCCCCGGTGGCACTCCAGCACCACCAGGGGAGAGGGGGAGATGGTATCCCCCTTGTCTTTCCTCCTTGTCGGTGTACTAAAGTATGGGCCTTTTAGTACCCTGTACTTGTGCACGGACAGTTGTAGCCATACCAGCGACAAGGCCTGCCAGGGAGCAACTGGGAACAAATACAACGACATCAAGGAAGCATTCAAGCCAACAATAGAGACCGAAGGCTGGGACTCGGCAAGATCTTGCCGAGATAGCCTACGGAGCCCCGGCAAGGCGAAGCCCCGGCAAGACCCCGCCAGCGCAGAGGCCAGGTGTCGCCCCACCGGGGCACGTGTCAAGGTGTCGGCGATGGAAGGGCTAAGCGGTGTTGATGGGATGGGGTCCTGTCCCGTCCCGTGGATAGTCAGAGACATGAGACGCAACATTAAATGCGCCTGTCTTACACCATCAATGTTAGGTATGATTGCACTGTAGCACTGTACACCTCGTGTATGGACTGTACGCCACTGTCGGTGTTGATGAAGAAGGTGATGTTGATGAACACAATCACCGCGGTCATGGTTCCCCCGGTGGCACTCCAGCACCACCAGGGGAGAGGGGGAGATGGTATCCCCCTTGTCTTTCCTCCTTGTCGGTGTACTAAAGTATGGGCCTTTTAGTACCCTGTACTTGTGCACGGACAGTTGTAGCCATACCAGCGACAAGGCCTGCCAGGGAGCAACTGGGAACAAATACAACGACATCAAGGAAGCATTCAAGCCAACAATAGAGACCGAAGGCTGGGACTCGGCAAGATCTTGCCGAGATAGCCTACGGAGCCCCGGCAAGGCGAAGCCCCGGCAAGACCCCGCCAGCGCAGAGGCCAGGTGTCGCCCCACCGGGGCACGTGTCAAGGTGTCGGCGATGGAAGGGCTAAGCGGTGTTGATGGGATGGGGTCCTGTCCCGTCCCGTGGATAGTCAGAGACATGAGACGCAACATTAAATGCGCCTGTCTTACACCATCAGTGTTAGGTATGATTGCACTGTAGCACTGTACACCTCGTGTACGGACTGTACGCCACTGTCGGTGACCCATTCAAGAGTATAAAAGGAGGCCCAGGGCGTACGACAGAGGACTTTTTTTAGGAATTTTTTAGGACTTTTGGATCCTCTTCTTCTCTGGTCCATTCTGCATGAGTAGCGGTTGTGTACTGTAGCACTCCTGGAACCTGAGCTAGAACTCATCCAATACAACCAAGCAGGAGTATGGTTTTACGCATCTTTGCGACCCGAACCTGGGTAAAAATCCCTCGCGCTTCTCGTTTGTCCTGTTCTTCGCGCACACCCATCTCCCTACCAAACCGAAAAGGGGTCCTCCCGATCCCATAGGTGTCATTTCCCTCGACATCTTTGGCGCGCCAGGTAGGGGGATTGGCTGCATACACCTGTTGCAACGATCAACGCGTCAGTTCCTTCGCCATATCCATCGCCATGGCTCCCAAGAAGAAGGGTTTCACGGCGGTGGAACCCTCCACGTCCGCCGCGCCCATATCTGCCCAAGAGGGTGATGAAGTGGGCGTGGGCGGAGGGAGCAGAGACCATGTGCCCACGCAGCGCTCCAATGATCAAGGCCAAGGAAGCGGCGATGCCCACCGTGGAAACTCTCATGGTGGCAGCGGAAAACCCCGCGTCGCTAGGCCTCAAGACGGGGCTACACCGCCTACGGGCGGTATGGTGAACTCCGGGGATGGAAGGGCACCTTCGAAGACACCCACGTCGGCGTGTACGCCGCGAACTTCCCAGGACGCGCGCGAAGAGCAGTTTCGCGGTGTCGGTGGTTCTCAACGTCCCAACGGAAAAGCTCCTACGCATCGCTCCCAAGATGCACGGGACCAGCATGCACGCTAGCATGCTCGTGGGAGTGGCATGCAATCGTGGGACCGCGACGAAGCTCCTTCTAACACGGTTAGGAGTCAGAGCACCTCGCGTTCTTCGCGTCGTTCACTGCCGACCACATCGGAAGAAGCAATGGCCCGGGCACAACTACTCCCGAACTTCTCTCCTGCTACGGAGAACCTCGATGAGTGGAGAGCAACCATTCAGAGACTCCTCAGTCTCGCTGACAAGTTTCGGGCCACCGAGCCGGCTCGCACCAGTGGCGAGAAGGCTGGAGGCGGTGCAACCATGGTGCACTCTCCTCCACGGCAACAATGCCGGTCACCGACTCGATGGACCGACGCTTGTGATGGTTACTCGACTGCGTCGTTTGGTCCACGGACTTGCCGCGATCAGCATTAAGTTCTTCGGGAACGAAGCAAAGAAGACGCTCGAACTACAATCTAGCGGTGGCGGGAAGCACGCCATCAATCTGATAGGCGCGCAGGACCCACTGTAGACAAATCTGTGCCAGGGTATCATATTAGCCTACCTTACGAGGTGGGTTGTCAAGCGTTTACCCCGTGAGCTGCGGCGAGTCCAGTGGCCCAACTCCCGAATGTTCAAGTCAGAGGTCCGAGAGAAATATGACGGCAAGACTCACCCGTTAGAGTTCTTGAGCATTACACCATCACGGTGCAGGCTGTCGGGGCTCGTGACGACAAGATACTCACCAACTACTTCCCGTTGGTGCTTAAGCTCAACGTCAGGTCGTGGTTGATGCACTTGCCGAAAGGATCCATTTCTTCCTGGGCAGATCCGTGCCATGATTTTGTAGGGCGCCTTTACTGGAGGTCATCAAGCTCCTGGCCAGGAATGTGATTTACGTCTCATCCCCCAGAAGGAGGGTGAGACTTTGCGCAAGTACATCCAGAGGTTCAGCTGCATACACAACAACATACCAGACGTTCATCATGACGCTGTTATCAGCGCTTTCCATCAGAACATGCGCAACCGTAGGATGTGGGAAGAGCTGGAGATGAACAAGGCAGGGATGTTGCCGAGCTCTATGCTTTGGCAGATAAATGTGCTCTAGCTGAAGAAGGGAAGAGGCTCCCCGATGAGGACGCTGGCGCAGGGGTCGACTCTAAGGATGAGGACACCACTGCCCCGGCAAAGAAGGGCCGGCGGCATAGCAGTAAGCGCAAGGGCAAGTCCGTGCTTGGCATCGAGGGATCCTGCAACCCGTGCACCACCAAGAAGGGAAAGGTTGATCACCCCAGCAAGGATGTTGCCGGGTGCACCTCCTGTCAGGCTTTGGAGGCTGCTGACAAGCCGGAAGGCTCCATCAAGTAGTATTGCAAGATCCATCGCACCAAAGGCCACGATCTCTAGGACTGCTGGCAAGTTAAAGCAACTTGCCAAGAAGCAAAAAGCCGAGTATGAGAGGCGAGATAAGGAGAAGTGCCAGGATGGTGCGGAGGGGTCCGGCAAGAAGCGCGGTGGTCATGGAGGTCGCCGTGGCAAGGCCAAGCAATAGAAAGACTGGCCTACTCGTGGTCGGGACAAGCAAGAGGAAGATGATGATGACGTTGAAGAGGACGAAGAGTCCAGCAATCAGGAATTCCAGAGAGATAACGATGCCATGTGCGTTAACGGAGGTGCCTCGTTGCATTCTTCCCACCTCCAACTTAAATAGTGGGTGTGTGAGGTTAATGCGACTGAGCCATCTGTTGGCGTCCGAAAGCCTTCGAAAGGGTCCAACACGCCTATCATTTTCGACGTTGAGCATCACCCTGATCGTGTAACTGTGGTTGGGTGTTTATTGTTGTTGGTCTCACCGACGATTCGCAACCTCAAAGTGACGAAAATGCTAGTTGACGATGGGGCCGGGTTGAACATGATCTCGCCCGAGGTGATCAAGAGATTGCAAATTCCTGATGGAGATCTCGAGGAAACGGGCTCGTTTTAGGGGGTCAATCCAGGAAGGAGCCAGCCCAAGGGACAGATCACACTTCCGGTAACATTTGGTAGCGATCTGAACTTCAGGATGGAGAAGGTTGTTTTTGATGTCACCAAAATTCCGTTGCTATACAATGGGATCCTTGGCCGTCCAGCGTTAGCCAAGTTCATGGCGGCGTCGCACTATGCCTACAATGTGTTGAAGATGCCTGGGCCGATGAGCGCCATCACTGTCAAGTCCGACAAGAAGGACATGCTTATCTGTGCCGATCAACTCTATCAGGAGGCAGTTGTAGCATCTGCCACCAAGGCACTTGCCCGTGCTGCTAAAACTCCCAGGAGGAAGAAGCCCGACAAGACCTCCCACGTAGACTCCAGCAAGCGCACTTCCTCGGAGTGATGCACTCCTGTTGAGAACTGCTAGAGAGTTCCATTGGCAAGAGCAAGAAGTCCAAGGCAGCTCCACCAGAGACTAAGAAGGTGCCCACCAAGGAGGATGGTGCGCGAGAAACTTTCACCATAAGTTCCACCCTTGATGACAAATAGGAAAGCGCGCTCATCGCCTTCGTGTGGGCGAATGTTGATGTGTTTGCATGGAATCCATCTGATATCCCCGGTGTTCCCAGGAAGGTGATTGAGCACCACCTTGCCGTATGTCCACACGCGTGGCCTGTCAAGAAGAATGTCAAGAAGCAGGCTTTGGAGCGGCAACAGTTTATTGCTGACGAAATCAAGAAATTAGAAGAGGTTGGCTTGGTTAGATGAGTACTTCTCCAACATGGTTGGCCAATCTAGTTGTAGTGTGCAAGGTGAATGGGAAATGGATGCTATGTATTGACTACACAAATATCAATAAGGCCTGCCCCAAATATCCTTGTCCCTTGCCGCGCATCGACCAGATTGTGGACTCCACTGCCGGCTGCGATTTGTTGCCTTTCCTTGACACCTACTCAGGTTATCATCGGATTTTCATGGCCAAGGAAGACGAAGAGAAGACCGCATTTATCACCCCATGTGGTACGTATTTGTTTTTGCGTATGCCTTTCGGGTTGAAAAGTGTTGGTTCTACATTTGCAAGTCTGGTCCAGATTGGTTTTGAGCCCCAACTACATAGAAATATGGAGGCTTATATGGATGACGTAGTGGTCAAAACCAAGGACAAGGCTACGCTCATCTCAGACCTAGAAGAAACATTTACAAATCGATGCAAGATCAACTTGAAGCTCAACCCCGAGAAGTGTGTGTTTGGTGTCCCATCCAGCAAGCTTCTCGGGTTCTTTGTATCTCAACATGGAATTGAAGCAAATCCCAACAAGATCAAAGAAATTTAGAAAATTGAAGCACCAAGACGTGTCAAGGATGTGCGTCGTCTTGCCGGCTGTGTTGCACTCTGAGTAGGTTCATTTAGAAATCTGTTGAGTGCGCTCTGACCTTTTTCAAAATCTTGAAGAAGGCAGGTCCGATGAAATGGACTCCGAAAGCGGAGGCAACGCTGCAGGATTTGAAGTACCTCTCCTCTCGGCCAGTCCTAATCGCGCCAAAACCACAAGAGTTGTTGTTGCTATATCTAGCGGCAACAAATCAATTGGGGAGTGTGCGTTAGTGGCTGAAAGAGAAGTTGATGAAGAAGCAGCGGCAGCGGCTAGACCGCCAAGTGACAAGCCAGGATGTTCCCAGGTAGAGTCTGGTGCCAACAAAGAAGGATCTGTGCAGTCGAATGAAACAATTCGGAAGAAGAAGATGGTGCTGCTCCCTTTTGCAGGGGGCTAGGTCAAGATATTCTAGCATGCAAAAGCTGCTCTTCGGCCTCCTTATGCCCTCGAGGAAGCTACGCCATTTCTTCTAGGCACATGAGATCACCTTTATCACTCGCTTCCCGTTGCAACGTATTTTGTGGAACCGAGATGCTACCGGCAGGATTGTGGAGTGGGCTTTGGGACTGTCAAGCTTTGGTCTCAAGTTTGAAAGTACTTCGACTATCTAGAGCAGATCATTGGCAGAGTTCATTGGGGAATACACCCCAACGCTAGATGAAGAAGTTCTAGAGTCAACTCTCCCCGGCAAGGAAACAAATCAAGAGTGGATCATGTATTTTGATGGGGCTTTCTTGTTGCAAGGAGCTGGTACTAGAGTGCCGCTTGTCGCACCCACCGGAGAGCACCTCAAATATGTGCTTCAGATGCACTTTCCCCGGGAGATGTCAATGAACAATACTGCAGAATATGAAGGGCTGCTTGCCGGTCTCAGGATCGCGACAGACCTTGGGATTAAGAAACTTATTGTCAGGGGTGATTCTCAGCCTGTCGTCAAGCAGGTGAATAAGGATTATCACAGTCCATTGATGGAAGCTTATGTAGATGAAGTGAGAAAGTTGGAAGAACATTTTGATGGTCAGCAAATGGAGCACGTTCCGCGTGTAGAGAACAGTGTTGCTGATGGCCTGTCAAAGTGTGCTACCCTTAAGATTCCTATGGAACCAGGAACTTTTGTGCTCCGACTGACTCAACCATCCGTGACACCATCAATTGGGCTATATAAAAGAAGAAGGTTGAGTTCCGGCAAGTATTTACCGTCAGAGCTCCCAGAAGCCGCCGGCAAGTAAGTTACCGGGAACGACGCTAGGCTTGCCGATGAGCGTCATGCTCCGGTAGGGCCTCGGGCTCTTGCCGTGGACGCACACGCTCCCGCCAAGCTTGCCGGGGGGCAACGGGCTCCGGCAGGGCCTCGAGCCCTTGCCGTTGAGACAAATGCTTCCCCGACAAAGGATATGCCTTTCGTCCTTGCTGTCGAGCCCCAAGCTCCAGCATGGGCATAACACATCGTCCATTTCCTTCCAACAGGAGAACTCCCTGAGGAACAAGAAGAAGCAGAGAAAGTAGCCCTCTGGTCTAATATGTACTAGTTCATGGACAATGTCCTGTACAGAAAGAGGCAGAATGGTGTGAAACTCAAGTGCATTTCTTGGGAAGATGTACTGGAGTTGTTGGCGGAAATATGTGGAGGCATATGTGGCTCCCACATAGGATCAAGAGCGCTTGCTGGTAAGGCATTCCGGCAAGGTTTCCTTTGGCCCAATGCCTTCTAAGATGCAACTGCGCTAGTAACCAAGTGTGAAGCATGCTAGTTTCATTCAAAGCAAATGCATCAACCATCTTAAGCTCTTCAGACAATCCCTCTCTCCTGGCCATTTTTGGTCTCGGGGCTCGATATCTTGGGTCCTTTTCCCTATGCTACCGGGGGCATTGAGTACTTATACGTCGCAATCGACAATTTCACAAAGTGGCTAGAAGTGGGAGCAGTGAGAAAGGTGACAGCACAATCAGCCATTAAGTTCATCAAATGACTAGTCTGCCGCTTTGGTGTTCCCAACAGGATCATCACCGACAACGGCACACAGTTCGCGAGCCGCACCTTCATGCAGTATGTCCAAGGCCTTGGCGGCAAGATCTGTTTTGCTTCTGTTGCCCAACGAAGGAGCAACGGCCAGGAGAAAAGGGCTAATGCTCAAGTGTTGCGAGGCCTCAAGACAAGAACTTTTGACAAGCTACGCAAGTGCGGAAGGAGCTGGATTGATGAGTTGTCGGTGGTTCTTTGGTCAATCAGGACGACAACAAATCGAGCCACCGGTGAGTCACCCTTCTACCTAGTATATGGGGCAGAAGCAGTTCTCCCCATAGAACTCATATACGGGTCACCTCGAGTGCTTGCTAATGATGAGCTTGAGCAAGAGCAGTTGCGGCAAGATGACGCTACGCTCCTTGAGGAAGATCATCTTGAGGCTGCTGTGCCAGTTGCGTGCTACCAGCAAGCTTTGGCGCGTTCATGCCCGAAGTCTTGAGGAAGGCGACCTTGTTCTTTGGCGCGTTCAGTCCGCCAAGAATTCTAACAAGTTGACGCCAAAGTGGGAAGGCCCTTATCAGGTAGTACGAGTCACCAATCCTGGCGTAGTCCGCCTAGAGAACGCAGATGTCATCCCAGTGAGCAACTCTTGGCATATCAAAGATCTTCATAAGTTCTACCCATGAGGCGCGGTTGCCAGGTCTCCCAGCAACCATCTTTTGTACAAGTCTTGCCGCCGAAGCATGTAATCCTTGCTACAAAGCCAGGCGCACATCCTGTGCATAGTTGAATAAAGCTAAGTGTTCTGCAATTCTTGTTGATTCTCATGTTTACTTATGTACATGTTTGTCTGAGACATTGTATTGCACTTACTCCCGACAATAGTGAATGGACCGCCAAGGTTCCATATACCTATTTTCTCTTCTTTATTTTTCTCAAAGGACAGAAGGTTACCTTGCGTGTTGCTTTGCCGGGGGGATAATGGTGGTATGGATACCGACGGGCGATATTCAAGGAAAACATCTTGCCGAAAGGAGTACGGAAATGAAAAGATAAGTTGCAGAAACTTTAAAAATATTTTTTTGTTGCTATTTTCCTTGAACGATTTCAACTTTTGTCTGGAAAACCTACACACGGAGGAACCTTGTTGTGATTGGTTGCGCCCTTACTCTCTTTCGACTCCACTCAACATTCTAGGTGGCTGCGTTGAAAACACAAGGTGTTGGGGAGCGTTGCATCGGAAACAAAAAATTTCCTACACGCACACAAGATCTATCCATGGTGATGAGCATCTACGAGAGGGAGAGTGGATCTACATACCCTTGTAGATCGCTAAGCGGGAAGCGTTAAGAAATGCGGTTGGTGTAGTCGACCGTCTTCGCGATCCAAATCACCGAGCATCCCGCGATCTCATCACAATCCGTCCTGCGAACTAATCATGATCCGTCTCACGAACTCATCACGATCCATCCCGCGATCTCATCACGATCTGTCTCATGATCTTGATCACGGTCCTACCGATCTAGCGCCGAACAGACGACACCTCCTCGTTCAGCACATGTACAGCTCGATGAAGATCTCCGCCTTCTTGATCCAGCAAGAGGGAGCGGAGAGGAACAAGAGTTCTCCGGCAGCATGATGGCGCCGCGGCAATGGTGGTGGAGTAATTCTGCCAGGGCTTCGCCTAAGCACTGCAGAAAACCGATCTAGAGGAGAAACTGTGCACTAGAGGAACAGGTAGCACGTGGCTGAAAATCTTGTGCCAAAACCCTAAAACCCTCTAGTATATATAGGAGGAGAGGAGGAGGAGGCTTGGCTCCCAAGGAGCCAGCCCTTGGGTCGGCCGAACCAGGAGGGAGGAGTCCTCCTCCTCCACTCCTTGTAGGATTAGGACTCCTTCCTTATCTTAGTCTTTTTGCCTTTTTCCACCTTTTTCCTTTTGGGCTTTTCTTCCAGCCGCATGGGCCTTGTGTGGGATTTCCACCAGCCCACTAAGGGCTGGTATTTATACTCCCACAGCCCATGTAGCCTCTTGGGTCGAAATAACCCTCCCGATGGTCTCATGGTACACTACCGGGAGTCCCGGTACACTACAGATGAGCCCAAAAATTTTCCGGCGACCAAAATAGGACTTCCGATATATAAATCTTTACCTTCGGACCATTCTGTAGCTCCTCGTGACATCCGGGATCTCATCTGGGACTCCGAACAACCTTCGGTCACCACCATACATAACTCTATACTACCGAAACGTCACCAAACCTTAAGTGTGCAGACCCTGCGGGTTCGAGAACTATGTAGACATGACCGAGACACCTCTACGGCAATAACCAATAGCAGGACCTGGATGTCCATGTTGGTTCCTATATATTCTATGAAGATATTTATCGGTCGAACCTCTATGTCAAGGATTCAGTTAATCCCGTATGATGTTCCCTTTGTTCTTCGGTATGTTACTTGCCTGAGATTCGATCGTTGGTATCTCTATAACTAGTTCAACCTTGTTACCGGCAAGTCTCTTTACTCGTTCCGTAATACAAGATCCCGTGACTAACACTAATTCACATTGCTTGCAAGGATTGTTGTGATGTTGTATTACTGAGTGGGCCCTGAGATACCTCTCCGTCACACGGAGTAACAAATCCCAGTCTTGATCCATGCCAACCCAACAGACACCCTCGAAGATACCTGTAGTGTGAGAGTCTGGCTTAATAGGAATGATAGACTACTCATATCAACAAGGAATTCCCTATTTTATGGAAGCCCACTCGAAAAGAACTCCAAAGTTAAGCGTGCTTGGCTTGGAACAATTCTAGGATGGGTGACCGACCAGGAACTTTGTCCCGGGTGCGCACGAGTGAGCACAAAGTGCGCAGGAAAGACTAGTGTTGTTCTGTGGGGCCAGTCTAGATTTCGCCAGGCATAACGGGGTGTTACAATTGGTATTAGAGCCAACCCTTGCGCTTACACACGGGTCAGGTGTACGGGCATGTGGCGCATGGCGTGTGTGGCCTGTCGTGGCACACAGCATGTCACATGAGCTGGACTGGACGCGCATACGTGTGCCAAAAGGGAACGTTCCTGATGGGCCGACGAGGGCGTCAGTTCCTTTGAGTGAGGGTGTATGTGAGAGCCTGGCTTAATAGGAATGATAGACTACTCATATCAACAGGGAATTCCTTCTTTTTCGGAAGCCCACTCAAAAAGAACTCCAAAGTTGAGCGTGCTTGGCTTGGAGAAATTCTAGGATGGGTGACCGACTAGGAAGTTGGTCTCGAGTGCGCACGAATGAGGACAAAGTGCGTAGGAAAGAGTAGTGTTGGTTTGTGGGGCCAGTCTAGATCCCGCCAGGTGTAACGGGGTGTTACATGTAGAGTACCTTTATAGTCACCCAGTTATGTTGCTACGTTTGATACACACAAGGCACTCCTCCGATGTCCGTGAGTTGCGTGATCTCATGGTCATAGGAACATATACTTGACATGCAGAAAACAGTAGCAATAAACTGACACGATCATATGCTACGTTTGTAGTTTGGGTCTTGTCCATCATATCATTCTCTTAATGATGTGATCCCATTATCAAATGGCATCTCATGTCCATGGCTAGGAAACCTTAACCATCTTTGATCAACGAGCTAGTCTATTAGAGGCATACTAGGGACATGGTTTTGTCTATGTATCCACACATGCATCTAAGTCTCCGATCAATACAATTATAGCATGGATAATAAGCGATTATCATGAACAAGGAAATATGATAATAACTAATTTATTATTGCCTCTAGGGCATATTTCCAACACAAGGGTCTCTTGCCAGTAGCGGCCCCACTAGCAGGCTGCTAAGTCCCGCACCTAGCGCTCGAGGCAAGGTTGTGCGCGCCGGCAAGTCTCCAATCAAGTGTAGGGTGAATGCATACAGAAAGAAATTAAGCAAGGGGGATAGCATAGAATTTGTTAAAAGCATAGAAAGTTATATTACATCAATCTTACCACGATTCTAACATGACATAAACTATTCTTGGCGTGGATGGCGGTGAGAAGTAAGGCAGCTAATCCCGGTGATCGCCTTCAACCCGTTTGACTTGGCTTACCCTGTCGACGATGGGCGCGACAAGTTCCTCAAGTGCCTTGACGTCTACCTCCATCGGCAAGTGATCGAAGACATTGGAGAGGTTGATTCCGGGGTTCTTGTGCGCCACCTTGGCGAGTGCCTTGCGAAGAACGGCCTGGCAGAGGTTGCGCGATTCGCTGGCCATATAGGATGTTCAGTCCGAGTGAAGCTGCTCAAGAGCTTCAAGCGTGCGGTTGAAGAACATGGTCAACTTGGCACCCGTGGACACTATGTCATCAGAAGAGTACCTGAAACCTTCTAGGCCCATGGTGGACAGTTGTGTGGCAAGCTTCTCCGTGACGTCGACGAGCTTCTCAGTCCAGACTTGTATTCCCTTCACATAGTCATTGTGGGGGGGTAGCAGCACTCTTGACCAGCTCCTCCTCATCTCGGAGATCCTTGACCAGAGCCTTCTCATCGGTCCTGGCGGTCTCAAGAGTCTCAGTCAGCATAGACAGCTTCGTTATTAGATCATCAATGGATTCACTTGCTAAAGAGAGTTGTTTGGTCTTGCCAGATATGGTCACCTACATCTCCATCACACTATGGAGGGCTTTGTCTCTTTCAGTCTTGAGTGACGAGATCTTCTTGCCGTGATCCTCAACATCTGCCTCCAGCCTCGTCACCCTCTCCTCTAGCAAGTTCTTGGCGGCCTCTGTAGCTTTGGCAGCATCGACGGCCACCTTCAAGTTACCGGCATGATCTGTAGTTAGAGCTTCGAGCGTCTCCTTGTGTTTCAGCTCCAACTCCTGGGTCCACTGTGCGACAAGCCCTTCGATCTCTGCTTCCTTGCCGCGAAGGTTGTCGGCAAGCGCCTTCGCAAGCGACAAGTTCGTCCTCGGGCATCAAACCCGATACGACGCTCCATCAAGCGAGCTTTTTCTGCAGCAACCCGTTGCCTAGCCTCCTCCTGTGCCTGCTCGACATCGGACTGCTGCAAGAAGAGTTTGCTCCAGCCTTGGCTCATTTGCTCTTGACCAGACTTCAACTCTTGGAAAGCTTGGGCGAACCAGGCCTGCGTTTCCTCGGCGTGCTTCTGAAAGTCTGCCTCAGTCGCTCCCATAACTGCTGCCCCGGAGTCCAGTTTCTCCTTTCGGGCACGGTAAAGCGCTTGAAGCTTTCGGAAGTTGTCGCCCATGGTATGGAAGAGTTGCTCTTCTTGGTATTTTTCTATTGCTGGCACTTAGTTCATCCACAATCTCGAGCCCGACAGCAGTAATGATCTCCTCATCAAAAACTTCCCCTTCAGATGGCACCCCAGTACTTCCCGTGTCGGGGATGCTGACGAACAAGTTATCGCCAACCTTGAGGTACCTGCTTGATGAAGGGGCTTCTAATGTAAATAGCTGGTCCTCGATGGCCGCCTCCCCGGTAGCTGGGGGCTCCATGGCCGGCGTAGGGCCAGGCGCTCCTGCGATAGGGATGCTGTCAGTACGGTCACTGGCCTCCTCGCCGACCTTCTTAGCAGACTTCTTGGAGGCCTCCTCCTGCACAGCCTTGGCGGCCTCAGCACTGGTGGCCTCGACGGCAGCATTCTTGGTGGCTTTGGCGACGGCACTCTTGGCGGCGTCCTCAGCAGCGATCCTGTCGGCCTCGGCAGCAGCATTCCTGGCGGTCTCCTCGATGACAGTGTCAACATCCATGCGCTCTGTCAAGGGAATATCTGAAGGCCAAGAAATCAAACCAAACGAGATTGAGGTGGAAGTTCAAGAAGACAAAAAACTAAGAACATAATAAAAAGTACCTGTGCCAACATCGGGTGCCGTCGTAGACTTGTCGGTGCCCGTGCTTGTTGGTACTTCCTCGTCACGATAAAGCGCACTAGAGGAAGTCCTTGCCGGAGATTCATCTCTGGGCGGCATAGATGATGGAGACAACATATTAGGGATGGCTCTGGTGGTTCCCCTTGTCGCTGCTCTCCTCCTGCACATCTGGTGATGTCAACAGCAAAGATGCACACCTCGGCACTTGCCAGCGGGAAGTGAGTAATGGACTCACACTGGGTGCTGCACCGGGGGCTGAGTCGAGGACTGCATCGCGGGCTACACTCCGGGTTGATGGTGATCGTATCTGGTGCACCTAAGGTGCTTGCCGGTGGCCCTCACCCGTCGAGGTCTTCGCTCTCTTCGCTACCCTTTGCGCCAGTGTTTCCGCATCCCTATGGAGACAAGCCAAAGCAAAGAAAATGAGTCAAGTAAAACCCAAAATTTGAAAGGCAAAAGATATGACAAGATCCTTACTTCTCATCTTCTTCTCCCGAGCCAAGGGCAGAGATGTCGAAGGCGACTTCCTCCATGGTGCCTGTGGAGGGAGGTGGAGGGGTGCTCTTGGGTCGTTTGGAGCTTCGTGCTGCTGCCTGGCCTTGCTAGCCGCCCCCTTGCCAGAGGCCGCACTACGCGAAGAAGCTTGGCAGATCGGAATCCTAAAAGTGGCGCTCCAAAGGACGTGCCTCTTCCTTGGCTCAAGAGTCAGGGCCTCCTCGAGCAGTTCTTCCTTGGCCGTGTCTTCGGTAGGATGACCCCAACAGATGTGCCGCCCTGCTCCTCAGTAGTCCCACCCGGCCCGGCAAGATTCTCATCCGACAGCATTTCCCCTCCGCTGGTTTCCTCTTCCAAGAAGCGGATGCTGCGGGCCTCTGTGGCAAGATTTGCTTCCTCCACCATGCTTGCAATATATGCCATTTCTTCCTCGGTGGTGTCGCAGACAAGGCCCTCTTCTTTATGGAAGGCCTTCTCCGTCAGGTTATCAAAGAATTGGTGCGCCTGCTCTTCAGGTGGTTCGATCCAGGAGGCGTCAAGGCTGTGAGCGTCAAACACCAGAATCATGGCGATGATTGGGCCTAGATCAGAGTTGTTGGATAGAGGGATTATGCTTGCCGCCAGCTTACATACCACGCCGCCCCTGAACAGTTTCTGGCAGAGAGTTGCATGCTGCATGGATGTTAGATTGTTGTTTAGCTCGAGGCATAGCCTCATGATGTTTGCCGTGTTCTGGAATTGCCAAGCTGGCCTCGCCTTGTTCTGTAGAGGGGCGATGCGCTGGCGAAGGAAAACAACGCCTATCATCTCTACTAAGAGACCGGCAGTTCTGAGGCGATGAAGCCTGCTAGTCGCGACTGTGAGCTTCCCATCCTCAGGCTCGAGGGCACTCCAGTCGTTGTCGTGAACCACCTTGGTTTGCCGCAGCAAGCAGAAAGGCTGAAAGTTCTCCTCCCGGATACAACACCATATGCCTCGCCACTCGTCCCACCTCTCGCGGTAGGCCCCGTTTGGGTAAACCTCCTTGGTTCCTGGCCGTGGAATCGAAGAGATGGAACCAAAAAGGGCTTCGCCTTGTTGGATGCACTGAATGAAGTAATGGCGGAAAAGGGCAATGCTAGGAAATACTCCGGCAATTTTTTTGCAAAGGCGAGCGAAAACTGACATGCATGTCACGGCCTTCGGCGTAAAATCCAAGATCTAGAAGCCATAGGTGAGCATGATGTCGTTGAAGAAATCCGAGAAAGGGGGGCAGATCCCGTAGTAAAAATAGTCAGCATAGAAGTGATATTTATCTAGGCCGCCCCAAGAAGAACCCGGACTCACGTGGGTGCCGGGATGCGCTTTCGTCTCCGTCGCCCACATGTTTTGGTATCGCTCCTTCAAAGCATCTGCGTCAAGCTCTGGCAGAAAGATGACGTACTCCTTCCGCATCCTCGCCAGCTTGCTCTCCGAGATGGAGGCTGAGGACAGAGAGGGCAGGGAGGCGTGGATGAATGGGAGGAGCTCTGATTCGGGCTTGAGGAGGAAGACGATGCTTGTTCTCGGTTTTTAAAAGACAAGAGGTAAATGAGCAGCGCCTCTGTGATTTCCTTTTTTGGGGAAGGCGCGGGGCAGACTCTTTACTAGATTAATATAGAACCGCTTCGCGGGCGTGCTGTTGCAACGGTCGCGCCGCGCACGACCCTCACGTCCCTCATTCAATGGGCGTCATGGGGGCACAGTAGATGGAATGATTACAACAGTTAATCCCTGCCACGCGTGCCCATGCACTCTTTGGGCCTAGCCCAACAAAGCCTCGCACCGTGTACGGCCTAGGCCCGGGTGATCCTGTCGCTGTACTAAAGTATGGGCTTTTTAGTACCGCGTACTTGTGCACGGATAGTTGTAGCCGTACCATCGGCCAGTCCTGCTAGGGAGCAACTGGGAACAAATACAGCAACATTAAGTAAGCATTCAAGCCAACAATCGCGATCGAAGGCTGGTACCCTTGCAAGATCTTGCCAGGATAACCTACAGAGCCCCGGCAAGGCAAAGCCCCTGCAAGACCTCACCAACATAGAGGCTAGGTGTCCCCCCACCGGGGCACATGTCAAGGCACCGACGATGGAGGGGCTAAGCGGTGCTCATGGGATGGGGTCTTGTCGTGTCCCGTGGACAATCGAAGACACCAGACGGAGCATTAAATGCGCCTGTCTTACACTGTCAGTGTTAGGTATGATAGCATTGTAGCATTGTACACCTTGTGTACGCACTGTACACCACCGTTGGTGACCCCTTCAAGAGTATAAAAGGAGGCCTAGGGCGTTACGGTAGAGGACTTTTTTAGGACATTTGGATCTTCTTCTTCTTTGGTCCATAATGCATGAGTAGCGGCTGCATACTGTAGCTCTTCCTGAACCTGAGCTAGGACTCATCCAATACAACCAAGCAGGAGTAGGGTTTTACGCATCTTTGTGGCTCGAACCTGGGTAAAAATCCCCCGTGCTGCTTGTTCGTCCTGCTCTTCGTGAACACCCATTTCCCTGCTGAACCGAAAGGGGTCCTCCCGATCCCATCGGTGTCGTTTCCCCCGACACTCCTCCATGGCCCACCATCGGTGGGGAGAGGTTCTCCCTCTGGTCCTTGGCCTCCATGGGGTTGACAGCCCCTCCAGGATGATGAATATGGACTCCGGTGATGGTGACCCCCTCTGGCAGGGTGTCGGAGAGGGCCAAGATTGGTTTTTGGCGTCGATCTCACGTCAAGGGGGCCCACAAGGAATTTTTGGCGTTGATCTCACGTCAAGGGGGCCCACAAGGAATTCACAAGGTAGGAGGGCACGACCACGCCCCCTTGCGGTGCCTCGGTGGCTTGTCGCCTCCTCGTGGATCTTCTAGCCCACCTCCAATGCTTCGAGGGTCTCTTTTGGTCCATAAAGATTCACCGCAAATTTTCAGCCCATTCCGAGAACTTTTATTTCTGCACAAAAAATGACACCATGGTAGTTCTGCTGAAAACAGCATTAGTCCGGGTTAGTTCTAATAAAATCATACCAAAATCATATATAATTATTGTAAACATGGCATGAATACTTCATAAATTATAGATACATTGGAGACGTATCAATTAGCCGTGTCCACGGTCTTGTTGTGGAAGGCAGTGCCTAGGAGACCCTTAGGCATGTCTAGGCGCTGGGCGATGGCCAATCACCTCACCTAGCGCATAAGCAAAAGTCTAGGCAGGACAAGTAAGAAATTGTCTACCCAAGAGAGAAACCATGCCATATTGTACCAATATGCCAAACAAGCCATATTCAAATGACAATAGCTAGTAGTTAACATATATACATGTCCTTAATTAAGAGAACACAGATATAATAAACACATATACACCCTAATAGTAGAAACTATATTACCGCCTAGGCAGCGCCTAGGATGCTTAAGCACCACCTAGGCACTGGGCGAAGGCCAACCGCCTTGCTTACGCCTACCGCCTTTTCCAACCTGACAACTTGAGCCAAAGGAACTAAAACTATCAGCAAGTCTCAACACAAATAATTTATAATGATGAGGGTGTTATTGTTAACTTGGGTATGAGTATTGGTTGATGTAACCATCTTATTAAACTATCAACATTGTAGTAATAATTGTTTGATTTGCCCCCTCCATTGTTGTAGGAAAAATTGCTTTATGCAAAACTTAAACTTAGAACCCCACTTGCCATATATGCACATAGTATAGATTATTATTTCTTTCACCCCTCTCTTTTGTGACTTGCCGGCATATTCAACATGCTGACCTACACGGCTGCAATGTCTCTTGTTGTAGATACTTTTCTACGACGAGTAAGAGTATGTTTTAGGGTTACGGTCTGCACTCAACCCGTCGTTGGTGTTTATTGGGACTCCACTCCCATTGACTATTTCCATTGAGATTGAGGTAAATATCAGTTTTACATTAATTACATGTGATTGCACTTTGATATATACATTGATGTACTGTGGTGCCAACATACTGATCCAGGGATGACACAAACTACACAGAAGCTTGACCGTTTGAGGTCAGGTCGCTACGTAGGTAGTATTTAGATGGTTTCCTCTCTCTCTCTCTCTCTTTTGATTCTCAATACAATGGTCTCTTGGAGATCGATTTTATGTAATGACTTTTGCGGTGTGTTTGTTGGGATCCGATGAATTTTGAGTTCATGGTCAGTTTCTATCCATGAATATGATTTGAGTCTTCTTTGATCTCTTATTTGCATGATTACTTATAGCCTTGTATTTCTTCTTCGAATCTTTCGTTTAGTTAGGCAAACTAGATCGATTTTGCTTGCCATTGGAAGAGGTGCTTTGTGATGGGTTTGATCTTGCGGTGTTCTTTCCCAGTGACAGAAGTGACAGCAAGGCATGAATGTATCATTGCCATTAAGGATAACAAGATGGGATCTATTCCTACATGAATAGATCTTGTCTACAAAATGTCACTGTTCTTATTGCATTACTCCATTTTGTATGAACTTAATATACTAGATGCATGCTGGATAGCGGTTGATGTATGGAGTAATAGAAGTAGATGCAGAATAGTTTTGGTCTACTTATCTCGGACGTGATGCCTATATAATGATCATTGCCTGGATATCATCATGATTATTTGATCTTCTATCAATTGGCCAACAGTAATCTGTTCACCCACTATGTGCTATACTCATGAGAGAAGCCACTAGTGAATCCTATGGCCCCCCGAGTCTACTTTTCCAACATATTGCTTTCCGATCTACTATTTTGCTGTTTTGTTTTCAGATCTATTAATCCAAAAAAACAAAAATACCTTCCTGCACTTTTTATTTACTTATTTTATTTTGTGTTCTTGTGATACCTATTTTCCAAACCTATTGCAATCTAATCCATCTTATCGCCGTTGGGATCTTGACAACCTCTCTTACGTGTTGGGTTGCATGTATTTATTGTTTGTGTGGAGGTGTCATTTACATAGTTGCTCGATCATCCTCTACGGATTGATACCTTGGCTTATTAACTGAGGGAAATACTTATTGTCATTGTGCTGCATCATCCCTTCCTCTTTGTGGAAATACTGACGCGGTCTCAAGCCACGTCAAAGGAATTTCTGGCGCCGTTGTCGGGTAGGAAGCAATCTCTTTGCGTGCAAATCTCTGGCGCTTGGGAGACATCATCAACACATATCAGGTTCATAATCACCAATCTAATATCCTTGCAATTTACATTATTTGCCATTTGCCTCTTGTTTTCCTCTCCCCCACTTCACAAATTTGCCGTTTTATTTGCCCTCCTTTTCATTTGCCAATTTTCCTGTTCAATATTTTGCTCACTTGCCATCATGAGTGACTTCGGTATGGTAGAAACAGATGATGGAAGGACTCCTAAAATTGGATGTTCTAGTAATCTTGATTCTAAAACTTTTGTTTAGGGGCAAGAGAACATTATAGGAAAATAAACTATCCAAGAATTTTTCAATTGTGTTTGAAATTTGACTCTTGATGATGCTTCTATACTTAAAAGAACTAAAGTTTATGTGGAAGCTATCTTAGCGCTAGTTTTGAAACTTGAAAATAGGTTTATCCTCACACATCCTACCTTGAAAATATTGTTTTATGAAGATAAAGAAGAAATATGACAATACTTGAATCTATGCGTTATGCCTAGCTACGGGCGTAGTACGATAGCGCTTGTTGGGAGGCAACCGAATGAATAAATTATTTTTATGTTTTCCTTTCTGTTTTTGAGTGTTTACAAAATTATTCTTATGTTATGGTTGTGTTTTTTATGTTTTAAGTAGTGTTTGTGCCAAGTAAAGCCTTTAGCATGATTCATAAGATGAGTAGAAACAATGCTCAATCTGAAACAGAAACTTTGCCTCCAGTGTTTGAATATTCATTTTTTACTCGAGCGTCATATTGAGCTGAAATTTTAATAAAGTATTTATGTATAAATTATTTATTTTTTCCTAATTTTTCAGTATTGTTTGAGTTACAGAAGTATGGTTAGAGTACAGATTACTACAGATAGTTCTGTCTGGAACAAATTCTGTTTTCATTGCATTGTGTGCTTGTTTTGATGAATCTATGGCTTTTTATCGGAGAGTATAAGTCATGGTAAAGTTATAATACAGTATATACAATCCAATAATAAAATATGAATGGGTTTTCAACAGTACTTACAGTGGTAATTTGCTTTATTATACTAACGGATCTCATGAGAATTTTGTTAAGTTTGTGTGATTGAAGTTTTCAAGTTTTGGGTGAGATCACGATGGATGAAGGAATAATGAGTAAGAAGAGCCTAAGATTGGCAGTGGTACAGTACCCCAAGATAATATCCTAAGAGTAACAAGCAACTAATCTTGGGGATGCCCCGCGTGGCACCCACTATTTCTTCTAACAACCATCGGTATTTTACTTGGAACTATATTTTCATTCGTCACATATCATGAGTTTTGCTTGGAGCGTCATGTATATTTTTTTGTTCTTTTATACTTTCTGCATACAGCTATTTTAGAGAGCCAAAATTATTCTATGATTTCTTAGAATTTCTCTATATGCTTCACTTATATCTTTTGAGCATGGCGTGCTTTTACATGTTTGAAGAAATGCTCTCATGCTTCACTTAGATTATTTTGAGAGTTAGTAAAATTTGAAGAAATTCTCTCATGCTTCACATATATTATTTTGAGATATGGAAATTTTATGCTCATGATCTTCACTTAAATCTATTTTAATTTCTCAAAAGCAATGGCAATACATGAAACTAGTCCCCAAGTGATCGATATTCAAGAGGGATATAATAAAAACTTTCATGAAGATCATTGGACAATTTAAACTTGATTCTTGGTAATAGTTTTGAGACATGGCGATAGTAATATGGGAGTTACGTTAATTAGTAATTATGCTTAGTAAGAATATTGATGTTAAGGGTTGTGATTCCCTATGCAAGCACGAAACTCAATAGTTGTGCAATGAAATTAAATCCTACTTATGGTGCATTATTTGGTGTTAGTTATGCTTAATGCTCGCTAATGTGATTTTTTGTTTCTTGGTTGGATGCTTCTCAATCTATTTGCTAGCCCACTTGTACTAAATAGAAATACTACTTGTGCATCCAAAATCCTTATACCCGGTTTTGCCATGTGAGTCCACCATACCTACCTATATGCTGTATTTCCATGCCGTTCCAAGCAAATTTGTATGTGCCATCTCTAATTTTAAAAATCAATTTTCCTTTTTGTGTGCTTGTACCGCTCATTAAATGGTGGGGATGACCGATATTTTTCCAAGCTAGATGTGTTATTCTCAAGATGAGTGTTTATTCGCTTGTCATTGCACAAGAGTATGACAGTAATAGGAATGCCCAGTCCCGAAATGAAAAGAAAAAATACTTCATGTTGTGAAATAATAAATTCCTTGGAAAGTTTTGGTATGGAAGGCAACCGTGGATTCAGCTAGCCATGGAAGTGAAAGTATGGTGGAAAAAGGAATAAACTTTATTTTCTGTTTGGGAACCGCTTATGATGTATCTAGCATGGAAAGGTATTGAAATCTCTCGATCGTTTTCGTTGACAGGAAAGGCATGCCACCCAAAATATTTTTCTCTATCAAATTAACCTTGAGCTATGACACCTCTACAAATCCCTACTTCCCTCTGCTAAGGGTCTATCTATTTACTTTATGCAATTTTTACTTTTATTTTGAGTTTCCATTTTCTCTTATAAAGCACCAACTAGGGGGCACTATGATCGTACTTGAGCATTAGGTGTAGCTAATATTTGAGTGTGTTTCATGAATGGATCAATGATTGAGCATGATAGGCTAGGGATAACTTTCTTTAGTGTTGATATTTTGAAAGACATGGTTGCTTGTTGATATGCTTGAGTATTATAGTTTTCATGTCAAAACTACACTATTACTTTGAACCATCTAAAAGTCCAAATTTCTGTCCTACACAAGAAAAGAATATGTGATAAACATGTTGGGCAGCATTCCACATCAAAATTTCTTTTTTTATCATTTACCTACTTGAGGACGAGTAGGAATTAAGCTTGGGGATGCTGATAAGTCTCCAAAGTCTAATTTTTGATTGTTCCATGATGTTATATTATGAATCTTGGATGTTTTATATTCATGTTATTGCAACTTTGTATCATTTTTTGTGACTAAGCTATTGACATAGTGCCAAGTGTCAGTTGTTATTTTTTGCTTCTTTTTTACTTCGTAGAAAATTAGTATCAAAAGATCCCCAAACAGAGTTAAACTTTTCGGAGAAAGTTTTGGGCCAGAAGACACCCAGTGGGCCAGAGAAGTGCCGGAGAAGAAGGTCGAGGTGGGGAACACCCACCAGGGTGCGCTAGTGGCCCCTGGCATGGCCTGGTGGGTGGTGCCCACCTCGAGAACCCCCTCTACCGACAATCAGCTCTATAAATTCTCAAATATTTGGAAAACCCTAGAGGAGTCGACAAAACACAATTCGAGTCGTCGCAAGTCCAGAACCGCGAGATCCAATCTAACACCATCACGGAGGGGTTCATCTACCTCATAGGTGCCTCTCTAATGATGTGTGAGTAGTCCACCATAGAACTACGTGTCCGTAGGTAGTAGCTAGATGGCTTCCTCTCTCTATTTTGATTCTCAATACATGGTATCTTGGAGATCTATTTCATGTATTGAGTTTTGCGGTGTATTTGTTGGGATCCGATGAATTTTGAGTTCATGATCAGTTTCTATCCATGAATATGATTTGAGTCTTTTTTAATCTCTTATTTGCATGATTACTTATAGCCTCGTATTTCTTCTTTGAATCTTTCGTTTAGTTAGGCCAAGTAGATTGTTTTTTCTTGCCATGGGAAGAGGTGCTTTGTGATGGATACGATCTTACGGTGTTCTTTCCCAGTGACAGAAGGGCAGCTAGGCACGCAAGTATCATTTCCATTAAGGATAACAAGATGGGATCTATTCCTACATGAATAGATCTTGTCTACATCTTGTCACTGTTCTTATTGCATTACTTCGTTTTCCATGAACTTAATACACTAGATGCATGATGGATGGTGGTCGATGTGTGGAGTAATAGAAGTGATGCAGAATCATTTTGGTCAACTTATCTTGGATGTGATGCCTATATAATGATCATTTCCTATATATCTTCATGATTATTTGATCTTCTATCAATTGCGCAATAGTAATTTGTTCAATTTCGGTGTGCTATACTCATGAGAGAAGCCTCTAGTGAAACCTATGGCCCCCGGGTCTATCTTCCAACATATTGCTTGTCGGTCTATCTTTTTGCTGCTTTTTTTAGATCTATTATTACAAAAACCCAAAAATACTTTGCTTCAATTTTTATTTGCTTATTTTATTTTGTGTTCTTGTGCGATCTATCCATCCAATCTACTACAAACCAATCTATCTTTTTACCGTGGAGAGATTAACAACCTCTCTTATGCGTCGAGTTGTAAGTATTGGTTCTTTGTGTGCAGGTACCGTTTACATAGTGTTGCATGGTTCTCCTACTAGTTCGATAAACTGTATTGCATATCTGAGGGAAATACTTACCATCGTTGTGTTGCATCATCCCTTCCTGTTCGGGGAAATACGTCAGGTGTTGGTTT
Organism: Hordeum marinum; assembly: GCA_022496015.1. Classification (NCBI taxonomy): domain Eukaryota; kingdom Viridiplantae; phylum Streptophyta; class Magnoliopsida; order Poales; family Poaceae; genus Hordeum; species Hordeum marinum. Next base: position 151,980,197 of record CM039678.1, read on the forward strand.
CGAAAGAAACATCAATGTTGATGGATCTTACTAGAAGCCAGAGTAGTACCCCAAAACCACAGGGTTGCTGCAAAAGGTCCTAAAGTTGATCCATCCACATTATCTAGCTATAACTGTGCTAAGCCTATCATTGTTGACAAATATTTCTACTCCAATTTTAAACTGTTAAATAATGAGAATGGTGAAGTGTTTACCAGGTACATTGGAACTAATTGCAGGAATGGTTCACCCATGAAGAGGATTTGGGATCCCAAATGTCTTCTTGAAAAGCTTCCTGTGAATGTCATCATGACACCACCAAGGAAAAAGAAAAACCCCAGGCCAAAGTCTTCATATGGACCAATGTCTTCATATGATTATTCTAACACCGATGTTTCGCAGGGTAGAGCCTAAAAGTCTCATGAATATGAGCACCATGGCATGGACCTTTATGTTAATAAAACTAGGAATTTATCTGCATATTCATTTGAATACTCTAACCCTCCTGTGAAGCGTACTGCTAGGGCAATATTTCTCTTATGTTGCTTTAAGACTCATTGCTTCTAAGCCATCCCTTCAGATGTGCGTGGTTAAGAGGAAATAATACATGCATGCAGCATCGGTTGTCTAGATGGGATATTGTTTAACAGGAAGATTATCTCCCGAGACCCAAAAAATTCTTGTCTCGATGCAAAATAACAAATGCAAATGGTTTTACCATTTTTGTCCAGTTCACTATTAACTATGTATTGCAATATCTTCATCAATGCATGTTACTACTGCATGCCTTGGTGAATCAGACTAATTTTAATGTAGGAAGATAAATCCAGTTCCATTGAATGGATAATTCACAGTGGATGAACTAATCACATGACCGGTGACTGAAGCCTATTGATGGATTCAAGTCTTTGTCCTTCTACGAAAGATCACATCACCTTTGCCGAGAAAAGCAGCAAAGTGTTGGGGCTAGGTAGAGTTTCTATCACAAGGGATCGGCACATGGACAAAGTGATGCTTCTCAAATCCCTTGGTTAAGTCTGTCTCAATACTTTGTGATCTAGACATGGTTGTCATATTTTGAAAATTTTGATGCGTTCTTGAAAGCACAACTTCTCCCTAGGTGGTTTTCGTAATTAATAACAACATATATTTCATTGGACTAATGTTTCCACTAAGTATATTTTAGGAAAAAGTTCAATGTCTTGATTAGAAAAGGATTGTGAGGAGGCCCCAAGATGCAAGGAACAGGATTGGACAAGCGACAAGCATGAAGACTCTACATTTTATTTTGTGAGAAATCACTTTGAGTCCATAGGAAAGCCAATACTATTAAAAGGGGGTGAGGTAATAATGGTTACTGAGATGCTCAAAATGATCAAGTGTTAGTCACCAAAATCACTCACGAACTCTCCCACAATTATTCTGTCTAAAACCCTACCACTCAAAATAGGTGCCACCAAAAATTTCCTTTCGGCTACACCGAGTCAAAACCCTAGACAGATCCTAAACCAAACCCACATCTCGGTACTACCAAGTTCCCCATATCAGTGCAACTGAGTTCAATGACCAACTGCATGTTGACCCATTTACAAGAATCAGAATTTACAAGAATTGTGAATCGGTCTCATCGAGTTGTGTAAATTCCCTTAAACACACATATTGAAACCATCGAGATTCCTATATTCGTCTCACCAAAAACGCCAAAGTTGCCACATTTTGCACTAGTCGGTGCAACCAAGTTTTTCACTTCGGTTTCATCGAGTTGGGAAATAATGTCGTAACGATTCAATTTTTGGAGATGCCTATATATAGCCCTTCACCACGTCCCACTCTCAAGAGAAGCACTCAGAACAGACCCACACTTCCCATATCCAATTTTCTGAAAGAGAACCACCTACCCTTGTGTTGAGGTCAAGATCATTCACTCCAACCATATGGATCTTGATTTCTAGACTCCCCAAGTTGCTTTCCACCCAATCAATCTTTTCTACCCAAGCCAAATCCTTGAGAGAGTGATTGAGTGTTGAGGAGACTATCATTTGAAACACAGGAGCAAGGAGTTCATCGTTGTTACCTCATCTATTACCTTTTGGAGGTTGGTGCCTCCTAGATTGGTTTGGTGTCGCCTGGGAGCCTCCTTGTTCGTGATTATGGAGTTGAACCAAGAAGTTTGTAAGGGCAAGGAGATCGCCTACTTCATGAAGATCTACCCCGAGTTATGCTAGTCCTCCGTGGACGTAGGCCGTCATGGTATAGACAAGGTTGCTTCTTCGTGGAAACCTTCATGGGTGGAGCCCTCCATGGACTCTTGCAACTGTTACCCTTTGTGAGTTGAAGTCTCCATAAATGTGGATGTACGATAGCGCCACCTATTGGAACCACGGGAAAAATCTTTGTGTCTCCAAATTGTGTTCGATCTTCTTATCCCTATCCACTTACATATGCTTGTATTTACTTTCCGCTGCAATAATCATAGACATGCATGTGTAGGGTGAACTTGATATGCTAGAATTGCTAAAATCTACCAACTAATTAACTTGGGAAAAGGTTAGGTTTTTATTGAGTCACGTAGTCTAATCACCCCCCTCGACCTAGTTTCGATCCCTACAAGTGGTATCGGAGCATTGGTTTCCATTGCATTGGTCTCACAACCTAGGAGAGTATGGCATCTAGTGATGGGAACTATCACCGTAGAGGTCCATATATATTTTGATGGTAAAAACTTTGCTAGTTGGAAGCGTAAAACGAAAATGCATATTCTTGGCCATAACCCCATCGTATGGGCTTTTCTTCGTGTTGGCTTACAAGGTGAATTCTTTGGTGATGGAAAGGAACCAGATTGTGAAGCGACCATAGAAGAACTGAAGATGTTGCAATACAACGCTCAAGGATGTGACATTCTATTCAACTGCCTATGCCCCAATGAATTCAACAATATCAAGTTCATGAGAATGCAAAGGAAATGTGTGGTACTTTGGTTGATATGCACGAAGGTACTGACTCTGCTAGGGAATCTAAGTTGGATGTGCTTCAAAATCAACTTGAAAAGTTCAAGATGAAGGATGGTGAAGGAGTCGCCGAAATGTACTCTAGGCATGCTCTAATCACAAATGAGATTGTCGGCTTAGGAAGTGAAGAGATGACCAAAAAATTCATCATCAAGAAGATACTTAGAGCCTTGGATGGAAAGTATGACAATGTGTGCACATTAATCTAAATCATGCCAAATTACAAAGATCTCAAGCCTACAGAAGTCATCAGAAGGATTGTTGCTCATGAGATGTCACTCAAAGACATAAGAACTTCACAACAATTCTAGCGATGCTTACAAAGCTTCAAGTGACACTCCCTCTACATCAAGTGACAACCTTGTTACCAATGAAGAGATAATACTCATGATCAAGAAATTCAAAATGTTCTACAAGAGTAGAGGCAAAGACAAAAACTCCAACTCAAGATATGACAAGAAGCATTCATCTAGTCATGACCGGGATTGTTACAATTGTGGAAGGCTCGGACACTACTCCAATGAGTGCACACACCCCACAAAAGAAGGGAAGAGTCACCTAGAACAAAGAGCTCAAGAGATGATTCACCTCGAAGAGATACAAGGAGTAGAGATGATTGTTATGAACGAAGACCCTCCCAGAGAAGTAAAGACTCAGAGAAGAAGGACACGTACAGTAAGAGATACACAAGAAGAATACATCAAGATCATCTTGGTGAATGGGTATCCAGCTCCGAATCCGACAACCACTCCGAGAGAAGCTATCGCTCCAACTCCTACTATAGTCAAGATGAAGGTATTGCCATACTTGCACTCGTTTCCTAAAACTCCTATGACATATTGATTAATCTAATGAAGGGAGTGGAAGTTGCTTCATGTCTAAAGGCCCCAAGGTATCACACCCTGAATACATTAACTTTAATAGTGACGAAGATGACTTACTTGGATATGATGACTTGCTATTTGACAAATCTTGTTATATTTGTCAAAATGCACTTGTTAGTAACCACGCTAGTCAAGATAAGTAGTGTGATGATGATAATGTGGAAATAGAGGGACTAACTTAAGAACTAAACACTCTTAAGTTAGCACATGAATCTACTCTAGAAGATAATAGAGAGCTTGTAAGGACTCATGAGAAGCTTCGATTCGAGAAGCTCAATTTGGATCAAGGGCATGAATTCCTTAAAGCTATCAATGAAGATCTTAAAAAGAACACTTCCTCTTATATAGCCAAACAACTACTCTTGTCTACATTCATTCCACAAGTTAAGTCTAAATAGACTAGTAACAAAGGCAAGAAAGGTTCTTCAACTAGTAGCAAGAAAAATGATAAATTCAATGATATTGCTTCTAGTAGTTCTATTGATTCCACTAATGATTCTCTTAGCCAAATTACACTTGAGAAAGAAAATGATCTATTCAAAGGATTATAGAAAAAGTTATCTACAAAAGTCTTGCTGGTTGTAAGCAATTTGAGGATATTGTACGCAAGCATGGAGGATACCGGAAGAACCATGTCATTGGATACGTCAACGCCAATGGAGTTGAATGGGAATAATGTCGATACCCCAAGAACAAGTTTGTTCCTCAAAAGGACAAGTATGAACATACTCTCTCCAAGGGAACAAAATCTCAAGATGACCTTCCACCGCAAGACTACAAGATCAAGGGCAAGGAGAAGCTTCAAGAGGAGATTGACTCATATGAAGATGAATTCCAGGCTATGGACAAGTGGGTTCCCAAGGCTACCACAAGCTCAACTTCTACAAGTGCTACTTCAACTCCAAGGATTCTCATCAAGTTTATGTGGATCCCAAAGTAGAAGAACTAGAGAAGTTCTTGAGGGGTGACTCCACCAAAAAAATCACTCACATTCATTTTGGGCAAGGACTATTTCCAATCAACTCCAACCTTATGCAACAGTTCAAGGAGTTACACATTCCCTCAAAGGCAAGCAAGGGACAAGGTAATTAAGGCATCCATGGACATCATTATGTATGCTTTGCACTCCATGTCCATAGATATCCTTGTATCTGTCTCTTGTGTGGGACTAATCCGTGTAGGTGAGAAGAGTAAGAAACAATGAGGATTAGTCCAAACTCAAGATTATCTTCATCAACTATGAACATCCACCACTACATCACCCACATGAAGTCTTCTGTGACAAAACCCACGGTTAGTTTATACCTCTTAGGGGATGTCACATCAAGGGGGAGCTTTACTCTAAGACTTGAGTTAAAGCATCTCTTAAAGATGTGAGCACATTAAATGCTTTATGTAAAAGTGGTAACCCCACTTTTTCTTATATGATGAGTATGACCTATGATCAACTATTCTTACTTGGCTCCTAAGTCAATATACTCATATATAGATGACTTCCTTATCACCAGAGTGATTGGTAGATACTAGAGTGGTTTTGCACGTTTGCCATATTTAATTTGATATCTTATTGTGTGAGCATCTAGGTATGCAGATCTTTACTCGTTCGAGGGTGGGATCCGGGCGGTCCAGGGGGGGGGGCACCACGGACAAATTGATAAGTCTGGCATTCCCAGCCCACCAAGCAAAGCCGGTGGTTTCTTGGTCACGACCATACCCAATTGTTTTTATTTGGCTTTAATTTTTCTTGGGCCAATTGGATATGCAAGAATGCCTAAGTGCCTCCCTCTAGCTATCCGTGCTATCTCGTCTCAAATGCTATTCATGCTACATCACAAAATGTGAGCAAGCACTTCTCGAACCCTCTGTGTAAGGAGCACTCGGAGTTACGTTTCGTTAAGAGCTAACTACCAAAACCACCCCAGTGCATCTCGATGCAACCAAAACCAAAATCTCGGTTTCACCGATGCCTAGGGTTGATCAGATTTTTAGAATCTCGGTAGCACTGATTCCATAATTTACGCTTCATCCAGTATCCGTGTCAACTCATAGTTGAGGAACTCGGTGGCACAGATATTTTAGAACAGGTGTGACCGACAGGGAAGGGTATATAATCTTGGCAGACCCAACTTTCCGAATTCATTCTTCAATGGTCCATTTCCTCCAACCCTAGCTATCGCACATGGATCCTTGGTCGTTGTCTTTGTCTCCCCATGCGCCCTTGCCACTGGGATCTCCACCATCGATGGTAATCTTCACCACCATCTTCATCGTACTGAAGCCATCACTGCACTAGGGTATGGTTTCGAGCACTCCTTGCGCTCCCATGTCTAATTCTAGCGCATTAGGCATTTTTATCATCTTGCCACAGTTTGAAATTGATCTATCCCACGATAAACTCCATTAGATTAGAGAGCAATGTATTTTGAGGTCTGAGCTTCTACAAATCGCATCTCGGTGCACCGAGTTGTAAAAATCGGTTCTACCGATTTTGTTTTTAGGGTTACCGAGAGGAGCTTCAATGAATCCGGGCAGTTATTTTTGGTTAAGCCAAGACTGCCAAGTCTTTGTTAAGACAAGTTGTATGTCTCCGTGGATCCAAAATATTGAACTCGATGCAACCAAAATTCTATTTGCAGAAGATCAAAAATAAGATTCTATGTTCAAAATTAGAAAAATCATGTGTTTTTTTGTGATGCTCAACCTCTCTACTCTACTATGCTCTATTCACAGGGTCAACATGTTAAGTTCTGATGACAACCAGAATAACTTCAAAGAGAGAGATGTGGACATGAGTTTAGGCACTAGCCCAGATGCTAATTCATCTTCTTCAGATGACAATCCAAGTTCTCCTGATCTGCCCATGGATGGCACCAGGGCAAGGAAGAAAATGAATTCAGATGAGGAGGATTCAAACTTTGTGCCAGTTCAGGAGGTTACCAAGAAGCAGCTAGGGAAGAAGGAAAGAGCTGCAAAGAAGTCTGCTATAGATGCCTCTTCTACCAAAAGGCCTATCAGAAAGAAGTATGTCAATTGTGAGTCTATGAGGGCATCTGAGAGTGCCGAGGCCAACACTTTTGTTTCAGTTAAGCCAACAAAGAGTTCTATGCCTAAGAAGTCTGGTGACAAGAAGTTAGCTAGAAAGAGGACGATGAAAGTCATTGGAAGACCTACTTCCAAGTATGAGTATCCAGCTGATGCTGGGGAGGAGGAAGTGGGGGAAGAGCCAGCTGCCCAAGCTCCTCCTTCCAATAAGAAGAAGCTTCGTGCTGATGCTATGCCAAAGCAAGCTTCCTCAAGCAAAAAGAACGCACCAAAGAAGCCAGTTGCTCCAAAGTCCAAGAAGACTACTAGGGACATCCCTCTTGCAGCCAAGAACAAGACTTCAAGTTCCAGAGATGTTGAGGAAAATTTGACAATGTTGAAGAAACTCGGGCCCCATCTACCTGCTCATGATGATACTCACCCCATTGTTGAGGATATGAAGAAGACGAGAGACTCAGGGCTGAGGCTGTGGATAGCAAATGACCCCTATGGCTTCAAGAGAAGGACTGATGTGGCTACCAGATTTCACACCAAGGAACAACAGGACTTTTATCAGACTGTCCTATTGGAAAAAATCCTAGCAGTCAGTGACATGAGATATGTTGACTCAGCTTACATCAAGGAAAATGAGGACTATTTTCCCAGTGTACAAGATAACTTCGAGTGCATTGATATCACAAACTTTGTTGGAAGAGAGTTTACTACCTAGAACGATGAGACGATAATGCAGTTCTACTCTACTACTCACTTGTACCTAGATGGGAGGATCATATGGATGACTGAAGGAGTCAAGTACCAATACATAGTTGATGAGTTGTATACAATCTTAGAAGCCCCATAGATACAGGAAGGTGATTTGGATGTTTACACTGAAGCCAAGATGAATCATAACTCTATGGAAAAGATGTACAAGGAGATTCCTACTCATTATGGGCGCTCACATAAGCTTGGTTCAATCTATTACCTGCAAGTAGGATTGCCTACTACCAATACAATCATGAGGTACACTTTGATGCCCAAGTCACGAGATGACAAGATGATCCGAGGCTATTCCATCAACATGTTGCACCACGTTGACACCCACACTAGATTCAGGGTGATGGACTTGATCGTTGAGACAGTGAAGAGGATAGCTGCAGATCAGAAGAGATCATGTGGATATGCACCATACATTCAGATGCTCATCAACTCTAAGTTAGAGAAGAATGTATATGCACTTTATTGCCCACACACGCCACTCTAGCTAGATTTTGAGGGTAATATTGTGGTGATGGATCCCAGTCATCCGACTTCATCTACTGCAGATGCAGAGACTGAGGCAGCTAGAGCCACTAGTGCTTAGGTGCCTGGGACCAGGAGTGAGAAAATGGATCTTCTTTTTAGCACCATTCAGGGCATGCAGAAGGACATCAAGAACATCCTGCGTAATCAGGGGAGTCTTGTGAGGACTATGGAGGACAAGTTTTCCACACTAAACAACAAAGTGGATGAGCTGACAAGGACTGTGGATGAGCTCAAGAAGGAAATGGATGCAGTTCCCATTCCTCATACTTCACATGATGATGATGATGATCATGATGAAAGTCCACCTCTCAGGACGAGCACCTTATTCAAGACTCGGGACAAAACTCCTACAGTGCCAGCTCTAGAGATGAGGCCTACTTCTTCAGCACCTAGCGTAGCTTCATCGGCTCCGTCTGCACCTCCAGTGTCTACGCCACCACCTTAGAGGACTTCAGCTGAAGCTTTCACAGATGAACTTCCCTCGACTCCTTCGACAGTTACATGAGCAGCTTATCATCTCGTGGAGGATACCATGCCCAGAGCAATGATTAGCTCTATAACTTTGAACTTTGTGGTAACTTATTGCCAAAGGGGGAGATGTTATAGGTCGTAGGGCCTCAAGAGAGAGGGTTGCATTTTGATCCCTCTCTAGTTTCAAAAACATTTGGTTTATCATTTGGTTGCAAACTTTTTTGCTGTTTGATCATATACTTTTGTGTGATGCTACTATTGCCTATCTTTGAGATGTCTATATGATGATCATTCACTTGATGTTTGGTGTGATGTGCTTATGTAATTCGCTCATATTAATTTTTGCGCACCACCAAGTTGTATGTGACATGGAAGAGTTACCCATGGTCCTAATCATTGTGCATTAGCATTCAAATGCAAATTTAAAATAATGCACAAATTTAGGGGGAGCTCTTGCTTATCACATACCTCTCAAAGCGATGATGTTCTGCATGTTGGAAATATGCCCTAGATGCAATAAATAAAGTGTATATTATATATTTCCTTGTTCATGATAATCGTTTATTATCCATGCTATAATTGTATTGAATGGAAACACATTACATGTGTGGGTAAATAGACAACACTTTGTCCCTAGTATGCCTCTAGTGAACTAGCTCGTTGGTCAAAGATGGTCAAGGTTTCCTAGCCATTGACATGTGATGTCATTTGATAACAGGATCACATCATTAGGAGAATGATGTGATGGATAAGACCCAAACTACAAATGTAGCATATGATCGTGTCAGTTTAATGCTACTGTTTTCTACATGTCAAGTATGTGTTCCTATGACCATGAGATCATGCAACTCACTGACACCAGAGGAGTGCCTTGTGTGTATCAAACGTCGCAACATAATTGGGTGAATATAAAGGTACTCTACAGGTATCTCCGAGGGTGTCTGTTGGGTTGGCATTGATCAAGACTAGGATTTGTTACTCCGTGTAACGGAGAGGTATCTCAGGACCCACTCGGTAATACAACATCACAACAAGCCTGGCAAACAATGTGACTAAGTGTTAGTCACGGGATCTCGTATTACGGAACGAGTAAAGACACTTGCCGGTAATGAGATTGAACTAGGTATGGAGATACCGACGATCGAATCTCAGGCAAGTAACATACCCAAGAACAAAGGGAACATCAGACGGGATTAACTGAATCCTTGACTTAGAGGTTCGACCGATAAAGATATTTGTATAATATGCAGCAACCAAAATGGGCATCCAGGTCCCACTATTGGTTATTGACCATAGAGGTGTCCTGGTCATGTCTACATATTTCTCGAACCCGCAGGGTCTGCACACTTAAGGTTCGGTGAGGTTTCGGTAGTATAGAGTTATGTATGGTGGTCACCGAAGGTTGTTCGGAGTCCCGGATGAGATCCCGGACGTCACGAGGAGCTCCGAATGGTCCGGAGGTAAAGATTGATGTATAGGAAGTCCTATTTTGGTCGCCGAAAATGTTTTGGGCTCATCGGTAGTGTACCGGGAGTGCCGGTAGTGTACCGGGAGACCATCGGGAGGGATATTTCGACCCAAGAGGCTACATGGGCTGTGGGAGAGTGAATACCAGCCCTTAGTGGGCTGGTGGAAGTCCCACACAAGTCCCATGCGGTTGGGAGAGAAAACCCGAAGAGAAAAGGTGGAAAAAAGGCAAAATAGGGAGGAATCCTACTCCCACTAGGATTGGAGGAGGAGTCCTCCTCTCCCCCTTGATTCGGCCGAACCAAGGGCTGGTCCCTTGAGGGCCAAGCCTCCTCCTCTCTTGATCCTATATATACAGGAGGTTTTAGGGATTTTGGCACTAGTTTTTCAGCCACGTGCTACCCTATTCTCTAGTGCATAGTTTCTCCTCAAGATCGGTTTTCTGCAGTGCTTAGGCGAAGCCCTGCCGGAATTACTCCACCAACATCGTCGCAGCGCCATCGCGCTGCCAAAGAAATCTTAAAGCTCTCCACTCCCTATTTCTGTATCAAGAAGGCGGAGATCATCATCAAGCTGTACGTGTGCTGAACGCGGAGGTGCCATCCGTTCGGCGCTAGATCGGAAGGACCATGATCAAGATCGCGAGACGGATCATGATGAGATCGCGGGACGGATCGTGATGAGTTCATGGGACGGATCATGATTGGATTGAGGGACGGATCATGATGAGATCACGGGACGCTCGGTGATTTGGGTCGTGAAGACGTTTGACTACACCAACCGCATTTCTTAACGCTTCCCGCTTAGCGATCTACAAGGGTATGTAGATCCACTCTCCCTCTCATAGATGCTCATCACCATGGATAGATCTTGCGTGCGTGTAGGAAATTTTTTGTTTCCCATGCAACATCCCCTAATAGTGGCATCAGGAGCTAGGTCTATGTGTAGATGAGATCTCGAGTAGAACACAAGGAGTTTGTGGGCGTTGGTACTTAGATTGCTTCCGCCCTTGGTCGTATTTTGGTTCAGTGGTATTGTGGGATGAAGCTGCCAGGTCCAACATTACTCGGATGCTTACGAGAGACCGGTTCCCTCAACTGCAACTTGTTGCAAAAGATGGCTGGCGGGTGGCAGTTTCTCCTACTTTAGTTGGATCGGATTCGACAAAGGCGGTCCTTGAGAAGGTTGAAAAGCAACTTATGTATCACCATTGTGGTTTATGCGTAGGTGAGAATTATTCTTGCTAGATACCCGTAGCAGCCACGTAAAACATGCAACAACAATTAGAGGACGTCTAACTTGTTTTTGTAGGGTATGTTGTGATGTGATATGGCGAATTACATGATGAGATATATGTGATGTATGAGATGATCATGTGTTGTATAGAATATCACGACTTGGATGTCGATGAGTACGGAAACCGGCAGGAGCCATAGGGTTGTCTTTAATTATTGTATGACCTGCGTGTCAATCATTAAGCGCTACGTAACACTTTACTTTATCGCTAAATGGTAGCAATAGTAGTAGAAGCATGGTGGGCGCGACAACCCCGATGGCGACACGTTGATGGAGATCAAGATGATGGAGATCATGGTGTCATGCCGGTGACGATGGAGATCAAAAGCACAAATTCATGGCCATATCATGTCACTTATGATTTGCATGTGATGTTAATCCTTTTATGCACCTTGTTTTGCTTAGGACAACAGTAGCATTATAAGGTGATCCCTCACTTAATTTCAAGATAAATTGTGTTCTCCCTGAGTGTGCACCGTTGCGAAAGTTAGTCATGTCAAGACACCACATGATGATCGGGTGTGATAGACTCTACGTTCACATACAAAGGGTGCAAGCCAGTGTTGCACATGCAGAACACTCAGGTTAAACTTGATGAGCCTAGCATGTACAGACATGGCCTCGGAACACAAGAGACCGAAAGGTCGAACATGAGTCATACAGTAGATATGATCAACATGATGATGTTCACCATTGAAACCACCTCAACTCACGTGATGATCGGACTTGAGTTGGTGAATTTGGATCATGTATCACTCGAATGACCGGAGGGATGTCAATTTGAGTGGGAGTTCTTCAGTAATATGATTAATTGAACTCATTATCATGAACATAGTCAGTAGTGTCTTTGCAAATTATGTTGTAGATTACTTGCTCGCGCTGTAGCTCCCTTGAATATTTTTTATATGTTCCTAGAGAAATAGAGTTGAAAGATGATTGTAGCAATATTGCAGACTGGGTCCGTGATCTGAGGATTGTCCTCATTGCTACACAAAAGGATTATGTCCTTAATGCACCGCTCGGTGCGCCATCCCCGCTAGCGTTGTTTGTAGATGTTGTGAACATCTGACAGGCACGTTCCGATGACTACTTGATAGTTTAGTGTGTCATGCATTATGTCTTAGAATTGAGGCTCCGAAATGTTTTGAACGTCACGAAACATATGAGATGTTCTAAGAGTTGAAATTGGGATCTCAGGCTCGTGCCCGTGTTTTGAGATATGAGATCTCCAACAAGATCCTTTGTCTGCAAGATGAAGGAGAATAGCTCAATCATTGAGCATGTGCTCAGATTGTCTGGGTGCTACAATCGCTTGAATTGAGTGGGAGTTAATCTTCCAGATAAGATAGTGATTGATATAGTTCTCCAAGTCACTGTCACTAAGCTACTAGAACTTGGTGATGAACTATAAAATGCCAGGGATAGAAATAATGATCCCTGAGCTATTCACGATGTTTGACACCGCGAAGGTCGAAATCAAGAAGGAGCGTCAAGTGTTGATGGTTAGTAAAAACCACTAGTTTCGAGAAGGGCAAGAGCGAGGAGGGGAAACTTCATGGATGGCAAGTCAGTTGCTGCTCCAGTGAAGCAACCCAAAGTTGAACCCAAACCCAAGACCAAGTGCTTCAATTATGAGGAGAGCGATCGCTGAAGCGGAACAACCATAGATACTTGGTAGATAAGAAGGCCGGGGTCAACAAAAGTATATTTGATATGCGTGTTATTGATGTGTACCTTGCTAGTACTCCTAGTAGCACCTGGGTATTGGATACCGGTTCGGTTGCTAAATGTTAGTAACTCGAAATAAAAGCTACGGAATGAACGGGGAACTAGCTAAGGGTGAGGTGACGATGTGTGTTGGAAATGTTTCCAAGGTTGATGTGATCAACATCGCACACTCTCTCTACCTTCGGGATTAGTGACGAACCTAAATAAATGTTATTTGGTGTTTTGCGTGAAGCATGAACGTGATTAGATCGTGTTTATTGCAACACGGTTATTCATTTAAGTTACAGAATAATGGTTATTCTGTTTACATGAATAATACCTTCAATGGTCATGCACCCAGTGAGAATGGTTTGTTGAATCTTGATCATAGTAATACACATGTTCATAACATTGATGCCAAAAGATACAAAGTTAACAATGATAGTACCACATACTTGTGGCACTGCCGCTAAATGTCATATTGGTATAAAGCGCATGAAGAAACTCCATGTTGATGGATCTTTGGACTCATTCGATTTCGAATCGGTTGAGACATGCAAACCATGCCTCTTGGGCAAGATGACTAAGGACCCCATTTTCCAGATTGATGGAGCGGGCAAGTGGTTTATTGGAAATGATACATGTTGATGTATACAATCCAATGAGTCTTGTAGCGTGCGGTGGATATCGTTATTTTCTTACCTTCACTGATGATTTGAGTAGATATAGTGTATATTTACTTAATGAAACACAAGTCTGAATCGTTTGAAAGGTTCAAGCAAATTTAGAGTGAAGTTTTAAGATCATCGTGACAAGAAGATAGAAATGTCTGTGATATGATCATGCAGGTGAATATCTGAGTTACGAGTTTGGCATACAACTTTAGACAATGTGAAAGTCGTTTCACAACTCACGACACCTGGAACACCATAGTGTGATTGTGTGTACGAACATCATAGTCGTGCTCTATTGGATATGGTGCTTGCTATGATGTCTCTTATAGTTTTGCTACTATAATTTTGGGGTTTTGCATTAGAGACAACTACACTCACTTTAGATAGGGCACAATATAAATCCGTTGAGATGACACCGTGTGAATTATGGTTTGATAGAAACCTAAGATGTCATTTCTTAAAATTTGGGGCTACAACGTTTGTGTGGAAAATGTTTTCACGTAATGAGCTCGAACCCAAAGCGGACAAATGCATCTTCATAGAATACCCTAAGAACAGTTGGGTGAACCTTTTATCTCAGATCCAAGCATAAAGTGTTTGTTGCTAAAACAGGTTCTTTCCCGAGAAAAAGTTTCTCTCGAAAGAATTGAGTGGAAGGAAGATAGAACTTGATGAGGTTGTTGAACCTTTGTTTCAACCAGAGAGTAGCGCAGCGCAGGAAGATGTTTCTATGAAGCCTACGTTAGTTGAAGAGGAAGTTAATGATGACTATCATGAAGCTTCAAATCATGTTACTATCGAACCTCGTAGATCGACAAGGACGTGTACTACTCCTGAGTGGTATGACAACCCTATCTTAGAGGTCATGTTGTTGGACAACGATGAACCTACGAGCTATGGAGAAGCGATGATGGGCCTGGAATCTGACAAATGGTTAGAGGCCATGAAATCCGAGAAAGGATCCATGTATGAAAAACCAAGTATAGACTTTGGTGGACTTGCTCGTTGGATGGCAGGTCATTGAGTACAAATGGATCTTTAAAATGAAGACAGACGTTGATGGTGAATGTCACCATTTATAAAGCTCGACTTGTCGCAAAGAAGTTTCCGGCAAGTTCAAGGAGTTGACTACGATGAGACTTTGTCACTCGTAGCGATGCTAAAGTCTGTTGGAATTATGTTAGCAGTTGCTGCATTTTTCAATTATGAAATCTGGCAGATGGATGCCAAAACATCGTTTCCTTCCTTAAGGAAAGGTTGTATGAGATACAACCAGAAGGTTTTGTCAGTCCTAAGGATGCTAAAAGGTGTGCAAGCTTCAGTGATCCTTCTATGAACTGAAGCAAGCATCTCGGAGTTGGAATATACACTTTGATGAGGTGATCAAAGTTTTTGAGTCTATACAAAGTTTATGAGAAACTTGTATTTCAATAAAGTGAGTGGGAGCACTACAGAGTTTCTGGTAAGCATATGTGGTTGACATATTGTTGATCGGAAATGATTTACAATTTCTGGAAAGCATAAACTGTTGTTTGAAAAGCATTGTTCAAAGGAAGACCTGGATAAATCTACCTAATTGTTGAGCATCAAGATCTATAGAGATAGATCAAGATGATTGATGAGACTTTCAATGAGTACATACCTTGACAAGATTTTGAAAGAGTTCAAAATGGATCAGTCAGAGAAAGAGTTCTCGCCTGATTTGTAAGGTGTGAAGTTGAGTGAGACTCAAAGCTCGACAACAGCAGAAGAAAGAGAAAGGACGAATGTCGTCCCCTATGCTTTAGCCATAGCCTCTATATTATGACATGTTGTGTTCTGCACCTATGTGTGCCTTGCCATGAGTCTGTCAAGGGGTACAAGAGTGGTCCAGGAGTGGATCACTGGACATCGGTCAAAATTATCCTTAGTAACCAGAGGACTAAGGAGATGTTTCTCGATTATGGAGGTGATAAAGAGTTCGTCGTAAAGAGTTACGTCGATGCAAGCTTTAACACCAATCCGGATGACTCGGAGTAGCAATCTGGATACGTATAGTGGAGCAGCCATTTGGAATAGTACCAAGTGGAGTGTAGTAGCAGTGTTTATAGTTTAACATAGAGATTTGCAAAGTATAGACGGATCTGAATGTCGCAGACCCGTTGACTAAAAGACGTCTCTCACATGCAAAGCATGATCGAGCCCCAGAACTCATTGGGTGTTAGATTCATAACAATGCGGATCACATGGTGATGTGAACTAGATTATCAACTCTAGTGCAAGTGGGAGATTGTTGGAAATATGCCCTAGAGGCAATAAATAAAGTGTTTATTATTATATTTCCTTGTTCATGATAATCGTTTATTATCCATGCTATAATTGTATTGATTGAAAACACATTACATGTGTGGGTAAATAGACAACACTTTGTCCCTAGTATGCCTCTAGTGAACTAGCTCGTTGGTCAAAGATGGTCAAGGTTTCCTAGCCATTGACATTTGATGTCATTTGATAACAGGATCACATCATTAGGAGAATGATGTGATGGATAAGACCCAAACTACAAATGTAGCATATGATCGTGTCAGTTTAATGCTACTGTTTTCTACATGTCAAGTATGTGTTCCTATGACCATGAGATCATGCAACTCACTAACACCGGAGGAGTGCCTTGTGTGTATCAAACGTCGCAACGTAATTGGGTGACTATAAAGGTACTCTACAGGTATCTCCGAGGGTGTCTGTTGGGTTGGCATGGATCAAGACTCGGATTTGTTACTCCGTGTGATGGAGAGGTATCTCAGGGCCCACTCGGTAATACAACATCACAACAAGCCTTGCAAGCAATGTGACTAAGTGTTAGTCACAAGATCTTGTATTACGGAACGAGTAAAGAGACTTGACGGTAATGAGATTGAACTAGGTATGGAGATACCGACGATCGAATCTTGGGCAAGTAACATACCCAAGAACAAAGGGAACATCATACGGGATTAACTGAATCCTTGACATAGAGGTTCGACCGATAAAGATCTTCGTAGAATATACAGGAACAAATATGGGCATCCAGGTCCCGCTATTATTTATTGACCGTAGAGGTGTCTTGGTCATGTCTACATAGTTCTCGAACCCGCAGGGTCTGCACACTTAAGGTTCAGTGATGTTTCAGTAGTATAGAGTTATGTATGGTGGTGACCGAAGGTTTTTCAGAGTCCCGGATGATATCCTAGATGTCATGAGGAGCTCTGGAATGGTCCGGAGGTAAAGATTGATATATAGAAAGTCCTATTTTGGTCGCCGGAAAAGTTTCGGGCTCATCGGTAGTGTATCAGGAGTGCCGGTAGTGTACCGGGAGAACATCGGGAGGGGTATTTCGACCCAAGAGGCTACATGGGCTGTGGGAGAGTGAATACAAGCCCTTAGTGGTATGGTGGAAGTCCCACACAAGTCCCATGCATCTGGAAGAGAAAACCGAAAGAGAAAAGGTGGAAAAAGGCAAAATAGGGAGGAATCCTAGTCCTACTAGGATTGGAGGAGGAGTCCTCTCTCCTCCTTGATTCGGCCGAACCAAGGGATGATCCCTTCAGGTCCAAGCCTCCTCCTCTCTTCCTCCTATATATACTAGAGGTTTTAGGGTTTTTGTCACTAGTTTTTCAGCCACGTGTGCTACCCTATTCTCTAGTGCATAGTTTCTCCTCTAGATCGGTTTTCTGAAGTGCTTAGGCGAAGCCCTGCCGGAATTACTGCACCACCATCGCCACAGCACCGTCGCGCTGCCGGAGAAGTCTTATACCTCTCCGATCCCTCTTGCTGGATCAAGAAGGCGGAGATCGTCATCGAGTTGTACGTGTGCTGAATGCGGAGGTGCCATCCGTTTGGCGCTAGATCGGATGGACCGTGATCAAGATCGCGAGACGGATCATGATGAGATCGCGGGACGGATCATGATGAGTTCGCGGAACGGATCATGTTTGGATCGACGGACGGATCGTGATGAGATCACAGGACGCTCGGCGATTTGGATCGCGAAGACGTTCGACTACACCAACCACGTTTCTTAAGGCTTCCCGCTTAGCGATCTACAAGGGTATGTAGATCCACTCTCCCACTCGTAGATGCTCGTCACCATGGATAGATCTTGCGTGCGCGTAGGAAAATTTTGTTTCCCATGCAACGTTCCCCAACAATGCATGCTTTATGTCTATTCAAGCTTTGATCTATATGTTGTCATCAATTACCAAAAAGGGGGAGGTTTAAAGCACAACTTCTCCCTAGGTGGATTGGGTAATTAATAACAACATATATTTCATTGGACTAATGTTTCCACTAAGTATATTTCTGGGAAAAGTTCAATGTCGTGATTGACAAAGGATTGTGAGGAGACCCCAAGATGTAAGGAGTAGGATTGGCTAAGCTACAAGCATGAAGACTCGACATTTTACATCATGAGAAATCACTTTGAGTCCATAGGAAAACCAATACTATTAAAATGGGGTGTGGTAATAATGGTGAATGAGATGCTCAAAATGATCAAGTGTTAGTCAGCGAAATCACTCAAAAACTCTCCCACGAATATTCTGTCTAAAACACTACCACTCAAAATCAGTGCCACGAACAATTTCCTTTCGGCTACACCGAGTCAAAACCCTAGATAGATCCTAAGACAAACCCAAATCTCAGTACTGATGTCTACTACGCAACTTTATTCTTGTATACTATGTTGGGCCTCCAAGCATGGAGTTTTTTTTAGGACAGTAGCAATTTTCCCTGAAGTGGATGACCTAAGGTTTATCAATCCGTGGGAGGTGTAGGATGAAGATGGTCTCTCTCAAACAACCCTGCAATCAAATACAAGAAATCTCTTGTATCCCCAACACACCCAATACAATGGCAAATTGTATAGGTGCACTAGTTCAGCTAAGAGATGGTGATCAAAGTGCAATACGGATGATATATATAGGTTTTTGTAATCTTAAAATATAAAAATAGCAAGGTAGAAAGTGTAAAACAGCGAGCAAAACAGTGTATAAATGGTTGGAGATAAGGCCTAGGGTTCATAATTTTGCTAGTGTAGTCTCCCAACAATGATAACATAGTTGAATCATATGATCATCCCTCAACGTTGAACAAAGAATCACACCAAAGTTCCTATCTAGCGGAGAACAAATAGATGAAATTTTTGTAGATAGTAGAACCAACTCAAAGTTATTCTTTCTGATCAATCTATTGAGCTATTCCTATAAGTGTCACAAATAGCCCTAGAGTTCCTACTAGAATAACACCAATGATACATATCAATCAACCCAAATGTCACCTAGATACTCCAATGTCATCTCAAGTATCCGTGGGTAAATTATGCGACATGCATCAAACAATTTCAGATTTATCATATTCCATCCAACACAAAGAACTTCAAGGATCACACAAAGATTTCTATCGAAGAACGTGGTATGAAAATGTGCAATCAACCCCTATGAATAGATCCCCTAGGTCACTGGAATCCGCAAGTTGATGCCTCAACATATATCAAGTGAATCAATAGAATACCCCCAATGTCACTATGGGTATCCCACACAAGACGTACATCAAGTGTTGTCAAACCATAATGTTCAATCCAACATAACGAGATCTCAAAGGTAAAGATTCGATTCATCACAACAAGGTAGCAAGGGAATAACATCATATGATCTGACTATATTAACAAAGCTCGTGATACATCAAGATCAGGCCATATGAAGAACACAATAGAGAGAGAGAGAGAGATTGAACACATAGCTACTGGAATAAACCGTCAACCTCGAGGATGGACTACTCCCTCCTCGTCATGGCCTTCGTTGGGATGATGAAGATGGCCACCAGAGATGATCTACCATCTCCGGTAGGGTACTAGAATGCCTCCATATGGGGTTTTCTTCGATACAGAGAGTTGCGGCGGTGGAACGGGGAGACTCTCTTCATTTCTGGGGTTTCTAGTATTTATGGGATTTTTCAGCATTGAAATCACGCCAAACGGAGCCATGAGGGGCCCACCACATATGTGGTCGCCCCCTAGGGGGGCGAGGTCGGATGTCTTGTGGCCCAAGGGTGGTCCCCCCTCCGGTGGTTCTTCGCTCCAATGTGGCTTATTTCCTCCAGAAAAAATCAGAAAAAAGTTTTGGGCGATTCCGAGAACTTTCATTTTCTACACAAAAAACAACACCTTGGTAATTCTACTGAAAACAACGTCACTCCTGGTTAGTTCTAAATAAATCATATAAAGTGCATCAAAACCATATAAAAGTATTGTAAACATAGGTGATCAATATGGCATGAATACTTCAAATATTATTGATAAATTAGAGACGTATCAGCATTTCGAAGCTTAATTCCTGCTCACCCTCGAATAGGTAAATAATAAAAGAAATAATTTATGAAGTGTGAATGCTAGCATAGTGAATAGTTTTCATCATTGATAATTTCAGTCACTTTTCTAGCATCACAACCAACAACTTTTTCTCATAAAAATCATCATGATAGAGTAACAATCAATTTACGTGTCATGGTTCAAAAATTGCATTCTATTGAAACTTAACAATCTATGTTCTTGGTTACCAAACAATTTCAATGCATCATCAAATCTAAGTAACAGGTCCACATACTCGATTATCATATAGTCTTTTATGATTTCTATTACTCAAGGTATATTCTTAGAACAAACAATATCCATCAAATGCATAGAAAGATAGGGGTTTAATGTTTTGCCTCCCAACATACTTATCATAGAGATAATTGTCAACAATAACAAATCATGATCAATTATATTTGAGTGGATATATATTTTTTGGATATTTCCCCACCACATGATGCTTGCCAACTAATAGATTGAGGTTGGAATAACAAGTTGACTCAATATGAAAGTAAATAGGTTGTCCCTTCGCACAGGGAAGTAGGGATTTGCATATGTGCCAGAGCTTGTTCTTTAAAACAGAGATGAATATGTAATTTTGAGTGACGTGCCTTTCATGTCAATGTCACAACAGAGTATTCATTATCTTCCATGATAATCACATTATTTTAGGTTCCCAAATAGAAATTTAAATTTTTACTCCCTCTCCACCATTCAAACACATTCCGTGGCTGGCCGAATCCACGGTTGCCCTCCAGACAATCAACTTTCTAGGGGGTTTTGCTTATTTATTTTTTGTGTTATGTAGGAATGGGAATCCTTTTTACCATCCTCTCTTCTGAAATGACAGGTGAATAAACACTCATCTTGAGAATAAATCGCTTAGCATGGAAGATAATGACCTCCCCATCGCTCCATGACGGTACGAGCACACAAAATGGATATTTATTTGAATGTTTAGAGGTGGCACATGCAAATTCACTTGGAATGGAAGTGAAATACCATATGTAGGTAGGCATGGTGGACTCTCATGGAAGAAATTTGTCTCAAGAATTTCGATGCACAAGTAGTATTTCTACTTAGTACGAGGTTTTGGCTAGCAAAAGGTTCTAAACAAGCACCACATGTTGGAGGACCCATAACAATACAACTGCTAGGCAAATATACCCGAATATAACCATTATATTGTCCTACTTGTCCAACTTCAACTATTTCATCAAGTATGAAAATAATTAATGGGTATTCACAATGATAAAAGATGTCCAAGATAATATATTTGTATGTGAAAGTTCTCTTTCTTATACTAATCATTCATGAATTGCTTGTATGACCAATTTGCTGATTGTAAAACCTCAATACATTTTAATTTATAAACTAGATGTGAAGCTACTACTAAGAATAAAGCACATTGATAATTTCAGATTTATGATATTCAATTCATTCACAATTTACTACCCAGAAATAAGTGAAGCACAAGAGTAAACAATCAAACTACTCTCAAAAGATAATAGTGAAGACCAATGAGTAGTCAAACAATCAAGTAGATATGTGAGGACCCTCTCTCTCTAAAGATTTTCAGATCTGATTATTTTGTTTAGACAAAAAGCAGAAGAAAAATTGTACTCCAAGAATAGCACATATCATGTGGAGAAATAAAAATTTAGGCTCAACATAGGCTAATCGATAGTTGTTGATGAAGACAGGTGGGACGCGTAGCATCCCGAGGCTTAGATGCTTAAGACTTCTTGAAATATTTACTTGGGGCGCCTTGGGAATCTCCAAGCTTGAGCTTTTGTACCTCATTCAATCCTCCCATATCACAGTTTCACCTATTCTCAGAAACTTCATCCACACAAAACTCGAAAATAAACTGTGAGATAGGTTAGTACACATAATAATAAGTCGACATTTATTGTACTGCCAAGACAAGTCGCACAATAATTTTCAAACTCATCTACTGTTTACTATCATTTCCACAATTTATATCTACCAATATAAACTATGGAAACTATAGAATAAGTAGATAACAAAACTATGACACCAATCACTCCAAACAGAACAGTCTATAGCAATTTATTAAAATAGTGTAGTTATCTAGCTCCAAAAACTATGAAAATTTAGGAAGTGATAAATAATTTATATTAAAACATTGTGTAGAAATTTCAGAAACTTTGCACGTTCCAGTAAATTATGAAAATTCAAAAATTACAGCAAAAGTTTCTGGTTTTACACAACACATATCAAACATGTAACTCAAGCATCCTAGGAGGCAATTTTTGGAACTTTTTACTAAAAAAAAGATTATAAATATCATATAACATAGAACATAAAAATATATTGACTCTCCAAGAAAAACACATATCATGTGAAGAATAAAAATATAGCTCCAAGTAAGATGTATCGATAATGTTGGAGACGAAAGAGGGGATTCCTTTCGGGGCATCCCCAAGCTTAGACACCTAATTCTTGCTTGTATTTTACCTAGGAGGTGCCTTTGGAATCCCAAAGCTTAGGTCCTTGCTACTCCTTGTTCACCGCATAAAGGTACCTCAACCAAAACTTGAAAATTTCAATCACACAAAACTTAACAGAACTTCATGAGATGGGTCAGTATAGTATATATAGATAATTCACTTAGGTCCTACCAAAACAAGATTTATAGTGGTTCTCAAATTATACCTACTATATTCTATCATTCCCATAATTTATATCACTCAATATAAGCTATATGAAAACTTAAAACAAGCAAACTATGCATGCAAAATAGAATCTGTCAAAAACAGAACAGTCTATGAATATCTGAAAGATCACCATACTTCCCAGATTATAAAAATTCTGTAAAATTATTAAAACGCATAGAATTTTCATAGAATTTTTTGTAAAAATTTCACAATTTTTTGATGCTCCAGTAAAATCACATAATTCATATACTAGACGCAAAACTTTCTGTTTTTGCACTATATCAAATAAACAAGTTTTCACACTATCCCAGAGGCTTTACTTGGCACTTCATTGAAATAAAAGACATAAACATGATTAGTACAGTAGCTTGATAATGTGAACATTTAAAAACATAAAGTATTTTTTTGGGTTATCTCCCAACAACCACTTTTCTTTAATGCCTTTTAGCTAGGCATGACGATTTCAATGATGCTCATACAGGAATAAAAGTTGAAAATGCAAGAGAGCATCATGAATCACATGGAAAGCACATTTAATTCTAACCCACTTCCTATGCATAGGGACTTTGTGAGCAAACAGTTTATGGGAGCAAGAATCAACTAGCATAGGGAGGCAAAACAAGTGTAACTTCAAAACATTGAACACATAGGGAGGAAACTTGATATTATTGCAATTCCTACAAGGATATGTTCCTAACTCATAATAATTTTCAGTAGAATCATTAAGGAATTCAACAATATAAATATCACATGCAACATTCTCTTCATGATGCACAAGCTTAGAATTTTTATGACTCTCCACATAAGAAAATTTCTTCTCATTCATAATAGTGGGAGCAAACTCAACAAAACAACTATCATGAGATACTTTATTGACATCATCACATTGAATCTTAAAATCATGATAACAAGTTTCATGGTTGTCATTACTCATTATAGCATACATGTCATCACAATAATCATCATAGATAAGAGGCATGCTATCATCATAATAGTTTTGCTCATCAAAACTTGAGGGACTAAAAATATCATATTCATCAAACATAGCATCCCCAAGCTTGTGGCTTTGCATACCATTAGGGTCATGAATATTCAGAGAACTCATACTAACAATATTACTATCATGCTCATCATTCAAGGAATTCTCATCAAGTATTTTAATAATTTCTTCCTCTACCAATTGAGCACAATTTTCTGAATCCTTATTTTCACAAAAGATATTATGAAAGCGAAACAAATGATGCAAACCAAACTCCATATTTTGTTCTTTTCTTTTATAAAACCAAACTAGTGAAAAACAAGAAACTAAAAGATTTAATTGCAAGATCTAAATATATACCTTCAAGCACTCACCTCCCCGCTAACGGCTCCAGAAAAGAGGTTGGTTTCTACTATGCAACGTTATTTTTGTAGACTATGTTAGGCCTCCAAGCGCAGAGTTTTGTAGGACAATAGCAATTTTCCCTCAAGTGGATTACCTAAGGTTTATCAATCTGTGGGAGGTGTTCAATGAAGATGGTCTCTCTCAAAGAACCCTACAATCAAATACAAGAAATCTCTTGTGTACCCAACACACCCAATACATTGGAAAATTGTATAGGTGCACTAGTTCGGGGAAGAGATGGTGATACAAGTGCAATATGGATGATAGATGTAGGTTTCAGTAATCTGAAAATATAAAAACAGCAAGGTACAAAGTACAAACAGCGAGCAAACGGTGTATAAATGTTTGGAAATAAGGTCTAGGGTTCATACTTTCGCTAGTGCAATATCCCAACAATGCAAGCATAGTTGAATCATATGATCATCCCTCAACGTGCAACAAAGAATCACTCCAAAGTTCCTATCTAGCGGAGAACAAATAGATGAAATTGGTGTAGGTAGTAGAACCACCTCAAATTTTTTCGGCGTTCTGGGAGCAGGGATACCCAGACTTGCCTTCCTACGGCCCAGGGCATGACCCACTTCAAAAGCCAAGTACGGCCCAACGCGGCCCCACTGAAGACGAGGACCTCACGAGAGCCCCGAGCTCGTGAGGGAAGCAATGCCGAGACCTACAGGGGAATACGCCTCCACCGGCCACCTCTTGAGCGGCATAGATCCCTATGCAACACTTGGTCTCGGGAGGCCAATGATGATGCAAGGCGGGCCGGGCAGGCACTAGCACGCCATACGGTACAGTTTACTCTTTGGTGCAAAGGGGCAAGGACGTACGCTGGTTCCTAAAGCGCTGCCCAAAGGTTTCCATTCTGGTGGAACAAGACGAAGAACACAAGCTCCACAAGACAAACGTCATCGCCGAGCCCACCGTCGCATCTTCAACAACTACTTTGCAGGCAAAGACCACCTTTCCTCAGGATAAGGATGTACCCCTTGCCCCCCTCCAATTTGGCCGTTGTGGGATCCCTTCCCTCCATAGCAATAAGGGAAGAGGACCCGGGCCACTATAAATAGAGGCTAGGCTACTCCTTAGAGAAGGGAATCGGAAGAAAAGCAAGACCACTAGAACGCCATCGTGAGGCAACTCGCCGCTATACTAGTTCATCCACAAACCTAGTCATGAGGAAATCCACCAAAAGCAGGAGTAGGGTTTTATGCCTCGCAGTGGCCCGAACCTGGGTACATCCTAGTGTGCAACCTTCTCCCTCGTCATCGTGTGAGTTCATCGACTAGTTACCGGGTCGTGAGCTAGGAGGGGTGAGGCTGTTGGGGATCTTCGCACACGCCCCTAAGTTCGAACTTCCTTGGGTTTTGCGGAGCTTGAAATCAGACATTTCGCATGCCGAGGTAGGGGGCAGGTCAAAGCTTCCATATCTGCGGTGACAGTCGGGCCCCGATTTGTTGGGGAACATTGCATGGGAAACAAAAAAATTCCTACGCTTCACGAAGATCAATCTAGGAGATGAGCACCTTCGAGAGGGAGAGTTGAGCTACATACCCTTGTAGATTGCTAAGCGGGAAGTGTTAAGAAACACAGTTAATGTAGTCGAACGTCTTCGCGATCCAAATCGCCGAGCGTCCCGCGATCCAATCATTATCCATCCCGATCTAGCACCGAACGGACGGGACCTCCGCGTTCAGCACACGTACGGCTTGATGACGATCTCCGCCTTCTTGATCCAGCAAGAGGGAGCGGAGAGGTAGAACAGTTCTCGAGCAGCGCGATTGCGTTGCGGCGATGGTGGTGGGGCAATTCCGGCAGGGCTTCGCCTAAGCACTACAGAAAACCGATCTAGAGGAGAAACTATGCACTAGAGGAGAGCGTAGCACGTGGCTGAAAATCAAGTGCAAAAACCCTAGAACCTCTAGTATATATAAGAGGAAGAGAGGAGCGGGCTGGCGCACAAGGGCCAGCCCTCTTGCCTCTTACGCCAAGGAGGAGAGGACGAATCCTCCTCCAATCCTAGTAGGACTAGGATTCCTCCTTTCCTACTTAGAAACTCTTTCCACCTTGGTTTTCTTTTCTTCTCTTTCAACTCCAGCCGCATGGGCCTCTTGTGGGACTTCCACCAGCCCACTAAGGGATGGTATTCATCCTCTCACAGCCCATGTAGCCTGTTGGCTCAAAATACTCCTCCCGATGGTCCCCTGGTACACTACCGGCACTCCCGGTACACTACCGATGTGCCCGAAACATTTCCGGTGACCAAAATGGAACTTCCTATATATAAATCTTTACCTCCGGACCATTCCGGAGCTCCTCATGACGTCCGGGATCTTATCCGGGACTCCGAAAAACCTTCGGTCACCACCATACATAACTCTATTCTACCAAAAATTCACCGAACATTAAGTGTGCAGACCCTGCGGGTTCGAGAACTATGTAGACATGACCGAGACACCTCTAGGGTCAATAACCAATAGTGGGACCTAGATGCCCATATTGGTTCCTACATATTCTACGAAGATGTTTATCAGACGAACCTCTATGTCAAGGATTTAGTCAATCTCGTATAGTGTTCCCTTTGTTTATCGGTGTGTTACTTGCCCAAGATTCGATCGTCGGTATCTGTATACCTAGTTCAAACTCATTACCGGCAAGTCTCTTTACTCATTCCGTAATACAAGATCCCGTGGCTAACACTTAGTCACATTGCTTGGAAGGCTTGTTGTGATGTCACACGGAGTAACAAATCCCAGTGTTGGTCCATGCCAACCCAGCAGACACCGTCGGAGATACCTGTAGAGTACCTTTATAGTCACCCAGTTACGTTGTGATGTTTGATACACAAAAATCACTCCTCCGGTGTCCGTGAGTTGCATGATCTCATGGTCATAGGAACATATACTTGACATGCAGAAAACTATAGCAATAAACTGACACGATCATATACTACGTTTATAGTTTGGGTCTCATCCATCCCATCATTCTCCTAATGATGTGATCCCGTTATCAAATGACATCTCATGTCAATGGCTAGGAAACCTTGACCATCTTTGATCTACGAGCTAGTCTACTAGAGGCATACTAGGGACATGGTTGTGTCTATGTATCCACACATGCAACATGTTTCCAAACAATACAATTATAGCATGGATAATAAACGATTATCATGAAAAAGGAAATATAATAATAAATACTTTATTATTGCCTCGAGGGCATATTTCCAACACGATTCACCGACCCCATGATGGATGCAACCCCCGAAGCCGGGCAGCCCTTGGCGTGCGGTGGCGCCACGGCTCGCGGGGACAACCTTGCGGTCACGTGCATCCTTGGTGGATCGCAGGCGCCGACCTCCAACTGTCAGGTCAAGCAGTTCCTCTGCCGGGGAGGCACGATTCCTCCACGGTCAGAGGCCCTGCAACCTCGGACGTGGCCGGTGACCGACATCACGTGCGGCCCCGACGACCACCCCAGGACAACAACGGCCGCTGACACGCTTCTCATGATGTGCACACCAACCATAAACGACGTGGCCATCACCAGGACACTCATAGACGGTGGTGTCGGCCTCAATGTCCTCTCCATGGAGACCTTCAACGTGTTGCAGGTGCCGCATGGCCAACTCGCACTTTCAAGGCCCTTCTTCGGAGTGGTCGGGGGATCTTTCACTCCCTTGGGGTTTATGCTTTAGTAGGTGCTTGATGGTACCTATAGTATGTCAGAAGATGTGTGTTGGTAAGTTCGGTCTAGCCGAACACTTACTGTATGATAATTGTTCCCCACTACTACCCATGGAACCTTAAGTGAAAAGTTGTGCCTTCTTGGCAGATGTTTCGCTAGCATTCGGGCTATGCAATGGGGAGCATGTCCCTATTTGTGGGGACAACAAGGTTCTTGGAGTTCGGGCTGAAACCAAGCTTTCTTGTCAACCTTACGTGGCTTTACGGCAGATTTTGGCGTTTGCCGATCATCATTGTAATGGAATTCGGCCGCCAGGGCCAATGCATGTTCCTTAGTTCGGGGGGAGCGCTATGTGTTCCCGTTGATAGTAATGACCCCCTTGGGCCCGGGCATCTTGAGCTTGAGGTATGCGTAGTGTGGGATGGCGTTAAAGCAAGCGAACATTGTATGGCCTGGCAGGGCGTGATAACCATTGCGGAATGGTACAATGTCGAAGATCAATTCCTCGCTTTAAAAGTTATCGGGTGAACCGAAAACTACTTCCAGGCTCACTGAGCCTGTGCACCGGGCTTCGACACGTGGGATCACTCCTTTAAAGGTACTGTTGCTAGGTTTGATCCTTGACGGATCTTGCTACTTCATGAGCTTGCGTTGATTTTCTGTCAAGAGGAAAGGGTGATGCAACAAAGTAGTTAAGTATTTCCCTCAGTTGTTGATAACCAAGGTATCAATCCTGTAGGTGTACAAGCAAGGCCCCAACTTATGCACCTACACAAACAATCAAACACTTGCAGCCAATGCTATAAAGGGGTTGTCAATCCCTTCACGGTTACTTGCAAGGATGAGATTTGATAGAGATAGATATAAAAGATTGCTAGAAGTAAAACTAAAAAAAGTAAATAAAATAGAGGCTTCTCTCTTGAAGGAAAATAGTACGGTGGGTGAACAAATTACCGTTGAGCAATTGATAGAAAAGTGCATAGCTATGACGATATCCAAGGCAATGATTATGCATATACGCATGACGTCCATATCAAGTAGACCGAAACGATTCTGCATCTAGTACTATTACTCCGCACATCGACCTACTCCTGCCTGCATCTAGAGTATTAGGTTCATGAATAACAAAGTAACTCATTAAGTAAGATGATATGATGTAGAGGGATAAACTCAAGCAATATGATGAAAACCCAATCTTTTTATCCTTGATGGCAACAATACAAATATGTGCCTCACTATCCCTACTTTGTCAAATACGTGCCTCACTATCCCTACTTTGTCACTGGGTGAGGACACCGCAAGATTGAACCCAAAACTAAGCACTTCTCCCATTGCAAGAATTACCAATCTAGTTGGCCAAACCAAACCAATAACTCGAACAGACTTGCAAAGATATGAAATCATGCATATAAGAATTTAGAGAAGATTCAAATAATATTCGTACAGAATCTGATCATAAACCTACAATTGATCGGATCTTGAAAAACACACCGCAAAAGAGTATTACATCAGATAAATCTCCATGAAGATCATGGAGAACTTGGTATTGAAGAACATAGAGAGAGAAGAAGCCATCTCGATACTAGCTATGGACCCTAAGCTCTATGGCATCATGGGAAGGGCAGTGGTGTTGATGTAAATGCCCTCCATGATCGAATCCCCCTCCGTCAGATTACCGAAAAAGGCTACAAGATCAGATCTAATGGGAATAGAGGCTTGCAGCGGCGCAAAAGTATTATCATGGCTCTTTTTGGTATTGGCGAATATTCCTAAATTTATAGGCGAAGAATTAGGGTTGAAGGAGCTACGGGGGGACCACAAGCTAGGGGGCGCGCCTAGGGGGCTTGTGGCCCACCCGTAGGTCTTTTGGAGTCTTATCCAAGTCTCATGGTTTCCTTCTGGTCCAAGAAAAATCATCGTAGAATTTTATTCTGTTTGGACTCCGTTTGATATTTGAGGGAGTCCTGGTTTAAGGGGTCCTTAGGAGGCCGACCTGTTTCTTATGGGCCGGACTGTATGGGCTGCTTGCTGAGCATTGGATCAATCAAAGGACTTGTCTCCAGGAAGGACGCTTCGGGAATCATGGCGTATTCTCCATGTTTGGAGTAGTGAATAGGCATATTTATCCGTTCGACATGTAACCGACCATGTGTAAACCCTAGGTACCTATGGTGTTTATATAAGTCGAAGGGTTTTATGTTTTCAGACAGAAAACAACTGATCTAGGGTTTAGCTATTCGATCTCGAGGTAGATCAACTCTGTAATCCACATACCATCAATATAATCAAGCAGGACGTAGGGTATTACCTCCATAGGAGGGCCCGAACCTGGGTAAACATCGTCTCCTTCGTCTCCTGTAACCATCGATCCTAGTCTCAACTCGTACCCCCTATGTAGAGACCCGACCTGAAAGGTTGAATCTCCGGTGTTTCTGTACCATCCCACACGGTACATCAATGTATATATCAAAGGGAAATCACACAGCTTTATTAATCAAAATCTCATATCGAGTCCTTTATTACAATAAGAATTACAATAAAGTGGTTGAAGGCCAACTCATGAGAATAACTAAACTTGTGGAAGCTTCAAAGGTAGATGAGTCCATGTGACTCCAAGGGCATCTCACCGAGCATAGAACGTGTCCTCACTCCTGGTCGGAAAAGTAGTCTGCAACATGATACGTTGCATCCGTGTAGGTTAGCATATTAAATATGCCCGCAATGTTACAAAAGAGGGGTAAAGTAATCATCTAGTCTATATGCAAATATGGCAGGTGGGGTAGTAAGTTTTTGCATAGAGCCAAGTTTTTCCTACAACAAGAGGGGGCAAAGGCATAAGTACTACAATGTTGGTTGATTAATGAGATGGTTCCACCAACCAATTCTCATACCCAAGTTGACATTATTAAACCACATCAATATAAGTAATTGTGTTGAGAGTTCCAGATAGTTTCAGTTCCTTTGGCTCAAGTTGTCCATGACCGTGGACACGGCTAATCGATTAAGTTTGTGTACTCTGTAGAGTTTTGCACACGTTCCCCACAAGATTTGATCGCCTCCATTGGATTCCTTGCACTTCAGGGTGTTTGAGGAACGGATGACCAAAACATGGTCTTCTAAAGGGTTTCCCTGAGACTCTGTCGGTGCCCATCCTTTCCTACCGTTCTTCTACATCTCGTAGCACCACCTGTCCAGGGTCACCACGATATCCAACCAAGCCAGAGCCCATAATGACTTGTGGCTGTGCAGGTACGCCTTGGGTCTTGAAGCATCCATCCATCTCTTTGTGCCTGGGTGGACCTTTCCGCATGAATACTGGCACATCTCCAGCATCATCTAGGCTAACCACTGGTTTCTCCAGGGTGCCGTTCAACCATCATCCACCCAGAGGTATATTGAGAACTCGGAGTCTTGAAGTCTTGATCATCTTGTAGGTCTTGAAATTATTATCTCACAACTCTCATGAATCACACAACCAACCCCGTCTACTAATAGCATAGCAAAATGTAAATCAACGTTTCCTTGGGCCAATGTGTCAAGGGTTGAGGGGTACCTACCACATGATACTACAACAAGTAACCAAGTTTCCAATTTACCTACTTTGCATGCAATTGGGGTAATGGAAGAACTAATGCAATAAAAACATAGGTAAACATGATCAAAGTGACTTTCCTTGCTCACGATCTTCGTACTCAAGTGACTCTAGATAACAAGCTTCGCACTCCGGATGATCTAACGAATCAAACAAGAGCACACAATAAGCATACAACTAAAATACAACTCACACAATCAGCAAGATAAAATTAAAAC
Source organism: Hordeum marinum (assembly GCA_022496015.1). Taxonomy (NCBI): domain Eukaryota; kingdom Viridiplantae; phylum Streptophyta; class Magnoliopsida; order Poales; family Poaceae; genus Hordeum; species Hordeum marinum. Next base: position 152,011,932 of record CM039678.1, read on the forward strand.
AATACTAAAACTATTCACTAGTAACAATCAAGAGAAAGAAAACAAATCAATATTTTTGGCTCACAAAACTTTTAGTGTCAAAACTACTACTAATATAAAATAAGACAAACAACTATATTAATAACAAAACAATGGTTAACAGAGAAAGAAAGAATAAAATAAAAAAATCTATATTAGTAAACAGAATTAAATCCACTAAGATTTTTTTGTGGAAATATTTGCTACTAAAATATTTTAATTTGCAAAACACTACTAGATGAAAATGACTAGAATGTTCCTATAACTTTGGAATAAGAAACCAAAACAACTTATTCTTAACACTAATATTATTATCATCATATTACTTAACAGAATATAATTACTAAAATTATTTATTAGAAAGCCTAATTTAATCATCTATCTAGTTTGTGAAAGTAAAACTAAATTATTTTATAAAACTATACCTAATGTGAAAGATTCCTATAACCACATGGTATAAAACTAAACAATCATTCTAAATAATATCAAGTGATGTTACCAAAATGTGTGAAATAACAGAACCTAATGAAAACTAAAACAAAAGATAAACTAATTTAGGTTCAAATTGAATAAAAATCTATTTAGTTAAAACCTATTAAGAACTAGACAGATTCTGTTCTTGTTAAAAACAGTAACTAAATTTATTCAAAAATACTCAAATCATGTAGAATGATAGGTTTAACTCATACCAAACAGTAGCAAAAGGATTCACTGAAAAATAAATTTTTAAACTCTAGTTATACAGATTTTCGTAATTTGAACAAATTTGATTAGATACAAAATTTAAAACTTAAATTTGAAATCTAAGCATAAAGACATGAACTAGAACTAATTTTTGAACTAATGCAAAAATAATAAACTAAAAACACCTAATATTTTTAAAGATATGATAAAAACAAAATTTGAAAACATTCGGTTTTCTAAAACAGAAACAGAAAATTAGAAAATGAAACTGATCGGACAGGGGCTACGTGTCGACTTCCTATTGGTCGAAGGAGCGTGCGTTCGAGCGTTTGCGGGCGGGTGACCGAAGCCTAGTGCATACCGGTTCGGGTTTTAAAACGATCTAATCTGACGCGTTGATCTACGATCGAACGGACAGGGAGGGGTTTGGTGGCTTACAAAGAAGAGGTCGCCGGCGAGGGGGTTCTCCGGCGAGGCCGAGGCGACGAGGTCATCGGGGGCGTCGCTCCGGTGGCTGGGGACGGCGTCCGAGGGCTTCAAACAACGGCGGCGGGGCTCCGGAGTACTCTGGTGGCGTCGGAGGGGGCTGAGGGTGAGGGTAGCGACGGACAGGTGCTTGGGGAGATCCGGTTAGGTGGTGGAACTCCGGCGAGCTCGTGGGGCAGCGTTCCGGCGAGGTAGAGGGGGGCTCAGGGTGGAATGGAGAGAGGAGGGGTTGGGGGTACTTATAGGGCCGGTGTGGTGGTCGGGGAGGGACGAGAGGCGAGATCCACGGAGAGGGATCTCCGACAACAGCGGTGCACGCGCAAGGGAGGGGACGGGCACGCGGATGGTGCCATCGGATAGTGGGTCCGACGCGTCAGTGAGAGGGAGAGGCGCTGTTAGCGCGTCCGTGGCCGACCCGGAGGGATTTCGGGAATTAACTACTGTGGGCCGGCCCGTTTCAAATTAATACTTTCCTTTTTAATATCCAGAGGGTTTAAAACATCATGAATGCATTCAAATCTTTTCCAAATATAGGAAATATATATATCAAAATAATTAGGAGAATTAATGCTATTCAATGAACATTTTTCCTCTGTCATTTGAATACTTTGAGAAAATAATTATTTGCAGAAAATGCCTATTTGATTTTAAAACCTTTTGCAAATATTTTTTCAAAAGACCCCCTGGTTTTATTGTTCAAATATTTCACCAAGATGCCCCTGGTGTGGAGTGTCATGTTACTCCTCTCTTTCTTTGAACATTTCCAAGGTTTTCCAATAGGTGAAGTCATTATATGGGAAAATTGAAATGGGCTTTCAGAAAATCAAAAGAATCACTTCAACAATTATATTCACTCAAAAAATGTGATGATGATGCATAGCTATATTTCATATCATTCCAAAATGAAATTTTGGGATGTTACAAACCTACCCACCTTAAGATGAATCTCGCCCTCGAGATTCAGGTTGGCTAGAAAATAGGTGCGGATGGTCTCTACGAAGATCTTCTTCGCGTTCCCAGGTGGCTTCTTCTTCGGTGTGGTGACTCCACAGAACCTTACTGAACTTGATGATCTTGCTGTGGGTAACTCTGTTGGCAGTCTCGAGAATTCTGACGGGCTTCTCCTTGTAAGTTAGATCACTGTCAAGTTGTATGGCCTCTAAGGGCACTGTGTCTCTCAAAGGAATATCAGCCATCTCAGCATGACATTTCTTCAGCTGGAAAACATGGAAAACATCATGAACTCCGGACAAACCTTCAGGCAATTCTAGCTTGTATGCAACTTTGCCTCTATGTTCAAGAATTTTGTAGGGGCCTATGAACCTGGGTGCTAACTTTCCTTTAACACCAAACCTCTTGATTCCTCGAAGTGGGGACACACGAAGATATGCTCGATCCCCTACTTCATATGTTACCTCCTTGCGTTTGTTATCAGCATAGCTCTTCTGCTGGGATTGAGATATCTTGAGTCGGTCTCGAATCAGTTTGACCTTATCTTCAGAATCTCTAATAAGATCGGGACCAAAAAGTTGTCGGTCTCCAACACCATCCCACGTCAATGGTGTTCTGCACCTCCTTCCGTATAAAGCTTCGAAAGGGGCCATCTTTAGACTGGTTTGATAACTGTTGTTGTATGAGAACTCTGCGTAAGGTAAGTTTTCATACCAACTAGAACCATAGTCTAGCGCACAAGCTCTCAACATGTCTTCCAAGATCTGGTTGACTCTCTCAGTCTGTCCATCGGTCTGTGGATGAAAAGTTGTACTGAACTCCAGCCTTGTACCCAAAATTTCATGTAGCTGATGCCAAAACTTTGAGGTAAATTGTGTTCCTCTATCTGACATGATACTCCTCGGAACTCCATGCAGACATACGATCCTGGTCATATATATCTTGGCTAGCTTAGCACTGGTATATGTGGTCTTCACTGGAATGAAATGAGCCACCTTGGTCAAGCGATCGGCCACTACCCTGATGGAATCGTAACTGGAATGAGTCCTGGGTAATCCTGTGATGAAATCCATACCAAGCTTATCCCATTTCCACTCGGGTATCAGCAAAGGTTGGAGTAACCATGCTGGTTTCTGATGTTCCGCCTTTACTCGCTGACAAACATCACATACCCCAACATGTTCGGCAATATCTTTCTTCATACCTGTCGACCAGTAACTTTCCTTCAAATCCAGGTACATCTTGGTGTTGCCTGGGTGTATCGAGTATGGTGAATCATGGGCTTCTTGAAGTATCAACTTCCTGAGCTCTGGGTCATTGGGCACATAAATTCGGTTCTCAAAGCATAGAGTACCCTGTTCATCTTCACGAAAGCCTTTAGCCTTGCCTTCCTTCATTCTCTGCTTCATCTCAGCTATCTCCTTGTCCGATTTCTGGGCTTCACGGATTCTTTCGGTCAAGGTGGACCGAATCTCTAATGTGGCAACATATCCTTTTGGAACTATCTCTAACCGAAGCTCTCTGAGATTATCGGTTAACTCTTGGGGTAATCCTCCGGCTATGAGTGTGTTCACATAACTTTTCCGACTCAAAGCATCTGCTACAATGTTTGCTTTTCCTGGATAGTAGTGTAATCTCATGTCATAGTCCTTGATTAACTCTAACCATCTTCTCTGTCTGAGGTTCAACTCCTTCTGCGTGAAGATATACTTCAGGCTCTTATGATCAGTGTACACATCACAACTATTTCCGATAAGGAAATGTCTCCAGGTCTTGAGTGCGTGCACTACGGCTGCTAGTTCCAAATCATGGGTGGCATGATTCAACTCATGGGGTCGTAGCTGTCTGGATGCATAGGCTACAACTTTTCCTTCCTGCATGAGTACTCCTCCAAGTCCTTGACGTGATGCGTCACAATAAACCTAGAAGTCTTTCCGAATGTTTGGCAGTATCAACACTGGGGGTTGTGACCAAACGTTTCTTCAATTCCTGGAAACTGGTCTCACATTCCTCAGTGCAAATATACTTAGTCTCTTTCTTCAACAATTCCTTCATGGGTTTGGCAATTTTTGAGAAATTCTCAATGAACCTCCGGTAGTATCCGGCAAGTCCGAGGAAACTACGGATCTCCTTAACTGAGGTGGGTGACTTCCACGCAGTGACTGCTTCAACCTCTGTGGGGTCTATTGCTATTCCTTCTCCGGAAATAACATGTCCAAGGAACCCGACTTCCATCAGCCAAATTCACATTTACTGAACTTGGCATATAACTGATGTTCTCTAAGCTTCTCCAGAACTAAACGCAAGTGTTCCTTGTGTTCCTCCTCGCTCTTGGAGAATATCAAAATGTCATCGATGAACACCACGACAAACTTGTCCAAATACTCCATAAACACTTTGTTCATCAAGTTCATGAAGTAGGCAGGAGCATTAGTCAAACCAAAGGACATGACCGTATACTCATATAATCCATACCTTGTGGCGAAGGCTGTTTTGGGGATATTTTGTTCACGAATTTTCAGTTGGTGATACCCCGATCGAAGATTGATCTTGGAGAATACTTTGGCTCCTAATAGCTGATCAAACAAGTCATTAATCATCGGCAGAGGGTACTTGTTCTTGATAGTCACCTCGTTCAATGCACGATAATCGACCACCATTCTCAAGGTTTTATCTTTCTTCTCCACCAAAACAACTGGCGCTCTCCAAGGTGATGAACTTGGGCGAATATACCCCTTGTCCAATAACTCCTTAATCTGCTTCTTGGTTTCCACTGAATAATTTGTGGGCATCCGATAGGGTCTCTTGGAAATTGGGGTTGTCCCTGGTAGTAACTCTATCAGAAACTCAATCTCTCTATCTGGTGGCATGCCTAGTAATTCATCCGGGAATACATCTGGATAATCTTGCACTACCGGCACTTCCTCCTGAACAACTCCTGTGAGGGAATTTAACCGAGCACTCATCTGTGTGCGTCGGGATACATACTTAATCCTCTTCTTCTCCGAAGTGGTGAGTGAAATAGACTTGCTGGGGCAATCAAGGTTTCCTTCATAGTTGGTCATCCAATCCATGCCTAGGATTACATCAAATCCCTGGGATTCTAAGACGATGAGGTCGGTAGAAAAAACATGGTTTCCTATGTGGAGTTTCAGGGCGTGGCATCCTATCCCTGCCATCATCATACCTCCTGGGGAATTGACATTAATGGGCTGACTAAGGGTGCTGGTGGGTAAACCATACTTTTCCACAACTACCCTTGATATGAATGAATGAGTTGCACCAGAATCAAAAAGTACCATAACTGAATGTGAATGCAATAAAAACTTACCAACCACAGTCTCGGGCTGATCATAGACTTCTTCCACATCGAGGTGGTTCACCTGGGCACGTGGAAACGGATTTGGCTTCTTAGCTGTGGAGTTGCCGTTGTGGTTGCCGCTTCCATTCCCTTGCTTGTTCTGAGGGCATTTAGTGGCATAGTGCCCTGTCTTCTGACATTTGAAACAGGTGATATGGTTCAGATCCTTTTGAGCTGGAGTGGGACGATTTTGGTTGCCATTCCCACTTCTAGTACCATTCTTGTAGTTACCATTGTTGGGACGATTATTCCCATTTCCTCCATGGTGGTGGCCTCCATGGTGGTGCACATGATGGGTGTGTCATCCATACTTACCAGTCCCTAAGCCGGTATTTCATGAGTACAGGGAGTAACGAGGCTTCTGATGAGCTCCTGAGTGAGACTTCCCTTGTGCATACTTCCTCTTGCGGTTCTCGATTTGCTGCTGTTTCCCTTCCAAGATAAGAGCCTTGTCTACCAGTTGTTGGTAGTTGTTGAACGTAGCCACCATCAGTTGTATGCTCAACTCATTGTTGAGTCCTTCCAGGATTTTTTCTTGTTTGGCTGCATCATCGGCCATATCTCCTGGTGCATAACGAGCCAACATACTAAATTCTTCCACGTACTGGGCCACGGAACGGTTCCCTTGGCGTAAGTTGCGAAACTCCCGCTTTTTCAGACTCATGGCTCCAGCTGAGACATGTGCGGTGCGGAAAGCTTGCTTGAACTGCTCCCAAATCACACCAGCAATGGGGTACGTGGTGGTGTAGTTCTCCCACCATGAAGCTGTTGGGCCCTCCAGTTGATGGGTGGCAAAACGCACTTTTTCAGCCTCAGTGCATCCTGCGGTGGTGAGTTCTCTCTCCATCTTGCAGAGCCAATCATCTGCCATAATGGGCTCAGTGCTGCTAGAGAAGGTTGGGGATTCAATCTCAGAAAACGGGTGAGGTTGTCACCCTGAGGTGGAGGGTAGTGGTTGTGGTTGTTGGTCTGATTTTGAATTAACAGATGCATTAGGGCGTTCTGCTGCTGAAGAAGTTGTGTGAGTTCCGGCGGGAAAGTGAAGTCGGGCTCACGTCGCGGAGGCATCTTGCTGTTTTCAGAGGGGTGAGAATTAGAATAGAACAATGACCTAAAAGAAAGTTTTCACTACCCATATGCAATGCAACAAACATATCACACCAAACACTCATTCATTTATTCAACTCAAGGTTCAAACATCGAGATACAAATCTAAAATCAACTAAGCATCGACCTACGCTTTAACGAAGAAACAAAAGATACATGGAGGGCATGACTAAAGTTCTCCTCAAAAGTACATGGTGAAGGAGCCTCCTCCGGTGGTGCTCTCCTCATAGTCATCATCGTTGCTGATCAAAGGAGCCATGTCTCCTTCGGGATGAAGGTTTTCACCCATGTCCATCTGTTCCTCCAGAGTTGCGATGCGAGTGTTCAGCTTATCGATCCTCTCTAAGAAATTCTTCACTTCATACTCATGCTCGTACTCGGCTTCCCGTAAGTCAGCTTTGAGGTCAATCTCACGGTTCATTAGCCTCTTGATTGTCTTTGTGTCAGCTCGAACCCGAAGCTCTAGAGTCCTGATGTGAGTCTCCAAGGTCTGGATATAGGAAATGGTGGTGTCTTCGGTGGGAGTGTTGATGATATCTCCGTTGGCATCCCTGCGACAAACCACGCTGAGTCCTGGTGAAATGGTTCCACCTCTGTATTCCTCCTGAATACGTCCAAGAGCACGATGAATGGCCATGTCTCTCCCAAGAATCCAGCTGGGCGCCACAAACTTGAAGTCAATGGGTTCCTTACGATTTCCAAAGGTCTTCCCGAGAATATGCACTTCGATCCTATAGCGTCCGTCTTGTGGAAAAGACATGATAGGAGTCCCGGTGATGCTCGGCAAAGCAATCCTCATGTCCCTGACGATCCTCATTAGCTCCTTGCCAAAGGGCATCGTTGCGTCAGGCTGGCAAAACTCTGTGATCAAAACTGGGATGAAGGTGGCCATCTATAAGTTTTGAAATAAACCGGAGGGAAGTCAGAAACGAGTAGATGAGATTATAAGAATTTTAAAGACGAAAAGAGAAATAAATCCTAAGGCTTTTCCAATCCTAGAGGTTATGTCCTACGGTCAGCGTGTGCTCTGATACCATCTCTATAGAGACCCGACCTGAAAGGTCGAATCTCCGGTGTTTCCGTACCATCCCAAGATCATGCTGGTACACACACGGTACATCAATGTATATATCAAAGGGAAATCACACAGCTTTATTAATCGAAATCTCATATCGAGTCCTTTATTACAATAAGAATTACAATAAAGTGGCTGAAGGCCAACTCATGAGAGTAACTAAACTTGCGGAAGCTTCAAAGGTAGATGAGTCCATCTGAATCCAAGGGCATCTCACCGAGCGTAGAACGTGTCCTCACTCCTGGTCGGAAAAGTACTCTCCAACATGATACGTTGCAGCCATGTAGGTCAGCATATTGAATATGCCGGCAATGTCACAAAAGAGGGGTAAAGTAATCATCTAGTCTATATGCAAATATGGCAGGTGGGGTAGTAAGTTTTTGCATAGAGCCAAGTTTTTCCTACAACAAGAGGGGGCAAAGGCATAATTACTACAATGTTGGTTGATTAATGAGATGGTTCCACCAACCAATTCTCATACCCGAGTTGACATTATTAACCCACATCAATATAAGTAATTGTGTTGAGAGTTCCAGATAGTTTCAGTTCCTTTGGCTCATGTTGTCCATGACCGTGGACACGGCTAATCGATTAGGTTTGTGTACTCTGCAGAGTTTTGCACACGTTCCCCACAAGATTTGATCGCCTCCGTTGGATTCCTCGCACTTCAAGGTGTTTGAGGAACGGATGACCAAAACATGGTCTTCTAAAGGATTTCCCTGAGACTCTGTTGGTGCCCATCCTTTCCTACCGTTCTTCAACATCTCGTAGCACCGCCTGTCCAGGGTCACCATGATATCCAACCAAGCCAAAGCCCATAATGACTTGTGGCTGTGCAGGTAAGCCTTGGGTCTTGAAGCATCCATCCATCTCTTTGTGCCTGGGTGGACCTTTCCGCATGAATACTGGCACATCTCCAACATCATCTAGGCTAACCATTGGTTTCTCCAGGGCGCCGTTCAACCATCATCCACCCAGAGGTATATTGAGAACTTGGAGTCTTGAAGTCTTGATCATCTTGAAGGCCTTGAAATTATTATCTCACAACTCTCATGAATCACACAACCAACCCCATCTACTAATAGCATAGTAAAATGTAAATCAACGTTTCCCGGGGCCAATGTGTCAAGGGTTGAGGGGTACCTACCACATGATACTACAACAAGTAACCAAGTTTCCAATTTACCTACTTTGCATGCAATTGGGGTGATGGAAGAAATAATGCAATAAAAACATAGGTAAACATGATCAAAGTGACTTGCCTTGCTGACGATCTTCGTACTCAAGTGACTCTAGATAACAAGCTTCGCACACCGGATGATCTAACGAATCAAACAAGAGCACACAATAAGCATACAACTAAAATACAACTCACACAATCAGCAAGATAAAATTAAAACAATTCTAAAACTATTCACTAGTAACAATCAAGAGAAAGAAAACAAAATCAATATTTTTGGCTCACAAAACTTTTAGTGTCAAAACTACTACTAATATAAAATAAGAAAAACAACTATATTAATAACAAAACAATGGTTAACAGAAAAAGAAAGAATAAAATAAAATAAAATCTATATTATTAAACAGAATTAAATCCACTAAGATTTTTGTGTGGAAAGATTTGCTACTAAAATATTTTAATTTGCAAAACACTACTAGATGAAAATGACTAGAATGTTCCTATAACTTTGGAATAAGAAACCAAAACAACTTATTGTTAACACTAATATTATTATCATCATATTACTTAACAGAATAGAATTACTAAAATTATTTATTAGAAAGCCTAATTTAATCATCTATCTAGTTTGTGAAAGTAAAACTAAATTATTTTATAAAACTATACCTAATGTGAAAGATTCCTATAACCACATGGTATAAAACTAAACAATCATTCTAAATAATATCAAGTGATGTTACCAAAATGTGTGAAATAACAGAACCTAATGAAAACTAAAACAAAAGATAAACTAATTTAGGTTCAAATTGAATAAAAATCAATTTAGTTAAAACCTATTAAGAATTAGACAGATTCTGTTTTTGTTAAAAACTGTAACTAAATGTATTCAAAAATACTCAAATCGTGTAGAATGATAGGTTTAACTCATACCAAACAGTAGCAAAAAGATTCACTCAAAAATAATTTTTTAAACTCTAGTTATACAGATTTTAGTAATTTGAACAACTTTGATTAGATTCAAAATTTAAAACACAAATTCGAAATCTAAGCATACATACATGAACTACAACTAATTTTTGAACTAATGCAAAAAGAATCAACTAAAAGCACCTAACAGTTTAAAAGATATGATAAAAACAAAATTTGAAAACATTTTGTTTTCTAAAACAGAAACAGAAAATTAGAAAATGAAACTGATTGCACCAGGGGCTACGTGTCGACTTCCTAATAGTCGAAGGAGCGTATGTTCGGGCGTTTGCGGGCTGGTGACTGAAGCCTAGTGCGTACCGCTTCGGGTTTTAAAATGATCTAATCTGACGCGTTGATCTATGATCGAACGGACAGGGAGGGGTTCGGTGGCTTACAGAGAAGAGGTCGCCGGCAAGGGGGTTCTCCGGCGAGGCCAAGGCGACGAGGTCATCGGGGGTGTCGCTCCTGTGGCTGGGGATGGCGTCCGAGGGCTTCAAACGATAGCGGCGGGGCTCCGGAGTACTCTGGTAGCGTCGGAGGGGGCTGAGGGTGAGGGTAGCGACGGGCAGGTGCTTGGGGAGATCCGGTTGGGTGGTGGAACTCCGGCGAGCTCGTGGGGCAGCGTTCCAGTGAGGTAGAGGGGGGCTCGGGGTGGAATGGAGAGAGGAGGGGCAGGGGCTACTATAGGGCCGGTGTGGTGGTCGGGGAGGGACGAGAGGCGAGATCCAGTGAGAGGGATCTCCGGCGACGGTGGTGCGCGCGCGAGGAAGGGGACGAGCGCGCGGATGGCGCCATCGGACGGTGGGTCCGACGCGTCAGTGAGAGGGAGAGGCGCTGTTAGCGCGTCGGTGGCCGACCCGGAGGGATTTCGGGACTTAACTGCTATGGGCCGGCCCGTTTCAAATTAATACTTTCCTTTTTAATATCCAGAGGGTTTAAAATATCTTAAATGCATTCAAATCATTTCCAAATATAGGAAATATATATATCAAAATGATCAGAATAATTAATGCTATTCAATGAACATGTTTCCTCTGTCATTTGAATACTTTGAAAAAATAATTATTTTCAGAAAATGCCTATTTGATTTTAAAACCTTTTGCAAATATTTTTCAAATGACCCACTGGTTTTATTGTTCAAATATTTCACCAAGAGGCCCCTGGTGTGGAGTGTCATGTTACTCCTCTTTTTGTTTGAACATTTCCAAGGTTTTCCAATAGGTGAAGTCATTATATGGAAAAATTGAAATGGGCTTTCAGAAAATCAAAAGAATCACTTCAACAATTATATTCACTCAAACAATGTGATGATCATGCATAGCTATATTTCATAACATTCCAAAATGAAATTTTGGGATGTTACACCCTACCAGAGATCTGCTAGTTTTGACACCGACATTGGTTCTTTCATTGAGAGTTCCGCTGTGATCGCCAAAGGAATCGATGGCTCGTGTCGTCATCAACGAAGAGGTCCGCAACATGGACACTTTTGTCCCCGGACAGATCTTCGCTTGTGACAGCAATGTGCTGCCAGCTGACTTGACTGGCCATCTAGGCTAGGTCGAAAGCTTCACCCTAGACCAAGAGGTCAGATTCGGGAACCTAGAGTTGACCGTAGACTCTCGGGGAGATCTCTCGCTAACCGGCCTCGCAGCCTCGCTACCGCGCCCGAAGACTCCGAGGCTTTAACCTGAGATTCCTCTTTCAATCTCGCCCACGGGATCTACCCCGGTGATGACCCGACTCTTAGTCTGGATCTGGCCATAGTGCTAGATTACTGGATACCTGTTCTTGTCGGACACTCCCCTCGCCCGGAAACATCGAAGGTCAATTCTGAAAGCTCTGAGCAGGTTGACCCGATCAAGCTCTCGGTACTCAACGAGGCCCTAGATCGGATCTCGTCGATGAAGATTACCAACGATCCAACCCCGATCCATGCTCAGATCGATCTCAGGGCGGGTCAAGACGAATTTTTCGTCCCACCCACCACCCACTTGGTAGCCACAGTTGAAGATTTAACCGACATGTTGGACTATGCCTCCGAGGAGGGAGAATACATGGATGAGGAGGATTGCGCTCCCACCCCCGTTAACACTGGGCGATGGCCGCCACATCCACGTATGACGTCTACATGGTGGGCACTCCAGCCGCTAATGAAGAGCACACACCTAAAAACGATGGCGACAAAATGGGGCGAAGCGCTGTGAAGGCGTCGGACGCCGCATAAACAGTCAAAAGACAAAAAGGGAAGGAAAGGTATCATTGGCACCAGGGACGAAGATACCCTGGAGGACTTCGGCGATCCCGATATCCCCAAACACCTGCTAGAGGGTCAGGAGAGGCCTGAAGAACATCACAACCCCGATGACCTAAACAACTCCAAGGACAACAATTACCTCCCCCTAGTCGAGGAGGAGACATCGCGGAAGCTGATGACTTTGACATCCTTGATAATCTTGAAGATCAAGAACTGTTCAGGCAACAGCTTAGAGCCACGGCCTACATCTGGAAAGCAAAAGAACGACATCTTAAAGCCGAACAAGACAACCTCAATGATCGATGGACGAGAGTCCTCTCAACTGAGGAAGGATACGGTACCGGTCTATAGGACCAACCTAAGAGATATCCACACAGAAGGCTGCTGCCGCAATTCGACGACGAGCTCACTAATACGTCATCTCCGAACATACCCCATACGACAAGCCGGACAGCCCTCCTCGAGGACACCGGTTATAGGCCGGCGATACCCCGAAGACGGGGAAAAGAGCCACTAGAGCCTAACGACAAGTTCGACCTACGACGCGACCTGCACTACATAGCAGGTCATAAGAGATCCATCTACGGATCCAGAAGGTACCCACCCGATAGACGGGAAGGGTAGAAGCCTTGGCTTAGCCGCAACAATAGAGGCCGGGAATGAAACCGAGCTAGAACATATGCTGATTACCGGCGCGATATATCTCAGGTCAGAGGCGCTGCCCTCCCACTATGCTTCACAGACAAGGTGATGTAGCATTAGTTCTCGAAGGGGTTTAAACCTGTGAACATAGAGTAGTACGATGGGACAACTGACCCAACCGTATGGATTGAGGATTTCCTCCTCCACATCCACATGGAGAAAGGAGATGATCTCCATGCCATCAAATATCTAGCCCTAAAACTCGAGGGGCCAGCTAGGCACTGGTTAAACAGCCTCCCCGAAAACTCCATCACGTGCTGGTAAGATCTAGAGGATGCATTCCGATCTAACTTCTAGGGCACCTATGTCCGGCCACCGGACGGCTCCGACCTAAGCAACATCGTCCAGAAGCTAGGAGAGTCCGTGCGGCAATTCTGGAATCAGTTCTTGACCAAGAAAAACCAAATTGTTGACTGGCCGGACACCGAGGAAATAGCTTCCTTCCGGCACAATATTCGGGATGAATGGTTGGCTCGCCAGCTTGGCCAAGATAAATCTAGGACAGTGTCCACCCTTACATCACTCATGAATTGGTTTTGAGCGAGTGAGGATAACTGGCTAGCAAGACATAGCCACAACTCCGAAGACCCCGAAACCTCCGAAGTTTCAGACGGAAATGGGAAACCAAGGCGCAACAAGAATAAGCGTCGGCACAACAATAGTGATGCCGATGACACGGCCGTCAATGCCGGATTCCGTAATTCCCGGCCTAGACAGAGGAAGAAGCCTCCTAAAGGCAATCGCGACGGACTCACCCCACTTGACAAGATCATGGAGAGGCCTTGCAAAATCCACGGCACTCAAGAAAATCCTGCCAACCACACAAACAGTAACTATTGTGTATTCAAACAGGCCGGCAAACTCACATCCGAGGATCAAGGCAGGAGCCCACGTAGAGAGGATGACGATGAGCCTCGGGTTCCAATTGGTGGCGGACAAAAGAAGTTCCCTCCAGAGGTGAAAACTGCAAATATGATATATGCCACCCATATACCCCAGAATAAGAGGAAGCGGGTCCTTTGAGGGGTCTACGCCGTAGAGCTTGTAGCCCCAAAGTATAACCCATTGTCGGCGTACCCGATCACCTTTGATCGACATGACCAGCCGACCAGTATCCGTCATGGTGATTCGGCCACCCTTGTCCTAGATCCCATTATAGACGGGTATCACCTCACGAAAGTCCAAATGGACGGAGGAAGTATCCTTAACTTGATTTACTCAGACATAGTGAAAGAGGCGGGTATAGATCCATTAAGGATCAAACCCAGCAACACTACCTTTGAAGGAGTGATCCCAGGCGTCGAGGCCCTGTGCACGGGCTCCGTAAGCTTGGAAGTAGTGTTCGGCTTGCCCGATAACTTTTGAAGAGAAGACTAGATCTTTGATATTGTACCTTTCCGCACCTGCTATCATGCCCTGCTCGGTCGTATAGCGTTCACTCGCTTTAACGCCGTCCCACACTACGCATACCTTAAGCTCAACATGCCCAGCCCTAAGGGGGTCATTACTGTCAATGGCAATACAGAGAGCTCCATATGAACCGAGGAACATGTGTTGGCCCTGACAGCCGAATTCCATTACAATGATGATCAGCAAATGCCGACACTCGCCGTAAAGGCACATAAGGTTGGGAAGCGAGCTCGGTTTTAGCCCGAACTCTCAGAACGTTCCTCTCCCCATAACTAGGGACTCTCCCCCCATCACACAGCCCTAGGACCAGCGAAGTACGTGCCAATGAGGTACAACTTCGCGCTCAAAATTCCATGGGCGGTGTTGTGGAAAAAGGATAAGTGTTCGGCTGGACCGAACTACTATCATCAAATATCTTCGGACACACTGCAGGTACCATCAAGGGCCTACTAAAAGTGTAAAGCTCATCCACACTTCGGCGACTTCTCAAGACCTTGTTTGCAAGATCCGTTCGCCGAATAATACCACCCATTGGGGTGCATCACTCCCTAGGAGATAAGCGACAAGGCACATCGAGGACATCAGGTCACCAATCGAAGACCCCTGGTATAGCCATCCTATAAATTTATATTTCAAATACCTGTAAATAGTTGCTTTGGTAGTTTGAGCAATAAGAGTTGTTAAGAAAAATAAAAAATCATTATACATGATTGTCTCGTTGTCCTTTTTTGGCAAATATACTATTTTCTGCCTCTTCTTGCGAAACTGTTCGGTACATTACGATGCAACCGACTAATAGACCGTGGGCTCGAGTTTTAAAAAACGCCTTATGCACAATTGATTATGCGTTTGGCATCTTGGAATTTGCTTTACATGCATTGGTTCCAAACTATGTCTTGGGTCAGTAGTTGGATTGCCTGGCTCCTGTGCTTGCCCCTTTAAGTTCCGCTTGTTCGGCTAAGAGAGCAAAGGGAGAACCTCTGCGATTGTGTTTCCAGCTAGCATGGTCAAGCACCTCAGGGAAGAAAGCCAAAAATTGACTGTCATAGTGCGAGAACTGGTCTGTGCATCCGAGCTTAAGTGTTATACTAAAGACCTCATCATAGGTTATTCCGTGTTATACAATGGGTTTGGTATTCGTACAAACCATGTGATATCGGCTTTAGCCGCGGTTCATCCGAACATCACAAATCACAGGGGGCTTGCATCAACACCCCGCAGTCCTCTTTCGCGCCCTTACATAACTCTATACTACCGAAATGTCACCGAACCTTAAGTGTGCAGACCCTACGGGTTCGAGAAGTATGCAGACACGACCTAGACACCTCTACGGTCAATAAGCAATAGCGAGACCTGGATGCCCATATTGATTCCCACATATTCTACGAAGATCTTTATCGGTTGAACCTCTATGTTATGGATTTAGTTAATCCCGTATGATGTTCCCCTTTGTTCTTCCGTATGTTACTTGCTCGAGATTCGATCGTCGGTATCTCCATACCTAGTTCAATCTCATTGCCACCAAGTCTTTTTACCCGTTCCGTAATACAAGATCAAAATCCTAACACTTAGTCACATTGCTTGCAAGGCTTATTGTGATGTTGTATTACCGACTGGGCCCTAAGATACCTCTCCGTCACACGGAGTAACAAATCCCAGCGTTGATCCATGCCAACCCAGCGGACATCCTCGGAGATACCTGTAGAGCACCTTTATAGTCACCCAGTTAGATTGCGATGTTTGATACACCCAAGGCATTCCTCCGGTGTCCGTGAGTTGTTTGATCTCATGGTCATAGGAACATATACTTGACATGCAGAAAACTGTAGCAATAAACTGACACAATCATATGCTACGTTTATGGTTTGGGTCTCGAACAACACATCATTCTTCTAATGATGTGATCCCTTTATCAAATGACATCTCATGTCAATGGCTAGGAAATTTTGACCATCTTTGATCAACGATCTAGTCTACTAGAGGCATACTAGGGACATAGTTGTGTCTATATATCCACACATGCAACGTGTTGCCAATCAATACAATTATAGCATGGATAATAGACAGTTATCATGAACAAGCAAATATAATAATAACCATTTTATTATTGCCTCTAGGGCATATTTCCAACAGTCTCCCACTTGCACTAGAGTCAATAATCTGGCTCACATCACTATGTGATTAAAATTGTAATGAATCGAACACCCATACAGTGCTGGTGTTGATCATGCTTAGTCCTTGGAAGAGGTTTAGTCAATGGGTCCCAAACATTCAGATCCGTGTGCACTTTGCAAACATTTATGTCCTCCTCCGTGATGTACTCACGGATGGAATTGAAGCATCACTTTATGTGTCTGGTCCTCTTGTGAAACCTTGGTTCCTTGGTTAGGGCAATGGCACGAGTGTTATCACAGAACAGATCCACTCGGTTTAGTGCACTAGGCACTACTCCAAGATCTGTCATGAACTCCTTCATCCAGACTCCCTCCTTTGTTGCCTCTGAGGCTGGGATGTGCTTCGCTTCGCATGTAGATTCGGCTATCACGCTCTTCTTGGAACTGAACCAGCTTACCACTCCCCCATTAGAATAAATACGTATCCGGTTTGCGACTTAGAGTCATCCGGATTAGTGTCAAAGCTTACATTGACATAACCCTTTACGACGAGCTCTTGATCACCTCCATAAACGAGAAACATTTCCTTAGTCTTTTGAGGTACTTAAGAATATTCTTGACCGCCGTCCAGTGCTCCATTCCAGGATCACTTTGAAACCTTCTAGCCATACTTATGGCAAGGCTGACATCGGGTCTTGTGCACATCATTGCATATATGATAGAGCATATGGCTGAAGCATAGGGGATGACACTCATGTTCTCTCTATCTTCTACAGTCACTAGGCATTGAGTCTTACTCAACTTCACACCTTGTAACACAGGCAAGAACACCTTCTTGGACTAATCCATTTTGAACTTCTTCAAAACTTTATCAAGGTATGTGCTCTGTGAAAGTCCTATTAAGCGTCTCGATCTATCTCTATAGATCTTAATGCCTAATATCGAAGCAGCTTCTCCCAGGTCCTTCATTGAAAAACTCTTGTTCAAATATTCCTTCATGCTTTCTAGCATTTATATATTGTTTCCAATCAACAATATGTCATCCACATATAATATTAGAAACGCTATAGAGCTCCCACTCACTTTCTTGTAAATACAAGCTTCTCCGTAAACTTGTATAAACCCGAACGCTTTGATCACCTCCTCAAAACGCAGATTCCAACTGCGAGATGCTTGCACTAGTCCATAAATGGTTTGCTAGAGTTTGCCAACTTTGTCAGTATTCTCTAGATCGACAAAACCTTCTGGCTATATCATATACAACTCTTCCTTAAGGAAACTGTTATTTAACGCTGTTTTGACATCCATTTGCCAAATTTCATAGTCGAAATATGCAGCTATTGCTAACATGATTCTGAAAGACTTAAGCATCGCTACGGGTGAGAAGGTCTCATGATAGTCAACTCCTTGAACTTGTGACAAACCTTTTGCCACAAGTCGAGCTTTATAGACGGTGACCTTACTGTCCGCTTCCGTCTTCCTCTTAAAGATCCATTTGTTCTGAGTGGCCTTTTGCCCTCGAAGTAATACTTCCAAAGTCCATACTTTGTTTTCATACATGGATCCCATCTCAGATTTCATGGCCTCTCATATCTCATAGGTTCATCATTATCTAACAACATGACCTCCAAGATAGGGTTGTTGTACCAGTCAGGAGCAGTACGTGCCCTTTTCGACCTACGAGGTTCAATAGTAACTTGATCCGAAGTTTCATGATCATCATCATTAACTTTCTCTTCAACTGTCGTAGGCTCCACAGAAACATCTTTCTGCCCTGCGCTACTCTCAGGATGAAGTAAAGGTTCAATAACCTCATCAAGTTCTATTTTCCTACCACTCAGTTCCTTCGAGAGAAACTCTTTCTCGAGACAAGTTCCGTTCTTTGCGACAAACAATTTGCCTTCAGATCTCAGATGGAAGGTATACCCAACTATCTCTTTTGGGTATCCCATGAAGACGCATTTCTCTGCTTTGGGTTCCAGCTTTTCAGGCTGAATCCTTTTGACATAAGCATCACATCCCCAAATTTTAAGAAACGACAACTTTGGCTTCTTGCCAAACCACAGTTCATATGGCGTCGTCTCAACGGATTTTGATGGTGCCCTATTTAATGTGAAAGTAGTTGTCTCTAATGCATAACCCCAAAATGATAGTGGCAGATCGGTAAGAGACATCATAGAACGCACCATATCTAATAAGGTTCGATTACGATGTTCGGACACACCATTACGCTGTGGTGTTCCAGGCGGTGTCAACTGTGAAACAATTCCACACTGTCTTAAGTGACTGCCAAACTCATAACTCAGATATTCACCTCCTCGATCAGATCGCAGGAATTTAATCTTGTTGTTACGATGATTCTCAACTTCACTCTGAAATTGCTTGAACTTTTCAAACATTTCAGACTTGTGCTTCATTAAGTAAATATACCCATATCCACTTAAGTCATCAGTGAAGGTGAGAAAATAATGATATCCACCATGCGCCTCAATGCTCATCGGACTGCACACATCAGTATGTATAATTTCCAATAAGTCACTCGCCCGTTCCATTGTTCCATAGAACGGCGTTTTAGTCATCTTGCCCATGAGGCATGGTTCACATGTGTCAAGTGATTCAAGATCAAGTGACTCTACAAGTCCATCAGCATGGAGCTTCCTTATGCGTTTTACACCAATATGACTCAAACGGCAGTGCCACAAGAAAGTGGTATTATCACTATCAACTCTACATCTTTTGGCGTTAATGTTATGAACATGTGTATCATCACTATCAAGATTCAACATGAATGAACCCCTCACATTGGGTGCATGACCATAAAAGATATCACTCATATAAATAGAACAACCATTATTCTCAGATTTAAATGAGTAACCGTCTCACAATAAACAAGATCCAGTTATAATGTTCATGCTTAACGCAGGCACTAAATAACAATTATTCAGGTTCATCACTAATCCCGATGGTAATTGAAGAGAGTGCGTGCCGACGGCGATCACATCAACCTTGGAACCATTTCCCATGCGCATCGTCACTTCGTCCTTTGCCAGTCTTCATCTATTCCATAGTTCCTTCTTTTAGTTGCAAATGTGAGCAACCGAACCGGTATTGAATACCCACGCACTACAACGAGAGTTGGGAAGGTACACATCAATAACATGTATATCATATATACCTTGTTTGTTGTTGTCCACCTTCTTGTCAGCTAGATACTTGGGGCAGTTCCGCTTCTAGTGACCAGTTCCCTTGCGATGAAAGCACTCAATTTCTGGCTTGGGTCTAGCCTTGGGTTTCTTCAGTGGAGGAGAAACTGTTTTCCCACCATTCTTGCAGTTACCCTTCTTGCCCTTGCCATTCTTCTTGAAAATAGTGGTTTTATTGACCATCGACACTTGATGTTCTTTCTGGATTTTAGACTCAGCGACTTTCAACATCGCAAACAGCTCGGCGACTGACTTGTTCATCCCGTGCATGTTATAGTTCATCGCAAAGCTCTTGTAGCTAGGTGGTAGTGACTCAAGAACTCTGTTAGTGATCACCTCCTACGGAAGGGGCATCCCTAACTCCGCCAGACGGGTCGAGTACCCAGACATTCTGAGTATATGCTCACTGATAGACCCGTTGTCCTCCATTTTGCAAGCATATAATTTATCAAATGTCTCATACCTAGCGATCCGGGAATTCTTCTTAAATATAAACTCCAACTCTTGGAACATCTCATATGCTCCATGACGTTCAAAACGTCTTTGAAGTCCCGGTTCTAAGCCATACAATATTGCACATTGAACGATTGAGTAATCTCCAGAACGTGTCTCCCAAGCATTTTTAACGTCTTCGCATGACAGGTCAGCGGGTTGGTCACCAAGCGGTGCATCAAGGACATATGCCTTTTGGGAAGCCATGAGGATAATCCTCAGATTACGGGCCCAGTCTACAAAGTTACTTCCATCATCTTTCAACTTAGCATTTTCTAGGAACGTATTAAAATTTAGGGGTGCTAATGCGCGAGACGTTGATCTACAACATAAATATGCAAAGGTTACTTATACCTTGTTTGGATATTGATATTCAGGGCCATGGAATCAAATTGGCACCAATATAAAATCTCCTTGGCTTTGATATTGACATTGAATCTAAATTTTGTTGTTTGGATGTTCATAGAATTTCCACTTGGAATTTGCATGAGAGGATCAATTCAGAAGCTTGTTTGGATGGTCATTCTCTACATTGGAATTGCTCATTTGTCATATGACGAAAACTGAACTTTCATGTAATGTTTGAAACTAAATTATATACAATATGTATATTTTTTGAATGATTATATATGAAGAATACAATCGCAGCAGTTATAAAGTAGATGCACTTAGCCAAAACAACAATTATACAACAACATGACTTATACAACAATACATATACATCGGTAGCACATATACAACAACACATTTTTTGCAGCAGCAGCACATATACAACAGCATTTTTCCAGCACCGGCATCACATATACAGCAGCACTGTTTCAACATCAGCACATATACAGTAGCACTTTTTCAGCAGCAGCAGCACATATATAGTAGCACTTATTAACAATAGCAACACTTAATCAACAACACATATAAATCAGCTGCACTTAGCCAACAACAACATATATCACAGGAAATTCAAGTCTCATACGATAATATAGGAAATTCAAGTCTGATGAAATGAAGCACATAGACATGTGTTTTCCATCATTACAATAACATAGTAACTAGTCCTCAAGATCATAGCTAGTACATGGAACAAAGCAACCACAACATAAGCACTTGAACCTAATCAAACATAGTTCTTCTCATTGAGCATCAACAACCATTCCTTCCTAAACTCCATGGGCAACTTCATAAGCGCTTGGAATAAGCGTTCACTAAGGATGAGTTTACCATATGCTCGCAACATGTCTGAATGAGCTAAGTCTGGGATCATTTCAAGGGCAGCAAGGATTTCAAGAGGAGGTGTAACCTTGGGCAGTTCTAGTGGCTCAAGTGACTTCCTAGCATCTTGGAAAGAAACCTTCATGTCTCCAAGCATGCTCAAGATAGCATCACCTATTCGCTGCCTTTTTTGTGGCAATTCCGGAGAGGCTTTGACGGCTACTACATCTGGTTCTGTTGGTTGCGCATCACATTCAGCACCTGTCATTGCACCTTCACCGGTTGCATGATCTTTGGAGTATATTATGCAGATTGCCTCCCAATTCTTGACTTCTTTGTTCTTGTAACAAGCTGCCTTCACATTAGCCTACACACATACAAAGTTAATCACTTGCAGGTATATATGAAATAGAATAGAATAATTAAACATCATTTTTTACCTTGACATATTTGTTCCACACATCATCACTATCCATGAGTAGCTTGCTATTGACCCAATCCCAACCAAATCCACTATGAGAAAGAATGTTGCTAATCGTAGCATAATGCTTGTAGAAAGTCTTCATCCTTGAAGATATTTTCTCCTTCGTGACATGCACTCCACAATTATCACATATTGCCTTTATAGCAGCATTGTAGACATGTGTCTTCCATCCATTTTGGCCCTGATCACCTCTGTTGTGATGTTCAACAAAAACATCCAACAATACATTAGCCATCTCATATGTCCATATCAAGTAATCCCTACTATTCTTCTTTTTTGTTTGCTGAACCATGGTGCTACAAGTAAAAAAGAATAGTATTTGACAAACAAAAGAGAACATATATTAATTTCTTTCTCATGATGGTGATGATGTACAAAATATCCAAAAGTCACCATCTAATAGCTCTGCACAAAAGAGAACCTGCAATCTAGCTAATCCACATCTAGCTAGCACAAAAGAAAAGACAACATCTCGCTGAACACATCATGTAGCTAATCCACATGCCATACTACGGCTGCAAATTTGCGTGCGCCACAAGATATTCGGCAAACATGTCATCAGATAATTGGTTTATGAAGTTGGTCCATTCATTAGTGACTTGAAGACTTGTAATCGAGTCAGAATAATCAGCCTCAATTGGTTGATCAGCAAGTTCATTATCCACTTCCTATAGCAACAGTTCGTCCATCATATATTGCCTATCCCTTGCAAAGTTGTGTAGCACACAACAAGCATTATTGATTCGAATCTGCAAGAATGTTTTCTTGAAGTAAGCACTTGTCACTTAGTTAGAACTATGGAACACCACATGGACATATCTTACCTGGTCCTCTATGTCAAAGAAACTTTGGGTGCGAAGCATACCCCACTTCTTCTTTCACAACCCAAAAGTTCTCTCTACTACATTTCTAGCATGAGAATGGCGCAAATTATATAGCTCTTTGGCAGTTTGAGGTTGTTGTTGACTTGATGCCCACTCTTTCAAGTGATATCGAGTGGATCTGAATGGAGCTAGATATCCAGGCCCATTCACTTAACCCGCATCAGCCAAGTAATATTTTCCTACGGTTAAACAAGTTAATTAGGTACCATATCTAATTAAAGAGAAGAAAATGCCAAGAGAGATAGCCATACTATGTGGTACAACAAATGCATCTTGGCGGTTAGTTCTCCTGGAATCCCGCAACACTCTAGAGTCGGAAGCTGAACCCTCCCAGCCAGGTAAGATGTATAGAAATTTCATGTTCCATTCCACCACACCAAGCATGTTAGTAGTGATAGCTTGCTTTCTATTCCTGTACCTCCCTTGGGCACCCACAGGAACACAAACATCTACATGACAGCCATCTAATGCTCCAAGTGCATCACCAAACCACTTCCATTTTGTAATCATCGGGAGGTTGAACATTGGCTTTAGGAAGCTTAATGAACTCCGTGTGCAAAGAAAGAATGTCTCTTAACACTTCAGAAAAATGAGTACTAATAGTTCCCAGTGATCGCTTGTATGTGCCTCGAAGCAACCTCATTTTCAGTCCATGACCCACTAGTAGCAAGAACATGGCAACCTTTTCTTCCACTGCAACATACACATTGGCCCTTAAACCACACCTCCCACGCAACATGATGCACAAATCATGAAAATTCCTTTTTGTCAAACGAAGTTGATCATAGCATGCAACTTCAGACCCATCATACAAATCTTTGAGCAATAACTTCCTAAGGTAGTGTTTGTGCTCATCATCACTAAAACAGTTCATAGAAGGCCTTTGCAGATTCCTCCATCTCATTGTCTAAATCCTGAGCATCATCAATGTCATGGACCATGTCTTTGATCCCGGTACCATGCTCGTCAGTGCGACGACGAACCACCTCAGCTCTGGCACGTTGGGCAGACTCACCATGAAATGTCCAGACCGTATAATTAGGCGTAAAAGCCCACTTCTGCAGGTGTTTGATCATTTCAAACTCTGACCTCTTATGATAGTTGTCGCAATCAACACAGGGGCACGAGGTTGTTTTCTATCCATTTGCAAATGCAGCTCTCACAAACCCCTTGGTTTTTTCTTATCCATTCATTGGTCATGTCTTTCTGACTAGTGTGACCGGTGTACGTCCACCCACGATCACTCATCTTATCTAGCCACTGGACACACAAGAAATATATACATAATTCAGCAAACCATATTCATCAGTTAATAGAGTTTGTCAGTTTTATTACGTGAATGCAACCTAGACGCTAGTAGGTAAAGATAGGTCCTAATCCCACCCGAGTATGTGTAGATTGGGTTCCTTTTCCCATGCTCTACTCCGGATCAGACGCAAAATTTCGGCAACACCTGCCCACTGTTCTCCTAATACACGTCTCAGCAATAAGAAGAGAGGATGTGTACCCGGAGAACAACAGGGAGGCACTAACGAAATGCAGTATAGGTTGCGGAATAGAGCATAAAGGAAAACGAACCCAATCTACACATACGCAGGTTGTTCATGGATAACGTTGGACAATTCGGAAGGATGGAAGTTATAAAAATGCAAAGACATGCATATTTATAGATGCCACCCTTTCGAACGGGAGATGCATACTAGTCACGCATACTATAGCCCTGATGATTGAAGACACCTATAGCTAGCAAGCTTCATTGGCACAAAGACCGGAACAGAGCAAATTAAGGGGGGAGGAGATGTCCGCTCACCCACAAATGCAGGGGCGAAGCTCGTCGATCGCTCGGGAGGTCATCAAACAGTAGACCCTTGCAGCGACGAAACAACTGCACATTGAACTGAAACTCGATCAACACAAATACGATGTTTTTCATAACAGCTAGAATCGGAATATATATATATGACCTAACTCATAATTTACATCGGGGATCGGGGATTAGTGGCGTCAAGGGTCTGGGCTTAGTGGCGTCGCGGGTCGGGGTTAGTGACGTCGGGGGTCAGGAGTGAGTGGCGTCGGGGGTCAGTGATGTCGGGGGTCAGGAGTCACTGGTGTCGGGGGTCACGGGCCAGTGGCGTCGGGGGTCAGGGATGAGTGGCGTCGAGGGTCAGGGGTCAGTGGCATCGGGGGTCGGGCTCAGTGACGTCGGGTGTCGAGGGTCAGTGGCGTCGGGGGTCAGGGGTCAGTGGCGTCGAGGGTCAGGGATTAGCGGCGTTGGCGGTCGGGGTCAGTGACGTCGGGGGTCGGGGGTCAGTGGCGTCGGGGGTCATGGGTCAGTGGTGTCGGTGGTCAGGGGTCAGTGGCGTCGAGGGTCAGGGGTCAGGGGTCAGTGGCGTCGAGGGTCAGGGGTCAGTGGCGTCGGGGGTCGGCGTTAGGGACGTCGGGGGTCAGGGGTCTGTGGCGTCGGGGGTCGGGGGTCGGTGGCGTCGGGGGTCAGGGGTCAGTGGCGTCGGGGGTCAGGGGTCAGTGGCGTCGGGGGTCAGGGGTCAGTGGCGTCGAGGGTCAAGGGTCAGTGGCGTCGAGGGTCGGGGTCAGTGACGTCGGGGGTCGGGGGTCAATGGCTTATCCTTCCTCTTCTTCTTTTTTCCTTTTCTTCTTCTTCTTCTTTCGGTTTAGGCGCGAGCTCCTTCTGCCGGTCGTCGCGGGTCCAGTGACGCCGCAGCTCGCCGCGGTCTCTCTGAGTTCGCCTGCTTCTTTTTTCGTCTGCTTTGTCGGCCGGCGCGGGGGCTGGTCTGTTCTTCTTGCTTGTGCTTTCTTCCTCTTCTTCCTCTTCTTCTTCTTCTTGTTCCTCATTTTCTAATTATTCTTATTTTCTTCTTCTTTTTTCAGAACTAAACCTAAAATTAAAACTAAACTAAACTAAATGTAAACCTAAAATTAAACTAAAACTAAATCTAAACTAAGCATAAACCTGAAACTAAAAAATAGAAAAAATAAGAGGAGGAGGAGGAGCTCACCGCAGGGTAGGGGGCGGCTGGTGGAGGAGGGGGCAGTGGAGGAGGTGGGAGGGGGCGGCGGTGCGGCCTTCCTCATGGCGGTGCTTGGGCAGTCGACGCAGGGGAGGGGCGTCGTGTCCGGGGCGGCAGGGCGACGTTTTTCGGGCGGCAAGGGCGCAGTGGGGGTCGGGAGCAGGGCGGTGGGCGCGGGGCGGCAGGGGCAGGGCGGGGGCCGGGTGCGGGGCAGCGGGGGCGCGGGGGGGTCGGGGGTGGGCGGCGGGGCGGATGGTCATGGCGGCGAGGGGCAGGGGCGGCGGGGGCGCGACGGGGGTCAGGGGTGGGTGGCAAGGGTTAAGCGGTGGCAGGGGCGCGGTGGGGGTCGCGGGTTAGGCGGTGGTCGGCAGGGAGAGAGAGAGGAGAGAGAGGCGTGGGGTGTGTGCCGTTAGTAGCGGTTAGGTATTAACCTCTTTGTCATCATCTAGCGGACGACAAAGAGGTGGCGTGGTGGGCCGTTATAGTAGTGCCCCCAACCATCACTTTGCCATCAGCTAGCAGACGACAAAGAGTTGGCTGATGGCAAATAATATCTTTGCCATCAGCCAGTTCTTTGTTGTCTGCTTTTTGTAAGCAGATGGCAAAGCAGGTCTTTGCCGTCTGCTAGCAGACGGCAAAGAATTGGCTGATGGAAAAGTCTCTGATTCCAGCAGTGATACCTGTAGAGCACCTTTATAGTTACCTAGTTACGTTGCGACATTTGATACACACAAGGCATTCCTCTGGTGTCCGTGAGTTGTATGATCTCATGGTCATAGGAACATATAGTCGACATGCAGAAACTATGGCAATAAACTGACACGATCATATGCTACGTTTATAGTTTGGGTCTCGTCCATCACATCATTCTTCTAATGATGTGATCCCATTATCAAATGACATCTCATGTCAATGGCTAGGAAACCTTGACCATCTTTGATCAACGAGCTAGTCTACTAGAGGCATACTAGGGATATAGTTGTGTCTATATATCCACACATGCGACGTGTTTCCAATAATACAATTATAGCATGGACAATAAACGATTATCATGAACAAGGAAATATAATAATAACCATTTTATTATTGCCTCTCGGGCATATTTCCAATAGGGCAAGGGGCGGAGGCAGCCACGCTCCACTTGCCCCCTTTGTCTTGTTCCTCCTTGCCTTCTCCGCTTTCTACTTGTGTCGCCGCCCGTTCGTTCACCACTTCACTCACTCGTCACCTCGCGCCAACCCGACATAGTGATTTACGATGGCCCCACCGGAAGATGGGGTGGCTCCATCTTCACGGAGGAGGCCATCGCGGAGCTCCGCCGCGCCCGCATGATGCCGTCAGAGGAGCGCGTGGTCGCTCGCGCATCGGGCGACGAGGTGGTGCCCGAGCCATAGGCGGGGGAGCACGTTGTCTTCGCCTGCCACTTCTCGCGTTGCTTTGGCCTGCCGGTCAGTATTTTCTTCCATCTTCTGATGGATACTAGCGAGGATATGTACCTAGGGTAGGGTCTTAGGCCTGACCTACATACCCTACCTAAGGACACTGCATTGGAGGACTTAAAGGTCACAAGACATATTCCGAATGGATTCACCATGGCTCTCAAGTCACTCGACAGTAAATCCACTTGGAGGCTTCCCCTCCACTCGATAGTCACCTATCACTCATAAGAACTCACTTCCAGTTGACACCAGAAGACCAGAAGCTACCCCCGGTGTCGGGACCCCAATCTCAAGTCATAAGAATCCAGACTATAACATATCACATCACTTTGCGGCCTCACGCACGGTAAGTTCCACGGCTGCAGCCTTACCTTAGCCAGGACCGTTTGCGTCTTTTGGCTCACGTATGTGAACATGTCGCTGGCAATCAAACGACAGAGAACCCGGACCGACATAACTAGTCATAGAACCCAAGTGGCACATCCGTACAGAAATAGGCATACGTAACCCAGCAATGCAGGTGTCGGCCTCAAGCATGTGTAGATGAGTCATAGAAAGCTACAAGGACTCCATTACGTCGTGAGACACAAATGCTTTCACTGCACATAGACGAGTCGTAGCAAGCTACAGGGACTCCATTCCACTGCGAGACATTTCCCCGAAGGGACAGACACAGCAGCAAAGAAGGATACATGTCGGTAAATCAATGTGTCCGGAGCAGTAGCAAGCTACCATGGCTCGTTGGAAGCACAAAGAGGCAGTTTCCCGTAAAGAATGCTACTAAAGGCACACAACTAGGTGTTGGATCCCATACATACCTTTGCACGTCACACGTACGCATGACATCTATTATGAGGAGAGCGGTCGCTGAAGTGGAACATCCCTAGATACTTGGTAGATAAGAAGGCTGGCAACGTCGACAGAAGTATATTTGATATACATGTTATTGATGTGTACCTTGCTAGTACTCCTAGTAGCACCTGGGTATTGGATACCGTTTTGGTTGCTAAATGTTAGTAACTCGAAATAAAAGCTACAGAATAAATGGAGAGTAGCTAAGTGTGAGGTGACGATGTGTGTTTCTAATGTTTCCAAGGTTGATGTGATCAACATCGCATGCTCTCTCTACCTTTGGGATTAGTGACGAACCTAAATAAATGTTATTTGGTGTTTGCGTTGAGCATGAACGTGATTAGATCGTGTTTATTGCAATACGGTTATTCATTTAAGTTAGAGAATAATGGTTATTCTGTTTACATGAATAATACCTTCAATGGTCATGCACCCGATGAATGGTTTGTTGAATCTTTATCGTAGTAGTACACATGTTCATAACATAGATGCCAAAAGATACAAAGTTAATAATGATAGTACCACATAGTTTTGGCACTACCGCTAAATGTCATATTCGTATAAAGCGCATGAAGAAAACTCCATGCTGATGGATCTTTGGACTCATTCGATTTTGAATCGGTTGAGACATGCGGACCATGCCTCTTGGGCAAGATGACTAAAACCCCGTTTTCCGGCTTGATGGCATGGGCAAGTGACTTATAGAAATGATACATGTTGATGTGTGTGGTCCAATAAGTGTTGTAGCATGCGGTGGATATCATTATTTTCTAACCTTCACTGATGATTTGAGTAGATATAGTGTATATTTACTTAATGAAACACAAGTCTAAATCATTTGAAAATTTCAAGCAGAATCAGAGTGAAGTTTGAGATCATCGTGACGAGAAGATAAAATGTCTACGATATGATCGTGGAGGTGAATATCTGAGTTACGATTTTAGCATACAACTTTAGACAATTTGAAAGTTGTTTCACAACTCATGCCACCTGGAACACCATAGTGTGATGGTGTGTTCGAATGTCATAGTCGTGCTCTATTAGATATGGTGCGAACTATGATGTCTCTTATCGTTTTGCCACTATCGTTTTTGGGGTTATGCATTAGAGACAACTACATTCACTTTAAAAGGGGCACCAACTAAATCCGTTGAGATGACACCATACGGTTTGGTAGAACCCTAAAGTTGTCATTTCTTAGAGTTTGGGAATGCGACACTTAATCTTCTTGTTTCGATGATTCTCAACTTCACTCTGAAATTGCTTGAACTTTTCAAACGTTTCAGACTGGTGTTTCATTAAGTAAATATACCAATATCTACTTAAGTCATCAGTGAGGGTGAGAAAATAACGATATCCACCATGCGCTGTAACATTCATTGGACCGCACACATCAGTATGCATGATTTCCAATAAGTCACTCGCCCGTTCCATTGTTCCAGAGAACGGCGTTTTAGTCATCTTGCCCATGAGGCATGGTTCACATGTGTCAAGTGATTCAAAATCAAGTGAATTCAAACGTCCATCAGCATGGAGCTTCCTCATGCATTTTACACCAATATGACCTAAACGGCAATGCCACAAGAAAGTGGTACTATCATTATCAACTCTACATCTTTCGGCATCAATGTTATGAACATGTGTATCATCACTATCAAGATTCAATATGAATAAACCCCTCACATTGGGTGCATGATCATAAAAGATATTACTCATATAAATAGAACAACCTTTATTCTCTAATTTAAATGAGTAACCGTCTCGCAATAAACAAGATCCAGATATAATGCTCATGCTTAACGCATGCACTAAATAACAAATATTCAGGTTCATCACTAATCCCGATGGTAATCGAAGAGAGAGCGTGCCGACGGCGATCACATCAACCTTGGAACCATTTCCCATGCGCATCGTCACTTCATCCTTTGCCAGCCTTCTTCTATTCCGTAGTTCCTGTTTTGAGTTGCAAATGTGAGCAATTGAACCGGTATCAAATACCCAGGCACTACAATGAGAGCTAGTAAGGTACACATCAATAGCATGTATATCATATATACCTTGTTTGTTGTTGTCCGCCTTCTTGTCAGCCAGGTACTTGGGGCAGTTCCACTTCCAGTGACCAGTTCCCTTGCAATGAAAGCACCTAGTTTCTTGCTTGGGTCCATGCTTGGGCTTCTTTACAGGAGTAGCAACTGCTTTGCCATCCTTCTTGGTTTTACCCTTCTTGCCCTTGCCCTTTCCCTTGCCCTTGCCATTATTCTTGAAACTAGTGGTTTTATTGACCATCAACACTTGATGTTCTTTTTGGATTTCAGACTCAGCAGCTTTTAGCATCGCAAACAGCTCGGCGACTGACTTGTTCATCCCATGCATGTTATAGTTCATCACAAAGCTCTTCTAACTAGGTGGCAGTGATTGAAGAACTCTATCAGTGATCGCCTATGGCGGAAGGGCAATTCCCAACTCCGCTAGATGAGTTGATACATTCTGAGTATATGTTCACTAATAGACCCGTTCTCCTCCATCTTGCAAGCATAGAACTTATCGAAGCTCTCATACCTCTAGATTTGGGAAATCTTCTCAAAGATAAACTTCAACTCCTGGAACATCTCATATGATCCATGATGTTCAAAACGTCTTTGAAGTCCTGGTTCTAAGCCATACAATATTGCACACTGAACTATTGAGTAATCTCCAGAACGTGCCTCCCAAGCGTTCTTAACGTCTACGGATGACATGTCTTCTGGTTGGTCACCAAGCGGTCCATCAAAGACATATGATTTCTGGGAAGCCGTGAGGATAATCCTCAGATTACGGGCCCAGTAAACAAAGTTACTTCCATCATCTTTCAACTTAGCTTTCTCTAGGAACGCATTAAAATTCAGGGGTGCTACCGCACGAGCCATTGATCTACAACATAAATATGCAAAGGTTACTTAGACTATTGTTCAAGATAATGAGTTTTAGTTAATCAAATTACTAAAGCTCCCACTCAAATTGACATCCCTCAGGTCATTTGAGTGTCACATGATACAAATCCACCAACTCAAGTCCGATCATCACGTGAGTTGAGCTAGTTTCAATGGTGAACATCATCATGTTGATCATATCTACTATATGACTCATGTTTGACCTTTCGGTCTCTTGTGTTTCGAGGCCATGTCTGTACATGCTAGGCTCGTCAAGTTTAACCTGAGTGTTCTGCATGTGCAACACTGGCTTGCACCCGTTGTAAGTGAACATAGAGTCTATCACACCTGATCATCACGTGGTGTCTCGACACGACGAACTTTTGCAACAGTGCACACTCAGGGAGAACACAATTTATCTTGAAATTAAGTGAGGGATCACCTTATAATGCTACCGTCGTCCTAAGCAAAACAAGGTGCATAAAAGGATTAACATCACATGCAAATCATAAGTGACATGATATGGCCATGAACTTGTGCTTTTGATCTCCATCTTGAAAGCACTCACATGATCTCCATCGTCACCAGCATGACACCATGATCTCCATCATCTTGATCTCCATCAACGTGTCGCCATCGGGGTTTTCGCGCCCATCATGCTTGTAATACTATTGCTACCGTTTAGCGATAAAGTAAAGCATTACATAGCACTCAATGATTGACACGCAGATCATACAATAATTAAAGACAACCCTATGGCTCCTGTCGGTTTCCGTACTCATCGACATGCAAGTCGTGATATTCTATACAACACATGATCATCTTATACATCACATATATCTCATCATGTAATTGGCCATATCACATCACAACATACCTTGCAGAAACAAGTTAGACGTCCTCTAATTGTTGTTGCATGTTTTACATGGCTGCTATGGGTATCTAGCAAGAACAATTCTTACCTACGCATAAACCACAACGGTGATACATAAGTTGCTTTTCAACCTTTTCAAGGACCGCCTTAGTCTAATCCAATCCAACTAAAGTAGGAGAAACAGACACCCGCCAGCCATCTTTGTGCAACGAAGTTACATGTTAGTCGATGGAACCGGTCTCTCCTAAGCGTACGAGTAAGGTTGGTCCGGGCCGCTTCATCCCACAATACCGCTGAACCAAAACATGACCAAGGGAGGAAGCAATCTAAGAATCAACGCCCACAAACTCTTTGTGTTCTACTCGAGATCTCATCTACACATAGACCTAGCTCTGATACCACTGTTGGGGAACATCGCATGGGAAACAAAACATTTCCTACGTTCACACAAGACCTATACATGGTGACGAGCATCTAAGAGAGGGAGAGTGGATCTATGTACCCCTGTAGATCGCTAAGAGGGAAGCGTTAAGAAACATGGTTGGTGTAGTCGAACGTCTTCGCGATCCAAATCGCCGAGCGTCCCGCGATCCAATCACGATCTATCCCGATCAAGCACCAAACGGATGGCACCTCCGCGTTCAGCACACGTACAACTTGATGAAGATCTCTGCCTTATTGATCCAGAAAGAGGGAGCGGATAGGTAGAAGAGTTCTCTGGCAGCATGACGGTGCTCCGGCGATGGTGGTGGAGCTGTTCCGGCAGGGCTTCGCCTAAGCACTGCAGAAAACTGATCTAGAGGAGAAACTATGCACTAGAGGAACGGGTAGCACGTGGCTGAAAATCTTGTGCCAAAACCCTAAAAACCTCTAGTATATATAGGAGGAGAGGAGGAGGAGTCCTGGCCCTCAAGGAGACAGCCCTAGGCTTCGGCCGAACCAGGAGGGAGGAGTCCTCCTCCTCCACTCCTAGTAGGATTAGGACTCCTTCCTTATCTTAGCCCTTTTTGCCATTGTCCACCTTTTTCCTTTTGGGATTTTCTTCCCAGCCGCATGGGCCTTGTGTGGGACTTCCACAATCCCACTAAGGGCTGGTATTAATCCTCCCACATCCCATGTAGCCTCTTGGGTCAAAATACCCCTCCCGATGGTCTCCCGATACACTACCGACACATGAGCCCGAAACTTTTCCGGCGACCAAAATAGGACTTCCTATATATCAACCTTTACCTCCGGACCATTCCGGAGCTCCTCGTGACATCCGAGATCTCATCCGGGACTCCGAACAACCTTCGGTCACCACCATACATAACTCTATACTATCGAAACGTCACCAAACCTTAAGTGTGCAGACCCTGCGGGTTCGAGAACTATGTAGACATGACCGAGACACCTCTACGGTCAATAACCAATAGCGGGACCTGGATGTCCATATTGGTTTCTACATATTCTATGAAGATCTTTATCGGTCGAACCTCTATGTCAAGGATTCAGTTAATCCCGTATGATGTTCCCTTTGTTCATCGGTATGTTACTTGCCCGAGATTCGATCGTCGGTATCTCCATACCTAGTTCAACCTCGTTACCGGAAAGTCTCTTTACTCGTTCCGTAATACAAGATCACATTACTATCACTTAGTCACATTGCTTCAAGGCTTATTGTGATGTTGTATTACCGAGTGGGCCCTGAGATGCCTCTCCGTCACACGGAGTATCAAATCCCAGTCTTGATCCATGCCAACCCAGCAGACACCCTTAGAGATACCTGTAGAGCACCTTTATAGTCACCCAATTACGTTGCGACATTTGATACACACAAGGCACTCTTACGGTGTCTGTGAGTTGCATGATATCATGGTCATAGAAACATATAGTTGACATGCAGAAAACATTAGCAATAAACTGACATGATCATATGCTACGTTTGTAGTTTGGGTCTTGTCCATCACATCATTCTTCTAATGATGTGATCCCATTATCAAATGAAATCACATGTCAATGGCTAGGAAACCTTGACCATCTTTGACCAACGAGCTAGTTCACTAGAGGCATACTAGGGATAAAGTGTTGTCTATTTACCCACACATGTAATGTGTTTCCAATCAATACAATTATAGCATGGATAATAAACAATTATCATGAACAAGGAAATATAATAATAAACACTTTATTTATTGCCCCTAGGGCATATTTCAAACAGTTCTAGCCAGGGCCTAGCTTGCATGTGTATCCCAAAGTCGAAATACCTGGCCAAGTAGTGTGTCTGTGTGCTGGTCCTGGGACTGCTCACGTTGGTTAGTGACATCTAGATGGCTCGTGCTATAATATAAGGGTTGAGTCTTGGTGTAGCTTCTCGTTGACGGGGAAGTCCTTATCTTCCTTAAAGCAGGAGGTCTTCAGTCGTATAGGGTCTCCATCCTTGAGAGTGCTGAGGTGCGTCATCGTGGGTTCTCGTCGAGATCTTCTGCTTGAGTAAGTTGCCCATGTAGATTCTTCATTCTTCTTTGGTCATTTGTCTTCATCATCATGGATGCACATTTCTAGAGGGTCTTTGAGTGTTTGGTCTACTCGCTTCTCCATGGCAAGGTCTGTGCTGAGTCTCGTCCCAAAGACCAGGCTTAGATACTTGGTGTAAAAACAGGTTCTACCATCTGGGAAGGTTTCAGTGGGGTTCTAGATAAACTGACTATTCAGAGTATAGATCATCCATCTAATCTCCAAGGTCTGACGCTTGGCAAGTGGGGTGTACTATCTTTGACAGGTGGCTTACCATGATCGAGTCACAGTTAGTGGGGTGAACTATCTTTGACAGGTGGCTTACCATGATCGAGTCACAGTTTACACCCTAGATTGTCTAAAAAGGGATGATAACGAAGTCATGACAGTCGTCCACTCCATTCTAGGCATCTGAAGGGAGTAGGGATGTCATGCTCATCGTACACCATCAAAGTGGTGGATTGAGGGGACTTATCAGCTCCTCGGTTCCTTCTTAGTTAGGAACTAATAGGTGATTGGTTAAAACATGGGGCTCTTAATCCTCTTGATGTGCAAGGGCTTCATCATGCTTGGACGTTGGTGCTTCTTGATATAGTCTATTTGATGTGGCCGACAGAGGAGTGGTGGTTGACTTCTTTTGCTTCATCTTCGTTGTTGTCGTGATTTCGCAATCGTAGTGGTTCTTCATCTTGCTTGGGCAAGAAATCCTTCTCCTGTAGGAAGGGTGCTTCACGGAGTCCAACTCCTTTAAGGTGAAACCTTATACTCGAGAGGCAAGGTAATGGGCGTTCCCTGGGCTTGTTCGAATAGGACCAAGGTGTTCCTTCTCTCGTTGGGTAAATAAGTATGTCATCCGCAAGGATAACAACATATTCCCCCAAATACCACATAAACACAGCGCTCATGGGATGTGTGTGAGGAGCGGGCATTTGCTCCGAACGATCATTAGTGTCAAGGGTCTATGGTCCAACCTAATACAGGTCCTAGTGGCCACCTTCTATATGAACATGTCTGGTGGAGGTCGGGGTGGAGTATCGTCCATAGTCAAACGACTTAGAACCAAGACCTATGGTCATAACTTGACCACATTGTGGCTCGGTAAATCTTAGAGGTTTCAAGGAGCTTAGGATGTGAGTGAATGTCTATCATCTTATCCTCGAGCACAGTTCTTAGATGCCAATAGTACTGGCTATTACTCCAAACAAAATCACCCTATCTCATTGAAGGTATCACCTCATATAAGTCAATTCCAACATCACTCATGCTATTCAACTCCAAAGTTTTGAGAGAAGGTATATACCGAAAATCTCATATGTATACTATAGCTAACTCACATATATCCCTATATAAAAATCCTTGGGATAATTTACAAGCCGCTAAGCTTGATCATGACATTACCAATCCAAGTGTCCTTCTGACCTATCCAAGGCCTAAGGTATTTCATTACTATGCTAAGGAAACACATAATAAAGCAATCCAATATCTTGTTTCCTTTCTACGAATACAGTTAACCGATCCACGAATACCATCCACTATTACATGACCTATCATTGCTACAAATCCAATACCGGTGTCGTCCCATGTATCTCCAGATTTCCTAAATCCCCAAATTCCAGGAAGAACTATCTCATCATAGCATAACCATCAACCCCCATCATGATGCAGTGAACTCCGATGTTAGGTGCACATGGATCCTTGAATCGCTTCTAACAACAATCCAATATTCCTGGTTTGTCTTCCACCAAGAAACATGGTATCAAGATCAAGATCATCCGACTAACTCGCAATTACTCCGAACCATGTGGTTTGATTGATCTCGCACACTAGTAGGATCACCTATTTAAATCCAAGTTTTACATCTATTAAGAGCTTCCTACTAGTTACTCTAGTCACCATCATATCACCATGAATCCACTATCTACATTACTTGCCAAAGTCAAGTCATTGATCCACCAAGAGTTTCAAAATGTGGTCATATTAGTCCTACTAATCCAATTTTCTCAAGGGACAAGTAAGTTATGCTACTCTATCAATCTTGATCCACCAAGTTCGTCTACCAAATTAAGCCTCGTAATCCACCAAAGGGTCTCAACTGCTTCCTCAAGACATCTATTATGGGTAAATCAAATCATTATGCGCAAATTGTATACCCTTAGAATGATTCTTCCTATGGAATCAAGGTTCTAGTGCTAGCGTAAGAATGAAGGATGTTTGTTCACTATGATCACTAGCTCCATAATGAACCCAGTGCAAAGCAGGGGTTATTTAAGCTCAATAAGTGCTGTGGCAAATCCGTGTATTAAAATGTGATCATAGGCTTGTGATAGGGAAGCTCGTGAGGTCTAGGTTGGGCTAGGGAGGGGTTCCCAATCTTGAGGGAAAAGCATAACTCTACGGGGTTGCGTCGGATTGAGTACGTGTAGTCATAGTCTTCAACACTAGCTGTCTGTGGAGGTGGATCCTTGGTGCATCTTGCCTTGCTGGTCTTCAGTAGTGTAGAGGAGCGTTCCTAAGGGGGTGGTATAGTGCAAGTGCAATCAAATAAGTGCTGAAAAGGCCAAACACAAACATCAAGGTAAGGTAGGTGATATGGTCGCGCACTTGTTGCCTAGGGAAAAAGTGTGACTTACACCAAAGCACAAACAGGCAAAACAAGGAACACACATCATGGTTCCATCTGAACCATCATATGGACTCGACTTCGCACGGGGACACACGACCTATCCTACCCTAGGGGATCTCGGACTCATTAGTCGTGCTTGCTTCGTGTCTTGGAGAGGAGTCTTCTTAGTCTTCTGGGTCTTCTTCAGGTGTCGCTATGTCTCTAGTTGTTATTCATCAAAACGATCCTGGTTGCGCCTGAAGAGTCCTTAACAACTTCGGGTCTGTTGAGTTGACGACGAAGGTGATTCTTCACAGCTGTTGTAGACAGGGTCTTCTGGTGTCTTTGTAATCGTGACAATGCCTCCTTGTCTTGTGAGACGTTAAGAGTTCTAGGGAGGAAATCCTATATGCAATGCCATTAACAAGGCGTGGTAGAGTTGTATCCTGCCGGTCACGTTAACGATATCATCAGCACCAAGAGTGGGGAATGATGAGAACCATTTTCACCATGGTGAGGCGGACCAAATAGTGAGGTTCTACTCCTCCGGTGGTTACCGATATAACAACGAAAAGGACAGGGTTGCTCTATTAGCGATGCATTATCATGACATTGCATGTCTTGTGCCCTGGTTATGGAAGGCCAAGGTGGCATCATCCTCGGGTTGTGTCGAGGGTGTCACTATCATCTAAGTCTTGACATCCTCATCCTTCGAGGAGGTATCTTCTGTTGGTAGCTCCTTGTCTAGTGCCGCCAACTTGGGTCCAAGATATGTCAGCAATCGTCTAGCAAGGTGGCTTCCTTCCAGGTTACCCACGAGGGCTACAAGGAATCCCATGGTCAGGGGCACATGGGTAGTAGCGACCATTTGCAAAGTTTGGAAAAGCAGACGAGGAGAGCTAAGAGAAAAGTGGTGGAAGTGCTAAGGCAAAAACCTTTGCTTCCCTTGGAATTTTAGGAGAGGCGAGAAATATAGAGGCTTGGTAAGTGTTTTTGAAGGGTCTAGAAAAATAGTTTTGTCCTAACTAACATCCATGCTAACTAAGGGCTTCCTACAATCAGGATGGCTCTGATACCAGCTCCGTGGGGACCCTGACTCATAAGTCGTTATCACCAATTGTACGTGCAGAGTGATCCTAGAGATCAATGCTCACTGAACACACAGAAACTAAAAAACAAGAGTCTTACATCCATTACGTACTGTTTTACTTGAATATGGCCCTTAGGGCCAAGTCTTCATATGATTGCAGCGGGAATCTTCAACGATAGCGTGAACCCATGCCATCTGCCTTAACCCTACAGGCATTCTGACTGGGAAGCGTCCTAGCTCGCATGTGCGTCACCAAGGTAATCTTCATCATAACCTGATCTTATGCCTGGCCAATAAAATAACTAGTGGCAGGCCAATGAGTACTTTGAATGTACTCACAAGCAACCCATGTTGGAACAAGGCAACAACAATGCATGATACAACACTAAGTAGGTATTTGGCAAAAAGCTAATTTTGAATGCAATGACATGATCAAGTAACTATGTAAGCATGCATCAACAGTTGGCAGATATTCATAGGAACAAGTTACAGATATCATCATAAACATGGGTTGAACATCTCATGTTCACCCATCACATCAAGTCTTCTGACTTGTCTCAAGTATCATTTATGTGTTATCCACACACACACACACACACCAAGTTTGTGAAAACAACTGGACATGGCATAAGCAGCACCACCCAACTGTCCTTGACCGTGGACGCGGCTATTCGAATAGTTTACACTCTGTAGAGGTTGCCCACTTTACCCACAAGACTCAAGGAACTTCCGTGTCATCCACGACTCGCGGTAGATAACATACCCGAGGTAAGCACCCGAACAATGCCTTTCCGCTGGCGATACTAAAAAAAGAGTCCACTCACCCGGTGCCTATGAAGACAGTGCATGATCGTCCATACCGGTACGACCCCATATCGAGAGTGACCACACCACTCCCGCCACTAGTAATGCCGACTCCTTGCCAGTACCCACCAAGGTAATCAACAAAGACCCGTCCCACAAGGGGTATCGTGGTTGCGCATGTAAGGTCGGGACGGTCGACAAATCTTAAACCCTCCGTTTTCGAAAACACACACTCACTTCTTCCGATACACCATTTCTTTCTCAAGTGGTTACCTAACTCATCATCATCTCCCTCAGGCATTAATGACACCCAACGAGTTTTCGAAAAGTCTTTGAAATCATCTCTTTCTTTCCATCGCTATGCAAAATCCCAAAACCACTTGCGTAGCATCTACTAGCATCCTATCTACACCCACCCGCATAACCCTCATAAGGTGGTAGGGTCATGCATGATTCAAGTGTCAATGGTAAAAGTGTCAGAAGCAACCCACCGAAGTGGTCACTACTCCACATGATCAAGTATAACGAAAGTAAAGTGCTATATGATATGCAATGAAAATGGTTTCTTAATATGGTCAAAGGGCTGCTTGTCTGGCTTCGCAACGTCTTCAAGATCTTCACACGCTTCTCGTCCAACTCAGAGGTCTCTGTTTATCTCGTGAATTACCGTCGGTAAACAACCACAATAAGCAACACAACAAGCGGATAACAAAAGTACTCTATCAATAGGATTTTTACTTTTCTAGGACTCCTCTGGTCATGAGAAAAATAACCAAGGAAGGTTTGGTGGATGTGGGTCAAGGGGGAGTTTTGACTGGTGGGAATGAAGGAAATGATGATCCTTTAAGATGTCAACAGAAAATATTTTTGTAGAAATGAGTAGATAAAATAGGGCATGATTTTATAGGAATCTAGAAAGTGGTTTCACTGGATTTGTAGTTGGCATGAATTTCCTAGGGATTTGCCAAGATGAGATAAATGGAAAAGTGGGTTATTTATTAGATCCAACAGAATAGGTGCATGGTAAAATTGTTCACCATGGCTAAAAAAAGGGGTATGACACTTAGAGTACCTATAAATTGGAATTACTCCATTTGGAGATTATATGGATGCTCTGGGAATTTTTACAAGGTGGCTCCCAATAGTTCAAATTTGAATTCAAATTTAAACAGGGCAGAAACTTGTGGAGGAAAATTATGGGAGTTGCATCATTGGATAGGTGGAATTTCTAGGAGTATGTAGAAATTTGAATCATCAAAATTGGAGTGGATATGCATTTAATATGGATTTTTGATTGCCTCTAAAAAAGAAAAAGATGAAAGAAATTACCAA
The DNA here is from genome assembly GCA_022496015.1 of Hordeum marinum. Classification (NCBI taxonomy): domain Eukaryota; kingdom Viridiplantae; phylum Streptophyta; class Magnoliopsida; order Poales; family Poaceae; genus Hordeum; species Hordeum marinum. Next base: position 152,051,942 of record CM039678.1, read on the forward strand.
ATGGCTAAACATTGCACCGGGCGTAGGATTGCCAATGGGCCGGGCCAGTCGCTCGGCCTGGCGGCTGGGGCGACGCCAAAGGCGCATTCCCCGAAATGCGGCTCCTTATCAGGGAGGCGGATAGCGTGAGGGGCGGCTCCACTTAACAGGGTGCGAGGCCCACCCGTCAGTGGCCCAGCCCTGCTGGCTGGCCGGCAGGTGGGCCCCCCTTGGAAAACTCACCATACTCCTCCCGCCCACATAGAGGAAAGGCAGGGTAAGGCCCAGCTCGTAGCGGGGCTTGCTCCACCGGCCGCCTCCGGCGAGGTTCTGCCCGCAGGCGGGCTCGGGAGGCCTTGCCGCGCCCATCACTAAGCTGCGTGCCTGCAAGGGAGGGCCGCAGCGGCGCCGACGCGGAGGGTCGCAGAAGGGACCACCGGCCGCCACTAGCCTTGGGTGCACAACGCCTCGGGGAGGAACGGCGATGATGGGGAGGAGGATAGTGGTGATACGGGAGGGCCCCTAGTGCACCTGAGACGAGGAGGGAGTCATAATGTCAGTGAGAAATACGTACTCCCCCAAGCTTTGGCTTTTCACCTAAGTTGGTCTAGGGCCATGGCTGGCCCGGATAACATCCAAAGTCATAGTTGGGGTTGTACTGGGCTACGATGGCTATCGCTTGAACGACTGCATCATGGAGGCGAGTAGCTTCCGCCATTCTCTCGTACTCGTTTTCCTCCTCTATGGTTATAAAGTGTTTCCGTTTTTCCTCCGCATGAAAGAATCGGCGTGTTTATAATATTGTTTGCATTGGTCTGAAACGAAATCTTCAAGTCCAACATTTTGTGTGTACGCGTAAAATTCTTCTTTGAAACCGGCCTGAACCATGAATTGATCCGATGGCCATTCACAAGGCCGCACTTGAGCTTCCCTCAGTGGTTCAAGGTCGGGCTCACGTATCGTGAGTCTCGGAGCCTTCTTGCCTGAGGAAACCCCTTTGTATATTCACCTCAACGTTTTTCTTTCTCTGGAAAATTTCTGAAATTTTTAGTGACTCAAAATAACGGTGAACAAAACTCCACAAAACTTATAGCAACTTATCCCACAAGTGCCTAGAGCCTATATCATGCATCCAAACTTCTTGGGACCATAAAAATTTGACATGCAACTTCAAGAACAAGGTCACCATAGCAGCAAAATTTTGGAATATATAAAGCACTAAACGAAAACTAATTGGACCATTGGAGGAGTCACATACCGAAGATCAATCCCCCAAAATAGTTTTGCAATTGGAGCTTTGCACAAGGAGCTAGAAAATGGCAGTAAAATGAGCTAGAACACGGGTTTGAACAATGGTGTTTTTTTCTGGAGTAAGACAAAGTGGATGGCTGCTGGAATAAGTGAGGGGGCTACGTGGGACCCACAAGTCACCCAGCGCACCCAGCGGGGTAGCCGCGCCCCTGTGGGCTTGTGGCTCACTGGTGCAGCCCCCTGCTATGTTCTCAGTGCCAGAAATTCTTAAATATTCTAGAAAAAATCATACTACATTTTCAAGGCATTTTGAGAACTTTTATTTCTAGGTCGTCTTTTATTGCACGGATAACTCCGAGAACATAAAAATAATAGAATTTTTAGTTTGTATAATCTAAACAACAGAAAGTAAAAGTTGGGTACACAAGGTTGTGCCTCCTAAATTCATCCATCTCATTCTCATCAAAAAGAATCCATCAATAAGGTTAATCAAGTCTTATTGACAAACTTTTTTCGAATGACACGAAACTAGAGAATTCTGAATAGCACTAGGTTACCTCAATGGGGATATGCATGTCCCCAATAATAAGTATATCATATTTCTTTTTGGCAGTAGGGAGAGGGAATTCAAAGTCTCCAATAATAATCATTGAAATTTTTCCAATGGAGTTGATACTATGAACTTGTCGTTGTTTCTTTGGAAAGTGTACTGTATGCTCATTACCATTAACATCAAAAGTGACATTGCCCTTGTTGTAATTAATAACAGCCCCTATAGTATTCAAAAAAGGTCTACCAAGGATGATCGATATACTTTCGTCCTCGGGAATATCAAGAATAACAAAGTCCATTAGGATAGTAACATTTGCATCTACGACAGTCACATCCTCACAAATACCGCTGGGTAAAGCAGTTGATTTATCAGCCATTTGCAAAGAGATTTCAGTAGGTGTCAACTTATTCAAATCAAGTCTACAATACAAAGAGAAAGGCATAGCACTAACACCAGCTCCAAGGTCACATAAAGTAGTTTAAACATAATTTCCTTTAATAGAGCATGGTATAGTAGGTACTCCGGGATCTCCTAGTTTCTTTGGTATTCCACCCTTAAAGGTATAATTCGCAAGCATGGTAGAAATCTCGGCTTTCGGTATCTTTCTTTTATTTTTCACAATATATTTCATATACTTAGCATAAGGAGACATTTTCAGAATATCGTTCAAGCGCATACACGAAAAGACAGGTCTAAGAATTTCAACAAAAACACTGAAACTCCTCATCCTCCTTTTTCTTGGATGGTTTAGGAGGAAAGGGCATGGGTTTCTGAACCCATGTGTCGGTGTCAAAACCGGTGGATCTTAGGTAGGGGGTCCCGAGTTGTGAGACTAGAATCGATGGTAAGAGGAGACGAAGGAGACGATGTTTACCTAGGTTCGGGCCCTCCTATGGAGCTAATACCCTACGTCCTACTTGATTGTATTGTTGATACGTGGATTACAGAGTTGATCCACCTCGAGATCGAATAGCTAAACCCTAGTTGAGTTGTCCTGACTCTACAACCTAAAACCCTCCGGCTTATATAGACGCCAAGGGTACCTAGGGTTTACACATGGTCGGCTACAGGTCGAAGGGATAAACATGCCTATTCACTACTCCAAACATGGAGGACACGCCACGATTCCCGAAGCTTCCTTCCTGGAGATAGGGCCTTCGATCGATCCAAGGCTCGGCAAGTGGCCCATACAGTTCGGCCCATAAGAAACATGTCTACCTCCCGAGGACCCCTTAAACCAGGACTTCCTCAGTAGCCCCCGAACTTGCCTCCAACACCAAGGGTCTTAGCTTCAGCTGCTTTGTATAATCAGAATCTTTGGCATGCGAGGCGAGTTCTTCCCTCCGAGTTTAGTTTGGCCTCCGATGACATGTAATTTCCCGATTAGAGGCTCGTCCAAACACCATGAATAGCTCAGCCCTGAAGGCCAAACATCATGGAGTGAGTAGTGTTCCTTGACAACCTTTTTGACGAAAGGTCACAGCCCACCACGAACGCCAAACCAGTTACAAAAACTCAATTCGTGGTTCGAGGCCGTTTTCATCAGCATGATCCATCAATGCATAGATCGTGCCCCATTTCACATGGTATATGTTTAATCATGCGTGTATAATGGCACGCACGTCTTGGGAAGCGAAGGGATTCACGACAAAATAAAGGGAGGCTAAATGGCGATAAGCCTCATAAAAGGGAAAGAAAACCCCAAGGCCTAAACACGCTTCCCATTCGCATCCTCTGCTTACCCAATCTCCAAAGCTTCTAGAGCACAGATCTAGGTTTTCCACAACTCCCCCAATCGGATGGCCATCTGGCACCTTCATCGACACCATCAAAATATGGCAAAAAGAGTGATTCTATATCACCAAGACAAGGGAGGAAGGCCGAGCTGCTCCGGCCGAATTCAGATCCGGTCCTCCCACCAGATTGACCTCATGGCTCCGAAAGTGCCTCGACTGGGGGTCAGACAAGGAGGTGGACAATGCTACCTCCTGAGCGTGTGTTGGTTTTCCCTTGAAGAGGAAAGGGTGATGCAGCAAAGTAGATAAGTATTTCCCTCAGCTGATGAGAACCAAGGTATCAATCCAGTAGGAGGAACAAGCAAGTCACCTTGCACCTACACAAACAATCAAACTCTTGCACCCAATGCTATAAATTGGTTGTCAATCCTTTCACGATTATTTGCAAGGATTAGACCTGATAGATATAGATGTAAATGAGAACGGAAAGTAAAAGGTAAATAAATTGCAGCAATTTATATAATGAAAAGTAGACCCGAGGGCCATAGGTTTCACCAGAGGCTTCTCTCTTGAAGGCAAATATCATGGTGGGTAAACAAATTAGTGTCAAGCAATTGATAGAAAAGCAAATAATCATGTAGTTATCCAAGGCAATGATCATGCATACAGGCATCATGTCCGTGTCAAGTAGACCGAAATGATTCTGCATCTACTGCTATTACTCCACACATCAACCGACTCCTGCCTGCATCTAGAGTATTATGTTCATGAAGAACAGAGTAATGCATTAAGAAAGATGACATGATGTAGAGGTATAAACTCAACACATATGATGAATACTCCATCTCGTTACCCTTGATGGCAACAGTAGAACACGTGCCTCCCTACCCCTACTATATTACTGGGTGAGGACACCGGAAGTTGAACCCAAAACCAAGCACTTCTCCCATTGCAAGAATTACCAATCTAGTTGGACAAACCAAACCAATAACTCAAAGAGACTTGCAAGGATATGAAATCATGCACATAAGGATTCAGAGGAGATTCAAATAAGATTCATGGATAAGCTGAACATAAACTCACAATTCATCAGATCTTGACAAACACACGACAAAAGAGGATTACATCGGATAGACCTCTATGAAGATCATGAAGAACAAGGTATTGAAGATCAAAGGGAGAGAAGAAGTCATCTAGCTACTAGCTATGGACCTATAGGTCTATGTTGGACTACTCACGCATCATCGGAGGGGCAACCGAGTTGATGTAGATGCCCTCCGTGATCGAACCCCCCTCCGGCAGATTACCAGAAAAGGATCCAAGATTGAATCTCTCGGGAATGGAGGCTTCCGACGAAGGAAAAGTATTTGTGTGCCTCATTCTGATGTTGGGGGAATATTTGGGTATTTATAGGCCAAGAATTTGGGTTAGGAGACTTGCCGAGATGTGACAAGCCTGCTAGGCGCGGCCAGGGGGGGCGTGCCTAGCAGGCTTGTGGCTCCTTGGCACCTCCCTTGCCCTGCACTCCAAGCTTGATCGATTTGTTTCCTTCCAAAAAAATCCCTTCCGAAGGTTTTATTCCGTTTGGACTCCGTTTAATATTCCATATCTGCAAAACTCAAAAACAAGGAAAAATTAGAAACTGGCACTAGGCTCTAGATTACTAGGTTAGTCCCAAAAATAATATAAAATATCATAGTAATGCATATAAAACATCCAAAACAGATAAGACAATAGCAAGCCATCATCAAAAAGTTTAGATACGTTGGAGACGTATTAGACAACCTGTAGAAGCGCATCGCTTCCATGATCAGAAACGATATCGAGCTAGCCAACATGGTCCAGATTATGCTCCGGTGGCGCATCCTCCCCTGCCAGCATCGGGACTCTCCCATGTGGGCTTGTCGGCTTGACGATGAGCCTACTATTCGTCAGCTCTTCCGCACTACTCGGGAGAAGCTATGGAAGGCGATGTTCAAGGCGGAAAAGAACTGGCCAGCCGAGGAGGAGGATCAGGGTCTACACACCAATAAGCCTCCTACCTAGGTATAACATAGTTTCGTTTGATCGGATCTATCTTTCCTAAAGAATCTAAGCACCTCTCTGATCACTTCTACAGAAATGGCTGAGCAAGGTCACGAGCATCGACTGCCCGGTGCCTCCGCCCGAAGACATCAGGTCCAGGCTGTTGTCGGAGATGCTCGTCGTGGTGCCTTACGAGACGCCAGCAAGAAAAGAGAAGAAGAAGAAACCAGGCCGAGAAGGCCTTCGTATCAGGGCCAGATGTTGTGTCCGAGGAAACCCATGCCTCCTCTAACCAAGAGGAGAATGAGGACAAGGGGGAACGGGATTCCCCCTCGCAAGAAAGAGGGCGGCGTCATCGGATGCCATGAAGGTTGTACCTCCTCCTGCCCTGAAGAAAGTCTGTCGGACACAGGTGATTCTGTCCGACAACAGTTCGGACTCGAATACCGAGTCTGATGACTTCGAGAGGGTTCCACGAAGGAACCTAAAGGACAAGCCCCCTAGCTCGAAGGTAAGGATCAGAAGACTTCCTTGAGTATTAACGATAAGTTTTAAAGGTTATTAACATGTGAGTGCTTTTTGATTTTGCAGCCCACCACACGTTCTCCCCACTGACCAGGTTTTGGACGGGGAGACCCTGCCTGCCGAGCTAGCGGAGAGCGGGACTGCGTCACATCCCACTCCTTCGGGCGCCGCAACGGATGCCACGGAGGTGTCATCCCAATAGACTCATGTGGAGCAGGGCACCAGCAGTGGGGTGACGATGTAATGGTCAAGGCTAACGCCTCGTCCATCGAAGACCGAGGGGAAGAGCCCCACCCAAATACCGAGGAGACCGGATGAGGGGATGTTCAGTCCCCTCCAAGGACATCCCCGGAGTGCACCACGCCTCCGGAGGTACCGATTCAATCCCTGGTTGGCAATTAGGTTATTCGATCACCACCGACACCACCAACCAATGGGTGGTCGTTTATGGGGGAGGCTCTATCGAGCGCCTCCATCTCCGAGGAGGACTGCAGCCTTATGGGTGTGATTTTGGAGAGCATTCAGTCCGTCGACAGCGGACTGAAGGAGGCCTTCAGTAGTCTCCTGTCGGGCTTTAAGGTGAGCCACGTAACGCTCTATTTGTGAAATATTAATATCTTTGTGTTATCATTATACACATGGCAGCCCCCGAGACCTAGCTGAGTTTGTAAAAAACTCACCTTGGGGTCAATCATAAACCATTATCCGAACTATGCACGAGGGAATATTTGTTCGGAATGTTCTAACATCCCTTAAGAGGACCGGACATAGGATCGGAGTTTTGACAGTTCGGAAGTTTTGAACACATGTAACCTGATAGGGATTTGTTTCTTATAGGCCTCATCGTCGGTGGTGGCTGTGAATGCCGTCGAGCTAGGCAAGTTGAATCAGAAGCTCAAAAGCTCCGAAGACGAGCTTGATGCTCTGAACAAGAGATTCAACAAGGCGCAAGGTAAGCCTGATTCAATATCCGATTTTTTTTGTCATTGTACTGTCGATGCAGTATTCATATTTTTGATGCTTACACAACCTCAGTGAAGGAAATTGAGAAACTCAAGGCCGAGCTGCATCATGCGAAGTAGGAGGCTGCAGTCGAGAAGGCGGCGACCGAACAAGCGGCTACCGCCCTTTCCGCCTTAAGAGCCACCAGCGACAAGCATGAGACTCGGGTGGAGGAGATCCAGTGGGAGCTCAAAGACGCAAGCCAAAAGTGCGAGGACCTCGAGCAGAAAGGCAAGGATCAGGCTACCGAACTATCCACCCTGAAAACCGATCTCCAAAAGGAGCGGGTGGATAGGCAGTTCTTTGAGGAGAAAGTCCGCCAAGCGAAGGTTATCACGGATGGTAAGCCATACTTATTGCAGTGTATCTTCGGGGATAGCAAGTTCGAGTTGCTTACAGATACGTCCATTTTCCATCATGATTTTATATTGACATTTATTGCATTTTGGGTTGTTATTACACATTTTGGTTCAATGCTTCTGCCTTTTCTCTCTTATTTTACAAGGTTTACATGAAGAGGGAGAATGCCGGCAGCTGGAGTTTTGGACTGGAAAAGGAGCAAATCTGAGATACCTATTCTGCGCAACTCCAAAAGTCCTGAAAATCTATGGAGAATTATTGTGTAATATATAAAAATACTAGGCAAAAGAAATATATCAGGAGGCCCACCAGGGAACCACAAGACTGCTGGCCGTGGACCCCCCTGGCTGTGGCTAGAGAGCTTGTGGCCCACCCGCCAGCCCTTTGGTGCCCATCTTCTTCTATATGGAGGGTTTCGTCAAGGAAAAAATCATTAGAGACCTTTCGGGATGAAGTGCCGCTGTCTCGAGGCAGAACTTGGGCAGAACCAATCTAGAGCTCCGGCAGGGCGATCCTGCCAGTGAAACTTCCCTCCGGGAGGGGAATCGAAGCCGTCGTCATCACCAATGATCCTCTCATCGAGAGGGGGTCCATATCCATCAACATTTTCATCAGCACCATCTCCTCTCCAAACCCTAGTTCATCTCTTGTATCCGATCTTTGTCTCAAAACCTCAGATTGGTACCTGTGGGTTGCTAGTAGTGTTGATTACTCCTTGTAGTTGATGCTAGTTGGTTTACTTCATGGAAGATCATATGTTCATATCCTTGATCATCACTAATACTCCTCTGATTATGAACATGAATATGTTTTGTGAGTACTTATGTTTGTTCCTGAGGACATGGGATAAGTCTTGTTATAAATAATCATGTGAATTTTGTATTCGTTCGATATTTTGATGAGATGTATGTTGTCTCTCCTCTATTGGTGTTATGTGAACGTCGACTACATAACACTTAACCATTGTTTGGGCCTAGAGGAAGTCAATGTGAAGTAATAAGTAGATGATGGATTGCTAGAGTGACAGAAGCTTAAACCCTAGTTTATGCGTTGCTTCGTCAGGGGCTGATTTGGATCCACATGTTTCATGCTATGGTTAGATTTATCTTAATTCTTGTTTCGTAGTTGCGGATGCTTGCGGGAGGGGTTAATCATAAGTGGAAGGCTTTTCCAAGTAAGGGTAGCACCCAAGCACCGGTCCACCCACATATCAAATTATCAAAATAGCGAATGCGAATCAAGTGAGCATGATGAAAACTAACTTGACATAAATTCCCGTGTGTCCTCGGGAGCGCTTTGATTTATATAAGAGTTTGTCCAGGCTTGTCCTTTGCTATAAAAAGGATTCGGCCAACTTGCTGCACCTTTGTCATAATTGTTACTTGCTACCCGTTACGAATTAACTTATCACAAAACTATATGTTACCGATAATTTCAGTACTTGCAGAGAATACCTTACTGAGAACCGCTTGTCACTTCCTTCTGCTCCTCATTGGGTTCGACACTCTTACTTATCGAAAGGAGTACGATAGATCCCCTATACTTGTGGGTCATCAAGACTCTTTTCTGGCGCCGTTGCCGGGGAGTGAAGCGCTTTTGGTGAGTGGAACTTGGTAAGGAAAAATTTATATAGTGTGCTGAAATTTACTATCAGATGCTACTATGGAAAGTAATACTTTGAGGGGCTTGTTCAGGGTACCTTCACCTCGACTGGAAACACAAAGAGTTGTCCCTCAACCTACCGAACCTACTGAAAATATTCATTATGAAATTCCTTCGGGTATGATAGAGAAACTACCAGCTAATCCTTATGCAGGATATGGAACACTACATCCTGATTTGCATATAATCCATGTGGATGAAGTTCGTGGATTATTTAAGCTTGGAGGTCTGCCCGAGGATCACGTCAGGAAGAAGGCCTTTCCTTTATATTTGAAGGAGAAAGCATGGACATGGTATATGCTATGTGATGATATTGGATCATGGAGCTACAACCGGTTGAAAATGGAATTTCATCAGAAGTTCTATGCTATGCATCTAGTTCATCGTGATCGGAATTATATTTATAATTTTTGGCCTCATGAAGGAGAAAGAATCGCTCAAGCTTGGGGTAGGCTTAAGTCAATGTTATATTCATGCCCCAATCATGAGCTCTCTAGAGAAATTATTATTCAGAATTTTTATGCTCGGCTTTCTCATAATGATCAATCCATGCTCGATACTTGTTGTGCTAGTTCTTTTATGAAGAAAGATATTGAATTCAAATGGAATTTATTGGAAATAATTAAATGCAACTCTGAAGATTGGGAACTCGACGAAGGTAAGGAGTCAGGTATGAACCTTAAGTTTGATTGTGTTAAACCCTTCGTAGACACCGATGCTTTTCGTGAATTTAGCACTAAATATGGACTTGACTCTGTGATAATAGCTTCTTTCTGTGAATCTTTTGCTACTCATGTTGATCTCCCTAAGGAGAAGTGTTTTAAATATCATGCTCCCATTGAAGTGAAAGTAGTGGAACCCATTAAAGTTGAAGAGAAAATTATTACTTATAATGTTGATCCTGTTATCCCTATTGCTTACATTGAGAACCCACCTTTCCCTGTTAGGATAAAGGAACATGCTAAAGCTTGAACGATGGTTCGTAAGAGTTGTATTAGAACACCTACACCCCCTGAACAAATTAAAGTTGAACCTAGTATTTCTATGGTTAAATATCTCTTGGTTGATAATATTGAAGGACATGTTATTCATTTCTGTGATGAAGCTGCTAGAATTGCTAGACCTGATACTAAGCATAAACATAGACCAGTTGTTGGCATGCCTGTTGTTTCTATTAAAATAGGAGATCATTGTTATCATGGATTATGTGATATGGGTGCTAGCGTAAGTGCAATTCCTCATTCCTTATACAAAGAAATCATTCATGATATTGCACCAGTTGAACTAGAGGATATTGATGTTACTATTAAGCTCGCTAATAGAGACACTATTGCACCGATAGGGATTGTTAGAGATGTTGAAGTCTTGTGTGGGAAAATAAAGTATCCTATCGATTTCCTTGTTCTTGGTTCCCCACAAGATGATTTTTGTCCCATTATATTCGGCGGACCCTTCTTGAATAATGTTAGTGCTAAGATTGATTGTGAGAAGGAAATAGTTACTGTGAGCTTTGGGGATGTGTCCCATGAGTTTAATTTCTCTAAATTTCGTAGACAACCCCATGACAAGGAATTGCCTAGTAAAGATGAAATTATGGGTCTCGCTTCTATTGTTGTGCCTCCTACTGATCCATTAGATCAATATTTGCTAGACCATGAAAATGATATGCATATGAATGAGAGGAATGAAATAGATGAAATTTTCTTTGAGCAGCAGCCTATTTTGAAGCATAACTTACCTGTTGAAATACTTGGGGATCCTCCTCCACCCAAGGGTGATCCCGTGTTTGAGCTCAAACAATTACCCAATACGTTGAAATATGCTTATCTTGATGAAAAGGAGATCTATCTTGTTATTATTAGTGCTAACCTTTCAGATCATGAAGAAAAGAGATTATTGAAAACTCTGAGGAAGCACTGTGCTACTATTGGTTATACTCTTGATGATCTTAAGGGCATTAGTCCCACTCTATGCCAGCATATAATTAATATGGAGCCTGATGCCAAACCAGTTATTGATCACCAACGATGATTGAACCCTAAGATGAAAGAAGTGGTAAGAAAAGAAGTACTAAAGCTTCTAGAGGCAGGTATAATTTATCTTGTTGCTGATAGTAGATGGGTTAGTCCCGTCCATTGTGTCCCTAAGAAGGGAGGTATTACCATGGGTCCTAATGATAAAAATGAATTGATCCCGCAAAGAATTGTTACAGGTTATAGAATTGTAATTGATTTTTGGAAATTAAATAAAGCTACTAAGAAAGATCATTACCCTTTACCTTTTATTGATCAAATGCTAGAAAGATTATCCAAACATACTCATTTTTGCTTCCTAGATGGTTACTCCGGTTTCTCTCAAATACCTGTATCAAGCCAAGATCAAGAAAAAACCACTTTTACTTGCCCTTTCGGTACCTTTGCTCATAAACGTATGCCTTTTGGTTTATGCAATGCACATGATACCTTTCAAAGATGTATGATGGCTATATTCTCTGAATTTTGTGAAAAGATTCTTGAGGTGTTCATGGATGATTTTTTCATTTATGGAACTTCATTTGATGATTGTTTGAGCAACCTTGATCGAGTTTTGCAGACATGTGAAGAAACTAATCTTGTTTTGAATTGGGAAAAGTCCCACTTTATGGTTAATGAAGGTATTGTCTTGGGGCACAAGATCTTTGAAAGAGGTATTGAAGTTGATAAAGCTAAAGTTGATGCTATTGAAAAAATGTCGTGCCCTACGGATATTAAAGGTATAAGAAGTTTCCTTGGTCATGCTGGTTTCTATAGGAGGTTTATCAAAGATTTATCTAAGATTTCTAGGCCTCTCACAAACCTTTTTGAAGAAGATGTTCCATGTTTTTATGATGATTGCATAGAAGCATTTGAAATTCTTAAGAATGCTTGATTACCGCAGCTGTTGTTCAACCACCCGACTGGAACCTACCTTTTGAAATTATGTGTGATGCTAGTGAGTATGCTATTGGTGCTGTTCTAGGACAAAGAGTCGATAAGAAATTAAATGTTATCCATTATGCCAGTAAGACTCTAGACGGTGCCCAAAAGAAACTATGCTACTACTAAAAAAAAATTTAGCAGTCGTGTTTGCTTGTGATAAGTTTATACCTTATATAGTTGATTCCAAAGTAACTGTTCACATGGATCATGCTGCTATTAAGTATGGAGAAGAAAGATGCTAATCCTAGACTTATTAGGTGGGTTCTTGTGCAACAAGAATTTGATTTGCATATCATTGATAGAAAGGGTGCTGATAACCCTGTGGTGGATAACTTGTCTAGGTTAGAAAATGTTTTGGGATGACCCACATCTTTATAAAGAAGGGGTAGATGGTATTATTAGACGTTCTGTACCTGAGCATGAACAGGGACAGATCCTACGCAAGTGTCACTCCGAAGCCTACGAAGGACATCACGCTGGAGATAGAACTCCACACAAGGTACTACAATCTGGGTTTTATTGGCCTACTCTCTTCAAGGATGCTCGTCAGTTTGTCTTGGCCTATGATGAATGTTAAAGAATTGGCAATATTAGTAGACGTCAGGAAATGCCTATGAATTACTCTCTTGTTATCGAACCCTTTGATGTTTGGGGCTTTGATTATATGGGGCCTTTTCCACAATCTAACGAGTATACTCATATTCTACTTGCTATTGATTATGTCACTAAGTGGGTAGAAGCTATTCCAACTAGTAGCGCTAATCATAACACTTCTATTAAAATACTTAAAGAACTTATTTTCCCTAGATTTGCAGTCCCTAGATATTTGATGACTGATGGTGGTTCACATTTTATTCATGGCGCTTTCCGTAAATTGCTCGATAAATATGATGTTAATTATAGAGTTGCATCTCCTTATCATCCTCAGTCTAGTCATCAAGAAGAATTGAGCAATAGAGAGATTAAATTGATTTTGCAAAAGGCTGTTAATAGATCTAGGAAGAATTGGTCTGAGAAACTCGACGATGCATTGTGGGCTTATAGAACTGCTTACAAAAATCCTAAGGGTATGTCTCCGTATAAGATGGTTTATGGTAAAGCATGTCACTTACCTCTAGAGCTAGAACATAAGGCTTATTGGGCAATCAAAGAGCTCAATTATGATTTCAAACTTGCTGGTGATAAGAGGTTATTTGACATTAGCTCACTTGATGAATGGAGAACCCAAGCCTATGAGAATGCTAAGTTGTTTAAAGAAAAGGTTAAGAGATGGCATGATAGAAGGATACAAAAGCATGAATTTAATGTAGGTGATCATGTCTTGCTATAAAAATTTTGTTTAAGATTTTTTGCAGGAAAACTTCTCTCCAAATGGGAAGGTCCTTACGTCATCCAAGAGGTATACCATTCCGGTCTCATCAAGATTAACAACGCCGAAGGCACAAACCTGAAGGTGGTGAATGGTCAAAGAATCAAACATTATATTTCAGGTACTCCCATAAATGTTGAAACCAATATCATCAATACCATAACTCCGGAGGAGTACATTAGGGAGACTTACCAAAACGTTTCAGACTCCGAAAAGGAATAGGTATGTGGTATGGTAAGTAAAAAGACTCCAAAACTTTTTCTATGGCAATTTTCATCTATTTTGGAATATTTAAAAAATTAGGAAAATTTAAAGCAGTCCGAATAGTGCACGAGGAGGCGACAAGCCTGCTCGGCGCGGCCACCCCTCTTGGTCGCGCCCTTAGGGCTTGTGACCACCTCGTGCACCACCCAGACTCCATTTTCTTGTGGCATACTCCTTCTGTTCGGTAAAAATTCATTATATGATCTCCTGAGGGTTTTGACTCTCGTATCATGACAATACCTCCCATTTTCCCTTTGGGTTGTTTCTGTAGCAGATTTAGAGCAAGATGTCTTTGCAAGAGTCGGTCGGGGAGAACTGCTTCGGGCCAGCTATGGAAGAAGCGATGGAGGCCGTTTTGAAAAGGATAGATGCCATGGATGAGGACCAAGAAGTTACCTCTCATTCACACCCCGGAGCCATGCTGGAAGAACTTCAGACCTCAGCAATTCCGAATTCGGTTATCCCTTCCAACGCTAAATTTCTTACTTTTGAAAATATGAAGAGGAGTGTTGCTTCTTCCCCCACAGCAATGAAATATCCATGGGTTAAAGGCGCTCTAGCCATCACTGAAAAACTTTACAAGGAAATAATGGCTCTCACATCGCAAAATAACAAGCCCAAGGAGGAGAATCGTATTCTGAAGGGCCTCATTGCAAAGTATATAGCACCATCACCTTCAAAGCCAGAGAACTAAACACATGGGTATGGGCACTCCCCTTGGCTTGTGCCAAGCTTGGGGGAGGTGCCCCGGTATCGTATCACCACAACATCTTTCTTTTTTATTTTTATTTTCATCATATTGTATTAGTTCAGTCCTTTTGGTTATGTCTTGATCTAGTAGAATAAAGCTTTTGTGTGATCTAGTTGTGAGTCTTTGCTTTATGATTCCTCCTATGTAAGCAAGTCCATGAGTTATATAATGAAAAGTGCTTTTGAGTTGAGGGCCTTGCTTGGTATGATCTTAATCTTGATAAAGATGAAGTAGAAAGAAGTGTAGAATAAAAGCAAAGAGTACATATGAAAATCTTATGGGGAGTGATGACTTCATGTATAAAAAGTATGTCGATTGAAACCTGTTGTGGGTTGACAAACATAGCTATTGGTCATTGGGGCAATTAAAAGGAAGTGATAAATAAAGAGAGGTTCACATATAAATATATTATCTTGGACATCTTTTATGATTGTGAGCACTCATTAAAATATTATATGCTAAGAAGTTGACGTTGGACAAGGAAGACAACATAATGGTTTATGTTTTCTTATTTCCGAATAGAAGTTATATTGGTATAGATCCCTCAACATGTGTCGCTTGCTTCCACCTCATATCAGCCAAAACTTCCGCACCAAGTAGAGATAATATTTGTGCATCCAAACACCCTTAACCCAGTTTTGCCATGAGAGTCCACCATACGTACATAAGGATAGAATAAGATCCTTCAAGTAAGTTTTCATCGGTGCAAGCAATAAAAATTTCTCTCTAAATATGTGTGATCTATTAGTGTGAGGAAAATAAACTTTATATGAACTTCTGATAGGGAAGACATAAAAGCGACGGACTGCATAATAAAATTCTCTATCACAAGGGGCAATATAAAGTGACGTTATTTTGCATTAAGAGATTGTGCATCCAATTATAAAAGCGCATGAAAACCTCTGCTTCCCTCTGTGAAGGGCCTATCTGTTACTTTTATTTTCTAGTACTTACCTTTATGCAAGAGTCATGGTGATCTCAATCACCTTCTTTATTTTTGACTTTATCTTCTGGCAAGTACCACATGTTGGGGAATGATATAGGCACATATATCCACTCGGAAGTGGGTAAGCATGAGTTATTACTGTTGACGTTACCCTTGAGGTAAATAGTTGGGAGGCAACACTATAAGCCCCTATCTTTCTCTATGTCCGATTGAAACTTTGAACTCATAGGTACCTTGTGAGTGTAAGCAACTGTGAAAGACTAAAAGATGATTGAGTATGTGGGTTTGTTTTACAAGCTCTTATATTGAATCTTTCCCACGTTATGGTAAATTGGAAGTGCTTCAATGACTGAGATCATAGTTTGTCAGTTCTCAATAGAGTTCTTGATTCATACTTTGCCATTGTGAATGAATTGTTACTTTAGCATAAGAAATTATATGTCAATATATTGTTGTTCTAAATATGATCATGATGCCTTCATGTTTGTAGTTTATTTTTATCGACACCTCTATCTCTAAACATGTGGGCATATTTATCGATTTCGGCTTTCGCTTGAGGACAAGCGAGGTCTAAGCTTGGGGGAGTTGATACGTCCATTTTGCATCATGATTTTATATTGATATTTATTGCATTATGGGCTGTTATTACATATTTTGGTAGAATTCTTATGCCTTTTCTCTCTTATTTCACAAGGTTTACATGAAGAGGGAGAATGCCGGTAGCTGGAGTTCTGAACTGGAAAAGTAGCAAATCTGAGATACCTGTACTACACAACTCCAAAAGTCCTGAAAATCTATGAAGAATTATATTCGAATATGTAAAAAATATTGGGCGAAAGAAATACATCAGGAGGCCCACCAAGGAGCCACAAGCCTGCTGGCCCCGCCCCCTGGTCGCGGCTAGCGAGCTTGTGGCCCACCTGGCAGCTCTCCGGTGCCCATCTTCTGCTATATGGAGGGTTTCGTCGAGGAAAAAATCATAACAGACCTTTCAGGACGAAGAGCCACTATCTCGAGGCGGAACTTGGCAGAACCAATCTAGAGCTCCGGCAGGGCGATCCTGTCGGTGAAACTTCCCTTCGAAAGGGGGGAATCGAAGCCCTCATCATCACCAATGATCCTCTCATCGAGAGGGAGTCAATCTCCATCAACATCTTCATCAACACCATCTCCTCTCCAAACCCTGGTTCATCTCTTGTATCCGATCTTTGTCTCAAAACCTCAGATTGGTACATGTGGGTTGCTAGTAGTGTTGAGTACTCCTTGTAGTTGATGCTAGTTGGTTTACTTGGTGGAAGATTATATGTTCAGATCCTTGATCGTCACTTATGATCCTCTGATTATGAACATGAATATGTTTTGTGAGTAGTTACATTTGTTCCTAAGGACATGGGATACATCTTGTTATAAGTAATCATGTGAATTTGGTATTCGTTCGATATTTTGATGAGATGTATGTTGTCCCTCCTCTAGTCGTGTTATGTGAATGTCGACTACATAACACTTCACCATTGTTTGGGCCTAGAGGAAGGCATTGGGAAGTAATAAGTAGATGATGGGTTGCTAGAGTGACAGAAGCTTAAACCCTAGTTTATGCGTTGCTTCGTAAGGGGCTGATTTGGATCCACATGTTTCATGCTATGATTAGATTTATCTTAATTCTTCTTTTGTAGTTGCAGATGCTTGCGGGAGGGGTTAATCATAAGTGGGAGGCTTTTCCAAGTAAGGACAACACCCAAGCACCGGTCAACCCACATATCAAATTATCAAAGTAGCAAACGCGAATCAAGTGAGCATGATGAAAACTAACTTGGCATAAATTCCCATGTGTCCTCGGGAGTGCTTTGCTTTATATAAGAGTTTGTCCAGGCTTGTCATTTGCTATAAAAAGGATTGGGACACCTTGCTGCACCTTTGTTACAATTGTTACTTGCTACCCGTTACGAATTATCTTATCACAAAACTAGCTGTTACCGATAATTTCAGTACTTGCAGAGAATACCTTTCTGAGAACCGCTTGTCATTTGCTTCTGCTCCTTGTTGGGTTTGACACTCTTACTTATCGAAAGGACTACAATAGATCCCCTATACTTGTGGTTCATCACTTACCTAGGTGTGGCATTCCTCAGGTGCCTGGTCGGACCTCCAGAAGAGAATAGTGGACGCGAACCAATTCTATGCTTTGTGGGGAGAAGGAGATGAAGCTCGTCTATTCTAGGCATAGTTTGAAGCCCCCGAGCATTCTCCTCTCCTTATTGAGTAGATGAAGCAGCTGATGGAGCAACACCAGATGGCGGAGCCGGCCATGAAGGATCTCTGTATCCGGCTATGGCCCAATGACCCACTGTCGGGCAGCTACTTCAGCCTGGTGCAGAAGCTGTGCGACGCCTCACCCGGATCGATGCACTAAGGCGTTCGTCCTGTATCGAGGGAGCTCAGATGGCCTTTGCGAAGGCCAAGGTGCATTGGTCGGGGCTTGATCCGATGAAGATAGCCACCGCCCCTCCGCCTCCTGGAAAGGAGCATAGGCGCCCTGAGCTGTACTTCTCCCGAGTAATGGAGGGTGCTCGGGCGATAGAGTTGCAGTGTTTCAAAGAGAACAATTATGATTAAATGTGTTGTAATATGTCCAAAGACCTTTGAACGTTTGTATATTTATTGTGCATGGTTTATCATGTTTTTAATGTTTTGCATTCCTTATAACTCCTGTGTGGCCGTTGAAACTGAAAATTGCGTGTCGTCGGCTTCAGCCCCCATGTAGATGCTACATGGGGTGTCTCAACCTATGCACTATAACCCTTAGCCGAGCTATCAGAACACGAAGGCGGTGAATTGCGGCGGACCAGGCAATAAGACCATAATGCTTTATTGCTTTCACTTAGTTGTAGGGGCGCGAAAAAGGAGTGCGGGAGGCTGATGACTAGCCCCCGGTGTTTTGTGATGTTCAGATGGACCGCGGATAAGGCCAATATCACATGGTTTGTATGAAGAACAAACCCATCGGATACACACAATATCCTCTAACGAGGATTTTAGTATAACACTTAAGCTCGGATTCACAGATCAGTTCTCGCATACTTTGACAATCAGTTTTCGGCTTTCTCCCCTGAGGTGCTTGTCATCGTTTTCTCACGAGGGGGTCACGTGAGACGACAGATGCCATGGGGTGGCTTATTGAGGTGAGAGCAAGGCTACCTTGGATGATCTGGGACGGGTATGCGAATAGCATGCAGTGGTTTACCGAGGTTCGGGGCTCTCCGGAGAGATAATACCCCTACTCCTGCATATCTGTGTATCTATGGAATATCTGGTACATGGTTACTCCTAGAGCCGTATGGGAGAGGAGAGCCATGAGGCTTCTTGCCTCATGTGTGTGTATGTGTGAGCACATGAGAGTGGAACCCCCATATGTGGTGGGCATGAGGCCTTTATATAGGCATGAGTGGGTAGCTTGGGATGCAAGCTACAGTGGGTAGCTTACATCCCAAGCATCTTGAGGTGTAAGCTACCATGGGTAGCTTACATGTCAAGCCACATGTTGCTTGTGGACTAAGCTAAGTCTGTCCCCTGGTGCACTTTATAAGACAATGTCCAGGGGGCAGGTTACACTATAGAGAGTACTACATGACGCATGTACAATGTGCTCCTGCTCGCGAATAGTGCACCGCCATGAGATATGGTCGTCCAGTCTGTGCGTGTCCGATGGGACGTCGAGAGATAACTTCGTCAGGCCGTAGCCTAACAGGAGGAGTCGGACGGGACGAGCCGGACTGGAGGAGCCGGATGGTAGGAGCCAGACAAGAGGAGCCACAGTGGAGGAGCCGGACGGGAGGAGCCGGATAGGGGGAGCCGGACAGGAGGAGCCAGACAGGGGGAGCCGGACAGGAGGAGCCGGACAGAGGGAGCCAGACAGGAGGAGCCGGACAGGAGGAACCGGACAGGGAGAGCCGTACAAGAGGAGTCGAACAGGGGGCTGCCAGGAGGAGCCAACCGGGAGGAACCTGCCGGGTCGCAGCTCAGTCTTCTGTCTTTACTTCTTCGTTTGTCTTGTTGATTCATGGGGCTTCGCATACCGGAGGTGGGTCCCGTGATGTTTTAAAATGTTGAGTCGTCTTCCTGAGCCTACTCGGGGGTAATCCCCCTAACAGTAGCCTCTGAGCCTCCGGGCGACTTGGAGAGTCGGGTGAAGGGTTTACGCCAATGGAGTTTGTTATTGCAAAAGTTGTCAATGACGGTCGATCGCGGGTTGGGGACGACACGGCTTGCTTCCAGCGGGGGGGGCGCCAGCGCACCTGCTGGGTGTAGCCTTCGAGCCTCCGGGGGACTCAAAGAGTCAGGCGGAGGGTCTTTGCTATTGCTGAAGTGGACGGTGGCGTCGAGGATGCCGGGCGTGGACGTGGGGTCCGCCGGCTGAAGGGTGCGAGGTGATGCCGGGGCGAGCACGGAGTTTACCGGCTGGCGGTTTCCAGCAAGGGCGCGCCAACACACCCGCTGGGTGTAGCCTCCGAGCCTCCGGGCGACTCGAGGAGTCGGGCGGAGGGTCTTTGCTGTTGCTAAAGCAGGCGGTGGCATAGAGGATGTCGGGCACAGACGCGGGGTCCGCTGACTGAAGGGCGCGAGGCGCTGCCAAAGGCGGACGCGGGGTCCACCGGCTTATGGGCGTGGAGCACTGCCATGGGCGGACGTGGGGTCCGCCGACTGTAGGGCGTGGAGCCCCGCCAAGGGCGGATGTGGGGTCCACCGACTTTCGAGGGCGAGGCGCTGCCGGGCGCGGACACGGGGTCTGTCGGCCGATGGGCGCGGAGCCCTGTCGAAGGTGGACGCGGGGTCTGCCGGCTGTCGAGCGCGAGGCGTCGCCGGGTGCAGACGGAGGGTTTGTCGGCTAGTGGGCGTGGAGCCCGCCGAAGGCGGACGCGGGGTCTGCCGGTTGTCGAGCGCGAGGCGCTGGCGGGCGCGGACGGAGGTCCCGCCGGCTGATGGGTCGGGAGCCCTGCCGAAGGCGGATGAGGGGTTTGCCGACTATTGAGCGTGAGGTGCTATCGGGCGCAAATGGAGGGTCCGCCGGCTTATGGGCATGGTGCCCTGCCAGGAGTAGCCTCCGAGCGAGGAGATTCCTCATGGAAATGATTGTGCAAACGACAAGGTTAAGTCGGCGCAAATATATGAAATATTTGATTTTGGAAATGCATGAGCTTTATGCAAAGGGTGTCGACTCGGTTTCGTCTGAGCCCCCTTCAATCTTTTTCTTGTGCCCTCCACTCTGTTGCTTTTGCTCTTGCTAGCCAGACAGCTGGGAGCCGGTCTATAGCTGAGATGAAGAGTGGGCCGCGGAATGGAGCATACAGTACTCGGACTCTGGGAGCAGGCTCAACCGAGCAGCTACTCATAAATGAAACGACCGGGTCGCCCAAGCCATTATCTCCCAGGGCGTTTTTTGCGTGAGGTCACCTCCAGCTTGTGCTCTTGCTAGCTAGATAGTCACGGTGCGATCTGTAGCTGAGACAAAGAGTGGGCCTATTGGGGAACGTTGCATGGGAAACAAAAAACTTCCTATGCTTTCACCAAGATCAATCTAGGAGATGAGCATCTACGAGAGGGAGAGTGGATCTACATACCCTTGTAGAACGCTAAGCGGGAAGCGCTAAGAAACGCGGTTGATGTAGTCGAACGTCTTCGCGATCCAAATCGCCGAGCGTCACACGATCCAATCACGATCCATCCCGATCTAGCACCGAACGGACGGCACCTCCGTGTTCAGCACACGTACGGCTTGATGACGATCTCCACCTTCTTGATCTAGCAAGAGGGAGCGAAGAGGTAGAAGAGTTCTCCAGCAGTGCGACGGTGTTGCAACGATGGTGGTGGAGCTATTACAGCTGGGCTTTGCCTAAGCACCGCTAAAACCGATCTAGAGGAGAAACTACGATCTAGAGGAGAGGGTAGCACGTGGCTGAATATATGTGCAAAAACCCTAAAACCTCTAGTATATATAAGAGGAAGAGAGGAGGAGGCTTGGCCCAAGGGCCAGCCCTATGAGGCTTCGGCCGAAGTGTATAGGAGAGGAGGAATCCTCCTCCAATCTTAGTAGGACTAGGACTCCTTCCTTTTTTGCCTTTTTCCACCTTTTTCTCTTTGGGATTTTCTTCCCAGCCACATGGGCCCTTTGTGGGACTTCCACCATCCCACTAAGGGCTGGTATTCATCCTCCCTCAGCCCATGTAGCCTCTTGGGTCGAAATACCCCTACCGATGGTCCCCCGGTACACTACCGGCACTCCCGGTACACTACCGATGAGCCCGAAACTTTTCCGAGGACCAAAATAGGACTTCCTATATATCAATCTTTACCTCCGGACCATTCCGTAGCTCCTCGTGATGTCCGGGATATCATCCGGGACTCCAAAAAACCTTTGGTCACCACCATACATAACTCTATACTACAGAAATGTCACCGAACCTTAAGCGTGCAGACCCTACGGGTTTGAAAAGTATGTAGACATGACCGAGACACCTCTATGTCAATAACCAATAGCGGGACCTGGATGCCCATATTGGTTCCTAGATATGATACAAAGATCTTTATCAGTCAAACCTCTATGTCAAGGATTCAGTTAATCCCGTATGATGCTCCCTTTGTTTATCGGTATGTTACTTGCCCGAGATTCGATCATCGGTATCTACATACCTAGTTCAACCTCGTTAATGGCAAGTCTCTTTACTAGTTTTGTAATATAATATCCCGTGACTAACACTTAGTCACATTGCTTGCAAGGCTTATTGTGATGTTGTATTACCGAGTGGGCCCTGAGATACCTCTCCATCACACAGAGTAACAAATCCCAGTATTAATCCATGCCAACCTAGAAGACACCCTCGGAGATACCTGTAGAGTACATTTATAGTCACCCAGTTACGTTGCGATGTTTGATACACACAAGGCACTCTTCCGGTGTCCGTGAGTGGCACGATCTCATGGTCATAGGAACATATACTTGACATGCAAAAAACTGTAGCAATAAACTGACATGATCATATGCTACGTTTATAGTTTGGGTCTTGTCCATCCCATCGTTCTCCTAATGATGTGATCCCGTTATGAAATGACATCTCATGCCAATGGCTAGGAAACCTTGACCATCTTTGATCAACGAGCTATTTTACTAGAGGCCTACTAGGGACATAGTTATGTCTATGTATCCACACATGCAACATGTTTCCAATCAATACAATTATAGCATGGATAATAAACAATTATCATGAACAAGGAAATATAATAATAACTATTTTTTTATTGCCTCTAGGCCATATTTCCAACAGTCTCCCACTTGCACTAGAGTCAATAATCTAGCTCACATCACTATGTGATTTACATTGTAATGAATCGAACACCCATAGAGTTCTGGTGTTGATCATGATTAGCCCATGGAAGAGGTTTAGTCAACGGGTCTGCAACATTCAGATCCATGTGCACTTTGCGAATATTTATGTCCTCCTCCTTGATGTACTCGTGGATGGAATTGAAGCGTCACTTTATGTGTCTGGTCCTATTGTGAAACCTTGGTTCCTTGGCCAGTGCAATGGCACCAGTGTTATCATAGAACAGATCTACTGGATTTAGTGCACTAGGCACTACTCCAAGATCTGTCATGAACTCCTTCATCCAGACACCTTCCTTCGCTACCTCCGAGGCTGCGATGTACTCCGCTTTGCATGTAGAATCGGCTACCACGCTCTGCTTGGAACTGCACCAGCTTACCGCACCCCCATTAAGAATAAATACGTATCCGGGTTGCGACTTAGATTCATCTGGATCAGTGTCAAAGCTTGCATCGACGTAACCCTTTACGACGAGCTCTTGATCACCTCCATAAATGAGAAACATTTCCTTAGTCCTTTTCAGGTATTTAAGGATATTCTTGACCGCTGTCCAGTGCTCCATTCCAGGATTACTTTGAAACCTTCCGGACATACTTATGGCAAGGCTGACATCGGGTCTTGTGCACAACATTGCATACATGATAGACCCTATGGCTGAAGCATAGGGGATGACACTCATCATCTCTCTATCTTCTGCAGTCACTGGGCATTGAGTCTTACTCAACTTCACACCATGTAACACATGCAAGAACCCCTTCTTGGACTGATCCATTTTGAACTTCTTCAAAACTTTATCAAGGTTTGTGCTTTGTGAAAGTCCTATTAAGCATATCGATCTATCTCTATAGATCTTAATGCCTAATATGAAAGCAGCTTCTCACAGGTCCTTCATTGAAAAACTCTTATTCAAATATTCCTTCATGCTTTCCAGCATTTCTACATTGTTTCCAATCAGTAATATTTCATCCACATATAATATTAGAAACGCTATAGAGCTCCCACTCACTTTCTTGTAAATACAAGCTTCTCCTAAACTTTTATAAACCCGAACGCTTTGATCACCTCATCAAAACGCAGATTCCAACTCCGAGATGCTTGCACCAGTCCATAAATGGATCGGTGGAGTTTGCAAACTTTGTCAGCATTCTCTGGATTGACAAAGCCTTCTGGTTGTATCATATACAACTCTTCCTTAAGAAAACCATTAAGGAACGCTGTTTTGAGATCCTTCTGCCAAATTTCATAGTCGAAATATGCAGCTATTGCCAACATGATTCTAATGGACTTAAGCATCGCTACGGGTGAGAAGGTCTCATTGTTGTCAACTCCTTCAACTTGTGAAAAACCCTTTGCCACAAGTCGTGCTTTATAGACGGTGACATTATCGTCCGCGCCCGTCTTCCTCTTAAAGATCCATTTGTTCCGAATGGCCTTTCGCCCTTCAAGTAATACTTCCAAAGTCCATACTTTGTTTTCATACATGGATCTCATCTCGGATTTCATGGCCTCTAACCATTTCTCAGAATCCGGGCCCATCATCGCTTCTCCATAGCTCGTAGGTTCGTCGTTGTCTAACAATATGACCTCCAAGACAGGGTTGACGTACCACTCAGGAGCAGTACCCGCCCTTGTCGACCTACAAGGTTCAATAGTAATTTCATCCAAAATTTCATGATCACCATCATCAACTTCCTCCTCAACTATCGTAGTCTCCACAGAAACATCTTTCTGCGTTGCGCTACTCTCATGCTGAAGTAAGGGTTCAATAACCTCATCAAGTTCTATTTTCCTCCCACTCAATTCTTTCGAGAGAAACTCTTTCTCCAGAAATGTTCCGTTCTTTGCAAAAAACACTTTGCCTTTGGATCTAAGATAGAAGGTATACCCAACTATCTCTTTTGGGTATCCTATGAAGACGCATTTCTCCGCTTTAGGTTCTAGCTTTTCAGGATGAAGCTTTTTGACATAAGCATCACATCCCCAAACTTTAAGAAACGACAACTTTGGCTTCTTGTTAAACCACAATTCAAATGGCGTCGTCTCAATGGATTTTGATGGTGCCCCATTTAAATTGAATGCGGCTATCGGGCATAACCCCAAAACGATAGTGGCAGATTGGTAAGAGACATCATAGAATGCACCATATCTAATAAGGTTCGATTACGACGTTCGGAAACACCATTACGATGTGGTGTTCCAGGCGGTGTCAACTGTAAAACAATTCCACACTGTCTTAAGTGACTGCCAAACTCATAACTCAGATATTCACCTCCTCGATCAGATCGCAGGAATTAAATCTTCTTGTTATGATGATTCTCAACTTCACTCTGAAATTGTTTGAACTTTTCAAATGTTTAAGACTTGTGCTTCATTAAGTAAATATATCCATATCTACTTAAGTCATCAGTGAAGGTGAGAAAATAACAATATCCACCACGCGCCTCAATGCTCATCGGACCGCGCACATCAGTATGTATGATTTCTAATAAGTCACTCGCCCATTCCTTTGTTCCAGAGAACGGCGTTTTAGTCATCTTGCCCATGAGGCATGGTTCACATGTGCCAAGTCATTTAAAATCAAGTGACTCTAAAAGTCCATCAGCATGGAGCTTCCTTATGCGTTTTACACCAATAGGACCCAAACAACACTGCCACAAGAAAGTGGTACTATCACTATCAACTCTACATCTTTTGGCGTCAATGTTATGAACATGTGTATCATCACAATTTAGATTCAGCCTGAATAAACCCCTCACATTGGGTGCATGACCATAAAATATATCACTCATATAAATGGAACAACCATTATTCTCAGATTTAAATGAGTAACCGTCTCGCAATAAACAAGATCCAGATATAATGTTCAAGATTAACGCAAGCACTAAATAACAATTATTCAGGTTCATCACTAATCCTAATGGTAATCGGAGAGAGAGCGTGCCGATGGCGATCACATCAACCTTGGAACCATTTCCCACGTGCATCGTCACTTCGTCCTTTGCCAGTCTTCGTCTATTCCGTAGTTCCTGCTTTGAGTTGCAAATGTGAGCAACCAAACCGGTATCAAATACCGAGGCACTACAACGAGAGTTGGTAAGGAACACATCAATAACATGTATATCATATATACCTTGTTTGTTGTTGGCCCCCTTCTTGTCAGCCAGATACTTGGGGTAGTTCTGCTTCCAGTGACCAGTTCCCTTGCAATGAAAGCACTCAGTTTCTGGCTTGGGTCCAGCCTTGGGTTTCTTCACTGGAGTAGCAACTTCTTTGTCACCCTTCTTAGATTTACCCTTCTTGCCCTTGCCATTCTTCTTGAAACTAGTGGTTTTATGGACCATCAACACTTGATGTTCTTTCTGGATTTCAGACTCAGTGACTTTCAGCATCGCAAACAGCTCGGCGACTGACTTATCCATCCAGTGCATGTTGTAGTTATTCACAAAGCTCTTGTAGCTAGGTGGCAATGATTGAAGAACTCTGTCAGTGATCGCCTCCGGTGGAAGGGGCATCCCTAACTCCGCCAGACGGGTCGAATACCCAGACATTTTGAGTATATGTTCACTGACAGACCCATTCTCCTCCATTTTGCAAGCATAGAATTTATTGGAGGTCTCATACCTCTCAATCCGGGATTTCTTCTTAAAGATAAACTCCAACTCTTGGAACATCTCATATGCTCCATGACGTTCAAAACGTCTTTGAAGTCCTGGTTCTAAGCCATATAATATTGCACATTGAACTATTGAGTAATCTCCAGAACGTGTCTCCCAAGCGTTCTTAACGTCTTCGGATGACACGTCAGTGGGTTGGTCACCAAGCGGTGCATCAAGGACATATGCCTTCTGGGAAGGCGTGAGGATAATCCTCAGATTAGGGGCCCAGTCCACAAAGTTACTTCCATCATCTTTCAACTTAGCTTTCTCTAGGAATGCATTAAAATTCAGGGGTGCTACTGCGCGAGCCATTGATCTACAACATAAATATGCAAAGGTTACTTAGACTATTGTTCAAGATAATGAGTTTAGTCAATCAAATTACTAAAGCTCCCACTCAAAATGACATCTGAGTGATACATGATCCAAATTCACCAACTCAAGTCCGATCATCACATGAGTTGAGGTGGTTTCAATGGTGAACACCATCATGTTGATCATATCTACTATATGACTCATGTTCGACCTTTCGGTCTCTTGTGTTCCGAGGCCATGTCTATACATGCTAGGCTCGGCAAGTTTAGCCCGAGTGTTCTGCATGTGCAACACTGGCTTGCACCCGTTGTATGTGAACATAGAGTCTATCACACCCGATCATCACGTGGTGTCTCGATACGAAGAACTTTCACAACGGTGCACACTCGGGGAGAACACAATTTATCTTGAAATTAAGTGAGGGATCACCTTATAATGCTATCGTCTTCCTAAGCAAAACAAGGTGCATAAAAGGATTAACATCACATGCAAATCATGAGTGACATGATATGGCCATGAACTTGTGCTTTTGATCTCCATCATGAAAGCACCGGCATGATCTCCATCGTCACCGGCATGACACCATGATCTCCATCATCTTGATCTCTATCAACGTGTCGCCATCGGGGTTGCCGCGCCCACCATGCTTCTACTACTATTGCTACCGTTTAGCGATAAAGTAAAGCATTACATTGCGCTTAATGATTGACACGCAGGTCATACAATAATTAAAGACAACCCTATGGCTCTTGCCGGTTGCCGTACTCATCAACATGCAAGTCATGATATTCTATACAACACATGATCATCTCATACATCACATATATCTCATCATGTAATTGGCCATATCACATCACAACATACCCTACAAAAACAAGTTAGACGTCCTCTAATTGTTGTTGCAAGTTTTACATGGCTGCTACAGGTATCTAGCAAGAATGATTCTCACCTACACAAAACCACAACGGTGATACATAAATTGCTTTTCAACCTTCTCAAGGACCGCCTTTGTCGAATCCGATCCAACTAAAGTAGGAGAGACAGACACCCGCTAGCAATGTTTGTGCAACAAAGTCACACGTCAGTTGATGGAACCGGTCTCTCGTAAGCGTACGAGTAATGTTGGTCCGGTCCGCTTCATCCCACAATACCGCTGAACCAAAATACGGTCAAGGGAGGAAGAAATCTAAGCATCAACGCCGACAAACTCTTTGTGTTCTACTCGAGATCTCATCTACACATCGACCTAGCTCATGATGCCACTGTTGGGGAACGTTGCATGGGAAACAAAAAAATTCCTATGCTTTCACCAAGATCAATCTAGGAGATGAGCATCCATGAGAGGGAGAGTGGATCTACATACCCTTGTAGATTGCTAAGCGGGAAGTATTAAGAAACACGGTTGATGTAGTCGAATGTCTTCGCGATCCAAATCGCCGAGCGTCCCGTGATCCAATCACGGTCCGTCCCGATCTAGCACCAAACGGACGGCACCTCCGCATTCAGCACACGTACGGCTTGATGACGATCTCTACCTTCTTGATCCAGCAAGAGCGAGTGGAGAGGTAGAAGAGTTCTCCGGCAGCACGAAGGTGTTGCGGCGGTGGTGCTGGAGCTATTCTAGTAGGGCTTCGCCTAAGCACTCCTAAAACTGATCTAGAGGAGAAACTACGATCTAGAGGAGAGTGTAGCACGTGGCTGAAATCTATGTGCAAAAACCCTAAAACCTCTAGTATATATATAAGAGGAAGAGAGGAGGAGGCTTGGCCCAAGGTCCATCCCTAGGAGGCTTTGTCCGAAGTGGATAGGAAAGGAGGAATCCTCCTCCAATCCTAGTGGGACTAGGACTCCTTCCTTTTTTTTGCCTTTTTGCCTTTTCCCACCTTTTTCTATTTGGGCTTTTCTTCCCAGCCGCATGGGCCCTTTGTGGGACTTCCACCAGCCCAATAAGGGCTGGTATTCATCCTCCCACAGCCCATGTAGCCTCTTGGGTCGAAATACCCCTACTGATGGTCCCCCGATACACTACCGATGAGCCCGAATCTTTTCCGGTGACCAAAATAGGACTTCCTATAAATCAATCTTTATGTACGGACCATTTCGGAGCTCCTCGTGATGTCCGGGATCTCATCCGGGACTCCGAACAACCTTCGGTCACCACCATACATAACTCTATACTACAGAAACGTCACCGAACCTTAAGTGTGCAGACCCTGCGGGTTCGAAAAGTATGTAGACATGACCGAGACACCTCTACTGTCAATAACCAATAACGGGACCTGTATGCCCATATTGGTTCCTACATATTCTACGAAGATCTTTATCATTCGAAACTCTATGCCAAGGATTCAGTCAATCCCGTATTATGCTCCCTTTGTTTATTGGTATGTTACTTACCTGAGATTCGATCGTCGGTATATGCATACCTAGTTCAACCTTGTTACTAGCAAGTCTCTTTACTCGTTCTGTAATACAAGATCCCGTGAATAACACTTAGACGCATTGCTTGCAAGGCTTATTGTGATGTTGTATTACTGAGTGGGCCCTGGGATAACTCTCTGTCACACGGAGTAACAAATCCCAGTGTTGATCCATGTCAACCCAGTAGACACCCTCGGAGATACCTATAGAGTACCTTTATAGTCACCCAGTTACGTTGCGAGGTTTGACACACACAAGGCACTTCTCCAGTGTCAGTGAGTTGCATGATCTCATGGTCATAGGAACACATACTTGACATGCAGAAAACTGTAGCAATAAATTGACACGATCACATACCATGTTCATAGTTTGGGTCTTGTCCATCACATCATTCTCCCAATGATGTGATCCTGTTATCAAATGACATCTCATGTCCATGGCTAGGAAACCTTAACCATCTTTGATCAACGAGCTAGCCTACTAAAGGCATACTAGGGATAATGTTTGTCCATATGCCCACACATGTATTTAGTTTCCAATCAACACAATTATAGCCTGGACAATAAACGATTATCATGAACAAGGAAATATAATAATAAACACTTTATTTGTTGCCTCTATGGCATATTTCCAACAGTCTCCCACTTGCACTAGAGTCAATAATCTAGTTCACATCACTATGTGATTTACATTGTAATGAATCGAACACCCATGCAGTTCTGGTGTTGATCATGTTTAGTCCTTGGAAGAGGTTTACTCAACGAGTCTGCAACATTCAGATCCGTGTGCACTTTGCAAATATTTATGTCCTTCTCCTCGATGTAGTTGCGAATGGAATTGAACCGTCGCTTTATGTGTCTGGTCCTCTTGTGAAACCTTGGTTCCTTGGCCAGAGCAATGGCACCAGTGTTGTCATAGAACAGAGCCATTGGATTCAGTGCACTGGGCACTACTCCAAGATCTATCATGAACTGCTTCATCCAGACACCTTCCTTTGCTACCTCCGAGGCTGCGATGTACTCCGCGTTGCATGTAGAATTGGCTACCACGCTTTCCTTGGAACTGCACTAGCTTACCGCTCCCCCATTGAGAATAAATACGTATTCGGTTTGCGACTTAGATTCATCCGGATCAGTGTCAAAACTTGCATCGACGTAACCCTTTACGACGAGCTCTTGATCAGCTCCATAAATTTCACAACCCTAGAATTTGCTTCAAATTGTTTGCATCAACATCAGCATGTGCATCATGTCATCATGTCTACAATTCAAATTAATTTGAAATGGGGGTGATCAAACTCTAGCACAAATAAAATTCAAATAGGATTAAACTATAAGATAATTTAGTAAATCCAAAATGCTCTTCAAAAATGTTCCCCCTCTTTGATAAATGCTGGCAACAACATATTAAGGGTGAATTTAATATTAACAACTATTTTGGAAAATAAAAAAATTAGTGAAGTTTCTCAAAATCAGTAATAAAGCATTATAAATATTCTAGTTGCTTCAATTTTTTTAAAAAAATTTGTGTAGTTTGGAAATATTCCAAATATACCTCACAAATAATTTCAGGAATTCTGGCTTTATATTTTTGCCCCAAAAAATAATAACAGAGAGCCAAAAATTAGAAATAGAAAACATAAAAAATGGCCCGAAGCTTACCTGGCAGCCTAGCCGGCCCACCTGGCCCTTGCCAGTCGTCCCCTACTTTTGCCAGTAGGCAGAGGCGAAGGCAGGCATGACGCGCACGATCGGGGCGCCATGCCTCCTGCCTACCTGGCTCTCCCGAGCCAGCACGACAACGGGGATGAGGACCCCAGCGTCATCCTGATCGAGCCGACCCTCTCATTCTCCCCCTCTCCATCTGTTTCCTCACCCTCGACCTGAGCGGAGCTCGCCATCACCCTCTCTGTCCCCGCGGCCAACGACCACCTCTGGCCCAGCTGTAGCACCCCAGAGCCCTGACGTCAAGCACTGCCTCTCCAAGATGAAGAAATCGAGGCCGTGGTGCATCACATCCTCGCCGCGGTCATCTTCCTCCTCGGTGCTGTTGATCGCCGTTGCTAAATTCGTCGCCGCCGACGCACCCCCGAGCCTACTGACCCTCCCTGCGGACACGCCGTGAGCACCCCATCCGTTTCCCCCTACCCCTCTACTCGATTTCTTCCCCGTACCTAAGGTAGCCGCCGGAGCCGAGAGCTCCTCGACGCCGGCCATCTCGTTGCCACTGTTTGAGCTCACTTCAGTCCCACTTGAGCACCTGGTCGTGCTCCTGGCCGCCTTAGGATGCCGAGGAGCCTTTCTCCTCGTTCGCCCGTGCCCCGTAGCGCCACGTCGTGCACCACCGAACTCCGGCCATCGCAAAGGCTGATGTGGCCGTCGTCTCCGGCCACCCCGAAGCTTCTTGCGTTCTCCCCTGGATGTGCGCATAGAAGGGCTCCCCTCTGGTGCCCTCAGCGCTGCTAGCCGCCCCCTGTAGCACCGCCCCAAGAACACCGGTGAGCCATCGCCCCGGGATTTGGTCGCCAGCAGCTAACCCCGGCCTTGCTGATGTGGGAGTTGACCGGACCCACCAGTCGGTGACTGACTGGGTCTCTTGTTGACTGCTGAGTCAGCAGTTGACCGAGCCCACTCGTCAGCCATAGTGGTTGACCCTGGGTCACTAACCAGTGGACCCCACTAGTCAGGTTTGACCTAGACCAGGCGTTGTTGACTTGCTGACGTCTTGATGACATCAGGCTGACGCGGTAATCAATTTTCTATAATAAAATAATTCGGAAAATTCCAGAAAATGTTTAAAACTTGTAAAAATCATAGAAAATAATCTTTAAGTCACATGAAAATAATTTATATATGAAAAATGATCAGAAAATCCAATGAATCTATTTATGCCATTACCATGCATGTTTGAACAAGTTAACATCACCAAGTAGGACATTTTATGATTAGGGCAATACAGGAAATATCATTTGGAGTTGGAATTCAAACTTGTTTGAATTCCACTTCAACCAACTTGACTAATTATTCCTCTAGGTCAGCTCAGTACCTTAACTTGTCATATCATGCATCATGTTTGTTGCATTGCATTGAATGTTGTTCCTTTGTGTTTGCCGGTGGTTGTTCCCTCTCGGTAGACGCTGGTTCTGACAATGTGAACATTGACACTAATGATGAGAAGTAATATCTTCAGAACTGTCAGGCAAGAAAAACCCCCTTGAGCATATTGATATGATACCCATTCTATTGCTCCTGCTCTCTCTTATTGAATTAGGACAATAACGATTCAACTATTACCTGTCATCGGTAGTTGAACCCATTCCTTTGCATGACCTGTCTTTGCCACAGTAAATAGTTGAAACCACTTAGCATGAGTAGCAACTGCCTAAGCCTTGTTGTGCTTACTCATCCATGCTTGCTTATTGTGCCTTCTATGCTTAGAGTCGTGTCATGTCATGTCGGATCCATCTGGGTGATGAATCGGAATGATAGTATTCATGTCCTATTGTGTGAGAGCTAAGTGTGTGAACACAATTTGGTAAAGGTAGCAATGAGAGGCCATGTAGGACTACATGGCGGGTTGTCTCATTAGGACCGTCCTTAAGAACTGAGTTCTGTGTATGTTATCCAAGACAAGATACTACCGCACATTGGGATACTTAATTGACCCTCTCGACTTATTAATCGCCTAGATCTTTATCCAGGAGTTGCAACTAGTTTCTGGTGTTCGTAGGACAAGTGTTGGTGGCCGTGCATAGCGCTGCCCAACGGGGTGGACAGTGATGTGGTATAGGCACAGTGGCATGGTGTACCAAGTGGCAACCGAACGGTGGGCTTGGGAACCCTGCGCACATCGTTTGAGGCCGTACCGAAAACTTTGATCGAACTTCCGTGTGGGTTCAGTCTCAAATAGGCGATAAACCTGGACTAGGGTCTCGTGTGATTGATGGTCGTGGCTGACTCCCTCGCTG
Organism: Hordeum marinum; assembly: GCA_022496015.1. Classification (NCBI taxonomy): domain Eukaryota; kingdom Viridiplantae; phylum Streptophyta; class Magnoliopsida; order Poales; family Poaceae; genus Hordeum; species Hordeum marinum. Next base: position 152,085,057 of record CM039678.1, read on the forward strand.
GCCTCCGCTTGAAGGTTGCCGAGGTGCCTTTTATGTGCACATGGCGATAAGTGGCGGGAGCATGTGTGAAGAAGTACACCCCTGCAGGGTTATGAATCTGTTCGAATAGCCGCGTCCTCGGATGTGGACTACTTGGAGAACTTATGTGGTTCATAGAAAACTTGAAGTGGATACTCTAAAATACGCAAGATAAGCATGAGTGTTATGGATGGCCTTCTCGTATGGAGACAGGAGTGGATCCAGAGTGGTGTATTGATTTGGTGAATTTGTGGACTCGTGTGGGCTATCCTACCTCAAAGAAAGCACTTGTAGTCATAGTACAGGTTAGCCAAGAGTCAAAGCTGGCTTGCTGCAATAAACTCCCCAACCCCCTTCATTGATACTCATGCATATGTAGTTAATTCTGATGTAAGTCTTGCTGAGTACCTTTGTACTCACGTTTGCTTAATTCATGTTTTGGCAGAGGAGACGTTAGACTCATTAGTGATTCTTATGACGTGAAGTTTGATGTTGACTAGATTAGCTTGGGAATCCCAGACAGAGGTCTGGTTCCTTTGTAGGGTCGTTGTAGCTTTTCAGGCTCCTCTAGCCACTTTTGTAGATCTGTGTACCTAGACATGTTTAACTTCCGCTTGTTTGTTTGAATGCTCTGAATGTTGGTCTTGTGACCCCTTCTTGTAACATCTTATTATGTTCGCTCTTCCGAACCTTCTAAGTAAATGTTGTAATGTTGTATGGTTATGTTGTGATGCCATAGTTGTATCTATGCATATCAGGCATGTCGTGCGTATGTGTGACATGCAACGGTATGTATGGGATTCGACACCTAGTTGTGTGCCTTTAGTAGCCTTCTTTATGGGGAACTGCCTCTTTGTGCTTCCACCGAGCCTTGGTAGCTTGCTACTGCTCTGGACACATTGATTTACCGGCATGTATCCTTCTTTGTTGTTGTGTCTGTCCCTTCGGGGAAATTTCTCGCACTGTACTCGAGTCCTTGTAGCTTGCTATGACTTGTCTACACACGCTAATGATTGACACCTGCATTGCTGGGTTACGTATGCCTGTCCAGGGACGAATGTGCCACTTGGGTTCTACGACTAATCATGTCAGCCCGGGTTATTTGACATTTGAATGCTAGCAACACATTCACATACGTGAGCCAAAAAACACAAACGGTCCCGGCCTAGGTAAGGTGGCAGCCGTGGAGATAACCGTGCGTGAGGCCGCAAAGTAATGTGGTGTGTTACATGCTAGATTCTTATGGCTTAGGATCGGGGTCCCGACAGTGTTGGTATCAGAGCTTGACTACCTGTAGGACTACCAAGCCAAACTGGTCGATATTGAGTCTAGAACTGCTTTAGTTATATAAGGGAATTTATTGTGGAAGGGAACGTAAGGCTCTTTTTACTCCTTTCCTCATGTCATTCTAATTCTGAGTCACCCTCTTCTTTTCTACGGGGTTTAAGAACAAGGCCTTCTCATCTATCTATTAGGATGACGAGTTAATATGCTGGAGACCTATAGGAAAGTTGTTGTCTTCCTGGGTCAGTGTCTCCATAATAATTCAATGTCATGTTGTTGGTTTTCTTGTGCAGGTTGCCTCATATTTCATACCCGTACAGTCGTTATGTTGTCCGAGTTATCCAAGGTTTCTAAATTATCTGATGCAATTGCAAAACTCTTTCATCTTGAGTCAATGTCTTTCAGGCCTGACAAAGCACACTAATTGTTGAGTTGAGGTACTCTATTACCTCGACGCGTTTGTTGAAGTGTTAGGAAACCATGTTGTTTCAGTGAACCATCCAATAGTCTAGTTGTGTCTTTTGTTTCCAGTGTGATAATTCTGGCCATCATTATCAAAAGCATGTTGTGATGCTACTTAGTGAATAGGTATTCTGTATCTAGGTTCTTGAACCCTAGAATCATTCTGATCACTTCCGTTGTTAGTATTTTCTCATTCCTTTATGTTGGTTAGTAACCTTGTTATAGTCTTCAAGGTTCGTGGTATATCATTCTTCCAATACCATGATCCATTATGGCAGAAGTTCCTTGTGATACAACAAGAGTGCTCGTGATGAGTCCTCCATTTCATAGTTATGAGCCTGCCAATTCTTTCATTTCTACATGGGTTATCCGGAAGAATTGTGTTGAACTCGTTCGACATGTTAACCTATGCATATACAACTCAGGACAAATCAGGTGCTATTGAGTTGTCCTTCTTCAATTGTATTCTGACCTTTATCTATCAATGGATAGACAAGAGTATGTCATGCATTGTCTTATCGATGTCGACTATTATTGTGGTATGTCAAGCCATTCTATTTCAGAATGACTAGGAGAAGCAAACTCCAGTACCTCAGCCATTTCTTGGATTGGGTCAAAGTTGTTGTATTGCGCAGATCAAAATGCCAATCCAGCTTTTGCTCTGTTCTACCTTGAGGTATTACCCTCTTCATGTCAAGATTATCATGAGAACTGCACTCCCTCTTATGAAATCTTGATGTAGTGATACTTCTTGTCATCATCATTCATTCCCTGGTCTCTGTGTTGTCTATAATCAGCACACCGACAAGTGAATCGTGATGTGCGTAATCAATACTCCTAGCAACCTTGTCGCTTGGTAATTAATGGACAATAATCTCACTCTTTGTGTGATGGTCATTGAATTGTCATACTAGAGATGGATCGTGCTACATAGTCCATCTTTCATGGTGCACCTTTCGATCAATGAGTTAGGATTGTGTCAATCCCTCGCTCTGTTGATCATATCGTCCTGCCTTGATAAGCAAGATTGTTCTCGAGCTTGATAACATGTCGGTGGATCGTGATTTTCCGAATATCTTCTCGGAAGTATTACCAAGGTGTTCCTTGGTTGCTATGTTGAGTTCGTGATCACAATGGTTTTTCTATAAATCACCCCTTCTCCAAGACTCTGTGTTGGATACCCTGAGTTAATTGGTTAGGTTAAGCAACAACTTGGAGAGTTGGAAGATAAAAGCTTGATCTAATTTAGCTCATGTCAAAGGGATATCTTGTGTGGGTGTTGAAGAAAGATGATATATTCATTAATCGATCCTTGTGATCAATTGTTGCACCGATTATCTTGTTCAACCTTTGATTTTAGTATGGGCTATTGTCAAATCAAAATCAGAACCCAAGATCTTCCTAATGTTGATTTACCCGTGGATGTATCCTCGAGCATACATCGTTAAATCTTTCAGTCTGACCAAGGCTATCACCTTGTTCTCATAGTTGTGGAATTCCATCCATAGGGGTACCTTGATGAATTGTCGTTGAGCCCATTGACAACATTTTTCATGTGTCCCATGACTCATGATGAACATAAAGCTAGCATTGGAAACTTTGTAGTCATATCTTCATGTTCCGTTCGTGAAGTATATGTTAGGTGTAAGAAGTGACTTCCTCTTAGTTCACGTGCATTAGATGTAAGTTGCCACCATGAATTCAAGGAAAGTTATCTTGCTTCCTTTGGAATCATTCCAAGTTAGTCATGCATGTGCAAAGTATGCTATGGTTTGGTAGGCTGGCCCCCTCCATTCCATATGTATCCCCTAGCACACCAAGCCCCTTATTGACTTGTTCAAGGAAAAGAAGTTAAGTGCTACTCCCGAAGGTACCAGACGGACTTGCACCCGACTTCGTTATCCGCAATGATGGTTCCTAACCAGAACCCAGAAGTGTTTTGTTGTAAGGTTATGTACCTTGCAATCCAGATCATGCTTTGGAGTTGGCTTCCGCGGTTCATTTTCCGAGAATCTCGCAACATCATCTCTTCGATTTGTGTTGCAAACTTTCTTTTCAGATATGCTGAGACTGGAATATCTTGTCACCAACCAGATCTGAATCTCAGGCAGATACAATGGTTGGGACGTTTCCCAAGAATTATAATATTGGTCTCTCGGTAACCCGACAAGGGGATGTTGTGGCTAACATACCTATCCAGAAGACCTACTATTATAATATCTTGTATCAGCAACTTGGCCACCTCCCCATGAGGACCTTGTATGACTTGCTCTAGAAATTATTCCTCATGGACCCTTAGCATCCCCAAAGTCCGACCTTTACTTGATATTCTAGTCATAATACCTAACCTATAATTGGGGTTATGCTAGTACATCAAGGAGAACATTAGAAGCGGAGTGCTAAATGTCTCTCGGTTGATCATCCAGATTTCATTCCCTTGGCATAGCTAAGGTGAAGTCTGAGAAAGTGTTGTCTTCCTTTGCATCTGCATCCTCCATAATTATTCATCATGGTAGTATGACGTGTTGCCAGGATCGTTGGCATGGATATTGGTAAAACTTTGATGAATATGGACCTGCTCAAGTTCTTGAGAGCACGCTCAGACACTGGGTTATACCTCGGTATCAATTGGAAAGTGCCTTCTGTTACCGAGTTGTTCTATAACTCTAGTTTCCTTTCTGATCCGAGTATGCCATTCTTTCAAATCCTTCCAACGATCACTTGTGAATTGCCTTAGGCTGGTATGAAGAGTTTCAGCGATCTCTGGATCAAAAGTAATTATTTTTGCCACTCAAGGGATAATCCTATGAGTCACCTCCCCTAAGGTGCCCCGAAATGGTATTATGGCAACTAACTCCTCGCTACTTTGAAACCTCGTCACCATCTGCTTAAGCGTGGAATTGTTGCCTACCAAATTGATCCTTGCCATCTATATCATTCCATCCCTCTTGAGATGTTTGGTGTCTCAGCTCAAGAGACGTTCTTACGTCTCATTCCGTGATTTGATCATGAGTTGTTCGATCTTTGAGAAGATCGATTCTTGTAGAGCGTTCTATTCCTGTTGTCTTTCTGTTGGATGAAGATCCCGAAGGCAAAGATGTCAAGATCAACATGATGCAATGAATCAACATCTTCGAGAAGAGCAATTGGATCGTGAAGATTGTATCAGTATCGTGCCCCCTTTGTCCTCTTACCATATGCCTGAATCTTGAGACGAGATTCTTGTTTTAGTGGGGGTGAGTTATCACAACCCTAGAATTTGCTTGAAATTGTTTGCATCAACATCAGCATGGGCATCATGTCATCATGTCTAAATTCAAATTAATTTTGAAATGGGGGTGATCAAACCCTAGCACAGATAAAATTCAAATCGGATTAAAATTTAAGATAATTTAGTAAATCCAAAATGCTCTTCAAAAATGTCCCCCCTCTTTGATAAATGCTGGCAACAACATATCAAGGGTGAATTTTATATTAACAACTATTCTGGAAAATTAAATAAATTAGGGAAGTTTCTGAAAATAACTAATAAAGCATTATAAATATTCTAGTTGCTTCAATTTTTCTCAAACTTTTTGTGTAGTTGGGAAATATTCCAAATATACCTCACAAATAATTTCAGGAATTTTGGCTTTATATTTTTGCCCAAGAAAAAAATAACAGAGAGCAAAAAATTAGAAATAGAAAACATAAAAAAGGGGCCAAAGCTTACCTGGCAAACCAGCCGGCCAACTTGTCCGGTGCCAGTCGTCCCCTACCTCTGTCAGTAGGCAGAGGCGAAGGCAGGCATGACACGCATGGCTGGGGCGCCACACCTCCTGCCTTCTTGGCTCTCCCGAGCCAGCGTGACGACGGGGATGAGGACCCCAACGTCGTACGAATCGAGCCGACCCTCTCATTCTCCCCCTCTCCCTCAGCTTCCTCTCCCTCGGACCCGAGCGGAGCTCGCCATCGCCCTCGCTGTCCTCGCAGCCACCGACCACCTCTAGCCCAGCTGTAGCACCCCAGAGCCCCGACGTCAAGCACTACGTCTCCAAGCTGAAGAAATCGAGTCCGTGGTGCATCACATCCTCGTCGCGGTCGTCTTCCTCCTCGGTGTCGTGGATCGCCGCCGCTAAATTCATCGCCGTCGACGCACCGCCGAGCCTGTTGACCCTCCCTGCGGATGCGCCGTGAGCACCCCGTCCATTTCCCCCTACCTCTCTACTCATTTCTTCCTCGTAGCTAAGGTAGCCGCTAGAGCCGAGAGCTCCTCGACATCGGTCATGTCGTCGCCGCCGTTTGAGCTTGCTTCAGTCCCACCTGAGCACCTGGTCCTGCTCCTGGTTGCCTTAGGATGCCGTGGAGCCTTTCTCCTCGTTCGCCTGTGCCCTGTAGTGCCGCTTTGTGCATCACCGAACTCCGGCCGTCGCTAAGGCCGCCGTGGCTGTCATCTCCGGTGACCCCGAAGCCTCCCGCGTTCTCCCCTAGATGTGCGCGTGGAAGGGCTCCCCTCTGGTGCCCTCAGCACTGCTAGCCGCCCCCTATAGCGCCGCCCTGAGAACGCCGGTGAGCCACCGCCTCGGGATTTGGTCGCCGGCGGCTAACCCCGGCCTTGCTGATGTGGCAGTTGACCGGACCCACCAGTCAGTGACTGACTGGGTCTCCTGTTGACTGCTGAGTTAGCAGTTGACCGGGCCCACTCGTCAGCCACAATGGTTGACCCTGGGTCACTGACCAGTGGACCCCACTGGTCAGGTTGGACCTGGACCAGGCGTTGTTGACTTGCTGATGTCTTAATGACATTACCATGCATGTTTTATAATCAATTTTTATAATAAAACAATTCAAAATATTCTAGAAAATGTTTAAAAGTTGTAAAAATCATAGAAAATAATTTGTAAGTTAGATGAAAATAATGTATATATGAAAAATGATCATAAAAATCCAATGAATCTGTTTATGCCATTACCATGCATGTTTGAACAAGTTAACATCACCAAGTAGGACATTTTATGATTACAGCAACATAGGAAATATCATTTGGAGTTGGAATTCAAACTTGTTTGAATTCCACCTCAACCAACTTGACTAATTATTCCTCTAGGTCAATTCAGTACCTTAACTTGTCATATGATGCATCATGTTTGTTGCATTGCATTGAATGTTGTTCCTTTGTGTTTGCCGGTGGTTGTTCCCTCTCGATAGATGCTGGTTCTGACGATGTGAACATTGACACTAATGAAGAGAAGTAATATCTTCAGAACTGTCAAGCAAGTAACCCCCCTTGAGCATACTGATATGAACCCATTCTCTTGCTCCTGCTCTCTCTTATTGCATTAGGACAATAACGATTCAACTATTACCTATCATCGGTAGTTGAACCCATTCCTTTGCATGACTTGTCTTTGCCACAGTAAATAGTTGAACCACTTAGCATGACTAGAAACTGCCTGAGCCTTGTTGTGCTTACTCATCCATGCTTAGAGTCGTGTCGTGTTTGGTTTGATCCATCTCGGTGATGAATCGGAATGATAGTGTTCATGTCCTATTGTGTGAGAGCTAAGTGTGTGAAGACGATTTGGTAAAGGTAGCGATGAGAGGCCATGTAGGAGTACATGGCGGGTTGTCTCATTGGGACCGTCCTTAAGAACTGAGTTCTGTGTATGATATCCAAGACAAGGTACTACGGCACATTAGGATACTTTGTTGACCCTCTCGACTTATTAATCGCCTATATCTGTCTAGGAGTTGCAACTAGTTTCTGGTGTTCGTAGGACAAGTGTTGGTGGCCGTGCATAGCGCTGCCCGATGGGGTGGGCTGTGATGCGGTATAGGCACAGTGGCACGGTGTACCTAGTGGCACCCGAACGGTGGGCTTGGGAACCCTGCGCACATCGTTTGAGGCCGTAGCGGAAACTTCGACCGGACTTCCCTGTGGGTTTAGTCTCAAATAGGTGATAAACCTGGACTAGGGTCTTGTGTGATGTACGGTCGTGGCCGAGTCCCTCGCTGGGCTTCCGCTTGAAGTTGCCGAGGTGCCTTTTATGTGCACATGGCGATAAGTGGCGGGAGCATGTGTGAAGAAGTACACCCCTACATGGTTTTGAATCTGTTCGAATAGATGTGTCCTCGGATATGAACTACTTGGAGAACTTATGTGGTTCATAGACAACTTGAAGTGGATACTCTAAAATACGCAAGATAAGCGTGAGTGCTATGGATGGCCTTCTCGTAGGGAGACAGGAGTGGATCCATAGTGGTGTATTGTTTTGGTGAATATGTGGACTCGTGTGCGCTATCCCACTTCAAAGAAAGCACTTGTAGTCGTAGTACAAGTTAGCCAAGAGTTAAAGTTGGCTTGCTACGATAAACTCCCCAACCCCCTTCATTGATACTGATGCATATGTAGTTAATTCTGATGTAAGTCTTTTTGAGTACCTTTGTACTCACGTTTGCTTAATTTATGTTTTTGCAGAGGAGACGTTAGTCCCATTAGTGATTCTTATGATGTGAAGTTTGATGTTGACCGGATTAGCTTGGGAATCCCAGATAGAGGTCTGGTTCCTTTGGTAGGGTCGTTGTAGCTTTTCAGGCTCCTCCAGCCACTTTTGTAGATGTCTATACCCAGACATGTTTAACTTCAGCTTGTTTGTTTGAATGCTCTGAATGTTGGGTCTTGTGACCCCTGCTTGTAACATCTTATTGTGTTGGCTCTTCCGAGCCTTCTAAGTAAATGTTGTAATGTTGTATGGTTATGTTTTGATGCCATAGTTGTATCTATGCATATCGGGCATGTCGTGCGTACATGTGATGTGCAACAGTATGTATGGTATTCGACACCTAGTTGTGTGCCTTTAGTAGCCTTCTTTACGGGGAACTGCCTCTGTGTGCTTCCACCGAGCCTTGGTAGCTTGCTACTGCTCTGGACACATTGATTGACCGGCATGTATCCTTCTTTGCTGTTGTGTCTGTCCATTTTGGGAAATGTCTCGTGGTGTACTGGAGTCCTTTTAGCTTGCTACGACTCGTCTACACACGCTGATGATTGACACCTGCATTGTTGGGTTACGTATGTCTATCCCTGTACGGATGTGCCAATTGGGTTCTACAACTAGTCATGTCGGCCCGGGTTCTTTGACATTTGAATGCTAGCGACACATTCACATACTTGAGCCAAAAGACGCAAACGGTCCCGGCCCAGGTAAGGTGGTAGCCGTGGAGATAACCGTGCGTGAGGCCACAAAGTGATGTGGTGTGTTACATGCTGGATTCTTATGGCTTAGGATCGGGATCCCGACAATAAATGAGAAACATCTCCTTAGTCCTTTTCAGGTACTTAAGGATATTCTTGACCGCCGTCCAGTGCTACATTCCAGGATTACATTGAAACCTTCTGGACATAGTTATGGCAAGGCTGACATCGGGTCTTGTGCACAACATCGCATACAGGATAGAGCCTATGGCTGAAGCATATGGGATGACACTCATCTTCTCTCTATCTTCTACATTCACTGGGCATTGAGCCTTACTCAACTTCACACCTTGTAAGACAGGCAAGAACCCTTTCTTAGACTTATCCATTTTGAGCTTCTTCAAAGCTTTATAAAGGTATGTGCTTTGTGAAAGTGCTATCAAGCGTCTCGATCTATCTCTATAGATCTTAATGCCTAATATGAAAGCATCTTCTCCTAGGTCCTTCATTGAAAAACTCTTGTTCAAATATTCCTTCACGCTTTCCAACATTTCTATATTGTTTCCAATCAGCAATATGTCATCCACATATAATATTAGAAATGCTACAGAGCTCCCACTCACTTTCTTGTAAATACAAGCTTTTTCGCAAACTTGTACAAACCCAAACGCTTTGATCACCTCATCAAAGTGCTTATTCCAACTCCGAGATGCTTGCACCAGTCCATAAATGGATTGCTAGAGTTTGCAAGCTTTGTCAGCATTTTCTGGATCGAAAAAACCTTCTGGTTGCATCATATACAACTCTTCCTCAAGGAAACCGTTAAGGAACGCTGTTTTGACATCCATCTGCAAAATTTCATAGTCGAAATATGCATCTATTGCTAACATGATTCTGACGGACTTAAGCATCGCTACTGGTGAGAAGGTCTCATCGTAGTCAACTCCTTGAACTTGTGAAAAACCCTTTGCCACAAGTCGATCTTTATAGACGGTGACAATACCATCTGCGTCCGTCTTCTTCTTAAAGATCCATTTATTCTGAATGGCCTTTTGCCCTTCACGTAATACTTCCAAAGTCCATACTTTGTTTTCATACATGGATCCCATCCCGGATTTCATGGCCTCTAACCATTTCTCGGAATCCGGGCCCATCATCGCTCCTTCATAGCTCGTAGGTTCGTTATTGACTAACAACATGACCTCCAAGACAGGGTTGTCGTATCACTCAGGAGTAGTTCGCGCCCTTGTCAACCTACGAGGTCCAATAGCAACTTGATCCGAAGTTTCATGATCATCATCATCAACTTCCTCTTCAACCGTCGTTGGCTCCACATAAACATCTTTTTGTGTTGCGCTACTCTCTGGATGAAGTGAATGTTCAATAACCTCATCAAGTTCTACTTTCCTCCCACTCAATTCTTTCTAGAGAAACTCTTTCTCAAGAAATGTTTCGTTCTTAGAGACAAACACTTCGCCTTCGGATCTAAGATTAAAGGTATACCCAACCGTCTCTTTCGGGTATCCTATGAAGACGCAATTCTCCGCTTTGGGTTCCAGCTTTTTAGGCTGAAGCTTTTTGACATAAGCATCACATCCCCTAACTTTAAGAAACGACAATTTGGCTTCTTGCAAAACCAAAGTTCATATGGCATCGTATCAACGGATTTCGATGGTGCCCTATTTAAAGTGAATGCAGCTGTCTCTAATGCATAACCCCAAAACGATAGTGGCAAATCGGCAAGAGACATCATAGAACGCACCATATCTAATAAGGTTCAATTACGATGTTCGGACACACCATTACGTTGTGGTGTTCCAGGCGGTGTCAATTGTGAAACAATTCCACACTGTCTTAAGTGACTGCCAAACTCATAACTCAGATATTCTCCTCCTCGATCAGATCGCTTGAACTTTTTGAACGTTTCAGACTTGTGTTTCATTAAGTAAATATATCCATATCTACTTAAGTCATCGGTGAAGGTGAGAAAATAACGATATCCACCGCCGCCTCAATGTTCATTGGACCGCACAAATCAGTATGTATGATTTCCAACAAATCACTTGCCCGTTCCATTGTTCCAGAGAATGGCGTTTTAGTCATCTTGCCCATGAGGCATGGTTCACATGTGTCAAGTGATTCAAAATCAAGTGACTCCAAAATTCCATTAGCATGGAGCTTCGTCATGCGTTTTACACCAATATGACCCAAACGGCAGTGCCATAAGAAAGTGGTACTATCATTATCAACTCTACATCTTTTGGCATCAATGTTATGAACATGTGTATCATCACTATTGAGATTCAATAAGAATAAACCCCTCACATTGGGTGCATGACCTTAAAAGATATTACTCATATAAATAGAACAACCATTATTCTCTTATTTAAATGAGTAACCATCTCGCAATAAACAAGATCCAGATATAATGTTCATGCTTAACGCAGGCACTAAATAACAATTATTCAGGTTCATCACTAATCCCGATGGTAGTCAAAGAGCGAGCGTTCTGACGGCGATCACATCAACCTTGGAACAATTTCCCATGTGCATCGTCACTTCATCCTTAGCCAGCCTCCGTCTATTCCATAGGTCCTGCTTTGAGTTGCAAATGTGAGCAACCGAACCGGTATCAAATACTCAGGCACTACAACGAGAGCTAGTAAGGTACACATCAATAACATGTATATCATATATACCTTGTTTGATGTTGGCCGCCTTCTTGTCGGCCAGATACTTGTGGCAGTTCCGCTTCTAGTGACCAGTTCCCTTGCAATGAAAGCACTCAGTTTCTGGCTTCGGTCCAGCCTTGGGTTTCTTCACGGCAGGAGAAACTGCTTTTCCACCCTTCTTGGAGCTACCCTTCTTGCCCTTGCCATACTTCTTGAAACTAGTGGTTTTATTGACCATCAACACTTGATGTTCTTTCTAGATTTCAGACTCAGCGACTTTCAGCATCGCAAACAGCTCGGCGTCTAACTTGGTCAGCCCGTGCATCTTATAGTTCATCAGAAAGCTCTTGTAGCTAGGTGGCAATGAATGAAGAACTCTGTCGGTGATCGCCTCCGGCGGAAGGGCAATTCCCAACTCCGCCAGACGGGTCGAATACCCAGACATTCTGAGTATATGTTCACTGATAGACACATTCTCCTCCATCTTGCAAGCATAGAACTTATAGGAGGTCTCATACCTCTCGAACTGGGCATTCTTCTTAAAGATAAACTCCAACGCTTGGAACATCTCATATGGTCCATGATGTTCAAAACGTCTTTGAAATCCCGGTTCTAAGCCATACAACATTGCACATTTTACTATTGAGTAATCTCTAAAACGTGACTCCCAAGCATTTTTAACGTCTTCGGATGACACGGGAGTGGGTGGGTCACCAAGCGGTGCATTAAGGACATAAGCCTTCTGGGAAGCCGTGAGGATAATCCTCAGATTACGGGCCGAGACAACAAAGTTACTTCCATCATCTTTCAACTTAGCTTTCTCTAGGAATGCATTAAAATTCAGGGGTGCTACTGTGCGAGCCATTGATCTACAACACAAATAAGCAAAGGTTACTAAGACTATTGTTCAAGATAATGAGTTTAGTTAATAAAATCACTAAAGCTCCCACTCAAATTGACATCCCTTAGGTCATCTGAGTGACACACGATCCATATTCACCAACTGAAGTCCGATCATCACGTGATTTAAGGTGGTTTCAATGGTGAACATCATCATGTTGATCATATCTACTATATGACTCATGCTCGACCTTTGGGTCTCTTGTGTTCCGAGGCAATGTATATACATGCTAGGCTCGTCAAGTTTAAACCGGATGTTCTGCATTTGCAACACTGGCTTACACCCGTTTTATGTGAACGTAGAGTCTATCACACCCAATCATCATGTGGTGTCTCGACACGACAAACTTTCGCAACGGTGCACACTCAGGGAGAACACAATTCATCTTGAAATTTAAGTGAGGGATCACCTTATAATGCTACCGTCGTTCTAAGCAAAACAAGGTGCATAAAAGGATTAACATCACATGCAAATCATAAGTGACATGATATGGCCATGAACTTGTGCTTTTGATCTCCATCTCCAAAGCACCGACATGATCTCCAGCGTCACCGGCATAACCCCATGATCTCCATCATTGTGTCGCCATCGGGGTTGTCGCGCCCACCATGATCATACTACTATTGCTACCGCTTAGCGATAAAGTAAAGCATTATATAGTGCTTAAAGATTGACACACAGGTCATACAATAATTAAAGACAACCCTATGGCTCCTGCCGGTTGTCGTACTCATCGACATGCAAGTCGTGATATTCTATACAAAAACATGATCATCTCATACACCACATATATCACATCATGCAATTAGCCATATCACATCACAACATACCCTGCAAAAACAAGTTAGACGTCCTCTAATTGTTGTTGCATGTTTTACGTGGCTGCTACGGGTATCTAGCAAGAACGATTCTCATCTACGCAAAAACCACAACGGTGATACACTAGTTGCTTTTCAACCTTCTCAAGGACCTCTCTCAGAGCCCATGTAGGCCTTTGGGGCTGGTGGCCCCTTCCGCCAGACCCTCGGGACCCTCCCGGCACCCCAGGTACGCTACCGATGACGCCCAAACTTTTCCCGGTAACCAACACGGAACTTCCTATATATGAATCTTCACCCCCAGACCATTCTGGAGCTCCTCATCACGTCCGGGATCTCATCCGGGACTCCAAACAACCTTCAGTCACCAACATACATAACTCATCTATACCGAAACGTCACCAAACCTTAATTGTGCAGACCCTGTGGGTTCGACAACCATGTAGACATGACCGAGACATCTCTACGGTCAATAACCAATAGCGGGACCTAGATACCCATATTGGTTCCTACATGTTCTACAAAGATCTTTATCGGTCTAACCTCTATGTCAAGGATTCAGACAATCCCGTATGTTGTTCCCTTTGTTCTTCGGTATGTTACTTGCCCGAGATTCGATCGTCGGTATCTCTATACCTAGTTCAATCTCGTTAGTGGCAAGTCTCTTTACTCGTTCCGTAATACAAGATCCCGTGACTAACACTTAGTGACATTGCTTGCAAGGCTTGTTGTGATGTTGTATTACCGAGTGGGCCCTGAGATACCTCTCCGTCACATGGAGTAACAAATCCCAGTATTGATCCATGCCAACTCAACAGACACCCTCAGAGATACCTGTAGAGAACCTTTATAGTCACCCAGTTATGTTGCGACATTCTATACACACAAGGCACTTCTCCGGTGTCAGTGAGTTGCATGATCTCATGGTCATAGGAACACATAGTTGACATGCAAAAAACTGTAGCAATAAAATGACATGATCATATGCTACGTTCATAGTTTGGGTCTTGTCCATCACATCATTCTCCCAATGATGTGATCCCATTATCAAATGACATCTCATGTCCATGGCTAGGAAACCTTAACCATCTTTGATCAATGAGCTAGCCTGCTAGAGGCATACTAGGGATAATGTTTGTCTATATGCCCACACATGTATTTAGTTTCCAATCAACACAATTATAGCATGGACAATAAACGATTATCATGAACAAGGAAATATAATAATAACACTTTATTTATCCACTAGATCTTCCCCGTACCCGATGGAGTTTTCAGGGAGGTTGTTTAACCAGTGCCGAGCTGGCCCCGTTTAGTTTAGGTGTAGATATTTAATGGCATGGAGATCATCTCCTCACGCCATGTGGATGTGGAGGAGGAAATCCTCAATCCATATGGTTGGTCCAGTTGTCCCGTCATACTGCTCTATGTTCTCAGGTTTAAACCCCTCTAGGAACTGATGCTGCATCACCTCATCTGTGAAGCACAGTGGGTGGGCAGCGCCTCTGACCCGAGCTATGTCATGCCGGTAGTTAGTGTTTGTTCTAGCCTGGTTTCGTTCTCGGCCTCTATTGTTGCGGCGAGCCAAGGCATATACCCTTCCCATCTATCCGGTGAGTACCCTCTGGATCCGTAGATGGATCTCGTACGACCAGCTCTGTAGTCCAGATCGCGCTGCAGGTCAAATCTGTTGTTGGGCTCTAGTGCCTCTTTTCCCCGTCTTCAAGGTACCGTCGGTCTATAACCGGTGTTGTCAGCCGTCCTATCTCGTCCTCGAGGAGGGCGGTCTAGCTTGTTGTATGGGGTATGTTTGGGAGACGGCGTATCAGTGAGCTCGTCGTCGAATTGCGATGACAGTCTTCTGCGTGGATAGCTCCTAGGTTGGTCCGACAGACCGGTACCGCCTCCTTCCTTAGCTGAGAGGACTCTTGTCCATCGATCATTGAGGTTATCTTGTTCGGCTTTAAGCTATCATTCTTTTGCTTTCAAGCTGCGGGCTATGGCTATGAGTTGTTGCCTGAATAGTTCCTGATGTCAAAGTCATCGGCTTTCGGGATGTCCTCCTCCTCGACAAGGGGCAGGTAATTGTCGTCCTTGGAATCGTTGAGGTCATTGGGGTTGCGCTAGTCTTCAGGCCTCTCCTGACCCTCTAGCGGGTGTCCGAGGATATCGGGATCGTCAAGGGTATCTCCGTCCCTGGTGCTGATGATAGCTTTCCTTCCCTTTTTTCCTTTTGACCATTTATGCAGCTTCCGGCGCCTTGATGGCGCTTTGCCCGACTTGTCACCATCGTTTTTAGGCATGTTCTCGCCATTAGCGGCAGGAGTGTCCACCATGTAGACGTCATACGTGGAGGTGGTGGCCCATTGTTCGGTGTTAACGGGGGTAGGAGCACAATCCTCCTCATCCATGTATTCTGCCTCCTCGAAGGCATAGTCCAACATGTCGGTTAAATCTTTGACTATGGATACTAAGTGGGTGGTGAGTGGGACGAAAAATTCATCCTGACCCGCCCTGAAACCGACCTGATCATGGATCGGGGTTGGGTCATCGGTATTCTTCATCGACAAGACCCGATCTAGGGCCTCATTCAGTGTCGAGAGCTCGATCGGGTCAACCTGCTCGGAGCTTTCAGAATTGACCTCCGACGTGTCCGGGTAAGGGGATTGTTCGGCAAGAACAAGTATTCGGTCATCTGGCAGTATGGCCGGATTCGGACTAAGAGTCATGTCATCGCTAGGGTAAATCTCATGGACATGACCGAAAGAGGAATTCGAGGTTAAAGCCTTGGAGTCTTCGAACGTGGGAGGTGAGACTGCCAGCCCAGTTAGTGACAGGTCGCCCCGAGAGTCTATGGAGAAATCTAGGTTCCCGAATCTGACCTCTTGATTAGGGGCGAAACTTCCGACACGGACTATATCGCCGGTGAGGTCAGTGTGCAGCACAACACTGTCGAAGGCGAAGATCTGTCCGGGGACGAAAGTGTCCATATTGCGAACCTCTTCTTTGATGACAAAGCGATCCATCGATTCCTTTGGCGATCACAGCAGAACTCTCAATGAAAGCACCGATGTCGGTGTGAAAACCGATGGATCTTGGGTAGGGGGTCCCGAGCTATGAGACTAGAATCGATGGTAACAAGAGACGAAGGAGACGATGTTTACCCAGGTTCGGGCCCTCCTATGGAGGTAATACCCTATGTCCTGCTTGATTGTATTGATGATACGTGGATTACAGAGTTGATCTACCTCAAGATCGAATAGCTAAACCCTAGATGAGTTGTCCTCTCTCTACAACCTAAAACCCTCTGGCTTGTATAGACGCCGAGGGTGTAGCGACCTGACCTGAAAGGTCGAATCTCCGGTGTTTCTGTACCATCCCAAGATCATGCTGGTACACACACGGTACATCAATGTATATATCGAAGGGAAATCACACAGCATTAATTAATCGAAATCTCATATCGAGTCCTTTATTACAATAAGGATTACAATAAAGTGGCTGAAGGCCAACTCATGAGATAAACTAAACCAAAAACTTGCGGAAGCTCCATAGGTAGTTGAGTCCATCTGACTCCAAGGGCATCTCACCGAGCGTAGAGCGTAATCCTCACTCCTGGTTGGAAAAATACTCTGCAACATGATACGTTGCAGCCGTATAGGTCAGCATATTGAATATGCCAGCAAAGTCACAAGAGAGGTGGGGTAAAGTAATCATCTAGTCTATATGCAAATATGCAGGTGGGGTAGTAAGTTTTTGCATAAAACCAAATTTTTCCTACAACAAGAGAGGGCAAAAGCATAATTACTACAATGTTGGTTAATTAATGAGATGGTTCCACCAACCGATTCTCATACCCAAGTTGACAGTAAATACCCACATCAATGTAATTTATTGTGTTGAGAGTTCCAGATAGTTTCAGTTCCTTTGGCTCAAACTGTCCATGACCGTGGACACGGCAAATCGATTAGGTTTGGGTACTCTGTAGAGTTTTGCACAACCATGTAGGTCTTGAGAACTCGGAGTCTTGAAGACTTGATCATCATGTAGGTCTTGAAATTATTAACTCACAACTCTCATGAATCACACAACCAACCCCGTCTACTAATAGCATAGCAAATTGTAAATCAACGTTTCCCGGGGCCAATGTGTAAAGGGTTGAGGGGTACCTACCACATGATACTACAACAAGTAACCAAGTTTCCAATTTACCTACTTTGCATGCAATTGGGGAGATGTAAGAACTAATGCAATAAAACATAGGTATACATGGTCAAAGTTACTTGCCTTGCTAACGATCCTCGTAATCAAGTGACTCTAGATAACAAGCTTCGCACTCCGAATGATCTAACGAATCAAACAAGAGCACACCATAAGCATAAACACAACACAATCCATTCAACAGCAAGGTAAACAAATGCTTCAACAAACAAAAACACAATCAAAACAAGAATCACTTAAAGTATAAGACTATAAAAAATATTGGGGTCAAAATCCCTACTAAGGCATACAAGTAAAAAATTGGTTTTGAACAACTAGACATTTTAGATAACAGAAAAGTAAATATAAAATTATTTGAAAACAGAAAGTATTTCATTATAAAAGTATTGTGCTAAAAGAAGTACTACAAAACTTTTTCTAAACAATATACATGGTGAAAACAAGATGAACCTATTGAAACTAGAGCACAAAACAATTTGAAAAACATATTTTATTAGCAGAAAAAATACACCTAATGTTGAATCAACAGAACCTAATGAAATCTAACAACAAAGGTTAAACTAATTCAGGTTCAAATTAAATAAAAATCAATTTAGTTAAAATATATTAAGAACTAAACAGGTCCTGTTTTTGTTAAAAACAGTAACCAAATTCATTCTAAAAATTCTCAAATTATGTAGAACGATAGGTTTAACTAATACAAAACAGTGGCAAAAAGATTCACTCAAAAATATATTTTTAAACTCTACTTATACAGATTATAATAATTTAAACAAATTTGATTAGATTCAAAAAATAAAGTTCAAATTTGAAATCTAAGCATACTGACATAAACTACATCAAATTTGTGAACTAATGCAAAAAGAATCAAATAAAAACACCAAATATTTCAAAAGATATGATAGAAACAAAAACAGAATACATTCTGTTTTCTGAAACAGAAACAGAAAAAGGGAAACTATTATCGATCGGTTAGGGGCTACATGGCAAGCTATGATTGGTCGGCACTGTGCGTGCGTGGGTGCTAATGAACGGACGACCGAAACGTAGAGGAAAACGTTTCGCTGTTTAAATCTTATAATCAGGAGCGTTGGATCTAAATCTAACGGTCTAGGGGGGTCCAGTGGCTTACAGAGGGGAGGAGTCGAGGTTCCGGCGAGATCGACGGCGGCCGGAGGTCGAAGGTGGTCAGGGGCGACGGTGCGGTGGTCGGGGGCGACGTCCGAAGTGCTTAGGCCACGGCGGCGAAGCTCCGGCGTCGATTGGCAGCGTCGGATGGGGCTAGGGACGACGGAGGTGGCGGCCTCGTGCTTGGGAAGGTTCGGTTGGAGTCCAAACTCCGGCGAGGTTGTGCGGTGGCGTTCTGGCGAGGTAGAGGGGGGGCTCGGGGTGGAATGGAGCGCGGCGAGGGCTGGGGCTTTTATAGGCCAGGTGCGGGGTCCGGGGAGGGAGAGAGGAGGGAGATCCGGAGAGAGGGATCTCCGGCGACGGCAGCGCTCGCGAGGAAGGAGACGGGCACGCGGATGATGTCGTCGGTCAGTGGGTCCCGCGTGCCAGTGAGAGAAAAGGCGAGGTTAGCGCGTCGGTTGACCGATCTGAAATGAATTCGGGAGTTAAAAACTGTGGAATTATATATATCAAAACAGCACAGTAAAAACTCTTTTAATGCATTCAAAACTATTCCAAACTTAGGAATTATATATATCAAAATGATCAGGAGAATTAATGCTATTTAATGAACATTTTTCCTCTGACATATTGAATATCTTTTGAAAATTTATTTTCAGAAAATGCCTAATTGATTTTAAATCCTTTTGAGATAAATTTTCAAATAACCCCCTGGTTTAATTGCTCAAATATTTCACCAAGATGCCCCTGGTGTGGAGTGTCATGTTACTCCTCTCTTTCTTTGAACATTTCCAAAGGTTTTCAAATAGATGAAATAGATACATGGAAAAATAGAAATGGCCTTTCAAAAATTTCAAAAGAAGCACTTCAACAAATTCATTACATTCCAACAAAATGATGATGCAAAGCTATATATATCATAACATTCCAAAATTAAAATTTGGGATGTTACAGAGGGTACCTAGGGTTTACACATGGTCGGTTACACGTCGAAGGGATAAACATGCCTATTCACTACTCCAAACGTGTAGGAGATGCCACGATTCCCGAAGTTTCCTTCCTGGAGACAGGGCCTTCGATCGATCCAATACTCGGCAAGCGGCCCATACAGTTCAGCCCATAAGAAATTGGTCAGCCTCCCGAGGACCCCTTAAACCAAGACTCCCTCACCAATGTTCTCTTTCTTTATCATGCTTCATAGCAACAAAGTTTCTTTTGTCATATCTTTTATTCTTAGGTTGTGGGTTATCAAATCAACAACAGGTTCAATCTCCACAACATTGTCATTACTAGGTTGAGAATCAACATGAACATCATCATTAATATTATCACTAGGCTCATGTCCATTACAAGATTGTGTCTCGGCATTAGAAATAGGAATATCATTTGGGTTTCCAGGTGCATCTATAACAGGTTCACTAGCAGCATGCAAGGTCCTATCATCATTCTTTTTCCTTTTATTAATGGGACGACTAGGTGCATTAGTATTAATTCTCTGAGAATCTTGCTCAATTCTCTTAGGATGGCCCTCAGGATACAAAGGTTCCTGAGTCATTTTACCACCTCTAGTCACAACTCTAACAGAATGATCATTGTTCTTACCATTCATCTTATTAAGCAAATCATTTTGTGCCTTAAGTACTTGTTCTACTTGAGTAGTTACCATGGAAGCATGTCTACTAATAAGCTTAATCATTAATAGTTCTACTCATATAATCACGTAAGCAATCAAGCAAGTAGTATGGAAGTAACGGTAACGAAGGCAAAAGTGATAGTAGCAGTTTTGTAGTGATTGTAACAGTAGCAACGGAAAAGTAACTTAGCAAGGATCAATATGTGAAAAGATCATAGGCAATGGATCAGTGATGGATAATTATGTCGGATGGCATTCATCATGCAACAGTTATAACATAGGGTAACACAGAACTAGCTCCAATTCATCAATGTAATGTAGGCATGTATTCAATGGATAGTAGCGGGGTCCTAATGGAAACTAAGGGATATTAAGGCCTCCTTTTAATAGAGAACCGGACCAAAGCATTAGCACTTAGTGAATACATGAACTCCTCAAACTACGATAATCACCGGAAAGAATCCCAGTTATTGTCACCCTGGAGGATGCGGATCATAACTCGTAATAGGTGTCTACAACTTGCAAGATAGGATCAAGAACACATATATACTCATGTAAACATAATAGGTTCAGATCTGGAATCATGGCACTCTGGCCCTAGTGACAAGCATTAAGCATAGCAAAGTCATAGCAACATCAACCTCAGAACATA
This sequence comes from Hordeum marinum, assembly GCA_022496015.1. NCBI lineage: Eukaryota > Viridiplantae > Streptophyta > Magnoliopsida > Poales > Poaceae > Hordeum > Hordeum marinum. The sequence continues at coordinate 152,106,020 of CM039678.1, forward strand.
TATAGTGGATACTAGGGATCAAACCCTAACAAAACTAACTCAATTACATGGTAAATCTCATCCAACCCATTACCGTCCAACAAGCCTACAATGAAATTACTCACAAGCGGCGGAGAGCATCATGAAATTGGTGATGAAGGATGGTTGATGATGATGATGGCGTCGATTTCCCCTCCCTTGGGCCCAAAACGGACTCCAGATCTGGCCTCCCGAGGAAGAACAAGAGGTGGCGGCGGCTCCGTATCGTGAAACGCCATGAACTCTTCTCCTTGGTTTCTTCTCCCCGAATAGGATTATATGGAGTTGGAATCGAGGTCGGTGGAGCTGTAGGGGGCCACAATTCACCTGGGCGCGGCCTGGGGGGCGCCCCTGGCTTGTGGCCAATGGGTGGCCCCCTCTGGTTTATTCTTTCGCCAATATTTTCATTAATTCCTAATATATTCTCCATAAATTTTCAGATCAATCCAAGAACTTTTATTTCTGCACAAAAATAACACCAAGGCAATTCTACTGAAAACAACGTCAGTCCGGGTTAGTTCCATTCAAATCATGCAAATTAGAGTCCAAAACAAGGTCAAAAGAGTTTGGAAAAGTAGATACGATGGAGACGTATCGCGAATTAACCTCATTTTTTGTTTTAAAAATATTTTGAAAATTAAGTCTTTCACAAACAGTTGACGCTCATGAATCTTGTGTGATGTAGTACAAAATATCTTGGGTCAATCCTCATAATGAATGGCTTAGGCTAGAAGCTTCATCGTGTGCCATACACTGTCGGGCAGTTTACCGCACTGACTCCTTGGACCATTTTACTTTTCAATCATCGCCGGTGAAAGTTGGGGACGTGGATCCCCGTCCTGAGGGCAACTTAGGCAACCGACTCCGGCCCGAGCACGCTCTCAACATGCTTGAATGCGGCTGCTACCTCTCATAGAGCGGCTGCAACAACCGAAAGGGTAGCTACTGCTGCTGAGAGGGTGGCAGCAACAACTGCGATGGGGATAGCAAATGGCGAAAACGGCGCATCATCTATCAGTTCCTCAGCGCTCACCATAGCCCTGATGGCGGACGCCTATTCCCATCTCGAGGCCTCCCACACCTATCTCATGTCGGTCGCTACACAAATCACATCTGCCTTCTCTGTTGAGTTGGTAATCATTGAGTGTGCTCTAGCAGGCGTCTGTTCGTCGGTGACCTCCCTAGCCAAGATTTTGGCCGTCCATGCCCGGAGCAAGGCCGCCCATGCCCGTCTCATGGCGGCCTTATCCAAAGAGATGGTGCCCGAAGACTGCGAGATGCTGGAGTATGTGGCAATGGATCTCCTTTCCCGGCTGGTTCGTTGAGCGAGAGCTGGTCATCGAGGAGGGGGCGGAGATCGACGAATGCTAGGAGGAATATTAGTCTCTGTCTAGAGCGACAGTGTTTTGTTAGAGTAATGTTTAAGTCAATTAACTAATGTTTATTAGTTGCTCGATTAAGTAAGTGTGGGCAGTGTTGTTGGCTCTTTTGTGTAGTACTCAAATTTTCAAGTGTTGTTAAACTAAGCAATGACCAATGTAACAAGGGAAATCCAGACCAAAATTTGCCGCCGTATCCCCATTTTCTCTTCCAAATGAACATGAAATGCAAGTACCGTGTGCAATGTAGTATCCGATATCTTACGCCGGAAGCTTGGAGGCCAAAATTTTCATGTTCAGTCTCATCACATACGGGATAAACAATAGGATACCTTTGTGTTATTGAATATCGCACATAGTTATGGTAATGGTATTGTGTCCGATGAGACTATGTGCGCTACTTTTTTTGCACCGAACGAAATTCTGGGCTGTCGCGCAAATATCTACCTCCCCCGCCCCTCATACCAACCAAAAGTCACATTTCTCATCCCCCTGCTCCCCCCTCATTTCCTAAGTTCAAACCTTCACTGCTTGCTTGTAGTGTCACCTCCTCACCGGTGATGCTCCTTCCTACTGCTCGGCCTCATCCCGCTAGTCATAGTTAGTTAATCCAAACCTTCCCCATACCCCCTCCCCACTCCACCCCCTGCTCCTCCATTCCACATGGCCGACCGCCGGCGCGACACATTTTGCCAAAATCACCGGCCCACCCCCCATATAATCTCCATCGAAAGACATGGTGAATACAGTATAGCCAAGATCTCAAGGAGCACCTGGTAGTGGAGAAGCAAATGGCGACCGCACGCGCAAATGAGGTTGCGATGGCTGCCATGTGTGCTAAACCCAGATCTTGGAGCGGCATCTAGACGTCGAGGCCACCGTCGATGCCTCGCGTGCGAACACCGCCATGCGGTTGGCTGGTTTTAATAACATCTTATTGTGTTTTCTCCAGGGCTACGTTGTTGCCTTCGACGACAACTCTGAGTTGTTTTCTCGGCATGCCTGGGCTTTCCTCAACTCCATAGCAGGCAGGCTGGTGTCGGATAGGCTAAGGCAACTCACCACTTCAAGGAGGGCACCCACGATGTGGAGGCCTCGCCCTCGTCCAAGCCCAGCATTATCGATATCTCCAACGACGAGGAATATCTTGTTTTTAAGCTTAATTACTAATGACCTGTGTTCAGCTAGCCACGCCTGTTACGCATGTTTGTTTTACCTGCTACATGTGCTGCTCCTACCTTTCCTTAAGAAACTCTAGTGAAATATGCAATGTAATGCTAGTATGCAATCTGATCTTCTACTACTATGTTGTATTGTGCAATGTGATGCCCAGTTAACTCTTTGATTCAGTTGTTTTGGTGATCATCTGCAATGTGATGTTCAATTATTGTTGGTACAATTTTGTTTTGTTATGCATGTGAAACCTACAATAGCTATGTTTCATAGTTCTTAGCACGCTTGGATTTTCCATATGGCTTGAATTCATATGTTGGACATGCAATGTGTTTATCTTGCATCACAGATTTTACTGATCAATATCTATTCTTAAACACGTTACAGGGGGAACAATGGGAGACACTGAGGGTTACCATCGAGGTTTGCACTTTCATGATCCTTTGGCTAATAGCACATTATTGTGCAATTGCTAGAACCATTCTAATATTTAGGTTTCTAACAATAATTTGGTCTTGCACATGTAGGTCCTACCGTAAGAGGTTTAGACCCACTGTTCGACCCATTTTGCATGTCGGGAAATGATGTGTTCATGAATATCAGTCAAACAAGAAACTTAGAAAGATTGTTAAGATAAAGAAACTTGCGACGAAAAACAACAAGTTGTTTATCTGCACAATGAAGAAGACATCAGTGAACTATAGGATGGTATTATCTCTTTTACCTTATTTGTTTTCCCTTTGTGACATTTCAATTTTTAGAAACACAATTTACGCTTATCTTTGTTTCCTGTCCTTTCCAAAGCAGTTCATCGATGAGTACGTCTCAAACCACATGTATGGTCAAGAGGCGAGGAAAGTATTCATATAGCACCCACGGTATAATCTTGAAGTCTTCCTCCAGAGCATGAAGGATGGGCGGGCAACCATCCACAAGCACTTTCATAAAGTTGCACGAACCTTCGACATCAATGAAGGCTCAATATTTGCCTTCCGCTTCAATAGTTTTCTAGACGAGATTCATTTGTCTATTTACCGTATATGATGTTATTTTCCAAAGGTCTTAAATGTTGCATGTGAAACTCGGTCCTATCGTGTAATTGGGTAGCTAGTTAGTATATGCATATACGATGTTGTACTCTGATGTATTTCAATTATGAAATCCTGGTTGACATAATACAAAATAAATATATTATGTGCTTGATATGAAGTATAAATTTGTTTACTAGCTGGATTATAAATAATAGAGCAATTAGCCTGATTATTGGGGTTTCATATTGTGGAAGGTTTGGCATAGAACACTGATAGCGATGACCTCAACAAACCCACACGCTTGCTGGAAAATTGACGTGTTGGATCAGTGAACAATCACACACGATTTCCGAGTGTAGACTGTGTGTGTTAAAAAAACCATTCGTAAACGTTTTCACATAAAACATGTGTGTGATGGATAGCCCTATGCCAAATAGTTTCTTCTAGGCACCGTGCGTGATGGCCACCCCTAACACAAACGATGTTAAGTAGAAAATTGCGTGTGATGTACGATACATACAGAAACATATGTTTGGGATTCACTGCGTGGGATGATATGCACATATCACATGATTTCTCCTAAATACCTATTTGTGATAGTCCATGCAATCTCACACAACATAATTTTGCCTATCGTGTGTGACCGTGAGCAGGCATCGCCAACGGGTTATTCATGTCGTTCACGATAGGCCCCCACTATCGCCCACACATGCAAGGCGATGGTTTGAAACTATGTCATGGAAAGGGGTTAAAAACCGTTTGTATAGCAGGCACCTACACTAGTGTCGGTCTCTTACCACTCGGTTCCTATCCACCATCTTTTGCGCGATGGTAGATCTAGCATTGAGCAGCAGAGGCCGGCAGCCAGTTACCTCGTAACCTTTGGGGTGAGGAGGACTCCGATTGCGGTGTTCTTTGGAAGGCCGACTATCATCGAAGGGTCGCTTGATATACAGACCACCTCTGAGAGGAGGCGTCCAAATGACATCGAGTTCGTCATGCCAACGTCCTTCGTACGGGCCTCTTAGAGGAGGAGGAGAATGCACGTGCTTCCCATATGCATGCAGGCTGTGAGCGGACTAGACCGTGTCTGCCCGCACGGACCTCCTGTGTATCCGTTGAGACGACTATGAGAATTCCGAGTTCTGCTTTAGCGCAGTCTTCAACAGAGCTTGGATCTATCAAATACCTTCCTCGTTGTCGACTCGGACGACTGAATAGATTTAGCAATCCGAGTCGCCGCATCCAGGTTCTCTATTGGCGTGCGCACCATCGGAACTTTGGGTGATTGGCTATTCTGGAACAACAGACACCGCTGGCTAGTGGAACTCGTTCTTTCCTGTGATGCGCGTTTGTCGAGCGACTGCTAGAGTCGCTCAAGCCGCTCGTGCTCAACCAGTGTGGCTTGATGCGAGGCCTCCAAGGCTATCTCCTCAAGAGTAGTCCCCGTTATCGGACTGAGAAGGACTTCGTCGTCTCTCCTCCTCCTTTCATCCCAGCTCCCGAATGACAGGTTGGGTAACATAGCCGCTGGTTTTGCCGGCGTGGCAGTCACCATCTCGACCATGGGAACCACCCGCTGAGTACCCGGGATGTCTATTGTTGGTGGTGTTGGCCATGAAAACTTCTGCAACGTCTCCACTGCTCTCGAACTCTGATTCGTTAGTCAACTCATCCCCCAAAGAGGGGGAACAAGTCGACGGTGGGCTCATTGGAATCAAGCATGACCACCTAGCTGACGGACGACTAGCGAGCCATGCCATGCTCAACCCATCGCTGCAGTCGAGAGCATTCGGAACGCTTGCGGCGGCCTTCAGGGAGGCAGAAGGACGGGGAGCCATGAGGCTCCGACGGCTATCGTAGAAGTACACCATGTGCTGCTGCGCTGAAGTGTGTTGCTCCCCGTGCGGGAAACACATTAGGGTCCACTGATGCCTCGTCCAACCACGCTAAGCCGTCGGTGATGAAGCGTAGGGTGCCGAAGAGGAATCATACTTACCTGACTCTACCAATTCTGAAAATTTAGGAAAACGCAAATAATTTGCAAGTCAAGAATGTGTAAGAAATTTCAGAATTCTTCGACACTCCAGTAAATTCATAGAAATTCTGCACTAGACGTAAAAGTTTCTGTTTTTGCACAGAAGCAGACGTACAAGTTTCCACACTATCCTAAAGGCTTTACTTGGCACTTTATTGAAATAAAATACACAGAAAAGTAAAAGTGTTGGGTTGTCTCCCAACAAGCGCTTTTCTTTAAAGCCTTTTAGCTAGGCATGATGATTTCACTGATGCTCACATCAAAAGTAGTAAATTAAACATGCAAGAGAGCATCATGAACCTCATAACAAGCACATGTAAGTCTAACCCACTTCCTATGCATAGGGATTTTTTGATCAAAAATTTATGGGAGCAAGAATTAACTAGCATCGGAAGACAAAACAAGCATATCATCAAAATTTGAACACATAGAGAGGAAACTTGATATTATTGCAAATCCTACAAACACAAGTTCCTAGCTCATAATAGTTTTCGGTAGAATCATGAAGGAATTAAAAGACATAACTATCACCTAAAGCATTCTTTTCATGATGCACAAGCATAGAAAATTTATCACTCTCCACATAAGCAAACTTCTTCTCATTCATACTAGTGGGAGCAAAGTCAACAAAATAACTATTATGAGGTACTTGATTGACATAACCACTTTGAATATTAAAATCATGATGACAAGTTTCATGGTTGTCATTACTCTTTATAGCATACATGTCATCACAATAATAATCATACATAGGATTCATGCTATCATCATAATAGTTTTGCTCATCAAAACTTGGGGGACTAAAAATATCATATTCATCAAACATAGCATCCCCAAGCTTGTGGCTTTGCATATCATTAGCATCATGGATATTCAGAGAATTCATACTAGCAACATTGCAATCATGCTCATCATTCAAGGAATTCTCATTAAGTATTTTCATAAATTCTTCCTCTACCAATTGAGCAAAATTTTCTGAACCATCATTTTCATGAGAGACATAAAAAGACGAAACAATTGGTGGAACCTAAAATCCATTTTTTAGTTTTCTTTTATAAAACCAAACTAATGAAAAACAAGAAACTAAAATATTTAATTGCAAGATCAAAAGATCTTCAAGCACTCATCTCCCAAGCAACGGCGCCAGAAAAGAGCTTGATGTCTACAACGCAACTTTATTCTTGTAGACTAGGTTGGGCCTCCAAGCGCAGAGTTTTGTAGATTGTAACAATTTTCCCTCAAGTGGATGACCTAAGGTTTATCAATTCATAGGAGGTGTATGATAAATATGGTCTCTCTCAAACAACCCTACAATCAAATACAAGAAATCTCTTGTGTCTCCAACACACCCAATACAATGGTAAATTGAATAGGTGCACTAGTTTGGCAAAGAGATGGTGATACAAGTGCAATATGGATGGTAGATATAGGTTTTTGTAATATGAAAATATAAAAACAGAAAGGTAACAAATAATAAACAATGAGCAAAATGGTATATTAATGCTTGGCAACAAGGCCTAGGGTTCATACTTTCACTAGTGCAATCTCCCAACAATGCTAACATAGTTGAATCATATGATCATCCCTCATCGTGCAACAAAGAATCACTCCAAAGTTCTTATCTAGCGGAGGACAAATAGATGAAACTGTTGTAGGTAGTAGAACCACCTCAAGGTTATTCTTTCCGATCAATCTTTTGAGCTATTCCTATAAGTGTCACAAACAGCCCTAGAGTTCGTATTAAAATAACAACAATGATACATATATATATCCACCATAATGTCACCTAGATTGTCCAATGTCACCTCAAGTATCCCAGGGTAAATTATTCAACATCCATCAAACAATCTCAGATCTATCATTTTCAATCCAACACAAAGTACTTCAAGGAGCAACCCAAGATTTCTATCGGACAACGTGGTATGAAAACATGCAATCAACCCCTATGCATAGATCCCAAGGTCACCCGAATCTGCAAGTTGATGCCTTAACATATATCAAGTGAATCAATAGAATACCCCAATGTCACTACGGGTATCCCATGCAAGACATACATCAAGTGTTCTCAAACCAAAATATTCAATCCAACATAACAAGATGTCAAAGGGAAAGATTCAATTCATGACAACAAGATGACAAGGGAAGAACACCATATGATCCAACTATATTCATAAAGACCATGATACATGAAGATCGTGCCATCTCAAGAACACAATAGAGAGAGGATTGAACACATAGCTACTAGTACAAACCGGTTGCCCTGAGGGTGAACTACTCCCTCCTCATCATGGCCTCCGTTGCGATGATGAAGATGGCCACCAGATGATGATTTGCCTCTCCGACAGGGTACTCGAATGCCTCTAGATTGGTTTTTCGTCGATATAGAGAGTGGCGCCGGCGGAGTGAGGAGTCTCTTTATTTCTGGAGTTTCTAGGATTTATAGGATTTTTTAGCATTGGAATCACGCGCAACTAAGCCACATGGGCCCCACAAGCCATCAGGGCGCCACCCCCCAGGGGTGCGCCTGGTTGCCTTGTGGTCCACAGGTGGCTCCACTCTGGTCATTCTTCGCTCCAATGTTGCTTATTTCCTCCATAAAAAATCACAATAAGTTTCGGGCGATTCCGAGAATTTTCATTTTCTGTACAAAAACAACATCACGGTAATTCTGTTGAAAACATCGTCAGTCCGGGTTAGTCCTAAATAAATCATAAGTGCATCAAAACCATATAAAAGTATTGTAAACATAGGTAAACATGGCATGCATACTTCATAAATTATCGATACGTTGGAGACGTATCAGTACCCGGAGTACGCATCCAGGAATGACATGCCTTCATATCCGGCGGTAGAATCTACTATTTGGTCTATGCGCGGCAATGGGAAATGATCCTTTAAGCACTCTCGATTGAGGTGCTTGATGTCGATACATATTCGGAGAGAGTTTTTCTTCTTCGGCACCATGACGACGTGGGCGAGCCACTCAGATTGGTACACCTCACGGATGAACTTGGCAACTAAGAGCCGAGCAACCTCCTCGCCAATCTCTTTGCACTTCTCTGTGGAGAAGTGGTGCAGGTGCTCCTTGGCGGGCTTCATCATCGGATCAGCGCAAAGTCGATTCTCAACCAGCTCCCTGAAAGCACAACATGCTCCCTTGGTGGTTTTGATAATTCATGACAACATGCATTCTCTCTTGGACTAATACTTTTATCTAGTGCATTTCAGATAATAGTCCTTGGAGAGTTGGGTTGGCAAAGAGATTGTGGAATACCCCAAGATGTAATGAAATGGATTGGCAAAGCTTCAAGCAAGAGGACTCTACATTTTATATTTGTGAGGAATCACCTTGAGTCCATAGGAAAGCCAATGATGTGAAGTTTGATGAATCTAATGGTTCGCAAGTCAAACAATTGCCAAATGATGTAGGTGATAAGGACCCTTCGGAAGCTATCCTATATTTACCCATCGGCAAGATTCGTCCCATGGAGGTAAAGGAAAGTACTTCATCAACTCAAGTGGAAGCCCCTACTTCACGACAAGGTGAACCACAACATGACATGGAGGCATCCACAAGCAGCACATGACAAGATGAAGAGGAGGAGGAAGTACATCATGAAGATCGACCACAACCTCCTTCACCACCACCTCAAGGAGATGATCACGTTGACAACAACGAAGATGAAGGAGATGATGATGAAGAAGAAGCTCCACCATCCAACAATCAGAAGCTGGCCCGAGTTCGAGCACAAGTGAGCAAGAACCATCCCCTAAACCAAATCTTTGGAGATATCCAAACCGGGAGAATGACTCGCTCTAAAACTTGTCTAACTGAGCATTATTCATTCATATCTATCATTGAGCCTTTGAAGGTAGAACAAGCTCTTGAAGACGCGGATTGGGTGAACGCCATGCGTGATGAGCTTCACAACTTCGAGAGGAACGAAGTGTGGACACTCGTGGAGAAGCCTGAAGATGAGCACAACATCATCGAAACCAAATGGGTGTTTCGGAACAAGCAAGGTGAAGACGGTTAAGTCATATGCAACAAGGCACGTCTCGTGGCCCAAGGATATACACAAGTCGAAGCTATGGACAATTGTGAGACTTATGCCCCCGTTGCTAGACTTGAAGCTATTTGAATTCTTATTGCCTATGATAATCACCATGATATCACGCTTTATCAAATGGACATTAAAAGTGCCTTTTTAAATGGTGAAATTGAAGAAGAGGTTTCTGTGAAGCAACCACCTGGTTTTGTGTATCCTAAGAAACCTAATCATGTTTGCAAGCTTCGTAAAGCCACTTATGGTCTTAAGCAAGCCCCTCATGCTTGGTACAAATGCTTAACGAAGTTTCTCATTGAAAAAGGTTTTGAAAACAGTAAAATTGATGCAACCTTGTTCACTAAGAGAGTTAATGTAGAACTATTTGTGTGCCAAATCTATGTGGATGATATTATCTTTGGCTCCACTAGCCCTCAATTTAGTGAAAGATTTGGAAGGTTGATGTCCGACAAGTATGAGATGTCTATGATGTGTGAGCTGAAATTCTTTCTTGGATTAAAAATCAAGCAATCAAGAGAAGGAACTTTAATCTCTATAACTAAGTATACCAAGGACTTGATCAAGAAATTCAACATGCAAGAGTGCAAAGGTATGAAAACTCCCATGCCAACTAGTGGACGTGTTGATCTAACCAAGGAAGATGAACCGGTTGATCAAAAAGTTTATCGATCTATGATTGGTTCATTGCTATATCTATGTGCATCTCGACCTGATATTATGCTTAGTGTTTGCATGTGTGCTAGATATCAAGCTGCACCTAAGTAGTGTCACCTTTTGGCCGTGAAACGTATTGTGAGATACATGATACAAACACCAAACTTTGGCATTTAGTATCCCAAGGGATCTTCTTTTAACCTTGTTGGCTACACTGATTCAAACTATGCCGGTGACATGGTTGATAGAAAATCCACCTCGGGTACTTGTCAATTTTTATGTAGATCTCTTGTGTCTTGGTCCTCCAAGAAAACAAAACTCGGTATCTCTATCTACCGCCGAAGTTGAGTATATTGCTGCTAGATCTTGTTGTGCGCAGTTACTATGGATGACACAAACGCTTAAGGATTATGGAATCCATGTTAAAAATGTTCCATTACTTTGTGACAATGAAAGTGCTATTAAGATTGGTCATAATTATGTGCAACATTCTCGAACTAAGCATATTCAAGTTCGACATCATTTCAATCGTGATCATGTCGCCAAAGGAGATATTAATCTTAAGCATGTTCGTACTAACAAGCAATTGGCTGATATCTTTACTAAGCCACTTGATGAGAAAACTTTTTGTCACTTGAGGAGTGAGTTGAACATCATTGATGCTTCAAACTTGAGCTAGACTCAGTCGGATGCTTGCATGGGCATGAGCTTTCTTGATACTTCCATGGTATTGCTAACATGATATCTTATGCCATGGAATCCTATGCTCCCTTTATTACATCTAACCGTTTGTAGGTACTTGGAAGAACTTCATTCCACGAGATTGCAACCAACTCCAATTATAAGCAATCTTGTCTTGACCCCTCTTGATGATGGAAGGAAGAAGACAACAAAAACATATCCTTGACATTTACTTAATCTTTATTGCAAAATCTCTCATTTGGTATCATGTCAAATGGATATACCCATTATTCTTCCTTGCATGACTAACCCTTGTAGGTAACGAATGTACTAGAACGAGAAGGATTTCTCCTAACTCTAGATGTTCTTCATCAACCTCGAGCATCCTCAACAAGTTCACCTACGAGCAACGTCATCAACATCACTCAAAGGTATGCTCTCATATCCTTGAACATGCTTTACTCCAAGTCATGAGCTAAAGCAACTCAAGAGATAAGAAGACATTAAAATGCTTAATCGAAAAATGGTAACCCCATTTTGAGCTTAACATAGAGTATGACCTATGATCAAGTATTCTTGATTGGCTCCTTAGTCAATATACTCTAATATAGGTGACCTCGTCACCGCCCATCATCTAGTTAAGATTATTGTGTGGTTTGTTCTCTATTTGCATGATCCCTCATAACCACTCAAATCTTCTCTAAGAAGATGTCCTTTTCTCTTTCCTTTGAAAATATTTTCTTCTTGACATTTTGAAAAACAGAAACTTGGTCCCCTTATTCTTTTCTTTCTAATTCAGCCTTAGAGTCGTCGACTCAGATATCTCGGTTCTACCGAAATTGCAGACAAGCTGCACTACCAAATCTCGGTACCATCGATCTATCTGCCGCAGAGTCACTGATTTGTTTTTCTTATCTTATCTTATTTTTGTTACTTCGATGATCCCTCATAAAAAACTCAGGGGGAGAATAACAAGCAACATTTAGGGGGAGAAATTCTTTATTCAAGGATCCCTAGCTCCAAGCAAAAGAAGTCTAATATTTGCCACAGGGAGAGAAGTTACATTCAGTGATTCCCTAGGTTCTTTTCTATGAACCTTACTTCCAATGACCCTTGTTCTCAAGGATCCCTTCCTTGTCAATGATCCTTGTAACAAAGGGGGAGAGTTACATGATAAAGGGAGAGAAGAACAAAGCTTCATGATAAAGGTTGAGTTACATGATTTTGCAAAGGGGGGGTTATGATTTAGGGGGAGAGGAGAATATCAAAAGTTCACACTTATATAAACAAGGGGAGAATACCAAAGTAAGGGGGATAAAAATCCAAGATCTCAATAATGTTCTTACCTATTTTATTTGACTTTTCACTTTATACTTTTCTCACCCTATCCAATCCCAATATCTACATGCTGAGATTCAGGGGGGAGGATGAACTACCACTTTCATATCTAAGGGGAGAAAAGCTCTAAAGGATTTATGCTAAAGGGGGAGACATATTAATCTTAAGGATTAACATATTTTATATGTTCTCTATATCTTGGAATCGTTTGAGTTCTATTGCTTTTGATTAGTAGAATACTCTTGTGTTTCCTAACATTGTTTTATCAAGTGTGTTTCTACTTCTAGAATGCTCAAGAACTCAACGTAAGTATGTGCATCATATCTTTGATCAAGATGATCTCTTGCTTCTTGCACATATTGTTTGCAAGAGTGAAGTCTTGAACGAGGATACAATGCATTCATATATTTTGATGCATATAGCAAGATACACATGACTCCTTATATCCCTTCATCCATATGTGTGTCCATGCATTCCAAAGCAACTATCCAAAGGACTACACACATTTAGGGGGAGCAAATCTAAGTCATGTGTCTCTCAAAGTATTCATTATATTCCCGCATATCTTTATTTGAAGCTTTGATTGTATGTTGTCATCAATTACCCAAAAGGGGGAGATTGAAAGCACAACATGCTCCCTTGGTGGTTTTGATAATTCATGACAACATACATTGTCTCTTGGACTAATACTTTTATCCAGTGCATTTCAGATAATATTCCATGGAGAGTTGGTTTGGCAAAGAGATTGTGGAATACCCCAAGATGCAATGAAATGGATTGGCAAAGCTTCAAGAAAGAGGACTTTACATTTTATATTTTTGAGAAATCTCCTTGAGTCCATAGGAAAGCCAATACTATTAAAAGGGGGTAAAGTTTTGTTGGTGAAACAAATGCTCATACGTGCACAAGTAATAGTCACCAAAGACACCCACAAACTCTCCCACCAAAGTCTGTCCCAAACACTCAAAATCGGTGCAACCAATATTTCCACCCCGGTGCCACCGATTCCAAACCCTAGACAGACTCAGCCAAACCCTAGCCTTTCGTACAGCCGACACTGCTTTCGGTGCCACCGAGTTGGGCTGCCAACTTTCTGTTACGCAAGTTCACAGTTTTGGTCCCTCCGAGATTGTTGAATCGGCGTCACCGAGAATGGGCATTCTGACCATTGGTCACCTTATCGGTGCAACCGAGATACCTATATCGGTCCTTCCGAGATTCAAAACTTGCCACCTTTTGGTCACTTCGGTACCATCGAGATTAACACGTCGGTGTCACCGAGATGGTCATTTTGTGTGTAACGGTTGGATTTTGGGGGATGCCTATATATACCCCTTCACCAGCACCTACTTGAGATAGAAGCACTCAGAACCATTCCATACATATCCTATCAGTTTTCTGAGAGAGAACCACCTACCCTTATGTTGAGTTCACGATCTTCCACTCCAACCATATGGATCTTGATTTCTTGCCTCCCCAAGTTGCTTTCCACCAATCCCATCTCTTCTACCAAGCCATATCTATGAGAGAGTGATTGTGTGTTGAGGAGTCTATCATCTTGAAGCACAAGAGCAAGGAGTTCATCGACATTACCGAGCCTATTACCTTTTGGAGGGTGGTGCCTCATAGATTGGTTAGGTGTAGCTTGGGAGCCTGCTACTTTGTGTTGTGGAGTGAACCAACATGTTTGTAAGGGCAAGGAGATTGCCTACTTCTTGAAGATCTATCCATAGTGAGGCTAGTCCTCCATGGACGTAGGCCATCATGGTATAGTCAAGGTTGCTTCTTCGTGGAACCCTCAGTGGGTAGAGACCTCCGTGGACTCTCGCGACTGTTACCCTCTGTAGGTTGAAGACTCCATGAACGTGGATGTATGATAGCACCACCTATCGGAACTACGGGAAAAATCCTTGCGTCTCCAATTGCGTTTGATCTCCACATCTCATCTCTTTACTTCATGTTCAATGTCTTTACTTTTCGCTGCTATATTTGTTGACATGCATGTGTAGGGTATATAGACTTGCTAGCCTTGCTAAAACTATTAAAATCTGCCAACCAATTAACTTGGGAAAAGGTTAGGTTTTAATTTACTGCTAGTAGTCTATTCACACACACCCTCTAGACACTCTTCTAGTGATCCCTCACTCCTAGGGAACACCCGGCATGTCAGAGGGTTTCCATGCGAAGATGTCCTAGTTCTCATGGACGAACTGGTTGAGTTGCCTTCCTATTTGTCATCAAGTGTGGTGGAGATGTTGGTCGGAGCGCCACTCGGATTTGTCGGGTGGATGTGGACTTGCTTCATCTCATCGGCCGAATGGAAAGCAGATTCCATGGCTGACTTCATCGACCTTAGCAGTTCTGTTGCATCCATCGTCTTCTCCTATTCGTCTGTAGCGACCCGACTCAAAATGAGTCAAGCCTCTGTGTGTTCTGTGCCATCCCTGGATCAGTATGCTGGCACACACGGTACATCAATGTATATATCAAAGTGCAATCACATGTAATTAACGTAAAGTTGATATATACCTTAAAATCTTGGCGGAAACAGTCAAAGGGGTGAAGTCCCAATAAACACCAACGGCAAGTTGAGTGTAGACCGTAACCCTGAATCGTATCTCTTACTCGTCGAAGAAGAGTATCTGCAACATGAGATGTTGCATCTGTGTAGGTCAGTACATTGAATGTACCGGCAAGATCACCATAGTAGAACAGAAGATAAAGACTATTCTATATGCAGTAGGGCTTTTTTGGCTCTGTGTCTGAGTTTTTGCATAAAAGCTGATGTTGTTTTCTTTTCCTACAACAAAGGAATATCAAGAGTTTCACTATAGAGTTACCTAACAAGACATGGTTCCGCCAACCGATGTCTTAATGTCCACAAATATCATAAGTTGCCCACAATTAATTATCAGTTCAGTGTTGAGAGTTCAGAGATAGATCCAAGTCCAGAGGCTCAAATTGTCCGTAACCGGGGACACGGCTAATCGATTAGGTTTAACTCTGTAGAGTGTTGTGTACTTTACCCACAAGATTCGTTCCCTCCTGGTAAGTCCTCGCACTGCCGGGTGTTTGAGAACAGGACAAACGAAACATGGTCTTTCAGAGTGTTTCCCTGACCTCTGTCAGTGCCCATCCATTCCTAACGTCGACTACATCTCATAGCACTGCCCAGCCAGAGTCACAACAAAGATCAACCAAGCCAGAGCCCATAATGACTTGTGGCTACATAGGTAAGCTTCCGGGCATGAAGTATTCATCAGTCTCTTTGAGTCTGGGTGAAGCTTTCCGCAAGATGTCATGGCGCTTCTCCATGCATCCCGGCCATCCACTGGTTACTCCAGGGATGCCCAATCAACCATCCTTCACCCAGTAGTGTGTATTGAAAACTTGTTTCTCGAGTCTCGAATGTCTTGAGGTCTTGAAGATGCAGGACTTGAAGATGCCTTCATGAAGTTGTCGTCTTGACGTAGAGTCCTCCTTCTCACGCCACTCACGAACACTCATACCAGCCCTGTCTACTTTAGCATAGCATAAAAATAACTAACGTTCCCGGGGCTTTACTAACAAGTGGTGGGTTCCTACCTCATGCATTCTACTCAACTACAAGAATTTTCAATAACACTACGGGAGGGATTTGTTGGAAGATATCACTACATGCAATAAAACATAGGTATGAACAAAATGGTCAAAGTGAACTTGCTTGTACTGTAGATGAAGATAATATCGCTCTCAAAAAATTACTTGATAGACTATTCGTCACTCTCCGGTGAAAATCTATATAATCAAACATTGCATTCATATAAGCAATCATACTAGCAATCAATTCTAACAATCAAAAAAGTAACACAAAACCAAGAGCAACAAGGTTGTGATGAAGGAAATACTTAAGACAAAACTCAAAACAACAAAGTTTCAGCAACTCAACTAAGGTTGGTTTTCTCTACAAGTAAATCCTATTTTTCAAAAGTAAAACACAAAAACAAAGGCAAAATAAAATTTAACAAAAGTATTTTAGTAAATATTTTACTTAGCAAAAAGAATTACTTTTGAAGAACAACTAAAATTATGAAAACAACACTCTACATAACATGGGTTTTCTAGGTAATAAACTTAACAACAATTAAAACAATAAAATATTAAAATAACAAAAAACAAAATATATAGCAACTAAGTTAACAGAAGTATATTTTATAAAACAATTTATAAAAATATTTTCAAATAAGAAATCAAACTAGCAATGAAATCAATTTGCAAGTTATTATGAAACTAGAATTGATTTCATGCTATAAAAATATAATAAATAACATAAAATAATTTTGGTTGAAGTACTTCTGCTAACTAACATTAAAAAAAGTAATACTTTCCAAATAATATAAAAGAAAATAAATGAAAACAAATTTAAAACAAAAGAAGTAGAAATAAACCTAAAAGAACTAAAACAGAATCTGTTTTGTTAAAAATACTAATTTAACATATTCTAAAAATTCTCAAATTCTACCTACTAATAACTAAGATCACTAAGGACAAGTAGCAAAAAGAATCAACTAAAAATATATATTTTAAACTCAAGATATTCAGAAAATAAGGTTTGAATCAAATCTGTTTTAAATTCAAATTTTAAATTATTCAAATATGATCAAACTTTATATCTACAGAAACTACATAAAATTTCTGACACGATGCAAAAAGAATCAAATTAAAACAATTGAAAACATAAAAGATATGATTAAAACAAAAACAGAACTAAATCTGTAAAAGAAACTAAAATAGAAAAAAAAATTATCCTAACGGACAGGGGTACACGTGGCGGTTTCTTATTGGCTATGGGTGTGTGCGCGTGGGTGCTAACGAGCGGACGGCCGGGCCTTAGAAGAAAACATTTTGCTATTTAAGTCATCTAATCTGGATCGTTGGATCCAGATCCAACGTCTACAGAGGAGAGGGGGTGAGCTCACAAGGTTAGGTCACCGGCGATGGAGGATTCCGGCGAGGCAGGGGCTCGGCGGTGCATGGGGAGGTGGCTCTGGTGGTCGGGGACGGCGTCTGAGAGGTCCTGTCGACGGAGGCGGACTTCCGGCATCCGTTGGTGGTGACGGCGAGGCGAGGGGGCGTCGGAGTTGAGTGGCACGAGCTCTTAGAGCTTCGGGAGGTGGCCCGCTCCGGCGAGGTCGTCGACGTGGGTGCTCTGGTGGGTCTGGGGTCTAGGCGTGGGGATGGGGAGGTGCGCACGAGAGTGGGGAAACGGTTGGTGGGCTCGGGAGGCGGGGAGGGGGTCAGGGGCGAGCGACAGCTCAGTAATGGCGCGGCGGTGACCGAAACTCCGGCGAGCTATTACGGCAGCGAGAGGGCATGGGCAGAGGGTAAATGGGGGAAACGAGGTGTGGGGTCGTCGGGGCTTGTATAGGAGGGGTCAGGGATGCTCCAGATGGCAAGGGGAGGGAGATCCGGCACGGTGGTCGCCGGCGAGGTAAGGGGAGCGAGAGGAGGGAGGTGACCGCGGGGTTAGCGGGATCGGGCGGTGGGACCACGCGGTCAGTGAGAGAGAGAGAGAGAGAGAGAGAGAGAGGGCGCGGCATCGGTGGCCGGTTCAGAGGGGTTTCGGGGAGGGGTTAAAGGTAGGTGGGCCGGTGGACTTTCCTAATAAAAACATTTTTCCTTTTATTAATTTTCAGAGCATTGAAATCTCATTAAGGCATTCAAAACCTTTCCAAAAATAAAGTTTTATATACCAAAATGAAGGGAAATAAATGCCACTTAATGAACATTTTTCCACCGCCAAATTAAATACTTTTAAAAAAATTATTTTCAGAAAATGCCTAAATTGGTTTTAATTCTTTTGCAATAAATTTTCAAATAACCCCCTGGGTTTTATGATTCAAAAACTTCACAAAATACCCCCTGGTTTGGAGTGTCACATTACTCCTCTCAAATTTTGTCAAGGGGTTTGAATTCTTTCAAACTTCAAATTGGAAATTCAAATATGAAAAGAACTCCATTTCAGGAATTTTCAAATAGTTTTCAAATTCACTTTCCAAATCTTTTTATATTGAAGAAGTCATGTCATCTTCTCTCACTGATTTAAAAAGTATTAAATTTGAAATCAAACACAAAGGGGAAAGTCATTTTATTCCCTCTCATTCAAAAGTTTTTTTCAAAAGTTTCAAATTTCACTCAATTTCAATCACTCAAGCAAACAAACATTTCATTCTAATATTTATTATAACATTCCAAATTTTGGGATGTTACATCGTCAAGATCGGCGACCGCTATATGCTCGTCGGCGATCTTAGAGCCCTTCTAGAGGCACTCCTTGGCGATCCTACGATTGCTTGTGACTGTGATCATGCCTCTTGGACCTGGCATCTTAAGTTTATGATACACGTAGCATGGTCAGGCCATGAAATATGCGTAGGCAGGCCTGCCCAGGATGGCATGATAGGCACTCTGAAAGTTGACCACCTCAAAGGTCGGTCTCTCTTTCTAGTAGTTCTTCTTATCGCTGAAGATGATGTTGAGGGCGATCTGTTTGAGGGACTGTGCTTTCTTTCCTAGGATTACCCCATGAAAGTGCATGTTGCTTTTGCTCAGACTGGACATAGGGATGTCCATTGCACTCAACGTGTTCACGTAAATTATGTTGAGCCCGCTGCCTCCGTCCATGAGGAGCTTGCGCAGTCAGACTCCATTGACGGGCGAATAAACAACTAACGCTTGCCGCTCGGGGGTCGGCACGTGGGCTGGGTGATCAGACTGATCAAATTTGATGGGCGTCTTGGCCCAGTCCAAATACTTTGTGGTAGTCAGAACTGCCATGTTGATCTCTCGATTTATCACTTTCGGTCAGCTTTTGCTCTTGACGTTCGTGAAAATCATTAGGACCTTCTCGATGTTGGGGTACCCGGAGGTGTTTGCTCCCTCTTTGTCATCGTTCCTTTTGTCCTCAAAAGGATCTTCTTGCATCTCCTGCTTTAGCAGGCAACACTACTGAGTGGCATGCTTTAGCAAAATTAAGTTGCCGTCCTCATCCTTATTGGTATGGATGTGGCAATATTGGTCCAAGACGTTGCCCTGAGAGCTGCTCGTTTTCTTGGCCGCCCAGTCTTTCTTCTACTTCTGCTTTGGCTTGTTCTTGCTCTGCCCAGGAACTGCCGCTGCATCTGCCTTGCCAAAGGACTCGACTTTCCTTTTCCGTTTCTTGCCAATGTTGCCACCCGATTAATGGACTTCAGCGGCACGGATCTTGCCATTTCTCAAATGGTCCTCTTCCTCGCCGTTGGCATACCGAGTGGCGATCTCCATGACCTGACTAAGAGTTGAGACGTCACACCGATCGAACTTTAAGATAAGCTCGCGGTATGTCAAGCCGGCCTTGAAGGAAAAAATTGACTAGTGCTTTGTCACATTCTCCACGGTGTTGTGCAGGGTGGTCCACCGATGGATATACTCACGAAGAGTTTTGTTGCTCTTCTGCACAAAGTGCTCCAACTCGGTCAGTACACCCGGGCGCTTGTAAGTGCCCTCAAAGGTCTCGGTGAACACTCGGGTAAGGTCTTCCCAATTGTAAATCCTGGTGGTGGACAATTGATTTAGCCATGCCCTCACTGATACCTCTCGCATGAGGGGTAGGTGCTTCATCGCGACAAAGTCGTCGCTGCCACCAATCTGAACTGCCACTCGGTAATCCTCTAACCACGTCTCCAACTTTGACTTGCCATTGAATTTTCCTATCCCGGTCGCCAACCTGTAGTTGGGGGGATCTCAGCTTCCCGAATGTACCTACTGAAGCATTCGAGGTCTGAAGGACCACGGCCACTCAACCGCTCCCTGCTTGCTCTAACTTTGTCAACCACGCCAGTGCAATGATGGATTTGGCGTTGAGCGTAGGTGCTCTACACTCTTTGTCTTTGTAGTCTCTTCGCTGAATGGGGCTGCAACGTCGGTGGTCCTCGAAAGGCCGCCTGTCGTCATAGGAGCGGTGTTCGTATGACACATCTCTCGGAGGGGGCGTCCAAGTGCGACGGTGGTCGTCTCTCCTTTGGTATACGTATAGGTCCCTCTGGGGTGGAGAATGTATGTGTCTCCCAGGCGCGAGTGGGGCTATGACCCGACTGCATCGTATCCGCCCAGACTAACTTGCTATGGATGCAGTTGTGAGACTGAGATACCTCCAAATTCTGCTCCATATTAGTCTTCAGAAGGGTTTGAATCTATCGTATGCCTTCTCCGGCTGTAGAATCAGACAACTGAATGGAATCAGCAATCCGAGTGGTGGCGTCCAGCTTCTATAGTGGAGTGCGCATCACGTGGATCTTCCGCGGGTGGTCGATCGGAAACAACCACCTGCGGTGTTGGTTGGTACTGGGTTGCTCCTGGGCCGCACGGTTATGGTGTGACTTCTGGACCCACTCGCACTCGGCTGAGGTGGCCAAGCGTGTGGCCTCTAGGGCAATAGCCTCTCGGTCCTTCCTTTGCCTGAGCTCCTCCTGTTGGTCCCGGGAGAGGAGTTGCGGGATGTAGAGGTCAGCGGCATTCTTGTCGTGGCCGCTCCCACTACGCCCACGAGATGTCCCATCATCGTATCCTGGGGGACCCCCATTCCTTTCTACCATTATAACCTCAAGAGCAAGTTCGCTGCTCTCGTAGTCGGAGGAGTCGGAGGAGTCGCCGTGCATGGAAGAAAATATGTCGAGGGTGGGATCGTTTGAATCGAGCGTCGCCACCTGCTCGACCGTGGTCTCGCGAACTACATCATGCTTAATCCAGCGATGGAGTCATGAGCGCTCGGAGCGCTTGTGACAATGTCCAGACGAAAGGGACGGTGCCACGCGGTACGGGACCGACGGCTGCCGGAGAAGGACTCCGTATGAAGATGCACGAAAATGCACCGCGCTGCAGGCGGGCAGCGTATTTGTATCCAGCAAAGAGTCCTGCAGGCACGCTGAATCGTCAGCGATGAATCTGAGGCAACCAAACAAGATCTCTCCGCTACTGGTTAAGCATTCATGATGACTGGCAAATCACCACCTACGTCGAAAATCGCTAGATCTCTCCCTAAGGTCGGAACCAAATGTTGTTGGCGTGATCGGTACGAGTGAAGGGCAGAGCCTTACTACGGCACATGTGTCTCACTCAGATTTTACGAGTTCGGGCCCCTCTCGGAGAGGTAAAACCCTATGTCTCGTGCCCGGAGGCTTAGTTTTCTCTAGGGGGTATCTGATTACATTGAATGCTTAACCCTTGTCCAGGAGCTTGGGCGTGGGTTATATAGGGTTCGCCTAGACATGTCGAGCGCCATTACAAGGGCCATTAATGAGAGTAACTACAATCATTACTAGAAACTACAGCCCTAAGCACACGCGTTACACGTAACAGTAGCCATGACTATACTTAATGTATAATGTTACACCCTTGGACGTTGGAGTTCCCACGTCTCCCACGTCTCCTCTCTCTCTCTCTCTCTGAGTGAAGGAGTTTGTCCGACTGTAGGGAGAACGTCCGAGTGACCTTACGGATTCGAGTGGACCCTGGTCCGTCATCCGAGTGCAGTTGTAGTCGTGAGACTTTACCATCTGTGTGGGGCCTTATGTGGATCGTGGATGTCTGGTCAGTGACCCTACCACTAGTAGGTGACCTCATCACCCACCCTTGACTGGCAACTGGAGCATTTCTTTTTTATCTCAGTTGGAAGTCCACCATTCACTCACGAATTGGCTCATAGCTTGGTTCATCCCAATTGCAAGTCGACCATTGACTTGCAAATGGGCTCATAGTTTGTCCCAATTGTGTAACAGCCCAAGTGCCCCTTGCCAATCTTGGGTGATGTATCTCATGTGGACCTCCATGTTTGCCATGTGGTTGGATGAATTAATATTTGTTTCATGTCATTCTTGCATCATGCATCATGATCATCATATATTGCATAATAGTTCTTGCCTTGTTGCCTTGTGATTGTGGTGTGGTTAGAGTGGTATGTGTGTTTGGAGCTACCATGGGAGTGGGGTGTGTGCTTGTGGGGTTAAACACCTCTTCCATTTCAACATCTTAGAAAAAAACTTTGCTCTCAGTTATCATGACATCAGTTTTAACTTGTCTTATAAATCTTTAAAAATGTCCTGTTGCTCAAGTTAATTGTGCTAAGTGGAGTAGGTGCGCTCTTTCACTTATTGCTGCTAGTGTTGTTTATGTGTTTAAATAAAACAGCAGGTAATATTAATAAAAGGAATTAATTTTCTTAGGTTAAAAGTGCCTAGTTCATTTTTATTAAATAGGTGCATTTAATTTAGTGTCAAAATAATTTGGTTTGCAAAAGTATCATTTTTATTCTCTGTGGGGTATTTGGTTTGTTTTTCAATGGTTTTATTTAATGAGATATTCAGTTTCGGGAAAGAGAGAGAGAGTTCATGGGCGATGGGCCTTCTTCCCCCCACCCCACGCAGCCCATCTTGCCTTCGCTCTGCAGCCCAGCAAAGCCCCCCCCCCCCTGATGGCTACCTGTTCGTCGTCCCTTCTTTACGTCAGCGTTAGAGAGAGGGTGAGAGAGAGTGCGTCCGCCATGGCACGGACGTAGAGACAACGTTAGGCCCCGAGCCCCCTTATAAACTTGCCGACGTGTAACCCTAGGGATCCCTATCCCATTTCCTCCCTTCTCCTTCCCCCACCGCCGTAGGTAAGCTGCATCCCAAGCCTCGCTGTCGCCATGTACTCGGTGCTCCAGCAGAGCTCTGCTCGTGCCCGGAGTTAGCCTTCCTCGCCGCAACTCCATCGACCTGGTGCGCGGGAAGGGACTCTCCCCGTGCTCCTCTTCTTCCTTGCCGGCTCGTGGGACGCCAAGGAGCCACTCGTCATCATCTTCTTCCCCTTCTTCTCTTGCCGTTCGGGAGCAGAAGCATGCCAAGCTTCAGCCGCTCGTAGTCATCTTCCCAAGCCCCTTCTGACGCCATCGGCTTGTCCAAGGTACGGTGGTATGACCCCTCCTTCATTTCCCTCGTCCGTAGCTTCGTTGGCGTCTCGTGCTCGTAGATCCGCGCATGCCAAGGTTGTGCCCGCGCAGCTCCAGCAAGTCGGTGTTTTTCGTGTGTGGGTGTAATGCTAGTTGCTCGTTGCATCGCCGCCGCGCCCGCGTCTGCTGGTCATCTGCTCTGCATCGCCTCCCGCATGCCCCCTCTTCCCTCGCTCGTTCATGCCCTGCCTGCATCGTGCAGCCTTCGCTGTTGTTGTCATGCCCGAGCCGAGAATGGGCTCATGCTCGAGCTCCTCTCTATTGTGTGTGTTGCCTCTAGTTGACCACGGGATCGGCATCCCCTCGCCTCCTGCAGCACCCGCCGGTGGTCTTCCTTGCCGGAGTCCGCCGAAGCATCCATCGGCGTCATCGCCATCTCCTTTGTCTCGAGGAGGAAGGAAGCCCCGGTTTTTCTCTGTTTATCTTGCGTGCGGAACCCCCTTCAGTCAGATGCCGAAGCATAGCGCAGTGGTGCGCGCCAAGGGATTCGACCAGGAGGTCGCGGGTTCGATCCCCTTGCGCCCCCTTTTATTTTTTCAATTAGCACGCGCACGCATGTGTGTGTGGTGATGGATCTGGTTTGGCCGTGCCAGATCGTGTGTGCGTGCGTGCTTGTGATGTGTGGCCCTCTGTGTGTGTGTTGTGAGCTGTGTGTGTGTGAAGTGTGTGTGGGCATGACAAGTGGGCCCTGGCCCCACTTGTCATCCACAGAGGGGCCCTGGTGAGACTGCCAGGTGGGACCCCTCCTATGTTATTTATTGTTTTATTGTTTTATTTGTGTTTTATTAGATTAATTCCATTTCTGGAAATGTCCAGATCTGGACTAGGCAATTTTGGCAATGTGCAAATAGGGTAAGTTTTAACTTATGAGGGTGGCATGTTATTTTCGAGCTAGGTTTTTGGGAGCCTTGCAAATGCAAGCATAAGGGTTTGATATGTGGATTTGGGGTAGAAAAATCCCAGGAATCCATTGGTGTGATTT
This sequence comes from Hordeum marinum, assembly GCA_022496015.1. Lineage (NCBI taxonomy): Eukaryota > Viridiplantae > Streptophyta > Magnoliopsida > Poales > Poaceae > Hordeum > Hordeum marinum. The sequence goes on from CM039678.1 coordinate 152,130,383, forward strand.
GTTTTAGTTTTTGAGCAAGTTTTACAAAATGTCATATTTCTCCAATATGCCATTTTGTCAATTTTGTTAGAATAAATGCATGCATGCTATGATAGTTGTGTCAACATGAAAGTGGTAGTGTTTTATGAGTATTATGCCGTGGTATCTTCTTTTGACATGATAAACTTGCATATAAGTGGGTTTCTTGCTCCAAAGTAGCTAATAAAAATGGTGTTGTTTTCCACATGCTAAATATTTCTAAGTCTGAGAATCTGTTAGTATTTTTATGCCATGTTGAGTGGATGCTACCAAGTGCTCTGTTGTGTTCTAGTGTTTTGTAGTAGATGTTGTCCTCTACCATCCTGTTAATTTTCATGCCATGAGGTGGTCTATAGCATCATTATTTTCTGTTGTCAATTTGCTATCAGCTTAACTCAGATTCCAGAGAACTATGAATTTCACTAAGTCCCTAGAATCTGTTTCATTATGTCATCTTGTGAGCTTCATGCTTAGTGATCCTTGCTTTCTTTCAAGTTTGTGTAGTTGGATGATTTGTCAAGCATGTTATGTAGTTTTTGTACATGCTTTGTTTGAGGTTGAAAACATCATGTATCTCTACATAATTGTTGTGGAAGTTGCTATGTTACTGTTTGGGGCAGAATGTGTGTGGTATTGTTTTGTGACCTGTGGGAGCTAGGCTCCATTGTTTTGCTTGATCTTTGTCTCTATTGTGGCTAGTTTTTCATTTCCTAACGAGTGGCTACCATGGAATACCAAGGAATAGCCCATGGCCTTCCTTGTCTTGTATTTTGCCTTCATACCTTGTCGTGAGCGTAGCGTGAGATCCGTTACTCCGTTTCCTACGTTTTACATATGAACTTGCAACGTTTTTGCATGAAGCATCCATATTTTCCATGATCATGCATTTTCAAATAACTTAACATGAGGTTCTGTCCAGAATTATAAATAACTTAACTATTGCACGAGAAACATGACTAGCTTAGGATTGCCATGTTAAATACTTCAAGTGAATCATGCATCATCTTGTTTGTGCATTACACCTTGGTTGTTTGTTTATTGTTGTTGTTCCTCTTTGGGTAGACGCTAGTGTTGAACCTGAGTACGAGGATCCAGGAGAGTACCACTACAAGGACCCAGCTCTTTGTCCCTCTGAAGAACCAACAGGCAAGATGATCGTACCCGGATCCCGACACTATTTTCGCTTTGCTAGATGTCTCGCTCTTATAGTTACATTTGCGTTACCTACCACTTGAATGTCAAGCCTGCTACATTACCATGATAGCCTCTAACCCCTCCACTACCTAGCAAACCTTGCTTGGCTAAGTTACCGCTGCTCAGCCCCTCTTATAGTGTTCTTAGATGCAGGTGCATGTTGTTTCCACGTGATAATATGGATATCTGGAGATATCACAATATTTATTGCTATCTAATTTAATGCACATATATATCTTGGTGAGGTGGAAGGCTTGGCCTTTTGCTCGGTGTTTTGTTCCACTTGTACCGCCATAGTTACTTGTTATCGGTGTTATGTTTCCATATTTTACGCTCCTAACATGCTCGGGGTTGTTATGGGGACCCTCTTGATTATTCGTTTAAGATTAAAGCTTGTCTGGCAAGACCCAACATTGGTACTATTTTCTTAACAACTTAATAAAAATGCATAGGGATTTGCAACCCCATGGATAATTAATCAACAACCCCGGCCAGTGCTCCTCATGAGTGTTGGTCCAAACTAGAGAACTGTGCAGGGCCAACCCGGGGCAACTCGGGAGATTTCTATCAGGCCTCCGTACGCGTCGCTTATCCGATCGTGTCCTGAGAACGAGATACGCAGCTCTTATCGGGTCGACACGTCGGGCGGTCTTGCTGGACTTATTTTAACTTTCTCGAATGTCTTGCGCGAGGAACTCCGATCTTCTTCGGGCTATCTCGAGGTGTCAGTTTTCCTTTGGAATTGCCTAGGATGTTCACGAGATCCGTGGTCGAGGTTATTCCCACGGCGTGTGGTTAATTTGTGATGGATTAGTTGGAGCACCCCTGCAGGATTAAATCTTTAGGAAAGCCGTGCTCGCGGTTATGTGGCAACTTGGATATTTTGTTTAACACCCGGTTGTAGCCAAATTAAAGTAAACTCCAATAAAATACACCAACTGCGTGCGTAACCGTGATCTTCTCTGCTTGTGAATACGAACCGAGAGAGAACACGACGGGGTTATGATTGACGTAAGTAGGTGTTCAGGATCACTTAGTGGTCATGGTAGTTCTCGATCGTCTTTCGTAGTCCATCATATTTACATTCATGTTCTCGTAAGATAGCCACCAAATCAATGCTTAGTGCTTGCTGTAAACTCAACACTTACCCCATCCAACCCATAAGCTTACATAGTTTTGGTATCCGGGTTACATGATTGCTGAGTCCACTGTGGCTTACAGATTACAACAATACAGGTGCAAGTGTTAATGAGTCCATGCCAGATGATGTGACCCAGCTCCAGTGAAAGTATGACAAAGAACGTGATAGAATGTATGTCACGTACCCCGATGAGTAGAGTGGCCATGGTTGTTATTCGTGGGATTACAAGGCGTTTTTCATTGCTTCTTTTCTTCATTTGATTTCATCCGTAGACGAACCCTGCCTTCTGTATGATGATTAAATATTTGAGTCAACTATAAGTTAGCTTGTGGCGAGTGTAAGCCGACTCATATACCTTCTTTTCATAAATGTATACACTGCACTTGCGAAACGACGAGATGCGCCTCTATCCCTGTCGAGGCCCTCCGTGCATAAATAAGGATAGGCGCGCATCTTGGGCGTTACAAATTGCAAGTCCATCCTCGATTTGTAACTAGACATGTGTTTTGATTTTTATCTCAGTTGCAAGTCTACGCTCGACTCCCAATTGGGCTCTTATTTCGTTTTTGTCTCAAATGTAAATCCACCCTAAACTCGCAATTGGTCTCAAAGTTATTTTTGTCGCCTCAGTTTTGGAAGTCCACCTTCGGCTTCCCACTAGCACCGCTTTTTTTTCTCCCCTCATAGTTTCAAGTCCACCCTCTAGGATTTTGACTTTTGAAAAATGTTCGTTTCTGGAAATAGTTCAAAATTTCAAAAGATGTTCTCATTTTCAAGTTGAAGACAATCTTCGGGAATTTTATTTTTTCTTAGTGGCTTTCCTTTCCTTTTAATATTTTTTCGGAAAAAATAGAATTTATTTTATTTTATTTTTCTTATACTTTTTGTTTCCTTTTCTTTTTAGTAAATTCATTGTTTTTCAAAATGTTCGTATTTAAAATAAAAGGTTGGGGATTTGAAAATTTCTTTGGTTTTCCAAAAATTGTTCAGGTTTTTCAAAAAATGTACGAAAACATCAATATAGGTTCTGTTTTAAAAAAAAAATCCCCAAGCTTAAACAATATTAGTGTTTCTTGAAAATAAGTTCAAATATTAGAAACAATGTTTCTTTTCTTATAAATTGTTCATGAAAGCAAAAACTGTAAGTGTTTTCATTAAATAGTCATGTTTAAAAAAACGAATGTTCAAAACATGTACCCAATTTTCAAAACTGTTCACAAATTCAAAAAATATTCATATTTAATTAGAAAATTTATCATTTTAAACAATATTCGGGCATTTCAAAAAACATTCCTGTTTATTTTGTGATTTTGGGGGTAGTTTTCGTGTTTTCAGAAAATGTTTGGAAATTTTAAAAATTATTCAGATATTTAATAACATATTTAGGATTTTTACAATAGTTCGTGTTTTGAATTTGTTTACGCAATTACAGAATTACAAATATTGGTCACACTATTTAAATTTCTTTGGAGTTCCAAAAATTCATTGTGTTTTAGAAAACCGACATTTTAAAATTGATCAGTTTTTTCGATAATTGTTTAAAAAAGCTTTCAAACCCGACGCTACAATGAGTTCTTAAAATTTTCTCATTGAGTATTTGTCACCAACACTGTTTGTTCTAGTGCCTATAAGGACCTGTTCAGGAGTCGATGGTTTTGTAGTTCACGTCCTGTTAGGCGCAATCTATTTTTTCTACGAGCTTTTGTGCTAGATCGTGGCCATGGCTGGACAGTTGAACGTGGTTGTGGTTTGTTGTGTGCAGCAACAAGAAACTGGGTCAGACTATTAAACCAAATAAAATAAAATGGCGGGAGGACCATAAACTGTGTTAGATGTAAGATAGTCAGACCCTTTAATATATCGGTTGGGGTGTAACTCAGCTAGCTGAGTTTTTGTTTCGGTCTCATTCAACCTTGTCACCCGTCGGATGTTGATGCAGCGATTCACGTTCTCTGGGGAACTCCTAGTTGGCGCTGAAGATTAAGGGAACTGGCTCTCACCGCAGTCCTTCGTGGGCCGAATGCGACGCACATAGAACTCTATCCTGTAGCGCAAAACTTGCGAGTAAATTACTCCTTCCTTTCCGATTTATAGGGATCATTTTAAAAAAATCAGATTTCCATTATATTAGGTTCATTTTGAGTCTAATTGAGATAAAGTGCTTTGAGTCTCACGTCATATTTAATTCATAGAGATAAGAGAAAGGAAATTAGTGGCTATACATGCAACTTTTTTTACATGTATCATGCAAATCCAATAGGAGGGGGGATGCTATATTTATTGTCTCGAAAATTGAATATGTGAAAAATATTTCATTGGCTAGTTACAACTTGTGCCATCCATTCAAAATTCATCATGGTTGATGAGATTTCAGATTTGATCCCTATAAACTGAAAAGAAGGAAGTAGCACCCTTTTAGGAATCGAACACACAAAGTTACACTTCTATAAGTGTTCGGCTGACCACTAGACCGGCTTAACGCTACAGATTAAATTCATCGCGAGCGTCATAAGAACAAGTGGTGTGGTACTATTACAGTTTACTTTATAGATTAGTTTTTTTTAATTTATTGAATACAGTATGGGAAAATGTGATTTCTTTTTGAAAAATTGTTAGATTTCAAAAAGAGTCCACAAACATGTATAAAAAGTTCTCGCATTTCAAAAAGAGTTCAAAAACACGTAAGAAAAGTTCGTATATTCCAAAAAAGTTCACAAAATCAAAAGAAGTCTGTGTATTCAAAAAACTTCACCAATTACAAAAAATATGAATTTGAAAAATTTCATGCAATTTCAAATAAGTTCACAGATTTGAAAAAAAAGTTCATCGATTTTCAAAAGAGTTCATTGAATATGAAAAAAGTTCACTGAAATTGAAAAAAAAATCAATGGACTTGAAAAAATGTTTATTCATTTTTTTAAGTTTGTAGAATTTGTAGAAAGTTTCATCAATTTTTAAAAAAGTTCATCAAATTTGAGAAATAGTTCATTAAATTTTAAAAAATCTGTGGGAAGCCTACCCAAAGCCATCTAGTTGAGAAAAAGGAAAAGGGGAAAAGGAAAAGGAAAAAGGAAAAAGAAAAGAAAAAGGAAAATAAAAAGAGAGAATACAAAAACGAGCAGGTTCATTTTTAGGATATCCCGCTCGGTTGGCGTGGTGGTTGCGCCAGCGTAACTTCATCGAGGGGTTGCGGATTCGAATCAGATCTATCACGCTTTTATTTTGCCAGAAACACAGGGTGCATAAAAGGGCCCTCAACCATGCCCATCTCATGCACCCTAAACAGGGTGGAGGCAACCATGCTGGCCCTGACCCTCATAAAAAAAGTTCAAAATTTCAAAATTTGTTCCAATTTTTAAAAAAAGTTCAGAATTTCGGAATTTGTTTAAATTTCCAAAAAACATTCAGCATTTCAAAATTTGTTCCAATTTTAAAAAAAGTTCAAAATTTGTTTAAATTTTCAAAAAACATTTCGAATTTCAAAAATTGTCCCAATTTTCAAAAAAAACAAAATTTTGAAATTGTTTAAATATGCAAAAAATGTTCAGAATTTCAAATGTTGTTTAATTGTCAAAAAAAATATTCAGGTTTTATTTAAAAAAATTAAAAAACATTCAGATGTTCAAAAAAATAAATTTTCAAAAAATGTTTAGAATTAAAAATTTTGTTTAAATTTTCGAAAAATGTTTAGAATTTCAATTTATGTTTTATTTTTTATAAAATATTCAGAATTTCGAATTTTGATTAATTTTTAAAGTTATCAGAATTACAAATATGTTTAAATTTTCAAAAAATATTCAGAATTTGAAATTTTCAAAAAACAAATCAGCATGTCTAAACATATGCAGGCTGCCAAACAAAGTCTTGGCTCAGCATGTCTCAGTGCATACATCACTGCCAAACAAAGCCAACTGCATGGACTCAGCATGTCTACACTGAGCATGGTTGAGAGAAGAACAACTAAGCTAGGTCTATACATGCTACCAAACACACCCTGAGCCGACGAGCGTCGGAGCCGTGTGGTGGCGGCCCCGTTTTACTATTTTTGCTCGCAGGACGTTTAGGTTTGTTTTCCTTACGGCCCGTCGCAGAGGTAAGGTGACGGTACATTTTTCGTTTGACAAGAAGAGTAGCAGCCCTAAGTTAGTCCGGTGGGCGCATTTCTTGCAACATTTTTTTGTTGTGGGTTAAGTTTTTTCATATTTATATAGTTGTTCATTGTTTATGGTTGTTGAAAGCGCTTAAAGTGTTTCTTTTTAAGGGATTTTTAGTTAGTGGGGAAGTTTATTCTTTTGTTTTAGTTTTGTAGGCTCTTATTTATTTATTTTTTGTTTTTTCAGAGTTTATTTTCAGATATATGGGTTCATAATAAGATTGGGTTGTATTTTTTTATCTAAATAGTGTTTGTGAGGGGCTAAAAATAATAGTTTTTTTTCCTACGAAGGAGCTTTTTCATGCATGCGTTTTTAGTTTTTTACCTTTTCCATTTTTATAGATTAAATGATAATTAATTAATTGTTTTCAATTTTTTGTATCCATGTGCCATTTCAGATATTTTGTCTATTCGGACCTCCACACATTTCCCCCCTTTTTATCTAGGTCTTTTTCTCAAAGGTGGGCATACTATAATTTCCAAGGCAGAGTCACATCTACAATATATTTTTGTATACTATTAAAAGAGTTCAAAAAAATTCAAGTGTTTTCTATGGGGGATTAGTCGCAACCACACCTTTTCAATGGCGGAGACACAATCACACTTGCCTATAGAGGGTGAGGGTAGCCGCACCCGTAACTACAAGTATTTTTAAGGGGAGGTCACAACTATATTCGTCTATAGGGATAGTCACGAGGAGCAAATGCATGGTTTTCAAGATAGGTCGCAACTGCACTTACCTATAGGGGTAGTCATAACGTGTAATTGCATGTGTTTTTAAGGTGGGCGCAACTACATTTCTCTATAAAGGGTAGCCGCAACTATAAGTTTTCGAAGGCGGAACGCAATTGCATTTGTCTATATGGGGTAGTCATAACTGCACGTTTTTCAAGGCAAGACACAATTGTATTTGTTCATAAGGGGTAGCCGTAATTGCATATTTTTCAAGGCGGATTGCAACTGCATTTATCTACAGGAATAGTCGCAATTGCACGCTTTCCAACATAGAAGACAACTACATTTGTCTATGAGGAGTAGTCGCAACTTCATGTGGGCGCATATGCATTTTACTATATGGGGTAGCAACCATACATTTGTCAAGACAGGACGCAACTGCATTTATTTATAGGGGTAGTCGCAACTACACATCTTCAATGAATATAATTGCATTTCTCTATAGGGGTAATCGTAATTGCACGTTTTTCAAGACGGGACACAACTGCACTTGTCTATAGGAAATAGTCGCAACTGCATGTTTTTCAAACCCGTCCGCAACTGCGTTTGTTTATAAGTTAGTCGCAACTGCATTGGTTTATTTGTTAGTAGCAACTGCATGTTTTTCAAGGCGGGACACAACTACACATTTTTGCTTTTCCTTCAAGGCGACTCTTTTCTTTTCTAAAGAGAGGGGCAACAGTTACATGCAAGCAACATTGTTTTTTTTTGACCTTTTTGTATTTATTTTTGTGTTTCTCTTCTTTTCTACAAAATTGTTTGTCAGGGAGAGCTTTGTGATATTTTTTTGCATTTTTTATTCCTTTTTAAAACCAAATATTTGGTAATGTCGATCAAGCATCTACTTCTTATAGCGTTCCTCAGAATAATAATAAAATACGTATTGGTATCCAAGATAGAATAGGGACACCCGGAAAGACAGAAATACAGGAAGAGAAGAACGGACGAACGCACAACACGGGCGGGCGTACATCGAAAAGGCCGGGGTACGACACTAGTCGTCGGCGTAACGGCCACGGCCGTGAGCCTCCAGCCTACTCGCCACTAGTGCAGCCTGCTTTCTTCTTCTTCTTGTAAGTGCAGAACCATCACCACTTGATTGTTTTTGCGTAACAACAACCACTTGTTGACATGTCCAACATCTCGTACCCAAGCAGGCTGTAGGTCTAAAGCACACAAAATAATAATGAAAACAGAACAACCCAATACAAAGAACCCCTGGGCTGTGCGGGAATTAAAAGTCTACTTTGGGAAACAACAGAAAACATGGACTTAAAAAAAACAGGCTAGGACAATTAACTAGTAATGCTGCAGAGACGAACATTTATGCGACTTTACGGGGTGAGTTTCAGCTGGCAAATGGTAATTAGATTAAGGGGAGTGAGAGGCCCTACCCATCTGAAAATCAAGGGAAGGACATGTTTAGTTGGTTAGGAAGAAGCCTGTAGATATATGTAAGACTCCGTGCGTCTATCATTTTTGATAATTAACACATGACATCATGTTACATCAAGTGAATGAGACCATTTTATAAAGTTTTAAGCACTCCCTTTATATACACTTCCTCCGTCATATGATATAAGGACGTTTTTGATATTAGACTAATGTAATCCCTTTATATACACTTTCTCCATCAGGTGAATGAGACCACCTCTTTGCCGATTGCCCATTCACACCTGGTGTTTGGGGTTACCGCCTGACAAAATTTCAGTTTCCATTTGATGCCAGGCGAAATATCAACGCTCCTTCTTTGCTTGACTGGTGGCTGTTGTCTCTAGAAAAAATTCCTAACCGGAGGAGACAGGCCTTCTCCTTGCTGGTGATGGCTATCTGGTGGGGCGTTTGGAAAGAACGGAATGACCGCATCTTCACTTATAAAGTTTTTCCTTTTCTGAATGTTTGTGATCGAATTGTACTTGAGCTACGCACTTGGTGGACTGCCAGCCTTAAGGGTGCACAGTGGCTGGGAGATCACAGTTAAGAGAGTTATGTTTCTGGCAATGTAATTTCCTCCTTTTCCTTTTCCTTTTTTTTACCTTGCACAGCAACTCTGTAACTAGCAATTTTTACCTTATCTGGAAGCAGCGACCTGCCTGCATTTCGTCAAAGAAATAATATAAAAAACGTTTTTATATTATGAAACGGATGAAGTAGTTTTTGAATCCTATGCCTGAAATCTGGAATGTGTTGACCGCATTGGGCGTCATTTACGGCCCGCTAGACAAAACAAGACATCCTCGCTCGCCTAGCCGATCTAATAAACAATAAAAAGCAGATCAAATCCATTGTCTATGTGGGCCGTCGCGTCGGAGTTGACATTACTAGCGAGTGGGGTGAGTTCGAGTTGGACAGTTATGCTACTCCTAATGGAGTTCAACAAGTATGCTACGCTACTGGCCTAGATTAAGATTGTCACGACCATAGCGTTGGAGAGTAGGTTTCCTCGAGAGTACGTGACAGATCTGGAAATAAAATGCTCATTCTCGAATGTCTGGAATGGTGGTTGACTCCCGTTCACTCCCTAAATCTCGACACGCCTGTTTAGCACTCAAGGTCAGTTCGGAGCTCTACGCTAGCTCTGTTTACAGCTCGGAAAGTGCTCACGGCCTCGTACAGGCGCACCTGTTTAGCACTCGAGGTCACGTGGAATCCACCATCACAAGTGTAAGCCGCATAGTAATTACGTACCGTGCAACGCTAACTAGTCACCACCGTCTTCGATCGTCGTCAATGGTATCACATCGACATGCTACTTCCACTTGACACGAATGAATGTTCATGAAGCAGCAGAAAGAAGAATCCGTATAAATATGCTCATTCATACTACGCATCATAAACATAACGCTCATGATCCGTAGTTCGTTGGGATAAATGTTAACACTGATGATGTTTCATGGAGTCAAGCTACCATCGATTGCCCATCACAGCCGCCACTGGCACTATGTGTTCCCCGCCGCCGTCCTCACGACGTGCCTTGTAGTCGTCGCGGCGATGAGCCTGCCCGGCCGCGTGCCGCTGATGCCGCCGTTGCTCACGGGCACGACGAGCCATGGACGAGGCGTCAACAGGTCCTGCGACATATTCAAGGGCGAGTGGGTGCCCGACCCGGGCGCGCCGAGATACACCAACGAGACGTGCCCCGTGATCCACGGCCACTACGACTGCATGCGGTACGGCAAGCCGGACTTCGGGTTCGTCCGGTGGCGGTGGCGGCCGGACGGGTGCGAACTGCCGCGTTTCGACGCGGCCCGTTTCCTCGGCGCCATGAGGGGAAAGTCCGTGGCGTTCGTCGGCGACTCGCTCGCCAGGAACCAGATGCACTCGCTCGTGTGCCTCCTGGCGCGGGCCGAGCGGCCCGTGCCTTGGACCAAAGCGGGCTACGTCTACCGCTACGAGCGCCACGGTTTCGCCGTCGCCGACTTCTGGTCGCCGTTCCTCGTCCGCGCCGTCGAGACCGACCGGGACGGCCCGACGCGAGGCGGGGCGGTCCTGTGGAGCCTCCACCTGGACGAGCCGGATGCTGGATGGGCGGCCCACGCCGGCATGTTCGACTACATCGTCGTCTCCGCCGGCAGCTGGTTCTACCGGCCCTCCGTGTTCTACGAGCGCGGCCGCCTCGTCGGGTGCAGCGGCTGCCTCGCGCCAAACGTCACCGACCTCACGCTCCGGTACTCCCTGCGGCTGGCGTTCCGGAGCACGCTCCGGGCTGCCGTGGGCGCGCCGGGCGGCCGCTCCAGGACGGTCATCGTGCGGACGATCTCGCCATCGCACTACGAGAACGGGACGCGGAGCGAGGATGGTGACTGCGTCCGGACGCGGCCGCTCCGGCGCGGCGAGTGGGAGATGGACGAGGAGCAGAAGGAGATGCGCCGGATACAGGTGGAGGAGTTCGCGGCCGCGGAGGCTGCGGCGAGAGGGAAAGGGGTGAGGATGCTGCTGATGGACGCGACGGAGGCCATGGCGCTGCGGCCGGACGGCCACCCGAGCAAGTACCGGATGTGGGAGCCGGAGAAGTTTAGGGTGTCCCGGGACTGCCTACACTGGTGCCTGCCCGGCGCCATGGACGCGTGCAATGACATGCTGCTTCACATGCTGATCGGTTAACTACGTACTATAATTCTTACTATTATTTCCGGTCAAAATTCTTACTATTATTACTGCTAATTAGCTAGCTCGGTAATTTGATGGACTGCATATGTGCTTCTAACTATTCATTCTGAAGCAGCTGGCAATGTTGGAAAAATATTTCCTGTACGCAAAAGGTTATTTTCTAGATGGCATGCAAGAGAATCTACAACCACGGTGGCCAATTGATTTCACGTTTCATATTTCCGTTCTCACAACTGGACACCTTAATTAACACATCTTAAATCCATACATATTCATATAATTATGTAGGCGATGCATACTCATCTTACACGTACTACATATAACCAGCGACGGATCCAGGCCCCTAGCAATTAGTTGGTTGTACGCACAATTACAATATTTTGCACTATGTTGACACTATACATACGCTGTTTGCCTCAAGCGTCACTTCAACCAGGCACCACTATTGCATATATCATGCTATCAGACTATCAAAATTTGACATGTCTAGCTATGGTGGAGAAGATCATTCCCGGCTGCCCTTGCCCTTACAGGCGCCATTGCCGTCCTTCTTGCGAAATTACGGTCGAAGACGTGGTACGGATCGAGCCGGATCTGCTCGTCGCCGGAGATGTCATCCTCGTCTTTGTCCTCCTTCTCCTTCTTTGGTGGACAATCCGGCCATTTCGCGGACAACCCGATTCTGCTTTTGAGAGAGGGCGTGAGTGTTCCTTCGTTGTCACTTCTTCAGAATGCTTGCGCGGATGGCTTCCTCCTGTACGGCCGCCCGCGCTGCCGCATCAACCGCCTCCACCGTCACCATGTTGGTAGCGAGTCAGCCCTCGGCGGCCCTTATCCTCTCCTTCCCATGGCAGGCACACCGGTCCCGGTGGGACTCATACTCCGCCCGCCCGGTGATGGGGAAGAAGATATTTTCATGTTGATAGGACCGTGATGATCCAGCCCCGGTGGACCTGAGCGTCCGTTGAGCTGATGCTATAGAATTGCGCCGGACAGATCCTGTCGTCGCCCGGGCGCTGTCCTCTCGGGAGCGGCGGAATGCAATGCGGACGACCATTGCGTCCTCCAACCTGCACGGGATGACACCCCAGTCGACGGATCCAGACATGTCGAAGTTAGATCTGCTGCCCGCCATCCTGGAGATGGCCGAAGATCACCGGAGGTGAGCTCGGGTGACAGAGGGGGTGGAGGGGAGTGGAGTGAAGTGGGTAGGATTTTGTCTGGCGAGCAGACGGGGAGGAATATATGTTGGGTCGGGAGGGCCAAAGTGAGCCGGGTCCGATGTGGCATACGCTCCTAGGCGCCGCCCTATATTTCGGCTAGATATGAGGGGTGTTGTTTAGCCCGGGCGTTTGAAACCTGTTTGAGGCGCCCGTCTGAATCGAAATTTCGTGGTTGGTCAGTGGCCGGGCCGTCCGGACGTTTGAGATGTGTTGGGGTCCCTGGCTGTAGATGCTCTAAATACCTTTTTTTAGAGAAAAGCAGTAGGACTCTGCTGCGTATATGTTTATTAATTTTAGTAAGATATATAGATGTAAACAAAGTTCTTAGTCCCGTGACGACATGCAAAATTTGCAGCTTTGAGAACCAACATGTCATTGTTTTTCTGAACAGTTGAGGGATCCCAAAGATTTATTCATCAAAACCCAGAGTAAATCACACCTTACAAAAAGAGCCTAAAGAAACAAAGACATACAACCAAGTCCCTGGACATATGCAAGAAGGACCTAGCACGGAAAACAGAAATGTGATCGGGTCCACCATCTCCATGCTGGAATCACCTCGTCGTCGACAAGGAACAAGCCACTTGGGGCGACAAGGGCGCCTTACATAGATCCATAGCTACCAACGAGAAGAGGAATCACCTCCTGATACGTCTCCAACGTATCTATAATTTTTGCCTGTTCCATGTTGTTATATTATCAATCTTGAATGTTTTGCCATTATTTTATAGCAACTTCATATCATTTTTGGGACTAACCTATTGACATAGTGTCAAAGTGCCAGTTGTTGTTTTTGCTTGTTTTTTCCTTCACAAAAAATCAGTACCAAACGGAGCCATGATTTGCTGGTCATGGGAAGTTTTGGAGATTTTTCGTGGACCAGAAGAAACGGGATGGGCCAAACAACCACCAAAGAAGGGGCCCAGGGTGGCCACCCTCCACCTGGGCGCGCCAGAGGCCCCTGGCGCGACCTGGTGGAGAGTGCCCACCTTGGGACTCCCCTTAATGACTATTCACCCTATAAATTCCCAAATATTCAGAAAACCCTAGAGGAGTCGACGGAACACAATTCCAACCGCCGCAAGTTCTAGAACCGTGAGATCCAATCTAACACCATCACGAAGGGGTGCACCATCTTCATGGGTGCTTCTCCGATGATGTGTGAGTAGTCCACCATAGACCTACGAGTACGTAGGCAGTAGCTAGATGGCTTCCTCTCTCTCTCTCTATGATTCTCAATACAGTGGTCTCTTGGAGATCTATTTCATGTAATGACTTTTGCGGCATGTTTGTTGGGATTCGATGAATTTGGAGTTCATGATCAATTTCTATCCATGAATATGATTTGAGTCTTCTTAGATCTCTTATTTGCATGATTACTTATAGCCTCGCTGTCGGTGTCAAAACCGGCGGATCATGGGTAGGGGTCCCGAACTATGAGACTAGAATCGATGGTAACACGAGACGAAGGGAACACGGTTTTACCCAGGTTCGGGCCCTCCTATGGAGGTAATACCCTACGTCCTGCTTGATTGTATTGATGATATGGGGGTTACAGAGTTGATGTACCTCGAGATCGAATAGGTAACCCTAGATGAGTTCTTCTCTGTCTACAACCTAAAACCCTCCGGCTTATATAGACGCCGAGGGTACCTAGGGTTTACACATGGTCGGTTACACGCCGGAGAGATAAACATGCCTATTCTCTACATTAGACGTGGAGGACAAGCCATGATTCCCGAAGCTTCCTTCCTAGAGACCGGGCCTTCGATCAATCCAATGTTCGGTATGCAACCCATACAGTCCGGCCCATAAGAAACAGGTCGGCTTCCCGAGGACCCCGTAATCCAGGACTCCCTCAGTAGCCCCCGAACTTGCCTCCAACGCCCAGGGTCTTAGCTTCAGTCGCTTCGTATAATAAGAGCCTACGGCTTGCGAGGTGAGTTCTTCCCGCAGAGTTTAGTTCGGCCTCCGATGATATGTAGTTTTCCGAATAGTGGCGCATCGGACACCATGAATAGGTTGGCCCTGAAGGACAAATGTCAAGGGGTAAAATAATGTCCCCTGACGACCTTTCCGACAAAAGTTCATGGCCCACCACGACCGCTAGGCCCGTTGCAAAAACTCGATTCGCAGTTTGAGGCCGTTTTCATCAACATGATCTATCAATGCACAGATCGTGCCCCGTTTTATACGAGATATGTTTAATCATGCGCATGTAACAACACGCACGTCTTGGGAAGCGGAGGGATTCATAGCGCAACAAAAGGGCGGTCAAACAGTGGTAAGCCTCATAAAAGGGAAAGAAAACCCCAAGGCCTAACCACACCTCCAATTTGCCTCCTCTACTTCCCCATTCCTCCGAGTCTCCAAAACGCAGATCTAGGTTTTCCATTCCCCCACCCTTCAAGCTCATCCATGGCAACTGGGAGGCGTCCACGGTCACCGACCAAGACATCCAGGACCTCAAGGACGACGGCTACCTCTCTGCCAACATCTATCACCGCACGCCGGAAAAGGGCCAGGTGATCCCCACTCCTAAGCCAGGCAAAAGGGTGGTCTTTATTCCCCACTTCATCTGGGGACTGAGCTTCTCGCTCCACCCCTTCGTCAGGGGGCTCATGTTCTTCTATGGCCTCGACTTCCATGACCTCCCATCGAATCCTTTATGCACATATCAGCCTTCATCCTCTTCTGTGAGGCCTTCTTGCGAGTCGAGCCACACTTCGGCCTTTGGCTCAAGGTGTTCAACGTCAAGCCGAACTGTGTCGTAGGCGAACACGCAGACTGTGGCGAGGTTGTTATCAGCAAGCTCCCCCGCGTCGGATGGCCATCCGGCACCTTCATCGACACCATCAAGATATGGCAGAAAGAGTGGTTTTACATCACCAAGCCAAGGGAGGAGGGCCGAACTGCACCGGCCGAATTCAGATCCGGTCCCCCCACCAGATTGACCTCGTGGCTCCACAAGGGCCTCGACTGGGGGTCGTACAAGGAGGTGGACAACCTACAGAAGTGCATCGGCTCCAGGGTCAGAAACGACATCGCGTTGACCAACGTGGTCCAGGTTATGCTCCAGCGACGCATCCTCCCCTGCCAGCACCGGGATTCTCCCCTATGGGCTCATCGGCTCGACGAGGAGCCCATGATTCATCACCTCTTCCGCACTACTCGAGAGAAATTGTGGAAGGAGCTTTTCAAAGCGCAGAAGGATTGGTCAGCCGAGGAGGAGGATCGGGGTCTACACGCCGATAAGCCTTCTACCGAGGTATGCCATAGTTTTGACTGATCGTCTTTATTTCTCATAAGGAAAATCTAAGCACTTCTCCGACCACTTTTGCAGAAATGGCTAAGCAAGGCCATGGGCATCAATTGCCCGGTGCCTCAGCTAGAAGACATTAGGTCCAGGCTGTTGGCGGAGATGCTCGTCGAGGCGCCCTACGAGGTGCCAACGAAGAAGGAGAAGAAGAAGAAACTAGGCCGAGAAGGCATGCGTACATGGGACTAGCCAGAGGCTGTGTCCGAGGAAAACCATGCCTCCTCGAATCAAGAGGAGCATGAGGATGAGGACGAGGTTGAGGGGGAGGGCGATTCTCCCCTCGCAAGAAAGAGGGTAGTGTCATCGGACGCCACGGAGGGAGTACCTCCTCCCACCTAGAAGAAGACGTGTTAGACACATGTAGTCATGTCCGATGATAGTTCGGACTAAGATATCGAGTCCGGTGACTTCGAGAGGGTTCCACGAAGGAACCCAAGGGTCAAGCCCCCGGCTCGAAGGTAAGGATCCGAAGACTTCTTCAACATTCATCAGTAAATTTAAAGTTTACTAACACGCAAGTACTTATTGATTTTGCAGCCCCCCGCGCATCCTCCCCATCGATCAGGTATCGGACGGGGAAACCCCACCCGCCGAGCTAGCGAAGAGCAGGAATGCGTCGCATCCCACTCCTCTGGGTGCTGCGAAGGACATCGCGAAGGTGTCGTCTCAGCATGCTCCTATGGAGCCTGACACCTGCGGCGGGGGAGACGACATCATGGTCGAGGCTAATGCCTCGGCCACCAAAGACCGGGGGGCGAACCCCCACCCGGATACTGAGGAGGTTAGATGAGTGGCTGCTCAGTCCCCTTCAAGGACATCTCTGGATTGCACCATGCCTCCGGAGGTAATGGTTCAGACCCCGGTTGGTGATCGGGTTATGCAATCACCACCGGCGCCACCGACCAATGGGTGGCCGGTCATGGAGGAGGTTCTATCGAGCGCCTCCATCTCTGAGGAGCACCGCACCCTTATGGGTGCGGTGTTGCAGAGCATTCAGTCCGTCGACAACGGGTTGAAGGAGGCCTTCAAGGGTCACCTAACGGGTTTTCAAGTAAGCCACACGACACTCTTATTTACAAAATGTTATTTATTTTTATGATTATATACATGGCAGCCCCTGAGCCCTAGGTAAGTTTGAAAAAACTTACCTAGGGGTCAATCATGGATCCGATTCTGAACTATATACAAATTATTTGTTCGGAATGTTAGAATAGCCCCTATGAGGGCCGGACATATGATCGGATTGACGACAGTTCGGAAGTACATAAACCATGTAACCTGATAAGTATTTGTGTATTACAGGCTTTGTCATTGGCGGCGGTTGTGAATGGCGCCGATCTGGACGAGCTGAATCGGAAGCTCAAAAGCTCCGAAGACGAGCTTGATGCTCTCAACAAAAGATTTGACGAGGCGCAAGGTAAGTTGAAATCAAAATCCGAACACCTTTGCCAGAATACTGTCGATGCAGTTTTTTTTCATAGTGTTAATGATCACACAACCTCGACGAAGGAGGTGGAGAAACTCAAGGCCGAGCTGCGGCAGGCAAAGGATAAAGTGGCGATTGAGAGGGCGGCGTCCGGACAAGCAGCCACCGCGCTTTTGGTGTTAAGAGCCACCAGTGACAAACACGAGGCACGGGTGCAGGAGATCCAACAGGAGCTCAAGGACGCCAACCACAAGTGCGAGGTCCTTGAGCAATAAGGCAAGGAGCACGAGGCCGAACTATCCACCCTAAAAACTGATCTCCAAAAGGACCGGGTGGATAGGCAGTTCTTTGAGGAGCAGGTCCGCCAAGCAAAAGACATAACGGGTGGTAAGCCATACTTATTGCAGTGTGTCTTTGGGGATAGCAAGTTCAAGTTGCTTACCCAGGTGTGGAATTGCTCAAGCGCCTCCTCCATCCTCCAGAAGAGCATAGCGGACGCCAATCAACTGTATGCGTCACAGGAAGAAGGAGATGAAGCTCGTCTATTCTGGACACTGTTCGAAGCTCCCGAGCGCTCTCCTCTTCTTGTCGAGCAACTGAAGCAGCTAATGGAACTGCACCGGATGGCGGAGCCGGCCATGAAGGATCTCTGCATCCACTTAAGGCCCGACGAGCCACTACCAGGTAGCTACTTTAGCCTGGTGCAGATGTTGATCGCTGCTTCGCCTCGCCTCGACACTATGAAGCGCTCCTCCTACATCGAGGGAGCCCGGATGGCCGTTGCAAAGGCCAAGGTGCACCGACCGGGGCTAGATCCTATGAACATAGCCACTGCCCCACCGCCTCCTAGGAAGGAACATAGGCGCCCCGAGCTATACTTCATCGGAGTAATGGAAGGCGCTCGGGCGATAGCATCGCAATGTTCGAAAGATACCATGCATGAATAAGTTGTCATGTGTCCGAAGACATTTTAAAGTTTTAATGTTATAATTTATCATGCTTTCAATGTTTTGCATTCCTTTATAACTCCTATGTGGCTGTTTGAAACTGAAAGATGCGAGTCGTCGGCTTCCCATGTAGATACTACATGGGGTGTCTCTACCAATGCACTATGTCCCTTAGCCGAGTTATCGAAACCCAAAGGCGGTAGAGTGCGGCAGACCAGGCAATTAGACCATAGTGATTTATTTCTTTCACTTAGTCGTAGGGGCGCGAAAAGGACTGTGGGGGCCTAGTGACTAGCCCCCGGAGTGTCGTGATGTTCGGATGAACCACGGCTAAGGCCAACATCACATGGTTTGCATGAAGAACAAACCCCTCGTACAACACGGATTATCCTCTGACGAGGATTTAAGTATAACACTTCAAACTCGGATTCACAGACCGGCTCTCACATACTATGACAGTCAATTTTCGGCTTTCTCCCCTGAGGTGCTTGACTAGACTATCCGGAAACACAATCGCAGGGGGTCTCCCTTTGCCCTTTTAGCCGAACAAGTGGAACATAAAGGGGCAAGCACAGGAGCCGGGAAACCCAACTATTGACCCAAGACATAGTTCGGAACCAATGCATATAAAGTGAATTCCCAGACGCCGAACGCATAATAAGTTGTACATAAGGCGATTTTTTATTAAACTCGATCCCCGGTCTATTTTCTTTTTTATCGCAACATACTGAAAAGTTTCACAAGAACTTGGAGAAACAAAAATATGTGTCAAAACGGATAAACGAGACAAACATGTGTAATGTTGTTATATTTTTCTCAACAACTCTTATTGCTCGGATTGCCGAAGCAACTACTTATAGGTATAAAAAAGAAATTATATAGGAATGGTTGTACCAGGGGTCTTCGATTGGTGACCTTACGTCCTCGATGTGCCCTGTCGCCAGTCTACTCCTGCCCTTTGGCGCACCTCAATGGGTGGTACTGTTCGGCGAACAGGTCTTGCAAACAAGGTCTCGAGAATTCACCGAATTATGGATGAGCTTTATGCCTTTGGCAAGCCTTTTGATGTTACCCGCATTGTGTCCGAAGACATATTCATGGTAGTAGTTCGGACCAGCCGAACACCCACCTTTGTTTCCCCACTGCCACCCATGGAATTTTAAGTGCAAAGTTGTGTCTCCTTGGCACATACTTTGTTGGTCCTAGGGTTGTGTGATGGGGGGCGAGTCCCTATTTAAGGGGAGGGGAAGGTTCTGAGAGTTCAGACTGAAGATGTGCTTGCTTCCCTACCTTGCGTGCCTTTACGGCAGATGTCGGAGCTTGCCGACCGTCTTTGTAATTAAATTCGGTCGCCAGGGCCAGCGCATGTTCCTAAGTTCGAAGAGAGCGCTCTGAGTTGTCATTAATAGTGATGACCCTCATGGGGCCACGCATCTTGAGCTTAAGGTATGCATAATGCGAGATGACGTTGAAGTGAGCGAACATTGTCCGGCCGAGCAGGGTATGATAGCTGATGCGGAAGGGCACGATGTCGAAGATCAAGTCTACGCTGCGAAAGTTATCAGGCGAGCCGATTACTACTTCCAGGCTGACGGAGCCTATGCACCGGGCCTCGACACTTGGAATCACTCCTTTGAAGGTGGTGTTACTAGGTTTGATCCTTGATGGATCTATGCCCATCTTTTTCAACGTGTCTGAGTAAATCAGGATAAGGCTACTTCCTCCGTCCATTAGGACTTTTGTGAGGTGGTACCCATCTATAATGGGGTCTAGGACGAGGGTAATCGAACCCCCATGACAGATACTGGTCGGGTGGTCACGTCGATCAAAGGTGATCGGATATGCCGACCATGGGTTATACTTCGGGGCTATGGGCTCTACAGCGTAGACCTCTCGAAGGGCGCGATTCCTCTCCTTCTTGGGTATATGGGTGGCGTATATCATGTTTAATGTTTTGACCTCCGGAGGGAATTTCTTTTGTCCGCCACCAATCGGACCCCGAGCCTCATCCTCATCCTCGCTACGAGGGCTCTTGGCTTGATCCTCGGGCGGGAGCTTGCCAGTCTGTTTGAACACCTAACAATTACGGTGTGTGTGATTAGTGGGCTTCTCTTGAGTCCCATGGATTCGGCAAGGCCTTTCCATGATCTTCTCCATCAGGGTTGGTCCATCTCGATTGCCTTTAGGAGGCTTCTTCCGCTGCCCAGGTCGGGAGTTGCGGAATCCGGCATTGACAGCCGTGTCATCGGCATCACTATTATTGTGTCGGTGCTTGTTCTTTTTGCGCTTGGGTTTCCTGTTGCCATCCCGAACTTCAGAGGTTCCGGGTTCCTCGAAGTTGTGGTTGTGTCTTGCTAGCCAATTATCTTCGCCCGCGCAAAAGCGGTTCATGAGGGATGTAAGGGCGGACATAGTTCGAGGTTTATCCTGGCCTAGCTGGCAGGCCAACCATTCGTCCCGAATATTATGCCAGAAGGAGGCTATTGCCTCGGCGTCCGGGCAATTGACAATCTGGTTTTTCTTGGTCAGGAACTGATTCCAGAATTGCCGCGCAGTCTCTCCGGGCTTCTAAATGATGTTGCTTAGGTCGGATGAGTCCGGCGGCTGAACATAGGTGCCCTGGAAGTTAGATCGGAATGCATCTTCCAGCTCTTCCTAGCATCCAATGGAGTTTTCGGGGAGGCTGTTTAATCAGTGTCGAGCTGGCCCCTTGAGTTTTAGGGGGAGATATTTTATGGCATGGAGATCATCTCCTCGTGTCATGTGGATATGGAGGAGGAAGTCCTCAATCCATACGGTTGGATCAGTTGTCCCATCGTACTGTTTGATGTTCTGGGTTTAACCCCCTCTGGGAACTGATGTTGCATCACCTCATTCGTGACGCACACAGGGTGAGTGGCGCCTTGAACCCGAGCTATGTCATGCGTGTATTCAATGTCTGTTCTTGCTCGGTTATGTTCCTGGCCTCTGTTATTACTTCGGGTCGAGCCATGGTCTGTACCCATTGTTGGGGAACATCGCATGGGAAACAAAACAATTCCTACGAACACGCAGATCTATCCATGGTGATGAGCATCTACGAGAGAGAGAGAGAGTGGATCTACATACCCTTGTAGAATGCTAAGAGGGAAGTGTTAAGAAACGCGGTTGGTGTAGTCGAACATCTTCGCGATCCAAATCGCCGAGCGTCCCGCGATCTCATCACGATCCGTCCCGCGAACACATCACGATCCGTCTCGCGAACTCATCACGATATGTCCCGTGATCTCATCACGATCTGTCTCATGAACCCATCACGATCCGTCTCGCGACCTCATCACGATCCTTCCCGCAAACTCATCACGAACCGTCTCGCGATCTTGGTCACGGTCCTTCTGATCTAGCACCGAACAGACGACACCTCCACGTTCAACACATCTGCAGGTTGATGACGATCTCCACCGTCTTGATCCAGCAAGAGGAAGTGGAGAGGAAGAAGAGTTCACCGGCAGCGTGCCGGCGCTCCGGCGATGGTGGTGGACCAATTCTGGCAGGGCTTCGCCTAAGCACTGTGGAAATCCGATCTAGAGGAGCACCGGTGGAATGGGTAGCACGTGGCCGTAAAATCAAGTGCAAAACACCCAATACCACCAGTATATATAAGAGGGAGGGAGGAGGAGGGATGGCGCACAAGGCTGCCCTTGCGCAAGGAGGAGAGGAGGAATCCTCCTCCAATCCTAGTAGGACTAGGATTCCTCCTTTCCTACTTGGAATCTCTTTCCACCTTGCGGTTTTTTCTTTCTCTTTCAACTCCAGCCGCATGGGCCTCTTAGAGGACTTCCACCAGCCCACTAAGGGCTGGTTTCCACCCTCCCACAGCCCATGTAGCCTCTTGGGTCGAAATACCTCTCCCGATGGTCCCCCGGCACACTACCGACACTCCCGATACACTACCGATGAGCCCGAATCTTTTCCGGCGACCAAAATAGGACTTCCTATATATGAATCTTTACCTCTGGACCATTCCGGAGCTCCTCGTGACATATGGGATCTCATCCGGGACTCCTAACAACCTTCGGTCACCACCATACATAACTCTATACTACTGAAACGTCACCAAACCTTAAGTGTGCAGACCCTGCGGGTTCGAGAACTATGTAGACATGACCGAGACATCTCTACGGCCAATAACCAATAGCGGGACCTGGATGACCATATTGGTTCCTACATATTCTACGAAGATCTTTATCGGTCGAACCTCTTTGTCAAGGATTCAGTTAATCCCGTATGATGTTCCCTTTGTTCTTCGGTATGTTACTTGCCCGAGATTCGATCGTCGGTATCTCCATACCTAGTTCAACCTCGTTACTGGCAAGTCTCTTTACTCTTTCCGTAATACAAGATCCCATGACTAACACTTAGTCACATTGCTTGCAAGGCTTGTTGTGATGTTGTATTACCAGGTGGGCCCTGAGATACCTCTCCGTCACACGGAGTAAGAAATCCCAGTCTTGATCCATGCCAACTCAACAGACACCCTCGGAGATACCTGTAGAGTACCTTTATAGTCACCCAGTTACGTTGTGATGTTTGATACACACAAGGCACTCCTCCGGTGTCAGTGAGTTGCATGATCTCATGGTCATAGGAACATATACTTGACATGCAGAAAACAGTAGCAATAAACTGACACGATCATATGCTACGTTTGTAGTTTGGGTCTTGTCCATCACACCATTCTCCTAATGATGTGATCCCGTTATCAAATGACATCTCATGTCCATGGCTAGGAAACCTTAACCATCTTTGATCAACGAGCTAGTCCATTAGAGGCATACTAGGGACATGGTTTTGTCTATGTATCTAGACATGCATCTCAGTCTCCGATCAATATAATTATAGCATGGATAATAAACGATTATCATGAACAAGGAAATATGATAATAACTAATTTATTATTGCCTCTAGGGCATATTTCCAACAGTCTCCCACTTGCACTAGAGTCAATAATCTAGTTCACATCACCATGTGATTCGCATTGTTATGAATCTAACACCCAATGAGTTCTGGGGCTCGATCATGCTCTGCATGTGAGAGAGGTCTTATAGTCAACGGGTCTACGACATTCAGATCCGTGTGTACTTTGCAAATCTCTATGTCAAACCGTAAACACTACTACCACACTCCACTTGGTACTATTCCAAATGGCTGCTCCACTATATGTATCCAGATTGCTACTACGGGTTATCCGGATTGGTGTTAAAGCTTGCATCGACGTAACTCTTTACCACGAACTCTTTATAACCTCCATAAACGAGAAACATCTCCTTAGTCTTTTAGTTACTAAGGATAATCTTGACCGCTGTCCAATGATCCACTCATGGATCACTCTTGTACCCCTTGACGGACTCATGGCAAGGCACACACAGGTGCGGTACACAGCATGGCATACTATACAGAGCCTATGGCTAAGGCATAGGGGACGACATTCGTCCTTTCTCTTTCTTCTGCCGTTGTCGAGCTTTGAGTCTCACTCAACTTCACACCTTACAAAGCAGGCGAGAACACTTCTCTCTGACTAATCCATTTGAACTCTTTCAAAATCTTGTCAAGGTATGTACTCATTGAAAGTCTTATCAAACATCTTGATTTATCTTTATAGATCTTGATGCTCAACAATTAGGTAGCTTTATCCAGGTCTTCCTTTGAAAAACTCTTTTCAAACAACCGTTTATGCTCTCCAGAAATTCTACATCATTTCCGAATAGCAATATGTCATCCACATATACTTGTCAGAAACTCTATAGTGCTCCCACTCACTTTATTGCAAATACAAGTTTCTCGTAAACTTTGTATAGACTCAAAAACTTTGATCACCTCATCAAAGTGTATATTCCAACTCCGAGATGCTTTCTTCAGTTCATAGAAGAATCAATGAAGCTTGCACACCTTTTAGCATCCTTAGGACTGACAAAACCTTCTGGTTGTATCTCAGACAACCTTTCCTTTAAGGAAGGAAATGATGTTTTGGCATCCATCTGCCAGATTTCATAATTGAAAAATGCAACAACTGCTAACATAATTCCAACAGATTTTAGCATCGCTACGAGTGAGAAAGTCTCGTCGTAGTCAACTCCTTGAACTTGTCGTAAACTTCTTTGCAACAAGTCAAGCTTTACAAATGGTGACATTTACCATGAGCCTTTGTCTTCATTTTAAACATCCATTTGTACTCAACGACCTGCCGTCCAATGAGCAAGTCTACCAAAGTCTATACTTGGTTTTCATACATTGATCCGTTCTCGGATTTCATGGCCTCTAACCATTTGTCAGAATCCGGGCCCATCACCGCTTCTCCATAGCTCGTAGGTTCATCGTTGTCCAACAACATGACCTCCAAGATAGGTTTGTTGTACTGCTCAGGAGCAGTACACGTCCTTGTCGACCTACGAGGTTCGATAGTAACTTGATCCGAAGCTTCATGATCATCATCATTAACTTCCTCTTCAACTAACGTAGGCTTCACAGAAACATCTTCTTGTGCTGCGCTACTCTCTGGTTGAACAAAAGTTCAACAACCTCATCAAGTTCTATGTTCCTCCCACTCAATTCTTTCGAGAGAAACTCTTTCTCGAGAAAGGACCCAATTTTAGCAACAAACATTTTATGCTTGGATCTGAGATAGACGGTTTACCGAACTTTCTTTAGGTTATTCTACGAAGATGCATTTGTCCACTTTGGGTTCGAGCTCATTACGTGAAAACCTTTTTCACATAAGTGTTGCAGCCCCAAACATTAAGAAATGACAGCTTTAGGTTTCTATCAAACCATAATTCACACGATGTCATCTCAATGGATTTAGATGGTGCCCTATTTAAAGTGAATGTAGTTGTCTCTAATGCATAACCCCAAAATTATAGTAACAAAATGATAAGAGACATCATAGCATGCACCATATCCAATAGAGCACGACTATGACATTCGGACACACCATCACACTATGGTGTTCCAGGTGGCATGAGTTGTGAAACAATTCTCACATTGTCTAAAGTTGTATGCCAAACTCGTAACTCGGATATTCACCTCCACGATCATATCGCAAACAGTTTTATCTTCTTGTCACGATGATCTTAAAACTTCACTCTGAATTTGCTTGAACCTTTCAAACGATTCAGACTTGTGTTTCATTAAGTAAATATACACTATATCTACTCAAATCATCAGTGAAGGTAAGAAAATAATGATATCCACCGCACGCTACAAGACTCATTGGATTGCATACATCAACATGTATCATTTCCAATAAATCACTTGCCCGCTTCATCAAAACAGAAAACGGGGTCCTTAGTCATCTTGACCAAGAGGCATGGTTCGCATGTCTCACCGATTCGAAATCGAATGAGTCCAAAGATCCATTAGCATGGAGTTTCTTCATGCGCTTTATACCAATATGACATTTAGCGGCAGTGCCACAAGTATGTGGTACTATCATTATTAACTTTGTATCTTTTTGGCATCAATGTTATGAACATGTGTATTACTACGATCAAGTTTCAACAAACCATTCTTACTGGGTGCATGACCATTGAAGGTATTATTCATGCAAATAGAATAACCATTATTCTCTAACTTAAATGAATAACCATGTTGCAATGAACATGATGTAATCACGTTCATGCTCAACGCAAAAACACCAAATAACATTTATTTAGGTTCGTCACTAATCTCGAAGGTAGAGAGAGCGTGCGATGTTGATCACATCAACCTTGGAAATATTTCCAACACACATCGTCACCTCACACTTAGCTAGTATCCGTTTATTCCATAGCTTTTACTTCGAGTTACTAACATTTAGAAACCGAACTGGTATCCAACACCTAGGTGCTACTAGGAGTACTAGCAAGGTACACATCAATAACACATATATCAAATATACTTCTGTCAACTTTGCCAGCCTTCTTATCTACCAAGTATCTAGGGTTGTTCCGCTTCAGCGACCGTTCTCCTCATAATTGAAGCACTTAGTCTCGGGTTTGGGTTGACTTTGGGTTGCTTCAGTGGAGTTGCAACTCACTTGCTATCCATGAAGTTTCCCTCCTTGCTCTTGCCCTTCTCGAAACTAGTGATTTTGACTAACCATCAACACTCTGATGCTCCTTCTCGATTTCTACCTTCGCGGTGTCAAACATCGTGAATAGCTCAGGGATCATTATTTCTATCCCTGGCATTTTATAGTTCATCACCAAGTTCTAGTAGCTTTAGTGACAGTGACTTGGAGAACTATATCAATCACTATCTTATCTGGAAGATTAACTCCCACTCGATTCAAGCGATTGTAGCACCCAAAAAATCTGAGCACATGCTCAACGATTGAGCTATTCTCTTTCATCTTACAGGCAAAGAATATTGTTGGAGATCTCATATCTCGCAACACGGGCACGATCCTGAGATCCTAATTTTAGCTCTTAGAACATCTCATATGTTCCATGACGTTCAAAATGTTCCGGAGCCTCAATTCTAAGTTGTAATGCATGACACACTAAATTATCAAGTAGTTATCAGAATGTGCCTATCAGATGTTCACAACATCTACAAACAACGCTAGAGGGGTTGGCGCACCGAGCGGTGCATTAAGGACATAAGCCTTCTATGCAGGAATGAGGACAATCCTCAGATCACGGAGCCAGTCCACAATATTGCTACCATCATCTTTCAACTCTATTTCTCTAGGAACATATAAAATTCAAGGGAGCTATAGCGTGAGCTAGTAATCTACAACACAGTTTTGCAAAGACACTACTGACTATATTCATGATAATGAGTTCAATTAATCATATTACTTAAGAACTCCCACTCAAATTGACATCCCTCCGGTCATCTGAGTGATACATGATCCAAATTCACCAACTCAAGTCCGATTATCACGTGAGTTGAGGTGGTTACAATGGTGAACATCTGTTGGGGAACGTCGCATGGAAACAAAAAAATTCCTACGCACACGCAAACCTATCCATGGTGATGAGCATCTACGAGAGAGAGAGAGTGGATCTACGTACCCTTGTAGATCGCTAAGCGAGAAGCGTTAAGAAACGCGGTTGGTGTAGTCGAACGTCTTCGTGATCCAAATCTCCGAGCGTCCCGTGATCTAATCACGAACAGTCCCGCAATCTCGTCACGATCCGTCCCACGATCCAATCATGAACGTCCCGTGGCCTTGATCACGATCCTTCCGATCTAGTACTGAACGAACGACACCTCCTTGTTCAGCACACGTTCAGCTTGATGACGATCTCCACCGTCTTGATCCAGCAAGAGGAGGTGGAGAGGAGGAAGAGTACACCGGTAGTGTGACGGCGCTCCGGTGATGGTGGTGGAGGGATTCCGGCAGGGCTTCGCCTAAGCACTACGGAAAACCGATCTAGAGGAGCACCGGTGGAACGGGTAGCACAAGGCCGTAAATTCTATGCAAAACCCTTCTATTCCACCAGTATATATAGGAGGAGAGGAGGAGGAGGGCTGTCATAGGGCTGAGCCCCTCTTGGAGTCGGCCGAAGCCAAGGGGGAGGAGTCCTACTCCTCCTCCACTCCTAGTAGGAGTAGGACTCTCCCTTTTTGCCTTTTTCCACTCTTTTTCCTTTGGGACTCTTCCGCCAGCCGCATGGGCCAGTTGTGGCTATTCCACCAGCCCACTAAGGGATGGTTAATACTCTCCCACAGACCATGAAGCCTCTTGGGTCGAAATACCCCTCCCGGAGGTCTCCCGGTACACTACCGGCACTCCCGGTACACTACCGATGAGCCCGAAACTTTTCCGGCGACCAAACTGGGACTTCCTATATATGAATCTTTACCTCCGGACCATTCCGGAGCTCCTCAAGATGTCCGGGATCTCATCCGGGACACCGAACAAACTTCGTTCACCACCATACATAACTCTACACTACCGAAACATCACCAAACCTTAAGTGTGCAGACCCTGCGGGTTCGAGAACTATGTAGACATGACCGAGACACCTCTACGGTCAATAATGAATGGCAGGACCTAGGTGTCCACATTGGTTCCTACATATTCTACGAAGATCTTTATCGGTCGAACCTCTATGTCAAGGATTCAGTTAATCCCTTATGATGTTCCCTTTGTTCTTCGGTATGTTACTTGCCCGAGATTCGATCGTCGGTATCTCCATACCTAGTTCAATCTCGTTAGCGGCAAGTCTCTTTACTCGTTCCGCAATACAAGATCCCGCAACTAACAACTAGTCACTTTGCTTGAAAGGCTCATTGTGATGTTGTATTACCGAGTGGGCCCTGAGATACCTCTCCGTCACACGGAGTAACAAATCCCAGTCTCGATCCATGCCAACTCAACAGACACCCTCGGAGACACCTATAGAGCGCCTTTATAGTCACCCAGTTACGTTGTGACGTTTGATACACACAAGGTACTCCTCCGATATCTGTGAGTTGCATGATCTCATGGTCATAGGAACATATACTTGACATGCAGAAAATAGTAGCAATAAACTGACACGATCATAAGCTACGTTTGTATTTTGGGTCTTGTCCATCACATCATTCTCCTAATGATGTGATCCCGTTATCAAATGATGTCTCATGTCCATGGCTAGGAAACCTTAACCATGTTTCAATCAATGAGCTAGTTCACTAGAGGCATACTAGGGACATTGTGTTTGTCTCTGTATCCACACATGTATCCATGTTTCCAATTAATACAATTATAGCATGGATAATAAACAATTATCATGAACAAGGAAATACAATAATAAACACTTTATTTATTGCCTCTAGGGCATATTTCCAACAGTCTCCCACTTGCACTAGAGTCAATAATCTAGTTCACATCACTGTGTGATTTACATTGTAATGAATCGAACACCCATGCAGTTCTGGTGTTGATCATGTTTAGCCCTTGGAAGAGGTTTAGTCAATGGGTCTGCAACATTCAGATCCGTGTGCACATTGCAAATATTTATGTCTTTCTCCAAGATGTAATCGCGGATGGAGTTGAAGCGTCACTTTATGTGTCTGGTCCTCTTGTGAAACCTTGGTTCCTTGGCTAGAGCAATGGCACCAGTGTTGTCACAGAACAGGTTCATTGGATTCAGTGCACTAGGCACTACTCCAAGATCTGTCATGAACTGCCTCATCCAGACACCTTCCTTCGCCGCCTCCGAGGCTGCGATGTATTCTGCTTCGCACGTAGAATCAGCTACCACGCTTTGCTTGGAACTGCACCAGCTTACCGCTCCCCCGTTAAGAATAAATACGTATACGATTTGCTACTTAGAGTCGTCTGGATCAGTGTCAAAGCTTGCATCGACGTAACCCTTTACGACGAGCTCTTCATCACCTCCATAAATGAGAAACATTTCCTTAGTCCTTTTCAGGTACTTAAGGATATTCTTGACCGCTTGCCAGTGCTCCATTCCAGGATCACTTTGAAACCTTCCGGCCATACTTATGGCAAGGCTGACAATGGGTCTTGTGCACAACATTGCATACATGATAGAGCCTATGGCTGAAGCATAAGGGATGACACTCATCTTTTCTCTATCTTCTGTAGTTACTGGGCATTGAGTCTTACTCAACTTCACACCTTGTAATACAGGAAAGAACCCCTTCTTGGACTGTTCCATTTTGAACTTCGTCAAAACTTTATCAAGGTATGTGCTCTGTGAAAGTGCTATTAAGCGTCTCGATCTATCTCTATAGATCTTAATGCCTAATATGAAAGCAGCTTCTCCTAGGTCCTTCATTGAAAAACTCTTGTTCAAATATTCCTTCACGCTTTCCAGCATTTCTATATTGTTTCCAATCAGCAATATGTCATCCAAATATAATACTAGAAACACTATAGAGCTCCCACTCACTTTCTTGTAAATACAAGCTTCTCCGTAAACTTGTATAAACTCAAACGCTTTGATCACGTCATCAAAGCGCTTATTCCAACTCCGAGATGCTTGCACCAGTCCATAAATGGATCGCTGGAGTTTGCAAACTTTGTCAGCATTCTCTGGATCGACAAAACCTTCGGGTTGCATCATATACAACTCTTCCTCAAGGAAACTGTTGAGGAATGCTGTTTTTACATCCATTTGCCAAATTTCATAGTCGAAATAGGCAACTATTGCTAACATGATTCTGACAGACTTAAGCATCGCTACGGGTGAGAAAGTCTCATCGTAGTCAACTTCTTGAACTTGTGAAAAACCCTTTGCCACAAGTCGAGCTTTATAGACGGTGACATTACCATCCGCGTCTATTTTCTTCTTAAAGATCCATTTGTTCTGAATGGCCTTTCGCCCTTCAGGTAATACTTCCAAAGTCCATACTTTGTTTTCATACATGGATCCCATATCGGATTTCATGGCCTCTAACCATTTCTCGGAATCCGGGCCCATCACTGCTCCTCCATAGCTCGTAGGTTCATTGTTGTCAAACAACATGACCTCCAAGACAGGGTTGCCGTACCACTCAGGGGTAGTACGCGGCCTTGTCGACCTACGAGGTTTAATAGCTGCTTGATCCGAAGCTTCATGATCATCATCATTAACTTCCTCTTCTACTGTCGTAGGTTCCATAGAAACATCTTTCTGCGCTGTGCTACTTTCTGGTTGAAGTAAAGGTTCAATAACCTCATCAAGCTCTATTTTCCTCCCACTCAATTCTTTCGACAGAAACTCTTTCTCAAGAAATGTTCCGTTTTTAGCGACAAACACTTTGCCTTCGGATCTGAGATAGAAGGTATACCCGACTGTCTCTTTCGGGTATCCTATGAAGACGCATTTCTCCGCTTTGGGTTCCAGCTTTTCAGGCTGAAGCTTTTTGACATAAGCATCACATCCCCAAATTTTAAGAAACGACAACTTTGGCGTCTTGTCAAACCACAGTTCATATGGTGTCATCTCAACGGATTTTGATGGTGCCCTATTTAAAGTGAATGCAGCTGTCTCTAATGCATAACCCCAAAACGATAGTGGCAAATCAGCAAGAGACATCATAGAACGCACCATATCTAATAAGGTTCGATTACGATGTTTGGACACACCATTACGCTATGGTGTTCCGGGCGGTGTCAACTGTGAAACAATTCCACATTGTCTTAAGTGACTGCCAAACTCATAACTCAGATATTCACCTCCTCGATCAGATCGTAGGAACTTAATCTTCTTGTTACAATGATTCTCAACTTCACTCTGAAATTGCTTGAACTTTTCAAACGTTTCAGACTTGTGTTTCATTAAGTAAATATACCCATATCTACTTAAGTCATCAGTGAAGGTGAGAAAATAAAGATATCCACCACGCCCTGTAATATTCATTGGACCGCACACATCAGTGTGTATGATTTCCAATAAGTCACTCGCCCGTTCCATTGTTCTAGAGAATGGCATTTTAGTCATCTTGCTTATGAGGCATGGTTCACATGTGTCAAGTGATTCAAAATCAAGTGACTCCAAAAGTCCAACAGCATGGAGCTTCCTCATGCGTTTTACACCAATATGACCTAAATAGTAGTGCCACAAGAAAGTGGTACTATCATTATCAATTCTACATCTTTTGGCATCAATGTTATGAACATGTGTGTCATCACTATCAAGATTCAATATGAATAAACCCCTAACATTGGGTGCATGACCATAAAAGATATTACTCATATAAATAGAACAACATTTATTCTCTGATTTAAATGAGTAACCGTCTCGCAATAAAAAAGATCCAAATATAATGTTCATGCTTAACGCAGGCACTAAATAAAAATTATTCAGGTTCATCACTAATCCTGATGGAAATCGAAGAGAGAGCGTGCCGACGGCGATCACATCAACCTTGGAACCATTTCCCACGCCCATCGTCACTTCGTCCTTTGCCAGCCTTCGTTTATTCCGTAGTTCCTGCTTTGAGTTGCAAATGTGAGCAACCGAACCGGTATCAAATACCCAGGCACTACTACGAGAGCTAGTAAGGTACACATCAATAACATGTATATCATATATACCTTGTTTGTCGTTGGCCGCCTTCTTGTCAGCCAGGTACTTGGGGCGGTTCCGCTTCCAGTGACCAGTTCCTTTGCAATGAAAGCACTCAGTTTCTGGCTTGGGTCCATGCTTGGGCTTCTTTGCAGGAGTAGCAACTGCTTTGCCATCCTTCTTGGTTTTACCCTTCTTGCCGTTGCCCTCGACTTTGCCATTTTTCTTGAAACTAGTGGTTTTATTGACCATCAACACTTGATGTTCTTTCTGGATTTCAGACTCAGCGACTTTTAGCATCGCAAACAGCTCGGCGACTGACTTGTTCATCTCGTGCATGTTATAGTTCATCACAAAGCTCTTGTAACTAGGTGGCAGTGATTGAAGAACTCTGTCAGTGATCGCCTCTGGCAGAAGGGCAATTCCCAACTCTGCTAGATGAGTTGAATACCCAGACATTCTGAGTATATGTTCATTGTTAGACCCATTCTCCTCCATCTTGCAAGCATAGAACTTATCGGAGGTTTCATACCTCTCGATCCGGGCGTTCTTTTGAAAGATAAACTTCAACTCCTGGAACATCTCATATGCTCCATGACATTCAAAACGTCTTTGAAGTCCCGGTTCTAAGCCATACAATATTGCACACTGAACTATTGAGTAATCTCCAGTACGTGCCTCCCAAGCGTTCTTAACGTCTTTGGAGGTCATGTCTTCTGGTTGGCCACCAAGCCCTGCATCAAGGACATATGATTTCTGGGAAGCCGTGAGGATAATCCTCAGATTACGGGCCCAGTCAACAAAGTTACTTCCATCATCTTTCAGTTTAGCTTTCTCTAGGAACGCATTAAAATTCAGGGGTGCTACTGCGCGAGCCATTGATCTACAACATAAATATGCAAAGTTCACTTAGACTATTGTTCAAGATAATGAGTTTAGTTAATCAAATTACTAAAGCTCCCACTCAAATTGACATCCCTCAGGTCATCTGAGTGTCACATGATCCAAGTCCACCAACTCAAGTCCGATCATCACGTGAGTTGAGGTGGCTTCAATGGTGAACATCATTATGTTGATCATATCTACTATATGACTCATGTTCGACCTTTCGGTCTCTTGTGTTCTGAGGCCATGTCTGTACATGCTAGGCTCGTCAAGTTCAAGCCGAGTGTTCTGCATGTGCAACACTGGCTTGCACCCGTTGTATGTGAACGTAGAGTCTATCACACCCGATCATCACGTGGTGTCTCAACACGACGAACTTTCGCAACGGTACACACTCGGGGAGAACACAATTTTATCTTGAAATTTAAGTGAGGGATCACCTTATAATGCTATCGTCGTACTAAGCATAACAAGGTGCATAAAAGGATTAACATCACATGCAATTCATAAGTGACATGATATGGCCATGAACTCGTGCTTTAGATCTCCATCTTGAAAGCACCGGCATGATCTTCATCGTCACCGGCACGACACCATGATCTCCATCAACGTGTCGCCATCGTCAACGTGTCGCCATCGGGGTTGTCACGCCCACCATGCTCATACCACTATTGCTACCGTTTAGCGATAAAGTAAAGCATTACATAGCGCTTAATGATTGACACGCAGGTCATACAATAATTAAAGACAACCCTATGGCTCCTGCCGGTTGCCGTACTCATTGACATGCAAGTCATGAAATTCTATACATCACATGATCATCTCATACACCACATATATCACATCATGTAATTGGCCATATCACATCACAACATACCCTGCAGAAACAATTTAGACGTCCTCTAATTGTTGTTGCATGTTTTACGTGGCTGCTACGGGTTTCTAGCAAGAACGATTCTCACCTACGCAAAAACCACAACGGTGATACATAATTTCCTTTTCAACCTTCTCAAGGACCGCCTTTGTCGAATCCGATCCAACTAAAGTGAAAGAAACTGCCACCCGCAAGCCATCTAGGCAACAAGTTGCATCGAGGGAACCGGTCTCTCGTAAGCATAAGAGTAATGTTGGTCCGGGCCGCTTCATCTCACAATACCGCTGAACCAAAATCCGACCAAGGAAGGAAGCAATCTAAGCATCAACGCCCACAAACCTTTTGTGTTCTACTCGAGATCTCATCGAACCATCAACCTAGCTCATGATGCCACTGTTGGGGAACGTCGCATGGGAAACAAAAAATTTCCTACGCACACGCAAACCTATGCATGGTGATGAGCATCTACGAGAGGGAGAGTGGATCTACGTACCCTTGTAGATCGCTAAGCGGGAAGCATTAAGAAACACGGTTGGTGTAGTCGAACATCTTCGCGATCCAAATCGCCAAGCGTCCCGC
The DNA here is from genome assembly GCA_022496015.1 of Hordeum marinum. Classification (NCBI taxonomy): domain Eukaryota; kingdom Viridiplantae; phylum Streptophyta; class Magnoliopsida; order Poales; family Poaceae; genus Hordeum; species Hordeum marinum. Next base: position 152,164,957 of record CM039678.1, read on the forward strand.
GATCTAATCATGAACAGTCCCGCGATCTCGTCACGATCCGTCCCGCGATCCAATCACGAACGTCCCGTGGCCTTGATCACGACCCTTCCGATCTAGTACCGAACGGACTTCACCTCCGCGTTCAGCACACGTGCAGCTTGATGACGATCTCCACCGTCTTCATCCAGCAAGAGGAGGTGGAGAGGAGGAAGAGTACACCGGCAGCATGATGGCGCTCCGGCGATGGTGGTGGAGTGATTTCGGCAGGGCTCGCCTAAGCACTGCAGAAAACCGATCTAGAGGAGCACCGGTGGAACGGGTAGCACGAGGCCGTAAATTCTATGCAAAACCCTTCTATTCCACCAGTATATATGGGAGGATAGGAGGAAGAGGGCTGGCGCAGGGCTGAGCCCCTCTTGGAGTCGGCCGAATCCAAGGGGGAGGAGTCCTACTCCTCCTCCACTCCTAGTAGGAGTAGGACTCTCCCTTTTTGCCTTTTTTTCCACTCTTTTTCCTTTGGGACTCTTCCCCCAGCTGCATGGGCCTGTTGTGGCTATTCCACCAGCCCACTAAGGGCTGGTTAATACTCTCCCACAGCCCATGAAGCCTCTTGGGTCGAAATACCCCTCCCGGAGGTCTCCCGGTACACTACCGATGAGCCCAAAACTTTTACGGCGACCAAACTGGGACTTCCTATATATGAATATTTACCTCCGGACCATTCTGGAGCTCCTCATGACGTCCGGGATCTCATCCGGGACATCGAACAAACTTCGGTCACCACCATACATAACTCTACACTACCGAAACGTCACCAAACCTTAAGTGTGCAGACCCTGCGGGTTCGAGAACTATGTAGACATGATCGAGACACCTCTACGGTCAATAACCAATGGCGGGACCTGGATGTCCACATTGGTTCCTACATATTCTACGAAGATCTTTATTGGTCGAACCTTTATGTCAAGGATTCAGTTAATCCCGTATGATGTTCCCTTTGTTCTTCGGTATGTTACTTGCTCGAGATTCGATCGTCGGTATCTCTATACCTAGTTCAATCTCATTACCAGCAAGTCTCTTTACTCGTTCCGTAATACAAGATCCTGTGTCTAACACTTTAGTTGCTTTGCTTGCAAGGCTTGTTGTGATGTTGTATTACCGAGTGGGCCCTGAGATACCTCTCCGTCACACGGAGTAACAAATCCCAGTCTCGATCCATGCCAACTCAACAGACACCCTCGTAGACACCTGTAGAGCACCTTTATAGTCACCCAGTTACGTTGCGACGTTTGATACACACAAGGTAATCCTCTGATATCTGTGAGTTGCATGATCTCATGGTCATAGGAACATATACTTGACGTGCAGAAAATAGTAGCAATAAACTAACATGATCATAACCTACGTTTGTAGTTTGGGTCTTGTCCATCACATCATTCTCCTAATGATGTGATCCCGTTATCAAATGACATCTCACGTCCATGGCTAGGAAACCTTAACCATCTTTCAATCAATGAGCTAGTTTACTAGAGGCATACTAGGGACATTGTGTTTGTCTATGTATCCACACATGTATCCATGTTTCCAATTAATACAATTATAGCATGGATAATAAACGATTATCATGAACAAGGAAATACAATAATAAACACTTTATTTATTGCCTCTAGGGCATATTTCCAACAACATCATCATGTTGATCATATCTACTATATGCCTCATGTTCTACCTTTCGGTTTCTTGTGTTCCGAGGCCATGTCTGTACATGCTAGGCTCGTCAAGTTTAACCCGAGTGTTCTGCATGTGCAACACTGGCTTGCACCCATTGTATGTGAACGTAGAGTCTATCACACCCGATCATCACGTGGTGTCTCAACACGACGAACTTTCGCAACGGTGCAAACTCGGGGAGAACACAATTCATCTTGAAATTTAAGTGAGGGATCACCTTATAATGATACCGTCATCCTAAGCAAAACAAGGTGCATATAAGGATTAACATCACATGCAAATCATAAGTGACATGATATGGCCATGAACTTGTGCTTTTGATCTCCATCATGAAAGCACCGGCATGATATCCATCGTCACCGGCATGATACCATGATCTTCATCATCTTGATCTCCATCAACGTGTCGCCGTCGTGGTTGCCGCACCCACCATGCTTCAACTACTATTGCTACCATTTAGCGATAAAGTAAAGCATTACATAGCGCTTAATGATTGACATGCAGGTCATACAATAATTAAAGACAACCCTATGGCTCCTGCCGGTTGCCGTACTCATCGACATGCAAGTCGTGATAATCTATACATCACATGATCATATCATACATCACATATATCACATCATGTAATTGTCCATATCACATCAAAACATACCCTGCAAAAACAAGTTAGACGTCCTCTAATTGTTGTTGCATGTTTTACGTGGCTGCTACGGGTATCTAGCAAGAACAATTCTCATCTACGCAAAAACCACAACGGTGATACACTAGTTGCTTTTCAACCTTCTCAAGGTCCGCCTTTGTCGAATCTGATCCAACTAAAGTGAGAAAAACTGGCACCCACAAGCCATATATGCAACAAGTTGCGGTCGAGGGAACCGGTCTCTCGTAAGTGTACGAGTAATGTTGGTCCAGGCCGCTTCATCTCACCATACCGCTGAACCAAAATCTGACCATGGGAGGAAGCAATCTAAGCATCAGTGCCCACAAACCTTTTGTGTCCTACTTGAGATCTCATCTACACACAGACCTAGCTCATGATGCCACTGTTGGGGAACGTCGCATGGGAAACAAAAAAATTCCTACGCACACGCAGATCTATCCATGGTGATGAGCATCTACGAGAGGGAGAGTGGATCTACATACCCTTGGAGATCGCTAAGAGGGAAGCGTTAAGAAACGCGGTTGGTGTAGTCGAACATCTTCGCGATCCAAATCGCCGAGCGTCCCGCGAACTCATCACGAACCGTCTCACGATCTTGATCACGGTCCTTCCGGTCTAGCACCGAACGGACGACACCTTCGCGTTCAGCACACATGCAGCTTGATGACGATCTCCACCGTCTTGATCTAGCAAGAGGAAGTGGAGAGGAAGAAGAGTTCACTGGCAGCATGATGGCGCTCCGGCGATGGTGGTGGAGCAATTCCTGCAGGGCTTTGCCTAAGCACTTCAGAAATCCGATCTAGAGGAGCACCGGTGGAACGGGTAGCACGTGGCCGTAAAATCAAGTGCAAAACACCCAATACCACCAATATATATATAAGAGGGAGGGAGGAGGAGGTATGGCGCACAAGGCTGCCCTTTCTCAAGGAGGAGAGGAGGAATCCTCCTCCAATCCTAGTAGGACTAGGATTCCTCCTTTCCTACTTGGAATCTCTTTCCACCTTGCGGTTTTTTCTTTCTCTTTCAACTCCAGCCGCACGGGCCTCTTAGAGGACTTCCACCAGCCCACTAACGGCTGGTTTCCACCCTCCCACAGCCCATGTAACCTCTTGGGTCGAAATACCTCTCCCGATGGTCCCCTGGTACACTACCGGCACTCCGGGTACACTACCGATGAGCCCGAAACTTTTCCGGCGACCAAAATAGGACTTCCTATATATGAATCTTTACCTCCGGACCATTCTGGAGCTCCTCGTAACGTCCGGGATCTCATACGGGACTCCGAAAAACCTTCGGTCACCACCATACATAACTCTATACTACCGAAATGTCACCAAACCTTAAGTGTGCAGACCCTGCGGGTTCGAGAACTATGTAGACATGACTGAGACATCTCTACGGCCAATAACCAATAGCAGGACCTGGATGACCATATTGGTTCCTACATATTCTACAAAGATCTTTATCGGTCGAACTCTATGTCAAGGATTCAGTTAATCCCGTATGATGTTCCCTTTGTTCTTCGGTATGTTACTCGCCCGAGATTCGATCGTCGGTATCTCCATACCTAGTTCAACCTCGGTACTGGAAAACTCTTTACTCGTTCTATAATACAAGATCCCGTGACTAACACTTAGTCACATTGCTTGCAAGGCTTGTTGTGATGTTGTATTACCGAGTGGGCCCTGAGATACCTCTCCGTCACACGGAGTAACAAATCCCAGTCTTGATCCATGCCAACTCAACAGACACCCTCGGAGATACCTGTAGAGTACCTTTATAGTCACCCAGTTACGTTGTGATGTTTGATACACACAAGGCACTCCTCCGGTGTCAGTGAGTTGCATGATCTCATGTTCATAGGAACATATACTTGCCATGCAGAAAACAGTAGCAATAAACTGACACGATCATATGCTACGTTTGTAGTTTGGGTCTTGTCCATCACACCATTCTCCTAATGATGTGATCCCGTTATCAAATGACATCTCATGTCCATGGCTAGGAAACCTTAACCATCTTTGATCAACGAGCTAGTCCATTAGAGGCATACTAGGGACATGGTTTTGTCTATGTATCCACACATGCATCTAAGTCTTCGATCAATACAATTATAGCATGGATAATAAACAATTATCATGAACAAGGAAATATGATAATAACTAATTTATTATTGCCTCTAGGGCATATTTCCAACACCCATCCCGTCTATCGGGTGAGTAGCCTCTGGATTCGTAGATGGATCTTGTGCAACCTGCTCTATAGTCTAGGTCATCCCGCAGGCCGAACCTATCATGGGGCTCTGGTGACTCCTTTCCCCGTCTTCGGGGCATAGCCGGTCTATAACCGTTGTTGTCAGTCGTCCTGTCAGGCCTGTGTGGAGGGCGGTCCAGCTTATCGTATGGGGGTATGTTTGGGAGACGAGGTATCAGTGAGCTCATCGTCAAATTGTGGCAGCAACCTTCTACGTGGATAACTCTTGGGTTGGTCCGACAGACCAGTACCATATCCCTCCTAAGCTGAGAGGACTCTTGTCCATCGATTGTTAAGGTCATCTTGTTCGGCTTTAAGTTGGTGTTCCTTCGCTTTCAGGCTGCGGACCGTTGCTACAAGCTGTTGTCTGAACAATTCCTGATCTTCAGGGTTATCAGGAATGTCTAGGTCATCGGCTTCCGGGATGTCCTCCTCGAAAGGAGGGAGGTAATTGTCGTCCTCGGAATCATTGAAGTCATCGGGGTTTCTCTAGTCTTCAGGCCTTTCCTGACACTCTAACGGGTGTTCGGGGATATCGGGATCGCAGCGGTCCTCAGGGGTATCTTCGTCCCCGGTGCCGATGATAGCTTTTCTTCCCTTTTTTCCTTTTGACCTCATATGCGGTTTCTGGCGCCTTGACGGCGCATCACCCGATTTGTCGCCATGGTTCTTAGGCGTGTTTTCTCCATTAGCGGTGGGAGTGTCTACCATGTAGACATCGTATGTGAAGGTGGTGGCCCATCACCCCGTGTTAATGGGGGTGGGAGAGCAATCCTCTTCATCAATGTATTCTGCCTCCTCGGAAGCATAGTCCAACATTCGGTTAAGTCTTTGACTGTGGCTATGAAGTGGGTGGTGGGTGGGTCGAAAAATTTGTCTAGACCCGCTTTGTGGCCAATCTGAGCACAGGTCAAGGTTGGACCATCGGTAATTTTCACTGTCGAGATCCGATCTAGGGCCTCGTTCAATGTCGAGAGCCCGATCGGGTCAAACTACGTGGAGCTGTCGGAATTGATCTCTGATGTGTTCAGGCGAGTGGAGTGTTTGGCAAGAACAAGCATCCGGTCCTCTTGCACTGTGACCGGATCTGGACTAAGATTCGAGCCATTGCCAGGGTTAACCTCGTAGGCATGATCAAAAAAGGAGCTTGAGGTTAAAGCCTCAAAGTCTTTGGGCAGGGCAGGCACGACTTTGGAAATATGCCCTAGAGGCAATAATAAATTAGTTATTGTCATATTTCCTTGTTCATGATAATCGTATATTATCCATGCTATAAATTGTACTGATCGGAGACTTAGATGCATGTGTGGATACATAGACAAAATCATGTCCCTAGTATGCCCCTAATGGACTAGCTCATTGATCAAAGATGGTTAAGGTTTCCTCGCCATGGACATGAGATGTCATTTGATAACGGGATCACATCATTAGGAGAATGATGTGATGGACAACACCCAAACTACAAACGTAGCAAATGATCTGTCAGTTTATTGCTACTGTTGTCTGCATGTCAAGTATATGTTCCTATGACCATGAGATCATGCAACTCACGGACATCGGCGGAGTGCCTTGTGTGTATCAAACGTCGCAACGTAACTGGGTGACTATAAAGGTGCTCTACAGGTATCTCCGAGGGTGTCTGTTGAGTTGGCATGGATCAAGACTGGGATTTGTTACTCCGTGTGATGGAGAGGTATCTCAGGGCCCACTCGGTAATGCAACATCACAATAAGCCTTGAAAGCAATGTGACTAAGTGTTAGTCATGGGATCTTGTAATACGGAACGAGTAAAGAGACTTGCCGGTAACAAGGTTGAACTAGGTATGGAGATACCGACGATCGAATCTCGGGCAAGTAACATACCGAAGAACAAAGGGAACATCATACGGGATTAACTGAATCCTTGAAATAGAGGTTCGATCGATAAAGATCTTCGTAGAATATGTAGGAACCAATGTGGACATCCAGGTCCTGCCATTGGTTATTGACCATAGAGGTGTCTCGGTCATGTCTACATAGTTCTCAAACCCGCAGGGTCTGCACACTTAAGGTTTGGTGACGTTTCGGTAGTATAGAGTTATGTATGGTGGTGACCGAAGCTTGTTTGGAGTCCCGGATGAGATCCCGGATGTCACGTGGAGCTCCGGAATGGTCTGGAGGTAAAGATTGATATATAGGAAGGTGGTGTTTGGACTCCGGAAAGGTTTCGGGCACTTTCGGTAGTGTACCGGGAGTGACGAATGGGTCCCGAGGGTCCACCAGTGGGGCCATCCCACTCCATGGGACAAAGTGGCGACCCACCAGCCCCTAGTGGGCTGGTGGAGTCGGCCAAGGTGGCCTAGGCGCAGGGGAGAGAGGCCCAAACCGAATTGGGGTGGAGTCCTCCCCAACTTCCACCTCTCGTATGAGAGGTGGACTCCCAATTGGAGGAGGACTCCCCCTCCACCAGTTTGGCTGAAGCCAAGAGGGAGCCCTCCCCTTGGGCGCAGCCTCCTCTCCCCTCCTCCTATATATCCTAGTGGATATCTAGGGTTTTGGCACTTAATTTACAGCCACGTGCTACCCGTTCCACCGGTGCTCCTCTAGATCGGATTTTCGCAGTGCTTAGGCGAAGCCCTGCCAGAATTGCTCCACCACCATCACCGGAGCGCCGTCACGCTGCCGATGAACTCTTCTCCCTCTCCACTTCCTCTTGCTGGATAAAGACAGTGGAGATCGTCATCAAGCTGCACGTGTGCTGAACGCGGAGGTGCCGTCCGTTCGGCGCTAGATCGGAAGGACCGTGAACAAGATCGCGAGACCGTTCGTGATGTGTTCACGGGACGGATCGTGATGAGATCGCGGGACGGATCATGATGAGATCGCGGGACGGATCGTGATGAGTACGCGGGACGGATCGTGATTGGATCGCGGGATGGATCGTGATGTGATCGCGGGACGCTCGGCGATTTGGATCGCGAAGATGTTCGATTACACCAACCGCGTTTCTTAACGCTTCCCGCTTAGCGATCTACAAGGGTATGTAGATCCACTCTCCCTCTTGTAGATGCTCATTACCATGGATAGATCTTGCGTGTGCGTAGGAAAATTTTTGTTTCCCATGCAACGTTCCCAACAGTGGTATCAGAGCTAGGTCTATGTGTAGATGAGATTGCGAGTAGAACACAAAGAGTTTGTGGGCGTTGATGCTTAGATTGCTTCCTCCCTTGGTCGGATTTTGGTTCTGCGGTATTGTGAGATGAAGCGGCCCGGACCAACATTACTCGTACGCTTACGAGAGACCGGTTCCCTCGACGCAACTTGTTGCCTAGATGGCTTGCGGGTGGCAGTTTCTCTCACTTTAGTTGGATCGGATTCGACAAAGGCGGTCCTTGAGAAGGTTGAAAAGCAAATTATGTATCACCGTTGTGGTTTATGCGTAGGTGAGAATCGTTCTTGCTAGAAACCCGTAGCAGCCACGTAAAACATGCAACAACAATTAGAGGACGTCTAACTTGTTTTTGCAGGGTATGTTGTGATGTGATATGGCCAATTACATGATGTGATATATGTGATGTATCAGATGATCATGTGATGTATAGAATTTCACGGCTTGCATGTCGATGAGTACGGCAACTGGCAGGAGCCATAGGGTTGTCTTTAATTATTGTATGACCTGCGTGTCAATCATTAAGCGCTATGTAATGCTTTACTTTATCGCTAAACGGTAGCAATAGTAGTAGAAGCATGCAGGGCGTGACAACCCCGATGGAGACACGTTGATGGAGATCAAGATGATGGAGATCATGGTGTCGTGCCGGTGACGATGGAGATCATGCTGGTGCTTTTAGGATGGAGATCTAAAGCACAAGTTCATGGCCATATCATGTCACTTATGAATTGCATGTGATGTTAATCCTTTTATGCACCTTGTTTTGCTTAGTACGACGGTAGCACTATAAGGTGATCCCTCACTTAAATTTCAAGATAAAATTGTGTTCTCCCCGAGTGTGCACCGTTGCGAAAGTTCGTCGTGTTGAGACACCACGTGATGATCGGGTGTGATAGACTCTACGTTCACATACAACGGGTGCAAGCCAGTGTTGCACATGTAGAACACTCGGGTTAAGCTTGACGAGCCTAGCATGTACATACATGGCATCGGAACACAAGAGACCAAAAGGTCGAACATGAGTCATATAGTAGATATGATCAACATGATGATGTTCACCATTGTAACCACCTCAACTCACGTGATGATCGGACTTGAGTTGGTGAATTTGGATCATGTATCACTCGGATGACCGGAGGGATGTCAATTTGAGTGGGAGTTCTTAAGTAATATGATTAATTGAACTCATTATCATGAACATAGTCAGTAGTGTCTTTGCAAAATTATGTTGTAGATTAATAGCTCACACTGTAGCTCCCTTGAATTTTATATGTTCCTAGAGAAATAGAGTTGAAAGATGATGGTAGCAATATTGCGGACTGGCTCCGTGATCTTAGGATTGTCCTCATTGCTGCACAGAAGGCTTATATCCTTAATGCACCGCTCGGTGCACCAACCCCAATAGCGTTGTTTGTAGATGTTGTGAACATCTGACAGGCACGTTTTGATAACTACTTGATAGTTTAGTGCGTCATGCATTACAGCTTAGAATTGAGGCTCTGAAACGTTTTGAACATCATGGAACATATGAGATGTTTTAAGAGCTGAAATTAGGATCTCAGGCTCGTGCCCGTGTTGCGAGATATGAGATCTCCAACAAAATTCTTTGCCTGTAAGATGAAAGAGAATAGCTCAATCGTTGAACATGTGCTCAGATTGTCTGGGTGCTACAATCGCTTGAATCGAGTAGGAGTTGATCTTCCAGATAAGATAGTGATTGATATAGTTCTCCAAGTCACTGTCACTAAAGCTACTAGAACTTGGTGATGAACTATAAAGCGCCAGGGATAGAAATAATGATCCCTGAGCTTCGCGTTGTTTGACACCGCGAAGGTAGAAATCGAGAAGGAGCGTCAAAGTGTTGATGGTTAGTTAAAACCACTAGTTTCGATAAGGGCAAGAGCAAGGAGGGAAACTTCATAGATAGCAAGTCAATTGCTGCTCCAGTGAAGCAACCCAAAGTTGAACTCAAACCCGATACTAAGTGCTTCGATTATGAGGAGAGCGGTCGTTAAAGCGGAACAACCCTAGATACTTGATAGATAAGAAGGCTGGCAAACGTCGACAGAAGTATATTTGATATACGTGTTATTGATGTGTACCTTGCTAGTACTCCTAGTAGCACCTAGGTATTGGATACCGGTTCGGTTGCTAAATGTTAGTAACTTGAAATAAAAGCTACGAAATAAATGGAGAACTAGCTAAGTGTGAGGTGATGATGTGTGTTGGAAATGTTTCCAAGGTTGATGTGATCAACATCGCACGCTCTCTCTACCTTCGAGATTAGTGACGAACCTAAAATAAATGTTATTTGGTGTTTTTCGCGTTGAGCATGAACGTGATTAGATCATGTTCATTGCAACACTATTATTCATTTAAGTTAGAGAATAATGGTTATTCTATTTACATGAATAATACCTTCAATGGTCATGCACCCAGTAAGAATGGTTTGTTGAAACTTGATCGTAGTAATACACATGTTCATAACATTGATGCCAAAAAGATACAAAGTTAATAATAATAGTACCACATACTTGTGGCACTGCCGCTAAATGTCATATTGGTATAAAACGCATGAAGAAACTCCACGCTGATGGATCTTTGGACTCATTCGATTTCGAATCGGTTGAGACATGCGAACCATGCCTCTTGGTCAAGATGACTAAGGACCCCGTTTTCTGTTTTGATGAACCGGGCAAGTGATTTATTGGAAATGATACATGTTGATGTATGCAATCCAATGAGTCTTGTAGCGTGCGGTGGATATCGTTATTTTCTTACCTTCACTGATGATTTGAGTAGATATAGTGTATATTTACTTAATGAAACACAAGTCTGAATCGTTTGAAAGGTTCAAGCAAATTTAGAGTGAAGTTTAAGATCATCGTGACAAGAAGATAAATATGTTTGCGATATGATCGTGGAGGTGAATATCTAAGTTACGAGTTTGGCATATAATTTTACACAATGTGAAAGTTGTTTCACAACTCATGCCACCTGGAACACCATAGTGTGATGGTGTGTCCGAACGTCATAGTCGTGCTCTACTGGATATGGTGTGTGCTATGATGTCTATTATCGTTTTGTTACTATAATTTTGGGGTTATGCATTAGAGACAACAACATTCACTTTAAATAGGGCACCATCTAAATCCGTTGAGATGACACCGTGTGAACTATGGTTTGATAGAAACCTAAGCTGTCATTTCTTAATGTTTGGGGCTGCGATGCTTGCTTGGAAAATGTTTTCGCCTAATGAGCTCGAACCCAAAGCGGACAAATGCATCTTCATAAAGTACCCTAAGAATAGTTGGGTGAACCTTCTATCTCAGATCCAAGCATAAAATGTTTGTTGTTAAAACTGGGTCCTTTCTCGAGAAAGGGTTTCTCTTGAAAGAATTTATTGGGAGGAGGATAGAACTTGATGAGGTTATTTGAACCTCCGCTTCAACCAGAAAGTAGCGCAGCGCAGAAAGATGTTTGTGTGAAGCCTACATCAGTTGAAGAGGAAGTTAATGATGATGATCATGAAGCTTAGGATCAAGTTACTATCGACCTAAAAGGAAAATAGAACGTGATGAGGTTATTGAATCTTTACTTCAACCAGAAAGTGGCGCAGCACAGAAAGATGTTTCTGTGAAGCCTACGTCAGTTGAAGAGGAAGTTAATGATGATGATCATGAAGCTTCGGATCAAGTTACTATCGAACTTCGTAGCTCGACAAGGACGTGTACTGCTACTGAGCGGTACGACAACCCTGTCTTGAAGGTCATGTTGTTGGACAACGATGAACCTACGAACTATGAAGAAGCGATGATGGGCCCGGAAACCAACAAATGGTTAGAGGCCATGAAATCCGAGAAAGGATCCATGTATGAAAACCAAGTATAGACTTTGGTGGACTTGCTCGTTGGACGGCTGGTCGTTAAAGTACAAATGGATCTTTAAAATGAAGATAGACGCTGATGGTAAATGTTACCATTTGTAAATCTCGACTTGTTGCAAAGTAGTTTACGACAAGTTCAAAGAGTTGACTGCGATGAGACTTTCTCACTCGTAGCGATGCTAAAGTCTGTTGGAATTATGTCAACAGTTGATGCATGTTTCAATTATGAAATCTGGCAGACGGATGCCAAAAACATCGTTTCCTTCCTTAAGGAAAGGTTGTATGAGATACAACCAGAAGGTTTTGTCAGTCCTAAGGATGCTAAAAGATGTGCAAGCTTTAGTGATTCTTCTATGAACTGAAGCAAGCATCTCGGAGTTGGAATATACACTTTGATGAGGTGATCAAAGTTTTTGAGTCTATACAAAGTTTACGAGAAACTTGTATTTGCAATAAAGTGAGTGGGAGCACTATAAGAGTTTCTGATAAGTATATGTGGATGACATATTGCTATTCGGAAATGATGTAGAATTTCTGGAGAGCATAAACGGGTGTTTGAAAAGAGTTTTTCAAAGGAAGACCTGGATAAAGCTACCTAATTGTTGAGCATCAAGATCTATAGAGATAGATCAAGATACTTGATGAGACTTTCAATGAGTACATACCTTGACAAGATTTTGAAAGAGTTCAAAATGGATCAGTCAGAGAAAGAGTTCTCGCCTGATTTGTAAGGTATAAAGTTGGGTAAGACTCAATGCCTAGTGACTGCAGAAGATAGAGAAAAGATGAGTGTCATCCCCTATGCTTCAGCCATAGGCTCTATCATGTATGCAATGTTGTGCACAAGACCCGATGTCAGCCTTGCCATAAGTATGGCCAGAAGGTTTCAAAGTGATCCTGGAATGGAGCACTGGACAGAGGTCAAGCTTACCCTTCGTAACTAAAAGACTAAGGAGATGTTTCTCGATTATGGAGGTGATAAAGAGTTTGTCGTAAAGAGTTACGTCCATGCAAGCTTTAAAACCAATCCAGATGACTCGTAGTAGCAATCTGGATGCATATAGTGGAGCAGCCATTTGGAATAGTACCAAGTGGAGTGTGGTAGCAGTGTTTACGGTTTGACATAGAAATTTGCAAAGTACACACGGATCTGAATGTCGCAGACCCGTTGACCATAAGACCTCTCTCACATGCAAAGCATGATCGAGCCCCAGAACTCATTAGGTGTTAGATTCATAACAATGCGAATCACATGGTGATTTTGAAAGGAAGACCTGGATAAAGCTACCTAATTGTTGAGCATCAAGATCTATAGAGATAGATCAAGATACTTGATGAGACTTTCAATGAGTACATACCTTGACAAGATTTTGAAAGAGTTCAAAATGGATCGGTCAGAGAAAGAGTTCTCGCCTGATTTGTAAGGTATAAAGTTGGGTAAGACTCAATGCCCAGTGACTGCAGAAGATAGAGAAAAGATGAGTGTCATCCCCTATGCTTTAGCCATAGGCTCTATCATGTATTCAATGTTGTGCACAAGACCCGATGTCAGCCTTGCCATAAGTATGGCCAGAAGGTTTCAAAGTGATCCTGGAATGGAGCACTGGACAGCGGTCAAGCTTACCCTTAGTACCTAAAAGACTAAGGAGATGTTTCTCGATTATGGAGGTGATAAAGAGTTCGTCGTAAAGAGTTACGTCGATGCAAGCTTTAACACCAATCCGGATGACTCGTCGTAGAAATCTGGATACGTATAGCGGAGCAGCCATTTGGAATAGTACCAAGTGGAGTGTGGTAGCAGTGTTTACGGTTTGACATAGAAATTTGCAAAGTATACATGGATCTAAATGTCGTAGACCCGTTAACTATAAGACCTCTCTCACATGCAAAGCATGATCGAGCCCCAGAACTCATTGGGTGTTAGATTCATAACAATGCGAATCACATGGTGATGTGAACTAGATTATTGACTCTAGTGCAAGTGGGAGACTGTTGGAAATATGCCCTAGAGGCAATAATAAATTAGTTATTGTCATATTTCCTTGTTCATGATAATCGTTTATTATCCATGCTATAAATTGTATTGATCGGAGACTTAGATGCATGTGTGGATACATAGACAAAACCATGTCCCTAGTATGCCTCTAATGGACTAGCTCGTTGATCAAAGATGGTTAAGGTTTCCTAGCCATGGACATGAGATGTCATTTGATAACGGGATCACATCATTAGGAGAATGATGTGATGGAAAAGACCCAAACTACAAACGTAGCATATGATCGTGTCAGTTTATCGCTACTGTTTTCTGCATGTCAAGTATATGTTCCTATGACCATGAGATCATGCAACTCACGGACATCGGAGGAGTGCCTTGTGTGTATCAAACGTCGCAACGTAACTGGGTGACTATAAAGGTGCTCTACAGGTATCTCCGAGGGTGTCTATTGAGTTGGCATGGATCAAGACTGGGATTTGTTACTCCGTGTGACGGAGAGGTATCTCAGGGCCCACTCGGTAATGCAACATCACAATAAGACTTGCAAGCAATGTGACTAAGTGTTAGTCATGGGATCTTGTATTACGGAACGAGTAAAGAGACTTTCCGGTAACGAGGTTGAACTAGGTATGGAGATACCGACGATCGAATCTCGGGCAAGTAACATACCGAAGAAAAAAGGGAACATCATACGGGATTAACTGAATCCTTGACATAGAGGTTCGACCGTTAAAGATCTTCGTAGAATATGTAGGAACCAATGTGGACATCCAGGTTCCTCCATTGGTTATTGACCATAGAGGTGTCTCGGTCATGTCTACATAGTTCTCGAACCCGCAGGGTCTGCACACTTAAGGTTTGGTGACGTTTCGGTAGTATAGAGTTACGTATGGTGGTGACCGAAGGTTGTTCGGAGTCCCGGATGAGATCCCGGACGTCACGAGGAGCTCCATAATGGTCCGGAGGTAAAGATTGATATATAGGAAGGTGGTGTTTGGACTCCGGAAAGGTTTCGGGCACTTTCGGTAGTGTACCGGGAGTGACGAATGGGTCCCGAGGGTCCATCAGTGGGGTCATCCCACCCCATGGGCCAAAGTGGTGACCCACCAGCCCCTAGTGGGCTGGTGGAGTCGGCCAAGGTGGACTAGGCGCAGGGGAGAGAGGCCCAAACCGAATTGGGGTGGAGTTCTCCCCAACTTCCACCTCTCGTATGAGAGGTGGACTCCCAATTGGAGGAGGACTCCCCCTCCACCAGTTCGGCCGAAGCCAAGAGGGAGCCCTCCCCTTGGGAGCAGCGTCCTTTCCCCTCCTCCTATATATACTAGTGGATATCTAGGGTTTTGGCACTTAATTTACGGCCATGTGCTACCCGTTCCACTGGTGCTCCTCTAGATCGGATTTCCGCAGTGCTTAGGCGAAGCCCTGCCGGAATTGCTCCACCACCATCACCGGAGCGCCGTCACGCTGCCGGTGAACTCTTCTCCCTCTCCACTTCCTCTTGCTGGATCAAGATGGTGGAGATCGTCATCAATCTGCATGTGTGCTGAACGCGGAGGTGCCGTCCGTTCGGCGCTAGATCGGAAGGACCGTGAACAAGATTGCGAGACCGTTCGTGATGTGTTCACGGGACGGATCATGATGAGATCGCAGGACGGATCGTGATGAGATCGCGGGACGGATCGTGATGAGTTCGCGGGACGGGTCGTGATTGGATCGCGGGATGGATCATGATGTGATCGCGGGACGCTCGGCGATTTGGATCGCGAAGATGTTCGACTACACCAACCGCGTTTCTTAACGCTTCCCGCTTAGCGATCTACAAGGGTATGTAGATCCACTCTCCCTCTCGTAGATGCTCATTACCATGGATAGATCTTGCGTGTGCGTAGGAAATTTTTTGTTTCCCATGCAACGTTCCCCAGCAGTGCGGGGAAATTCTTAATCATTAATTTCATCCTCTCCCAAGATTGTGCAACATGCTCATGATCAAGTTGCTTAAAGTACATTATATCATTTCTAAGGGAGATGATCTTAGCGGGCGAAAAGTACTTGGAGATAAAAGCATCTTTACACTTATTCCATGAATCAATACTATTTTTAGGCAAAGATGAAAAACAAGTTTTAGCACGATCTCGTAGCAAGAACGCAAATGGCTTCAATTTAACAATATCATTATCCACATATTTCTTATTTTGCATGTCACACAACTCAATGAAAGTATTTAGATGGGATGCGGCATCTTCACTAGGAAGGACATAAAATTGTTCTTTCATAACAAGATTAAGCAAAGCAGCATTGATCTCATAAGATTCGGCACTAGTGGCGGGGGCAATCGGAGTACTAATAAAATCATTATTATAGGTATTAGAAAAGTCACACAACTTGGTATTCTCAGACATCGTGACAAAGCAAGCAATCAAGCACACAAGCAAACAAAAGAAGGGCGAATAAAAAGGCAAATCTTTTCGGTATTTTCTGGAAATTGTTTTAGAAGTGGGGGAGAGGAAAACAAGAGGCAAATGGCAAATAATGTAAATGCAAGAGATGAGTTTGTGATGGGTACTTGGTAGGCTTGATGTGGATCTCCCCTAGCAACCCTGCTAGAATTGGCAATTTGATGGGAAAGTTCTTGTCTTGACTTGCTATGTATCCTCCCAGGCAACGGCGCCAGAAATCCTTCTTGCTACCTCTTGAGCTTGCGTTGGTTTTCCCTTGAAGAGGAAAGGGTGATGCAGAGAAGTAGATAAGTATTTCCCTTGGTTGTTGAGAACCAAGGTATCATTCCAGTAGGAGGAACAAGCAAGTCACCAATGGATACACCTACACAAACAATCAAACTCTTGCACCCAACGCTATAAAGGGGTTGTCAATCCCTTCACGGTTATTTGCAAGGATTAGATCCGATAGAGATAGATGTAAACAAAATGGAAAGTTAAAGATAAGTAAATTATAGCAAAGTATTTTTGCTTTATAGATCTGAAAATATATTATGGAAAGTAGACCCGGGGGGCATAGATTTCACTAGAGGCTTCTCTCTTGAAGGAAAATTTCACGGTGGGTAAAAAAAATACTATCAACCAATTGGTAGAAAAACGAATAATCATGTAGATATCCAAGGCAATGGTCATTCATATAGGCATCACGTCCGTGTCAAGTAGACCGAAACGATTCTGCATCTACTACTATTACCCCACACATCGACCGACTCGTGCCTGCATTTAGAGTATTAAGTTCATGAAGAACAGGGTAACGCATTAAGTAAGATGATATGATGTAGAGGGATAAACTCAAGCAATATGATGAAAGCCCCATCTTTTTACCCTTGATAGCAACAATACAATGCGTGCCTCGCTACCCCTACTATGTCACTGGGTGAAGACACCGCAAGATTGAACCCAAAACCAATCACTTCTCCCATTGCAAGAATTACCAATCTAGTTGGCCAAACCAAACCAATAACTCGAAGAGACTTGCAAGGATATGAAATCATGCATATAAGAATTCAGAGAAGATTCAAATAAGGTTCATGGATAATCTGAATATAAACCCACAATTCATCGGATCTTGACAAACACACCACAAAAGAGTATTGCATCGGATAGATCTCCGTGAAGATCATGAAGAACATGGTATTGAAGATCAAAGAGAGAGAAGAAGCCATCTAGCTACTAGCTATGGACCCGTATGTTTGTGATGGACTACTCACGCATCATCGGAGGGGCAATCGAGTTGATGTATATGCCCTCCGTGATTGAAACCCCCTCCGATAGATTACCAGAAAAGGCTCCAAGATTGGATCTCTCGGGAACAGAGGCTTTTGGCGGCGGAAAAGTATGTGCGTGGCTCCCTCTAGTGTTGGGGGAATATTTGGGTATTTATAGGATGAAGAATAGGGTTAGGAGACCTGCCAGACGCGGCCAAGGGGGTGGATGCGCCTACCAGGCTTGTGATCTCCTGGTAGATCCCTTGGCGTGCACTCCAAGTCTCGTGGATCTCTTTCCTTCCATAAAAAATTATACCGAATATTTTATTCGGTTTGGACTCCGTTTAATATTCCATATCTGCAAAACTCAAAAACAAGGAAAAAACAGAAGGCTCTAGATTAATAGGTTAGTCCCAAAAATAATAGAAAATAGCATATTAATGCATATAAAACATCCGAAACAAATAATATAATAGCATGACATCATCAAAAATTATGGATACGTTGGAGACGTATTAGCATGCTAGATAGTGGTCGATGTGTGGAGAAATAGAAGTAGATGCAGAATCGTTTAGGTCTACTTATCTTGGACGTGATGCCTATATAATGATTATTTCCTAGATATCTTCATGATTATTTAAACTTCTATCAATTGCCCAACAGTAATTTGTTCAACCGACGTGCGATATACTCATGAGAGAAGCCACTAGTGAAACCTACGGCCCCCGGGTCTACTTTTCCTACATATTGTTTTCCGGTCTACTATTTTTCCTTTTTGTTTTCAGATCTATTAATCCAAAAAAATAACTTGCTGCACTTTTTGTTTACTTATCTTATTTTGTGTTGTTGCGAGATTTATTTGCCAAAACTATCATCACCTAATCTATCATTTTACCATAGAGAGCTTGACAACCTCTCTTTCGTGTCGGGTTGCAAGTATTTGTTATTTGTGTGCAGGTGTTGCTTACGTGGGTGCATGATCTTCCTATACGGATTGATACCTTGGTTTCATAACTGAGGAAAATACTTACCGTCACTGTGCTGCATCATCCTTTACTCTTTGGGGAAATACCGACGCAGTCTCAAGCCATGTCACCTCCCATAAGGCATCATGGCCGGGAAGAAACGAAATCGGTCGCCTTTCGACTAGAGGATGAGATGGCATGGCGATGTTGGTCGACCTTCGGTCGCGGTTGCAGGCGCCAGCACCTCCGTCGCGACAACCACCGCTATAAGGTCGAACCCAATCAGCAAGATCCAGTCTTCCACATCTCCAGCAGTGATGATGCACCACCTCGATGCCTTCATCAGCAGAGAAGGAGACAACCTTATTGCAGACTAGCGACAAGGCGAGTGATCTATTGAGATCACGAACGCCCCAACCTTGATTCGCCTTCATCTCCCTCCATTGGAGCAAGGTGATGAGGAGGAGGGCCAACCAGATCCGCCATAGCCCACTCGGAGGCTCCAAATCCACGAAAACAACAACCTAATCTACATGCATACAAACCCTCCCTCCTTTCCAACTCTGACCGGCGATACCGACGGAGGAGAGAGGAGGGAGGGGGCTGCAGTCCACGACAGAAGGCCAACTTCAGGCAAGAATAGTAGCAGAGAGAGGAGAAGAGAGGGGGAGAACCCAGCGAAGTATCCATGTCATTGCTTAGTAAAGTACTTGCCGAGACAATGCAATAAGGTAGCGGGTGCCCTAGCGTGACATGTCATGGCTCGAAGATGGTCGTCCATCCCAAGTTGTATGGCTAGGTGACACACCTATGTTCGTGCATGACTTGGTGGCCAACGATCTTGCTCGAAATTTTGGTTAATGGAATATCAGTTTTTCATGTAAAAAATGGAAACATACCGTTGGTTGGCTAGAAGGGCCTCAACCACTACAAGATACGAGATAATAACCCGCATGTTGCGGCGGGAACGCATTGAAGTTTGTTCCAGTATATTATTTTGATGAGATTTAGTTGTCTTGAATTTAGATATGAGAATAATGATTAATAATACACATGATTTGTTGTATTTGGTCACTATATAGTTATAAAATATTTATTAAGCAGTATTTCTCATACACGTTGAGAAAACTGAAAGTAGTGGGATTGATAAAGTGGGATGTGTGCATGTTTTGAGGGGATTAGTATAGGTAGCATTTTATGCATGCATGTTAAGAGGAATAATAGTGGTGGAGTTGATTAGGTGTCATGTATAATGATCTGACATGTGTGCATGTTGAAATAATAGAAACAGTGAAGATCAACTTCTTAAGTATATTGGATTTGTGGATTTATGGTGGCCATGGATGGGCCTAATTCTTTGACAGTTTTGAAATTTTGCAACAGATCAAAGGCGACCCAACATGCCCATATGAGTAATGTTTTTATCACTAGTAAGCCTGCACATGCAATGCACGAATAACTATATGATGGAATTTACCAGTTTGTATGTATGTGGTACACATCAAAACCAATCAAGTGGATGAATTTGTAAAGAAACCTTAGAAGAAATAAAATGAAAAACTGGATAAACTCCTCAGTTCATAACTAGAAGACCAGACCGCGCACATTCTTATTATGAGGAGGCATTATTTGAAGATAAATTTTACATTAGCTATTTTCCGTTTGTGTGTAAGTATTGATATTAATACAGTATAGCTTAAACTGTGTTAATGATTAGAAACTTAGCCATTTTTCTACATTCAATGTATTCTACGGATAGAGGAATACATAAAGTTGATACTAGGAATAGAAAATGTTTTTCTTTCGGAATAAACGAAAGCGCTCTTAGTTTAGTTTGTTAGAATGCAGGTGTCCAAAAGCCGATATCGTAGGTACAACTGGGTGAACTTCTACCAACCCTTTCAAGAATATATATTTTTTCGGATAAACTTCTCCGTATAGAACATATGGGTATAATCTATTTAGTTGTGTATGGTAAAAATGGAATCAAATGTTCAAGAGTGTCTCTATTTTATAATGCAAAATTCGTATGACTTTTGATACAATTAAGCATTGACTTTTGATACGATTAAGCATTTTACAAATGGACACGGTAGAGACACAAACTTGGAGCAAAGGTACAAAAAAGGGCAACAGGAACATACTAAATGAGCCCCAAACAGTCAACTTTATCAGAAGTATAATTGACTAGGCAATGGCATTTAAAGCAATGAAAAAAGGTTAAACCCTAATATGATTGTTCATGGTTCTTACAGCA
The DNA here is from genome assembly GCA_022496015.1 of Hordeum marinum. Lineage (NCBI taxonomy): Eukaryota > Viridiplantae > Streptophyta > Magnoliopsida > Poales > Poaceae > Hordeum > Hordeum marinum. The sequence continues at coordinate 152,185,539 of CM039678.1, forward strand.
TGAGCTACAATTTTTCACAAAAACAAACAGGGAAAAATGTATCCAACAATATCTGATTTAAGAACAAGCTCATGTCATACATGCATGAGAATAACACCATATTCACAAATCAAAATCAATCTGAACACGTAGAACAATGTCACCTTGGAGTTGACTTGCTTTATAGTTTCTTTACCTGCAATGCACTAAAATTTGGTTTTAATGACTTGACCTACACACAATACATAAATGCTGTAATATGTACGGTCGGTATGTGGTGGCCTCTTGCAGCTGAGCAATTAGCAGTTCCTCATTAGCACCAGCGTACACAACGCCGATATGTTGTACTTCTCTAATAAATCGTAAAATTTCAGATCATTCCTTCCAAATCATGAAAAAACAATGAATTAATCATCTAACTTAATAGGTGAAACCAAAAATATGATTCCAAATCCAACTTGCATCTCGCTCTCTGCTCTAGAACTCGATGAATGCACACCTGATCAAGTATATAAGGCAGCAACGATTTGCTTATTTGTTAATATAAAATCTGGTCAATTTATTATCAAGAACTATGTGTATTGTACATCAGTGCATCGCACACTAGCTCTAAATAAAACATTACGATTTAAAATTTGGAACAGAAGGTAAGCTTAAATTACATGCTTGAGATACCAAGTAGTAGATTGGGTAGTCAAGTAATGGTTAGATAAAAAAATAAATGGAAAAAAGTCACAAAAAAGGAATGCACACTCAACTAAGAATAGGACACTCGTGGATGACAGTTGTTTGTGTAATATACGTGGAAGAGAACAATAGCCATAAGATAGCACTTGTGTGATGATGAATATGTGCACGAAAGAAAAAACAGAAATATGTTCAGTTGACTGCTTGCACATGCTAAGATTCATACATGCATGAATATTAATTATGAATGGATAGAAAGGAAAGATTGGTACATGCATGAACAGAAAAAATGGAGATATGTATGTATATGTATTTTGACATGCTGTATGCATACCTGATGTGTTAGACTTGATTATATGTTGCAATCTATGCATGCTACAATATACCGATTCTTGATTGTAATTCTGGACATCCATAAACTAGGATTTTTTTTTTATTTGACACCCATAAGAAATATGAATATTTGAAATTCACTTTTTGGGCGGGATCATAAGTGCGCCCATGGGTATTTAAGTTTCGGCGTACAACAGATTGTTCACTTACCAGATTTACATATTTATCCATGGTCTCCCTTTGTTTCTAGGCGTGTTACAACTTACAAGAGACATGTGCATGTCTCCTTACTAATCAACTTTGCTTGCTTGGATTATACACATCTCTAGGAAAATCATATGAATATCAGGTTAGCATAGAATTAAAAGAGTAATCCATACATAGATAAAAGATAATTTAGATCCAACATGCAACACTAACTGAAACAATATGAATAGCTCCAAATTCTTATGAGTAAACAGATTAGTTCTGAATCTGGTAGAGCAATCTGTGAGTAAAAAGCAATCAAAAATTTAGATTGACCAAGCGCAAGTATTAAATTAATAAATCAACCGACCTCAATAAAAAAAGGATAAACACTATCTTATGCTTACCTTGTACATGACTGCAGGAAGTTATTTCTCCTAGTTTCATTGTGAGAGCAGATCTAATTCACGTTCTTTGTTGCTGCCAAATATAATTATAGTTGACTGATTTGCTTGCATGATTGATGCACGGAAAATTTATACAACCGTCTACTGTTAGCACAAATGTCATTTCTATAAAGGAGTGTTACAATGCTCTTGTTTTTAATTAAGATGAACCTCTATGACTGTCCTGATTTAGTCACTTAAATTCTCAGGATACTGGGACGGATCAAAAATTTCCTTGCTCCGTGAGGCAGAAACAACCCTTTCATCAGTCGCATACAACCTTAACTTTTTCATCAGTCAGCTAATATCATCATGAGGCAACATGAATCTGAATTGAAAGGAAAACAATTGTTGCCTTATCAATTTCATCTTGCTCCTCCGTCACATACTCAGATCCAATACCTCCCATCCTACTACATGGAGTCATCATTCAGATATGAGAAGGTGCGAATTGCATAGGTAAGAGACAAAGAGTGGTTCAGAGAAAGAAATAGATGTAACTACATGTTGCATTCAAAGACAAATTAAGGGTAATATTTCAGTTTTCTATCTAAATGTGCAGCAATAAGTAGCATCATACAAAAAGCAGCATACATGCACCTCTCACAATAGTGGCAGCTCCACCATCGATCACGCACAAGCAGCAACAGCTTCATCAGCGACCACGCAAGCACAATACATAGCCGCAACAACTCCCAGCGGCAGCCCAAATCACTCATCTCCACACGAGCCGACCACGGTCTTCCCCTCGAGCAATGGAGTCGGCATCGGCTCCTCCCGCTTCGTCTCTTCTCTCTCTCTCTCCCTCTCCACACCATCAATCGACCCCGCCGTCATCCCCTCGAACAACGGCGACCAGCCCGCTGCGTCCCGCGCTTCCGCCGCTGCTCGAGGGAGAAGAGGGACCCTGCCGCTGTTGATGTAGGCCAAGCCCGCTGTGTCCCGCACTACTGCTGCTGCTCGAGGGAGGCAATGCGGATCTCGAACCGGCTGGGGGCTCCGCGGCGCCGTGTCGCGGGCACACGCCTGGCTCGTTCGCAGGCGGTCACCCCATGAGCGTCCACGTCCCCGGCGGCGGCAAGCAGGCACAAGAGGGCGGCGGCGCGAGGCGAGGGGCGAGCGACGAGCTATGGCGCATGGCGAGGGTTGATTTGGGTGAGGCGCACCCGCGTCATAGATTTTTTTTATAACTAGCAAACATATTCGTGCGTGGAAGAAAAAATCATCCCAAACACACACCCGACATAAAGAAATTCCTAAAATCTTTCATGATGTTGTACGAAAAACAATATGATAAGTGATGTTGCATCAAGACATAAAGGTACGGCGATTTTATAGTGTATTCAAGGTGTTTTCAATTTAGTCGCTGCAATCTCTCTTACATCATTATTGTCATTCCTCATTAGCGATGCCCAACAAATATTGTATTTTGATGGAAATAGAAAAAAACATTTTAGTACTCGACGGTAACTTATGCATACAAGCATTATTTTTGTCTTGCTAATATATGCGTTTGCAACTATAATCGAAGTCAAGATCTCTACTCCTAAAGAAGCAGTCTGCGGTTGTGACGATAGGTTTCCGTTCTGGGTTTATTTTCATCATACCTTTCACCTTCGTCTGGTTTTTTTGTTTGTTTTTTTCGTCCCTCCTCCTATCATCTTATATTTAGTAATGTATTTATGTGAAAGAATCAATCAAAATTAATTTCTAATGAATCTTTAAAGACCAGATCTGAATTAATTAACCGTATCATAAATCGCTCAATTACATTAATTAATATTACAATACATTATCAAATTACATTAATTAACATTCTGTTTTAGATTTTTTTTTCTCTTTCTCCTCCCACTTTCCTCTGGGTTTTCGTTGTTTGGTTTTTTGGTCCCACCTTTCTCTTCACCGATTTATTTTTCTCTTCACTATTTTCTTGTCTCTACTCCTAAAGAAGCAGTCTTCGGTCGTGATGGTAGGTTCTTTTCCAAGTTTTTTTCCGTCTCACCTCTCACCTTTGTCTGGGTTTTTTTGTTCGGTTTTTTGTCTATCCTCCCAGCATCACATATTTAGTAATGTATTTATGTGAAAGAATCAATCACATTTAATTTTTAATAAATCTTTAAAGACCAAATCTGAATTGATTAACATTACCATAAGTGGCTCAATCACATTTATTAATACTTTCATACATCATCAAATTACATTAATTTTTAATAAATCTTTAAAGACCAAATTTGAATTAATTAGGCTCAATCACATTTAATGTTTTCATACATCACCAAATTACATTAATTTCTACTCATAAAAGGGGAGTGCATATGTCCAAGGGAGGACCCAGATAAAAACTGACCGGGGGAACCCAATTGTAGAAAACCGTCAAACATATTTACACATAGACTTATAAATGCTTCAATCTCTATTTATAATGGAGCAGTTGGTAGCCTGGTAGCGGTTTATTTTGCTACTCCAGTTTAATTTTCGTCCCACCTGTTGGGAAACGTTGCATGGGAAACAAAAAATTTCCTACGCACACGCAAGATCTATCCATGGTGATGAGCATCTACGAGAGGAAGAGTGGATCTACATACCCTTGTAGATCGCTAAGCGGGAAGCGTTAAGAAACGCGGTTGGTGTAGTCGAATGTCTTCGCGATCCAAATTGCCGAGCATCCCACGATCTCATCACGATCCGTCCCGCGATCCAATCACGATCCGTCCCGCGAACTCATCACGATCCGTCCCGCGATCTCATCACGATCCGTCCCGCGATCTCGATCACGGTCCTTCCGATCTAGCGCCGAATGGACGGCAACTCCGCGTTCAGCACACGTACAGCTTGATGACAATTCTGCCTTCTTAATCCAGCAAGAGGGAGAGGAGAGGTAGAAGAGTTCTCCGACAGCGTGACGGCGTTGCGGCGATGGTGGTGGAGCTATTCCGGCAGGGCTTCACCTAAGCACTGCAGAAAATCGATCTAGAGGAGAAGCTATGCACTAGAGGAGAGGGTGGCACGTGGCTGAAAATCTTGTGCCAAAACCCTAAAATACTCTAGTATATATAGGAGGAGATGAGGAAGAGGCTTGGCTGCCAAAGAGGCAGCCCTTGGGTCGGCCGAACCAAGGAGGGAGGAGTCCTCCCCCTCCACTCCTAGTAGGATTAGGATTCCTTCCTTATTTGTCCCTTTTTTGCCTTTTTCCACCTTTTTCCTTTTGGGCTTTTCTTCCCAGCCGCATGGGCCTTGTGTGGGACTTCCACCAGCCCACAAAGGGCTGGTATTAACGCTCCCACAGCCCATGTAGCCTCTTGGGTCGAAATACTCCTCCCGATGGTCTCCCGGTACACTACCGACACTCCCGGTACACTACCGATGAGCCCGAAACTTTTTTGACGACCAAAATAGGACTTCTTATATATCAATCTTTACCTACGGACCATTCCGGAGCTCCTCTTGATGTTCGGGATCTCATACGGGACTCGAAACAACCTTCAGTCACCATCATACATAACTCTATACTACTGAAACGTCACCAAACCTTAAGTGTGCAGACCCTGCGGGCTCGAGAACTATGTAGACATGACCGAGACACCTCTAAGGTCAATAACCAATAGCGGGACTTGGATGTCCATATTGGTTCCTACATATTCTATGAAGATCTTTATCGGTCGAACCTCTATGCCAAGGATTCAGTTAATCCCGTATGATGTTTTCTTTGTTCTTCGATATGTTACTTGCCCGAGATTCAATCATCGGTATCTCCATACCTAGTTCAACCTCGTTACCGGCAAGTCTCTTTACTCGTTCCATAATACAAGATCCCATGACTAACACTTAGTCACATTGCTTGCAAGGCTTGTTGTGATGTTGTATTACCGAGTGGGCCCTGAGATACCTCTTCGTCACACGGAGTAACAAATCCTAGTCTTGATCCATGACAACCTAACAGACACCCTCGGAGATACCTGTAGAGTACCTTTATAGTCACCCAGTTACGTTGCGACGTTTGATACACACTAGGCACTCCTCCGGTGTTAGTGAGTTGCATGATCTCATGGTCATAGGAACAGATACTTGACATGTAGAAAACAGTAGCATTAAACTGACACGATCATATGCTACGTTTGTAGTTTGGGTCTTGTCCATCACACCATTCTCCCAATGATGTGATCCCGTTATCAAATGACATCTCATGTCCATGGCCAGGAAACCTTAACCATCTTTGATCAACAAGCTAGTCTATTAGAGGCATACTAGGGACATGGTTTTGTCTATGTATCCACACATCCATCTAAGTCTCCGATCAATACAATTATAGCATGGATAACAAACGATTATCATAAACAAGGAAATATGATAATAACTAATTTATTATTGCCTCTAGGGCATATTTCTAACAGTCTCCTACTTGCACTAGAGTCAATAATCTAGTTCACATCACCATGTGATTTGCAGTGTTATGAATCTAACACCTAATGAGTTCTGGGGCTTGATCATGCTTTGCATGTGAGAGAGGTCTTATAGTCAATAGGTTTGCGACATTCAGATCCGTGTGTACTTTGTAAATTTCTATGTCAAACCGTAAACACTACTACCACACTCCACTATGTACTATTCCAAATGGTTGCTCCACTATACGTATCCAGATTGCTACTACAAGTCATCCGGATTGGTTTTAAAACTTGCATCAATGTAACTCTTTACGGCAAACTCTTTATCACCTCCATAATTGAGAAACATCTCCTTAGTCTTTTAGTTACTAAGGATAATCTTGACCGTTGTCCAGTGCTCCATTCCAGGATCACTTTGAAACCTTCCGGCCATACTTATGGCAAGGCTAACATCAGGTCTTGTGCACAGCATTGCATACATGATAGAGCCTATGGCTTAAGCATGGGGGATAACACTCATCTTTTCTCTATATTCTGCAGTCACTGGGCATTGAGTCTTACTCAACTTCACACCTTACAAATCAAGCGAGAACTCTTTCTCTGACTGATCCATTTTGAATTCCTTCAAAAACTTTTGTCAAGGTATGTACTTATTGAAAAGTCTCATCAAGCTTCTTGATCTATCTCTATAGATCTTGATGCTCAACAATTAGGTAGCTTTATCCAGCTCTTCCTTTGAAAAACTCTTTTTCAAACAACCGTTTATGCTTTCCAGAAATTCTACATCATTTCCGATCATCAATATGTCAACCACATATGCTTACCAGAAACACTATAGTGCTCTCACTCACTTTATTGTAAATACAAGTTTCTCATAAACTTTGTATAGACTCAAAAACTATGATCACCTCATCAAAGTGTATATTCCAACTCCAAGATGCTTGCTTCAGTTCATAGAAGGATCACTGAAGCTTGCACACCTTTTAACATTCTTAGGACTGACAAAAGCTTCTGGTTGTATCTCATACAACCTTTCCTTGAGGAAGGAAACGATGTTTTGACATCCATCTGCCAGATTTCATAATTGAAAAATACAGCAACTGCTAACATAATTCCAACAGACTTTAGCATCGCTACGAGTGAGAAAGTCTCATCGCAGTCAACTCCTTGAACTTGCCGAAACTTCTTTGCGACAAGTCGAGCTTTATAAATCGTGACATTCACCATCAGTGTCTGTCTTCATCTTAAAGGTCCATTTGTACTCGACGACCTGCCGTCCAACGAGCAAGTCTACGAAAGTCTATACTTGATTTTCATACATGGATCCTTTCTCAGATTTTATGGCCTCTAACCATTTGTCAAAATTCGGGCCCATCATCGCTTCTCCACGGCTCGTAGGTTCATCGTTGTCCAACAACATGACCTCCAAGACAGGGTTGTCGTACCGCTCAGGAGCAGTACACATCCTTGTCGACCTACGAGGTTTGATAGTAACTTGATCCGAAGCTTCATGATCATCATCATTAACTTCCTATTCAACTAACATAGGCTTCACAGAAAACAACTTCCTGCGCCGCGCTACTCTCTGGTTGAACAAAGGTTCAACAACCTCATCAAGTTCTATCTTCCTCCCACTCAATTCTTTCGAGAGAAACTTTTTCTCGAGAAAAGACCCAGTTTTAGCAACAAACACTTTATGCTTGGATCTAAGATAGAAGGTTTACCCAATTGTTCTTAGGGTATTCTATGAAGATGCATTTGTCTGCTTTGGGTTCGAGCTCATTAGGTGAAAACATTTTCCACACAAGCGTCACAGCCCCAAACATTAAGAAATGACAGCTTGGGTTTGTATCAAACCCTAATTCACACGGTGTCATCTCAACGAATTTAGATGGTGCCCTATTTAAAGTGAATGTAGTTGTCTCTAATGCATAACCCCAAAACTATAGTAGCAAAACGATAAGAGACATCATAGCACGCACCATATCCAATAGAGTACGACTATGAAATTCGGACACACCATCACACTATGGTGTTCGAGGTGGCGTGAGTTGTGAAACAACTTTCACATTGTCTAAAGTTGTATGCCAAACTCGTAACTCAGATATTCACATCCACGATCATATCGCGGACATTTTTATCTACTTGTCACGTTGATCTTAAACTTCACTCTGAATTTGCTTGAACCTTTCAAATGATTCAGACTTGTGTTTCATTAAGTAAATATACACTATATCTACTCAAATCATCGGTGAAGGTAAGAAAATAACGATATCCACCGCACGCTACAAGACTCATTGGATTGCATACATCAACATGTATCATTTCCAATAAATCACTTGCCCGCTCCATCCATCTTGAAATGGGGTCCTTAGTCATCTTGCCCAAGAGGCATGGTTCGCATGTCTCAACCGATTCGAAATCGAATGAGTCCTAAGATCCATCAGCATGGAGTTTCTTCATGCGCTTTATACCAATATGACATTTAGCGGCAGTGCCACAAGTATGTGGTACTATCATTATTAACTTTCTATCTTTTGGCATCAATGTTATGAACATGTGTATTACTACGATCAAGATTCAACAAACCATTCTCACTGGGTGCATGACCATTGAAGGTATTATTCATGTAAACAGAATAACCATTATTCTGTAACTTAAATGAATAACCATGTTGCAATAAACATGATCTAATCATGTTCATGCTCAACGCAAAACACCAAACAACATTTATTTAGGTTTGTCATTAATCACGAAGGTAGAGAGAGCGTGCGATGTTGATCACATCAACCTTGGAAACATTTCCAACACACATCGTCACCTCACCCTTAGCTAGTGCTCCGTTTATTCCGTAGCTTTTATTTCAAGTTACTAACATTTAGCAATCGAACCGGTATCCAATACTCAGGTGCTACTAGGAGTACTCGCAAGGTACACATCATTAAAACGTATATCAAATATACTTCTGTCAATGTTGCCAGCCTTCTTATCTACCAAGTATCTAGGGTTGTTCCGCTTCAGCGACCGCTCTCCTCGTTATCGAAGCACTTAGTCTCGGGTTTGGGTTCAACTTTGGGTTGCTTCACTGGAGCAGCAACTGACTTGCTATCCATGAAGTTTCCCTCCTTGCTCTTGCCCTTCTCGAAACTAGTGGTTTGACTAACCATCAACACTTGACGCTCCTTCTTGATTTCTACCTTCACGGTGTCAAACATCGCGAACAGCTCAGGGATCATTATTTCTATCCCTGGCATTTTATAGTTCATCACCAAGTTCTAGTAGCTTAGTGACAGTGACTTGGAGAACTATATCAATCACTATCTTATCCGGAAGATCAACTCCCACTCGATTCAAGCGATTGTAGCACCCAGACAATCCAAGCACATGCTCAACGATTGAGCTATTCTCCTTCATCTTGCAGACAAAGAATCTTGTTGGGGATCTCATATCTCTCAACACGGGCATGAGCCTGAGATCCTAATTTCAGCTCTTAGAACATCTCATATGTTCCGTGACGTTCAAAAACGTTTCAGAGCCTCAATTCTAAGCTGTAATGCATGACGCACTAAACTATCAAGTAGTTATCAAAACGTGCCTGTCAGATGTTCGCAACATCTATAAACGACGCTAGAGGGGTTGGCGCACCGAGCGGTGCATTAAGGACATAAGCCTTCTGTGTAGCAATGAGGACAATCCTCAGATCACGGACCGAGTCCGCAATATTGCTACCATCATCTTTCAACTCTATTTCTCTAGGAACATATAAAAAAATTCAAGGGAGCTACAGCGCGAGCAAGTAATCTACAACATAATTTTCAAAGACACTACTGACTATGTTCATGATAATGAGTTCAATTAATCATATTACTTAAGAACTCCCACTCAAATTGACATCCCTCCAGTCATTCGAGTGATACATGATCCAAATTCACCAACTCAAGTCCGATCATCACGTGAGTTGAGGTGGTTTCAATGGTGAACATCATCATGTTGATCATATCTACTATATGACTCATGTTCGACCTTTCGGTCTCTTGTGTTCCGAGGCCATGTCTGTACATGCTAGGCTCGTCAAGTTTAACCCGAGTGTTCTGCATGTGCAACACTGGCTTGCACCCGTTGTATGTGAACATAGAGTCTATCACACCCGATCATCACGTGGTGTCTCGACACGATGAACTTTCGCAACGGTGCACACTCGGGGAGAACACAATTCATCTTGAAATTTAAGTGAGGGATCACCTTATAATGCTACCGTTGTCCTAAGCAAAACAAGGTGCATAAAAGGATTAACATCACATGCAAATCATAAGTGACATGATATGGCCATGAACTTGTGCTTTTGATCTCCATCTTGAAAGCACCGGCATGATCTCCATCGTCACCGGCATGACACCATGATCTCCATCATCTTGATCTCCATCAACGTGTCGGCATCGGGGTTGTCACGCCCACCATGCTTCTACTACTATTTCTACCGTTTAGTGATAAAGTAAAGCATTACATAGCGCTTAATGATTGACACGCAGGTCATACAATAATTAGAGACAACCCTATGGCTCCTGCCGGTTGCCGTACTCATCGACATGCAAGTCGTGATATCTTATACAAAACATGATCATCTCATACATCACATATATCTCATCATGTAATTGGCCATATCACATCACAACATACCCTACAAAAACAAGTTAGACGTCCTCTAATTGTTGTTGCATGTTTTACGTGACTGCTACGAGTATCTAGCAAGAACAATTCTCACCTACGCAAAAACCACAACAGTGATACATAAGTTGCTTTTCAACCTTCTCAAGGACCGCCTTTGTCGAATCTGATCTAACTAAAGTAGGAGAAACAGACACCCGCCAGCCATCTTTGTGCAACGAAGTTACACGTCAGTCGATGGAACCGGTCTCTCGTACGCGTACGAGTAATGTTGGTCCAAGCTGCTTCATCCTACAATACCGCTGAACCAAAACACGACCAAGGGAGGAAGCAATCTAAGCATCAACGCCCACAAACTCTTTGTGTTCTACTCGAGATCTCATCTACACACAAACCTAGCTCTGATACCACTGTTGGGGAACGTTGCATGGGAAACAAAAAATTTCCTACGCACACGCAAGATCTATCCATGGTGATGAGCATCTACGAGAGGTAGAGTGAATCTACATACCCTTGTAGATTGCTAAGCGGGACGCGTTAAGAAACGCGGTTGGTGTAGTCGAACGTCTTCGCGATCCAAATTGCCGAGCATCCCACGATCTCATCACGATCCGTCCCGCGATCCAATCATGATCCGTCCCGCGAACTCATCACGATCCGTCCCGCGATCTCATCACGATCCGTCCCGTGACCTCAATCACGATCCTTCCGATCTAGCGCCGAATGGACGGTACCTCCGCGTTCAGCACACGTACAGCTTGATGACGATCTCTGTCTTCTTGATCTAGCAAGAGGGAGAGGAGAGGTAGAAGAGTTCTCCGACAGCGTGACGGCGCTGCGGCGATGGTGGTGGAGCTATTCCAGCAGGGCTTCGCCTAAGCACTGCAGAAAACCGATCTAGAGGAGAAGCTATGCACTAGAGGAACGGGTGGCACGTGGCTGAAAATATTGTGCCAAAACCCTAAAATCCTCTAGTATATATAGGAGGAGATGAGGAGGAGGCTTGGCTGCCAAAGAGGCAGCCCTTGGGTCGGCCAAACCAAGGAGGGAGGAGTCCTCCTCCTCCACTCCTAGTAGGATTAGGACTCCTTCCTTATTTGGCCGTTTTTTGCCTTTTTCCACCTTTTTCCTTTTGGGCTTTTCTTCCCAGCTGCATGGGCCTTGTGTGGGACTTCCACCAGCCCACAAAGGGCTGGTATTTACTCTCCCACAGCCCATGTAGCCTCTTGGGTCGAAATACTCCTCCCGATGGTCTCCCGATACACTACCGGCACTCCCGGTACACTACCGATGAGCCCGAAACTTTTCCGGCGACCAAAATAGGACTTCCTATATATCAATCTTTACCTTCAAACCATTCCGGAGCTCCTCTTGACGTCCGGGATCTCATACGGGACTCGAAACAACCTTCAGTCACCATCATACATAACTCTATACTACCAAAACGTCACCAAACCTTAAGTGTGTAGACCCTGCGGGCTCGAGAACTATGTAGACATGACCAAGACACCTCTACGGTCAATAACCAATAGCGGGACCTGGATGTGCATATTGCTTCCTACATATTCTACGAAGATATTTATCGGCCGAACCTCTATGCCAAGGATTCAGTTAATCCCGTATGATGTTCCCTTTGTTCTTCGGTATGTTACTTGCCCGAGATTCGATCGTCGGTATCTCCATACCTAGTTCAACCTCGTTACCGGCAAGTCTCTTTACTCGTTCCGTAATACAAGATCTCGTGACTAACACTTAGTCACATTGCCTGCAAGGCTTGTTGTGATGTTGTATTACCGAGTGGGCCCTGAGATACCTCTTCGTCACAGGAAGTAACAAATCCTAATCTTGATCCATGCCAACCCAACAGACACCCTCGGAGATACCTGTAGAGTACCTTTATAGTCACCCAGTTACGTTGCGACGTTTGATACACACAAGGCACTCCTCCGGTGTGAGTGAGTTGCATGATCTCATGGTCATAGGAACAGATACTTGACATGCAGAAAACAGTAGCATTAAACTGACACGATCATATGCTACGTTTGTAATTTGGGTCTTGTCCATCACACCATTCTCTCAATGATGTGATCCCGTTATCAAATGACATCTCATGTCCATGGCCAGGAAACCTTAACCATCTTTGATCAACAAGCTAGTCTATTAGAGGCATACTAGGGACATGGTTTTGTCTATGTATCCACACATCCATCTAAGTCTCCAATCAATACAATATAGCATGGATAACAAACGATTATCATGAACAAGGAAATATGATGATGACTATGCTTTGCAGGATGTCCACACGTTGACGATTTACGAAATGTTCGCCCATGAGACACAACATTCTCCAAGTTATTCATGTTATAGTAGAAAGAAAGAATGGTCCAAAAAATGAAACAAAAAAAACTAAGAATTCTAAAAAATAAGCAGGAACAAGAACTAAAACTGACTAGGAATAAGAAAGAAGAGGATGAGGCGTCGATGGCGACCACACTAATGTTGACGTGTTAGTTGGCGCTAATGAAACGGGTTAAAGAATGGGCTAGGAGCAAAAGATGTAGGGTATGACGAGTAAGAGAAGAAAAATAATTATCCCTTCAAGCAATGAATGGTATGTGTGATGGAGGTGAAGCTTATTGGTGACTATACAAATACGTGCACGTTGCCACTCACTTCCAACGTTGGTATGTGTTTGCAAAGTTAAATGAATATTTGAGAATGATCTCTGTAGTTATTTGTTGTTGTCTTTATTATGAGTTAGTTTAATCCACTCTATTATATTGTTAACATAATTTTTTTTATCGTTTTTGCAATGCATGGCAAAGATGAGGTGAACGTCCTTTGATTTTAAAGAAGGTGCCTCAGCGAGAAATGTATCGCTACGGCGAAAAACCGAACGAGAGGAGGACGTTCTGCCAGAAAAAGAGAAGGTGCATTGTGCGATGGTGGCTTTATATTGAACCCGGATGTTAGAGATAGCATGCCGCATAGCCTGTAGCAACGCACGGGCGTTCTATTAGTTTAATTTAGTTGCAAACATATTAGACATCTTCATTGAAAATAATGAATCTATAAGAACATGCATACCAAATGTTTAAGGTTGCATATCAACATTGATCTTGTTAAAACAAATCGTTATAGGCACAATTTCACACAATATGAAAAATCAAATGTTGCAAGTATCAATAGTTTAGTGTACATCATCTGATATGGGTCGGTTATTGTGCATTGTGCGAAATAGAGAGGGTGATTATATACCTATTATGACTTTTAGCATATAATAGCTGGTAGGAATCAACATCGCATGTGGTGTCATTAATAACTTTTGTGAAAACATCAACCTACCATATGTACTCAATTTAAATGGTGTAGGAACATATATAAAGAAGGTATTAATTAAGCTTGCATCCTAAACCTTATTTAAAAAGTGACTAACATGCAAGATAATAGAATATTTGAATTTTGCACACTTTTTGAATAATTTTCATATATAACATGTTCGAGTTCGAGTTAGTACTTGAAAGATATCAATAGTTTCAAAAGTATTTGAATCTGCCCTATAACGAAATAAAAAGAATAAAAAAGCGATTTTTAGAAATGATTGACATGCAACATAATAGCGTATTTGAAATGTACACATTTTTCTGATTTTTTAATATATAATATGTTTGATTTTATGTTCAAAATTAAAAGATATGAATATTCCAAAAAATACTTGAATTTGCCTAATTAAAAAACTAAACAAAAGAAAAGTGGGATATGTAGGACTCGAACCTATGGCTGACGTGTAGAACGATGGCGCCCCAACTAGTGCGTTGCTCCCGTGTTTGGTTCGATTAAACAGATCACTAATTAGTAAACCAAGCACGGCGCGGTAATTTCTGAAAAGAAAACATGAATTATTTTTTCTCACTTATAAATGTCATAATGGATAATTCGTGGCAATTTCAAGGGTTGTATGACAGATGGGTAGACACGATCCGTCCTTTATTAGTAGATAAAGATTTAACATGGCGTGGAAATTTTGGTAGTTAAACAAGTACGATGCGGATGATGCGGGCGGCAGAGTTTTCGTCTGCCCTTTGAAATTGCTAAGCGTACTTTTGATGAGGGTTATTGTTATCTTCCCGGTTAGATCGACTCTACTGCTCTGGATTATTGTGTGTATGTTAAGCGGCATGTGGTTAAGAAAGAACATGTTTTTTTATATAGTAGTAGAGATGAAATGGAGACTCTCCTGCACTGAGCAGGTATTGGCCTCGTCCAGTAGCCATGGCATTATGTCTTATTTTTTTCTTTGTTTTTTATTCACATTGTTTTTCGTTTAATTTTGTTTATATTTCAAAATGTTGTAAATATATACATATTATAATTTACATAAATTAAAAATCCTAATCTTGCATTTGAAAAATGTTAAACGTGTATGTCAAAATGTTTTATGTGAACCAAAAATGTACATATGAATCAGAAAAAATGTTGGAAATGGTATGTGTCTGAAAAATGTTAATCCTATGTAACAAAAATATTCGTAATTTTAAAAACGAAACATTTCATGCCATTAATTTTGTTTACCACACATTTGATGCAAATATTTCTGTGTTCCTAAAACACGTTCATGACATTTAAAAATAGTTATATACAAATGTAAAAGAAAATTGGCATAGGTTTAATTTTTTATTTCCATTTCAAAATTGTATCATGACATTTTCAGAAATATGTGTGTGTTTCCAAGAAATGTGTGTGAAAAATTCAAAATGTGTGTACAATGTAAAAAAACTTGTTCATGTAGTTTAAAAACTAATTACTGCCATTAAAAAGTACACCAGTCATTTGAAAAACAATGTTACCATGTATTCAAAAAAGTGTTCAAAACATGTATTAAAAATGTACATCATGTATAATTGAGAAATGTATAACGTGTATGAAAAAATGTCTCGTGTGTGCTCCAAAAATGTGAATTCCGTAATGAGAGAGAGTGGACTTGTGTTCAAAAGAAAGAAAACCGATAAAAGGCTGACAGAAACAAAAAGGAACTAACAAAAACAAAGAAAAAAAGAATCCAGAAGGTAAAAAAGCTAAGAAGGGGAAACCTAATAGAAAATTAAACCAAAGTGAAAAAGGAAAATAGAAAAATCGATGAAAACCCAAAGAAAAAGGAAAAGAAAAAAAACGAAAAGCCGCTCAAGCAAACCTAGCGACATCTACTAGTTGTAGCACCCGAGCGTACTAAATGGGCTAGAAATCATCTACAGGTGACACAGATGAACGATGAAATGTGCTGCAGATTGAAAATCCTTACTTATTACTTCCTCCGTCTCAAAATAAATGTCTTAAGTTTAGTATAATTTTATATTAAAACTAATATAAAATTAAAACATTTATTTTAGGACAGAGAAAGTATATACGACATGCCTATGTTTGTGCAAGACTTGCTGGCCAGCGATCTTGCTCCACACCTTGGTTAATTAAATATAAGATTTCCATGTTAAAAATGAAACTTGTCGTCCGTTGGCTAGAAGGCCCCCAACCACTGGATAGCTGTGGATTTATGGGATCCACATGGCAGATGTGGTTAGCAACTCCTGATAGAAATGGTCAAATGTGTGGATTTATGGGACAATGGATAGGCCTAATTCGATGACAGTTTTGAAATTTTTCGCCACCCGTCAAAACTGGGCCCAGCATGCCCAAATGAGTAATGTTTTCTAGCATGAAATGTGAGAGCAACTAATGGAGAGAACTTGTTCGAGAGCGTCCTAAGGGTCACGCTGAGAGCGTGTATCTGATGCGTTCTTAGCGTCCACCACGTGCCGCAGTCTGGATGCTTTTTTTAGATTTTATTTTTTATTTTTCTGTACGTGTTTTCGTCATTAAGAGATTTTTTTTGTTTTTTTGGCTTTCCTTCGATTCTTTTTAGGATTTGAAACAAATATTTTTATGTGAAAAAACATATTTTTTTTACACGAGAGATACGGATTTTCGTTTCATGAAGGCACGGACTTGCTAATAAACGTATTTTTCACGAAAGACACTGATTTGCTTTCGCAAGAGGTATGGTCGTGCCTCTCAAAAAAACAAAAAAAAACATGTTTTTTTCTTCCACGAGAGGCAAAAATTTGCTTTCGCCCCTCGAAAAGAAAAAAAGACATATTTTATATTTTGTTTCTTTCGCGAGAGACACAAATTTGTTTCTCATAGAGGCAAGTTCGTGCCTCTCAAAAAGGAAAAAAACACGTTTTTTTTCTTCCGCGAGATGTACGGATTTGCTACTCGTAGAGGCACAGATTTGCTTTGACAAGAGTCACGGCCGTGCCTCTCGAAAAGGGAAAAGGCGTGCTTTCGGTTTGTTTGTTTTCATACGGTTTTATTGTGAAAAAAGGTTCATCAAAAGCTATCAACATGAGATATAGTTTTGACAATCTCGACGCGAGGAATATAACGCTGAAAATGATTTGAGATTTGGAAGTACGGTTTGAGAAATAAACCATTTTGAATAAACCAATCAACGAATAAAAAAAGAAAAACTCTCAGAGTGCACATGCAATGTGATACTTGTCGCCACCTAAAATGTCAGGAGTGACCTTTGCAAATAGTGCTCTTTAACTAGTGATTTCAATAAAATATGCCATAGATTGAAAATCGTTACTTATTACGTACTACGTACTACGTAATGGGCCATTTGCCCAATAATCAAACTCAGACCAGCCAGGCAACCGTCTCTCATTAAGAAAATAGCAACTTAGGCTTGTAAAATAATAATACGAGTAACCAAATCATGCAAACTAGTAAAGAAATGAACAATATATACAAATATTCATAATATTTACATCTATATATTCATGTTATTTTCATACATGTTCACGGTAGGACTTAATTTATTGTTAAGAAATAAGTGTAATTAATTTATTTTTGAAAATTTAGAATTTTTAAAGATACATGTGAATTTTTTAGTGATACATGTAGTGCAAATTTTTGTTATCTATACTAAAAAGCTAGAAAAAATTTCAATGCCTAAATATTATTAAATGAATTCAAAAGAATTTTCCTAGCTTAATACATCAACTATAAAATGTAGTATTATCCATGTATAAAATATTGATCCATTATAGATACATACTTTTAGAAGGTACTATGCAAGAGGTACCTTAATTGATATTTTAGAAAATAGAAAAATACAAATTGCTGCTTAACGAGAATAGGACATGAAGGTATATGTGTGAATAATATTGTTAAAATTGTGTTAAAAATCAGTGAAAATGATAAAGAAAATGTTTCATGGGGGTACAAACTTGATAATTTGCTTGATAGTATGGTCCGTCCTCAAAGATTCATTAGTTACAATGCAACGTAGGCTCCTTGTCTTGTGAAGAGGTAATAAAATCACTCAATGCCAACTATCACATATTTTAGACCGCATTCATAGTTGATGAAATCGTCGATGATTCCCTCCTACACTAAATGTGGCTCCTCACCTCTAAAACTAGCAAAACAAGCACTACATCAACTAGATGCCCCCCCCCCCCCAAAAAAACATCCACTAGACGTAATGCACATGCGTTGGTGGCGTGCTCTAGATCGACATCTAGGCATCCACCTCCAAGGCAACTCAATATAGACCTAATATGTACAGAAGTGACCCTCGCTTCTCTTCGAGCTCTACGTCGCTCGGCGTCACCATGAGTGGAGTTTGGCCGGGGGAGAACTAGGGACTCCCAGGGCATGTTTGGTAGCCTGCATATACCCCAATCAGGCCCGCGCGGGAAGATTTTTGCCCATTTGGTTGCCTGCATTCACTGTTGCGCCTGCATAGCATGGACTTTAAAGCACCTCTGGTTCTGCATCTCTAGGAACGCTCAAATCAGACGTTTTTCCTTAGCCAGGCCCGAGCGATGCAACCCTAGGCACGTGGGCGTGGGCGGTTGCACGCGTGGGTGCGCTCCCGAGACGTCGCATTGTTTCCAGACGCTTCGTCATAAATTACCCTCGCCCCCTCCTCACCTCTCTCTCCCCTCTTCCCCACTCACACCGACGGTGGCAACGACGGCGGCGACCACCTGAGCTTTACTTCGAATCGATCCAAGACGGCGACGGCAACCACTAGAGCGCATCGGCCATGGCGGTAAGACCTCGCCCTCTCTGTACATTCACTACTTTTGACTCGGGCTAGATTCGATTAGAGCATGCGATTGAAGAGTTAGGGAGGGGATTGAACACATCGGGAGGGGGGAGGATTAGAGAACCTCGTCGTTGTCGGACTCCGGCGACCCGATCATACTACTCCAGTATGACGCGGCATGCTGGTCTTGAGGCGCCTTGTACTAACTGTAGTTGGACCTCTCCTCTTCCATGGTGTGCTTGAACTTCACCACCTCTCCTCTTCCACCTCTCTGTTTCACCACCTCTCCTCTTCCACCTCTGAGGTGGTGAAACAGAGAGGTGGAAGAGGAGAGGTGGTGAGACAGAGAGGTGGAAGAGGAGAGGTGGTGAAATAGAGGGGGTATGGATCAATTCTCACCATTGAACTAAGTGTTGCTCATAATGCAGATGGACAAGGGCAAGGATGCCGTGCCACCATTGGAGAAGGGCAAGGAGGTTGTGCCTCCATTGGATGAAGTGCAAGTGCTGGATCACCCACGCCCCAAGCGGAGGAATTATGGCCACTTCCTGTTGGGGAACGTTGCATGGGAAACAAAAAAATTCCTACGCACACGCAAGATCTATCCATGATGATGAGCATATACGAGAGGGAGAGTGGATCTACATACCCTTGTAGATCGCTAAGCGGGAAGCGTTAAGAAACGCGGTTGATGTAGTCGAACGTCTTCATGATCCAAATCGCCGAGCGTCCCACGATCCCATCACGATCCGTCCCGCGATCCAATCACGATCCATCCCGTGATCTCATCATGATCCGTCCCGCGATCTCATCATGATCCGTCCCACGATCCAATCACGAATTGTCTCGCGATCTTGATCACGGTCCTTCCAATCTAGCACCGAACGGACGACACCTCCGCGTTCAGCACACGTACAGCTCAATGACGATCTTCGCCTTCTTGATCCAGCAAGAGGGAGTGGAGAGATAGATGAGTTCTCCGGCAGATCGATGACGTTGCGGCGATGGTGGTGGAGCTATTCCAGCAGGGCTTCGCCTAAGCACCGCTGAAACCGATCTAGAGGAGAAACTATGATCTAGAGGAGAGGCAGCACTTGGCTGTTTTTCTATGTCTCAAAACCCTCAAAACCTCTAGTATATATAGGCGAAGAGAGGGAGAAGCCTTGGTGCACAAGGGGCCAGCCCTTTACCCTTGGCGCAAGGAGGAGAGGAGGAATCCTCCTCCAATCCTAGTAGGACTAGGATTCCTCCTTTCCTACTTGGAAACTCTTTCCACCATGCGTTTTTTCCTCTCAACCCACTCCAGCCGCATGTGCCTTTAGAGGTGGCTTCGGCTAGCCCACCAGGGGCTGGTTTGCCTCCTCCCACAGCACATGTAGCCTCTTGGGTCGAAATACCCCTCCCGATGGTCCCCCGGTATCCTCCCGACACTCCTGGTACACTACCGATGAGCCCAAAACTTTTCCGGTGACCAAAACAAGACTTCCTATATATCAATCTTTACCTACGGACCATTTCGGAGCTCCTCATGACGTCCGGGATCTCATCCAGGAATCCTAACAACCTTCGGTCACCACCATGCAAAACTCTATACTACCGAAACGTCACCGAACCTTAAGTGTGCAGACCCTGTGGGTTCGAGAACTATGTAGACATGACCGAGGCACCTCTACGGTCAATAACCACTAGCGGGACCTAGATGTCCATATTGGTTCCTACATATTCTACGAAGATCTTTATCGGTTGAACCTCTATGTCAAGGATTCAGTTAATCCCGTATGATGTTCCCTTTGTTCTTCGGTATGTTACTTGACCAAGATTCGATCGTCAGTATCTCTATACCTAGTTCAATCTCGTTACCAGCAAGTCTCTTTACTCGTTCCGTAATAGAAGATCCCGTGGATAAAACTTAGTCACATTGCTTGCAAGGCTTATTTCGATGTTGTATTACCGAGTGGCCCTTGAGATACCTCTCCGTACACCGAGTAACAAATCCCAGTCTTGATCCATGCCAACCCAACGGACACCCTCGGAGATACCTGTAGAACACCTTTATAGTCACCCAGTTACGTTGCGACGTTTGATACACACAAGGTACTCCTCCGGTGTCAGTGATTTGCATGATCTCATGGTCATAGGAATAGATACTTGACATGCAGAAAACTATAGCAATAAACTGACACGATCATATGCTACGTTTATAGTTTGGGTCTTGTCCATCACATCATTCTCCTAATGATGTGATCCCGTTACCAAATGACATCTCATGCCCATGGCTAGGAAACCTTAACCATCTTTGGTCAACGAGCTAGTCCATGAGAGGCATACTAGGGACATGGTGTTGTCTATGTATCCACACATGTATCTGAGTTTCCGATCAATACAATTCTAGCATGGATAGTAAATGATTATCATGAACAAGGAAATATGATAATAGCTAATTTATTATTGCCTCTAGGGCATATTTCCAACAGTATCCCACTTGCACTAGAGTCAATAATCTAGTTCACATCACCATGTGATTCGCATTGTTATGAATCTAACACCCAATGAGTTCTGGGGCTCGATCATGCTTTGCATGTGAGAGAGTTCTTTTAGTCAACGGGTCTGCGACATTCAGATACTTGTGCACTTTGCAAATCTCTATGTCATACTGTAAATACTGCTACCACACTATACTTGGAACCATTCCAAATGACTGCTCCAATATACATATCCGGATTTCTACTAAGAGTCATGTGGATTGGCGTTAAAGCTTGCATCGACGTAACTCTTTACGACGAACTCTTTATCACCTCCATAATCGAGAAACATATCCTTAGTCCTCTGGATACTAAGGATAACTTTGACCGCTGTCCAGTGATCCACTCTTGGATCACTCTTGTACCCCTTTACACACTCATGGCAAGGCACACACCAGGTGCGGTACACAGCATGGCATAATATAGAGCCTATGGCTAAGGCATAGGGGATGAACTTCGTCCTTTCTCTTTCTTCTGTCGTGGTCGAGCTTTGAGTCTCACTCAACTTCACACCTTACAAATCAAGAAAGAACTCTTTCTTTGACTGATCCATTTTGAACTCTTTCAAAATCTTGTCAAGGTATGTACTCATTGAAATACTCATCACGCGTCTTGATCTATCTCTATAGATCTCGTCGCCGAACAATTAAGTAGCTTTATCCAGATATTCTTTTGAAAAACTCTTTTCAAACAACCCTTTATGGTTTCCAGAAATTCTACATCAATTCCGATCAATAATATGTCATCCACATATGCTTATCAGAAACTCTATAGTGTTCCCACTCACTTTATTGTAAATACAAGTTTCTCATAAACTTTGCATAGACTCAAAAACTTGGATCACCTCATCAAAGCGTATATTCCAACTCCGAGATGCTTGCTTCAGTCCATAGAAGGATCACTGAAGGTTGCACACCTTTTAGCATCCTTAGGACTGACAAAACCTTCTGGTTGTATCTCATACAAACTTTCCTCGAGGAAGGAAATGATGTTTTGACATCCATCTGCCAGATTTCATAATTGAAAAATGCAGCAACTGCTAACATAATTCCAACAGACTTTAGCATTGCTATGGTGAGAAAGTCTCATCGCAGTCAACTCCTTGAACTTGTCGAAAACTTTTTTGCAACAAGTCGAGCTTTATAAATGGTGACATTCACCATCAGTGTCTGTCTTCATCTCAAAGGTCCATTTGTACTCAACGACCTACAGTTCAACGGGCAAGTCTACCAAAGTCCATACTTGGTTTTCATACATGGATCCTTTCTCGAATTTC
Organism: Hordeum marinum; assembly: GCA_022496015.1. Classification (NCBI taxonomy): domain Eukaryota; kingdom Viridiplantae; phylum Streptophyta; class Magnoliopsida; order Poales; family Poaceae; genus Hordeum; species Hordeum marinum. The sequence goes on from CM039678.1 coordinate 152,208,131, forward strand.
ATGGCCTCTAACCATTTATCAGAATTCGGGCCCATCATCGCTTCTCCATAGCTTGTAGGTTCATTGTTGTCTAACAACATGACCTCTAAGACGCGGTTGTCGTACCACTTAGGAGCAGTATGCGTCCTTGTCGACCTACAAGGTTCGATCGTAACTTGATCCGAAGCTTGATCATCATAATTAACTTCCTCTTCAACTGATGTAGGCTCCATAGAAACATCTTTCTATGTTGCTCTACTCTATGGCTGAAACAAAGGTTCAACAACCTCATCAAGTTCTATCTTCCTCCCACTCAATTCTTTTGAGAGAAACTCTTTCTCGAGAAAGGACCCGTTTTAGCAACAAACACTTTGTGCTCGGATCTGAGATAGAAGGTATACCCAACTGTTCTTAGGGCATTCTATGAAGATACATATTTCTGCTTTGGGTTCGAGCTTATCAGACATAAGTGTCGCATTCCCAAACTCTAAGAAATAACAGCTTAGGTTTCTACCAAACCATATGGTGTCATCTCAACGGATTTTAGATGGTGCCCCTTTTAAAGTGAATGTAGTTGTCTCTAATGCATAACCCCAAAAGATAGTGGCAAATCGATAAGACATCATAGTTCGGACCATATCCAATAGAGCATGACTACGACGTTCGGACACACCATCACACTATGGTGTTCTAGGTGGCGTGAGTTGTGAAACAACTTGCACTTTGTCTTAAGTTGTATACCAAACTCGTAACTCAGATATTCACCTCCAAGATCATATCGTAGACATTTTATCTTCTCGTCATGATGATCTAAAACTTCACTCTGATTCTTCTTGAAGTTCTCAAATGATTCAGACTTGTGTTTCGTTAAGTAAATATACACTATATCTACTCAAATCATCAGTGAAGGTAAGAAAATAACGATATCCAATGCATGCTACAACACTTATTGGACCGTATACATCAACATGTATCATTTCCAATAAGTCACTTGCCCGTTCCATCAAGCCAGAAACGGGGTTTTAGTCATGTTTCCCAAAAGGCATGGTCCGCATGTCTCAACCGATTCAAAATCGAATGAGTCCAAAGATCCATCAGCATGGAGTTATCTTCATGCGCTTTACACTAATATGACATTTAGCGGTAGTGCCACAAGTACGTGGTACTATCATTATTAACTTTGTATCTTTTGGCATCTATGTTATGAACATGTGTACTACTACGACCAAGATTGAATAAACCATTCATTGGGTGCATGACCATTGAAGGTATTATTCATGTAAACAGAATAACCATTATTCTCCGACTTAAATGAATAACCGTATTGCAATAAACATGATCTAATTACGTTCATGCTCAACGCAAACACCAAATAGCATTTATTTAGGTTCATCACTAAGCCCGAAGGTAGAGAGAGCGTGCGATGTTGATTACATCAACCTTGGAAACATTTCCAACACACATTGTCACCTCACACTTAGCTAGTCTTCGTTTATTCCGTAGCTTTTATTTGGAGTTACTAACATTTAGCAACCGAACCGGTATCCAATACCTAGGTGCTACTAGGAGTACTAGCAAGGTACACATCAATAACACGTATATCAAATATACTTCTGTCGATGGTGCCAGCCTTCTTTATCTACCAAGTATCTAGGGTTGTTCCGCTTCAGCGACCGCTCTCCTCATAATAGAAGCACTTAGTCTCGGGTTTGGGTTCAACTTTGGGTTGCTTAACTGGAGCAACAACTGACTTGCCATCCATGAAGTTTCCCTCCTAGCCCTGCCCTTCTCGAAACTACTGGTTTTACTAACCATCAACACTTGATGCTCCTTCTTGATTTCTAACTTCGTGGTGTCAAACACCGTGAACAGCTCAGGAATCATTATTTGAATCCCCAACATTTTATAGTTCATCACTAAGTTCTAGTAGCTTAATGACAGTGAATTGGAGAACTATATCAATCACTATCTTATCTGGAAGATCAACTCCCACTCGATTCAAGCGATTGTAGCACCCAGAAAATCTGAGCACATGCTCAACGATTGAGCTATTCTCCTTCATCTTGGAGGCAAAGAATCTTGTTGGAGATCTCATATCTCACAACACGGGAACGCGCCTGAGATCCCAATTTCAGCTCTTAGAACATCTCATACGTTTCGTGACGTTCAAAATGTTTTGGAGCCTCTATTCTAAACCGTAATGCACGATGCACTAAACTATCAAGTAGTCATCGGAACACGTGTGTCAGATGTTCACAACATCTACAGATGACGCTAGAGGGGGTGGCGCACTGAGCGGTGCATCAAGGACATAAGCCTTCTGTGCACCAATGAGGAGAATCCTCAGATCACGGACCCAGTCCGCAATATTGCTACCCTCATCTTTCAACTCCATTTCTCTAGGAACATATAAAAATTCAAGGAGCTACAGCGTGAGCTAGTAATCTACAACATAAGTTTCAAAGACACTACTGACTATGTTCATGATAATGAGTTCAATTAATCATATTACTTAAGAACTCCCACTCAAATTGACATCCCTCCGGTCATTCGAGTGATACATGATCCAAATTCACCAACTCAAGTCCGATCATCACGTGAGTTGAGGTGGTTTCAATGGTGAACATCATCATGTTGATCATATCTACTATATGACTCGTGTTCGACCTTTCGGTCTCTTGTGTTCCGAGGCCATGTCTGTACATGTTAGGCTCATCAAGTTTAACCCGAGTGTTATGCACGTGCAACACTGGCTTGCACCCGTTGTATGTGAACGTAGAGTCTATCACACCCGATCATCATGTGGTGTCTCGACACGACGAACTTTCACAACGGTGCACACTTGAGGAGAACACAATTCATCTTGAAATTTAAGTGAGGGATCACCTTATAATGCTATCGTCGTCCTAAGCAAAACAAGGTGCATAAAAGGATTAACATCACATGCAAATCATAAGTGACATGATATGGCCATGAACTTGTGCTTTTGATCTCCATCTTGAAAGCATTGGCATGATCTCCATCGTCACCGGCATGACACCATGATCGCCATCAACGTGTCGCCATTGGGGTTGTCGCGCCCACCATGCTCATACTACTATAGCTACCATTTAGCGATAAAGTAAAGCATTACATAGCGCTTAATGATTGACACACAGGTCATATAATAATTAAACAACCCTATGGCTCCTGCCTGTTGCCATACTCATCGACATGCAAGTCGTGATATTCTATACAACACATGATCATCTCATACATCACATATATCTCATCATGTAATTGGCCACATCACATCACAACATACCCTGCAAAAACAAGTTAGACGTCCTCTAATTGTTGTTGCAAGTTTTACGTGGCTGCTACGGGTATCTAGCAAAAACAATTATCACCTACGCAAAACCACAATGGTGATACATAAGTTGCTTTTCAACCTTCTCAAGGACCACCTTTGTCGAATCCGATCCAACTAAAGTAGGAGAGACAGACACCCGCCAGCCATCTTTGTGCAACGAAGTAACACATCAGTCGATGGAACCGGTCTCTCGTAAGCGTACAAGTAAGGCTGGTCCGGGCCGCTTCATCCCACAATACCGCTGAACCAAAACACGACCAAGGGAGGAAGCAATCTAAGAATCAACGCCCACAAAGTCCTTTTTGTTCTACTCGAGATTTGATCTACACATAGACCTAGCTCATGATGCCACTTTTGGGGAACGTTGCATGGGAAACAAAAAATTTCCTACGCGCACGCAAGATCTATCCATGGTGATGAGCATCTACGAGAGGGAGAGTGGATCTACATACCCTTGTAGATCGCTAAGCGGGAAGCATTAAGAAACGCGGTTGATGTAGTCGAACGTCTTCATGATCCAAATCGCCAAGCGTCCCGCGATCCCATCACGATCCGTCCTGCGATCCAATCACGATCCGTCCTGCGATCTCACCATGATCCGTCCCACGATATCATCACGATCCGTCCCGCTATCCAATCACAAATCGTCTCGCGATCTTGATCACGGTCCTTCCAATCTAGCACCGAGCGGACGACACCTCCGCATTCAGCATACATATAGCTTGATGACGATCTCTGCCTTATTGATCCAGCAAGAGGGAGAGGACAGATAGATGAGTTCTCCGGCAGCGCGACGGCGTTGCGGCGATGGTGGTGGAGCTAATCTAGCAGGGCTTCGCCTAAGCACCACTAAAACCGATCTAGAGGAGAGGCAAAACGTGGCTGTTTTTTTGTGTCTCAAACAACTCAAAACCTCTAGTATATATAGGAGGAGAGAGGGAGAAGCCTTGGTGCACAAGGGGCCAGCCTTTGCCCTTGGCACAAGCAGGAGAGGAGGAATCCTCCTCCAATCCTAGTAGGACTAGGATTCCTCCTTTCCTACTTGGAAACTCTTTCCACCTTGCGTTTTTTCCTCTCAACCCACTCCAGCCGCATGGGCCTATAGAGGTGGCTTCGGTCAGCCCACCAGGGCCTGGTTTGCCTCCTCCCACAGCCTAAGTAGCCTCTTGGGTCGAAATACCCCTCCCGATGGTCCCCCGGTACCCTCCCAGCACTCCCGGTACACTAGCAATGAGCCCGAAACTTTTCCGGCGACCAAACAGGACTTCCTATATATCAATCTTTACCTCCGGACCATTCCAGAGCTCCTCGTGATGTCCAGGATATCATCCGGGACTCCGAACAACCTTCAGTCACCACCATACACAACTCTATACTACCGAAATGTCACCGAACCTTAAGTGTGCAGACCCTGCGGGTTCGAGAACTATGTAGACATGACCGAGACACCTCTATGGTCAATAACCACTAGCGGGACCTGGATGCCCATATTGGTTCCTACATATTCTACGAAGATCTTTATCGGTTGAACCTCTATGTCAAGGATTTAGTTAATCCCGTATGATGTTCCATTTGTTCTTCGGTATGTTACTTGCACGAGATTCGATCGTCAGTATCTCTATACCTAGTTCAATCTTGTTACCAGAAAGTCTCTTTACTCGTTCCGTAATGCAAGATCCCGTGGCTAACACTTAGTCACATTGCTTGCAAGGCTTATTTGATGTTGTATTACCGAGTGGGACCTGAGATACCTCTCCGTCACACAGAGTAACAAATCCCAGTCTTGATCCATGCCAACCCAACAGACACCCTCGGAGATACCGGTAGAGCACCTTTATAGTCACCGAGTTACGTTGGGACATTTGATACACACAAGGTACTCCTCCGATGTCAGTGAGTTGCATGATCTCATAGTCATAGCAACAGATACTTGACATGTAGAAAACTGTAGCAAGAAACTAACACGATCATATGCTACGTTTATAGTTTGGGTCTTGTCCATCACATCATTCTCCTAATGGTGATCCCGTTATCAAATTACATCTCATGCCCATGGCTAGGAAACCTTAACCATCTTTGATCAACGAGCTAGTCCATCAGAGGCATACTAGGGACATGGTGTTGTCTATGTATCCACATATGTATCTGAGTTTCCGATCAATACAGTTCTAGCATGGATAGTAAACGATTATCATGAACAAGGAAATATGATAATAGCTAATTTATTATTTTGCCTCTAGGGCATATTTCCAACACTTCCATCAGGAGTCAGGACAAAACCACTTCTCCAAGCATATCCTTGCTCCTAAGCTAGAGTGTCACAATTGCCTCTAGACTTCACAAATCACTTCCCTGGCATCCCTACAGAGTTCAAGCTGAAGACGAACACCAGCTGCGCATGGAGGGTGATGGTGAGGATGATCAATGGTAGGGTCACCCTTGATCAGGGTTAGGCCACCTTTGCCGTTGTTTGATGACCCACAAGTATAGTGGATCAATCATAGTCCTTTCGATAAGTAAGAGTGTCAAACCCAATGAGGAGCAGAAGGAAATGATAAGCGGTTTTCAAAAGGTAATTTCTACAAGCACTGAAATTGTAAGTAGAAAGTGTTTTGATAGGATGGTAATTTGTAACGAGCAAGTAACGGTAACAATAGGTAAGGTGCAGAAAGGTAGCCCAATCCTTTTGTGGCTAAGGACATGCCAAAACTATCTCTTATGATGAGCAAAGTGTTCTTGAGGGTACACGGGAATTTCATCTAGTCACTTTCATCATGTTGGTTTGATTCGTGTTCGCTACTTTGATAATTTAATATGTGGGTGGACCGGTGCTAAGGTGTTGTTCTTACTTGAACTAACAACATACTTATGATTAACCCCCTCGCAAGCATCCACAACTATGAGAAAATTATTAAGACAAAGTCTAACCATAACATTGAACATGTGGACCCAAATTAGTCCCTTATGAAGTAGCGCATAAACTAGGGTTTAAGCTTTTGTCACTCTAGGAACTCATCATCTAATAAATACTCCATAATGCATTCCCTTAGTCCCAAGGATGGTGAAGTGTCATCTAGTCGACATTCACATGACACCACTAAGGGAATCACAAAATACATATCATCAAAATATCGAACACATATCAAATTCACATGATTACTTGCAACATGACTTCTCCAGTGACCTCAAGAACAAAAGTAACTACTCACAAATAATATGCATGCTCAAGATCAGAGGTGTATTGAATGGCATAATGGATCTGAACATATAATCTTCCACCAAATAAACCATATAGTAATCGACTAGACAAGGTAATCAACACTACTAGTCACCACACGTACCAATCTGAGGTTCTGGTACAAAGATTGAACCCAAGAGATGAACTAGGGTTTGAGAGGAGATGGTGTTGTTGAAGATGTTGATGAAGAATGGTCTCCCCAAGATGAGAGGGTCATTGGTGATGACGATGGCTTCCATTTCCCCCTTCGACAGGGAAGTTCCCTCGGCGGAATCGCTTCATTGGAGGGCAAAAGTGCTCCCGCCCAAGTTCCGCCTCAAGGCAGTGGCGCTTCATCTTGAAAGTCCTCCTCTGATTTGTTGATTGTTTAGGATTTTATAATAGAAGATGGGCTCTAGAGTCGGGCCAGGGTGCCCACCTCCACCAGAGCGTGGTTAGGAGGCCTGGCGCGCCCTGGTGGAGGGTGGCCACCCGGTGGCCCCCCTCCAACAGTTCTCAGCTCCAGTACTCTTATTTATTGCATAAAAAATCTTCGTAAATTTTCAGCTTCATTGGAGTTGTGCAGAATAGGTATCTTTGACGTGCTTTTTCGAGATGCTGAATTCCAGTTGCAGGCATTCTCCCTCACGATGTAAACCTTGCAAATTGTGAGAGAAAAGACATTAGAATTACTCCCCAAAGCATTATTATGCATAAAATCATTATAAATAACAGTAGTAAAACATGATGCAAAATGGACATATCATTGTTCACCAGATCCTGATCGGGTAGATGATGACGTTCAAGCTGATATCCCCCGATACCGTAAAGGTGATCGTCTTCAATGGTGAGGGCACGAAGGTGATCACCAAGTGCAAGGAGCACGGCAATGCCTTCGCCGCGACTGCCTCAGCTCATGTGGTCCAATCCTTGCTTGTACTTGTTTTAAGACTTCAGTTTCGTTCAGAACTTATCGTATGTGTTGGTTTAAAACTTGTTCTGCATGGTTAAGACTTATGTTTGTGTCTAACACTGTTCTGTTGCTACTAGTTTAGTTCTTACTAGTTCACGTGTGCCATTGGTAACCTCACCACATCGAGTAGGAGGTTTGTAACGCCCAAGATGCGATCCTATCCTTATTTTGGCTCGAGGGCCTCGACAAGGATAGAATCGCATCTCTTCGTTTTCGCAAGAATGGATATCATTACAAGTACATGTACAGAAGAGATGAGTATATGGAATTGGCTTACACTCGCCACAACATACATCAAGATCACATCAATTCAACAACATATTCAACCATCATACAGAAGAGCGGGGTCCGACTACGGACGAAAACAAACGATAAAACGAAATCCATCCTTGCTATCCAAGACTGTCGCTTGGAACCCATCCGAGATTGATGAAGAAGAAGAAGAAGAAGAGCTCCAAATCAAACAAACATCACTCTCACGTCAAATCATCGCATTACCTGTACCTGCAACTGTTGTTGTAGTAATTTGTCAAGGACTCAGCAATCTCATTTCCAAGGGTATCAAGACTAGAAAAGCTTAATGGGTGAGGTATGGTTAAGTGGTGAGGCAGCAGCAAGCAACTAAGCATTTATTTGAGTGGCTAACTTACGAATAAATAAAGTAAAGTGGATGGTCTACGCATAACGGACGTGAATTAATAATGATCACTAAGTGATACTGAACACCTACTTACGCCAAACATAACCCCACAGTGTCCTCTCTTGGATAAGGACTCACGAGAAGTGACATTCACGGTTATGCACATAGTTGTAGTATTTTATTTGAGTTTACTTCAAGTTTGTGATGGCCGGGTGTTAAACAAAGTTCCCTAGTTGCCACGTAACCGCAAGCACGGCTTTCCAAAATATTTAACCCTGCAGGGGTGCTCCAAGTCATCCATCACAAATTAACCACTCTCAGCGGGAGTAACCTCGACCACGAATCCTGTGATTTCTTAGGCAATTCCATTGAAAAACCGCAACCTCGAGATAGCCCAAAGTATTTTTGGAATTGCTCGCACAAGACGTTCAAGAAAGGTAAAAAAATCCAGCAAGGCGCCTGGCGTGTCGACGAACCCGATTGGAGCCGTGTATCTCGTTCTCAGGACACGACCAGATGAGCGCAGCATGCGGTGGCCTGATAGAAATCACTCGAGTTACCCCGGGTTGGCCCCGCATACGACTCTAGTTTGGACCAACACTCATGAGGAGCACTGGACCAAGTTGTTGATTAATTATCCACGAGGTCGAAAAGTCCATATGCAAGTGTATTAGTAATTAGGCAAATATACTACCAATGTTGGGCCTTGCCAGGCGAGTTTTATCCCAAAATGAAAATCAAAGGGGTCCCCATAAAAATCCCGAGCATGTTAGGAGCGCAAAATATGGAACATAACACCAGTACACAAGTACTAGGGCGGGAAAAGTGGAACAAAACACCGAGCAAAAGGCCAAGCCTTCCACCTTCTACCAAGTATATAAGTGCATTAAATTAAATAGCAATAATATTGTGATATAACAAAATATCCATGTTGTCACATGGAAGCAATTGCACCTGCAGCTTGAAACACTATAAGAAGGGCTGAGCAAGCGGTAACATAGTCAAACGAAGGTTTGCTAGGAAGGTGGAGGGTTAGAGGCTTTTCATGGCAATGTTGGGAGGCTTGACATACAAGTGGTAGGTAACGTGACATAGCGATAGAAAATGAGACAAGTAGCATGGCAGTGATAGTATTGGTATCCAACGAAATGATCATCTTGCCTGAGATCCCGCTTGTAAGAAGAACGAGTCCATGAAGAAGACGATCTGTGAAGTAGACGTTCAAATCCTCACACTCCGAACGCTTTTGGAACTCTATCGAGAAGACGCAATCCGGAACAAACAGTCAACACATGATAAACACCACAACATGTGCATGACATGATGCACAATCAAATATGATGCATATTATGCATGACATGGCAAAGCACAACAATCAACTCCTATACATTAAGTGAAGCTCAATATGCCACGAGATGCATATTGACGAAATTCCACGATCAATTATTTAGTTTACTCTCGTTTAGGTACACAAAAATATTGAATGTTTTTAAACATGGCAAGAGGTGAAGCATAAGTAAACTACCTACCTAGGCATCTTGATTGAGGTCAGAAACAACTTATAGCATTTCTGAAATGATCCCATATGTTAATTTCGAAATTGGTCCAGATCTGAACTAACCATATTTTATATTTGTTAAACAACATAATAAAGTATACCATGCAATTCTACACGTCATTCTAGTTGATTTATATATGTCGAACATCTCAAACGGAGCTACAGTCTAAAAATTATGACACGCACAAGATGAACATGACATGAATGCACAATGCATGAAAAGACAACCACAAGCACTTCAAAACATGAATGTACATTATAATATGATACTACATGAAGTTCTAAGCACGTTTCATGTATGGCATACCCAAAACGTAGCTACGGTTCAACCACAAACACCAATACAAGGTTTAGTGCAAATTTGTCCAAAACAGCAACATGGCATTTTGCATGCATGAGAACAACAAGCTACAAAGGTCTAAAATGCACAACAAAGACATGGAGCAGTAGCTTACATTATGCACAAAGTTATATCACAGGAGCAAGTTGTTTAGGATCATGGATCACTAGGAGATAACCTCACAAGATGGCTAATTGAAAACAGTTTCAGACTTAGTGAAAATAGCAGTTTTTGATAGTGCAGTTTTTATCAGGAAGGCATATTGGCAGTAATAAAACTATATGCTACAGGGCATATAATGGCATGAAATTTAATAGCATGCTAGAGGAGATTAAAAACTACACATAACTCCATTGCACTAACCTCAAAGGGGTCTAGATCACTAGCAAAACACATGGCAAGACATCAATAAAATATTATAGATTCAAGACTTAAGAGATACTTGGGCCCTCAAAACGGCAGTATTTTATAGCATGTTGGTAACAAGAAAATAACACCTAAACATGCATTATCATGGCAAACGAAATGACCAGACGCTAGTGCACATGTCCAAGGACATATATCATGTAAAAAAACAATTCACACACAAAAATAACAAAAGGGCATCACAGCAACAATAACATGCACACAAACTTACTCATATGACAAAAATAAATGCACAGATAAATTTAATGGATTTTTCTATCCCAAAATCATATATAATATGCATATGTTCATGTAGGAAAAAATGTCACAATTAATTACGCAAGTTTATGGCATAAATTTTTTAGCAAGTTATTCATGCAATATAAATGCAACCAACACCTCAAGCATTTTTTATCATGCATGAAAACTGGATATAATCAAACTAAACATTTACATATTTGGTTAGATGAATTCGGATTCATGGTTAATTATATATTACATATAATATGCATGGCAGTTTTTCTGAAATTATGAGCGATGGATACTAAAGCACGCCTAAGGCATCAAATAGGGACACAAGTGGAAATGGTGTTGGGCTCACCATGGGCCAAGGCCTAGCTGGAGGAGGCGGGTGCTGCGGCTTTGCTGGTGGGTCGGCTTGAGCAGCAGGAGCCGGTGGCCCATGCGGTCGCTGCGGGCGGGCGAGCACCTGCTCCCGAAGCACGCAACCATGGAGGCGGTTGCAGGTCAACGGGGCGACTGCGGGGCAATCCGGCGAGGTCGTGGAGCACGGGAATGGACGGATCCGGTCATCCGGAACTAGATCCGGGCAACAACGGCGGCAGGTAGAGCTCGGAGGGTGGCTCGACTGCACGTCCATGGAGCTACAGGCCGGAGCTCCATGGCCATGTTGAAGAGAGCAAAAAAGATGAGGTGAGGAAGGAAATGGAAAAGCAAGAGAGAAAGGGGGTCCGGTTCGTGCGGCGGCGGGTTCTCACCGGCGGGGTCGTCGGCCGGCGACGGCATGCGGAGGCGGCAGGGTCGGGATGCTCGTGACAAGCTCGAGCGTGAGCTTCCGCTCGAGGAAGACGGCGGGAAGGGAAACCCTGAGCTGTGTTGGGCTTCAGATGGGCTCCGAGGGCCCGATCTGGGTTCTGATGGGCCCACGGACTATGCGGCAGGTGATGGGAGGCTTGCGGGCAACATGGCGGCTCCCGGTTAGCCGGGGCACCGGCTCAGCGGCGCCTGGCGAGCGGCGACGCGACAAATGGCGACGGGGTGCTGGCCGGGCGTGGAAAACGAGGCAGGAGGTGGGAGAAGGCCATATTTGGGCATAGGGGAGGTCTATATATATAGAAAAACAACTAGGGTTTGAGGGGTTTCACCCATTTTTGAGCTGTTCAATCCCGATCGGATGGCTCGGAAGCGGAGGGGGTTGCTAGGTGGGTTCTTGGGCTGTGTAGAGGGGATTGTGATAAGAACAGAGGGAGGTTTGTGACCCGTGACAGAGTTTTGAAACACCGAAAACACCCGACGAATAAACCAATGACGGCACTACTACAGTTGACCGCTGGGGTATCAAACAACTACTGATTGCGACGAAATTTTGCAGGCGGCCTACCTACAATATAACAAGACCGCATGCCAACTTTCGACCCAATCCAAGAATATTTTTGCGCACTTTAAAAATGGTACTTATTTTCGATGTCGTGGGCGCGAGCATGTGTGGTTGGTCTCGAAACACTCAACGGGGAGAACCGACAACTACAAACGAATGCATGTTTTCAAAAACGAGTGATGATGATATGCAGATGATGCGAATGATGTGATGATGAATGGCACAACCAGAAGAATCACACGATGAGAATGGAAATAAAAGGGGAATCTTCTGGAGCGTCGGTCCCGGGCTATTACAACTCTCCTCCACTTACAAGAGATCTCGCCCCGACATCTTAGAATGAGAAGCGAAAGAGAAAGAGAAAAGGAAGAGGTAAAATTCAGTTGCTTCATTGACAAACGAGTGAAACCAACGAATCTTGAAGGTTGCAAAGAGATGAAGAATGACATGAGGAACAAGCAAGAATTCACAAGAAATTTCGGCAGCACTTCGGTAGAATAGAGGGGCAAAATTTAATAAGATGGGAGAACTTGGAAAGAAAACAAAACACACTGGTCAAATGGATAAGAAAAAAAGAGCATGATCTTGACAAACGAGATGATGAGTCGAAGAGAGCAACAATACATTGCCTCTGGAACAACATAATATAAGCTAGATTATTGGAGAGAAGAGAATGGAGAAAAACTGACAACTTCTACCACCATTGAATTTGAAAAGCGTACTTACAAAGAAGGATTGATTGGAGCTGTTGGAAAATAAACAACAAAAGAATAAGCTTGTGGTGGACTTGTGGAACTAATCTCAAAATTATGAGGTGATAACCAGCCACTGACAAAACAAGGATTGCTAGGGAGCAAAAGAGATGAAAAACTTCTTTCATGAAGAAGATGAGGAGAAAACTTGAATCATTTATGACACCATGATAGCAAAAATCCTTAGGAAATGCTTTAGGTGAAATCCAACCCAAGATAACTCCAAGAAGACATGATGGGTTTACTTAACTCATTCTTGACAATTTTCCTTCGAGACTCCTCATAATCAAGAATTTAATCACACCATCTCAAAATACAATGGAGAAGGAATTGAACTTAGAAATCCAAGATAAAGAACACTTGAGCACCTCCAACAAGAATCTTGAAGAACAATTCAAGAACTCCAAAAACAAATGATGATCAAAGAATGAAGGTTGGGAATACTAAGATGGAAGCCTTGCCATGATTTATAAGAAGCTTCGCGAAGAGATACTTGAGAAAAACTTGGAACTCCAAAAAAGAAACGATGAGCACCTTAGATTCGAGAATTGATAACATGCACAACTTTGGAAGAGGGATTGAAATCACCTTGATGAAACTAGAATGAGAATTACATTATGCTTATCCTTCATCAAGTTAAATTGATGAAAATCAACAGATTAGGCATACCACTTATTCTCCTTGAAAAGATTGAAAAGAGATAGAGCATAAACTTGAAGAAGTCTTGAACGAGAACACTGGTAAGAATTCACAAACGAATGAGGATACCAAGAATGAATGGAGAAACATGAGAATGAAGAGATCATGATCCGCCTAGAGAAATCTTTAACGAAGCACCGGAATAATTGAGATACGAATGAAGGGATAACAATTGAGAAGAATTTGAGAATGAGAGCTGAAAGTTGAGAACGAGGAATCTTCTTAAATGATGGCCTTCGGAGGATTGAGAAATGGAAACAATTATGAAATGCACCGGATAGATATGGAAAGAATTATTCATGATGTTGTCAACAATTCGAGACGATAGCAGGAAGATCAAACCATGAATCTTCAGAAGAACGAACAAAGATTTAAGAGACACTCTTCTTCGGTCTTCAAATATGAGAATGATGGCTAGAAACACCCACAAGAATTACTAAGAAACTCCGAAATAACGAATAAAGAACGATTGAGTCAATGATGAAAATAATTTGAAGCGATCTTGGATAATGAATATGACTGATGAAAATCATTCTTACGTCATATTGAGAAGAACTTGAGGACCTCTCCAGAAATATTAGAAGAGGCAGGTAAGATCCCGAGGAAACATGTGTGGATTATGGGCCCAATCAAAGAAAACTTCGTTGAAACAATTGATTAAAAAGAGATATTGCACCGGTATAAATTGAGAACTTGATGAGGTGAGACCCTCGAACTAACTAAAAGGATTTGAATGGAAACACGAATCTTCAAGATGTCTTCAGCCTCCAGGTAGAATCGAGAGAACTTTTAGCGAATGAAAAGGATAAGATGAACACTGAGAGCTTGAATTGAATCCACTGGGAGATGAAGAATGATGAACTAGAGCACTTGGGATCTTCACAACAAATCATCGGATACAATACGGAAGAAAATAAATAGAGGAAGCATGACATGAAAAGAAATGCACTTGGATGAAAATTCATCATTGAGGAAAAAGGGCGGGAGGGTGGGGAAAACAAAGAAAACTTGGGACGGATGAAATGAACTCCGGAAAAGAATAAGAGGATTGATCTTGCAAATATTGAAAGGATTGAATTCACTTGAAGAGAGCACACCGGATGAAAAGAATTGATATGACAACTTGATTGAGAAAAAGAATTAGCATTCCCAAAGAAATATGAGAACACCGCTTCGAAAAGATTTGAGATCACCAGCTGACATCGAAGCACCACAAATTACCATATACACAACAAAACAAAGGATGGGGCTTACGAAACAAGCCAGAACTAATTCATGACAGAGATTCCGCTTGATATTTTCATGGTAAGGTTTGCATGGGCTCGATCGTACATTGGATTGTCATATTGAAATGATGCTCGAATATGCTCCCTAGGCATAGCGAACTACAAGTCCATACGAAGCATACCGAGACTCTCCTCTGTAAAAAAACCATGAACAAACAAACCACTAGATGTCAAACCCCAACCTCACATCATGCATCTATTGAAAGATAGCCTAGGTAACTACTTGAATTCCCACCTGAGAACTTCCAAAATCTTTGGTTATGCAATCGGGTGTTGGGGATACAGGGAGGAAAAATATCTCACACAACTAACAAGCCCTACACTCAAACTGTATCCATCCGTCAACACATAACCAAGAAAACCTTGGAATTCATGTACCTCAAACCTTCTAAAAACATCCGATATACTAGTTGTGGCAATACATCTCATAGCTCTCCCCAGTACCGGGTGGTGCCAAACTACTCTCACCACAAAGAGTATAGAAGTGTTTTCGATGTCGGTGACCTCTGGTATTCCGGAACTGCAATGATACAAATGTGACGACAACACCTCGCAACTTAACTCCCCGGGACACTGCCACAACCCCTAAATGTCAGGAGGCACCAAGAACAATGTTCTCATCACAAAGATATCGAAACGATCCCAATAATACCCACATGATCCTAAAAAATTGAGTGAAAAGAAGAAGAGGAGTATAATTAAAAATTCCTAAGTCAAATACCTCACCAGAGTATAGAAGAGGAATAAAAGAACCCCACTCTCCGATATAGCTAGACTCAAGATATTTTTTTCACTAGACTCGACTCGAACAAGTTCGATCAATCAAGGGGGCTCCTAGGTCGGTACAGGCTCTGATACCAACTTGTAACGCCCAAGATGCGATCCTATCCTTATTTTGGCTTGAGAGCCTCTACAAGGATAGAAGGGCATCTCTTTGTTTCCGCAAGAATGGATATCATTACAAATACATGTACAGAGGAGATGAGTATATGGAATTGGCTTACACTCGCCACAAGCTACATCAAGATCACATCAATTCAACAACATATTCAACTATCATACAGAAGAGCAGGGTCCGACTATGGACGAAAACAAACGGTAAAATGACATCCATCCTTGCTATCTCATGCTACCGCCTCGAACCCATCCTAGATCGATGAAGAAGAGGAAGAAGAAGAGCTCCAAATCAAACAAGCATCGCTCTCACGTCAAATCATCACATTACCTATACCTGCAACTGTTGTTGTAGTCATTTGTGAGCCATAGGGACTCAGCAATGTCATTTCCAAGGGTATCAAGACTAGCAAAGCTTAATGGGTGAGGTATGGTTAAGTGGTGAGGCTGCAGCAAGCAACTAAGCATTTATTTGAGTGGCTAACTTATGAATATAGAAAGTAAAGTGGGTGGTCTACTGATACGTCTCCAACGTATCAATAATTTTTGATGATGTCATGCTATTATATTATCTATTTTGGATGTTTTATATGCATTAATATGCTATTTTATATTATTTTTGGGACTAACCTTTTAATCTAGAGCCTAGTGCCAGTTTCTATTTTTTCCTTGTTTTTGAGTTTTGCAGATATGGAATATTAAACGGAGTCCAAACGGAATAAAACTTTCAGAATGATTTTTTCTAGAAGGAAAGAGATCCACGAGACTTGGAGTGCATGCCAGGGGATCTACCAGGAGATCACAAGCCTGGTAGGCGCGACCACCCCCTGGTCGCGCCTGGCAGGCTTGCCGTCTCCTGGCAGGTCTCCTAACCCTATTCTTCGTCCTATAAATACCCCAATATTCCCCCAACACCAAAGAGAGCCACGCAAATACTTTTTCGCCGCCAGAAGCCTCCTTTCCCGGGAGATCCAATCTTGGAGCCTTTTCCGGTAATCTGCCAGAGGGAGTTTCGATCACGGAGGGTTCCACATCAACTCCATTGCCCCTCCGATGATGCGTGAGTAGTCCACCATAGACCTACGTGCCCATAGCTAGTAGCTAGATGACTTCTTCTATCTCTTTGATCTTCAATACCATGTTCTTCATGATCTTCATGGAGATCTATCAGATGTAATACTCTTTTGTGGTGTGTTTGTCAAGATCCGATGAATTGTGGGTTTATGTTCAGATTATCCATGAATCTTATTTGAATCTTCTCTGAATTCTTATATGCATGATTTCATATCCTTGCAAGTCTCTTCGAGTTATTGGTTTGGTTTGGCCAACTAGATTGGTAATTCTTGCAATGGGAGAAGTGCTTGGTTTTAGGTTCAATCTTGCGGTGTCCTCACCTAGCAACATAGTAGGCGTAGCGAGACACGTATTTATTGTTGCCATCAAGGGTAATAAGTTGGTGTTTTCATCATATTGCTTGAGTTTATCCCTCTACATCATGTCATCTTACTTAATGTGTTACTCTGTTCTTCATGAACTTAATACTCTAGATGCAGGCATGAGTCGGTTGATGTGTGGAGTAATAGTAGTAGATACAGAATCGTTTCAGTCTACTTGACGCATACGTGATGCCTATATGCATGATCATTGCCTTGGACATCTACATAATTATTCACTTTTCTATCAATTGCTTGACAGTAATTTGTTTACCCACCATGATATTCCTTCAAGAAAGAAGCCTCTAGTGAAATCTATGGCCCCCGGGTCTACTTTCCATAATATATTTTCAGATCTATAAACCAAAAATACCAAAAATACTTAGCTGTAATTTATTTATCTTTTTCTTTCCGTTTTTGTTTACATCTATCTCTATCGGATCTAATCCTTGCAAATAACCGTGAAGGGATAGACAACCCCTTTATAGCGCTCGGTGCAAGAGTTTGATTTTTTGTGTAGGTGCATCTATTGGTGACTTGCTTGTTCCTCCTACTGGATTGATACCTCGGTTCTCATCAACTGAGGGAAATACTTATCTACTTCACTGCATCACCCTTTCCTCTTCAAGGGAAAACCAATGCAAGCTCAAGAGGTAGCATCTACGCATAACAGACGTGAATTAATAATGATGACTAAGTGATCCTAAACACCTAATTACGTCAAACATAACCCCATTGTGTCCTCTCTCGGATAAGGACTCATGAGAAGCGACAGTCACGGTTACGCACACGGTTGGTGTATTTTATTTGAGTTTACTTCAAGTTTGCTATGACCAGGTGTTAAACAAAGTTTACAAGTTGCCATGTAACCGCGGGCACGACTTTCCGAAAGATCTAACCCTGCAGGGATGCTCCAACTCATTCATCACAAATTAACCACTCTCAGCGGGAATAACCTCAACCACGAATCCCGTGATTTCTTAGGCAATTCCATTGGAAAACTGCAACCTCGAGATAGACCGAAGTATTTTCGGAATTGCTCGCACAAGACGTTCGAGAAAGGTAAAACAAATCCAGCATGGTCGCCCGACGTGTCGACGAACCCAATAGGAGCCGCGTATCCCGTTCTCAGGACACGACCAGATGAGCGCATCGTACGGTGGCCTGATAGAAATCACCCTAGTTGCCCATGGTTGTCCCCTCACACGACTCTAGTTTGGACCAACACTCATGAGGAGCACTGGCCCAGGTTGTTGATTAATTACCCATGGGGTCCAAAAAGTCCCTATGCAAGTTTATTAGTAATTAGGCAAATGTAGTACCAATGTTGGGCCTTGCCAGACGAGTTTTATCCCAAAAAAAATCAAGGGGGTCCCCATAACAACCCCGAGCATGTTACGAGCGCAAAATATGGAAAATAACACCGGTACACAAGTACTAGGGCAGAAAAACTGGAACAAAACACCGAGCAAAAGGCCAAGCCTTCCACCTTTTACCAAGTATATATGTGCATTAAATTAAATAGCAATAATATTGTGATATAACAAAATATCCATGTTGTCACATGGAAGCAATTAAATCTGCAGCTAGAAACGCTATAAGAAGGGCTGAGCAAGCGACAACATAGTCAAACAAAGGTTTGCTGGGAAGGTGGAGGGTTAAAAGCTTTTCATGGCAATGTTGGGAGGCTTGACGTACAAGTGGTAGGTAACGTGACATAGCGATAGAAAACGAGATAACTAGCATGGCAATGATAGTAGTGGTATCCAGGGAAATGATCATCTTGCCTAAGACCCCGCTTGGAAGAAGAACGAGTCCGTGAAGAAGACGATCCGTGAAGTAGACGTTCGAATCCTCACATTCTGAACGCGTTCGGAACTCTATCGAGAAGAGGCAATCCATAACAAACAATCGACACATGATAAACACCACAATATACGCATGACATGATGCACGATCAAATATGATGCATCTTATGCATGACATGGCAAAGCACAACAATCAACTCCTACACACTAAGTGAAGCTCAATATGCCACGAGTGACATATTGATGAAACTCCACGATCGATTACTTAGTTCACTCTTGTTTAGCTACACGACAATATTAAATTTTTTTAAACATGGCAAGACATGGATCATAAGTAAACTACCTACCTAGGCATCTTAATTGAGGTCGGAAACAATTTATAGCATTTCCGAAATGATCCCATATGTTAATTTCGAAATTGGTCCAGATCTGAACTAACCATATTTTATATTTGTTAAGCAACAGAATAAAGTATACCATGCAATTCTACACGTCATTCTAGTCGATTTACATATGTGGAACATCTCAAACGAAGATACGGTCTAAAAGTTATGACACGCACAAGATGAACATGACATGAATGCGCAGTGCATGAAAAGACAACCACAAGCACTTCAAAACATGGATGCAACATGATAACATGATACTACATGAATTTCTAAGCATGTTTCATGTATGACATGCCCAAAACGGAGCTACGGTTCAACCACAACCACACCCATACAAGGTTTAGTGTGAATCTGTCCAAAACAGCAACATAGTATTTTGCACACATGAAAACAACAAGCTACACGGGTCTAAAATGCACAACAAAGACATGGGCCAGTAGCTTATATGCTGCACAAAGTTATATCATGGGAGCAAGTTGTTTAGGATCATGGATCACTAGGAAATAACCTCACAAGATGGCTAATTGAAAACAGTTTCAGACTTAGTGAAAATAACAGTTTTTGACAGTGCAGTTTTTAGCACGAAGGCATATTGGCAACAATAAAACTATATACTACAAGGCATACAATGGCATGAAATTTAACATCATGCTAGAAAATATTATAAACTATAAATAACTCCATTGCACCAACCTCAAAGGGGATCTAGATCACTAGCAAAACACATGGCAAGACAGAGCAAAATATTACAGATTCCAGACTTAGAGATATTTTGGACCCTCAAAATAGCAGTATTTTATAGCATGTTGGCAACAAGAAAATAACATCTAAACATGCATTATCATGGCAAACAAAATGACCAGGGGCTAGTGCATATGTCCAAGGACATATCTCATGTAAAATAATAATTCATATGACACACGGATTAAATCACACAAACATAACAAAAGGGCATTATGGAAAAAATAACATGCACACAAACTTACCCACATGACAAAACTAAATGCACAAATAAAAGCAATGGATTTTTCTACCCCCAAATCATATATAATATGCATATGTTCATGTAGAAAAAAATGTCACAATTAATTACGCAAGTTTATGACATAAACCTATTAGCAAATTATTCATGCAATATAAATGCAACCATCACCTCAAACATTTTTTTATCATGCATGAAAATTGGATATAATTAAACTACACATTTACATATTTGGTTTGATGAATTCGGATGCACGGTTAATTATATATTGCATATAATATGCATGGCAATTTTTCTGAAATTATGAAATTCTCAGGATATTAGCTAAATTCGCATATTAAAAAACCCGCTAGGTGGGCTGAATCTTGAGTAGAGCCCAAAACCGGCGTGAGCGATGGCTACTAAAGCATGCCTAAGGCGTCAAATAGGCACACAAGTGGAAATGGTGCTAGGCTCACCATGGGCCAAGGCCTGGCCAGAGGAGGCGGGTGCTGCGGCTTCGCTGGTGGGCCCGCTCGAGTAGCAGGAGCCGGTGGCCCATGCGGTCGCTATGGGCGGGCGAGCGCCTGCTCCCGAAGCACGCAGCCATGGCGATGGTTGCAGGTTAACGGGGTGATGACGGGGCAATCCGACAAGGTCGTGGAGCATGGGAACGGGCAGATCCAGTCATCCAGAAGCAGATCCGGGCAAGAACGACGGCGGGCGGAGCTCGGACGGTGGCTCGGCTGCGTGTCCATGGTGTTGCGGGCCGGAGCTCCATGGCCATGTTGAAGAGAACAAAAAAATGAGAAGAGGGAGGAAATGGAAAAACAAGAGAGAGAGAGGGGGTCTCCGGTTCGTGCGGCGGCGGGTTCACACCAGCAGGGTCGTTGACCGATGACGGCATGCGGAGGCGGCGGGGTCAGGCTGTTGGTGACAAGCTCAGGCATGAGCTTCCGCCCGAGGAAGACGGCGGGGAGGGCAACCCCCAGCTGCGTCGGGCTCCAGATGGGCTCCCAGGGCCTGATCTGGGTTCTGGCGGGCCCGCAGACTGTGCGGTGGCTGGTGGGAGGCTTGCGGGTGACGTGGCGGCTCCCGGTTGGCCGGGGCGCAGGCTCAGGCGGCGACTGGCGAGCGACGGTGCGACAAGTGGCAGCGGGGTGCTGGCTAGGCGTGGAAAACGAGGCAACAAGTGGGAGAAGGCCATATTTGGGCAAGGGGAAGGTCTATATATAGCAAAACAACTAGGGTTTGAGGGGTTTCACCCATTTTCGAGTCGTTCGATCTCGATCGAACGGTTCGAAAGCGGAGGGTGTTGCTAGGTGGGTTGTTGGGATGTGTAAAGGGGATTGGGCTAAGAACAGAGGGAAGTTTGTGGCCCGTGACAAAGTTTTGCAACACTGAAAACGCCCGACAAATAAACCGATGACGACACTACTACAGTTAACCGTTGAGGTACCAAACTACATCTGATTGTGACAAAATTTTACAGGCGACCTACCTACAATATAACAAGACCACATGCCAACTTTCGACCCAATCCGATAATATTTTCACGCACTTTAAGAAGATTTTTTTCAGAACTAGTACAAATTTGTATCAAATTTCAAAACAGGAGTATGAGTTCAAAAAATATCGAAAGTAGTACCCCGTCGGCCTGGTATACCTGTCGGCCTGCACCAGGCCGAAGAGGGGCCTGTCGGCCAACAATAGGCCGAAGAGCCCCCTGTCGGCCAATCAGAGGCCAGGGTGTGTCCTGTCGGCCAGAGGGGGGCCGAAGAGCCACCTGTCGGCCAGTGGGTGACCGATGGGCCCCTGGATAAGCCCTGGGGCTTCTTTCTTCCTCCTCTGCCCACTCGTTTCACCCTCCCTCGACTGTTAGCCTGCCCCTGTTCACCTCTCACTCCCGTTGCTCTCTGGTGCTTCCACCGCCTCGCCGATCTCTTTGCTGGACCACCCATTTTGTTATCCTACCCGCGTAAACTATAGATCAGGGCGTTCTCCATCGGCCTATGGTATTAATTTTTTGCTTCCAAATCAATTGAATGAGAACTCTCAAGTTGGTAGTGGATTTAGTTCTTATTTGCCACCGTCCGTCTACAGGTAATGGCTTGCCCATTTTGCCGAGCTCCAAGTGGCCCTTGTGCTGCCGTTGATTCCGGTGCGTCTGTATTTACTGTGGTGCTGGATCATCGATGTGCAAGACGTGTTGTAAGATTCTATGTCTTGATTATCTGACAGTGGCATATTCGAATGCCTTTGTTTATAAGTTTATGATCCTTGCTTCCATTCTTTTTGTAGTATGTTCCGTGTAGTGTTAGATCACATCTTGCTCGGTACATTGAGGAGTGCAAAGCTTTAGCTATTTGGAGAGGTGACATAGATATTGATCTTGCTCTGCACAACACTGAGGGTAACTTATACCATGTTATATTTACACATGGTAGGATGAGCAGTAAATTCCATGGTCCTTCGTGGGAGGAACTCATGAATGATTATGATCTCCGCCACAGTGACATGATGACTGTTATGCTTGAGCACTATGGAACTTATATTAGTGTCGAATTCCATCGGGATGGTGTTATGTTGTTTCCTTTACCCCATGTTGGTAAGATAATTGTTTGACTGATTTTCAGATTTGATTCAGCTTATACGTATTGATGTTCATCTCAGTTAGTGAAATCATTTTTTTGTAGCTCTTGAGGATCTGAGTGAAACTCAAAGAGAACTTGTTGACAACTGTTTTTATAGTCATGGTGTCACTCTGAATTATCATCAAATGTATGTCATGTCGCGCCAGCTCTTCATTGACAACTACATACCGTGCACTCCTTTTGTTCATAGGATGGATCGCATGAATGTTATTTCTCAACATATGGTAAGATTTGATTTATGGTTTTTATTATTTGTTTGTTCTTTGTTGGTTCATAGGATGGATCATATAACTTGCTTGTTTTTGTGAGGTTATTCCTACCATGGTTGTGAGGAGTTTGATGGAATTTGTGGCTATTCCTAGGACTGGTTCTTTAACTCTTGAAATTACATTGGATTCAGAAGATGATGAAATATTTGTGAGCATTCCTTGTTCCTACTTCATTGGCTTGGGTGATCGAATGGTGTTGAAGAAGGAAGGATTCGGTAATTTTCTGCTGGCATCGTCTGTCGAAGTCAACAATTTGGTGCTCATAACATTCAAACAACGTGAACATGAGCTAGCTGTTGTTTTCAGCTATCTGCCACAGTGAGAAAGAAAGAAAGGGCTCGTGCAGCCCAGGCAGCAGAAGAAGCTGGAGATGGAGAAGGAAAATATCCATGTTGGACTCAGTAGATTTATATTCTTGTAACTCAATTTTAGCAAGTTGTATCTTAATTTCAGCAGGTTGTATCTTAATTCAGCAAGATGTATCTTAATTTTAGCAAGCCGTACTATTCATGTTTTTATTTGCCATCATACTGTGGCGCCACCTTTGTCCCACCAATCTTTGCCGCCACTTTCCTTCCCGCCATTCTCTTCCGCCATTATCTTTCCCGCCATTCTCTCCCGCCATTCTCTCCCGCCAATTTCTCCCGCCTTTCTCTCTTGCCATTTCCTCCCGCCATTCTCTCCCGCCATTCTCTGTCCCGCCATTCTCTCCCGCCCGATTTCCCACCATTGCGGTTGTCATCTGCCTATAAAAGGAGGCATTGTATCTGCCTTCCTCCATCGGCCACCAACACTCGAAAAACCCCAGCGCGGTAGTCATTATGAGTTTGCCTTCTTCGGATCAAAGCAATAGGCCTAGCAAATGGAAGAGTGCGAAGTTGCCTCAGGGGGTGGAAGCAGTTTATTGTTGGTGCGGGGGTCTCTGCAAGGTGAAGGAGGTGACGAATTTTCCAGATTGGTTGGGCATGAAGTTTTTCATGTGCGCTAATTATGAGGAAGATCCACCCGTTGGTCCTTCACCGTACATCACGCCTCCGGTATGTTTTAGTCACACAGATTAAACACGTTGTTCGTATTGTTGTTTATTTGATTTTCATATTTCTATTTCTTTTGTAGTCTCCTCCGCCCCTGTGCCAGTACTATCGTTGGATAGACACGAAAATGCCGGACTGGGCGGTGACTGAGATTCGTGAAAGAAGTCGTCGTGCATGGGCAAGTTTGGACTTGGAGGAGCGCCATGAGAAGGCAGCAGGAGAGGAGAAAGCAGAGCAAGAGAGAGTTTGGCAAGAGCACTGTGTGGAGCAGAGGGCTTTTCTTGCTAAGATGAAGAAGAAAAACCAAGAAAACCAACTTTGACTGGCGGAGGTCTACTGGCAGCGAGAGGAGGCCCGTGAAGCTGAGAGGCAGAGAAAGAAAGAAAGGGCTCGTGCAGCCGAGGCAGCAGAAGAAGCTGGAGATGGAAAAGGAAAATATCCACGTTGGACTCAGTAGATTTAGATTGCAGTAACTCAATTTCAGCAAGTTGTATCTTAATTTCAGCAAGATGTATCTTAATTTCAGCACATTGTATCTTAATTTCAGTGAGAAGCGTGATACTTGCCTCTTGTGCAAGTGCATTGATTCTCTCCCGCCACTTTCTCTCCCGCTAGTTTCTCTCCTGCCAGTCTCTCCCGCCACTTTGATTCCCGCCACTTCCTCTTCTCGCCATTTTCTCCCACCACTTTCTGTCCTCGCCATTCGTTCCCGCCACTGTCTTTCCCGCCTTTCTCTCCCGCCACTTTGTCTCCCGCCTATATAACCACATTCGCAGTAAGGAGGGTAGCGAGCAGGCCCTTCCTTTCCCTGTCGCTCCCGCATCCTTCCTTCTACTCTCGCCATTCTTTCGTGGAGATGTCTCATCCTCACTATCCTTTTGATCATATTTTTCACAAGGGTATGTCCGACCGTCTTCTTCGTCTAGCTGCCAATTTCAAGATGAATGATAGAGTAGTACCATGGGAGGAACTCATTAGTAGTGACTTCATAATGAATGAGTTGTCTCACCAATTAGCTAGGGCTGGCTGGCCTCCCAGGACTTTTGAGGAGATACGGAAAGAACTTCCGAGGTTGCATGCCAGATGGCAGAAGCAACTGCACAGGGTGATGCTTATCTCAGGATTGCTGTTAATAATTCAGGTTTATGGTCAGCAGAAAGTGAGTACGAGGAGGACCTCTTCATGCCGAGCAGCAAGGTGAAGAGTTCTACATCGACGGGCACGAGTTCTACATCGACGAAGGGAAAGAGTTCTACATCGACAAAGGGGAAGAGTTCTGCATCGAGAGAGGACGAAGACGACGTGTTCATGCTGAGTACCAAGGTGAAGATGACCGCATCGTCGAAGGGCAATAGTTCTGCAGTGACAAAGGGGAAGAGATCTGCAACGACGGATGATGATGATGATGCATTCATGTAATACGTTTTTCATGTAGTACTATTTTCTGTAGTGGTGTTCTATGTAATTCAGTATGAACTTTTAATTCAGTTGTAACGTTTAATTCAGTTGTACTGTTTGCATTACTGTTGTTCTCTCTCTAAAAGAAATAAGTCTCAACCATAAATATGTCGCATACATGAATATTCCCAATACATAGAGCCAATATTTCATCCTATGCCAATACGCCGCACAGAGCAAACATTGCCTAGTGGCTCCACCAGCTTCGGATTGGTCCATATCGTTTCGGATGCGCTTTACCTTACGCCTGCCCCTGCTAGTTCGCCGTAGTGCAGGATCCGAGATGTATACTCTATCACCATCATTTACCTTGTTGAAATTGCCGATGACTCTAAACCCTGTCATCTCACATGTCTAGACATTGAGAACTGCCTCCTTTCAATAGTACGGAGACACGAAGGAGATAGCGTCCAACTAAATCTGGCCATAGGCAGCCAACACATGTGAGCAAGGCAGGTGCAATAACTGCGGTTTGTTGCGTGTACACTCACAAGTTGGATAAAATTCTGCTCCAATTGTAACCTCATGCGTCTTCACCTCATTTGCAGAACCAAAACCATCAGTAGGAAGCTGAACCTCATACCTCCTTTCCTGATTACCTATGAATGTGACGGTGTGCTTTTTTGCTTTCTTTATCTTCTCATCCATGTACTCCATGACACGGCTACAATAAGGAGTGTTGTGATTATCTGCAATATGCTTCCTTGCTAACTCGTGCCTTTCTCTAAAATACCTCACAGTACCATGGAATACACCCTCCACAATAGCTGTCAGTGGCAATGCTCTATTCCCTCTGAGAACAAAGTTATAGATCTCTGCAAGATTGGTTGTCATGTGGCCATACCTAGCTTCATAGGTGTCATGCAGCAAAGACCAACTCACTGGAGGCTCTTTCTCTATCCACTCAGAAAAATTCTTTATTGCCCTGCCCTTCTTTCTCTTCGTATTAGGAGGGTCAATTGCTGGCAAGTCACAAAGAGCAACTGGCCCCTCCATCTCTGCAATGAGTGCTATTAATTTAACCTGGTCTTTTTCCATTTTCTTCCTAGCAACCGTATGATTCTTAGTGAACTCATCTAGTTTTGACCAAATAAAATCGTATTTGCACCACTGGTTCTGCTTGCATAACTTCTTGAACAAGTTCATCAACTGTTTGTTCTTGAACTGTGAGAAAAATTAGCACCCGAATGGCGCATGCACAACCGGCTTTGCAAGTCCTTCCAAGGTGTTGGCTCGTCAGCAGATGGATTACTCAGTGTCTTCACGACCTTCAATATACTGGGATGTCTGTCATGAATGAGACACACATTTGATCGGTCCTTCACGATCGCAATTTTAACTTGCCGGAAGAACCATACCCATCTCGAAAAGTTCTCACCCTCCACAAATGCCATGGCTAGTGGGATGATTTGGTTGTTCCCGTCCACACCAATAGCAGTCAGGATTTGCCCTTTGTATTGACCAGTAAGGAACGTACCATCCACAAACATCATAGGAGGACAATGCCTGAAAGCTTCGATGCACATACCGAAAAAGAAAGAATACTTGTTTCAACACCTTGTAATCTGGTATGCTTTCCAATCTCGTGTGCTGATTGTTAACATAAGTGTCGGGATTCCTCTCCTTCAGTATGTCAAGGAGACGGACAACATTATCATAGGAGTCGAAGAACGTCCCAAACCTCTCCTCCATAGCCTTCTGCTTAGCCCTCCAAGCCTTCCCATATGGAATGTCATACTTCCATCTGACCTTCACTACTGTCTGGATGTGCTTTGCTTCCATATCCTTCTTCGTCACTATCTCAGTATACATGAGTTGCGCTATGAGAGTTGAAGTAAGGTTTGGATGAAGAACCAACATGTTTTTCCTCACACAATTATGCGGGACAACATTTGTCACAACCCAGTGGATGTTATACTTTGGCACGTGGGCGTGCACCTTCGTAGGACAACCTGATTCAACACACTTCACGGTATATTTTGTTGGACTCGATGTGTGTGTCCGGAAAACCCTCTGCGTAGACATAGCCCACTTTATCACCACATACTTCATTTTCTTCTTTGTGTCAAACATAGCACCGATCTGGACTTGGTTCAGATTATATTGTCATGGAGTCTCATGGCCATCGTTGACAGTATAGCCGGCGGATATGTCCTGCTCCCATGCAGCATGAATTGGTACCTCCTCTTCATCCTCGGAATTTTCAGAATCAAGTTCCTCTGCAATCTCATCCTCATCCTCTTCCTCCATCACTAAAATGTACACTAAAACGTATACTAAAATGTACCTACGTATTCTAAAAAAACCTACACTAAAATTAACTTCACAAAAATAAACCGATACTAAAATGACTACACTAACTAAACCTACACTCCGAAAACATACACTAAAATAACTACACTACTAAAAATAACATAAACTAATTTTATGTACATTAAAAAAACTAACAAAAAAACCCGTAACTAATAGCAAAAATTTATACCTTTGACGCGTGAGTCCCCTTCTTCTTCCTCTCCACCTTCTTCTTCGTCTCCACCACTCCACCTTCTCACCATTGACACATCCACCACCACACCATTTTCTCCTCCACATGAACAAACCAATACCCCATTGCAAAAAATAAAACCGTAGGGCGGGGAGAAGAAGCCGATCTACCGTTTCATCGGATTGAAACGTAAAATGGGTGGAGGGAATGGGAGATCAAGAGGGGTGATTTTCGGCCGAATAGAGAGGAAGAGAGAGCTGGAGGAGGAAGAAAGGAGGCCGGCCGCGTCGGGCTAATCCTGGGACCGGTCGGCCTCCTGGCGGCCGACAGGTGGGGCTCGGCCAGGCTAAGGCCGATGGGCCTGTTTCGGCCTCGTTTAGGCCGACGGGAGGCTGGTCGGCCCAATACCAACCGACAGGGTAACATTTTTGAATTTTTTTCAAGTGACAACACTTTTTTCAAAATTGCTGCATAAATAGTGGTAGTTTTGAAAAAAATCCTTTAAAAACGATATTTTTTCAATATCGCGAATGCGTGCATGTGTGGTTGGTCTCGAAACGCTCAACGAGAAGAACCGACAACTACAAACGAATGCAACTTTTTGAAAACGAGTGATGATGTTATGCAGATAATGCGAATGATGTGATGATGAATGCGACAACCAGAGAAATCACACGACAAGAATGGAAATAAAAGGAGAATCTTCTGGACGGTCCCGGGCTGTTACAAGGTTATCAGACAACTGTCCTCGATTTAACCAAACATCTGGAATTATGTTTCCCCTTAAACAAGTTCACAACCAAACAACAAGCCTTTTGTTTTAACACATTCGGGCTAGAGGGGATGCAGACAACCAATCAACTTGCAGATGTTGGTTTTTAGCCTGTATATACTCAGCTAGGCCCAACTAGAACAAGTATGCAAAATGGCAAAAAATTGATGCAGGTAACCAAACGCGTTCTCATTGGTTGTAGAGAACAGCGCCAACTGTTGTATTGTATTCACTGCACGAGAAGTTTCTTAGAACATAAACGGCTAGATTGTCAGGAGGATGGTGCTAGCCGGCCCACCAAGGATCAGACCTGATGTTTGATGCTTTAGTTTCACATCAATACAGATTATTTTATTCTTTTAGTAGGAGGGATTCTCGGCGATACCGAGCTTCAATCTGGTCTTGGGTAGGCACTGTGTGTGTCAGCCTGTGTGTTAGTGTGTGTCTATCGGTGTTCCTACAAAAACATAAATATGTTAGATTCTCATAGCAAGTTAGTAAACTACTTCTTTCGTTCTACAATGTAAGATGTTTTTTAACATTATACTTGTATCAAAAAACATCTTACATTATGAAACGGAAGAAATAGTCAATAATAGTCGAAATGATAGACGAGACTTTATTTACCTTCTACAAGTGCTTCCTCTGTAAAATGAAAATAAAAACATTTAGGTTACTGAAATAATGATCTAAATATTTTTATATTTTTTAAGTAACAATTATGGTTACTTTAATAGAAGGTAGCGCTGGTGCGGTGGTGGCTTTGCACCATTGGTAGTGCCGGAGATAGTTGGGAGCATCCAGCAGATTCCAGCCATCTCGTCACTGTCACGTAGGAATAGGATGTTTCATGCTTGATAAGCTGTGTGCTGGGTTACCATGGGATACGAGGTTCAGTTCTACGGTAGATTCGAGGATTGGTTGGCTCGATCGAGGAGTGGGTGGCATGGCTAAGCTGCTTTTCTTCCCTGCCCGTTTATTAGCGCCGTGAGCCCAGACAGGGACCTTGTTTTTGCTCTCATGGTACTGTCGACACGAAGATATTATAGTTAAAAGTGAATCAGCCTGTTCTTGTCGCCGCCTCGCGTCTCATCTATTTTGTCTGACTGCAACTCTGATGAGCTATATAACTCGATCATACCGGTTTATATAACAGACCACCATGATTCCGTGCACTAGCTGAAAGTGGAGTGTGCAATCAAATCGGCTGACGGAAGGTACATATATCTTGACCCTCGATCACCAGTCAATTTCCTAGCCAGCTGCTCCATAAATATCCAATGGTGGCAAGACAAGTAATGAACTTTAGTGTACGACAATACACAAATGTCGCATTCTGTTTTTTTGGTAATATCGTGTTTCTCATGCAAATAAAGTATAGTCAAAGTCGCTCACATGCACGAGTATACATCTATCTTTATGAACGCGTGTTTCTCGTGCAAATACAATATAGTCAAAATCGTTCACATACACGAGTATACACCTATCTCTATGAACGC
Organism: Hordeum marinum; assembly: GCA_022496015.1. Classification (NCBI taxonomy): domain Eukaryota; kingdom Viridiplantae; phylum Streptophyta; class Magnoliopsida; order Poales; family Poaceae; genus Hordeum; species Hordeum marinum. The sequence continues at coordinate 152,238,606 of CM039678.1, forward strand.
AAGCGTACACACCCTACCCCTTTGAACATTTACAAGAGTTTGAGTTGGCGTGTCATTTGAAGACTGATGAAGTCATCACATGCGTCTCGTAATCTATGAGAACGTCTTCTTTCACTGAATGGACATAATCTAAGAGCCTGAAATAAATTCCGGAAAATGCGACCACCAATATAAAGTTTAGAACTTGAACCCTGATGGGTGAATGATATCACTGTCTTTCTAACCATTCAATCACAAGTTGATAATATAGTGTTGCTACCAAAATATAATAGTGTAAGATTGCCAATTACTAAGCACCATCCTCTATACGAGTATTGTATTAAGCTTTGCTAGGCGATGATAGTTTATTATTAAGTTCTTTGAGATTTTCTTGGACAAAGACTGAATTTTATTGGTTCAAAAAAATATCAAGAGGATACAAATAAAATAGACACGCATCCGATCTATGCATAGTTAGGATGCACATACCCCACATCGAAATACGCAAATCAAAACGATTAGATCTGCGATCGACAAACTGTACCAATTATCGTACATGCAGACCATCTCATGACACCACATGAACGACGGGATTCGTCAATAGAAACACTTTCAGGAAGGGGGTGATGCTCAATCGTCACCATCACTGGATACAACCACCCAAAGTTGGAATTAAGGTGTTCACCCTGAAGAACCCGTACGAGCATATCCGAAGTATGCCTTCAAAAAGGTAACGACCAAAAAACATCGTGATTAATAGGTATAACCAACACATGTCAAACCTAGGCTTTCACCCAGGAACTTGAGACCAAGTGCTCGAGTTGCACCACCATTAAAGTTACTTATGTGTTGCCAGCACCATTTTCTTGCGATCCCAACAACTACATACGACGTGTAATTGCCGCCACTGCACAATCGCCCCTCTTTGTCAAACCACCGTCCATAGTTTGTATCTCCCTGCCACTGAACCATCGGATTTGGAGAGAGCAACCCTCACGAAGAACTTTCGATGGTCACCACAATTAACGGCGAGTCCATCGTCGCAGGCCTAAGTGTCGTACTGTTGCAAATTTTCCCTAGATACAATAATAAATTGGTTATTATCATATTTCCTTGTTCATGATAACCGTCTATTATCTATGCTAGAATTATATTGACCGGAAATTCAGATACATGTATGCATACATAGACAACACTATGTCCCTAGTGAGCCTCTAAAATACTAGCTCGTTGATCAGAGATGGTTAAGGTTTCCTAACCATGGACATGAGTTGTCATTTGATAACGGTATGACATCATTAGAAGAATCATGTGATGGACAAGACCCAACCGTAAGCTTAGCATTTGACTGCATCACTTAAGTTTGTTGCTACTGATTTCTTCATGTCAAGTATATGTTCCTAAGAGCATGGGATCATGCAACTCCCTGACACCGTATGAATACCTTGTGTGCAATCAAACGTCACTTCATAACTGGGTGATCATAAAGGTGCTCTACAGGTATCTCCAAGGATGTCTATTGGGTTGACGTGGATCGAGACATGGATTTTTCACTCGGTATGACAAAGAGGTATCTCGGGGCCCTCTCGGTAATACAACATCACAAGAAGCTTGCAAGAAATGTGGCTAATGAGTTAGTCGTGGGATCTTGTATTACAGAACGAGTAAAGAGACTTGTCGATAACGAGATTGAACTAGGTATGGAGATATCGAAGACTGAATCTCGGGCAAGAAACATACGAATGGACAAATGGAACTGCATACATGATTGACTGAATGCTTGGCATCGTGGTTCGACCGATAAAGATCTTCGTGCAATATGTAGAAACACTATGGGCATCTAGGTCCCGCTATTGGTTATTGGCCGGAGAGGAGGCTCGGTCATGTATACATGATTCTCGAACCCGTAGGGTCCTCACGCTTAACATTTAGTGATGCTAGAGTAGTTTTGGGATATGTACGTTGGTGACCAAATGTTGTTCTGAGTCCCGGATGCGACGAGGAGCTCCGGAATGGTCTGGGAGCAAAGTTTCATATATGGAAAAGTTGTATTCGGGCTCTGGAAAAGTTTCGGGCACTTCCGCTATTGTATCGGGAGTACCGGAAGGGTTTCGGGGGTCCATGGGGAGAGGTCCACACACCCCGGAGGGCCACATGGGCTGAGAGGCAGGCACATCAGCCCTGGTGGGTTGGGCGCCCTTTCTCCCTAGGCCCATGCAGCTCGGGCTGGTGGAGGGGAAACCCTAAGGGGGGCACCCCTTGCCTTGGGGGCTAAGCCTCCCCCTAGGCTGCCGCCCCACCCTTGGAGGAGGAGCTAGGGACGGCGCCCCTCCGCCCTTCCCCCTATATATAGTGAGGGAGAGGGAGGGCAGCCACACCCCAAGCCTTGGTGAAGCCCCTTCGACTCCAGTTACTCTGTTTCTTCCTCCGTTCGCTTCTCCGGTAGTGCTTGGCGAAGCCCTGCCGGAATAGCACCACCACGTCAGCATGCTGTCGGAGATCCCATCTACTACTCCATCCTCATTCTCTATATCGAGTAGGTGGAAACATCATCGAGCCACACGTTTGTTGAACAAGAAGGTGGTGTCGGTTTGGCGCTAGATCAGATCGGATCGCGATTGGATCGTGAAGAGTACGACTACATCAATTGCGTTATATGTGCTTTCGCTTAACGGTCTACAAGGGTACGTAGACGCACTATCCCTCTTGTTTCTATGCATATCCATAGATAGATCTTGTGTGTCGTAGATTTTTTTTGTTTTTCATGCTCCGGTCCCCAACAGGTAGGTGATGAAATCGCAAGATCCGTCATTAATTGCATACACTTTTGTTTTTCGAGCTATCCAAAACAAATACTGATGTGAGGCGAACCACTACCAATAGCAGATCAAAAGTCCAGCACACCATCACAACCTTATAGTTGACGAAAACAAAGCCAATCAACCAAATCATGTACCCCATTGATAACAACACACACATGCCTTCACTGAAATCCTCTACAACGCAACCATAGATCATCCCAATGCGCTGTAGGATGATTGTGTCTCATGCTAGAGTTGGAGACTTCATTTCTGCCTCACCATAAAACACTTGAATATGATGAACACTCTCCATGGCTGGCTACACTAGAGACAACGGAGAGAGGCTGCAACATCTTAGAGTAATAGATGTCGAAGATCATCATATGGTGATTTTATTGGGGAACGTTGCATGGGAAACAAACAATTTCCTACACACACGCAAGATCTATCCATGGTGACGAGCATCTATGAGAGAGAGAGTGGATCTACGTAACCTTGTAGATCGCTAAGCGGGAAGCGTTAAGAAACGCGGTTGATGTAGTCGAATGTCTTCGCGATCCAAACCGCCGAGCGTCCCGCGATCCCATCACGATCCATCTCGCGATCCAATCACGATCCGTCCCGCGATCCCATCACGATCCATCCTGCGATCGTCTCGCGATCTTGATCACGGTCCTTCCAATCTAACGCCGAACGGACAACACCTCCACGTTCAGCACACGTACAGCTCAATGACGATCTCTGACTTCTTGATTTAGCAAGAGGGAAAAAAGAGGTAGATGAGTTCTCCGGCAGCGCGACAGTGTTGCCGCGATGGTGGTGGAGCTATTCCAGCAGGGCTTCGCCTAAGCACCTATAACGACCCGACCTGAAAGGTCGAATCTCCGGTGTTTCCATACCATCCCAAGATCATGCTGGTACACACACGGTACATGAATGTATATATCAAAGTGAATTCACACAACTTTATTAATCGAAAATCTCATATCGAGTTCTTTATTACAATAAAGATTTCAATAAAGTGGCTGAAGGCCAACTCATGAGATAAACTAAACCAAGTCTTGCGGAAGCTTCAAAGGTAGTTGAGTCCATATGACTCCAAGGGCATCTCACCGAGCGTAGAGCGTATCCTCACTCCTGGTCGGAAAAATACTCTGCAACATGATACGTTGCAGCCGTGTAGGTCAGCATATTGAATATGCCAGCAATGTCACCAAAAAGGGGGTAAAATAATCATATCTTCTATATGCATATATGGCAGGTGGGGTAGTAAGTTTTGCATAAAGCCAATTTTTCCTACAACAAGAGGGCAAAGCAAAAGTTATTACTATATTGTTGGTTGATTAATGAGATGGTTCCACCAACCAATTCTCATACCCAAGTTGTCATTTATACCCACATCATTATAATACTTTGTGTTGAGAGTTCTAGATAGTTTCAGTTCCTTTGGCTCAAACTGTCCATGACCGTGGACACGGCTAATCGATTAGATTTGGGTACTCTGCAGAGTTTTGCACACGTTCCCCACAAGATTTGATCGCCTCCGTTGAATTTCTCGCACTTCAGGGTGTTTGAGAAACGGATGACCAAAACCTGGTCTTCTAAAGGGTTTCCCTGAGACTCTGTCGGTGCCCATCCTTTCCTACCGTTCTTCTACATCTCGTAGCACCGCCTGTTCAGGGTCACCATGATATCCAACCAAGCCAGAGCCCATAATGGCTTGTGGCTATGCAGGTAAGCCTTGGGTCTTGAAGCATCCATCCATCTCTTTGTGCCTGGGTGGACCTTTCCGCGTGAATACTGGCACTTCTCCAGCAACACCTAGGCTAACCACTGGCTTCTCTAGGGCGCCGTTCAACCATCATCCACCTAGAGGTATGTTGAAAACTTGGAGCCTTGAAGTCTTGTTCATCAAGTAGGTCTTGTAATTATTATCTCACAACTCTCATGAATCACGCAACTAACCCCGTCTACTAACAGCATAGCAAAATTAAAACAACGTTTCCCGGGGCCAAAGTGTCAGAAGGGTTGAGGGGTGCCTACCACATGATACTACATCAAGTAACCAAGTTTCCAAATTATCTACTTTGCATGCAATTGGGGAGATGGTAGAACTAATGCAAATAAAACATGGGTAAACATGATCAAAGTGACTTACCTTGCTGACGATCCTCATACTCAAGTGACTCTAGATAACAAGCTTCGCACTCCGGATGATCTAACGAATCAAACAAAGCACATAATAAGCATAACTACATACAATTCACACAACATCAAGGTAACAAATACTTCAACAAACAATAGCACAATCAAAAGGAAAATCACTCAAAGTAGAAGACTCTAAAAATTTTGGTGTCAAAATTTCTACTAAGACATAACAAAACAAAATTTTGTTTTCAGCAACTAACCATTAGATAACAGAAAAGTAAATGCAAAATTTTTATTAGAAAACAGGAAGTATTTCATTATAAAAGTTTTGTGCAAAAAGGATTACTATAAAACATTTTTTTCTAAACAATACTCATGGTGAAACAAAGTTTACCTATTTAAACTAGAGCACAAAACAAAATAAAATATTTTTATAAAAAAAATAGTTCACCTAATGTTTAACAACAGAACTAAATAAACTAAAATAAAAAGTTAAACTAGAACAAAATCAACTAAAACTAAAATGAAAACAATTCAATTAAACACTAAGAAGAAACTAAACAGAAACTGTTTTTACTAAAAACCTTAATCTAAAATTTACTAAAAATTCTCAAACAGTGCTGGATGATCAACCTAACCAATACAAAACAGTGGCAAAAAGAATCACTCAAAAATAAGTTTGTAAACTCAAGTTATTCAAGTTTTAGTGATTTGATCAAATTTAACAAAATTCAAATTTAAAAGTTCAAACTTGAAAACTAAGACTACAGACAGATACTACATGAAATTTGTGACATGTTGCAAAAAGAATCATGCAAAAACTCTAAATATTTTAAAAGATATAATAAAAATAAAAACAGAACACATTCTGTTTTCTAAAACAGAAACAGGAAAGAAAAATTATTTAGCTATCGGACAGGGGTGACGTGGCGGCTTCCTATTGGTCAAAAAAAGCGCGCGTGTGGTGTTTGCGGCGGACGACCGAAGCGTAAAAGAAAACGATTCGCCGTTTTAATCTTTCTAATCCGATCCGTTGATCCTATATCTAATGGCTACGGAGAGGGGGCGGGGCTTACAGAGGTGGAGGTCGGGGTTCCGGTGAGGTTGACGGCGGCCGGACGTTGGAGGTGGTCGGAGACGATGGTGCGGTGGTCGAGGGCGGCGTCCGAAGGGTTCAGGCGACAGCGGCGAAGCTCCGGTGACGATTGGTGGCGTCGGTTGGGGCTGGGGACGACAGGGGCGACGGCGTCGAGCTTGGAGAGTTTCGGTGGGGTGCCGAACTCCGGCGAGGTGCGGGGGCGATGTTCTGGCGAGGGGAGTGGGTTTTTTGGGGGGATGGAGCATGGCGAGGGCAGGGCTTTATATAGGCGCGGCGCGGGGTCGAGAGAGGGGAACGGGAGCGAGGTCCGAGGAGGAGGGATCTCCGGCGAGGTCGGGGGACGCGGGGAGGGAGATGAGCGCTGTGATGGCGCTGTCAGACGGTGGGGTCCGCTCGTCAGTGAGGGAGAGGGCGGTGTCAACGCGTCGGTGACCGATCCGGAGCGATCTCAGGGAGTAAAGGCTGGTAGGCCGGCCGGTTTTCTAATTAAAACGTTTAAATTCGTTTCCTTTTCTATTTTCCAGAGAATTAAAATCTCATTAAGGCATTCAAAACATTTCCAAAATTTGAAGATATATATATCAAATTGATCAGGGGAATAAATGCTATTAAATGAACATTGTTCCATGGCCAAATGAATACTTTAAAAAAATTATTTTCAGAAAATTCCTAAATTGATTTTAAATTCTTTTGCAATAAATTTTCAAATAACCCCCTAGTTTTATTGTTCTAATATTTCACAAAGATGCCCCTGGTGTGGAGTGTCATGTTACTCCTATCTTTTTATGAATAATTCCAAGGGTTTTCAAAGTTGGGGAAACAAGTAAATAGAAAAATGAAAGTGGCCTTTTAGAAATCCAGAAGAAAAACTTCAACAATTCATTTCATTCAAACAATGTTATGATGATGCATAGCTGTATTTCATAACATTCCAAAATAGAATTTTGGGATGTTACAAACCTACCCACCTTAAGATGAATCTCGCCCTCGAGATTCGGGTTGGCTAGAAAATAGGTGAGGGTGGTCTCTACGAAGATCTTCTTCGCGTTCCCAGGTGGCTTCCTCCTCGGTGTGGTGACTCCACAAAACCTTACAAAACTTGATGGTCTTGCTATGGGTAACTCTGTTGGTAGTCTCGAGGATTCTGACAGGCTTCTCCTTGTAAGTCAGATCACTGTCCAGCTGTATGGCCTCTAGGGGCACTGTGTCTCTCAAAGGAATATCAGCCATCTCAGCGTGGCATTTCTTCAGCTGAGAAACATGGAAAACATCATGAACTCAGGACAATGCTTCCGGCAATTCCAATTTGTATGCAACTTCGCCTCTATGTTCAAGAATTTTGTAGGAGCCTATGAATCTGGGTGCTAACTTTCCTTTAACACCAAACCTCTTGATTCCTCGAAGTGGGGACACACGAAGGTATGCTTGGTCTCCCACTTCATACGTCACTTCCTTGCGTTTGCTGTCAGCATAGCTCTTCTGCCGGGATTGGGCTATCTTAAGTCGTTCTCGAATCAGTTTGACCTTTTCTTCAGAATCTCGGATCAGATCGGGACCAATAAGCTTTCGGTCTCCAACACCATCCCACATCAATGGTGTTCTGCACCTCCTTTCGTACAAAGCTTCAAAAGGGGCCATCTTCAGACTCGTCTGATAACTATTGTTGTACGAGAACTCTGCATAAGGTAAGTTGTCCTCCCAACTAGATCCGTAGTCTAGCGCACAAGCTCTCAACATGTCCTCCAGAATCTGGTTGACTCTCTCAGTCTATCCGTCGGTCTGTGGATGAAAAGCTGTACCGAATTCTAGCCTTGTACCCAAAGTTTCGTGTAACTGATGCCAAAACTTTGAGGTAAATTGTGTTCCTCTATCTGACACGATACTCCTCGGAACTCCATGCAGACATACGATCCTGGTCATATATATCTTGGCTAACTTAGCACTAGTATAGGTGGTCTTCACTGGAATGAAATGAGCCACCTTGGTCAAGCGATCGACCACTACCCAGATGGAATCATAACCTGAACGGGTCCTAGGTAATCCTATGATGAAGTGCATACCAAGATTATCCCATTTCCACTCGGGTATTGGCAAAGTTTGGAGTAACCCTGCTGGTTTCTGATGTTCTGCCTTTACTCGCTGACAAACATCACATACCGCAACATGTTCGGCAATATCCTTCTTCATACCTATCCACCAGTAACTTTCCCTCAAATCCAGGTACATCTTGGTGTTGCCTGGGTGTATCGAGTAGGGTGAATCGTGGGCTTCTTGAAGTATCAACTTCCTGAGCTCTGGGTCATTGGGCACATAGATTCGGTTCTCAAACCATAAAGTACCTTGTTCATCTTCACGAAAGTCTTTAGCTTTTCCATCCTTCATTCTCTGCTTTATCTCAGCTACCTCCTTGTCCGATTTCTGGGCTTCACGAATTCTTTTGGTCAAGGTGGACTGGATCTCTAGTGTGGCAACATATCCTTTTGGAACTATCTCTAGCCGGAGCTCTCTGAGATCATCGGCTAACTCCTAGGGTAATCCTCCTGCTATGAGTGTGTTCACATAACTCTTCCGACTCAAAGCATCTGCTACAACATTTGCCTTTCCTGGATGGTAATGCAGTCTCATGTCATAGTCCTTGATTAAATCTAGCCATCTCCTCTGTCTGAGGTTCAACTCCTTCTGTGTGAAGATATACTTCAGGCTTTTATGATCAGTGTAAACATCACAACTATTTCTGATAAGGAAATGTCTCCAGGTCTTGAGTGCGTGCACTACGGCTGCTAGTTCCAAATCATGGGTGGCATAGTTCAATTCATGAGGTCGTAACTATCTGGATGCATAGGCTACAACTTTTCCCTCCTGCATGAGTACTCCTCCAAGTCCTTGACGCGAAGCATCACAATAAACCTGGAAGTCCTTCCGAATATTTGGCAAAATCAACACTGGGGCTGTGACCAAACGTTTCTTCAACTCCTGGAAACTGGCCTCACATTCCTTAGTCCAAATATACTTAGACTCTTTCTTCAACAATTTCGTCATGGGTTTGGCAATCTTTGAGAAATTCTCAATGAACCTCCGGTAATATCCGGCAAGTCCGAGAAAACTGCGGATCTCCTTAACTGAGGTGGGTGACTTCCACTCGGTGACTGCTTCAACCTTAGTGGGGTCCACTGCTATTCCATCTCCAGAAATAACATGTCCAAGGAATCCGACTTCCGTCAGCCAGAATTCACATTTACTGAACTTGGCATATAACTGATGCTCTCTAAGCTTCTCCAGAACTAAACACAAGTGTTCCTTGTGTTCTTCCTCGCTCTTGGAGAATATCAAAATGTCATCGATGAACACCACGACAAACTTGTCCAGATATTCCATAAACACTTTGTTCATCATATTCATGAAGTAGGCAGGACATTAGTCAAACCAAAAGACATGATTGTATACTCATATAGGCCATACCTTGTGGTGAAGGCTGTTTTGGGTATATCCTGTTCACGAATTTTCAATTGGTGATACCCTGATCGAAGATCGATCTTGGAGAATACTTTGGCTCCCACTAGTTGATCGAACAAGTCATTAATCATCGGTAGAGGGTACTTGTTCTTGATAGTCACCTCGTTCAATGCACGATAATCGACTACCATCCTCAAGGTTTTATCCTTCTTCTCCACCAAAAGAACTGGGGCTCCCCAAGGTGAAGAACTTGGGCGAATATACCCTTTGTCCAATAACTCCTTAATCTGCTTCTTGATTTCTTCCAAATCATTTGCGGGCATCCGATATGGTCTCTTGGAAATTGGGGCTGTTCCTACTAGTAACTCTATCAGAAATTCAATCTCTCTATCTGGTGGCATGCCTGGTAATTCCTCCGGGAATACATCTGGAAAGTCTTGTACCACCGATACTTCCTCCTGAACCACTCCTGTGAGGGAATTTAAACCGAGCACTCATTTGTGTGCGTCGGGATACATACTTAATCCTCTTGTTCTCTAGGGTGGTGAGAAAAATAGACTTGCTGGGGCAATCAAGGTTTCCTTCGTACTTGGTCATCCAATCCATGCCTAGGATTACATCCAATCCCTGGGATTCTAAGACGATGAGGTCGGTGGGAAAAACATGGTTTCCTATATGGAGTTTCAATGCGTAGCATCCTATCCCTGCCATCATCATACCTCCTGGGGAATTGACCTTAATGGGCTGACTAAGGGTTCTGGTGGGTAAACCATACTTTTCCACAACTACCCTTGATATGAATGAATGAGTTGCACCAGAATCAAAAAGTACCATAACTGGACGTGAATGCAATAAAAACTTACCAACCACAGTCTCGGGCTGATCATAGACTTCTTCCACATCAATATGGTTCACCTGAGCACGGGGAAAAGGATTTGGCTTCTTAGCTGATGACTTGCTGTTGTTGTTGCCGTTTCCATTTCCTTGCTTGTTCTAGGGACATTCAGTGGCATAGTGCCCTGTCTTCTGGCACTTGAAGCAGGTGATATGGTTCAGATCCTTCTGAGCTGTAGCGGGACGGTGCTGGTTGCCATTCCCACTTCCATTGCCGTTCTTGAAGTTGCCATTGTTGGGACGATTATTCCCATTTCCTCCATGGTTGTGGCCTCCATGGTTGTACACGTGATGAGTGTGTCCTTCATACTTACCGGTCCCTGATCCGGTATTCCCTGAGTACGAGGAGTAGCAGGGCTTCTGTTGAGCTCCAGAGTTAGACTTCCCCTGTCCATACTTCCTCTTGCGGTTTTCAATTTGCTGTTGCTTCCCTTCCAAGATGAGGGCCTTGTCTACCAGCTCCTGGTAGTTGTTGAAAGTAGCCACCATCAGCTGCACGCTCAACTCATCGTTGAGTCCTTCCAGGAACTTCTCCTGTTTGGCTGCATCATCGGCCACATATCCTGGTGCATAACGAGCCAACATGCCGAATTCATCCACATACTAGGCCACAAAGCGGTTCCCCTGGCGTAAGTTGCGAAACTCACGATTCTTCAGACTCATGGCTCCAGCTGAGACATGAGCGGTGCGGAAAGCTAGCTTGAACTGCTCCCAAGTCACACTAGCAATGGGGTATGTGGTGGTGTAGTTCTCCCACCATGAAGCTGCTGGTCCCTCCAGTTGATGGGCGACAAAGCGCACCTTTTCAGCCTCAGTGCATCCAGCGGTGATGAGTTCCCTCTCCATCTTGCGGAGCCAATCATCTGCCACAATGGGCTAAGTGCTGCTAGAGAAAGTTGGTGGATTCAGCCTCAGAAAACGGGTGAGGTTGACGCCCTGAGGTGGAGGGTGGTTGTTGTGGTTGTTGGTCTGGTTCTAGATCAACAGCTGCATCAGGGCATTCTGCTGCTAGAGAAGTTGTGTGAGTTCCGGCGGGAAGGTGAAGTCGGGCTCATGTCGCGGAGGCATCTTGCTATTTTCAGAGGGGTGAGAATTAGAATAGAAAAAGGGCCTAAAGGAAAATTTTCACTACCCATATGCAATGCAACATACATATCACACCAAACACTCATTCATTTATTCAACTCAAGTTTCAAACATCGAGATACAAGTCTCCAAATAAACTAGGCATCGACCTACGTTTTAACGACAAAATTTAAAGATACATGAGGGCATGACTAATGTTCTCCTCAAAATTCCATGGTAATATGGCCTCCTCCGGTGGCGCTCTCCTCATAGTCACCATCGTTGCTGATCAAGGGAGCCATGTCTCCTTCTGGGTGAAGATTTTCTCCCATGTCTAGCTGTTCCTCCAGAGTTGCAATGCGAGTGTTCAGCTTCTCGATCCTCTCCAAGAAATCCTTCACTTCATGCTCATTCTCGTACTTGGCTTCCCGTAGGTCAACCTCGAGGTCAAGCTCGCGGTTCATCAGCCTCTTGATCGTCTTTGTGTCTGCACGTACCCGAAGCTCCAAGGTCCTGATGTGAGTCTCCAAAGTCTGGATATAGGAAATGGTGGAGTCTTCAGTGGGAGTGTTTATGATATTTCCATTGGCATCCCTGCGACAAACCATGCTGAGTCCTGGCGAAATGGGACCACCCCTGTATTCCTCCTGAATACGTCCGAGGGCACGGTGAATCGCCATGTCCCTTCCAAGAATCTAGCTGGGTGCCACAAACTTGAAGTCGATGGGTTCTTTACGATTTCCAAAGGTCTTTCCGAGGATATGCACCTCGATCCTATAGCGACCGTCTTGTGGTACAAACATGATAGGAGTCCCAGTGATGCTTGGCAAAGCGATCCTTACGTCCGTGATGATCTTCACCATCTCTTTGCCAAAGGGCATCGCCGCGTCAGGCTGGCAAAACTCCATGAACAAAACTGGGGTGAAGGTGGCCATCTAGAAAGGTTGAAATAATCGGAGGGAAGTCAGAAATGAACATATGAGAATATAATAATTTTAAAGACAAAAGAAAAAAAATCCTAAGGCTTTTCCAATCCTAGAGGTTACGTCCTACGGTCAGCGTGTGCTCTGATACCATTTCTATAGCGACCCGACCTGAAAGGTCGAATCTCCGGTGTTTCCGTACCATCCCAAGATCATGCTGGTACACACACGGTACATCAATGTATATATCAAAGTGAAATCACACAGCTTTATTAATCGAAAATGTCATATCGAGTTCTTTGTTACAATAAAGATTTCAATAAAGTGGCTGAAGGCCAACTCATGAGATAAACTAAACCAAGTCTTGCGGAAGCTTCAAAGGTAGTGGAGTCCATATGACTCCAAGGGCATCTCACCGAGCGTAGAGCGTATCCTCACTCCTGGTCGGAAAAATACTCTGCAACATGATACGTTGCAGCTGTGTAGGTCAGCATATTGAATATGCCAGCAATGTCACCAAAAAGGGGGTAAAATAATCATATCTTCTATATGCATATATGGCAGGTGGGGTAGTAAGTTTTGAATAAAGCCAATTTTTCCTACAACAAGAGAGGGCAAAGCAAAAGTTATTACTATATTGTTGGTTGATTAATGAGATGGTTCCACCAACCAATTCTCATACCCAAGTTGTCATTTATACCCACATCATTATAATACTTTGTGTTGAGAGTTCCAGATAGTTTCAGTTCCTTTGGCTCAAACTGTCCATGACCGTGGACACGGCTAATCGATTAGGTTTGGGTACTCTGCAGAGTTTTGCACACGTTCCCCACAAGATTTGATCGCCTCCGTTGAATTTCTCGCACTTCAGGGTGTTTGAGAAACGCATGACCAAAACCTGGTCTTCTAAAGGGTTTCCCTGAGACTCTGTCGGTGCCCATCCTTTCCTACCGTTCTTCTACATCTTGTAGCACCGCCTGTTCAGGGTCACCACGATATCCAACCAAGCCAGAGCCCATAATGGCTTGTGGCTGTCCAGGTAAGCCTTGGGTCTTGAAGCATCCATCCATCTCTTTGTGCCTGGGTGGACCTTTCCGCGTGAATACTGGCACTTGTCCAGCAAAACCTAGGCTAACCACTGGCTTCTCCACGGCGCCGTTCAACCATCATCCACCCTGAGGTATGTTGAAAACTTGGAGCCTTGAAGTCTTGTTCATCAAGTAGGTCTTGTAATTATTATCTCACAACTCTCATGAATCACAAAACCAACCCCGTCTACTAACATCATAGCAAAATTAAAACAACGTTTCTCGGGGCCAAAGTGTCAAAAGGGTTGAGGGGTGCCTACCACATGATACTACATCAAGTAACCAAGTTTCCAAATTATCTACTTTGCATGCAATTGGGGAGATGGTAGAACTAATGCAAATAAAACATGGGTAAACATGACAAAGTGACTTGCCTTGTTGACGATCCTCGTACTCAAGTGACTCTAGATAACAAGCTTCGCACTCCGGATGATCTAACGAATCAAACAAAGCACACAATAAGCATAACTACATACAATTCACACAACATCAAGGTAACAAATACTTCAACAAACAATAGCGCAATCAAAGGAAAATCACTCAAAGTAGAAGCCTCTAAAAATTTTGGTGTCAAAATTTCTACTAAGACATAACAAAACAAAATTTGTTTTCAGCAACTAACCATTAGATAACAGAAAAGTAAATGCAAAATTTTTATTAGAAAACAGGAAGTATTTCATTATAAAAGTTTTGTGCAAAAAGGATTACTACAAAACATTTTTTTTCTAAACAATATTCATGGTGAAACAAAGTTTACCTATTTAAACTAGATCACAAAACAAAATAAAATATTTTTATAAAAAAAATAGTTCACCTAATGTTTAACAACAGAACTAAATAAACTAAAATAAAAAGTTAAACTAGAACAAAATCAACTAAAACTAAAATGAAAACAATTCAATTAAACACTAAGAAGAAACTAAATAGAAACTGTTTTTACTAAAAAACTTAATCTAAAATTTACTTAAAATTCTCAAACAGTGCTGGATGATCAACCTAACCAATACAAAACAGTGGCAAAAAGAATCACTCAAAAATAAGTTTTTAAACTCAAGTTATTCAAGTTTTAGTGATTTGATCAAATTTAACAAAAGTTCAAATTTGAAAGTTCAAATTTGAAAATTAAGATTACAGACAGAAACTACATGAAATTTTGTGACATGTTGCAAAAAGAATCATGCAAACTCTAAATATTTTAAAAGATATAATAAAAATAATAACAGAACACATTCTGTTTTCTAAACCAGAAACATAAAAGAAAAATTATTTAGCTATCGGACAGGGGTGACGTGGCGGCTTCCTATTGGTCCTAGATCTAACGGCTACGGAGAGGGGGCGGGGCTTACAGAGGTGGAGGTCGGGGTTCCGGCGAGGTCGACGGCGGCCGGACGTTGGAGGTGGTCGGAGACGATGGTGCGGTGGTCGAGGGCGGCGTCCGAAGGGTCCAGGCGACGGCGGCGAAGCTCCGGTGACGATTGGTGGCGTCGGTTGGGGCTGGGGACGACAAGGGCGACGGCGTCGAGCTCGGAGAGTTTCGGTGGGGTGTCGAACTCCAGCGAGGTGCGGGGGCGATGTTTTGGTGAGGGGAGTGGGGTTTTCGAGGGGGGGTTGGAGCGCGGCGAGGGCAGGGCTTTATATAGGCGCGACGCGGGGTCGAGAAAGGGGAAGGGGAGCGAGATCCGGGGAGGAGGGATCTCCGGCGAGGTCGGGGGACGCGGGGAGGGAGATGAGCGCTGTGATGGCGCTGTCGGACGGTGGGGTCCGCTCGTCAGTGAGGGAGAGGGCGGCGTCAGCACGTCGGTGACCGATCCAGAGCGATCTCGGGGAGTAAAGGCTGGTGGGTCGGCCGGTTTTCTAATTAAAACGTTTAAATTCGTTTCCTTTTCTATTTTCCAGAGAATTAAAATCTCATTAAGGCATTCAAAACATTTCCAAAATTTGAAGATATATATATCAAATTGATCAGGGGAATAAATGCTATTAAATGAACATTTTTCCACGGCCAAATGAATACTTTAAAAATATATTTTCAGAAAATGCCTAAATTGATTTTAAATTCTTTTGCAATAAATTTTCAAATAACCCCCTGGTTTTATTGTTCTAATATTTCACAAAAATGCCCCTGGTGTGGAGTGTCATGTTACTCCTCTCTTTTTATGAATAATTCCAAGGGTTTTCAAAGGAGGGGAAACAAGTAAATAGAAAAATGAAAGTGGCCTTTAAGAAATCCAGAAGAAAAACTTCAATAATTAATTTCATTCAAACAATGTTATGATGATGCATAGCTGTATTTCATAAAATTCCAAAATAGAATTTTGGGATGTTACAGCACCGCTGAAAACCGATCTAGAGGAGAAACTACGATCTAGAGGAGAGGGTAGCACGTGGCAATTAGGGTTAGCTTTCCCCTCTAAATCCTCTAGCATATATAGGAGGGAGGTAGGGGAGGTGGCAGCCTCAAACCCTCAAGAATTAGCCGAAATTGGAGGTGGAGGAGTCCTACTCCAATCCTATTAGGAGTAGGATTCCTCCTTTCCACTTGGAAACTCTTTCCACCTCTCCACCTTTAAATTTTTTCCTTCTCAAACCTCATGGGCTTTAGTGGAGGTTTCAGACAGCCCACTAGGGGCTGGTTTGTCTCCCCACACAGCCCATGAGGCCTCTCGAGGAGTGACACCCCTCCCGATGGTCCCTCGGTACCCTCCCGACACTCGTAGTACACTACCGATGAGCCCGAAACTTTTCTGGTGACCAAATCAGGACTTCCTATATATCAATCTTTACCTCCGGACCATTCCGGAGCTCCTCGCAACGTCCGGGATCTCATCTGGGACTCTGAAAAACCTTCGGTAATCACCATACATAACTCTATACTACCAAAACAACACGGAACCTTAAGTGTGCAGACCCCACGGGTTCAAGAACTATGTAGACATGACCGAGACACCTCTACAGTCAATAACCAATAGCATAACCTGGATGCCCATATTGGTTCCTACATATTCTATGAAGATGTTTATCGGTTGAACCTCTATGTCAAGGATTCAAATAATCCCGTATGATGTTCCCTTTGTTCTTCGGTATGTTACTTGCCCGAGATTAGATCGTCGGCATCTCCATACCTAGTTCAATATCGTTACCGGCAAGTCTCTTTACTCGTTCTGTAATACAAGATCCTATGTCTACTACTTTAGTCACATTGCTTGCAAGGCTTGTTGTGATGTTGTATTACTGAGTGGGCCCTGAGATACCTCTCCCTCACAGAGAGTAACAAATCCCAGTCTTGATCCATGGTAACCCAACAGACACCCTCGGATATACCTATAGAGCACCTTTATAGTCACCCAGTTACGTTGTGACGTTTGATACACACAAGGTAATCCTCCGGTGTCAGTGAGTTGCATGATCTCATGGTCATAGGAACAGATACTTCACATGCAGAAAACTGTAGCAATTAACTGACACGATCATATGCTACCTTTATAGTTTGGGTCTTGTCCAACACATCATTCTCCTAATGTTGTGAACTCGTTATCGAATGACATCTCATGTCTATGGCCAAGAAACCTTGACCATCTTTGATCAACAAGCCAGTCTACTAGAGGCATACTAGGGACATGGTGTTGTCTATGTATCCACACATGTATATGAGTTTCCGATCAATACAATTCTAGCATGGATAACAAACGATTATCATGAACAAGGATATATGATAATAACTAATTTATTATTGCCTCTAGGGCATATTTCCAACAGTCTCCCACTTGCACTAGAGTCAATAATCTAGTTCACACCACCATGTGATTCGCATTGTTATGAATCTAACACCCAATGAGTTCTGGGGCTCGATCATGCTTTGCTTGTGAGAGAGGTCTTTTAGTCAACGAGTCCACGACATTCAGATTCGTGTGTACTTTGCAAATCTCTATGTCTTATTGTAGACAGTGTTACCACACTCCACTTGGAGCTATTCCAAATGGTTGCTCCACTATACATATCGGGATTGCTACTAAGAGTCATCCAGATTGGTGTTAAAGCTTGAATCAACATAACTCTTTACGACAAACTCTTTATCACCTCCATAATCGAGAAACATTTCCTTACTTCTTTAGTTACTAAGGATAATCTTGAACGTTGTCCAGTGATCGACTCCTGGATCACTTTTGTACCCCTTGACAGACTCATGGCAAGGCACACACAAGGTGCGATACACAGCATGGCATAATATAGAGAGCCTATGGATAAGACACAAGGGATGACCTTCGTCCTTTCTCTTTCTTCTGCCGTGGTCAAGCTTTGAGTCTCAATCAACTTCACACCTTACACATCAGGCAAGAACTCTTTCTTTGACTGATCCATTTTGAACTCTTTCAAAATGTTGTCAAGGTATGTACTCATTGAAAGTCTTATCAGACGTCTTGATCTATCTCTATAGATCTCGATGCCCAACAATTAAGTAGCTTTATCCAGGTCTTCCTTTGAAAATCTCTTTTCAAACAACCCTTTATGCTTTCCAGAAATTCTACATCATTTTTGATTAACAATATGCCATCCACATATGCTCATTAGAAACTCTATAGTGCTCCCACTCACTTTATTGTAAATAAAAGTTTCTCATAAACTTTGCATAGACTCAAAAACTTTGATCACCTCATCAAAGTGTATATTCCAACTCCGAGATGCTAGCTTCAGTCCATAGAAGGATCACTGAAACTTGCACACCATTTAGCATCCTTAGGACTGACAAAACCTTCTCGTTATATCTCATACAACCTTTCCTCACGGAAGGAATCGATGTTTTGACATCCATCTGCCAGAAAAATGCAGCAACTGCTAACATAATTCCAACAGACTTTAGCATCGCTACGAGTGAGAAATTCTCATTGTAGTCAACTCCTCGAACTTGGCGAAAACTTTTTTGCGACAAGTCGATCTTTATAAATGGTGACATTCACCATCAGCGTCTGTTTTCATCTTAAAGATCCATTTGTACTCAACGACCTGTCATCCAACGAGCAGGTCTACCAAACTCTATATTTAGTTTTCATACATGGATCTTTTCTTAGATTTCATGGACTCTAACCATTTGTTGGAATCCGGGCCCATCATCGCTTCTCCATAGTTCCTAGGTTCATCGTTGTCCAACAACATGACCTCTAAGACAGGGTTGTCGTACCACTCAGGAGTAGTACGTGTCCTTGTCGACCAACGAGGTTCAATAGTAACTTGATCCGAAGCTTCATGATCATCATCATTAACTTCCTCTTCAACTGACGTAGGCTCTACAGAAGCATCTTTCTATGTTGTGCTACTCTATGGCTGAAAGAAAGGTTCAACAACCTCATCAAGTTCTATCTTCTTCCCACTCAATTCTTTTGAGAGAAACTTTTTCTTGAGAAAGGACCCGTTTTAGCAACAAACACTTTGTGCCCGGATCTGAGATAGAAGGTATACCCATTTGTTCTTAGGGTGTTCTATGAAGATGCATTTTTCCACTTTGGGTTCGAGCTTATCAGACATAAGTGGCGCATTCCCAAACTCTAAGAAATGAAAACTTGGTTTCTGCCAAACCATATGGTGTCATCTCAATGGATTTAGATTGAGTCCTATTTAAAGTGAATGTAGTTGTCTCTAATGCATGACCCCAAAAACGATAGTGGCAAAATGATGAGACATCATAATTCGCACCATATCCAATAGAGCACGACTACGACGTTCGGACACACCATCACACTATGGTGTTCTAGGTGGCGTGATGTGTGAAACAACTTTCATATTGTCTTAAGTTGTATGCCAAATTCCTAACTCAGATATTCACCTCCATGATCATATCGTAGATATTTTTATCTTCTTGTCACGATGATCTTTAAACTTCACTCTGAATTTGTTTGAACTCTTTCAAATGATTCAGACTTGTGTTTCATTAAGTAAATATACACTATATCTACTCAAATCATCAGTGAAGGTAAGAAAACAACGATATCCACTGCATGCTACAACACTCATTGAATCGTATACATCAATATATATAATTTCCAATAAGTTACTTGCCCCGCTCTATCATATTGAAAATGGGGTTTTAGTCATCTTGCCCACGAGGCATGGTCCGTATGTCTCAACCGATTCGAAACCAAATGAGTCCAAAGATCCATCGACATGGAGTTTTTCTTCATGCCCTTTACCCCAATATGACATTTAGCGGAAGTGCCACAAATATGTGGTACTATCATTATTAACTTTGTATATTTTGGCATCTATGTTATGAACATGTGTATTACTACGATCAAGATTCAACAAACCATTCTCATTGGGTGCATAACCATTGAAGGTATTATTCATGTAAACAGAATAACCATTATTCTCTAACTTAAATGAATAACGGTATTGCAATAAACACGATCTAATCATGTTCATGCTCAACACAAACACCAAATAACATTTATTTAGGTTCGTCACTAATTCCGAAGGTAGAGAGAGCGTGCGATGTTCATCACATCAACCTTGGAGACATTTCCAACACACATCGTCACCTCACCCTTAGTTAGTCTCCGTTTATTCCGTAGCTTTTATTTCGAGTTACTAACATTTAGCAACCGAACCGGTATCCAATACCCAGGTGCTACTAGGAGTACCAGCAAGGTACACATCAATAACACGTATATCAAATATAATTCCGTCGACGTTGTTGGGTTGCTTCACTAGAGTAGCAACTGTCTTGCCATCCATGAAGTTTCCCTCTTTGCCCTTCCCCTTCTCGAAACTAGTGGTTTTACTAACCATCAACATTTGATGCTCCTTCTTGATTTCTACTTTTGCAGTGTCAAACATCGCGAATAGCTCAGGGATCATTATTTCTATCCCTAGCATTTCATAGTTCATCGCGAAGCTCTAGTAGCTTAGTGACAGTGACTTGCAGAACTATATCAATCACTATCTTTTCTGGAAGATCAAGTCCCACTCGATTTAAGCGATTGTAGTACCTAGACAATCTAAGCACATGCTCAATGATTGAGCTATTCTCCTTCATCTTGCAGGCAAAGAATCTTGTTGGAGATCTCATATCTCACAACATGGGCACGAGCCTGAGATCATAATTTCAGCTCTTAGAATATCTCATATGTTCTGTGACGTTCAAAACGTTTTGGAGCCTCAATTCTAAGCCATAATGCATGACACACTGAACTATCAAGTAGTCGTCGGAACGTGCCTGTAAGATGTTCACAACATCTAAAAACGACGCTAGAGGGGGTGGCGCACCAAGCGGTGCATTAAGGACATAAGCCTTCTGTGTAGCAATGAGGATAATCCTCATATCACGGACCTAGTCCGCAATATTTCTACCATTATCTTTCAACTTACTATTCTCTAGGAACGTATCAATAAAACATGGGAGCTACACCGCGAGCTATCTACAACATAATTTGCAAAGACACTACTGACTATGTTCATTATAATGAGTTCAATTAATCATATTACTTAATAACTCCCACTCAAATTGACATCCCTCCGGTCATTCGAGTGTTACATGATCCAAATTCACCAACTCAAGTCCGATCATAATGTGAGTTGAAGTGGTTGCAATGGTGAACATCATCATGTTGATCATATCTACTATATGACTCATGTTTGACCTTTTGGTCTCTTGTATTGTGAGGCCATGTCTGTACATGCTAGGCTCGTCAAGTTTAACCCGAGTGTTCTGCATGTGCAAGACTGGCTTGCACCCATTGTATGTGAACGTAGAGTCTATCATACCCGATCATCACGTGGTGTCTCGACATGACGAACTTTCGCAACGGTGCACACTCGAGGAGAACACAATTTATCTTGAAATTTAAGTGAGGGGTCACCTTATAATGCTACCGTCGTCCTAAGAAAAACAAGGTGCATAAAAGGATTAACATCACATGCAAATCATAAGTGACATGATATGGCCATGAACGTGTGCTTTTTATCTCCATCTTGAAAGCACTGGCATGATCTCCATCGCCACCGGCATGACACCATGATCTCCATCATCTTGATCTCCATCAATGTGTCGCTATCGGGGTTGTCGCGCCCACCATGCTTCTACTACTATTGCTACCGCTTAGCGATAAAGTAAAGCATTACATAGCGCTTAATGATTGACACGCAGGTCATACAATAATTAAAGACAACCCTATGGCTCCTGCCAGTTGCCGAACTCATCGACATGCAAGTTGTGGTATTCTATAGAACACACGATCATCTCATACATCACATATATGTCATCATGTAATTGGCCATATCACATCACAACATAGCCTGCAAAAACAAGTTAGATGCCTCTAATTGTTGGTGCAAATTTTATGTGGCTGCTACGGGTATCTAGCAAGAACGATTCTCACCTACGCAAAACCACAACGGTGATACATAAGTTGCTTTTCAACCTTCTCAAGGACCGCCTTTGTCGAATCCGATCCAACTAAAGTAGGAGAGGCAGACACCTGCCAGCCATCTTTGTGCAACGAAGTTACATGTCAGTCGATGGAACCGGTCTCTCGTAAGTGTACGAGTAAGGTTGGTTCAGGCCGCTTCATCCCACAATACCGCTGAACCAAAACACGACCAAGGGAGGAAGCAATCTAAGCATCAACGCCCACAAACTCTTTGTGTTCTACTCGAGATCTCATCTACACATAGACCTAGCTCATGATGCCACTGTTGGGGAACGTTGCATGGGAAACAGAAATTTTCCTACGCACACGCAAGATCTATCCATGGTGATGAGCATCTACGAGAGGGAGAGTGGATCTACGTATCCTTGTAGATCGCTAAGCAGGAAGCGTTAAGAAACGCGGTTGATGTAGTCGAACGTCTTCGCGATCCAAATTGCCGAACGTCCCGTGATCCCATCTTGATCTATCTCACCATCCAATCAAGATCCGTCCCGCGATCCAATCATGAATCGTCTCGCGATCTTGATCACGGTCCTTCCGATCTAACGCCAAACGGACAACACCTCCGCGTTCAGCATACATACAGCTCGATGACGATCTCCGCCTTCTTGATCTAGCAAGAAGGAGCAGAGAGGTAGATGAGTTCTCTGGCAGCACGACAGCGTTGCAGCGATGGTGGTGGAGCTATTCCAGAGGGCTTCGCCTAA
Source organism: Hordeum marinum (assembly GCA_022496015.1). Classification (NCBI taxonomy): domain Eukaryota; kingdom Viridiplantae; phylum Streptophyta; class Magnoliopsida; order Poales; family Poaceae; genus Hordeum; species Hordeum marinum. Next base: position 152,261,183 of record CM039678.1, read on the forward strand.
GCACCGCTGAAAACCAATCTAGAGGAGAAACTACAATCTAGAGGAGAGGGTACCACGTGGCAATTAGGGTTAGCTTTTCCCTCTAAATCCTCTAGTATATATAGGAGGGAGGTAGGGGAGGAGGCAGCCTCAAACCCTCAAGAGTTGGCCGAAATTGGAGGTGGAGGAGTCCTACTCCAATCCTATTAGGAGTAGGATTCCTCCTTTCCACTTGGAAACTCTTTCCACCTCTCCATCTTTGGATTTTTTTTTCCTTATCAAACCTCACGGGCTTTAGTGGAGGCTTCGGCCAGCCCACTAGGGGCTGGTTTGTCTACCCCCACAGCCCATGAGGCCCTTCGGGGTGTGACACCCCTCCCGATGGTCCCTCGGTACCCTCCAGGCACTTCCGATACACTACCAATGAGCCCGAAACTTTTCCGGTGACCAAAACAGAACTTCCTATATATCAATCTTAACCTCCGAACCATTTCGGAGCTCCTTGTGACGTCCTGGATCTCATCCGAGACTCTGAACAACCTTCGGTCACCACCATACATAACGCTATACTACCGAAACATCACCGAACCTTAAGTGTGTAGACCCTGTGGGTTCGAGAACTATGTAGACATGACCGAGACACCTCTACGGTCAATAACCAATAGCGGAACCTAGATGCCCATATTGGTTCCTACATATTATATGAAGATCTTTATTGGTTGAATCTCTATGTCAAGGATTCAGATAATCCCATATGCGGTTCCCTTTGTTCTTCGGTATGTTACTTTCCCGAGATTCGATCGTCGGCATATCCATACCTAGTTCAATCTTGTTACCGACAAGTCTCTTTACTCGTTATGTAATACAAGATCCCGTGGCTAACACTTTCGTCACATTGCTTGCAAGGCTTGTTGTGATGTTGTATTACCGATGGGCCCTGAGATACATCTCCGTCACATAGAGTAACAAATCCCAGTCTTGATCCATGCCAACCCAACAGACACCCTCGGATATACCTGTAGAGCACGTTTATAGTCACCCAGTTATGTTGCGACGTTTGATACACACAAGGTACTCCTCCGGTGTCACTGAGTTGCATGATCTCATGGTCATAGGAACAGATACTTCACATGCAGAAAACTGTAGCAATTAACTGACACGATCATATGCTACGTTTATATTTTGGGTCTTGTCCAACACATCATTCTCCTAATGTTGTGATCTCGTTATCAAATGACATCTCATGTCTACGGCCAGGAAACCTTGACCATCTTTGATCAACAAGCCAGTCTAGTAGAGGCATACTAGGGACATGGTGTTGTCTATGTATCCACACATGTATATGAGTTTCCGATCAGTACAATTCTAGCATGGATAATAAACTATTATCATGAATAAGGAAATATGATAATAACTAATTTATTATTGCCTCTAGGGCATATTTCCAACAGATTTGACTAATCGCTTGGACAATGATGCCGCTGATGGGGAGAGTAAAAGAAGAGATAAAAAATTGGTAGGGCCTGCTGCCGCCACCGTGGCGGTGACATGGAGGAGCACTGGAGGTGGTGGCACTAGAGATTGGATGGGGGCGCCCATGTCGCCAAATCGAGCGACACAAGGGTGATCCAAAATTTCCGGGCACCACGATTAACTTAAGAACTTCCTTTCATATTTTTTAAAGATTGTGGTCACTTTTCTAAGCCTTTGGGTTAACATTCAACCATTACATCGCCACCTTTGCTCCATTTTTTGCCATAGTCTAAGAAATGCAGTTATGTGTTGCTAAAATTGAAGCACTATAGAGATCATTTAAGTGAACTAGGAGGATAAGCGAACTAGGAAATAAGAAAACGAAAATACAGGTGCGTTAAAGGGTATCAACTAAACAATTGAATAATAACTAGCTCAACTATAAAATAACGTAGCATAAGTTTTCACTTGCACCACTAGATTATCTTATGGGTGTGTTTACACCATGGTTCGCCATGTTTCTCTATAATCTTACCTCCTCCGTTTGTATACAAGGCCTACATGTCACAAAAAATATGTTGTTGAATGAACATTTCTAAGAACTTGCTAATGATATATTTTTATTATATCTATATTTTGTTGACCAAAATTATAAGTCAAAGGTTGACAAAATAAACGAAGTAGTCTTGCGTACAGAAACGGGACCACTAAGCATACTCGTCTTCTATATATTAATCGTGGCTACACAAAAAATAAAATAGAAAAGAAGTAAGCGAAAGAAATCGACATATCTATATAGAAGAAATATCCATGTGTGTTTAGGCTTAATGTGTAACAGGTCCAATTGCATGTTCTCAAAGCTAGAACAGTTCTGCAATTTCCAATTTAAGGATGCACAATTTGGTCGAACAGAGAGGCACGGTTTTATGAGATATCTTGTTTTCCCCTTCACCTCTAGCGTCGAGAGAGAGGACTCGGCTGCCCCCTGAGTTCTTATAGGTCCTGCAATGCCTCCCGCAATGCCTCTGGCAGCTCCCCTCCTCTGCCGGGCTTGGTCATTGATGAGAGGGGACTCACCAGATTCCTCGTTTGGGTTGTTCAGTGATAGTCCTAGGTTAGGGTTTGCTTAGTAGCGAAGTTTGCCGTGAATAAAGCTCCTCCAGATCTCCCTTCGAGGTGTCAGCTCTCTTTGTTGTTGGTGCGATATGTGGAAGGCAGAGTCTGCATCATTTGGGTCTCTGGGATTTGAGCGGATGTGTTGTATGTCTTAGTGGTGACCTCGAGATAGTGTCAGGGAACGCTTCGTCCTCGTTGACAGAGATGGTTGTCGTCTTCATCATGTACGACTCTTCTCCTTGTCATCTTCTTCAAGGCGATGATCCACTCTCCAGATTATGACCACCGACGTTTTTGGCATAGCCACATGACTTTCTAGCGGCAAAATTGAGGGCTTTCTGGCTTGGTGGTACGCATTTTCAGTCATGGAACCGAGCAAGGCTGGCGGCGTGTGTACGGGGAAGATGACATTGACTTCTCTAGGGACCCCACTTGTGATATTTCATTTCTTTTGCTGTTACCTCGTAAGGGTTGAACTTTTTTATTCTTGTCTTTTTGGCCTCCCAAAGGTCAAAATAGAAACTAGCATTGTACATCGAAGTCAAAAAAACAAAACAAAAATATATTTGTGGCCAGATATAAATAAAATCTATGCATGAATCTCAAAACAAGAATTACTGCCTCCTTTAATTTGTAGGAATTCAATAGTATAACATTTTTAAAGAAAAAATTCCTTTGAAACCCTTTGGTTTGCAGGAATGAATTCATATTGCTGTTAAGATAGGAACCAAACCTTCATACTTTAAAGAAAAAGATATATTACCCTAAACTCAATGATAAATTTCTTTTCTATACATCAAATGACATTGATTGGCATTGTTTACCACCAAGAGGTAAATCCAGAGGGATCTTACTTGGGGTAAAGTGCGAA